>LR990175.1:1315000-2630000 GCA_905147325.1 Notodonta dromedarius
TTTGTGTTCATATCGGGTAGCTCTGAGTATCGGCCACTACTTATTTTTCATACCCCTAAATGTTAAGGGTGATACACATTCCGCGGCCGGAGTCGCGGGGCACAGCTAGTTAAATTTTAGAAGGATAACCCAAACAAATTTTCGAATAGGCTGATGTTCTAGCCCTATCCCCTGGAATGATGTTAACACAAATCTTCAATCTTCGACAAGACCAACATAAAATTAGTTTACAAGAGCCCGAAATGCCCTGAGCCCTGAGCCACGGGTCCCCGGAGCACGCTAGTTAGCAACTCCAAGTAACATCAAGTGCGCACCTTTCATGAATTATTCAGGTATTACTGAATAGCTCGATCAATTTCAGCAATAAATCTAAGTGGAAGGATTTTAGCCAGCCCCTATATTGCTCGTACAGACCATGTAAACCTAAGAATTGCGAGGGAACGGGGATAATCCACCAATAGAATAGCTTTATTATGACGTGATTGGAAAAGTTACGTGATTTTAAAGTGCTCTTATTGGTTGACTCGTACCTGCGTCGCGTCGCTGTCGCTCGCTCGCAGTGCTTTCACAGATTATCTATGAGTGGTTGAATCCTCAGATTATTAAGGTGCAACAAACACAAATTTATTGCTAAAATTGTACAGGCGAAATGTTTGCACATATTTTGTTGATGCCTGTTCGACTTCATTCGCATAGTATGTACAAGTATTAAGTTTACCTAATCTCATCGATGAAGTAGGAACTAGGAATTGAGATATCTAAATTCTAATCCCTGGCGACGATGGTAGCAATCGGAAGCTATTGAAGTAAAATTAACCCTTATTATTCATTGTCTCATGTTAAACTTTAAAATTAAACTAGTTAATTTTGAATGTATGGGTAGACTGGGATTTCTAAATACGTTTTAAGGAATGCTGTTTGGTTTTTGGTTTACTGGTTAGTTTATAAGGTCGAAAGATCAGAAGCTTGAACGTTTGTTAAGTACAACAATATCGCATTTTTCATGAATAAAATTTCACAACCGCCATTCAAAATGTCTCAAGCGAACGCCATCTCTTATTTAAAGTTGACAACATTATTTGACGCCTCTAGCGACGGACGGCATTACGAATTCATAGGTGCTAGCCTCTCCTGTTTTATTAAGAAATAAATAAGTAGATAAAGTTTATGTTAAGCTCATCGTGCGCTAAAGCGCACGAGACTGTACTTAAATATGCGAAACTGAGACAAAACTATCCGTTTATCAGCTTTCAAGTTGGTTCTGTTGTTATTTTTATACTGTCCAAGTCATAAAATTTATAATTATTTTAATTTATAATTATAAATTTATGGTCAGAAGTTTTTTACACGGAAATTCGAAAAAAAACCTGCCCAAGTGCGTGCCACGCACAATGTAAGGTTCCGTAGCCATTTCAATAACGAAATGATATTTTTGGCTGACTCATTTTGTTGATTATCATAAAAATATAAGAAGTGTCGGAATTAATTACCTAAATTTTGATTAAATATTTAAAAGATAAAAATGTTCAAACGAAATTACTGATAATAAATGAAAATGTATTGAGGAGATAAGGAAATAAGATTATAGAAACAATACGAAATAGAGGAGGGTAGTACATAGGACAGGCTACCTTAATAATTATTCTATAGAATAAGTATAAGGATTTCGATAGTTTTTATCCTACTAATATTATAAATGCGAAAGTTTGTGAGTGTGGATGTATGTATGTATGTATGTATGTATGTATGTATGTATGTATGTTTGTTACTCCTTCACGCAAAAACTACTGAACGGATTTGGATTAAATTTGGAACACAGATAGATTATAACCGGGATTAACATATAGGATACTTTTTAACCCAATAATCCAATACTACGCGGAATTAAATCCGCGGGGCACAGCTAGTTATATATAAGCGTACGGCCCTCTAGATTCTGGCACTGCTAAACCAGCTGGGTATTGGACTCATCGGAATCGGAACACTATCAGAATCGGACAAAATGCATTATCGCTTGTCTAGTGTCATCTCTTTGGGCTACTAAAAAGCAACGATAACCTGTATTCACATGGCTCTTATATACACTTTTATTAGGTTGATTTTCTTTTTATAATAAATATCGCCAGACGAACACACCAACTGTATGGTCCCAAACTAAGCAACGCTTGTACAATGGACTGGGGACGATCCCAGTGACACCCAGACCTGGGCAAATTAGGAAAAGGCTATTTCCGAAATTTACCCCAGCGGGAATCGAACCCGCAACCACGATGTGCAGTGAGTCGAGCAGCCTACCCTCGAACCACTGCACCAAGCGGTCGTCAAACCTTAAAACCTCGTGACTTGGACCATTCATACCGAAACACTTTAAGCGCCAACTTGGATGCTTTGCGTACTTGATGGAGGTAGAATGAAGTGCATCGTACTGTTTACAGAAGAGGCTTTAAAGTTTATTTCATTAAAATATTACTCGGGCCGCGATACCGGAGAGTTGGCAAGTTTTTAAAGCTGACAAATTTCACTGCACTCCGAGAGGAGGTTTATGGAATGAAAAATTAATTTATTAAATTGAAAGTTCGACTGAGTTTTGAATAGATTTTGTGTATTTCCCGATGTTGGTGGTGGCTGTTAACAACGAGGTCGAATGAGGAAGAGATAACGATGATTTGAATACCTTTGTGCAAACACCATAGCTTGAAATCGCATCAAGACAACGATGTGCGAAGGAGTTTTACACAAATACGAACACACCGCAGTTGACACAACATGGTCGACTTAAATCTGTTTTCAGGATATAATCGCTTCGCTTCAACTCACCACAAATGATCCACCATCAATAAACATCATGAAAAAGCGTATATTTCCAAGTCCTTTCATTATGTCAAGCAAGAGTAATTAATATAATCTACGACCTTTATCTCTGGTACACAAAGACGGCCGATGAATGGCCGCCTCTGTTTCGGTAATTAGAAGCTCTGAATTAAGATTTGCATATGAATGGGACCCAGATTGTATTATAATTATGTTTATAATAAATTATCTTTTGGGCTATTTAGTGTTGATCATGCTCTGATGGTCGTTTTGAAATCGTCTAGCGGTCAAAGAACTGGCAAATGAAAATAACGATGTATCAAAAATATAAGGGGTAAAACTTGTCTCTTTAAGTCTAGAGTAAACAGGCTGTTAGTGAGTCCGTAAGCCACACCTTCTGCCTCATAGTCACACCATCACGTGAAATTGGAGTTATTGCTGACCAGTGCATAAAAGAAGAAAAAACTACTCGAACAAAAAATCAACCAACAGATTTTCTTCACGTTATTTCCAGGACCAGTCGTAAGTTAGTAACGACAAAACCTTGTAAAAGTAAAGTTTTTCGACATTACTTTATTTATTTATTTATTTATAGGAACACCAACAGCTAGAAATAACAATTATAGACACAAGTAAAAAATTATAAAGCCAATTATAGGTCTTCACGCATAGCAGTTGAAGAAGTAGCAAAGGTGTAAACAAAAATTTAAATCTAAATATTTTAAATTCCCAATCTACCTACCTTATCATGACCATATTATTTAGAAAGCACTTTAAATCTCAGAACAGAGAATGCCGCTATTCTTAACCCCCGACCGCTAACATTAGCATAATTTGCCAAACCATAGATCACGCGAAATCTCTTCGTAACAAGCTCTAAGTTTAATCTATCGCCCTCAAGAGGCGGAGAGAATAAAAATGAGAAATTTCTGTGAAACTATGCAGTCAGTGGTGAAATTCAGTCTATTGGTCAGTTAGACCTACAATAGAAATAGATTTTTTAAATGGTAGGTGTTATGCAGTATTAAATAAAAACAACTCAGAGGTCAGACACAAGAAGAAACTGACACAGTTCTGCCTATATTTTTATACTAGCTGAGCCCGCGATTTTTCCGCGTTGAATTTAACTTAACAAAGTAGCTTAAGTTACTCCTTACAACTGCAGCTATCTGCCAGTGAAAGTCCCGTCAAAATCGGTCCAGCCGTTTCGGAGATTACCCGGAACAAACACACAGACAGACAGATAGACAAAAAAAAATTAAATCGCGTTTTTGTTATAGGTGTCGTATGTACTTTCATATGCATTTAGTGAAAAGGTGTTATTTTGATATTACAAACAGACACTCCAATTTTATTTATTTGTATAGATATACTTACATAAAATGTACTTGTAGAAATTAAAGTTTAAAAAGCTGTAACCCAACTCCGGAAAATTCAGTTCTTTTAGTTATATACACGAATAATATTCAGAACTGCTGATAGGTACATAGCGCTAGTAGTATTCACGTAGGTACGCTGAAATATAGTATACAATAATTTTTATGACTTTTATTATTTATTTAAGAATTCAGAATTTTATCTTCTTGAAAGGCAAAACATATGGTCTGTCATAATGATTTTGTTCGAGATAAAATGTAACCTATGTCACCCGGAGCTTAATACCGAATCGATTGACACCTAATTCATCAAAATGGGATCGAAAGTTGAGGCGCTACGGTAGAACATAAAAATGATACATACATAAATACCTTCTTTTTGGCTTTGCCGTAGTCGGGTAAAAAAGAATTATTGTATTTTTATAATGCTGACCGTAAGGGTCAATTATAAGGATATTATTTTAGCCCTTTCATACCACATAATTGTGCAAATAGTCCGGACTAATACACGGTATTCCGGCTACTATCAAAGTCGGTTAAGCCAAATATCTGTAAATTGTCGGGCTTTACAGGGCCCGCAGTTAATCCGGTTTATTCCGTATGAGACCTGTAAACCGCCCCTTTTGTTATTTTTCACCAGTGCCTCTATTCGATAACAAAACTTATACTTTATAGGACGAGTACATGCATGTATCTGTAATTTTGTGTGGCAAATCGACCAGCGCCCCTAGCGGCCGGTATGCAAATCACTATTTTCTCCATACAAAGTGGATAAATACCTTCGTCTAGTACCATCGGATACCTATAAAGTAAAATATTCCGAAACTAACTGAGCCCGCGACTTCGTCCGCGTGGAATTTAACTTAACAAAAAAGCCCGCTCCCGCGTTCTGAGCCCGCACGACAGAACCCATTTTTTTAAATTTTGTTTTTCTAAAATTAAAGTAGCCTAAGTTAGTCCCTATTACATCAGCTATCTGCCAGTGAAAGTCCCGTCAAAATCGGTCCAGCCGTTTCGGAGATTACCCGGAACAAACACACAGACAGACAGACAAACATTTTTTTAATCGCGTTTTTGCTATATGTGTCGTATGTACTTTCATATGCATTTAGTGAAAAGGTGTTATTTTGATATTACAAACAGACACTCCAATTTTATTTATTTGTATAGATATGCTCTGTACATGGATCAAATCGCTGACGGCTAGCGATACGTCAAAACTGACGTAGGTAGGTGTGTAAAATGTGTCATTTTTGGGCGTGCTCTTAGAAATCGCACCATTTCACATTTATTATTCAAACGGCCCCAAGCCGAACACCACAGTTTGTATGATACCGTTATCATGGTTTCCCTGCGAATATAAGGGTCGTAGATTATATAAGCAATCTGAATTCTAATAACAAACCTTAACACACACTCAAAGGTATTAAAACTATTTGTTGTTCGTTAGCCACTTTATTCACAAAACAAGTTACTGTAACTACACTGTATCTTACCCTTTGTAATTATTGATTACTAGCTGAGCCCGCGACTTCGTCCGCGTGGAATTTAACTTAACAAAAAAGCCCGCTCCCGCGTTCTGAGCCCGCGCGACAGGACCCATTTTTTAAAATTTTGTTTTTCTTAAATAAAATTTGCATAAGTTACTGCTTATAACAACAGCTATCTACCAGTGAAAGTCCCGTCATAATCGGTCCAGCCGTTTCGGAGATACTCTTTGATTTCATGTGTTTTTATTTTTTTACGCAGAACCCTAATTGTTTTTCTAAAATTAAAGTAGCCTAAGTTACTCCTTAAAACATCAGCTATCTGTCAGTGAAAGTCCCGTCAAAATCGGTCCAGCCGTTTCGGAGATTACCCGGAACAAACACACAGACAGACAGACAGACAGACAAAACATTTTTAAATCGCGTTTTTGTTATAGGTGTCGTATGTACTTTCATATGCATTTAGTGAAAAGTTGTTATTTTGATATTACAAACAGACACTCCAATTTTATTTATTTGTATAGATATAGATTGCAGTAAGTGCAGTCATTCACAGTGCAGTGAAAAGCAACGGAACATACCAACTCTTAGGGTCTAGTATCATAAGTTGAATCCATGGTATCAGTTTTCGTTACGATACCCCTTACACCCTGTATATAAAAATCTCTATTGCCTTTGAACGAAATAGGAGGGTAAAGGACCTCCTCTACAAGACTCCACTCTTTCTCTACGAGAAATACAAGGCCGATAATTCGTTGTGTTTAAAATGTCGACTCAAGTTAGCACTTAATTCAACTCATGTTCAAGGGATCGGAGATCAAGGGTATACCGCACCACGTGTAACTCTAGAATCCAGATCTCAAATTATTGAAGCCAAGTTAGAAACTGGATACGGTATATGCGACACGGTAACTTAAATTGATTTTAGTTTTTTTTTTCATTAACTCCGTCTTTTTTATATTACCTAACTAAGAATTAAGTTTTGTAATTTGTTTTTGACATGGGAATGTTGTTATTTCTTTTCAAAAATATTACATAATTATTAATAAGTATATATTCGCTAATAAAGTTTGCTAAAATTACTCAGTTAATACGACATTTTACTAGGTAATACTGTGTTCAGAACTTTAACAGACACACAGTATTTCTGCCGTTTTTGTTTTTCAACCACTTATTCAAATAAGTGCTACTTGACACCATTTTATGAAAATTTGTCTAGTTTTCAAAGTTGTAAGACTATAATTATTAGGGTATCTGTACCTATTTAAAAATGGGGGGTACATACTGTACGTATATCCATGTCCTCTGATCTCAACACTCTTGTCGCCAAAGGCTTGGAATATCAAGGAAGTTTGTTTAAGACCCGACGAGATCCTAAGTTGGGCAGTGATCATTGTCTTGTCTAAATTTAGAAGTTGCTTTGAAGTTACAATGTTCGCTGAAAGTTTGTTGATACAAAACAGATTATTGTCAAGTTAAAGCGGGTTGAAAATTTAATAGTTTCTAAATTCTCTGGTTAATAATTTAACGAGTTACATCATGGAGTTATATATATCAAATTCACGCGATCATGTGGATCTGACACAATAATCAACTACCGGCAAGAAGAAAGAAGTAGGTAGGTAGGAAGGTAAAAGTACTAGGTAGGACGATCGATAAAATTTGTAGATAGATAGAAAAGAAGTGGGGGACACTTTTTTATGGATAGGTACATCAAAAAAGTGAGTTAGCCCTAGATAGTAGTCTATGTCACCTGGACTATAATAAACAATCGATTGACACCTCATTCATCAAAATCAGATTGGTAGTTTAGTCGCTACGGTGGAACATTAAAATAATACAAACGTACATATACAGACAGCTTAACACATAACCCTTCTTTTTGGCTTTGCTGTAGTTGGATAAAAAAAGCTAAAAGAAACTAAAAACATTACTTAAACCCATTTAAATGTTCAACCAACTGTTACTCAATTTCGTCCGGAAATCCTTAATTTCAACCCTTTATTCGGGTCCAACTTATACAAATGATAGACAGGGTCGGATCCCATAATGAGTCTAAAAACTCGAAATTAATTTTACCATAATTAGGGTTGGGAGGTGCCGGGATTCAGATCCATTTTCCAAATGCCTGAAGGTTTGTTTTATCAAAATTTGAATCAAGTATTTGTATATTTATCTAGTGTTATAAATATAACACGATTTTATTAAATTATGTAACAAAGTTGGTTAAATCTAATATTAATACGCGAAGCAAAAATTTCAACCGCTTAATACGAAAATTGCGCGGATGTAGATTATATAGAGACGGAGTGCAGAATGCTAATATTTTTATATTATAATACTTAGAAATACATTAAATCGATAAGTAAAACATTACACAAACTACCATGAATTGACACACACAAATTTGTAACCTCCACACCGACTGACTGTCTGACTGACAAACGGTGACAGTTTTTGGAGGGCGGCACTTCAATAGTGCATTCTGCGTGCAAGTATGAAATATGGTCGAATTTCGACCATTTTAACGGGAATACTAATATTAATAATATTTTGTTTAATTTATTTATCAGAGTCGGCAAACCAGCGTATGATCCGCCTGATGTTAAACAGTTAAGCTCTTACGCTTATCCAAGAAGAGGTGTTGGCAATTTGTATCGATTCAACGGATTTTCAACAAACAATTTATCAATAAAAATCTATCGATATACATCGATGTCCCACCCTTAGGTACAATCGGGTCCAAAACAGGATCGGAACATAAAGGACAAACAGGGTGCCGGGTAATCTGTGATCACAGTAATTAAATTAATCTATTTGATTAGGAGTGACTTGATTGACGGTAATTAACAATGGCGCGACACATCGGGGGTGGAAGTTATTGCCAAAATGGGCTATTTATTTGGGATTCATAAGGCTAGTATTGTCTAAGCCCAATTACATTTGTCATGACTTTTCTCATTACTGAAGGATGCCATTATGCAATGAGAGAAAAAATAAGACAGCAAATGATTTTTGTTATTCAACGTATTCGCTTTAGTAGGTATTTTGTTACTGAACGTTATGTAATTTATAGCAAAGATTAATGTAATGCCTGCAAACCAGGATCGACAATGGTGACCAACAATGACGTCGAGGTTCGACCCTCGACGAGTCCCGGGGAAAAGTTAAATTGTCTTGGAACCCGCACGAATTTAATCGAATGCAATAGGTTTTTTTAAGACATGCACTCTAGGTAGTAGTTTAAGCGTAGACCGCTCGGCTCACTGCACCGAGTGGTTGCAGGTTCAATTCCCGTCGGAGTAAATTTCAGAAATGGCTATTAGGCAATTTACCCTGGTCTTGGTGTCACTAGCATTGTCACCAGTCCATTGTACTGTACCTCCAATACAAGTATTACCTACTTTGAGCCCAAAGTTCGTTTGTTAGTTTAGAGATATTTATTTTTAATGTGTAAAGTTGCGTTACCCAATGTTTGTTGTAACATTAAAATATAACAGCTAAACGTTGAAAGGCAGCCGTTTCATTAAATTGCCGATTTATTTTAGTATTGTTTGCGCGGATTCGCTACGGGGCCATTTTGATATCGCACCAATTGCCAATTCTGATTGCGACCATTTTGTTCAATTTAATTTTGTTATTACAAACATCAATTAATGTTATTGGAATGTGAAATAATATAAGGACTTAATTTAAATAAACTTTCATGGTTTTTATGTTAAAATTTAAGATTTTATAGTTACCTTTTGACCCTAGTCTCCTCAACGACCAACGTCGCGTGCTCAATATAACTACACTTAAAATTAATCAAGTCATAGCTAATTAGGAGTTCATATCCTCTACTGACATAGTAAGTACCAGACTAGTTCACCAGACTTGTATGTATTTATAACAGTCTAATGAGGATGCATGCACTCAAATATAACAAATTTTAAATAAATATCGAGACACTGACATACTAACTGTAACCCAAACTAAGCAACGCTTGTACTATGGATACCGTACAATGGACTAGGGGCGATCCCAGTGACTCGCAGACCTGGGCAAATTACGAAAAGGCCATTTCCGAAATTTTCCACGGTGGGAATCGACCCGCAACCACCATGTGCAGTGAGCAGAGCAGCCTACGCTCGATCCACTGCGACAAGCGGTCGTCAAAAGGTATAATTAAATTCCCAGACAAGACAAAAATCATTTACCTCCCTCAAAATATTATATTTCATGACAACGAACACGACAGGTAAGTGATGAATAAAATATAAATTGGTAGTAACTAAGCAGTCATTCAGAAATCTCAGAGCGATTACGTTTAATCTCTGAATTAATTCGTTATGTAATTTATTAACACTTTGATTCCCGGTGGCACATTAATGCTAGTTTTATTAGTTAATACCGGCAAGTCCCGGTGGCACATTACTGTGTTTGCAGGCTAATTAAAACCGTTTTTCTAAAAAGCTATGGTATATTTTTGCTTGAAGTAATGTTATTCTTATTTGGCATTATAACATACGGCCCCTTTATTCAAGAAACTAAAACAGTCATCAGAAAGGCGATAGTGCCAATAGAATTTGAATGAGATGGTTTTTTACGACACTTGTAATTTGACGCCGCGATACGGCATATGACCGCGGGACTTGACGGATGTGCGCGAATTAAACGTCATGGATGCCAAAGGGTTAATACCACCTCAAATAGAAGATCGACGTGAAGTAGCTATTATAGCTGTGTTTCGTACGATTAGTGAGGGAGCTGGAAGCCCAATCCCCTCTCCTCTCGTATCCCCTTCCCTTATCCCACTCCCATTCATGTCAGCAATGTGAGAACAATGCTTTTGGTATTGCAAGCAACTTTAAGCTACGGTAACCGCTCAACAAGTCTTACGAGTACAATAAATAAATATCGCCAGACTGACAAACCAACTGTATGGTCCCAAACTAAGCAACGTTTGTATTATGGGGACCGTACAATGGACTAGGGGCGATCCCAGTGACTCGCAGACCTGGGCAAATTACGAAAAGGGCATTTACGAAATTTGCCACGGCGGGAATCGACCCGCAACAATCAGATGCAGTGAGCCGAGTGGCCTCCGCTCAAACCACTGCGCATAGCGATCGTCTTATGCATACGACTTAGAATTTGTTTAACGATTTAATGTACCTAATACAAGCTTCGCACTAATATAGGGATCTCTCTATAAGATGAAGTCCTATGATTGGAAAACCGCGCTTACAATAACTAAACCTACATTATAAACTGAACACCTTAATTGATATTGTTTTCTTATATTTACGCGAATACTACACATTGAAATAAAACTATTTTACGCATGGATCGGACCGCAAACAACAACTAAATATGAGGGTACCCAGTTATTGACTATGACATCCAGGACGTCTAACACCTCAGTCCTCGTGACCATGGTTGCTGTAAAGCGGCCGAAACGTCGGGAAAATAACATCCTACTAATATTATAAATGCGAAAGTTTGTGAGTGTGGATGTATGTATGTATTAGTGATGTAACGAATATTCGCATTCGCATTCGCATTCGCGAATATTCGCATGTTTTCTGACATTCGCATTCGCATTCGCATTCGCAAGAATCTATGCGAATGTTTTTAAAAAACAAAAAAGAAATTATCTATAGACGAATATGGAATGTTAACAACTAGTAAGAATGATATATTATTTAAACAAACTTCCTCATAGGGTTGCCCTTATTGCACCGCTTTTAGGTTCATTTATCCGCAAAGCAGCTTATTACGCACTAGTGCTAGTACCTTTACATTTTTTAAATCGTAGTAAAGAGTTATCCTAAAAATAGTAAACATTTAAAACACTAAATAAACGATGTTCATTAAAATATTATACATAAATATATTAACTATTTAAATAAATTTCTTTGACATTCAATTTCATTGTAGATAAGACATATTATAAAAAAACGATTTATTATTTTTCAAATAATATAATAATTGTCACCGGCTTTGCCAGACCCATAGATAAATATAACCAGCCAAATGCATGTCGGACTACGCATACTCTAGAGTTCCATAGACATCCCGCCACTTTTCGATACTACGGAACTCATAAAATAAAAGTGATGTGTTTTTTTTATTGATATGAAACATCGAATACGGCGGTTCACGTAACGTATTCATTTCTGCGAAATTAATTAAGTATTAGTCACCTTTTTAAATAAAATAGTAAGAAATTCTGTTACTAAATTTATCATCGACATCTTCAGCAAAAGTGACAAACTTTTATTTTCTATTTGGACTGATGAAAATTCTTAGGATTTTTAATTCAAATAATTAAGTTGTAATTAGACTGCGTGCACAATCAGTGGTGCGTGGTTTGAGACTCAATTTTGATTTTTTTTAAATTACTTATATTGATTTTGAATAGTAAATAACTAATTATTTCCTATAATAAACCATTTATAATGTGGTTCTAATTTAAAGGAAATCTTGCTACTTAAGTAAAAGAGGCCACAATGAAGCTTAATATTTCGTAAACGGGAATTAATATTGAAAAACTGTCCAAGAAACCATCAAATAATTTTACTACTGAACAATACCTCAATCGAGGGGGTGTGTAATTTTTTTTTACTCCCCTTTCATAAGTACGGGAGGCACAATGGAATAACTATGCTTTCAAAATTTAAATACAGTCTTTAGCGGTACATAAACTAATTTTTTGGCCAGTTTGCAGTATTTTAGTCCTAATAGTCTCTGTATAAAATTACTGTGATTGCAGACGGACGTGCCAAAACTATAAGGGTTCCTGCAAAACTCTAGGTCTTAAAAAAAATTCGTGAATTGTTTTTTTTTCAATTAAGATGTATTATTCTAAATATTTTTTACTCGCAAGTAAGTTGTTAAATGTCGTATAAAATGCGTGAACATTGTTAATTACACACCTTGGCTCCATCACAGCACAGCCCTCGTGTTAGTCTCTGGCTGCAAATCAGGCTCGATCGTAAGTTAGCTCACTTGCACATAATGCACTTAATATTACTTATATTTGAATTTAAAAAAAGTAACTGTCTTGAGGTAGGCAACTAAATTATTAATAGGATCTTTCTCTATTGCTCTTGTTAGTTTAAATAAAATATTAAATCAATAAAATTTGAATATAAAATAAAGTTTGATTAATGAAATAATACTAAACTACCCTCAAATCAAAAAAAATCTCTTCGAATTAACTTTGTGACTAACTTCGTTCTTTCAACCTATGTGTTCGGCTATGTTCGGCCGACACGAAATGTCAATCCAGTGTAACATTTTGCGCGCTCTTTATTAACCTCCGAGAAATAGGCATGTTATAAGTTTAACATGTGTATTTGTGTGTCTGTCTGTGGCATCGTAGCGCCCATACAAATGATCCGATTTTAATTTTGTTTCTTTTTTAGAAAGCTGTTCTGATCGAGAGTGTTCTTAGCTATGTTTCACGAAAATCGATTCAACCGTTTGAAAATTATCAGCTCTTTTGTAATTTAAAAAGTCGTTTAATTTTTTTTTTACATTTTTATTACTTTTTATATTAAAAAGTTTTTAAATTTTCAATTTAGGGTTTCTTATTTGAAAGTCAACATTCGCATTCGCATTCGCATTCGCGAATGTTGAAGCCAAATATTCGCATTCGCATTCGCGAATGTCAAAAATCCAACATTCGTTACATCACTAGTATGTATGTATGTATGTATGTATGTTTGTTACTCCTTCACGCAAAAACAACTGAACGGATTTGGATGAAATTTGGAACACAGATAGATTATAACCGGGATTAACATATAGGATACTTTTTAACCCAATAATCCAATACTACGCGGATGAAGTCGCGGGGCACAGCTAGTACTAAATAAACGCGATAAAATCCGTAAAATAGTTTTATTTCAACCTTAATTGATATTAAATGGCCACTAACATCAGCAAAGAGTAATGTTACGGTAAACGCAAGCGCATCCATTAACAATAAAACTTAACTTAACAATTAGTTCAAACTCATTCATAGAGCCGGCGGCGCGGCGGTGGCCAACAAATCTCGGAGTGTAATTATTCATGGAATCCACTCATTATCATGAGCCAGCCAAACCAGAAAATGTTGATAAGGAGAACGCTGTTGTAAGGCGCGCTACAGACGGATTTATTTGTATCGTATCTAGTACATTTCTCCCTTGATACGAGTACTTATGGTTTTTTTTTCAGGATCTAGTGACGATCTATTGCCAGTATCGTTATGATGAACTCCTGAGTACTAATTCATTTTGGACATTTGGCAATCGGTAATTTGAAAAAAATATTAAACGTAAAAAATTTATGACGTCATTAAAGTTTGCAAAAACAATGCTATAACATCTTATTTACTAACTGATTTTCGAAACTTTAAACGTCTGTACTTATATTTGTCATTTCTTTTAGTTTTTATTTTATAATTTCGCTGGTACGACATACCTAATTTATTTAATTATTCTACAAACAAATTATCTTGATACTCATCATTGCATGCTTCTCTACACACATTGTATTATTTAATTTGTAGTTCTTTTATTACGAAATCTGTTACATCAATAAATTTTTGCCGTCAGACTCTTGCGTGGAGAAAAAATACAAAGTAACAAAAACCTATGTTTTTTTTTCTATGAAATTCTATTACGATTAGCAGAAGTAACCAGGTGCGTTGAGTTTACCAGATAAACTAATCAATTAAAAATCAAATTTGAATATAATAAAAAGGTCATTTGCCAGTGGGGGTGCTATTGCACCTATTTCCCCACCTCTTCTCACGTAACTGCGCCTGACAGTATCAGTACGAATATATGACATCCGTGTGGACGGTACCTAACAAGGCGGCAGACACAAGGAGAGAAATAATTCTCGCGGGGGCTCGTTAAGACCGAGGCTGTAAAGTGTTCGGCGGCGCGTGAAGCGTCGATTGTAAGGTTTTTAACGCGAGCAAAGTCAGTTAGAGCGATTATGTGTTTGAGTTAGGGGTTGGAAAGTTTTGTTTTGGTTTTGTATAGTACTTCAAAGATCATACCAACGAAAAAAATATTATAATTGCTCATGCTCACATTATTTGTGAGTTCTTTACTGATAAAATAATGATGAATAAATATCGCCACACTGACACCCAGACTGTATGATCCTAAGCCAAGCAAAGCTTGTACTATGGGTACCGTAAAATGGACTGGGGGCGATCCTAGTGGCACCCAGACCTGGGCAAATTACGAAAAGGACATTTCTGAAATTTGCCCCGACGGGAATCGAGCCCACAACCACCCGGTGCAGTGAGCCGAGCGGCCTACGCTCAAACCACTGCGCCAAGCAGTCGTCAAAATAATAATACGGTATTGTGCGTAGAACCAATTTGTAGTGAATTGACTTGATCTCATTATAAGGGCTCGCTCGACTGGGGCAGTACCTACCTCTCACAGAAGATCAGCGTAAAGTAGCTATCATAGTTGCGTTTTCAACGATGAGTAAGAGAGCCGAAAACCCAACAGACCGCTCCCTTCACATCCCCTTGTCCCCCTTCAGGTCGGAAGCGTGCGAATGCGTGCAATGCCTTTGGTATTGCAAGCATCTAGAAATTCAGATGTACTACATAGCTCTCTGAATTCAGAAAAGTGACATTGCATTCAGCATTCTGTCATTCCAAATCCTAGCTAGGATGCCTGAATTCAGGATAACTGGTATGAGAAGGTTATTAAAAAAAAACAGAAAGGAATTCTATTTTGTGGGAGCTGGTAGGTTTTTAAAAAAAAAAACAGAGAGTAAGTAACTATATTTTGTTGAAGATAAGACGCATTTTCAGTCTTCTTTTATCTCAATAATACTAGTACATAATACTATAGTCACTCATAACCGTAGACTTTTTCCACGCAGTTAAGTTGTAGTATCTTTTTTTTTATCCTTCCAATTTACTGTACAGTCAACAAGAAAAATAAAAGCGGACTGGGACGCAACAAACGACACTTAATTAGGCGGAACAAGCTCGGATGCTGTAGTAATTGTATTTAATATTGCAGAGACGCGCCCTCGTCCCACTGTACCTGTTCCACACTGAAGAGTCTATACTGAAAGGTATAATCCTTACTAATATTATAAATGCGAAAGTAACTCGTGTCTGACTGTCTGTCGCGCTTTCACGCCAAAACTACTGAACCGATTTAAATGAAATTTGGTACACAGATAGTCTAGAGCCTGAGAAACGACTTAGGCTACTTTTGAATGCGAAAAAAGGTTGTAAGGGGTTGAAAGGGGGGATGAAAAGTTGTATGGAATTATCGTAATTTTTAGAGCTAGAAGCTAGAAACTTATTTTTTAGGCTGTTGATTCGATATAAATAAATATGACATTCAAAGTTAATATAATTAAAAATGCTACCCAAAGACACTATTCCACGCGGACGAAGTCGCGGGCACAGCTAGTTTCCTATAAATGTAGGAGAACACTTCAAATCTCAAATAAGATTTTATTTTTAACATAATAATGTATAGGCCTGAATCCCCCTCGTAGTGCGGGGAGACCTGTGCCCAGGAGTGGGACGTCAAAAGGGCTAATTTATTATTATATTATTATTAATAATGTATAACAAAGTTGGCGAATCATAATTACAATAATTATTATCACTCGCTTACGGTGAAGGAAAACATCGTGAGGAAACCTGTATGACATAGAAAATAAAAAAAATAATCGAACGAGATGTGAAATCCGCCAACGCTGAATCCCCCTCGTAGTGAGGGGATACCCGTGCCCAGGAGTGGGACGTCAAAAGGGCTAAATTATTATTATTTTATAACAAACTCGGCAAGCAACCGTACGACCAGCCTGATGTTAAGCAGTTAGCGCAGCCTATAGATGCTTGCTATACCAATATCATTGCTCGCACGTTGCCGATCTGAATGGGAGTGGAGGGGTAAGAGGAAAGGGGGGAGTGGTTAGGATTTCGGCTCTCTCAAATAATCTAAAGTTATAGAGTTGATAACAAAATAGTATCGATATTAAATTGAATTTTCATTATAACGAAAATCGTTCTCCAGTGAACAGTTCCACTCTACTTTTGTCGATTCAATCTCGTACGTTTCGATTGCCGTGTATTGGTGTGGACCGATTACGACTTCGAATGTCACCAAACTTATTATTTTTATAAATTTTATTTATTATTATTTTTATCATCGCCAGACGAACACACCAATTATATTATGGTCCCAAACTAAGCAACGCTTGTACTATGGGTACCGTACAATATACTGGGGGCGATCCCAGTAACACCCAGACCGGGAAAAATTACGAAAAGGCCATTTCCGAAATTTACCCTGACGGGAATCGAACCCACAACCATGCGGCGTAGTGCGCCACGTGGCCTACGCTCGAACCAGTGCGCCAAGCGGTCGTCAATAAAAAAGTGACCATGGTAGATAAACACGCTACTCAAAGTAAAAGAATATTCTCAAACTATTCATTCGTTAGGTCGCACTTAATTTTCATGTGAAATTATTTCCAGGTGAGAGCGAAAAGCAGAAACCTCTCCACTCTGCCGAGATGCGAATGTTGAGATGGATGTGTGGAGTGACGCGAATGGATACGGTGAAGAATGTGTATATAAGGGGCAGTGTCAGGGTAGCGCCAATCTATATCTATACAAATAAATAAAATTGAAGTGTCTGTTTGTAATATCAAAATAACACCTTTTCACTTAATGCATATGAAAGTACATACGACACCTATAACAAAAACGCGATAAAAAAAAATTTGTCTGTCTGTCTGTCTGTGTGTCTGTGTGTTTGTTCCGGGTAATCTCCGAAACGGCTGGACCGATTTTGACGGGACTTTCACTGGCAGATAGCTGATGTTTTAAGGCTTAACTTAGGCTATTTTAATTTTAGAAAATCAATTAGGGTTCCGCGTAAAAAAATAAAAACATATAAAATCAAAGATTATCTCCGAAACGGCTGGACCGATTTTGACGGGACTTTCACTGGTAGATAGCTATTGTTATAAGCAGTGACTTAGGCTACTTTTATTTTAGAAAAACAAAATTTTAAAAAATGGGTCCTGTCGCCCGGGCTCAGAACGCGAGAGCGGGCTTTTTTGTTAAGTTAAATTCCACGCGGACGAAGTCGCGGGCTCAGCTAGTAAGAGATAAAGTAAGAGGTAGGAGGCTGGAATGGTTTGGACACGTGATGAGAAGGGATGATAAGCATATGACTAAAAGAGTGATGAATATGAATGTGGATGGATACAGTGCGAGAGGAAGGCCAAAGAAAAGACGGATGGATTGTATCAATAGTGATATGAACGAGGTTGGAGTGGATTCAAGTATGACGGGAAAGCGCGATGAATGGAAGGAAAATACATACTGCGCTGACGCCAGATAATGGGAAAAGGTAGGGCAGATGATGAGCGCAAAGCGGAGCACACCACTCAGCTATCAGGTTATTAATTAATTTTCCACTGAACGTCTGAATTGGTTCGCAATTGCTTCCGAATTACTGTCGACGGCGACGATTATAGTCCATGATGCAATTTTCATTATTGCGACATAGATTAATGCTTTGCGCTTTTGAATTGCACAATTGTGGCTTCTGGCTCTCAGAGTCATCGTTCGAAATGCTTAATTTACGGCGATCTTTTGTTTTATCCATATAATGTACCTACTCGTATATATAAGAATGAATCTCTATTTACTTGGTCATCGCATCATGCGTGAACGGATGGAACGATTTCGCTAATTCTTTTTTTGTTGAGTTGTCAGGAGAAGGTTCTTGTGAAAGAAAAAAATAAGAAAGTTGAGCGGAACGATTCGAATTCAATCCTACTAATATTATAAATGCGAAAGTTTGTGAGTGTGGATGTATGTATGTATGTATGTATGTTTGTTACTCCTTCACGCAAAAACTACTGAACGGATTTGGATGAAATTTGGAACACAGATAGATTATAACCGGGATTAACATATAGGATACTTTTTAACCCAATAATCCAATACTACGCGGATGAAGTCGCGGGGCACAGCTAGTCATTTATAATTTTTTAAGTAAATATATCCTCTAGTTTTTCCGTAAAATAATGTAATAGGTAAGTTTGAATAGCAGTAATACAATTTCGACATTAGCATTCAGTTCGCGACTCTGGGTGCGGCATTGCACCCAGATACCTAGAGACAAAGAAACTGTAATTAATTAAAATTTATTTTCCTGCAGATCAAATAAATGCCGTCTCCTTTTAACGTAGTGGCTTTGTCGAACAGTGTTTCAAAAGTCCGAAAAAAAATTTTGGAAGGTAATCAATACTGATACGAAGATGCTTAGTGAAGACATAATATACGCAACTATGAAATTTTCTGCGTTAATTCCTTTGAATATCTGTGTGAATTTTTGTGTTGCGGATTTAGAACATATCCAGTGGCCTAAAAACAGTGTTACCTCCATCTACAAGTTGCCACTAATGTAAAAACAACCTAACATTTTTTTATAGTAGGTAATTGAAATATTCATAAAATTCAATTTGGCATAGATAATAATTTGAAAAAAAATATTTTTCGGGTTTTTGAAATACCTGGTATAAATATTTACAGCGGGATAGATACTGTATGTATATAATTTGAAATTGTGTTCTAAGGTTGCCCGTCCACTTGAGCCGGGAAAGCTGACTGATCTTGCTGGCCCGCTCGATTCAACCAATAAGAATGCTTCATTTTCATCAGCTCTTTAAACTAAGGCGATTTGGTCGAAACGAGGGCGCTAATTGGCCAAGCCCGTCCGCCCGGCTCAAGTCGACAATCACCCTTAATATTTCAAAATTAATCAAACTTACAGATTGTCTTATCATAATTACAATATAATTATCACATGCTTCGGTCACTGAAAATAAAATGTAAACAGTTTTCGAAAGATATGTCAAATCCGCCAACCCCCACTGGGCCAGCGTGGTTGATTATGTCCTGAATCCCAGTGCCCCTGCGTGGGACATTAAAAGGGCTGAATTATTATTTATTATATTATTATCTATAGACTTTCTTAAACGTGTAAAATAAATTATACTAAAAAAAAAAATTATGAAGAACAGACCAAAATAAATGGGTTTGTGGCGTCTAACGCTTTGTACACAATGGGAGTGCGAACCTCATTCGCCGGCGTCGCCATGACGTTGTAATTAAATTTCACAGACATTGGCCGCTTAATCTAGACATGACAGCACTAGCATAGGGCTGTATATTGTTAAGTCTTTTATAAGTCTTTCCGCTTCTTTGTACGGAAAACTTTTCAATGGAACAAACAAGCATTAAATTTGGGTAGGTATGTATTTTTTTATTTGTAAGTTTTATTCCTTTCTCAAGGGATAGGGGATACGATCAAGTCGGCCAAACAAGCGTACGACCCGACTGATGTTAAGCTACGGTAGCCTATAGATGCTTGCAATGCTAATGCCATTGCTTGCACGCTGCCGACTTAAATAGGAGTAGGATATAGGATATAGAGATGATTAAAGTGAAAGTGGTTGGGCTTGCGGATCACTCACTGATCGTACGAAATTCTGCTATATTACGATACTTTACTACTTTGTGAGAGGGTGGTACTACCCCGGTTGAGCCAGCTGGTATATGAAATGTAGTCAGACCTAATCCGTATGCTGTATGTAGAAAATTACAAAAATAAAATAATAATAAATAAATATCGCCAGACAGACACACCAACTGTACGGTCCCAAACTAAGCAAAGCTTGTACTATGGGTACCGTACAATGGACTGGGGGCGATCCCAGTGACACCCAGACCTGGGCAAATTACGAAAAGGCCATTTCCGAAATTTGCCCCGGCGGGAATCGAACCCGCAACCACCATGTGCAGTGAGCCGAGCGGCCTACGTTCGAACCACTGAACCACCAAGCGGTCGTCAAAATGGTGATGAATATCTATGTTTTTTTTCTTCAGTAGCATTTTCTATGAAGACTGATATCGCAAAATTAATTTACCGTCACTAATTCGAAGCCGTGCTTAAAATAAATTCGACCAATTCTGTTGAGGAAGGAAAAGCCGGTCAAGAGTGTGTCCAACCCCAAGGAACGGTTCTGCAGTTTAGTAACTCAAGATTTTGGTATTAGTAAAGTATTTCATTTTAATGTGTGTTTCATTCAGGTTTTATTTATGTAACAAAGTCGGCAAACAAGTCCGCCTGATGATATTTATGTAGTTACCGTAGCCTATAGATGCTTGAAGTAAGTACCAATGATATTGCCCGCACGTTACCGACCTGAAGCAGAGCTCCGCTTTGCTTCGTCAAAAGGGCTAAATTATTATTATTTATATTATTTATTATAACGCATTCGTATATATAAATGAATCTCTATTTCCTTGGTCATCGCATCACGCGTGAACGGACGATTTCATTAATTATTTTTCTGTTGTGTTTATTATTGTCAGTAGAAGGTTCTTATGAAAGAAATAAATAAGAAAGTTGAGCGAAACAATTCGAATTAAATATTCAAAGTTAGACAGGACAACGTCTGTCGGCTCAGCTAGTAAGTATATAAAAATAAAAACTATTAAACATATTAAACGGACACAGCTAAATAAGGATTGCTTTCTAATCTGACCACGGAACCCTGAAACAAAATATTATTTTTACATCCAAAACTAACACATGAAATGGTCTTCAGTTGTAAAATATAATTAGGTGCGCTAATTACAGGGGGCAGTGTACCGGAAACCCGCGATAAGGCAAATGGCTAAGACAGAGACGATGAAAGGGGGATGAAATTTTATGGAACACAAAATAGCGATGCTAATTAGCGTTTGAAAAGAGTATAAAAAGTGGTTTTATATATTTTTTTTATAAAACACATTTTGTTAATACATACTTTATGTAAACAAATAACCCTAAAACAACCAGCGCCTCACGCCTAAATCTACAGAAGTAACTAGATTTTGCCCGCAGATTCAACAAAGTATTTTCTGGATTCCGACAACAGTGCCACCTACGGGATTTTAAACCTAAGAACCATCCAGGTGACCCCCTAACTACAAAAAAGATATCAAATCGGTCAAGACTTTTAGGAGGAGAACAATTACGAACTACGAATTACACGCACTCCAAAATTGTATTCCATTTTATTTTATATTATAATAATATAAAGATATTAATTTCGCCTTTATCACAGCAATTTGAACAGACGTACCAAAATTACGATCTCACTCATACATACAGATAAAAATAAAATGCACAGATATAAAAACGCTATAAGAACATCGCAATATAATTTATGGCATCTAATGAAAGAATAAAAAATAATTGAATTGGAACTTTGGCTTTGATCTTATTTAAGTCAGTAAAACCAACATCTCTTATTAGTACAGACTAGGGGCAATTTATTTCAACCGAATCCAAGTGATATTGCATTGTGGAGATAACAAAAGAGCATTAAGAAAAGTATTTTTTATACCTAATTCGTATAAGCTTATTGGAATTCGTTGGAACAGTGCAGCGGTATGCCGTAATGAACTTTTATTTTCAACCGACTTCAAAAAGGAGGAGGTTATCAATTCGTGTGTATGTTGTTTTTTTTTAATGTTTGTTACCTCATAACTCCGTCATTTATAAACCGATTCGAATTATTTTTTTTGCATTTGAAAGGATGTCCGTGCAGATTGGTCCCATAAAATTTTTACAAAATCGGTTCAGTAGTTTGGCATGAAAATCTAAATAACTGAAAAAATTCATCATCATCCAAGTAAACGAAATTACGTGATTTGCTTTCCTGTGAGTTTTCAGTGGGAGTTGCCGTCACTAAAATGGTCTCAGTAAACTACCTACCTTCCGGTTTCATCATCAGATGATGAAGAAGCTGGAAGGTAGGGGCCGGAACTCCGTAATACCACAATATAACCTAGTCGTGTTTGGGCTTAGTGGACTTGTCATGAGATGCATTCTGGCTATAAGTGCCATATATTGGTATAAGTGGTATACTATGTGTGGCCTTTATTGTCAGGATCCCTTGGTGATACCATAGAAATTTCATAAAAATAGGTTCAGTAGTTTGAGAGATATGGACTGTTTACGGTTGCCAGCATTTCGATAAGTAGTTTACCACTAAAAATCGTGAAAAAAAAAATTTATAAAAAAAATAAAACCTACTTCAAAAAACCTGGGTGCACTAAAAAGCTAGAAATAACTAGGGACCTTATAATTTCTTTCATTTGGAGTCGGTGCCACTATCTTTACACAACGATATAGGACAACTTCTTAGGCACCTACCCCTACTTGCTTGAATTGGCACCGACTCCAAATGAAAGAAATTATAAGGTCCCTAGTTATTTCTAGCTTTTTAGTGCATCCAGGTTTTTTGAAGTAGGTTTTATTTTTTTTATATACAGTAATAAAATAAAGTAAGAAGTAATAGCCGGCTGGTTAAGCACACGTCTTGCGGGCACCGGGTTTTGGGTTCAAACCACGGCTCGCACCTCTGGGTTTTTCTAAATCTATGTGCGAATCATAATTTGAATATTATGACTATCACTCTCTTACGGTGTAAGAAAAGTGAGACGTAAAAGAGTCAAGCCAAGGCGAGTAAAATAGAGCTGTCTAATGAGTACAGACGATCTACTGTTATTAATTTGTTTGACAAACAATTTATAAACAACGACTGGACATTGGCATGAGTTTTTTTTTGTAAAACTTGTTTGTCACGAACTCGCAATTCGACTCGAAAATTACTTCTGTAGGTGTCGACACTCTAGAAAATCAAACTTTAGTTTTTAATAAAAAATGTCGACAAACAAGCGCATTCAGCCGGCTAATGTTACGCTGTTACCGTGGCCTATAGATGCTTGCAATACAAATGGCATTTCACGTTTCTAACCTAAAAAGGAGTGAGACATAAAGAGGTGAATGGCTTCCAGGTCTCTCACTAGTCGTAGGAAACGGAGTTATTATAGCTACTTATGCAGATCTTCAGTTCTATTAGAGGGTGGTACTACCCCAGTCGACCCAACCCGTTTATGAGTTACAGCTAGGCTCTACAACAGTAACTTTTGTAACAGAAACACTTATATCAAAACTCTATGACTCGTAGCACAATAAAAACGGAATAGCAAAGATAAAACTTAGATTACTCACTTCAGGTCATAAAACAATGATCATAATACAACTAACAAAATAGTTTTACTGCTTCAATTTATGCTGTGGCAAGTTTCATTAGCAACGAGTGTAATTACAAAGAAAATAGAAGATACCACAGACTCGGAGGAACCTTGAGGTCAATGGCCTGAACCTCCGTGAACTCTGTGGGCGATGACCTTTGAAAAACCTAGAGCTTACCCCTTTAGACATATTTTAGTTGTAAGGCGTCGCGTATAAAGGATTTCAGCGACACATTTGTGAAACTATATATATATTATATAAAAAGAAATATTCAGCATTTCACAGAAAAAAGGCATAAAAATAAGATTGTCCATAAAACACGTTTTCAACCGAATTTCAATTAAATAGCCTGAGACGAAGATGTTTCAGACTTTTCCAGTTTTTTCAGCCAGATTATGACTTTCCAATAGGATTAAAAGTAACAGGACGAGTTAGATTACAAACAAGTAAAGGTTAGACCCGAGACTTCACAGTTTCCTTCGCTACAATCAAAATCACAGCCGTTTTTTGGCGTATAGTGATGTTGCCACCAAGTACTTAGTTTGTCTTAACAATGTTCGCAATCGTGCGAAATACAATAACAAATAGAACTATAATATCTTGAAAACTATTGTGACGGCGTCGAAATAGAGAGACTATGCAACTGCTCAGTAGGGCAGTGCAAACTTAAGTGATAGTCTAAGTAAAAGACTTTTTGTAAACATCATCACGGCTGTATTAACCGGTGAGGTAGACAGAGCCTATGGACACTACTAGGTGATACAAAATGGGTATACTATTTTTTTTGCAACTTAACTTTGTAAATCTCAAACTATCGGCTTTGTGGGACAGTTGAGGTACTGAAGGTTTTGTAGACTTGTGAAATCGGTCAACAGCTGTATTCCTATAACACCTTTTGTTTTTCAAGTTCCCTCCAAAGCTGAAGGTTTTAGAATTACAAAGTTAAGTTTTGAAAAAAAAAGTATACCCATTCTGTGTCACCTTGTATACCGTGCTTAATCTTCTTCCGTGCGAGGGGGATTTGATTGATTATTTTATTTCCCTTTAAATTTATAAATGAATGGGTATTTTTTGGGTTGGTCATGCTCTCTTTAATATCCTGTTTTGCGGAGACTTTGTGGTCACCCTCTTCCCTCTATTATGGTTGAGGAGAGTGATGCCGCTTTTCAAGTCATGCCCGTGCGCGGGCGCCGCTTGCGGGGATTGGTCCACTCACTTTCCTCTTAACAACATTGTTGTTAAACTCTATTAATTTATTTAGCATGGAAGGCATCACACCAAAGCAAGTAAAGAAGATACTTCCACCTCTGTTTAAACATTTAAATTGATCTAAAGTGGGATTAGGTATGCATACCTCACTAAACTAGCTTACTAATTTAAATACCAAAATCTGAGTGGGATTTTATTACTATTTACTTATTAAGTGGCAATGGTGTCGCCTGCTCACATTATGATGCTGTTCCTGAGAACCAACACCATCTAATTGAAAATTGAAAAGAGTAACCATTGAGTTTCTGGCCGGATCTTCTCAGTGGAAGCAGCATTCCGAACCGGTGGTAGATTCTGACTTCTGATTCTTGGCTTCACAATCAGGATCTGCCAGAGACTAGCATAGTCTCTTATGCATTAGACAGCAACCTAACCCACAGGCAGGTTCGTTCACGCGAGCGCCTGCGCCCACAGTCCATTACACACGACACCGTCGAACGAATGAACTAAAACGATTCCGAGACGGATTCGGCAAAAATAGAGACCCCTTGGTATCAACGGCAGCGGCTCCGAGGCGTGTGAGACGCCTTTTGTTTCAGAAATCTTTGTGTTTGACAAACCTAATTGCAAGGGATGCTTGTTTGTTGGGTTGTTTGTGAGCTCGTTTGATGTTTATAGAAAGTTATAATCAATAAAGCACTAATTATAACTATTCTGAAATCAATTATTTGTCGAGCAAATAATTGTTCAGAACAATTATAATGCTGAGGCGTTAATAACCTAGTAGTTAGAGGGGCTGCCTTCGTAGCTGAGGGGTTCCGGGTTCGATCCCCATCCTGGTCATTAATCTATTGACGTGAGCCCACTCCTAACACAAGCGTTAGCTTAGCTGGACGGGCCAACGGGAATACTAGTAATGTGACAAATCACATTTCTAGTAATCTTTTTTTTATTTTTTAAAAAGTGAATTGAATATCATTTATAGGTAAGTATACTTAGGTAAGTAAGTATTTCTGTTTTCCAAAGAGATCATACTTATGGCTAAGACAGATATGCGCCGACATATGAACATAACAACGAATATTATTTTTTTAAATCTACTTTTTTTTCAATAAATATTACTTTCTTTGCTCATGGTAGAGTAGGTAGCATATATTATTCACATTTCCATGTATCTACATTGAGAAAAATTGAGTAAAAATACTTGATTTTTGCAGGTATCTACTAGTTTCCCTATTAATATTATCGCTTGGCGCAGTGGTTCGAGCGTAGGCCGCTCGGCTCCCTGCACATGGTGGTTGCGGGTTCGATTACCGCCGGCGTAAATTTCGGAAATGGCCTTTTCGTAATTTTCCCTGATCTAGGTGTCACTGGGATCGCCCCCAGTCCATTGTATGGTACCCATAGTACAAGCGTTGCTTGGTTTGGGACCATACAGTTGGTGTGTTCGACTGGCGATATTTATTATTTATTTATTTATTAATAGGTATATGTACCTATTTTTCTGAACGTTTTGTTATTACAGCAATTCACTTACGACTTGCGATTGCATAAATATTTTATTGTAAGTACAAAATATTGAGTAAAATACACTAGGAACTACAGAATCATTTGCTGTCGTAAATTTCTAGTAAGTATGTAAAAAAATACCACTTCATATATTTATAATACCTACCTACGTCAATTTTACTTTTCTACCTATATTGGAAAATTTACCTATCGAATCGACGGGTCCGGACCTTTTGTTCGCGAAATGTAACTATGCTTTTGACAGTTCCAATTTCGTTTGCTGGTTTGTTACCGTTTCTAGGTAGATAGGTATGCGTGGTGCTCATAGGTACAAAGTAAATATTTTTCTATTGAATAGAACAAAGTCGGCGAACAAGCGTACCAGCCTGGTGTTAAGCAGTTAACGTAGCCTATAGATGCTTGCAATACGAATGGCATTGATCGCACTTTGCTAACCTCAATAAGTGTGACAGAGGGAAGGGTAGGGAGCGGGTAGGGGGGGGTTGGTCTTGCGGCTCTCTCGGTCATCGTACGAAACGCAGATAGAATTACTACTTTACACCGCACCCGCCATTATATCAGATTTGATAAACCACAGATCCTCGCAAAAGAACACCAATTCCGACCAAGGATGATACGTGAGGCCATTGAAATTAAAAAACATCCTAATTTCAATAGGGAAGATGGCTGGGTGCTACCACCAACTTGGGATCCAGTAATTAATATAATTAAATCCAAAACCAAGTGTACCATTGCAAGACCTCGAGACACTGTGAGCACTTTCTGCGTGGATTGGACCGCAAACAACAACTAAATATGAGGGTACCCAGTTACTAACTATGACATCAGGACGTCTAACACCTCAGTCCCCCCGTGACCATGGCTGCTGTAAAGCAACCGAAACGTCGGGAACATAAAGTTAATAAACGCGATAAAATCCGAAAAATAGTTTTATTTCAATACTTTACACCGATATCCTGTGAGAAGGTGTCAAAAATATTGCGGTTTAATTATTGTTTAATTTCCACGCATCACAGTATCATTCTTATAGTTTATTTTATCCCAAATGACTTACCTACATACCTACTGTCAAGTCAATCTGTAAGAAAAAGTAACATAATTGGTCTGACCCTTAGATTAACGTTAAATGGTCTAAGGTCTGACCAGAATTGGATCTAAATCAGAACATAAACACAAACTTTAATTCAAACTTAAACCCCTCAAATCCAAGTTCATTTAATTCGGCATTAACCAAATGACACAGGCATCCGTCTTTTTCCCCAAATGTTGAAATTTACAGCATCAATTTCGGCTGTAGACTGAACAAGTGCAAGGCTCCCAGAGAATTACATGGTCTCAATGCTGAGCACATTGTTAGTCGCGGACGACACTGGTCGTTCTTAGTTTTTACTGCGTAACATTTCATTTTTATTCCGACGACTCCATTGTTCGTGGTTGGTGTGAGTTAAAAGATTCGACGGATTTAAGAAGAAGTCTCAGAATTAAGACTGACTGTATATACTTGCTATATCTTACACTGAGAAGAGAAAGAAGACATTAAATTATATTCGTAGTTCGTAATATTTTTAGTATTTATTACTAAATGTGTTGTAATTACAAAACGATTCGTATGAAAAAATAAAAATAATACTAAAAGGGATGTACAAGTATCTTCAAAAATCATTAATTGATGTAGTTATTCTTTATCAGTATATAATCTCGAATAAAATATCTAGACACTAGGCTAATTTTATAAATAATGTAGCCAGACTAACTCACCAAACTATGTAACGCTTGTACTATGGCTACCGTACAAAATGGCAAATTTTCAAAATTGACCTTTTCGCAATTTGCCCTGGTCTGGGCGTATCTGGTATCGCTCCCAATCTCTTGTACGGTTACCGTAACGGTACCCATAGTAAAAGCGTTGCTTGGATTCGGACAATATTATTAGGCCCGTATTAATAAATCGATCTCAAGTCTGAGAGTGGTCTTGAGGACGCTTTTGACATGTCATTTTGTACTGGTATGACATAAGAATGACATTTTCAAGACCGCTCCGAGACTTGAGATATATTTATTAGAACGGGCCTTAGTGTGTCAGTCTGGCGATATTAAATTATTCGCACTAATTCCGCTCATGAATTAAACCACCAAATAATTTCTAGATCACGGAATGTGCGTAATGTGAGCCGTTCCCTAAATTGGATTGATGTAATTCCTCTCTTACGTCTTCCTTTTTCCCCTAGATACAAGTGGGGGGGTCATTCGATATGACGGATGAACAAATAAAGTTAAGTGTTCCACTTGTGATGCTGTCTTTCTGGTTGTTCATTGCGTTGGAGCTAGTTGGTCTGTGTGTGTACTTTATCATAATTTTGGAAGGTTAAGTAATTTTCGTTTGTATTACCAGTGATAGCCGATTGGTTAAGCACGCGTCTTGCGGTCACCAGGTCTTGGGTTTAAACCCCGACTCGCTCCTCTGGGTTTTTCGATTTATTTGTGCGAATCGTAATTTCTATATTCACATGCTTACAGTGAAAGACAGTCATAGATACTAATTTTACTATATTTTTCTCCCTAGACATTGGCATATATGCTATCAACCCCTACACAATATTAACAAACCTAATTTTAAGAAGCTAATGGGCAATTACTTTCCCAAAAAAAAACATTCATTAGTCAGGATTTCAAATTGATTTAAAACTTTCAAGCTAAACATTTAGGGTCGCCAATTGTGCGGCAATTTGATGTACATAAGTTACGTGGACCCGTATAAGAACAGGGCGATGTAATTTCTTCATGTACAGGGTGTGTTTGGAATTCCTAAACATACAAGCCCTGTGGCGGTTGGCACTAATGTTTTGAGTTATGAGAGTATTACCACGTTATATTTAATTTAGTAAGTTTTTTTATATATCAAGACAAGTACCTAACTAAAACAACTTGTATGGTCCCAAACTAAACAATGCTTGTACTATAGGTTCCTTAGAATGACCCAGGGGCGATCCCAGTGACATCCAGATAAAGGCAAATAGTTAAAAGATCATTTCCGATATTTGCAACGACGGGAATCGAACCCGCAACCACTCAGTTACCTTCATTTTGACAAATAACGCGCCCTATTTTTTCCAAGTAACACCTATGAAGTTCTGCATTCTTTCACTTGCTAGAAATTGCATATTCAAAAAACTTTATTGATTATAGGCATGCAACGGCAACATCGCCATTCCTTTCAATTTGTTTGAAAGTCTCCAAGGAACACAAAACTGTAATGAAATTCACGGGTCGGTAGCTAGAAATAACAATATACCGACTATATCCTTGGCAACACACAACTCTCCGTTTTTATGACGAGTGTATATAAACAGGGATGTAAACGCGGAACCCTTGGCGGATCGCAAATAGAGAGTAGAGACAACACACTTTGAAAATAAAATTAGATATTCCTTTATTTATTTATTTAAACTCTATGCACAAGTAAAAACACAATGTACAAAGGCGGACTTAATGCCTTAGGCATTATCTACCAGTCGACCTTAGGGTGGTGCAGAAACAACATGGCGGGTGCAACTTAAACGAGAGAAATAGAGAGTAATTTATACCTATATACATATTATTGATAAATACATAGATACATACATACATATAAAACAAAATTTATAAGAGAAAAAAAAAGTCCATCGAATTACCGCTGTGACGATTCTACCAACTTCTTGCGAATGTGCTCTCGTGCCTTCACCTTAAAAGACAACCGACTTTTTGCCGTCCTGATACTCAGAGGGAGCGCGTTCCAAAGGAAGATCGCCTGGATAAAGAAAGAAGAGTGGATGTATTACATTTAATGTATAATTTAATGTATTACAAAAACTAGCTGTTGGCTGCGGCACTACCTGCGTGGTACTTTGACAAAATAATAGTAGCCTAAGTCACTCTTTATAACATCAGCTATCTGCCACTGAAAGTCCCGCCGTTTCGAAGATTAGCCTGCATTTAATTATTTTTTATAGGTATTAGACAAAAGTTAGTGTCACATCTTTACATTACCTACTTTAGCACAACCTCTTAGGTACTTTCCCCTAGGTATTTGTCTTGAATTGGCATATGCAAGAAATTAAAAGGTCCTTAGTTATTTCTAGCTTTTAGCGCACCCAGGATATTTTGAAGTCAGTTTGATTTGTTTTCAAATATGTGTTAAACTCTAGTAGGTACTTTTATCCAGATTCCAAAAACATTTACCGCCTATATGTTCACACAAAATTCAAACAGGTACCTACTAGATACCCACCATAGCAGCTTCCCACATAAAGCCTCGAGATACTTCAGAAATTCATTTCCAGCTCCATTCCTAAACATACCCATATAATTCACTCGGCAATGTAGTAGGTAGTAGGTACCATGCTTTTTTATACCCGGAAAGCGGATATTTGCTCGGTCCTACCAGCCTATTGGTTTGACTTCTTTTCATTCGGAAAATTCGGTTTAAGAACTGAAAAGTAAGTATCTAACTAATAAGTCTAAATTGAAAATTATAAAGCCCCTAATGCGACGACGCTTTGATAAAATGTATACCTATACTGTATACCCATTACTGGTAGACACGCTACGATCGAGAGTCTCTTATCCATTATTCCCTTTGAGCCCAAACACGATACCTCTGCTCTAAGTTAGCGAGAAGTAGGGTATCCTGCAGATTCCAGGTGTCGCAGTAGCATCAGGTAAAGCTTACCATCTCCTTGCAATATCATTGAAGAAACAGGGTGCCATAATTTCGAATTGATCAGACCTGTGGCAGTTTCTTATATTCCTTCATAAACTGCAAACGCAAGAGCTGATAATCTTGAAACGGCTAAACCGATTTTCATGAAACATAGCTAAGAACACGCGATCAAGATATCTTTCAATTTTTTTAAAAAAAATCGGGTCATCCGCTTGGGTGCTACGATGCCACAGACAAACACACATGTTAAACTTATAACACCTCTCTTTTTCGTCGGGGGTTAAAAATACAAACATTTTATGTTTAGACTTGTCTGACAAAAATTACAGTAAAACCTACCTATCTATATCAGTGTACGGAGTAATAAATAGAGATATTATAGTATTAGTATTTGTTTTATCCGGTCTCATCCGGATAAAGGATAACCGGATTTTCAGTTATTCCACGCTAAGACTTTCCAAGAAAATGATTTATCTTAACAACAGTTTGTTTTTGTACTATTTATTGTACCTTCCTACCTAGAAAAGATAACATTTTCTCTCTAATCTTCTCATTTTTTTTTTTTTTTTTTTGAATTGACTATATGTTGTTGGCCAGAGTGGCCATAACAACTTCACCCGGACAGAGGGCGAGCGCAAGTGCGCTCCAGCCAGAGGGGCAGGGGGGCAGCTAGCTCAAGGGCGCCACAAGGGACACGACCTCGGCTTGGGCCGCTGCCAGGAGAGGTGGCGAGGGTAAATCTACCACCGGATCGGAACGCGACCTCGACTGAGAAGATCCGGCAAGAAACTCAGCGGGCTTGTCGGGTGCCAAGGTGCGTCTAGGTAAGTAGACGCACCTTCTAGCGGAAGCGGGGGTTCGTCGACCTCGCCGGCGAGGCCGGTGTCTGGTGGGGAGTGTGCGTGTGTCGTTCTCCTCGACATCTGAGTCTAGGAGAGCGGTGAGTGGGTCGGGGGGGTCCAGCAACACATGCCGCGGCCTGCGGCGGCATGCAACTGGCGCGTGTGTAGGTGCATAATCGGCGGCGGCGACGATTAAGGCATTGGTGTGTTCAGAAGCCTTCTTGAAATAGCGTTCGGACGCTATTTTGAAGTGCTTCTGGATAGAATCGAGGCGTAAGTCAGAATGAAGGTCTACGTTCCTTACGAACCACGGGGCTCCGACGGCTTGGCGAAGGAAGCGGGACTGAATGGCCTGGAGGCGACTAATGTGCGAGTTGGCCGCGTGAGCGAACACAACGCTCGCATAAGACATGATAGGGCGTATGCAAGCTTTGTATAGTGTCACCTTATTTCTAAGGGACATTTTACTCCGCTTGCATAAGAGATAATGAAGGCGACCGAGCACAAAGGCGGCTCGATTGCGGACGTTTCTAGTGTGAGGACCGAAGGTCATGGAGCCATCAAGAGTGACCCCGAGATATTTAACTGATTTGGACCAAGGGATAGGCTGCTTGTACAAAGAGACAGTACCTAAGTTGGAGCGAGTGTGGCGTTTGGAGGGGCGTCGAGAGGTGGTCCTGGCAAAAAGCACGGCTGCGCTTTTGTCCGGGTTCACCTCTATTCGCCATTTCCTAAACCACTCTCCGAGAGAATTGACAGCGCGTTGGAGAACGCGTGTGATTTGAGCCTTGTTACGATGGGAGAAATAAAGCGCGGTATCATCCGCGTAAAGGGCGAGTTGCACATTGTTCGTGCGGGGAATGTCATTGGTGTACAGACTGTACAAGAGGGGGGAGAGCACGGAGCCCTGCGGGACTCCTGCCCTGATGGGGTGGGGTGAGGAGAGCGTGCCCTCGACTCGATATCGAAAGGTACGGTTTGACAAGAAGTCTCGTAAGATGAGCACGAGACTGTCCGGCACGCCTAAGAGGTACAGCTTGTAAATCAAGCCGTTGTGCCAGACTTTGTCAAACGCCTTAGCGACGTCAAAGAAGAGAGCTCCCGTGGATAGGGGGCGACCGGGGGAGGAGTTGAGACCTTTGAGAACGTACTCCGTGATGCGGTGTACTTGGTGGACACAAGAGTGGCCAGCCCGAAAGCCGAACTGCTCGTCTATGAGAAGATGATTTGAAAAGATATACTCTTTGAGTCTTGCTAATAGCAGGCGCTCATAGAGTTTGGCAATGGCCTTGAGGAGGCTAATGGGACGGTAGCTCGCAGGGACGTTGCGGGGCTTACCGGGTTTATGAATGCCGATGACTATTGCCTCCTTCCACGCATTGGGAAAGATGCAATTCGTCATAGCGGCATTGAAAATAGCTACTAGGAGACAGATAAGTTGGGCGGGTAAGAGTTTGAGAACTCTGTTGCTAATGCCGTCAGAGCCCGGGGCCTTTTTGGGATTGAGACCTTTAATCAAGTCCTTCACCTCGGATTCGGTTACCGGTGTGAGAGTGGTAGTGAGGGGTAAGGAAACCCTGTGCTAGCCTAAAGCCTATCAACGTGAACCGAAAACAGCTTTGAATTTAAGTAAGTAATGTCTCTGTTTTGCTTCAGAAGAGGCAAGGTTTATGCTAGTACGATAATTGGAATGACCTACATTGGTAGGCAGGTAAGACTTAGGTATATTGATTCGTAAGATAGGTAAGACAAGGTACTTAATCCATTGGCTAGAAGGGTCGCGTTCCGATCCGGTGGTAGATTTACCCTCGCCACCTCTCCTGGCAGCGGCCCAAGCCGAGGTCGTGTCCCTTGTGGCGCCCTTGAGCTAGCTGCCCCCCTGCCCCTCTGACTGGAGCGCACTTGCGCTCGCCCTCTGTCCGGGTGAAGTTGTTATGGCCACTCTGGCCAACAACATATAGTCAAATAAAAAAAAAAAAAGCTAGAAGGGTAACTTTAATAAGTTGACCCTTCTAGCCAATCATCCTAATTGTTTTGATACCATCAAAGACCAGTAAAATAAAATAGGTACTTACTTACCTATCAAACCTTGACTCTTGAATTTTGTTGGCAAGAATTCGCTCTGAGTTGCCTAATAAAGAAAAGAAAGAAATAAACATCTATTCGACACAAGGTAATGGCTCAGCATCTGCTGGAGAAGAACGAGACTCCCCAGCGCCGATTTTCAGCCAAACCCTCCTCAGTGGGTCATACATGTGACTGACTATCCAGTAGAAAAATAACAAATAACAAAATATACCTTTATAATAAATAAAATATAATAATAATTTAGCCCTTTTGACGTCCCACTCCTGGGCACGGGCCTCCCCTCAACATGAGGGGGATTCAGGCCATAATCCACCACGCTGGCCGAGTGCGGGTTGGCGGATTTCACATGTCTTTCGAAAATTAGTTAGATCTTCTAAGACATGCAGGTTTCCTCACGATGTTTTCCTTCACCGTAAGCAAGTGATAATCATATAGAAATTATGATTGGCACATAGATTTCGAAAAATCCAGAGGTGCGAGCCGGGGTTTGAAACCAAGACCTGGTGCCCGCAAGACGCGTGCTTTAACCTATCGGCTATCACTGCTATATAATAAAATAAGAAAATAAATAAATAAAATAAGATAGTAAAATACATACGTGCGATCTAACGGGGTCAACCTATTTAATAATAATTTTACCTAATACTTAGTCCAAAAACACATTTATTTCACCCTTGATCAAACATAATAATTCTACAAAACTTGTTGGGACGTACCCCTACCTATAGGGTTGATTAGTACTTACCTACTACCTAATTAACAACTTATAAATAACCATTACACAATCAAGAACGTTTTTCATTAGGTACTCAAATACCTACCTTATAGGTATAAGATCAGCTAACAACCAGTTTGATCATGATAGCGTAGGTAGCAAGAGTCCCAAGGTGTAATTAATGACTAGATTCCAAGTTAATTCGGAACGATTCAAAGTAGAAGTGACATCGTAAATTCCTAAACTTTACGACATAAGGGTGTTAATCGATCGACCATCAAATGAATGTTGCTCCCGTAAATTAATTTCAATCAAAATCCTTCCATATTTTAATTCGTTACCTTCATAATTAAGTAATGCATGTTTGTATGTTAGATTTTTATTAAGACTGAGAATCATGTAGGTAAACCTGGCTGGATATACCTACCTATTGTGTACCTATGTTATGCTAAATACTGAGATAGGCTTCAGGTAAAAGCTCGTAAGAACTTATTTCCATAAAAGGGCTAAAGTCTGCGCGATACTTAATTAAAAACGTAAGTAACTTCTATCTTGAATACAACTCTGTAATATCATGTGCTATTTGGTGCACACTGCACGGTCATGGTACATCGGCCGTCCCCGAGCTCCCTCGCCATTAAAACCGCATTAGAACACGAATTAATGTTATACCAGATTAAAGATAGATAAACAATAGTAAGGCTAAGCGCGCACTTCGAAATTTAATCGTTGCGTTGCGGATAATAATCGCAAATCTATGAACAATACCAATATAGACACTAAATTTCGCGCAATGCGAAATAGTACATTGTTACACGAGTGGTGAAAGTGACTTATTTTTCCCGAGACGGGGTTTGGCGCCCGAGCGTAGCGAGGGCGCTAATAGTTCGAGGGACAAAATAAGTCTTTCACCCGAGGTAAACACTGTGCTTTTCATTACGAATACAAGGAAAATAAAAATAAAAACAGGAATTGGCTAAAGAAATAATACAAGGAAGCATGAACAATACTCTACAACTCGAAAAAAAAAAAGATCGGATTGCCGCCTATTTTGTTTTTTTTCGTTGGCCGGCCAACTTCGTTATTTAGCCAGTATTTTTAATTTTCATTTTTAAATATTTTGACCAAATCTATGTTATTTTAAAGAAATTGTTGAAACTAAATTATAATTAAGTCATTTAAAAGTATATATTCTTTATTTAATACTCAACTTTATGTTATTTCAATTTTACATCGTGCTGTAATTGAGTGACTGTAGAAAAAGTTTGAACATGGTTCCATAGAAATGGAACTAGTTTTTTTTTTATAATTTGACAGCTGTCAGTTGAAAGTGATTCTCCCGGGCCAGAAAAGTATTACTTTCAACCCGCTCCTCAGGCAACTTCAGACCTACTTTCAGAGTACGAGTAATGAAAATATATTTTTTAGCTTCATGTATTATTGGCGTTTGGATTTAATATTCATTTCGCATTTAAATAAGGTAACCTACCTAAAATATCGCTGTGATCATAATTCGTAGTGCGCGCTTAGCTTTGCAATGGGAATGAAGAGATACTTAGGTAGATATATTGAATTTAGTTATTTTTTTATACCCAATCACAAAATATTACCTACCTATTATTATAATGTAGGTACAAAAAATCGCTATTAAATCTAAAAAGTAGGTACCTATTGTTTTAGTAACTTTCAAATGTCTGTATTTCCTTAACAGGTCAGGGGTGCTACTCTTAACAACGATAATTCGATTATTGTTGCTAAGAGTAGTACCCTTGACCCCAGACAAGCACGCGTACGACAGTCAGGACCACTTAGGGCTGTTGCAGCCGTTATTCCACCGCGAGAAGGTAATAGATTTTTTTTTTTAATTTAATAAAAATATACTTGAGTATTTTCTGAAGATTTCTTTATTCTAATTTAGAAGCCTATGCTGGCTGGACCTTGACTTTGTGACCCCCTGACTCGAAGGCTAGATTGGCACATTGCATACAGTTGGAGTTTGTACCTAATGCCGCATTATAATAAATGAATTCCACTCTGAAGAATGCATTTAGGGCGGTCTCCATTGTAGTAATAATAGCAAGGGCTTAACTAAATTACGCCGCCCGCCCACGCAATACAGGAAGCGTTGAAAGGTTATGGGCGGCACACTGGGCGGTGTGGTTGCGATTATTTTGTCGCTAATGTGCAAAGACCTTAATAATTGCTTTGTAGGTATTATGCTCATAATTCGGAACAAAGCAGAGCCTTTTTAGTTTTCTACTTACAAAGCCCATAAATAAGCTCATTGCAATCGATTGGCAATACACAATGGGAATTAAGACCCTATTCTTACTTTACAAAGGGAACAAAATTGTAGGTAGATACGATAAATCATCGTGTTGTTTGTCTTAACATAACTAGGTCGAGAGAAGAGTGGCCGTGAAATATTATTATTTTAGGATTATATAAGTGGGTAGGTAGGTACTAAAGCAAGATACTTTTATATACCTACCTACCCACACCTAGCCTTTTCCCGCAACATCGCTGGCGTAGATTTTAAATACCTAAGGACTCTTGTTGGTAGGTACGTCTGTGCCCCTCTCGTTACATCGGTATAAGAAGCGGCTTTCACTTCTTTAGGTAAGCTGGTACCTAGCTACCTACCTATTGTGTTTCTAGTTGATTATAGCCCAGTTAGGTAGGTACTTGATTCGCTCAGTTGTCATGACGGAGACCGAACACATATAGTTGGTAATAACAAAAGACTTACCCCGTTACAGCACAGTAGTCCTGGCTCCATCAACACTACACTCTTAGCACTCAAAGCACTTACAGGTCTTAGCAATAATGATTTCACACTGGTAAACAAACACAAACATCACTCATGTCCTGCCTGTCCGGCGGTCTAGTTTTCACTCAACTGTTCTTTCTTTCCAATTCCAATTTAGTTTATGGCTTCCATCGTTTATCGATGATTTCGCCAGTGTCGAGTAAGAAAAGCAATTAGAAACAATTCATTAACAATACAACACAAAAATGTGAACGTCCACTTTGGAAAACCAAAATGGTGGCCGTTCTTTCTTATTTCTTTCTCTTGCCCTCTCTTTCTCAACTGCAAAATGTCAATAAAATGTCATTCGCAAACATTTTATAGTGATAGTACAATTTCGTTTAGTAGCGCCATCTGTTGTCAGTTGGACGTAGCGCGTAGGATTCCCGATAAACAATTCATGCGTATTACGGTGCTACAGACTGACGGTAACAGATGGCACTACGGACGAAACACTACTTTACAACAAACTAAACGACACAAAATAATTTCATATTTTTTTATTTTATTGTAATTACTAACACAGATTATAATGTTTAATTTCACCGCAAGCACGACGATGTTTAATTTCACCTAAGTACAACGACGAATATATTCTGTTAGTCACAAAAAATGCCAACAGATAGCGCTCAGTTTAATTCTATAGAGATCGCAATGAAATCCGCGACACCTTTAGCAATTTCCAAAATTCTTATAAAATTATAAGGACATTTTTACACTAAAGTCACACCTGTAATTCCGAAGGGGCAGACTAAAGTGCCCTGCAGTGCATTCGCTTAGTGCTATCAGTCTCAATGTAATAGAGGGGAACCTATTGCCATTTGTACCACACAGATTTCCTCCTTAGAAGGAGATTTCAGGCCATTGGCCCAGTGCGAGTTGGCAAACTGCACACGTCACACAAAACAGGACTTTCCTCCGAAAATTGCGTGGCCTCTACAAACAAAATCCTGTTTATTCACACAGAAAATATTCCCATTGAGTCGTCAGGCCAGGCGCGATACGAACTTCGCTAATTAATAACGCCCGGAGGAGCCGGAAATGGTATTTTAATTAGGCGGTGCCAATGCCGTGAAAAATTTAACGATTTAGGGCGTGTTTATCAGATGTTAGAATTCATTGTTGTACTGCCTGTCTTGGATTATAAGCTCGGTGTGAGCATTTAATCGGAATGAGTAGGAGGGTGGTCGGAGGGTAGCTATGGCAAGTATTCATAAATATAACTTTAGGTATATCTGATCAGTATAAGTAAGGCACTGATAAATAGGATAGATCTAAGGTGGTGCTCGCTTTAAGGCTTCCCTCTGGTCATATCCCCCTGAACAGTTTTGCCTTTCTGATGGGTAAAGTGACGTCTCCTTATTGTCCTGATTGCAACATAGTCGAAGATGTCTTCCATGTTATTAGGCCGAAAGACGTGCATTATGGGGCAAAGCCACCTGTAATGTTGGAACATGCAATGAAATCCTTGCCTCACCGATATCTGGGCAGGCTAGAAGTTTATATAAGTTAGTTAAAAAAGGTGTAAATAGATTGTAAGGGTAAATTAAGATATTATGGGGGTGGCATAATTACTGCGTGACTAAACCCTCTTAAATAAAGATTAAAAAAAAAAACTCTAGAAAGTTTGACATTTCACAATGGGCTTTGAATTCACGCGCACTATGTGACCTCATAGTAATGTTTGTGAATAGGGGCATATGATTATTATGCACAGTTTGTCGGTAGGGAATTGCTGTCGCTGTAGCCGAATTAACCACAGCCCAATCATACACGGACTGGCTTGACTGGGGTAGCAGGTACCTACCTCTCACAGAAGATCAGCGTGAAGTTGTTATTATAGCTGCGTTTCGTAGTGGGAGAGTGGGAAGACCACCCCCTCCCCTTTAAGTCGGCAATGTGCGAGTAATGCCTGTGGTAGCCATCTCAAGCTTCTGTAGACTACTTTAACTGCTTAAACTCAGGTAGGAAATGTTTATTCTTGTATCATTTGTATGGGACAATGGACATTTAACTTGATCCAGACAAAAAAGAAAGTTCTTACGGTCAATATATCTGCTTTTGAACTAATAATAAAACAAGGACACCTTACAAAATCATCTTTATTGAGACTTAAAATCAATCACAGAACTCAAATCGCATCCTTTGCGTTTTAAAGAAAAACGTATAACCATCACAATTAAAATATACCTTATGCACATTAGAATAGTGAACTGATCCTTAACTAGAGCTACTTATAGGTACATATTATAAGGATATATATTATTAATATGACGTCATGATAGTTGTAACAGGAATTTACAAATGCATTACAAAGCAAGCAACTTTTAAATTGTTAATATTTATGTCTCTCTCTGTGCGGTTAGGTATCAGCCTGTATTTATTTCACGGGCAGTTTGCAGTTATAAGATTGATATGTGATGTTGTCTCCATTTTGTGCAAAATGTTTATGGCAAGCCACCTGCATGCACAGACCAATAAGCAATAGACGCCGCATAACCGAACAACCCTGCTCACCTGACCAATCAAAATTCGCCATCTTCCCGGATACCCCATACAATCGAGGAAGTAAGCAGTGTCTTGTCTTGTTGATCTATATCGCGTTCTATTAGATTAGAACCTAATAGTGTAAGGCGTAGTCACCTTATACGCCTACAAAATCAGTCCCAACCATTGTTTTCACTTCGATTAACAATCAAACCAAACTTTACGCACAATTTCTTAAATGGACATTGAACCTTATAAGGTAGCTCTTACAGTTCATATTTTGAAAACGAAAATCCTTTGATCTATGTGGAATTCAATTAACACTAACTATAAATAGGTAGGTACCGTGATGGTGACTATAGTTCGTATTTGTTCTTCAGATCGGCTATATCTTCTTCGCTGCATTTCTCAACCGTTCTGCAGTGATCTAGTAGTTTTGTTAACACTGCAACAAAATTTAAAATTTAAAAATCCCGATGCGACGACTTTTTAAACTACAAAAGAGCTGATAATTTTCAAACGGCTGAACCGATTTTCATGAGACATAGCTAAGAACACTCTCGATCAGAATACGTATCTAACAAAAAACATAATTAAAATCAGTTCATCCGGGCGCTACGATACCACAGACAGACACACAGATACACCGATTAAACTTATAAAACCCCTATTTTTTCGGCGGGTGTTAAAGAGGCCAATCAAGACCGACCTTAGTAAAGAGTCTCGTCTCTCATGAGCGTCAGGTACCCTAGATAATAATCGACGTCTGTCGTAATCCATAATTTATTAGCCATAGACTAATAGGATAAGACTCCGCGTACGTCCACTTAATTGTATGAGAATGCGATCGTCAAAAGATGGCGTGGTTTTGGGAAAGACGGCAATATTTGATTAGTCCGTTCAAGGTGGAGCCGTGAATGGACCAATCAAAATTCGCCGTTCTATGACGATTGCATTCCCATACAATAAGGCCCTTATTAATAAATCGATCTCAAGTCTGAGGGCGCTCTTGAGAATGTAATTCTTATGTCAAACCAGTACAAAATGACAAATGTCAAAAGTGTACCCAAGATCACTCTCAGATTTGAGTATTAATACGGGCCTTATAAGATGTAAGGGGTGTCGTGTCTCATCAGTCTGTGTTGTCCAATTCTAGAATGTCTGATATTTGTAAATGTGCCGTGCGCTCGCGCGAACTGTTAGACCTCATAGTGATGTTTGTGACTAGGGCCCGTATTAATAAATCGATCGACAAAATGGCATGTCAAAAACGTACTCAATCTCACTCCCAGACTTGAGATCGATTTATTAATATGGATCTTAGAATGTAGAGGGTATGGAGTGGACACTGTTTGAACTCACGTCGTTTATCGTCGTCAGACAGGAACATGGCGAGCGTGGAGAACCTCCTGACGCTGCAGAGTCCCTTGAGATAGGCGGCGACGGTGTGGCGCGCGAACTTGCCGGTGTGCGCGTGCAGCGCGCGCAGCACGCCCGACAACACCTCGCTCTCCAGCGCGTTCGCGAAGATCGACGGGATCTTGGCAGGGTCTATTAACTGTCGTGGCGCAAACGACGCTATATTTATTATAACTTAACTAGCGACCCACCCGGGCTTCGCACGGGTATTTTTATCAGCTTTTTTCTACTATATTATGCATGTATTATACATATATTATAAACCTTCTTCTTGAATCACTCTATCTATTAAAACCGCATCAAAATCCGTTGCGTGGTTTTAAAGATCGAAGCATGCATAGACAGACAGCGGGAACCGACTTTGTTTTATACTATGTAGTGATAAATAAAACCAATAATAACTGTGGTCTATTTCACATAGAAAGTTCCGCGGAGAAATAAGGAACTACATTGTACACAGTGGAATTAGGTTATAAACATTAAACTAAACATGAATTAAATGACGTTTAAACTTCTCACAAAAGGCCTCTACATGTTGGACCCATGTCCCCATTCAAGCCTTCCAAAGAGCCGGGTATAGCCCATGACACCAAGAGACATGATATTAATAATTCCCCTTTTTAACGTCCCACTCCTGCGCACGGGCCTCCCCTTGATACAAAGGGGATATTATATATTTATTGGGAACTAGATTCAAACAATAAACCGGTGTCTGGTTTCAAAAACATGCGATTTTTGCTAACACTGCGTACAACTTGATAATACTTATAATAATATATAATACTTTAGCCCTTTTGACGTCCCACTCCTGGGCACCGGCCTCCCCTCACTATGAGGGGATTCAGGCCGTAATCCACCACGCTGGCCCAGTGCGGGTTGGCGCAATTTCTCATGGCTTTCTAAAATTGGTTAGATCTTCAAAGACATGCAGGTATCCTCACGATGTTTTCCTTCACCGTAAGCGAGTGATAATCATATAGAAATTAAGAATCGCACATAGATTTCGAAAAACCCAGAGGTGCGAGCCGGGGTTTGAACCCAGGACCTGGTGCCCACAATACGCGTGCTTAACCAATCGGCTATCGCTGATTTAATACTTACACTCAAATAATCGCTCCTAGCGCCATCATTCCCCTTCAAATATTTCCACTCCGCCATAAATTGAACACTATTTATTGGTGGCGACAAATTTTTCACATCTTTCTCACTAACAACACTCTCTGTTATCAACTTCACAGACTCTGGACTGACAAGACTAGCTTTATCTCCCTCCACATCCTCCAGTTTTATATCTTTGTCTCCTTCACCCAGGGAAGTGCGGTAGTCTATGATTTTGCTCGAGTTGTTGTTATTTGAGTCCCCATGAGCGTTGTCGTCCTCAATTTCGATAATTTTTAGACGTGTGGGCGGTTTCTCTGGAGTAGTTTTACCTAGTTGTATTTCTTGGATCGGAATGGATTTCAGTGGTCTCTGAAATGATATCAAAAGTATTTTTGTAGTCAACTGGCTGTCCCGACAGACATTGTCCTGTCTCAACTTTGAATATTGTATTCGAAATGTTCCGCTAAATTTTCTTATTTTTTTTCTTTCCTAAGAACCTTCTCCTGACAATAATAAACACAACAAATAAAGAATTAGCGAAATCGTTCCATCCGTTCACGCGTGATGCGTTGTCAAGGAAATGGAGATTCATTTTCATGTATATAGATAAATATTGGAACCTTAAAAAGAAACCCGAGCCCCATTCCCTTTGGCTTTGGTATTGCAAGCATCTATAGATGCTTGCAATAGGCTACGGTAACAGCTTAATATCGGGCGGATCACACGCTTCATTGCCGATATTGTATAAACTTAAAGAAAAATGTCGTCGGCTATCGATGATTAGAGTAAATAAATAAATAAATATCGCCAGACTGACACACTAACTGTATGGTCCCAAACTAAGCAAAGCTTGTACTATGGGTACCGTACAATGGACTGGGGGCGATTCCAGTGACACCCAGACCAGGGCAAATTACGAAAATGCCATTTCTGGAATTTGCCACGGCGGGAATAGAACCTGCAACTACCATGTGAAGTGAGCCGAGCGGCCTACGCTCGAACCACTGCGCCAAGCGGTCGTCAAAACATTGCTTGCACTTTGACGACCTGAAGGGAAGGCCGACAGACAAAGGGGACAAAGAGGTAAGGGGGATTGAGCTTCCGACTCTCTCCACTCTACTTGACGCCTTCTTGGGACTCTACCTTAGATCTCAAATGCGGTGGCTTCTTCACTGGTTTAATAACCATTACGTTTTCCCCGACACCGTCTCTCCACGGATCAGTGGGTGGAGTCTCTACCCTGGTCTCGGTGGGTAACTCTACAATCTTTGGCTGCGGTTTTCCCTTGGCTGCTGGCATGGGCTTGCTTTCCACTGTGGGCGTTGACAATGGTGAGGATTTTGACTTTGTCTGGAAAAGAAAAGGGTGTTATCTATTGTCTATCGAAGAAATATAAATAATTGACGACCGCTTGGCGCAGTGGTTCGAGCGTAGACCGCTCGGTTCACCGCACATGGTGGTTGCGGGTACGATTTCCGCCAGGGCATATTTCGGAAATGGCGTCTTCGTAATTTTCCCTGGTCTGGGTGTCACTGGGATCGCCCCCGGTCCATTGTACGGTACCCATAGTACAAGCGTTGCTTAGTTTGGAACCATACAGTTGGTGTGTCAGTCTGGCGATATAATTATTTAAATTGGATCGACGTCAACTCATCCCAGTTTACCGTTAATCAATTAGAGTTACCCTAATAGTAGGTAAAACCGTGCCGTCCAATGGTAAATTATATAAACGCCCCATGGGTACTCTATTAATCAATATACACCCTGGTGTATAAGCGTCGCGCTCGGGCTATTACTCACCCCTTTAGTTCCCATTCTCATTTTGATAGCTTCAAGCTGTTTTTTAGCTGCATTATTGTGCGGTTCCAGCTTAAGTACTTCAACTAGATCATTGGAGGCAGCTCGGAGGGAACCAAGCTTTTCTCTGGCTGATGCTCTGCGCTGTAGGGCTTTCACGTAAGTGGGGTCGAGGCGTAAGGCTTCGGTACAGTCCGACTCGGCTTGGTGAAGGCTAAACACAAAGATATTATACTAGCTTTTGCCCTCAACTTTATCCATGTGGACTTAAGTAAAGTATCCCATGTGCTAATCCCGGTTGTAAACTTTTTTTTTCTAGCATGTTTATGTGTCCCACTCCTGAGCAAAGGCCACTCCCTGAATTCTCCACAAAATACGGTTTTGTGCTGTTTCAAGACACGTATCTCCCGCAAAGGTGACCAAATCGTCCCGCCATCTTTTCCTGGGTCTACCCCGACTGCGGCAGCCGTCTTCTGGCACCCGATTTGTGATAGCTTTTGCCCATCTTTGCGGGACCATACGTGACACGTGACCAGCCCACTCCGACTACAGTCTTCGCCCCCACGTCAGTGATGTGAGTAATATTATGTGTACCAAATTCCATCCAAATCCGTTCAGCCGTTTTAGCGTGATTGAGAAACAAATCTCCAAACATACAAACATTCACATTTATAACGTTAGTAGGAGAGGGCAAGTGCGAGATGTGAACTCAACACCATATTCCAAAGGATGCATAATCATAAGCACTGTTCACAGCAAGCGGAGAACATAGTAAATTGAAGTGTCTTTACAGTGACTTAAAAGTTCATATTTCGACGGCAGCGGATGTCGGCGGCCACGCGCGTCCAGGCAGCGCGACTCCATACGTAACTCCAAGGTAATATAAACTTTTTAATACTGTAAAGACAGTTCAATTTCCTTTACCGAATCGCAAATGTACTTGCCTCGATCCGAAACGTACATTAAGGCCCAGCGCACACCACTGGAGGCGCGGCGGAGGCGGTTTAATATAAACCTTAACTGCCTTGACATACGGTCAAATGCACCGCGCACCGCGTGCGAATTTATTCTTATATTGAACGAATGTCAAGGTAGTTAAGGCTTATATTAAATTATTGTCTTCAATTGCTTCCCACCTCGCGTCCAGCTGTGTGCGCTGGGCTTAGAAGATCAACAGCAAGTAATTACTATATTTACATTAAGAAAAAACAAGTTGCGAATTTGTGATATTACCTGTCTTTCTTGAGATGGCAGAGCCCTCTGTTGGCAAAGTAAATAGCGTCGTCCTTCACCAGGTCTATGGCGCGGTTGTAGCATGATATTGCTTCATCCCACTTCTCTTGCTTCACAAATGTATTACCCTGAAATACAGATCATAACTTTTAGATAAGGGGACATCATTCATAAGCCAGAATACTGTCTACTCCTTGACTATACTTGTCCTACTAATTCGAATGACTTCATTTAATTCTTGGTCATAATGAAAGACAACACACTGAAGCTTTTCTATTTAACGAAATACCTGCTCTTTGTACCAATGAATTATAAATAGATGGCAATAAATAAAAAGATAAGCCTGCTGATTCTTGCGAAATCTTCTAAGTTGGAGTCGCATTCTGATCTGGTTATGGACTTAAGGGAAATATGTAAAAACTACAATGTACAAGTGCCCCCAAAGTCCTAAAACAAACCATTTGACTTTGACTTGGGTTTATTTTGTGTCAAACTTTTCTGTAATAACAAAGAATAACAATGTTAAGGATTTCATCCATCACATTCTCCCATCACTGTCAATCAGAACATGGAAAAATGGTTGATCTATTGATATGGTGACTGACTCCCTTATGTAGAACAAACTTGTCCCAGTACATTTATGAATAGGCAGAATCTACTGGTTCGGAATGCTGCTTCCACTCAGAAGATCGGGCAAGAAACTCAATGACTACTCTTTTTAATTAATAAAAGATGGTTTACATTCTCAGGAACAGCAACAGAATGTGAGCAGGCAACACCATTATCACTAAATAAGTAAGTAGTAATCAAATCTCATTCAGATTTAGTTATTTAAATAAAAAAACTAGTTTAGTGAGGTGTGCCTCTTATTTAAACATGGCACAATTTCTGTATTTTATTATTAAACTAGCTGAGCCCGCGACTTCGTCCGCGTGGAATTTAACTTAACAAAAAAGCCCGCTCCCGCGTTCTGAGCCCGCGCGACAGGACTCATTTTTTTTAATTTTGTTTTTCTAAAATAAAAGTAGCCTAAGTTACTGCTTATAACATCAGCTATCTACCAGTGAAAGTCCCGTCAAAATCGGTCCACCCGTTTCGGAGATACTCTTTGATTTCATGTGTTTTTATTTTTTTACGCGGAACCCTAATTGTTTTTCCAAAATTAAAGTAGCCTAAGTTACTCCTTTTATCATCAGCTATCTGCCAGTGAAGGTCCCGTCAAAATCGGTCCAGCCGTTTCGGAGATTACCCGGAACAAACACACAGACAGACAGACAGACAGACAAAAAAAATTTAAATCGCGTTTTTGCTATAGGTGTCGTATGTACTTTGATATGCACTTAGTGTAAAGGTGTTATTTTGATATTACAAACAGACACTCCAATTTATTTATTTGTATAGAATATAGAATATATCAGTATGCTGCACAAGTATATTTTGTACTGCATTTTGTATTGTGTACTGTCTTACCCTCTCTTTTTCATACTGGGCTTCCTCCCTAAGTTTCTCCTGCTTCTCCTGCTGACTCTTCTTGCTGTCCAACGAGGCTGGGCCGATGTCTGCCATGTCTACGTCCTCGCATGCTTTATCCTGTGAAAATATAGAAAAATCTTTGTAATAAGTAGTTCATGTCAAATTATAATCTACCATAAGGTTACTGTACCATATATCAAATACTATGTATAACCTATCTGTGTAACATGGAGTTTGATAAGGTTACCTTAAAAACAAAGTTTTTTTTTTTTCTGTACATAATTTTTGCAAACATTATGTTCTGAACTGTTTATCTTGGTGTAGGCACTTTGTATTCAAATTCAAGTCACATATTGTAGTTGATAAGAACGCATTTGTGATGCTAATATAGATGTTACTATGACAACTTATAAGAAAAACAATTTATTTTTAGCACATGAGAACTGTACTTACAACATCGAACTTGTTCCATGCCTCGTAATCCCACGATTTGATCTTCTTCTCAGGTTTCTTCTTGACTTGAACAGGCCTTTCTTTCTTTATTTTACTCCGGACAGGTGGTAAATCCTAACCTCGAAAAAAAAAATAACGGCACTCAAAATTCTATAAACCAGCATGACAAATACACAAAATTCTACTAGATTCTATTTATAAACAGATATTAACACCTGCCTGCGAACTATTTTTAAGCAACAGTAACATTTATCAACAAAGAAAATGTCGAAAACTGTAGATTTTACGCGAGCCTTGTTTCATGTATTATTTGAGTAATTAACGATTAATACCTGAACTAAAGCTCTACAATGTATGTACTGGAGAAAATACTATTATTTATACAATATAACAACGGTAAATAGGTCTAAACCTGTTCGAATTCACCGTTCAACGCAGCTTCCTTTCGCTTCATCTCAACTTCCCAGTTCTGTAAATCTGTCATATACGATTGTAATGCTTTAGCGTTATCTCGCACTTGTTTCTGTATTTGAAATGATTTATCCATAATTATAAGCAGTTCCAACACAAAATTCTTTACCTGTTAGATCGATAGAATAATTTTATTGTTTCGTTCTGTCAATTTCGTGTTGTCAGTCACAACCAATTCACAACATTTTGAAATTTGAATTGTCATGCTAAGTAAGCTTGGGCAAAATATATCGATTTCTGAAAATATCGATATTTCATCACGAAATATTCGATATGATCACTATGTACAAAGTCCATATTATAATATTTAATTATACACGTCGTTGATATTTTATATATAGCGATAATTATGAACATTTTGATTTCGAGTAAAAAATTGTTTCTGTTTCATCTTTTATGTTTTGTTTGATTATTTGCAAATACTCTTAGCAAACTCCTCGCCTTGGTCATAAATAACGATATATAAGAAGTATTTTTTTTCTCGATACTAGTTGTTACCGGTATTAAATGCGAATACGATATTAATCGATATAGTTTTTCACTTGACATCCTTATGGCATGGCAATGAAGCACGGCCGCCCGCCGCATAGGATTTACGTTCGGAAATATACGTAGTCTATGGTTTATATTATTATTTTTTGTCTATTCGAAAGAAATTACATTTTAAACTCTAATTATAGGTTCCGCGGACAACCAGAGGCGATACGAAAATGAATGGATGATTTTATTAAATTACCTAGTTTATAATATTTATAAGTAACATTAGGTACGGTTCCCGCGACAAAATGAACTACGAATTTTTATAACGGCCGTCCGATAGTTGGCAATCCCGGCGTTGACCATCCAAAACTAAACATTATTAGGTACCATTTCTTACACTTCTCATTGGCCATGGTATACTTAATTAATTGTGTTGATAAGTAGAGTTTAATAAAACTTTATACCTACTTACCTATTTCCTTTTTTTTGTCACTTATTAACATTTTCTTCGAAACTGAGTAAAAGTACTGAATCTTCTTTACAAGTCACGCTGAAAACATAAGTACTTACCTATTGATTTAACTGACCATCAAATGCGCTATCCTTCTTGTAACAGTCAATTTGATTGGCAGGTGTAAAATCGTTAATTAGTAATGGTCCGAGTGAAGAAATTGATGCATTAAGGTCAAATGAATTAAACACCTGTAACTCTACAATGGTTACGTTAGCTAGAGTCGCTCAGGGCGTCTACGTAACGTATTAGTATTTAGACGCCAGCGCCTAGCGAAAGCCTAAAACTCATAGTATAGAGGCACAGTCTAATTGGTACGATACGTAGGTAAGTACCCTAAACAGTTGTACCCTTAGATAGGTACACAAAATTTCAATGGCCGCGATATCGTAAAGACTGCACAAAATCCTTTGCAACCACTGCATTTATCTACTGATGAGTAGGTACCTATATATATATATAGACTTTTTGAGCAATTTCAGGAAGAGTAAGTACTTACATTGCCTAGATAAAAACCATTTCATAATATGATAACCTTTGATAAACTTATTTTATCAAAGATGATAACACTTTCCTTCTTTGTTTAGAATTAGTCGCCCATTCTTTTTGATTTGACAACTCTAATAGTAATGTCAGAAATATATTTTTCACACCCGCCCCAGGCCAAGTAAAATATTTGTAAAGATCTTAAGAACTAGGTACTTACTTCTTACTTGCAATGTCTAAAGTGAGTAAAAATGTGGAAAGACTACGATCAATATCAAAAACTGCAAATGTGGAAGGGGGGAGAATGCGATCAGTATCACAAAATGCTAATATTGGAGGAAGACCGCGGTCGCTGTCAGTGAGAACTATAGATCTGCGCCATGACAATACCTCTTCAGAGATCATAGAGGGAAATATCTCTAAGTGCCAAGAGTTCATGAGGAAATTCTGGAAACCAAAGCAGCCGAAGTGCGAATCTGTCGAACAGGGCATGCCTAGTGCCACCCATCCATCAAAAAGATTACCTTCAGGGTCTTCTTACGACGGAACATGGGAAGGCCCTTGGATGTCTGGGTACGGGGGCTATATTTTCCCAGATGGGGTCGAATACGAAGGAGAGTTCCACGATGGTATGTTTCACGGCCAAGGTGACTTGCGGTACCCAAATGGGGTCAAACTCATAGGCTTATGGTACAAAGGCACCATAGTCGATAGAACCGTAGTTTTCTCGGATAACTTGCAGTACAGTGAAAAGGACTGGCTGTACTGCCAAGACCCAGACAGGAGATACAGGATCGAATACGATGACGGGGTTCAACCTGGTGGGAAATCGTACATAACCTCTGATCAGCCACCCAGGGAGTTACCGGAGGATTTATACGACACTGGGGATGGCTACTTTAACCCAGGGACCTTCGTTTACAAGGACCCTGAATTGACTTCGATATTGAGGGCTACGTCGGAGAAAGAACAGGATTGGATACAAATGAATTGTCGCACGGGTCTGGATGGGCCTGTAGGGGCAGTACCGGGCTTGTACGGCGAATGGCTACCAGCGCAATTGAAGGTGAGGCCACCGCCTGTGCCTGCTGCGAAGGTTCTGTCTGATACGTCACTTTTCAAGTGTCTCTCTGTCTTCGATGATGAAGTCAACTTTATGGTCAGATTTTTGAACATGGGAGGCTCAAGCAGTTCCAGTTGGAGCAGCAGTGGTTAAGCTCTTGAGATCTGTTCATGTCGACATGGCACTGCGCATCCACGCGTACTGATTCCTGCGTATTAAGTCTTTCAGCTTTTATTTCAATAAGATAGTATTGGTTTAGTTTATTTGCAATGAGTAACGGATTAGGTATTTGTGTTTTTATTTAATTTTAAAACGAAATAATTCTAGATTATTACACATAGAGTTTATGTAATAATTAGGTGAGTAACCTGCATAAGTATACCATACCTACCTACTTAATTAGGTACTTGCTATAATAGTTTTTGGTGGTTACATTTTCTTTTTATTTTTTAATGCAGGTAGGGATTTTTGTTTCACATACTTCAGTTCAGTTTTGTATGTGTTGTTTTGTGTTTTAGGAAGGTATTCAATTAAGTTTTATTTTTAATGTTAACTCGTATCTTAAAGTTCAGAATAAGAATAACATTGTTTTCAGTTAATTTTGTATTTTTAAGATTAATAAACATGGAAACGTAAAAGCAAACTGAAAGTGTTTAAATTTCTGGCGTTCTGTAGCCACATGAAGACGAACTCAAAAGCTTTGGTTAGCGTTCACTAGAAGGCATCACCAGTTCCAAGATGAAAATTATAATATAAATAATTATGTTGGTTTACAACAAATAACAGACTTCAAAATCTATTTTGTTGTGTTATGATCTCAGGATCTATTTAGCAATCAAAATAACTTAGTACTTTATTTGAAAACGGTCTACAACCTACTCACTCAAGTGTTTATGAACGTTTCTATAATAGACAAGCAGACGGCAGCATAAAATGTGAAGGCTATTTTTACCTCTATCAAATAAAAAATAATTTGTTTTAATGATCAAGTGCTTTTAGAATTCCTTGTGAAAATAATTTATTGTTACTCTATGTCTGGCACTTAGGTCGGCAAGGTAAAATGATAAATAAATAAATAAAGAATAAGTCAATAAAATAAATGGAAAATCAAAGCTATTGAATTATACATTCAGATGGTGATACCATTTGCACACCGCCGCTACCTCTAGATGAATGTTGTTCACACTTATTCACCAGTAGATACAGCAAGGCATTAATTCTCCGCTCATTGAAGAAATGCTTAAACAGTACAGCGCTGTGGCAAATCTTGGCACTATAAATTAGTATTGTCATGCTAAAATAATCTTAAAAAAGTTTTCTGGCAAAAACCTTGTTCATCCCTGTATACTACGCAGTCTCCTAATAGTGGACAATGGTCTGGGTAGTAGACAGTAAAAGTGTTCATAACAAATAGAAAATATTTCGCTAAATTAAAACGCCTAGATACGGAACACTACGAGCAGCTACGACATGCTCTTAACCAATTTTTTTGTAACTTGGCTCAATTAAGAGGATGTTTAGACAGGTCGTTTCAAATTATTCCAATGCAAAAACTTATACTCGCTTTAACTAGGCGATTATCAAATCATTTCTATATAAAAAGTGACGATATATAAATCACACGAAGGCAGAAAGGGTTCCGTAACTACGGTTCCTTCAACGTGACATTTAACTTACTGTGACAGAGACAGTCGAAGGTTCGTATTGCCCGGCGATGGCAACGCTACAGCTTTTGATTGCTGTTAGCGACACTTGTCGCTGCAAATCTGGATCTGTCGCTGTGTTCTATGTTCATCACCTCTCTCTGGCGTTGCTTTACAGGTGATTGAAAGACGAAGCTAGGGTGGTACCTCTATAATACAGTTAGTTGACTGTCTCTTATTTCTTTGTACATTCGACTTTTTTTCCCGTGTATATATTGTGTGTGATTTGATATTGACCTATATGTCCTTCTCGAAATTCGAAAGTTTCACTATGTCTGCTTGTTTCCATTAGACAATGTTTTATCTTCCTGTCACAGACGTCACGCGATGGGCCCAAGACTACGTTATTGGCTAAGTAATTGCTGAAGATTTCAATCAATAACAACACTAAGCGTGACGTAGTTTTGGGCCATTGTGGTAAGAAAATATCCGGTTTTATTTCACTATGCTTGTCTTTATGTTCCTGTCTCAGTCTTGTATCTAAAACGCTGTGTTCGGAAGTATCTTTTTAAATATACTACCCTCATTAGTGGGAAACCTCGGACGCATCGCATCTTATATCCATAAAGGCTGTTGACCTCATTACTACACTGTTAATCTTTAATTAGATTTGTTACGTATTGCTATTAAAAGCAATATCGATCTTGAACTTTTCACATTTAATCTGATCCGTGCCATTAATAAGCAACACTAGATCACTCACGATTTTTATAATGGACGATGTTTTATTTACTCATGTAATTATATAAAGGTGTTGATGAGAACTACTTATTTATACGAATAGTGTTAAGCCGTGTATTCACAAAGGGAGAAAGGTCATGCGACACGACCCTTAACAGTAGTGATAGAACATTTCACAGGTAGCACGTGAAAAATCATATTATATAGGTTTTCATAAGTAGCGCCTGCTACTAACATAGGTAGAAACGGTTAAAAATCATTGCAATCATTGCATTGAAATCGCAAAGAGTTCGGTACTGTCACGGATTTTATGAAAAATCATCGACCAGTGACTTCATAGGATTACGTCTTATAGTGAAATTCACTTTGAATAAAATCATTCAATATGAAAAATCACAGGTGAAATAAAAATTGAGAGAAGCAATCATTTCCATGCCTACTTAACAGGACAGGCGTAATCGCGACTAGGCATACCTAATGTAGAAAATATCCTGAGAAAAAAATCCAATGACGTTGAAGGACGTCGCTTGATTCGCTGAATGTCTCTGGAGACAATTTTCTCTTAGACCCGTATTAATAAATCGATCTCAATTCTGAGAGCGATCTTGCAAATGTCGTATTCTAATACAAATTACATGTCAACAGCATATTCAAAACCGTTCTCTAATCTAAGGGTGCCTGTACACCTGACAGATGTAAGAGAGGCTGAGATAGCTATCGGCTCGCTTCAACCAATATGGTCGCTTCATTTTCCTCAGCTCCTTGAAATGTAGCGACCCTTTAGTGGTCGAAGCGAGCGGTCCAACTAGCCAAGCTAGCTTGTGTGGCTATACCTAACTGCCTAACTATGTCTACTTTGGCATCATAATCATCGTTTTATGGGTTTTGTCTCATAAAGATCCATTCCGACTATTAAGGAACCCTAATAGTCCATATCCTGATCATCTAATTGGCTGTTGATCATCTGGATACTGTAATTTACGAGTATAACACACGGTAAAAAACGGGCACAATAATTATGTCCTTGAATATCTTGTTTATAGTGTTTATAATATAATAATATATTATGAATGTTAATATGATGAAATTAATTTCTTAATTCCGTATTTAACGACTAGACTGTTAATAGATAAATAAATAAATATCGCCAGAGTGACACACAAACTGCATGGTCCCAAACTAAGCAAAGCTTGTACTATGGGTATCGTACAATGGACTGGGGCCGATCCCAGTGACAGCCAGACCTGGGCAAATTACGAAAAGGCTATTGCCGAAACTTGCCCCGGCGGGAATCGAACCCGCAACCACCATGTACAGTGAGCCGAGCGGCCTAGGCTCGAACCACTGCGCCAAGCGGTCGTCAAAACATGAACAGAGACCTGTGCTGATACCATGCCATATCAATGTCGGAGCGTTTGAAACGTAATCGCGAGCGTTTGCTTTTCTATTACGATTTGAGTAGCTACCGTGGTTAGGGCCCTACATGGTTTACCTATGAAGATGAAACAAGGCACCTATGAAGAGTCCGAATGCTTTTGGTATGGTAACAATGACGTCATAATAATATACCTTTTAAAAGCTTACAACTAAACTTGTCTTAACTAGACCTAGTCTTCAAGCAAAAGTAATGTTAATATCTCACGAGAATCTGTATTTGATTGTTGTTTACGATGACAGGTAATTATAAAATACTTTAGTTTAATCCTGATTGATTGTTTTATGATCAACTTTGTATAGTCTTGCGATTCTTAATTCATACCAGAATGATGACCACATGTCCTTATAATTCCTGCTAACCTCATAACCGCCGTAGTCGTTTTGTAATTGTAGCAAAGATTTATGTAATGCCTCTGATTCATATATTGCTTGTTGTGCGTCTTGGCATTACTGTAAGCACAACAAGCATTCTATAATAAATAAATAAATAAATTACTTATTTGCTGTAATAAAAATAAGCTTTGGTATATAAATACTAAGAGGGATACTTGGAACTGAAAATATAATTTTGCTGTCGTTAATTTTTTTTAAAAGTGTTAAACACTTTAAAAAAAATACCTAATCATTGTTTTTATTTCTGTCATTTTGTATGAACAGCCTTCATCGAGATGTCATCGCTGGTTCATCTGTAAATCCCAATGATGCAAGATTCGCAAATTGAAATCACGTCCTTACATAGTCGGTTCATTATTAAAATAAATCAAATCAAGATTGAGTTTTGCTGTCCCAAGGTTACTATGAGAACATATAATGGGCTGGAATCCATCATAAAGTACACCAATAAGAATTTAATGCTGATTTTAGACTCAAGAACCATATTTTATGGTGGTAGAGACAACAAACTACCAGAAGCCCAATTCCCTCTTCCCATCTCTCTATCCCACACCCCTTCAGGTCGGCATCGTGCAAGCAATGCCATTGGTATTGCAAGCATGTATAGGCTACGGTAACTGCTTAACATCAGGCGGATCGTACTGCCGACTTTGTTACATTTAAAACGGCCCTCCCACCACGGTTGCTCTTGTACCATCAACAAAGTTAACGCTTGATCAGTTTTGAACACTTTTCCCTTGCAGGCAGTAATCATAGGTTGCCTCACCCATTATGGTATTGTCCAATGAGACGAAAAGCGCCCGATGAGACAAAAGCCCTTTTCTGGGAAGCCATTTGTTTTAATTGATTTTATGACCATGCTAGCCGCAGGTAGCTGCTGGTCATGGCACACAAAATGCAACCTTAAGGTGATCAAGCGTCAAGTTTGTTGACTGTACCTAAGTATGAATCGACAGTGGTATCCATTGATCCAGAGATAAGCGAAATTGTCGTGGGAGCCCTCACGGATTTTTTTTTAAACGATTACCTGCAATGTGTCTTTATAACATTACTAGTATTCCCTTTAGCCCCTTCAACTTAGCTATTGCTTGTGCTAGTAGTGAGCTCACGTCAATAGTTTAATGGATGGCGATCGAACCCGGAAACTGTTAGCTACGAGGACGGCTCCTCTAACCACTAGGTTATTGACGTTTCAGAAAGAAAGAATTGAAATAATGAATAGGTATGAGTTGGCAGTGATAGCCGATTGGTTAAAGCACGCGTCTTGCGGGCACCAGGTCTTGAGTTCAAATCCCGGCTCGCACCTCTGGATTTTTCGAAATCTATGTGCGAATCATAATTTCTATATGATTATCACTTGCTTACGGTGAAGGAAAACATCGTGAGGAAACCTGCATGTCTTGTGAGACATGTGAAGTCCGCCAACCCGCACTGGGCCAGCGTGGTGGATTATGGCCTGAATCCCCCTCATGTTGAGGGGAGGCCCTTGCCCAGCAGTGGGACGTCTAAAGGGCTAAATTATTTATTATTATTATTTTATGAGTTGAAAAAAATATACACTGACAAACAACCTTGCCACTTGCGACTCTACCTTGTTATCGATACGTTGGCAACGGAAGTTTACTCAGTCAAGGTGGTGTCAATAACCCGTGGCTCGTAACCGCCACCGGCCGGCTCTCGCGTGCCTACATACTTGCGGAGTAATTGCGCCTGCGTTCAACTCTCGTTTTCATCGGCAAGTTTATTTTTTAAGTAGCAAACTTACAGCTTACTTAACCCACAACCACTTGGAGATACACCGACGGTAATATCACGAGTTTCGAGCCATTAACCAATCACTGATTTAAGTCTGAACTCTAATACAAAAGTTGCATAGTTCGCACGTGGCCTACCTGAACGGGAGTAGGGTACAGGGAGGGGAAGAGTGATTGGGTTTCCGGCTCTACTACATACTCTACTCTACTATGGAGTAAAAGTAGAGTAAAGAGCAACGAGTAGAGTATGTAGTAGAGTATGGACTCTACTCTATACTCTACTATGCTACTATAATAGCTACTTTACGCCGATATGCTGTGTGCTGTGTGTTGTTTTGTTTTGGAACATGCACCTAGTTCTTGACTTTTTAAAAGTGCCAGTTAATCTGGCCTATTTGAAATAAAAATATTTGAATTTGAATTTGAATTTGAATTTGAAGGTTTTACTACCCCGGTAGATCTAGCCCGTAGGTATATGACAGCTCATATACCTACGGGTACACCTGATAGATGTAAGAGAGGCTACAAGACTACAGCTAGTCTGTAGGCTACATACAGCTTGCCTCTACCACCGGTAATTTTATTATTACCCACCATGGCCATTGACCACCTTGAATATTTGTCAGCTTGACACTATCTGTACAGATCCGTTATTTGGCTGTTACCTACCTACAAGAGTTAAAATTATTAACTGCTGCCCACGTAATGAATTACAGTTTGAAAACTGATACCTGACAAATGATAAAATCAGTTTAAAATGGCTAGTAAAAAATAAAATTTAAACCCAAGAAAGAATTATTTTACTATTACCATACAATGGATGCATGTATTATATTCAATCCAGAGTAGCTATAAGGTCTATTGTCTACAAAGGTCACAATCGGAAAATTTAATAAAGGAACTCATGGCGTTATGGCGATCAATTTTCAGTCATAAATTCAATTTAGATAAGGTTAAATTTCCGGAATGGTATTTTTATAATTACCCCGGGGTATGCGTGTCACTAGGATCGCCACCCGTCCATTGTACGGTAGCTATAGCGAACAGCTTTCAAACCACATTATTTTTGCAATTTTTCAAATATTTAGAATATAATTTTACTGATAGTATGTGTAATACTTTCCTTATAATTATGTATTAAAAGACAGTCGGCATACACATGACTGCAATACAATATCTACAATTTTGAGTACAAGAGTAACTACCAACTGATACCTACATCCAAAACAGTTGTGATGACAAGAACTAACAACCACTGATCATAATTTAAACAATCAATCGTTTAGTTATAAATCAAGTTGTATGAAATAACAAATTTTTCACATGCTAACGAATAATGATGGATATGAATGTCAGGCTCCTTTGATTAATGTTGCAAACAAACAATTGTAAGTTGTAGATAGTGTTTGAACTTAGATAATGGAGTAAATGGCTAACAGAGCTCCAGGCTTAGCCGACTAACCTTACTTTAACCCGACTGAAATAAGTCAAAATGTGGAAAATAAAGATTTGGTGTTACTGCATTAGAAGCCCTATAAAGATAACACAACAGGTATCACGTTTTGCTGATACGAGCTTCACGATTTCTACTGACATTGATATGGTATGGTGTCAGCAAAACGTCAAAAGCGGAGCGTTTGAAACGTAATCGCGAGCGTTTGCTTTTCTATTACGATTTGAGTAGATAGCGTGGTTAGGGCCCTATTCTTATGGAAAATCTCATAATTTTTGGAATTTAAAACCTTTTAAGATTTAAGAACAATGTCATAATTCACTACATAACTACAGCCAATACATTTCACAATAATAACATGACTTATATTACAGCTCATCTTACACTGGCTACTACCTACAACGAAATGTTTTGATAGTGTCGATACTTGCTATGTCAAACCTAATTATTACCATGAATGATTGATGCTATAGAATTTAATTTAGATTTGCACAATGATAATATTAAGAATACTTAGGTACACTTACTGTATATAAGAGTTATAGAAGGTTTATTTTGGACCAGCAGTGGTTATCTGTTGGTTATAATTGATTATTGTAACCTTAGATGCCGGGAGAGGTACTGAGAGTACTGAGAATTATAAATTAATGTTGTAAACGTTAACAATAGTGAGAGACTGCATGAAATTCGTGAGTTCAGTCAGTGACTAGTAAATTAATTTCACTGCAGATAAACATACCTAAGTGTAAAGTAAATTTATAAATAAAAAAAATCCGATTGCGTAAAAAGTGAACTTTAATTTAAAACTAAATATAAAAGAAGAAGTCCAGTAGTCTGGAATTCTGTTAAGTAATTATCTCTTTAAGAATTAAAAAATACCCCCCTTTGTGTCGCGCGCTCGGGTAAAAATAAGTACCTATCTATTCGTTAAAATATAACCTAATAATTTTAGCCATATTTGACGTCCCACTCCTGGGCACAGGCCTCCCCTCAACTCGAGGGGGATTCAGGCCATAATCCACCACGCTGGACCAGTGCGGGTTGGCGGATTTCACATATTATCTTTCGAAAATTGGTTAGATCTTCTAAGACATGCAGGTTTCCTCACGATGTTTTCCTTCACCGTAAGCAAGTGATAATCATATAGAAATTATGATTCGCATATAGATTTCGAAAAATCCAGAGGTGCGAGCCGGGGTTTGAACCCAAGACCTGATGCCCGCAAGACGCGTGCTTTAACCAATCGGCTATCACAGCTTACTTTTCTTAAAATATAACCTGACAAACATTATTGAGCGTAATGCATCAAGATCAAATCCTTTATTATGTGTAAGCCCACGAGACCACTTAAAAATTGATATTTTTATTTTTTTCTTTAAGTCAACAACTGGATGGGAATGCTACCTTAGTGAGATCCGGGAAAAAACTCAGCGGGCTTGTCTTCTTTCACATAAATATTTCTTCATCGCCAGTTGGTTTCATTTAATAGGTTTCATCGCTTGCTGGTGTCAATAGAGTCGCCTGTGGTCGATCCCAGTAACTCTCAAGACCAGTTATATTATAAAAATACAATTTTCGATATTTATCTCGTATCTCAAATATAACCGTTATTAATTAGCTTATTAATGTTTTAACCCCCAAAATTATTGCCTCCACAGGTGACAAGAGAGCTGGCTCTTTCCTCGTTCAAAAAATCAGCCTATCGATCCAACGAGGAAATGCAGCCAGCATTCTTGGCACCATCCCACGCGGCCAAGGTTTATTTTAATGTTTTAAAGTCTTTCTATATTAGTTAAAATAAATAATTATTCATGATTACAAAAATATACCTTTAAAATATATCATATGTATAATCTAACCTGGCATAGCCGATTCAACACGTTGCAAAACCTGAAAATGTGAAAGATTCTTACCAAAATCTATAATTAAATGATCACTATCCAATTAAAGTATTAAGTCACAACTGGATATGGATATCATAACCGGTTAGGTGCGGGTTCGATGACCGGTAAGACTGTGCACACACTTAAGAAAATAGGATTAATTTACAATAACTTTGATTTGATTTATTTTATTGTAAATAATTCGCAAGTACTCATGTACAAACTTGCGATATTCCTTACATACCTATACATAACAATGTATGATTGATGTCTAATACATAATATAAATGTTGAGTGATTAAAATTACAATTTATAGCAGCTATAAATTGTAATTTGAAATAATTTACCATGTCGTCAAAATCTAAGTTGAACGTTAAACAGTCGAAAAATGTACTCTCTAATGTACAAACGTAATAATTTCAGAAAATAATTCAATATAACTTTAAAATTACATTAACAAAATACTGAACGAGCCTCGAAAGAAAATCAATTATCTTAATTTCAATATTACTTACGGTAATTTCCTACGTTCAATTAATTATATTGTTTTTACTAGAAATAGAAAATGATAGAGAGTGCCAGCCTTTTTGGATTCAAAGGTGTAAAGACAGATCATAACACAGATAGGCGGCCTATCTACTGATAGCCGGAGTTCCTTTACACAAGACTGATGGGTTTCAAGACTATCTGACTGATAAACCTTAGTGTCATCGTTGATCATCATTGTTGATCCCGGTTTATAGTAGCAGTGGTGGCAGTTTGTCGCTAGTCTGATCCTTGCCCTATACTTTACGCTAAAATTACAAACCTACCTATATCTAATTACTAAACACTCAACAATAGGCTTTTAAAACTTAAAACAGACCTGTGTCCAATCGAAATGCTGTAACACAGACACGAACTTACCATTGTGAAGATACCTTAATCTTTGGTAAAATCCAATTGTCATCATCGGCTCCGGTTTTGAACATACTTTATTTACAGTTTATTAATATTATTATATCGAGTTTAAGTGTTGATGACTTCTGAGCAAGTTCGTCAGGTCAAATTGAGAACTCAGAATATTAAATGTGATTGAGGTTTAAAAATAACTAAGGAATGTAGTTTATTATTTATTCCTGTTTTTTTTTTCAATATACTTACAAAACATTAGATCATAACACAGAGGTGGGACCGTGAAAAGATCTAAGGAATCTATAATCATTAGAGTTCCGGCAACATCTTCGTGTGCGCATCATAGCTAATAATAATGAACTTTAACGAAGGTGTGTTTGAATTGACAGCAGAATTATTGTTGGTCATTGGTCAGTTCAAGGTTTTGAGAAGTGACGACAGCGTCGTTAAGCGTAATTTTTTTTTGAATTGACTATATGTTGTTGGCCAGAGTGGCCATAACAACTTCACCCGGACAGAGGGCGAGCGCAAGTGCGCTCCAGCCAGAGGGGCAAGGGGCAGCTAGCTCAAGGGCGCCACAAGGGACACGACCTCGGCTTGGGCCGCTGCCAGGAGAGGTGGCGAGAGTAAATCTACCACCGGATCGGAACGCAATCGTTAAGCGTACCAAGAGCACTATAATAAAAATAAATGTTTATGTTTAACTTAAGTTTTTCGATTTTCGCTGATCCTCTGTGAGAGGGTAGTGCTACCCTGATCGAGCTGACATGTATATAAGCTATGGTCAATTAGCTACAGCTTGGTCTACCAAGATCGATGTATTGTAAGTACTTCATTCTGTTATCTATAGCGTTATTGTAGATTAGGCAACCCTAGCCAATTTTAGATGACGAACTTCTATTAAAGACTTCAATAAACACATTTGAACTATAACTTATAAATATTTTGCGTCAAGAAATGACATTATTATGATTAATATACCGACAAAATATTAAGTTATTTAGAGATTAACAACAATCATCTGGTAATCGACACACAATATGACATAATTATTGTAATTTTAATACAATTATGCAATCTTGATTGTCAGTTGCAAATTGAATTAGGCCTAGGGTTGTACCTATACCTAGCGAGGAAGGTTAGCTAATAGTGATGAAACATTTCACAGGTAGCGTGTGAAAAATCATATCATATGTAAGATAGTGAAATCGCAAATCGTTCGGTACTGTCCCGGTGTTGGTGATAAATCATCACTAACTTCATAGGATAAGTATCCTATGAAGTCACTTATCATTTTACGTTTCACTGGAACACTTGTTCCAGTGAAACATCACTGTGAATAAAATCATTGACGGTGAAAAATCACAGGTGCAATAACTGTGAAAGAAAAACATATATACACGTAATGAAAATGAATCATTTCCATGCCTAATTATCTAGTATTTTGATCGGTTTTATTTAGCTTTGCATCGTATACTTTGGCTTGCTCCGTATATTCTCTGAGGCCTTATCGCGATTTCTTATAGTCGACCATTTCTTAGCTTTTTCTTAAAGTTTGTCCCAATACCTACCTAAGTATGAGAATAGTTATGCGTGTTGACGACAATTTAGACTGGAATCGCCCTATAAATTCCTTACTTAAAACGATCACCGGACATGAAATAAATAATATTTTCATTGAATTTATTTATATTAAAGTCGCTCAAATCGCAGACGATAAAAAATATTAATAGGTAGATTATTGTTAGTGAAAACCCTATTTCTGACATTGATCGTGGTTACCTGCTTACTGACAACGTAACTTTAAGTTTAACTAATCGTAAAGTTGCGTATACACTGTATAATATTTTCCACGAAGTACTTACTTACTTGATACCTGTTGCATTTTGAGGCCAGTTTTAAGTATAAATTTAGAAATCCGGTTACACTTTGGTCTTGTGTACTTGAGATTTATAAAAAACTTTGTTAGCGTATTACTGTCGGCATTTTTCATGTTTAATGTTTTTTTCTGTCAACGCGTTCCGAACAAAATTAAAAGCTTGTCATAAAACTTCACTGGAAGTATAATTTGATCCGTTGCAAAATTTTATGAGTGAAATAAAAAATATTATACCCTCTTTAAAATTAATAAAAGGTAAAAAAGCATAAGCATGGTCAATACACCAGACCTCATAAACATTTTATTAGTAGAAATGTGAAATACAATAAAATGTAATAATGCCGAGAGTCCGTATAAGAATGACATATAAACTGGCTGTGGAACCAGTTGTGTATCTTAAATCTATTACAATGACCATGTAATTGTAGCCAGGATGACACTGACAGAACCACTAACTGGAATAATGAAAGAATGATTTATTCAATGTCTTTCACAACACTTCGTACCTCCTTCAAATAGGATTTTTGCAAATCATCGCGTCATTTGATCAAGGAGGATCCTGTAGTTTTTATGTTATCATCCTCTTTTCAGGATTTGATTTTAAAATTTCTTACCTCTTATACTAGGTGAAACAAAAAGGGTATACAATTTTTTTTGCAACTAACTTTGTAAATCTCAAACTATTGGCTTTGTGGGACAGTTGAAGTACTAAAGGTTTTGTAGACTTGTGAAATATGTCCACAGCTGTATTCCTATAACACCTTTTGTTTTTCAAGTTTCCTTCAAAGCTGATAGTTTTAGAATTAAAAAGTTAAGTAATGGAAAAAAAATATACCCTTTCTGTTTCAACCTGTATAAACAGTTCTTTTTTTAAATACCATTAGGTATTTAAAAAAAGAAAGTTCTTTTTTTAAATACCTAATGACTTGCAACTTCGCAACTCTTACGATTCCTTTGGTGAATTTGAAACAGGAATTTCTTTTAATCTGTGTGTATGGTGCTTAATTTTAATAAAATATGAGCCTACAAATAAAATCATAGTACACGTAATGTGATGCGTTAAATAATTTAATGTTTAGCCTAATAAAATTAGACTAATAGCTAAACTTCTGTAAAAAAAACTACATACTTTACAAGTAATACATGGCTGCAGCTTGGACCTACCGCCGTAAACCACCGTAGATTCTGATAAATTGTCCCTCGACTTTTTTCTGCAAAACGCACAAGAAAGCAATTGCATTTAATGCATCCTCCTTTATCAATGAACAGCACTAGATATATTTTATAGGTAGAATGTTTAACAATCTAGTGGAAACCCAATTTTTACCCAACTACGGCGAAGCCAAAATGAAGGGTTATGTTTTTAGCAGTCTATGTATGGATGTATCAATTTATGTTCCAACGAAGCTCCTAAACTACCCGTCGGATTTTAATGAATGAGGTGTCAGTCAATTCATATTAAAGTCCGGGTGAAATAGGCTATGTTTTTACGAAGAATATCTACATAATATGACAAGAGTTGTTAGTTGTGCGTGTTGTCTGATGACGGTTGCTACCCCCAAAAAGTGGGGGCCCCTGATTTTTTTGCTGTCGTATCGAGTGTTGATGACTAATAAAAGAAGAATAAAATAATATAGTGTGAATAAAGTTCAATAATAAAATAAACCAAGCATCAGAAAAAAAACAATTTTCAGCGTTTATGAATCCTCTTAGCGCTATCTTTCGGCAGTTCTTAATATAGGGAGGTAATTTGTATAATTCCCTAATCGGGTTATAGTTTTTTAAACGTTTTTACTTGTAACCGTTCAATATGATAAAAACATGTTAAATGTAAAAAGTACCTATACGTCTACGTCCTTCTTCCACGCTTCCAAATTGAATCAACTGTTTGCTGATGCGATTTCAATGAAATGTACAATCATTAATTTTGATATTGTGTACAATTCAAAACGACCAATCTAAAAACTCCACTGTGTGAATTTCCGTGAGACCTTTCCAATCAAGAAATGTTTTCGCGACAAACTATGGTAAGAAAACTAATAATTTTATAATAATTCTCATCATACTGTACCTAAATATTATTTTAAAACTTAAAAAAACAACATCGGTGACTCACATAAGTCGTAAACTATCATCCGGCAACTGGTGATAACTTGTTTTTTTTTATTAAACAAAGTCATGAACTTTAATCCAGTAGGGATCATAAAAAGTTTCTAGAATCTAAATCATCTGCAAAATTTTTTGACATAAGGATTTTTATTTTCCAATATTAGCATAGCCTCAGGGAGAGTTATAATGATAGATTGGCTTCATGTTAACAACTTACTACCTAACAAAAACTCTGCGTTAAAATATTAAAGTCCAATACTTAGTATTTTCTGAATTGAATTCCAGAATGAACATGACAAATTTAAAAAAGAGATTCGTTAAAGTTGGTACTGTGAAGTTAATCCGTTATGTAAAACAAAATATTTCCACTAAACGAGACAATAAATATGACTGTCCCTGACATCAACTCAATCAAAAAACTTAATGAAAAGACCTCAGAAACGGATCAATAACAACCAATAACCCTATTACTATTAAATCGTTTAAAATATATCGTAACGATCAATATTCATTGTTTTTATTATCTGGCAAAAATTAAGACAATCAATTTAACATATACCTAACGCAGATTTGTTCCCACTTGAACTTGGAACCTATGTGCATCTTTACAAACTTAATCGACGTCTCCAAAAAATATATATTCTGTAGAAACTTCAACTTTAAGTCTAGTGACACCAAGATCGTTAGAATTTTCATAGGACGGCAGAATAAAAGTTGTTGGTTAATACAAGCACGTTTTTTAGAAGACTTTTCAAACGCTATAAAAAGCAAAAGTTGCTACACTGTCCTACCAGTGTGTGTGAGCTCATCCGCGCGGACGCATCCCCGTTGGAGGGATGAGGACAATGATTTTGGTAATTGCCTTTCTTTTGTGTTGCTGTGGTGTATGAAATTAGTGCTTATATATCTTAGAGGGTTCTTACGCAATGTCGATTAGGATCAGATTTGTTGCCTAACTCACTAAAATTTAGACTACTTTCGAATCAAACACAATTACAAATAGTTTTGAATGCTCATTTCTATGCTTCCAGTGTGTAAAATTTATTAATAATTATTCATATTTTCTTTCCACGCATTTTCTTGAAATTTATCTAAATTGAACTCTTATCCTTGAAATTAAATTATCTCTTATAATTTGTTTTGTTGATATCTGTATGATATTCTAGACTTTAAACATTAAGCCGACTACGGAATTACATAAATCATATCCAGAACTGATATTTACCAGGAATTAAAAAAAAACTGCAAGTACTTCAAATCAGTAGCATCATCATCAAAGTGTTACTGAACTCCAAATTACCTTTTCTGTTTTATTTGGCCTAATGTCTTTCTTTAGATACGCATATAAAATAACCTTTTTACACATTTGTGGTTTCCATGATCGACTGGACATGCTAATGAAGTACCTCAAGTATTTAGCTTCTTCCATATTCATTAATCTGCCTTTAAACCAAAAAATACCGGTAGATAGAACAGGATTTAAGTATTCGATCTCTTAAGCATAATAATTAATAATATTCGTGAACTTTCAACCTCTGATCAATTTTATAATTTGTATTATCTATGTGATATTTAAAATGCAAAATATGATGTGTTTTAGTTACCTACCTAATCTCTTGGAAAAATCCATATTCATTGGTTCAATTGGTTCAAAGTATTTTACGGTCACTATTATTAACATTTGTATAACATTAACCAATTTCTCAAGGCTGCGGGTTAACATATTTACTTATTTATTTATTAGAACGGTCTAATTAACCAATTACACTAATAATACAATACAAAACAACAACAATTAAGTGTGAAGACAAGCCTCTAATCAAATAATTTTAATGCATTATAGTTTGCGCTGAATCTATTAATAGCGAAATAAAAAGTATATCCCGTAGAACACAAGCAGATTGGATTTTTCACATCATTTGTATTTACTTATTCCATCAAAACTTTTGGCCCTCATTATAAACTGTTATTTTTATCACAGGTTATTGTAGCCGCTCTTACGGCGGTGTGCGGCGCAAACAAGCTCGACAAAGTCTACCTTCCACCTGCGTCAGCGAAGACTGCAGGAGGTAGCGCGGGTTTATTACAAGCTCCATTATTTAGGACCTTTGAGCAAGGATCCACGGGGCTTCCATCAGGCGGCTACACAAACGACTTCCAAGGAGTCATTGTAGATGCTGTAAACCCTGGAACCAGAGCCTCAGGAGTAGAACAAACTGGTCTCGGAGGACCTAGATCTTCGTACGGATCACCAGACTCTAAAGTCGGCGATGCTGCATTCAGAGGATCAGCTAACACAGGTGATATAGCCAGTAGCCGCATCGCTCCAGGATTCGAATCCTTCGTGACGACGGATGATGATAAAACTGGAGGTGCTAACTTCCGTTTAGCTCCGGGCTTTGGTGGAGCTCTTACGTCATCAGCTGAAAGTTCTTTAACCAAAAATAAGAATTCAAACACTTTGAAGTTCAACAATGATGTTGGTTTAGACAAATATAGTTATGGCTACCAGACTGATAATGGTATAGCTGTAGGCGAAGATGGTGTGGACGCTCATGGAGCTAAAGCTCAGGGTGGATATGCCTTCAAATCTGATGATGGGAAAGTGTATGAAGTGACGTATACCGCTGGTGAGGAAGGATACAAGCCCGAGGGATCGCATTTGCCGACGCCACCGCCTATTCCTCATAGTATATTGGTATCATTAGAGAAGAATGCTAAAGAAGAGGCTGCGGGAGTCGTTGACGATGGTGAGTTTCTCTTAATATTATATTCTTGTAAAGGATCTGAGCTAGTAGATTGTTAGTAGACTGCTCGCTCGGTCCACTGCACCGGGTGATTATGCCTAATTCCCGTCGGGCCATCCGAAATGGCCCTAAATAAATTTTTTCTCTGTTCTGGTTTTCTTGGTGTCATTAGAATCGGCCCCAGTCCATTGTACAGTAGGTAGCGATAATATAGGCTCTTATACCATACAGTTGCTGTGATACTCCAGTGATATTGTATTTCTAATAATAATAATGATATCGCCAGACTGACACACCAACTGTATGGTCCCAAACTAAGTAATGCTTTTATTATGGGTACCGTACAATGGACGAGGGGCGATCCCAATGACATCCAGACCTGGGCAAATTACGAAAAGGCCATTTCCGAAATTTTCCCCGGCGGGAATCGAATCCACAACCACCCGGTGCAGTAAGCCGAGCGGTCTACGCTCGAACCATTGCGCCAAGCGGTCGTCATTTATATAATATCTGATATATTCATAAATTCGTTTGTCTGGCTTACCAAGAAATCAGCGTTTTGTAGGTTTTTATAATTATTATTCCAATTCCAATCAAAACTGCACCACAGTATGCAGATTTAAGTAAATTATCCTTAATATTTAGCATGTTTTGATGAACTTGTTGTGGAAGTTTGGCATAGAAATTAATCTAATTTATGAAATATATTTTGGAGGCATGTTGTTTAATACTGTTTTCGTTCGTTTCTTATCCTGGTTCTTTTTCCTCTTTCTTTAAAAATATGTCCCACCCAAGTTAATAGGTATTTCGCCATGGTCAAGTAACAAATATCAATAACAAACACAATAATTAACAATACAATACAAAAATGCGAGCGTCCACTTTGGAAAACCAAAATGGAGGCCTTATCCTGGTTCATAGTTGATAGGTTAATATTCAAATTTCTTTCACATGTATGTGTCATTTTACTACTTTATTAGTTGCTAAAATCCATTAAAATTTATTGATGACATTTGCTTGATTTTTTGTACTTAAACATGTTAATAGTATTTTGTATCCGAAATTTCCCAAAAATAATAAACAAGGCAATATCATTAGAATCTCCGATTTTCATATAAATCGTGAGGTATCAATAAAATATCCGGTTTTATATCACCGCCTAGGCTTAATTTTTAAATATTGCGGAATAAATCGATATTTTTTATTGATATAGTTCTTCTAAACAATATTCGTGAATATTAATCAATCAGTGACGTTATGAAGATGCGATTCCGAACGAATCCGAGGTTCATGTGTAACGAACGAACTTTTTGTGGTATAAATAGTTTCGCGATTTCGTAATATTATAATTATTACTTCTTATGCTAACTGCTTTGTATCTGATTATTTGTGGTGGAAAATGTTGTGTTCACCATTTTGAAAAATCCACGTTTTGAGACTATAGGTACTATTTCACTCTTTGATTTCACTCGAATATTTTTTTCTCACTCATAACGAACAAATATACAGCCATCAGTCATGTCAAATCAGTTGCCGACTCCATAAAAACTTTCATTCACAAATTCGATATCGTCACAGATCTCGGCTTTTGTGTATTGACAAATACATCACTAGCTGATACAAATAACGTTGACAAATCACCAACAACTTTCATTTTTATTTACAGGCTCATACGACGCACAGAAATACAATGAAGGTGGCGATTACTCGAGCTATAACGGTAACAAGTACAATAATGGAGGGCTATCTGTTGGGGACAAAGGTGCAACTGCTAGTGGATCATTTGTCACACAAAATGATCGGCTCAGCTCCGGTGCATCTCAAGGATCAAGCAAATACCAGTCTGGATCTCAATTCGGAACTTCAGCAGTGAGCTCATCAGGCACTGGACAATATGGACAATCTGGTCAGGTATCTAAGACTCAGGTTGGCTACAAACCTTTAGGCCTTTCAGGAACTCAGTTCAGTCAATCTGGTTTTGACTCAAAAACCAAAACTGAAAATCGCTTTGGGACACCTGGTTTCGGTTTTCAATCATCATTCAATAAAGGAAGCAAGGTTCAAGATTCATTCGGTAAAGCTCCCTTCGGAACACCAGGATTTGGTTCAGCCTACAGTTCCGCTGTTTCATCTGGATCGGGCAGCGCTACTGCTTTCGCTCAAGCGGGGTCTGGCCCTGATGGCGAGTACTCAACAAAGCAACCTTTTGCCTCGAAGTTCCAAGGTTTTGACTCAGCCTTCAATCCCACTACCCCGTCTATTGCGATCGCCTCTGCATCTGCAACAGATGCTCCTTTCAACACCCAGTCTCAGTACAATGGCGGACCGCAGTCTCAAGCATCAGCTAGCGTAGAACCTGGTCAAGTTTCAAGTTTTGCTTCTTCTCAGAATGTTCCGGAGAATTCTGCAGAATCTTCCTTCGGTCAATTTTTAAATAAAAATTCTGGTGTTGCTTCGGCTTATCCTACTATCGCCACTGCATCGGCCTCCGTAACCCCTGAAACTTCAACATTTGGCAGCCAGCAACAGCAATTTGGTAGTTTCCAAGCACAGAATCGTCCAGGGCAGTTCTCTTCTGGTTCGGGAACCGGATCAGGGTACAACACTTTCCAATCACAGACCTCTAAAGTAAAACCAGGGCAATACACGCAAGGCAGTGGTAGTGTCTCATCAGGTACTAATCAATTCGGTAGCTCATCCAGTCAGTTTCCTTCTCAATCTCCAACCCAGTCCACTTTTGGATCTACTTCTGAACCCCAGACTTCTCAATTTGGTTCATCCAACTTCCAGTCTACATTTTCCCAGGGAAGCTCTGGACAGTATATCAGCAACAAATTTGGCGCATCTCAAGGTAAGCCTACCGATGTTACCTATCCCTCTAGCACTCAGAAACCCGCTTTCCAAGAGCAGGGTAAGGACAGTTCTTACTATTATAGCCAACCGAGCAAACCTTTCGTAACTCCTACTAAGCCACAAAGTACATCTACTCAGTTCAGTGGCCAGGTTTCGGGTAACCGCCTGCCAAACTTCCCTATTAATACTGTTTCTCAGGGCTCCAAATATCCTAACACGCCTGCGGCAGTTTCTCCTACTTTTGCCACGCAAACAGGCCAGTACCAAACCACATCATCGTTCAATGGGGTCACCCAAGCTGAAGTATCTTCATTCCCGTCTGGTGCTCCTACTTCTGCCACTCAATTTGGTACCCAATTTGAATCCAAACCCGACGTGACCAGCCAGTCAACTACCCAAACTAGCACAAGTCTCTTGGACAGAAGGCCATTAGTTCAAAGTCAGTCATCAAGCTCAACCATTGGTCAATCTTCTGTGCAGAGCACTGTATCTCCTACCCAGGAGTACCAGGGTACTATTTACGAATACAACAAGCCGGCCGAAGTTTTGCCCACTCCAAGCTCTGGACAAGAAAAGCCCAGCCAAGTTTCAACTGGATCCGTATTTGGATCTCAGTTCGGTAGCCAATCTAAGCCATCAGGTACTTTCCAACAAACACAATCGTCACAAACTACATTTGGTTCGCAATCCACCGGTTCATTTGGCCAGAAACCTACCACGTCTACGTTTGGCCAAAAACCATTTGGTAGTTCGCAAGTTACTGGTAGTGTCCAGCAGAGTCAATTCAGTTCTTCCACCGGATCACAGTTTGCCCAGAAACCGTCATCCGTAGGGACTAGTCTGACATATCCCGGTCAACCTGTGCAATTATCTCAAACTGGTCAGAAGCCATTTGGTAGCTCGTTTGCTATTCAGCAAAATAAATACAGCACATCACAATCTGCCCAGAAACCCACATCTGCAGTAACTGGATTTGGCACAAACCAAGTTACACAAGGTCAAACCGTACAAACGACTCAATTTATTCCAAAACCTTTCGGTAGTTCTCAAACCGGTTCTAGCTTCCAGCAAAACCAATTGGGTGTGTCAACCGGTTCGCAATTAGGACAGAAACCACAAACAACATTAGGTTCTAGCTTCACCTCAAACAAGTACTCTCAAACTCAAGCTGTTCAAACATCTCAATTTGAGTCAAAACCGTTTGGTTCCTCTCAAACCACAGGTTCAAGCTTCCAGCAATCTCAACAAGGTAGTGGAACTCAATTCGGAGTAAAGCCTCAAACAGGATCTAGCTTTAGCACAAATACTGCTTCTGAAGGCGAGGCTCTGTCGTCACAGTCTGAAGGAAAGCCTTTTAATTCTCAATATGGAAGCTCTAGTTTCCAACAAACTCAATTCGGTTCATCAAGCAGCTCCCAGTTTGGTCAGAAACCCAGTGGTGTACAAACTACCGTTTCTACCTTTGGTCAGAAGCCTTTAAGTAGTTCGCAATCCTCAAGTTCTAGCTTCCAACAAACTGGATTTGGTTCCTTGACTGGTTCGCAATTTGTTCAAAAACCTCAAACACAAGAAAATAGTTTTACTTCTACCGTCTCAGAGAGTCAAACTCAGTTTGGAAGTTCTCAAACTACGGGCCAACAATCTCAATTTGGCACAGCATCTGGGTCAAATTTTGACCAAAAACCTCAAACAGGTTTCAATACCGTTTCAAGCACTGTTGCGCCTCTGCCCAACCAGAAACCTTTTGAAAGTTCTCAATCCAGTTCCAATTTCGAACAAAGCCAGTTCAGCTTAACTTCTTCACAAGCTGCTCAGAAACCATTTGGTGTCTCACAGACAACGTCTTTCACTAACCAGCAAAACGAAGCTGACCGAACTTCAACCGGATTCCAGAATAATAAAAAACCTTTTGGTAGCTCGCAAACAACCACCAGCTTCCAGCAAGCTGGATTTGGATCTACAACTGGATCCCAGTTCGGTCAAAAACCAGTAATTAATCAGGGAACTAGCTTCACTACGTCGACAGGTTCAAATGGTCAAACTGTACAAACGACTCAATTTGGTCAAAAGCCTTCAGGTAGTTCCACCTTTTCACAAAGTCAGTTTGGATCAGCATATGGGTCTCAGTTTGGCAATAAGCCAGTCAATCAAGGAAGTACTTTTTCCACCACCTCAAAAGGTCAATCAGTACAAACTACGCAATTTGGTCTAAAACCATTCGGTAGCTCCCAAACAGGTTCCACCTACCAGCAAAGCCAATTCGGTACTTCTGGAACCACATTTGGACAAAAACCACAATCCGGATCTGGTTTCTCCATCGGTACTGTTACTCAGGCACCAACCTCACAGACATCTGCTAGTGCACAGACTACTGGTACGACCTTCCAGCAAAACCAATTCGGTTCTTCGACTGGTTCCCAGTTTGGTCAGAAACCGTCTGGCAGTTCATTTACAACCGGTACTGGTTTCCAACAAACCCAAGCTACATCGACTGGATCTCAGTACGGTCAAAAACCCCAATCCACGTATCAACAAAGTCAATTTGGTTCATCTACTCAACAAACCCAATACGGAACATCTGGTTCGGCATTCAACCAGAAACCATCAACTGGAGGATCCAGTTTTAGTATAGGTTCTCTTTCACAGGGTCAATCCACACAGACCACTCAAAAACCTTCTAGCTTCCAACAAAACCAAGCTACATCGACTGGATCTCAGTACGGTCAAAAACCCCAATCCACGTATCAACAAAGTCAATTTGGTTCATCTACTCAACAAACCCAATACGGAACATCTGGTTCGGCATTCAACCAGAAACCATCAACTGGTGGATCCAGTTTCAGTATAGGTTCTCTTTCACAGGGTCAATCTACACAGACCACTCAAAAACCTTCTAGGTTCCAACAAAACCAAGCTACATCGACTGGATCTCAGTACGCTCAAAAACCCCAATCCACGTATCAACAAAGTCAATTTGGTTCATCTACTCAACAAACCCAATTCGGAACATCTGGTTCGGCATTCAACCAGAAACCAACAACTGGAGGATCCAGTTTCAGTATAGGTTCTCTTTCACAGGGTCAATCCACACAGACCACTCAAAAACCTTTTAGCGGGTCACAAGCCGGTTCTAGCTTCCAACAAAACCAAGCTACATCGACTGGATCTCAGTACGGTCAAAAACCCCAATCCACGTATCAACAAAGTCAATTTGGTTCATCTACTCAACAAACCCAATTCGGAACATCTGGTTCGGCATTCAACCAGAAACCATCAACTGGAGGATCCAGTTTCAGTATAGGTTCTCTTTCACAGGGTCAATCCACACAGACCACTCAAAAACCTTCTAGGTTCCAACAAAACCAAGCTACATCGACTGGATCTCAGTACGCTCAAAAACCCCAATCCACGTATCAACAAAGTCAATTTGGTTCATCTACTCAACAAACCCAATTCGGAACATCTGGTTCGGCATTTAACCAGAAACCATCAACTGGAGGATCCAGTTTCAGTATAGGTTCTCTTTCACAGGGTCAATCCATACAGACCACTCAAAAACCTTTTAGCGGGTCACAAGCCGGTTCTAGCTTCCAACAAAACCAATTTGGCACACCTTCAAAGGGTCAAACAGTCACCACTCAGTTTGGTCAAAAACCTTTCGGTACTTCCCAAACGGGTTCCAACTTCCAGCAGAGTCAATTTAGTACCTCTGGATCTACTTTTGGTCAAAAACCATCATCTCTCGGTTCTAGTTTCAGCACTGTTTCGTCACAGGCTGACAAAAAACCTTTTGGTACAACACAAGCAGGAGGATCTAGCTTCCAACAAAATCAGATCGGATCCTCGATTAGCTCTCCGTTAGGTCAGAAACCATCAAGTGTCCAGTCAAATTTCGGTCAGAAGCCTTTTGGTAGTTCACAGACTACATTCCAACAAAACCAGTTCGGTTCATCTGGATCAACGTTCGACCAAAAACCCCAGACCACTCAAGGCTTATCTTCGACCACCATTTCAAAGGAGCAAACTGTTCAAACCACCCAGTTTGGTCAAAATACATTTGGGTCCCAATCGACAGGTTTTGGTTCACAACAAAACCAATACGGTTCTTCCACTAGCTTGCAAAAACCCCAAACATCTTTCGGAACAGGATTCGGTACATCTCAGGGTCAAGCTATTCAAACGACTCAGTTTGGTGAAAAGCCATTTGGATCCCAATCCACCAGCAGTACCTTCCAACAAAACCAGGTGGGCTCAGCTGCTAGTGGACAATACGGTCAAAAACCAAATCAGGGCGCACTCCAACCAACTGGCACAGTATTCACCACACAGCTGCCGGTTTCTAACTCTAAGCCCCAGTTCGGTAGTCAAACGCAAAAACCTTTTAGTGGGGTTCAAACAACCCAAGGATCTAGCTTCCAACAGACACAACTTGGTTCCAGTGGATCATACTATGGACAGAAACCATTAAACAATAAGATTCAGGGTACGGGCTCTGTGTTCGGAACTCAGTCTTCTCAATCTTCGCAAACTCAGTTTGGTGCTCAGGCTCAAAAGCCTTTCGGTACAGCGTTCCAGCAAAACCAATTCAGTCAAAAACCAGCATCAAGCGCAAATGCTTTTGCCTCCACCACTGGTACCGGTTCCCAGTTTGGAGTTCAGCCTTTTGGCACACAGACCAACAAGGGTTCTTCGTTTTCTATTGGCTCTCAAGTGCAAAAACCAGTTGAAAGTTCTCAATCTCAACAATCTCAATTTACACAGAGCTCTACACAATTTGGCCAATCTTCACAAAGTGGTCAGTCTTCTTTCGGCTCGCAAACTCAAAAACCCTTCGGAAGTACATCATTGACTCAGACTGGCACCAACCAGCCTCTAAAACCATTCGGAAGTTTTGGTTCAGGCTTCCAAAGCCAATTTTCTCAATCTCTTGATCAAAAAACCCAGCCTACCCAGAGTAGCCTTCAGTCTGCCGGCGCTCAGATCTCATCCGTTCCAGGTTTGGCCCAGGTCAGTTTGCCAGTGAAGCCTTTTGGTACCTCCAGCAACGGCTACTCCTACCAGAAGCCTCAATCTACCTTCAATTCCCAATTCGGAACACAAACATCCCGGCCAACGGTGGATCAGAAACCACAACCAACCCAGTCTAGTGCATTCGCGTCGACTTCATCACCTGGTTTCGGTAGTCAGACATTCAAACCTTTTGGAGTAGGTTCGTCTCAGGGTTCAAACTTCCAGACTACTGTAGCATCGGCACAATCCGCTGCTCAATCGACTGATGAGTCTGAATACGTTTCTTCTCCTCGCCCGCAAGTCACTGGACTGCCAGTTAGTGGTACTACCGCACAGACTTTCTACCAAACGACTCCAAAACTACCCAGTTTTGGCAGCCAAACAAACAAGCCTTTTGGATCCTCTGATTTATCTACCTTTGGACAAGCTCAATCCTCAGCCAGTTCCACAGGATTCGGTGTCCAATCAGCGCAGAGCACTGCTCAAACTAGTCAAGGTTCGAAATTCGGTCTGTTCGGTTCTCAACCTACTTTCCAGACAAATTTAGGAGCATTCGGTGCTAAACCAGGAGTTAGTGCGTCTGCCCAAAGTTCTGTGGGTACCCTTCAAGGTGGACAGGAACAGTTCGGAGGTCCAAGGGACCCTCCGAGGTTTGACGAGAACACTGGATACCATTATTGATCCGTGCCATGTTAAATGTGTAAAGAGAAGATGGCCTTCTAAAAGTTGTTAGAACCTACCTACTGTGTAACACTGCCATGTTTTGTAAAAACAATGTTTCTATCATAATGAGAGTGTTTGTAGATAACCATAACTTCGACAACTTTTAGCAGAATGTTTAGTCTTAAGTTTTATATTGTGAAAACAAAATGTAAGGAAGTGAAGAAATAACATTTTTTAAAATGTGAAAAAGTAATGTTTCAATAAATTATTGAATTGTAAATATAAAATTGTTTTGTTTCAATAATTATTCGTCATCCTTATTAGCCCACAGTCCATTTCATTTCAAGGTTTCTAAAGGAAACACTTGATTAATTGATTAATTAATTGTATATCAATTCACAAGTGCGTTAATGAGTTTTAATTAAAATTAATTAAAGATGTATTCATAGTGTCTATATAGTCAAAGATGAATTCTCAAATTATTTATTTTAAAATAGACATTCAGTCAAAGATAATAACATAATTTTTTATCAAAAACTCTACCTATAAAATGCATAAAAATTCTATTCTATCCATAGAAGGTACCTACCCGCTACATTGACATTAAGATCTTTTAATAATAGGTAACCTATTTGATTATTTTATCTAATCGACTAGTTTTTATGTATGTGCTTTGATCTTCCCGGTTTATTAATAAATTATTCTAATAAAACTCTTTGTAGCCTAAAACTATGGAATAATATTAGTATTTATGTCTGTGAATAATATCAAAGTAAAAATGTTTGAAGTAGGTACTGTTACCCGAGTAAAGAATTACAAGAATTATATTGTTTTCTTATATTTACGCGAATACTACACATTGAAATAAAACTATTTTTACGGATTATATCGCGTTTATTTAATTTTTATTTTCCCGACGTTTCGGTTGCTTTACAGCAACCGTGGTCACGGGGGGACTGAGGTGTTAGACGTCCTGATGTCATAGTTAAAAACTGGGTACCCTCAAAATTTAGTTGGTGTTTGCGGTCCGATCCACGCAGAAAGTGCTCACTGTGTCTTGAGGTCTTGCAATGGTACGATTGGTTTTCGATTTAATTATATTAATTACTGGATCCCAAGTTGGTGGTAGCACCCAGCCATCTTCCCTATTGAAATTAGGATGTTTTTTAATTTCAATGGCCTCACGTATCATCCTTGGTCGGAATCGGTGTTCTATTGCGAGGATCTGTGGTTTATCAAATCTGATATAATGGCGGGTGCGGTCCTGTACATGTTCACAGATTGCAGACTTCGTGGAGCGCCGGTGTTTCACGTCAGCTATGTGTCGTCGGGAACGTCGGGAAAATAAAAATTAAATAAACGCGATATAATCCGTAAAAATAGTTTTATTTCAATACAAGAATTATGTTCAGACTGCCGATAGATGGCGCGAGTAGTAATCAAATACGCTGAATAAAGTAAAGTATAAATATTTTTTTTTGTCGCTTCGTATATTTTATAATGTACTGTTTGATATTTGGGTACTCTGAATTTTCTCTGCTTTTCTTAGACATCCCACTCGTTAAGACAGCAAAAAAAACTAATTTTTTTTTGGTGTAACATTTCTCATATTGATTTTGTCCGTATAAAATGTAGCCTATGTCACCTAGGCCATAATAACTAATCGATTGACACCTTATTCATCAAAATCGTATAAGTAGTTGAGACGCTACGGTGGAGCATGAAAATTATACGTACATTCATACTACACATGCTAAATCGTATGTTGGTCTCAAGTATAATAACCAGAGGTCCCAATGTAATAGGGGGCGAGACTAATACTATTATACCGGGCACATTCCCCCTTAGGGGGATCCGCGCCATAGATAATCCCGGTAAATGCGACTTTCGACAGGCGCACAAGTTTCCTCACGATGATTTCTCGTCTTAAAATAAAAAAATATAAGATGTTGAATATTATCATATATTATTTTTTGGGACTAATCCCGCCACACACTCCCGCCACTGCTACTTCTTTAAGCCAGGATCAACAATTATCATAATAATAAATACCTATTGCCAGACTAACACACCCAACGCTTGTACTAATGTTTCTCATATACTTAATCGACGGGAAGCGATCTTTAGTAACACCCAGACCAGGGCAAATTGCGAATAGAATATTTCCAAAATTTACCCCGGCGGGAATCAAACCCACAAACACATGGTGCTGTGAGCCGAGCGGCCGTCAATCAATCTTAGTTAATCTCGATTCTTAGTCTTGTAAGTCACGGTTGCTAGGGTAAAGTTTTACGTTAGGTAGGTACCTACCGACCTAATTTCGGGTCAATTTGATCCAAGTTTTGGTGGATGATTGTTCAAAGCTTTATTGGTTGTGTGCACCGCGATCGTCTGGGGTTGACTTTGGTGCAATAATCTATTTATATATAACTCAAAGGTGACTGACTGACTGACATAGTGATCTATCAACGCACAGCCCAAACCACTGGACGGATCGGGCTGAAATTTGGCATGCAGGTATATGTTATGACGTAGGCATCCGCTAAGTAAGGATTTTGATTAATTCTACCCCCAAGGGGATAAAATAGGGGATGAAAGTTTGTATGAAACTTTGTCAATTAAATTCCACGCGGACGAAGTCGCGGGCACAGCTATTCAAATAATAAAGACTTAAACTATTGTTGAAACTCATTACTCAAATTAGTAGAGCGTTGGTAGAGAAAGCCAAGTTTAAGTACTTAACTACAGCTCATATCCGGATTGATTTGACTGGGGTAGTACCACCTTCTCACTGCAGAACAGCTTAAAGTATGATAAATGAGAGAGCCGGAAGCCAATCCCCCTCACTCCGTCCCACTTCCCTTCAGGTCGGCATCGTGCGAGTCATTGATTATTGTATTATTTCCAAGCATCTTAAGGTTACGGTAACTGCTTAATATCAGGCGGGTCGTACGCTTGTTTGCCGACTTTCTTTTATATTTATGTATGTGCAAGCAGTGATAGCTGATTAGTTAAGCACGCGTCTTGCAGACACCAGATCCTGGGTTCAAACCCCGGCTCGCATCTATGAGTTTCCGAAATCTATGTGCGAATTTTAATCTATACATCTATACAAATAAATAAAATTGGAGTGTCAGTTTGTAATATCAAAATAACATATTTTCACTAAATGCATATGCAAGTATATACGACACCTATAGCAAAAACGCGATTTAAAATTTTTTTGTCTGTCTGTGTGTTTGTTCCGGGTAATCTCCGAAACGGCTGGACCGATTTTGACGGAACTTTCACTGGCAGATAGCTGATGTAATAGGGAGTAACTTAGGCTACTTTATTTTTTTAAAAACAATTAGGGTTCCGTGTAAAAAAATAAACCCACATGAAATCGAAGAGTATTTCCGAAACGGCTTGACCGATTTTGACGGGATTTGCACTGGTAGATAGCTGATGTTATAAGCAGTAACTTACTTTTATTTTAGAAAATAAAATTAAAAAAAAATGGGTTCTGGCGTGCGGGCTCAGAACGCGTTAGCGGGCTTTTTTGTTAAATTAAATTCCACGCGGACGAAGTCATGGGCTCAGCTGGTTTCTATAATAATATGATTATCGAGTGATATAGTGAGTAAGCGAGTGCTTACGGTGAAGGAAAAGATCGTGAGGAAACCTGCATGTCTTAGAAAATTTTACCAATTTTCGAAAGACATGTGAAATCCGCCAACCTGCACTGGGCCAGCGTGGTGGATTATGGCCTGAATACCCCTCGTGTTGCGGGGAGGCCCGTACTCAGGAGTGGGACGTCAAAAGAGCTAAATAATTTATTTATTTTTATTTATATTATGTGTCTGTATGTTATATGAATATTATTATATCAATTGCGCAATTATTATGTCGCCATTTTTGCCATTGCAATATAAGAGTAATCAATGATTTACTACCTATTATTAGTTTACGACCATTCCGTTCATGAGGTCTTAATAGCTATTATATTTCATTTCGCGTAAAAATAAACCAATGAAAAATATAGGAACATTATTTTTAGACACTAAAGGATGTTTTAAAAACAAGTCTATTAGAGATATCAAAGAGAATCGATCGCAATCAATTAATCAATGTTGCGAAATAGTTTGAAAACTAAATCTATACCTACCTAAAACTCGCTTTTAAATTTGTGTTGAAGAAGTCAATATTGCCACTTTTTTAGTAAATGCAGTTCATACTAAATGTGGATCTTAATCCAACTAGGACCAGTGGTAATAATAGGTTGGACAGAGCCGAGTGAAATTCATATATGATGCCTCTTTTTATACAGCATTTAAGTATAAAACAAAAGGTTTTAAAGTGCAAAAAGTAAACTTTAAAATTGTATTTTATTTATTACTTAAGTAAAAACAGAATAAGAATTTTGAAGCGGTATTAAAGTTATGGAACGAAATAAAGGAACAGAAAGTTAGTTTTTTTACTCATCCGTTTTTGTCAGCCAAAATAATAGAAGTGTGGGATCGCTAAAACAAATCCTTGACCTTGCAGCTCTCACGTTATTTCGGAAACAATAATGTCAAAGAATAAAAGCAAAAATCCTATCAGAAAGATAAATTGATCCAAATTTCCTAATATAGTAAGTAATTTAGAACTACTTTTTATACAATTTATAATAAATTGGGCGAGATCCAACAATCCTTTTATTAAGATTTAAATCTATTAAGTTACACGTGTTCTACAGAAGTAATTGACCTCTCTGTTCGCCCATTATGGGTGGAGGATGGTGATATCACCGGGCAGCTATCTTTTTCCAGATTAAATTGCCTCCCCGTTGCAAACCTGTTCTCAGATTTCTTAGAATATCTCAAGACAAATATAGTTTTATAATAAGGTTGATGAAATCGCAATGGTAAATTATCTCGCCCAGATATTAGGTTAAGGTTAGTGGCCCCATGGTCGATTAAGATTACATTTCTGGCGTGGCCCACACTAGGCCTGCAGCGTGTTGGACTTAAGCCTGAATTACCTCTGCTTTGAGCCTCCCCCACTATTATATTGAGATAAAAAATTCATCAGGAAAGGTGTGATATACCTAATCCTAGACTTATGGCGCCACAGGACCCTACTGGCGTCGACCTTTTAAAAAATATTTGGGGAACTATTCGGCATATGAAAACAAGTTTATTTTAGAAATTAAGGTTCGTATAAGAGCGATCTTGGAAATGTCATTCCAGTACAAAATGACATGCCAAAAGCAAACTCAAGATCGCTATCAGTCTTGAGATCGATTTATTAATATGGGCCTAAGAATAATAATATCATGTATACTCCCTGTTAAGTTAGGCAACCTCCGACCCTCATTATGTCGAAGCGCAATGTAAAAGTTGACTTATGTTATTACAAATAACGTTTTTAATAGGTATTTATTTACAACCACTTAAAGTCATCTTGTGATTTTGTGCAAAAGATATCTTTTATATTCATAAGCGTCGTGTGAAGTTGTAAACTTTTGTGTTCAACCTTGAACTTCAATTTGGTTTGAAATAAAGGTGTATGGTGAATGTGTATTTTTTCACATTCGTATTTGTGTTTATTGTTTTAAAGTTGTGTATTAATTAAAAATTACATTAATAATGTTTAGGGCCTGGCATGTTCTTGCTAGACATTAAGTATAATAATACCTAATTACTTACCTATACAATATACATAAATATTTACGAAATGATGTCAGCAAACGTTATTTGTGTACCACGGCCAAAGAGAACCCATACGAAATGGCAATAATGTTCCAGTACAAGTCGGTCAGCGCCGGGCTCACCAATTGCGGTCGGCCATGTTATAGATCCGTACTATTCAGTAATAGGTATAAAAGAAGCATGAAGAAATGAGAATCAATTTAATTAATTATTTATAATGTGATATGTATTGTATTTTATTCTTAGAAATTAAATTGTAAGTTAAAACAAAGAGCCTTTTCTCAGGGTTGGTTTATTCTGGGTTTTTCGAACTCTATGAGTGAATCATAATATTACCAATATAATTAATGTAAACCTGCATGTCTCTGAACTCTAACCAATTTTCGAAAGACCATGTCAAATCTAGAGTTGGACGTTAAAAGAGCTAATTATTATGAATATTTATAATACTATACAGTTGTTTGGTATAACTCTACACATAACAATGTCTCATATCAGCGCGCGGCTTTACATTGACCCTGAACTCTACCGGACCATGGCTCGCTCCTCTTTGATATTTTGCCTGTTTTCAAACATTTTGATTACCAACATAAATGAGAATTGATTATCCATATTCCATGATAATTATAGAAATAAATAATATATATACGTATAGTCATTATCATATCAAATTATTGCTTATTTGATTTTAAGTCGGTTCGTTAGCCTTTGTAGATAGTCATTTATGGATACTTTTTAACCCAATAATCCAATACTACGCGGATGAAGTCGCGGGGCACAGCTAGTTTTACATAAAGTTACTTATAAGTACTAGAATACACTTATGACAACAACTAGACTGGATAAGCAAGGATTTTTCTCAAAAATAAAATTTTCAGATTTGTTCAGCCTTTGTTTCTGAGATCAGATAGTAATACTAAGCAAACATGTTTTGGGAGATGGTTTAATACATGGAAAACAGAATAACACACCAGCTGTATGGTCCCAAACTAAGTAAAACTTGTACTATGGGTAATGGACTGGAAGCGATCCCGGTGACACCCAGACCAGGGCTATTTACGAAAACGCCATTTCTGAAATTTTGATGCCTTGACGGGAATCAAACCCACAACTATTCGGTGCTGTGAACCGAACGCCCTACCCTCAAACCAAACACAATATATTTGTGCGTACTAAAGGTAAAAACAAGGAGGAAGGATTTCTAATGTATATTCTCATGTACTTATTTGTGTTGACCACCGTTTGGCGCAGTGGTTCGAGCGTAGGCCGTTCGGCTCACTGTACATGGTGGTTATGGGTTCGATTCCCGCTGGGGTAAATTTCGGAAATGACCTTTTTCGTAGTTTCCCTGGTTTGGGTGTCACTGGGATCGCCCCCAGTCCATTGTAGAGTACCCATAGTACGAGCGTTGCCTAGTTTAAGACCATATAGTTGGTGTGTCAGTCTGGCGATATTTATTTATATTTATGTAACTATATGTTATTAAGCAGCTTTTCGTTTTCTATGTAAAAACATATATTGATAATTAATCCCTGTACTTACATGAACTACTTATAGTGCAAATGAATAAGCACTTATGTCCTGGTCTGGAAACTTTTACCAAAATTTAAATAGATGACGTTAAAACGATAGATGGATTTATGATCCATTAGTGTAAACTTAGACACTCATTAGAAATCTGCCGACCCCGCATTAGCTAATAGCATAAGGCTACACTACTCGCACCTAATACTGCTAATATATAAATTGCAAAATTTATTGTTCGGTATTACGAACCGCCATATCTCAAGCTTTCAAAATGAAGTCGTTAAAAAAATTAGGTTATATTTTATAAACAAAACACTGTTACAGTAACGATCTCAATTTTATCACCTTTCTGTTCTAATAATGGACGTAATTTGTAAGGTGTTGCAACATTCGTTTAGAGGACGGCTAGCTTGTGTATTTTTTTACATTAATATGTAGTGAAGGCATGATGTTTTCCTTTACCACAAGCAAGTGATAATCGTGTTGGGATTATGATTCGGACAAAGATTTCCAAAAATCCAGAGGTACGAGCCGGGGTTTGAAACCCGGAACCTAGTGCCCGCAAGACGCGTGCTTAATCAATCATCTATCCTATCCTTCAAATTTCATAGCAAGGTTAATAAATATACGAATTTAACTGAACATTTATAATATATCTTATAGTATTGTTCTGATTAAATTTTCAACACGAGTGAAAGAAATTGTGGTACACAGTCAATCTTGACGAAGCCTAGTGTACAACTTTACATTTCTGTAGTCATATATTGCAAATGTACTTACTAGAATTCTCATATCATCTGGACTACAATAACGAACCGATTGAAATGTAATTTAACAAAATCGGACAAGTACTGTAGTCGCAACGGTTGAATATAAAAATATACATACATACATAGAGTGCTAAAGACATAACTCTTCATTTTGGCTTTGCCGTAGTCGGGTAAAAATCGGTCTCCATGCTTGTCTTACTTCATTTGACGCCATATTCTAGGTAAATACTTGTTTTATTTTGACAACACCGTGAAGTTAATTAATGGACACAAGTGCGAATATTTGTGTTTTCTTATTAATACTTTATCATATCCCACACCCAATCAATGGGCTCTACCATCTCTTACTGCATTTCATTCTTGTATTTCTATTTCTGAGAACGACGTACATTGTTAGAATAGATACGGAGACGGACTTAAATCAAATATTATTGTAATATTAATCGGAGAGCATATTCAATTATTTTACGACTTTAGCGACTATACTAAACGTATTAATTAATGGTAGAGTCACTGTGAATCAATTAAAGCAAGAACATAAACGTCCACTAATAAATTATTATTACTAACAAGCATCTTACATGTAGATCAGTGGCTTGTTTAAATGTTAACTGATACACGTTTTAATTTTAATATAAAACTTCAAGTACAGCATTGTAGAAGGTATATTCTATCTTATTTATATCTGAATAATAATGATAATTGATTGCATGTGTGTATCCAATAGAAAATTTTAAGCATAAAGTTCGATATAAATGTGATCAGTTTAAAATTGTATCACACTCCACTCTCTAAGTTGACTAATAAATTTCACTCCGAAACCGGAATACCACAAACAGAAAAGACATCTATCAGAAGCAGGACATCTACCTATGTTTTACACTCGTTAGTCGCTGTCGCCAACTTTAAGGCCGGCTATGACCGGTCATTCGAAAAACAAAATTTGCTACAAAAGTTATTATTACGTAGACGCTACCTAATAGCGACTAAAAGGAATATATACATTTTTAGTAGAGCAGTAGGTAAATCTAGATTCAGTAGAACGAAACTACATATATTGACGCAAACGAAGTCACGGAGAGTACGCTTATCAATATTTTAATTAAATGGATACCTCTATTTCAACAAATAACGTTTAGTTTTGAATGCTTATTCACGCTTACACCTTGTATGGTAAGCAGAGAATGGGCGATATTACGTCCTTGCATTATCTTCACGTCTGAATGAAATAAGATATTGTTTTATCAGCTATGAAAGGGATGTCTTTATTAGGTGCATATTTACTAATGATGTTCAAATCGTTGGACAAACCATACACGACCAAATTTTGAACGAGATACGGTTTGAATTTGTATATTTAATGCGAAATACTTTGTCCTTTGTCCCTAATTGGATGGAGGTAGAATATTTCGTTAACGACTACATTTCGCAGAACATATGAGGGGGGGGGGGTGTACCCTCTTTCGCTCTCTGCAAGGAATACTTTGAATTTGACGGTGTTAGCGTCAAGCTGTAGCTGATTGACTACAGGCTGGTTTGACCGGGGTAGTAGCACCCCGTCACAGATGATCGACGTACGTTGAGTGAGAGAGCAGCATGCCCAACCTTACCCGTCCGTTCCCTTCCCGCTGTCCCACTCCGCTTCAGTTCGGCAACGTGCGAGCAATGCCTTTGGCATTGCAAGCATCTTTAGGTTACGGTAACTGCTTAATATCAGGCGGGTCGTACGCTTGTTTGCCGACTTTATTATATACAATAACCCAAAATAGAAAATTAAAAAAAAAACTGTGATGTGACGAAAACTTAAACTACAATAGAACTGGTAATTTTCGAACGGCTGAACCGATTTTCATGAAACATAGCTAAGAGCACTCTCGATCAGAATACCTTTCTAACAAAAATAACAAAATTAAAATCGGTTCATCCGCTTGGGCGCTGCGATGCCACAGACAGACACACAGATACACAGATACATAGATACACAGGTACACAGATACACATGTTAAACTTATTACCCCCCTTTTTTCGTCGGGGGTTAAAAAGAAACACCAGTCACGATGTATAAGCGACGCGACTCAGGTTCGTCCTTCAAAGTATGAAAGCGATGTCGCTATTTGTTTCGGTAACATTGATCTATTCAAAACCAAATATTTAGTTTGACATGTCAGATAGTTATTCCAGATAGCTCGTTTATGTTAACCTCGATATTTGAATCTGAGTTTGTAGCTGCCCTAGTTTATTATCAATGTATTTTTTCTCGATAAGCTGTGACAGATTTCAGATATTTTTACAGAATACTATTTTTTGCTTCAAGTCAAGCAGATTTCCTCACAATGTTTTCCTTTACCGTAAGCAAGTGATAAACAGAAATTATGATCCGCACATAGATTTCTAAAAACCCAGAGGTGCGAGTCGGGGTTTTAACCCAGGACCTTGTGCCCGCAAGACGCATGCTTAACCCATGGGCTATCACTGCTGCACCGATAACTACAAAATTTAATCCAAACTTCTTACTAAACCATCGTTACTCAATGGCCCTTTTAACTACAAAAAAAGTGGTTCAAAAGCCGACCTCAAAGGCAAGGTCGTAGAGATGATGGGCCCTGCATCAATGTAATAATGGCTTTAGATTTAGTGAAAAAAATTTGTAAGCTCACGATTGTCGTGTCGCAAACGACCCGCAGTCGATCAACTTATTGATTTTGACCAAGATGATGATCACGAACGATATTGACTGTCAAGATTAATGATGTATTGAGAGCCTGGTGTTCCGTAGCCAATGAGATTCTATTGTGTATTTTTAACTGCTATTTATTTACTGAAAATATTTCGAATTGATTACGTCATTCATTGAAACGCTGAAATACATTATTTTTTTATTTTTAATGCCGGATTCAGTATTAACCTACCGTTCTATCATATATACGAATCTTAAAAACGTTTACGTATACGGTATATGAGCACTTAATTAGTGTATTTTTATGAATTAGTAGTAAATTTTTAGTTTGAACGTTATTAAGGTTCTATTGTCAACTATTAGGTACAAAAACCTAAAACCTTCTTGATTGATACTGGCATGCAGAATGCACTATGATTGTCCCGCCCTCCGAAATAAAGAAAAAAAACTGTCAACGTTTGTCAGGCAGTTACCGAGTGGAAGTTACAAATGTGTGTGTCAAACGCATGGTAGTGTGTGTAATTAATTATTTATTAGTTTAATGTATTTTTAAGAATGATTATGTTTAAAAAAATGGTTTCTGCACTCCTTCTACATATAAACTTTAACTGTGCCAAATTTCATACTCCACCATCCGCGTAATTTCCGTAAAAAGGGATAGAAATTTTTTTATTCACTTTTTAATATAATGATAATTGAAAACATAATTCATTAATTGACTGGGAATCATTACAACCTACAATGTTAAAGTCACTACAACTTTTAAATAACAGAAATAGCTTGCTATAGGTAAGTGTAATAGCGCAATATCGCAATGACTGACGGTAATTTCAGTAAAACACCTATGATTAACTATATGATAGCTATTATATTATTATTATGTTTTATGTACGGTGAGCTATGAATGTTGCCCAAATGGTTTGCTTTCTTGACACGCTGTGTTTCATGCGAGAACGCTTATAATCTGTTATTAGGTAAGTGTTGTGTAATGATTCACTAATTCATATTTATTGATGAGACAAAATTCTGAAGACCAGGTTTTTTAAGTTTAACAAACAAGTTTCCATGTAACTACAATTATTGAGGAGCAAAATTAATGTTAACAAAAACAATTGTTCTTAATTTCATTTTATGTATTAGATAGATAGATAGATAGATAGATAACTCTTTATTAATCCACCACTAGAAAACAAAAAATTACAAATTATTACATAATTTACACAGAAAGTGGACCTTAGGATGGAGAGGATTGTAATTTTGTTATGCCTCAATTTTGTTTTTATGTCCAACCCCGATATAAGAATTAAAAAAATCTAATATAAATTAATATTTATATCTTTCACGATTATTTTGTTTCTAAGTATTCGAATTTTAAAAGCTTATACCCTCGAATTTATCAGTCGAAAAACGAACACGGACCCCTGAACCGTATTAAACAAACAAAGTACCCCGTATATGGGCTCCACACACACATTCACGACAATAATTAGCGTATCAGCAATATCGATCGGGTTATTGGGTAATGAACCCGCACACAGACAGACACGGTGGAATCTTCACTATTAGTGCAGTCAAAGGTTAGGTCCGTGAACACAATTTTGAGTAACTTTGTGTGGTGAGCGAATTTACTTCGTATAAATAGGATGCAGTACACGAGATCTGCACACTCAGTCATCAGCCTCCCTCAGCGAATTACAGCTTTAGATATGAAGCTGGTAATTAGATTTTAATTATTATTTTTTAATATAAGACAGCAGTCATTAGTGGTGGCAATGATAGCTCTATTATCAAACTTCCGAGCAATTAAGATGGTAAAATAGTTTGATGTGTTAAGGACACAATTACCTTGGCTTACTCATCAAGGGTCTAATCTGTATCTATTCATTGGATACCTCCATAGATTCTGGCTCACAGGAGTCACAGTCGTCTTTGTCTCTATCTGATTTGATCTGTGAACCTGGCTCACTTTAAAAACAGTCAATTACGAATCTATTTTTGGGAATCTTACATCAAAGGGATTAGAAAAACAAAATCTGCACTAATGTAATTTTTTTCAGAAATTACGGGCTTGACATTTTTTTTTCAAATTAGTATTGCGTTTTTTATTTTTAGCAATGGAACTAAAAAGTGGTTTAACTAAAATTAGATTTTTTAACTGATAAATTGGGTTACTCGCCATTTTTTTTAGTACCTTAATTTTATGTCACTATTAATTTATTGTCTTTATAAGACACACTACCTCACAATGCGAGGGGGATAAGGACCAAACGTGATTTGCCTCTAACTAGATGAGCGCATGCGCAATCAAGGGCTTGCCTTTCATTTCTCAGCCCCTTTGACCTGACGCGAACAGTCTTGTGACAATTTCGTAACCTTAAGACGGATCTAATAGATCATTTGACGTTATTGTGAAATCATCTTCGATTTTGTTTGTTTTGAGGAGGTTTTTACCGCTTTTGATCACACCTTGAGCACCTGAAATTCACTTTTTCTATGATATAATGTTTTCAAATGTTAATTGTGTCTTCTTAGGATTTTAAGTTTCTATAATATGATTATTGATGGGACTTTAATTAAATCAAGATAGGTTACATGATTTTGTTTTGAACCTCAATCTTTGATATCAAGTTATGCGCCTTAGTCTTTTTTTTTTAATACTGATTGTTTATTTCCAGCTAATCATCTTATCGATAGTTGCATGCAGCTATGCTGCTAAGCTGGACCGAACCTACTTACCACCTGCGAACGCTGCCACCGCTGGTGGCACTCCTGGTTCCCTAACCGCACCAGGTTCTGGTCCAAACCTTCCGTCAGCCCCTTCGACTTTTACTCAAGCTATTGGACAAGGATTTAAAGCCCAATCGGGCTCTGGATTTGAATCACCAGCTTCTCAATACCAGTCTGGTGCGTCAGCTCCTCAGTTTAGACAGCCTGCAGTATCAGAAGGCCCAGATTTTGGTCAAGCACCATCTTCTTTCTCCGGAAATCAAGGATCATTTGGCAACCAGGGTCCTCAAGATGCCACAGCTTACTCCGGACAGTACCAGCCTGAACGTGCCCAAGCATCTGCTGACAGAAATTCTGAGATCTTAAGATCTGACAGCCAAAACGATGGTGAAAATTTCGCTTACAGCTTCGAAACCTCCAACGGAATTACTGCTGAAGAGTCAGGAATTGCTACAAACGGTGTTCAAGCTCAAGGCGGCTACTCGTACACTGGTGACGATGGCCAGCAGTACCGAGTGACGTATACAGCTGATGAAAATGGCTACCAGCCACAGGGTGAACATTTGCCGACTCCTCATCCCATTCCCGAAGAGATTCTAAGGTCGCTCGAGGAGAACGCAAGGGCAGCAGCTGCTGGTACTCAAGAAGGTAAATGTCATCAATGTGACGCATGCTTGAAATTATTAATTAGTCCGACGATCAAACTGTTTTGTTAGTAAAAGTCCGACACGACAGAAAATATTTCGATGATCAAATCCATTGCTATCAAATACGTTTTGGGTATAGTTATTTATCCAAAATTTATTTTATAGGTGCTTACCAGCCCGATGAAGAATCTGACTTGGGATCTCAGCAGTACAGCAACGACGCACCATCTTACCAAGGCCAGGCACAACCAGCTGGTCGGGCTCCTTCCACCAACAACCAGCCTGGTCAATCAGGAAGTTCTCAATATGATGCCCCCAGTGTAACACGCCCCAGCTCTGCTCAACCATCCAGATCAGGCTACCAGTACCAAGCTGGATCTAACCAGGGGTCGTTCCAAAATGCACCAACTTCTCCTGGATTTTCTTTTCCAAGTGGTCAAGCCCCTGTAGACCAGGGCCCTTCACCATCTACACCTACTGGATCTAATGTATTTGCGCTTTCTGGTCCTCGTCAACCCGCTCAGAACCAGGGTCAATTTGGAACTACCACCGCTGTTATTTCTGGCTCTGCTCGTCAAGGTCAAGCTAAAGGTCCATCAGGTTACCAATACAACAGACCTGGTGATTCTACATCATTCGGTAGGCCTACCCAATCCGGACAGTTCGGTCCTCAGCAGAATCAAGCTCAGCCATCTAGTTCATTCCGACCTCAATCTCAAGGACCCTCTTACTCTTCACCTCAAGGTATTGGTCCTACAAATGGACCTGTCAGACCATCAGGCCAAGCTCGAGGCCCCTCAAACCAATCATTTGGCCCCAATCAAGCCCCTGATACCCGTCAACAAGGAAATGGTCCTACATTTGGTTCATCTGGCTTTTCTTCAAGACCTTCCGGTTCAGCCCAAGATTCTTTCCCCAGGCCTAATGGTGCTCAAGGCTATACTCCTGCTGATCCATCTGCTTCCCCTTCAACTCCTCTGGGATCTGCTTTCCCTAGACCTTCGAGCTCGTCTAACGACAATGGATATATTTACGGATCTGGTATCTCATCCAGACCTATTACTAAAAGCTCTGGACAAGGATTTGCTCCTTCAGGCACATCTGGCAATGCTGGCCCTTCTGGATCTTCCCAAGGAACATTCCTTGGTGGATCTTTCGGACAAAGCCCTGCATTGAACTCAGGATTTGTCCCTCAGGGATCTAGGCCTACCGGTCCTGCCCAGTCGTCCCAAGAATCTTCCTTCCCTAGGCCCAATGGCCCAACAGGAGGCCCGACTGGTGCTGCTCAAGGACCATTTGGAGGTATTACTCAATACCAGTCTATCCAACCTCAAGGATCTGCCATTCCTGGGCCTAATGGTTCTTTTAACCCTAAAGCTCAAGGTAGTTTAGATGTTGCCCCAAAGTACCAGCCTAACCAGCCTTCAGAAGCTCAGCCATCTCCAAGACCTAACTTCTCCAGACCCACTGGCTCTTCTGAAGGCCTAACGAGTGCTACCCCTAGCTCGCAAGGTTCTTACAGAACTGGTAATCTGTCTTCAAGACCCGAATCATCCATGCCGAACCCATCTGCACCGTACCAGTATAATAGACCAGGTGACCAGGATTCTCAGTCGGGATCTACAAAGAACCTTGCCGGTTCTCAACCAGGCTTTAGAAATCCTGAAGAAAGACCAGGCCAGACTTTCGGTGGACCCAGACAGCCTCCAAGTTTCAGCCCGGAAGATGGCTACAAATATTAGGCAAAAATAAATAATCACTAGTGAAATTGTAAATAGGCAAATGCAAGCAATATAAGAAAATGAAAAAAAAATGGTATAAATTAATATTTTGTACATATTTATATCAAAAATTGTATGAAATAGAATGAGGAATCACTGTGTGATGAAATATGTTAAATAAATGATGCACAATTTAAAATGTTTTTGTTATTTATGTACTGTTGTTTAAATATTTCGGAAATGTCAAGAAGCAAATATAAACACTATGACCATTATATTCTTCAGGTCATAAACTCGGGGCTTTTTTTAATGAACGCGTTATTGTATTTTATAATCTACCCATTTATGGTTAACCCAATTATACCTAGTTAATCTTAGCTCGTTAATAAATATCACCACACTGATAAGCCAACTGTTTGGTCCCAAACTAAGCAACACTCGAACTATGGGTACTGTACAATGAACTGCAGGCGATCCCAGTGAAATCCAGACCTGAGAAAATTACCAAACGGCTATTTCCGAAATTTGCCCCGGCGGGAATCGAACCCGTAACAACCCAGTGCAGTGAGCTGATCGGCCTACGCTTGAACCACTGCGCCATGCGGTCGTCAAAACGATAATTAACACAGTGATAAGAATTTCATAATTAAAACTGATATACGTTATATTTTTTGTTATTTGCACTGGTGAGCGTAGCACGCGGTGTAAGGTTATAAACAAAAACTAAAAATATTAATAAAATAAAGAGTCATGAAGGTGGAAGATATAAATATAACACCCTTTGAGTTTGCCGTATTAGTGAGTTGTATGTGCAGCGGGGTATGCACGGCGTGCCTGGCGGCGGTGCTGGCGGCGTGGTGGCTGGCGCCGCGCTGGCGCACCCTGCACAACTGCGTCAGCCTCAACCAGGTCGCAGCCGGCACCCTGTGGCAATACTGCCGGTGTATAGTTTGTTTATTTAATTTATTTCTTATAAGATATTTTATAGAAGGAAGAAAACCCGAGCTAGTAAACATAATGCAGTATTACGAGTATGTGCACTTCATTTCCAAAATGTTACAACATTTGCGCATCATAATGTCGTGCTGGTCGCTCTTCGCTATAGCATATGCTTACATAAAGCTGGTGCTCCTGCACAGACACAGAATAAGCTTCGAGAAAACAACAGCCATTGTGATGACATACGGACTGGCGGGCATGATCCAAACGATTGTTTACGTTCTCAAAGAAGTCTTCAACATTCTTGCACCTAAGATTGAAACTATCACCGTATATCCACATTTTATTCCTATTGCGATGGCTGCGCTGGTTTGGGTGCTGTTCATACGGATTTGCATCTCTGTGATGTGTTGCCGGCCGGCGGTGTCGAGCAGGAACAGGACACACGTCATGGCGCTGGTCGGCGTGGCTGTGATGTGCGAAACATTCGACATAGTTCATGCAGTGGTGTTATTTTATGTGGAGAACTATTGGGATTACAGGACTTCTCTTGAATATATCACCTGTGTAGAGATTATTTTAATAGCATTTAGAGTAATAACGCAAACTGTGTTCGCGTTATTCAAGAAAACTTCAAGAAAACAATTCAAATTGTATTTTACGAGAATGAGGAATCGAGTCACTAATGATATTCAACTTTCGTAATTCCATTATTAGACCGCCGTTATACTGTCCCAATACGAATCAATAATGGTGACGGATGCGCAGAAAACTCAACAGACGAAGGGCTAAAATAATCTATCTAGATTCGAGTACTTAATATACTTACATACCAATCGAAGCGAAGTAAATCATTTTTGGATGACATTTAAAGCGCACAAACAGAGATCGACCATGCACAAAACCCCGCTTTTGTTATCATTGTGCAAATGATCTGTAACAAACAATGAAACTAATGTCTAGTTCCAAAAAAATAACATTAAAATATGATTACAATTAAGTGTAAAAGCATTCCAATATCTACTATGACCACATTTCTTTGGATTTTTTTGTACATTCATAAACCAATCTACATTTCATGTTGACTGTAGGTACTGTTAATTATTTTGTCTCTTTCAACTATTTTAATGTTTCTTACTGTGTGTTTATATTTTAATTTGTTTGTAAAATAATTAAATGTTTGGTGTGAAAGTGTTGTTTTTTGTTTGTACTAAAGACATATTATACAAGCCATGCCTGCCGCCAAGTCGCGAAGACACGCGTTCGTCACGTGTTAAACTTTTTTGTTTGCAATAACACCATAAATTGTCTAATAAGTAAGTAATAAAATATTGTATAAATTTTAAATCGATAACGCTTCTAGTGTTTATCCTTTTGATAAGCATTGAAATGAGGTTCGTAAAACATACAATATTAATTAACGCTTAAAAATATAGAAATGGCTGTTTGAAAACACCTAATCAATTTTCAAACATTATTTATGAAAATTTTATCATCAATATTGATATAAATTTGGGTACCTACCTCACTTATAATGAGTACCTACGTAAAATCAACGCCACACACACTATCCAAGGACAACAAATAATCACGAATAAGTTAATCAATCTATAATAAACAACTAATTAATGCCAACCGATAATATTTATGTGTTACTGCTCCATGGTTGCGATTAAGTTCTACCAAACACTCGTTGAACGAGACAAAACATCGTGATGAACCCTGAACTCCTTTCAAAAGTCTTGTGAAGATCGCAAACCCTAGGCAGCGTGGTGGTCTATGGTCCGAAACCCTCGCGTATTGTGGGAGAGGGCTTTGTAATTTAGGAATCTAAGTCTGACTGAGACTTAATCAGTTAAGAGATAGATAAAATCAATCGTTACTCTCTTACTTGAGTATTATTCTGCTTTGCATTGCGAGATTGTTGTTGACTGCTCACATTACGTTGATTTTCCTGGGAATTTGTATTATTTTGTCTTTTTAATAAATAAATAAATATCGCCAGACTGACTCATTAAATGTATGGTTACAAACTAAGCAAAGCTTGTACTATGGCTTTGTGGAACGGGTCACCCTTTTCCCTCTATTATGGTTGAGGAGAGTGAAGCCGCTTTTCAAGTCATGCTCGTGCGCGGGCGCTGCTTGCGGGGATTGGTCCACACACTTTCCTCTTAACAACATTGTCGTTAAATGCTATTCATTTATTTAGCATGGAACGCATAACACCAAAGCAAATATCTTCTTATCCACCTCTGTTTTATTAATTACTAGTTGTTGCCCGCGACTTCGTCCGCGTAGACTTAAGGAAAGTATTATATGTGCTATTCCAGATTATAAACTATCTGTGTTCCAAATTTCATCCAAATCCGTTCAGTCGTTTTTGCGTGAAAGAGTAACAAACATACATCCACACTCACAAACTTTCACATTTATAATATTAGTAGGATTATTTTGGTTTGTAAACATTTAATTTGATGTAAGTACTCGTATGAGTAGTTATGCACACCCCACTAAACTAGCTTTCTCATTTCATTGAAATACCTAAATCTGAGTGAGATTTGATTATTATTGACTATTACTTATATATAGAGAAAATTTCCAAACGGCTTTTTCCGAAATTTACCCCGGTGGGAATCGAACCCGTAACCACCTGGTGCAGTGAGCTGAGCGGCCTACGCTCAAACCACTGCGCCAAGCGGTCATCAAAACGATAATTAACGCAGAGATAAGAATTTCATATTTAAAACTGATATACGTTATATTTTTTGTTATTTGCACTGGTGAGCGTAGCACGCGGTGTAAGGTTATAAAATAAAACTAAAAATATTAATAAAATAAAGAGTCATGAATGTGAAAGATATAAATATAACACTCTATGAGTTTGCCGTATTAGTGAGTTGTGTGTGCAGCGGGCTATGCACGGCGTGCCTGGCGGCGGTGCTGGTGGCGTGGTGGCTGGCGCCGCGCTGGCGCACCCTGCACAACTGCGTCAGCCTCAACCAGGTCGCAGCCGGCACCCTGTGGCAATACTGCCAGTGTATAGTTTGTTTATTTAATTTATTTGTTATAAGATGTTTTATAGAAGGAAGAGATCCCGAGCTAGTAAACATAATACAGTATTACAAGTATGCGCACTTCATTTTCAAAATGTTACAACATTTGCGCGTCATAATGTCGTGCTGGTCGCTCTTCGCTATAGCATATGCTTACATAAAGCTGGTGCTCCTGCACAGACACAGAATAAGCTTCGAGAAAACAACAGCCATTGTGATGACATACGGACTGGCGGGCATGATCCAAACGATTGTATACGTTCTCAAAGAAGTCTTCAACATTCTTGCACCTAAGATTGAAACTGCCACCGTATATCCACATTTTATTCCTATTGCGATGGCTGCGCTGGTTTCGGTGCTGTTCATACGGATTTGCATCTCTGTGATGTGTTGCCGGCCGGCGGTGTCGAGCAGGAACAGGACACACGTCATGGCGCTGGTAGGCGTGGCTGTGATGTGCGACACATTCGACATAGTTCATGCAGTGGTGATATTTTATGTGGAGAACTATTTTTGGGAATTCAGGACTTCTCTTGAATATATCACCTGTGTAGAGATTATTTTAATAGCATTTAGAGTAATAACGCAAACTGTGTTCGTGTTATTCAAGGAAACTTCAAGAAAACAATTCAAATTGCATTTTACGAGAATGAGGAATCGAGTCACTATTCAACTTTCGTAATTCCATTATTAGACCGCCGTTATACTGTCCCAATACGAATCAATAATGGTGACGGATGCGCAGAAAGCTCAACAGACGAAGGGATAAAATAATCTATCTAGATTCGAGTACTTAATATACATACCAATCGAAGCGAAGAAACTCATTTTTGGATGACATTTAAAGCGCACAAACAGAGATCGACGACGCACAAAACCCCGCTTTTGTTATCATTGTGCAAATGATCTGTAACAAACACTGAAATTAATGTCTAGTTCCAAAAAAATAACATTATAATATGATTACAATTAAGTGTAAAAGCATTCCAATATCTACTATGACCACATTTCTTTGGATTTTTTTGTACATTCATAAACCAATCTACATTTCATGTTGACTGTAGGTACTGTTAATTATTTTGTCTCTTTCAACTATTTTAATGTTTCTTGTTGTTACTGTGTGTTTATATTTTAATTTGTTTGTAAAATAATTAAATGTTTGGTGTGAAAGTGTTGTTTTTTGTTTGTACTAAAGACATATTATACAAGCCATGCCTGCCGCCAAGTCGCGAAGACACGCGTTCGTCACGTGTTAAACTTTTTTGTTTGTAATATCACCATAAATCTTCTAATAAGTAAGTAATCAAATATTGTATAAATTGAAATTGATAACGCTTCTAGTGTTTATCCTTTTGATAAGCATTGAAATGAGGTTCGTAAAATACAATATTAATTAACGCCTAAAAATATACAAATGGCTGTTTGAAAACATGTTTACCTAATCAATTATTATTAATTAATTAAACATTATTAATTAAAGTTTTTATGAACAATATTGATATTATAAATTTAGGTACCTACCTCACTTATAATGAGTACGTAAAATAAACGCTACACACTATCCAAGGACAACAAATAATCACTAATAAGTTAATCAATCTATAATAAACAACTAATTAATGCCAACCGATAATATTTATGTGTTATTGCTCCATGGTTGCGATTAAGTTCTACCAAACACTCGTTGAACGAGGTAAAACATCGTGAGGAACCCTGAACTCCTTTCAAAAGTCTTGTGAAGATCGCAAACCCTAGGCAACTTGGTGGTCTATGCCCCGAAACCCGCTTTTATTGTGGGAGAGTGCTTTCTAATTTAGGAATCTAAGTCTGTCTGAGACTTAATCAGTTTAGAGATAGATAAAATCAATCGTTACTCTCTTACTTGAATATTATTCTGCTTTGCATTGCGAGATTGTTGTTGACTGCTCACATTACGTTGATTTTCCTGGGAATATGTAATATTTTTTCATTTCTAATAAATAAATAAATATCGCCAGACTGACACATTAAATGTATGGTTACAAACTAACCCAAGCTTGTGCTATGGCTTTGTGGAGCGGGTCACCCTTTTCCCTCTATTATGGTTGAGGAGAGTGATGCCGCTTTTCAAGTCATGCTCGTGCGCGGGCACTGCTTGCGTGGATTGGTCCACACACTTTCCTCTTAACAACATTGTCGTAAAATGCTATTTATTTATTTACCATGGAACGCATAACACCAAAGCAAATATCTTCTTATCCACCTCTGTTTTATTAATTACTAGTTGTTGCCCGCGACTTCGTCCGCGTAGACTTAAGGAAAGTATTCTATGTGCTATTCCAGATTATAAACTATCTGTGTTCCAAATTTCATCCAAATCCGTTCAGTAGTTTTTGCGTGAAAGAGTAACAAACATACATCCACACTCACAAACTTTCACATTTATAATATTAGTAGTATTATTTTGGTTTGTAAACATTTAATTTGATGTAAGTATGAGTAGTTATGCACACCCCACTAAACTAGCTTTCTCATTTCATTGAAATACCTAAATCTGAGTGAGATTTGATTATTATTGACTATTACTTATTTAGTGACAATGGTGTTGCCTGCTCATATTCTGTTGCTGTTCCTGAGAATGTACACCATCTTTAATTCATTAAAAAGAGTAACCATTGAGTGTCTTGCCGGATTTTCTCAGTGGAAGCAGAATTCCTAACTGATGGTAGATTCTGACTATTCATAAATGCTTTGTTGGCTTACGTGAATAAAAACAATTTTGAGTTGAGTTGTTACCGTACAATGGACTAGGGGCGATCCCAGTGACACCCAGACCTGAGAAAATTTCCGCCATTTCCGAAATTTGCCCCGGCGGGAATCGAACCCGTAACCACCTGGTGCAGTGAGCTGAGCGGCCTACGCTCAAACCACTGCGCCAAGCGGTCATCAAAACGATAATTAACGCAGAGATTAGAATTTCATAATTAAAACTTATATACGTTATATTTTTTGTTATTTGCACTGGTGAGCGTAGCACGCGGTGTAAGGTTATAAAATAAAACTAAAAATATTAATAAAATAAAGAGTCATGAATGTGGAAGATATAAAACACTATGAGTTTACCGTATTAGTGAGCTGTGTGTGCAGCGGGCTATGCACGGCGTGCCTGGCGGCGCTGCTGGCGGCGTGGTGGCTGGCGCCGCGCTGGCGCACCCTGCACAACTGCGTCAGCCTCAACCAGGTCGCAGCCGGCACCCTGTGGCAATACTGCAAGTGTATAGTTTGTTTATTTATTTTATTTGTTCTAAGATATTTTATAGAAGGAAGAGAACCCGAGCTAGTAAACATAATACAGTATTACGAGTATGTGCTCTTCCTATCCAAAATGTTACCACTTTTGCGCCTCATAATGTCGTGCTGGTCGCTCTTCGCTATAGCATATGCTTACATAAAGCTTGTGCTCCTGCACAGACACAGAATAAGCTTCGAGAAAACAACAGCCATTGTGATGGCATACGGACTGGCGGGCATGATCCAAACGATTGTATACGTTCTCAAAGAAGTCTTCAACATTCTTGCACCTAAGATTGGAACTGCCACCGTATATCCACATTTTATTCCTATTGCGATGGCTGCGCTGGTTTGGGTGCTGTTCATACGGATTTGCATCTCTGTAATGTGTTGCCGGCCGGCAGTGTCGAGCAGGAACAGGACACACGTCATGGCGCTGGTCGGCGTGGCTGTGATGTGCGACACATTCGACATAGTTCATGCAGTGGTGATATTTTATGTGGAGAACTATTATTGGGAATACAGGACTTCTCTTGAATATATCATCTGTGTAGAGATTATTTTAATAGCATTAAGAGTAATAACGCAAACTGTGTTCGCGTTATTCAAGAAAACTTCAAGAATACAATTCAAATTGTATTTTACGAGAATGAGGAATCGAGTCACTAATGATATTCAACTTTCGTAATTCCATTATTAGACCGCCGTTATACTGTCCCAATACGAATCAATAATGGTGACGGATGCGCAGAAAGCTCAACAGACGAAGGGATAAAATAATCTATCTAGATTCGAGTACTTAATATACATACCAATCGAAGCGAAGAAACTCATTTTTGGATGACATTTAAAGCGCACAAACAGAGATCGACGACGCACAAAACCCCGCTTTTGTTATCATTGTGCAAATGATCTGTAACAAACACTGAAACTAATGTCTAGTTCCAAAAAAATAACATTATAATATGATTACAATTAAGTGTAAAAGCATTCCATATTTACTATGACCACATTTCTTTGTATTTTCTTGTACATTCATAACCAATCTACATTTCATGTTGACTGTACTGTTAATTATTTTGTCTCTTTCAACTATTTTAATGTTTCTTACTGTGTGTTTATATTTTAATTTGTTTGTAAAATAATTAAATGTTTGGTGTGAAAGTGTTGTTTTTTGTTTGTACTAAAGACATTTTATACAAGCCATGCCTTCCGCCAAGTCGCGAAGACACGCGTTCAACACGTGTTAAACTTTTTTGTTTGTAATATCACCATACATCTTCTAATAAGTAAGTAATCAAATATTGTATAAATTGTAATTGATAACGCTTCTAGTGTTGATCCTGTTGATAAGCATTTAAATGAGGTTCGTAAAATATACAATATTAATTAACGCTTAAAAATATACAAATGGCTGTTTGAAAACACGTATACCTAATCAATTTTTAAACATTATTAATTAAAGTTTTTATGAACAATATTGATATTATAAATTTAGGTACCTACCTCACTTATAATGAGTACCTACGTAAAATCAACGCCACACACACTATCCAAAGACAACAAATAATCACTAATAAGTTAATCAATCTATAATAAACAACTAATTAATGCCAACCGATAATATGTATGTGTTACTGCTCCATGGTTGCGATTAAGTTCTACCAAACACTCGTTGAACGAGACAAAACATCGTGATGAACTCTGAACTCCTTTCAAAAGTCTTGTGAAGATCGCAAACCCTAGGCAGCGTGGTGGTCTATGCCCCGAAACCCTCGCGTATTGTGGGAGAGGGCTTTGTAATTTAGGAATCTAAGTCTGACTGAGACTTAATCAGTTTAGAGATAGATAAAATCAATCGTTACTCTCTTACTTGAATATTATTCTGCTTTGCATTGCGAGATTGTTGTTGACTGCTCACATTACGTTGATTTTCCTGGGAATATGTAATATTTTTTTTTTTTTTAAATAAATAAATATCGCCAGACTGACACATTAAATGTATGGTTACAAACTAACCAAAGCTTGTACTATGGCTTTGTGGAGCGGGTCACCCTTTTCCCTCTATTATGGTTGAGGAGAGTGATGCCGCTTTTCAAGTCATGCTCGTGCGCGGGCGCTGCTTGCGTGGATTGGTCCACTCACTTTCCTCTTAACAACATTGTCGTTAAATGCTATTAATTTATTTAGCATGGAACGCATAACACCAAAGCAAATATCTTCTTATCCACCTCTGTTTTATTAATTACTAGTTGTTGACCGTGACTTCGTCCGCGTAGACTTAAGGAAAGTATTCCATGTGCTATTCCAGATTATAAACTATCTGTGTTTCAAATTTCATCCAAATCCGTTCAGTCGTTTTTGCGTGAAAGAGTAACAAACATACATCCACACTCACAAACTTTCACATTTATACCTAATATTAGTAGGATTATTTTGGTTTGTAAACATTTAATTTGATGTAAGTATGAGTAGGTATGCACACCCCACTAAACTAGCTTTCTCATTTCATTGAAATACCTAAATCTGAGTGAGATTTGACTATTATAGACTATTACTTATTTAGTGACAATGGTGTTGCCTGCTCATATTCTGTTGCTGTTCCTGAGAATGTACACCATCTTTAATTCATTAAAAAGAGTTACCATTGAGTTTCTTGCCGGATTTTCTCAGTGGAAGCAGCATTCCTAATTGATGGTGGATTCTGACTATTCGCAAATGCTTTGTTGGCTTACGTGAATAAAAACAATTTTGAGTTGAGTTTGAGTTGAGTTGTAACCGTACTATGGACTAGGGGCGATCCCAGTGACACCCAGACCTGAGAAAATGACCAAACGGCTTTTTCCGAAATTTGCCCCGGCGGGAATCGAACCCGTAACCACCCAGTGCAGTGAGCTGATCGACCTACGCTCGAACCACTGCGCCAAGCGGTCGTCAAAACGATAATTAACACAGTGATAAGAATTTCATAATTAAAACTGATATACGAGTATGTTATATTTTTGTTATTTGCACTGGTGAGCGTAGCACGTGGTGTAAGGTTATAAAATAAACTAAAAATATAAATAAAATAAATTAAATAGTCATGAACGTGGAACAAAAAAAACACTTTGAGTTTATCGTATCAGTGTGTTGTGTGTGCAGCGGGCTATGCACGGCGTGCCTGGCGGCGGTGCTGGCGGCGTGGTGGCTGGCGCCGCGCTGGCGCACCCTGCACAACTGCGTCAGCCTCAACCAGGTCGCAGCCGGCACCCTGTGGCAATACTGCCAGTGTACAGTTTGTTTATATCGTTTAATTTCTATAAGATATATGATAGAAGGAAGAATAACCTCGTACTTTAATGATATACTGCCGTATTCCGTGTATATGGAATTCGTTGCCGATATATTACAACCTTTGCGCATCATAATGTCGTGCTGGTCGCTCTTCGCTATAGCATATGCTTACATAAAGCTGGTGCTCCTACACAGACACAGAATATGCTGCGAGAAAACAATAGCCATTGTGATGACATATGGACTGGCGGGCATGATCCAAACGATTGTATACGTTATCAACAATGTCTTCATCATTCATGCAACTATGATAAGTACTGTCGCGATATTTCCACATTGTATTCCTGTTGCGATGGCTGCGATGATTTGCGTGTTGTTCATACGGATTTGCATCTCTGTAATGTGTTGCCGGCCGGCAGTGTCGAGCAGGAACAGGAAACAGGTCATGGCGCTGGTCGGCGTGGCTATGATGTGCGACACATTCGACATAGTTCATACAGGTGTGTTTCTGTATGTAGAGAACTATTTTTGGATATACGGGAATCCTTATGAATATATTACGTGTGTAGAGATTATTTTAATAACACTAAGAGTAATAACGCAAACTGTGTTCGTGTTATTCAAGAAAACATCAAGAATACAATTCAAATTGTATTTTACGAGAATGAGGAATCGAGTCTCAAATGATATTCCACTTTCGTAATTCCATTATTAGACCGCCTTTAAGTATACTGTCACAGTACAAATCAATAAATCAACAGTGGTGACGGATGCGCAGAAAATTCAACAGCTGAACGGATAAAACAATTTATCTAGATCCGAGCACTTAGCAGACATACCAATTGAAGCGAAGAAAACCATTTTTGGATGACATATAAAGCACACAAACAGAGATCGACGACGCAAAAAACCCCGCTTTTGTTATCATTGTGCAAATGATCTGTAACAAACACTGAAACTAATGTCTAGTTCCAAAAAAATAACATTATAATATGATTACAATTAAGTGTAAAAGCATTCCAATATCTACTATGACCACATTTCTTTGGATTTTTTTGTACATTCATTACCAATCTACATTTCATGTTGACTGTACTGTTAATTATTTTGTCTCTTTCAACTATTTTAATGTTTCTTACTGTGTGTTTATATTTTAATTTGTTTGTAAAATAATTAAATGTTTGGTGTGAAAGTGTTGTTTTTTGTTTGTACTTAAGACATATTATACAAGCCATGCCTACCGCCAAGTCGCGAAGACACGCGTTCAACACGTGTTAAACTTTTTTGTTTGTAATATCACCATAAATCTTCTAATAAGTAAGTAATCAAATATTGTATAAATTGAAATTGATAACGCTTCTAGTGTTGATCCTGTTGATAAGCATTTAAATGAGGTTCGTGAAATACAATATTAATTAACGCCTAACAATATACAAATGGCTGTTTGAAAACACGTTTACCTAATCAATTTTTAAACATTATTAATTAAAGTTTTTATGAACAATATTGATATTATAAATTTAGGTACCTACCTCACTTATAATGAGTACGTAAAATGAACGCTACACACAATCCAAGGACAACAAATAATCACTAATAAGTTAATCAATCTATAATAAACAACTAATTAATGCCAACCGATAATATTTATGTGTTACTGCTCCATGGTTGCGATTAAGTTCTACCAAACACTCGTTGAACGAGGTAAAACATCGTGAGGAACCCTGAACTCCTTTCAAAAGTCTTGTGAAGATCGCAAACCCTAGGCAGCGTGGTGGTCTATGGTCCGAAACCCTCGCGTATTGTGGGAGAGGGCTTTCTAATTTAGGAATCTAAGTCTGTCTGAGACTTAATCAGTTTAGAGATAGATAAATCAATCGTTACTCTCTTACTTGAATATTATTCTGCTTTGCATTGCGAGATTGTTGTTGATTGCTCACATTACGTTGATTTTCCTGGGAATATGTAATATTTTTTCTTTTTAATAAATAAATAAATATCGCCAGACTGACACATTAAATGTATGGTTACAAACTAACCAAAGCTTGTGCTATGGCATTGTGGAGCGGGTCACCCTTTTCCCTCTATTATGGTTGAGGAGAGTGAAGCCGCTTTTCAAGTCATGCTCGTGCGCGGGCGCTGCTTGCGGGGATTGGTCCACACACTTTCCTCTTAACAACATTGTCGTTAAATGCTATTCATTTATTTACCATGGAACGCATAACACCAAAGCAAATATCTTCTTATCCACCTCTGTTTTATTAATTACTAGTTGTTGCCCGCGACTTCGTCCGCGTAGACTTAAGGAAATTATTCTATGTGCTATTCCAGATTATAAACTATCTGTGTTCCAAATTTCATCCAAATCCGTTCAGTAGTTTTTACGTGAAAGAGTAACAAACATACATCCACACTCACAAACTTTCACATTTATAATATTAGTAGGATTATTTTGGTTTGTAAACATTTAATTTGATGTAAGTATGAGTAGGTATGCACACCCCACTAAACTAGCTTTCTCATTTCATTGAAATACCTAAATCTGAGTGAGATTTGATTATTATTGACTATTACTTATATATAGAGAAAATTTCCAAACTGCTTTTTCCGAAATTTACCCCGGCGGGAATCGAACCCGTAACCACCTGGTGCAGTGAGCTGAGCGGCCTACGCTCAAACCACTGCGCCAAGCGGTCATCAAAACGATAATTAACGCAGAGATAAGAATTTCATAATTAAAACTGATATACGTTTTATTTTTTGTTATTTGCACTGGTGAGCGTAGCACGCGGTGTAAGGTTATAAAATAAAACTAAAAATAAAAATAAAATAAAGAGTCATGAATGTGAAAGATATAAATATAACACTCTATGAGTTTGCCGTATTAGTGAGTTGTATGTGCAGCGGGCTATGCACGGCGTGCCTGGCGGCGCTGCTGGCGGCGTGGTGGCTGGCGCCGCGCTGGCGCACCCTGCACAACTGCATCAGCCTCAACCAGGTCGCAGCCGGCACCCTGTGGCAATACTGCCAGTGTGTCTGTGTGTATTATTATTTATTTTTTATAGAATATTGTAAAGAAAGAAGAGAACCCGAGCTACTAAACATAATACAGTATTACAAGTATGTGCACTTCATTTACGAAATGTTACAACATTTGCGCCTCATAATGTCGTGCTGGTCGCTCTTCGCTATAGCATATGCTTACTTAAAGCTGGTGCTCCTGCGCAGACACAGAATAAGCTGCGAGAAAATAACAGCCATTGTGATGACATACGGACTGGCGGGCATGATCCAAACAATTGTATACGTTGTCAAAGGAGTCTTCAAAATTCATGAAACCATGACTAAAACTGAAATCGCATTTGATCATTATATTCATATTGCGATGGCTGCACTGGTTTGGGTATTGTTCATACGGATTTGCATCTCTGTGACGAGCAGGAACAGGACACACGTCAAGGCGCTGGTCGGCATGGCTGTGATGTACGACACATTCGACATAGTTCATGCAGTGGTTGTCTTTTATGTGGAGAAATATTATTGGGAATCCGGGACTCCTTTTGGATATATACTGTGTTTAAAGACTATTTTAATAGCATTAACAGTAACAACGCAAACTGTGTTCGTGTTATTCAAGAAAACATCAATAATTCAATTCAAATTGTATTTTACGAGAATGAGGAATCGAGTCTCGAATGATATTCCACTTTCGTAATTCCATTATTAGACCGCCTTTAAGTATACTGTCACAGTACGAATCAATGAATCAACGGAGTGGTGACGGATGCGCAGAAAATTCAACAGCTGAACGGATAAAACAATTTATCTAGATCCGAGTACTTAACAGACATACCAATTGAAGCGAAGAAAACCATTTTTGGATGACATATAAAGCACACAAACAGAGATCGACGACGCACAAAACCCCGCTTTTGTTATCATTGTGCAAATGATCTGTCACAAACACTGAAACTAATGTCTGGTCTGTGTTCCAATAAAATAACATGGTGTGATAACAATTAAGTATAAAACCATTCCAATATTTACTCACCCTCTGCCCTCTATTATGGTTGAGGAGAGTGATGCCGCTTTTCAAGTCATGCTCGTGCGCGGGCGCTGCTTGCGGGGATTGGCCCACTCACTTTCCTCTTAACAACATTGTCGTTAAATACTATTTATTTACTTAGCATGGAAGGCATCACACCAAAGCAATTATCATAATATCCACCCCTGTTTTATCAATTATTATTTTGGTTCGTAAACGTTTCATTTGATGTAAGTATGAGTAGGTATGCACATCACACTAAACTAGCATTCTCATTTTATTTACATTATTACATATATGATTATTATTTACTATTAGCTATTTAGTGGCAATGGTGTTGCCTGCTCATATTATTTTTTTATGCTGTTCCTGAGAATGTACACCATCTTTCATTCATTGAAAAGAGTAACCATTGAGTTTCTTGCCGGCTCTTCTCAGTGGAAGCAGCATTCCGAACCGGTGGTAGATTCTGACTATTCATAAATGCCTTGTTGGCTAACATGAATAAAAACAATTTTGAATTTTTTGATTTTTTTTTTACTATGACGACATTTCTTTGGATTTTTTTGTACATTCTTAAACCAATCTTCAATTCATGTTGACTGTACTATTAATTATTTTGTCGCTTTCAACTATTTTAATGTTTCTTACTGTGTGTTTATAGATTAATTTGTTTGTAAAATAATTAAATGTTTGGTGTGAAAGTGTTGTTTTTTGTTTGTACTTAAGTAACATATTATACAAGCTGTGACTACCGCCAAGTTCCCAAAACACCCTCGCGTACTGTGGGCGAGTGTTTTCTAATATAAGAAGCTTACTCTGAGTGAGATTTAATTAGTTTAAAGATAGATAATTCATCGTAACTCTCTTACTTGAGTATTATTTTGCATTGCATTGCGACACTGTTGTTGACTCTCACATTGCGTTGAAATTCTTGGGAATCAGTATTATTTATAACTAGCTGAGCCCGCGACTTCATCCGCGTGGAATTTAACTTAACAAAAAAGCCCGCTCCCGCGTTCTGAGCAGCACGCGCGACAGGACCCATTTAAAAAAAAAATGTTTTTCTAAAATAAAAGTAGCATAAGTTACTGCTTATAACAACTGCCAGTGAAATCGCCCATCTACCAGTGAAAGTCACGTCAAAATCGGTCCAGCCGTTTCCGAAATACTCTTTGATTTCATGTGTTTTTATTTCTTTACGCGGAAACCTAATTGTTTTTCTAAAATTAAAGTAGCCTAAGTTACTCTTTAAAACATCAGCTATCTGCCAGTGAAAGTCCCGTCAAAATCGGTCCAGCCGTTTCGGAGATTTCCCGGAACAAACACACAGACAGACAGACAGACAGACAGACAAAAAAATTTTTAATCACGTTTTTGTTATGTGTGTCGTATGTACTTTCATATCCATTTAGTGAAAATGTGTTATTTTGATATTACAAACAGACACTCCTATTTTATTTATTTGTATAGATACCTAAATAAATAGATAAATATCGCCAGACTCACACACCAACTGTATGGTTCCAAACTAAGCTAAGCTTGTACTATGGGTACCGTACAATAGACTGGGGGCGTTCCCAGCGACACCCAGACTTGGGAAAGTTACGAAAAGGCTGTTTTCTAAATTTGTCCCGGCGGGAATCGAACCCGTAACCACCCGGTGCAATGAGATGAACGGCCTAGGCTCAAACCACTGCGCCAAGCGGTCGTCAATAGAGTGGGCAAAGATTTCTTGTAGGGACTGAGGAACTCTACAACTTCTCTGCATTTTTTTTTATTCCGATATCGAGAACAAAAAACCTAATTACAAAATATTAATTACTGCAATTTTGTTAGTGATCGTACGTCTATTAAAATGTGTAATGTGAACTATGTAATACTTTTTGTTAAAACCTAGTTACACAGGCCTACATTGCATAAACCCATATTAGTCCGTAAAAAGATAAATAATATAAATAGCTATTTAGAATTTGTATAATTAAATCGTTTTGAGGAATTTATTGCAGGCAATTATAATAATTTTGAGTGTTATTATATTGGAATATGCACATGAGAGATACCTCTCATATAAACCCTGAATCATTGCGACTTATTTAAGTTATAGCACAACCTGTATAAGAAAAGTCCCGACAGCCTATATATAGGTCCTGTATGAATAATTACTATGGCCTCCCCTAAATTCGGGTGAGATTTAGGAATAGTCTACCAAATTGGCCTAGTGGAAACCAGTGCATATACATATTTTTTAAATATCTATGCATTTTTCTTAATACGAGAATGCTTCTCGCTCAGAAAATTAAAAAAAAAAAACGAATCTTCTATTTTGTTTAGACCTACAGGTGGTTTTACTTACAAATTGTAATTTTTCCCTTAGTTCTACAACCGGATCGGAACGCGACCTCGACTAAGAAGAGCCAGCAAGAAACCCAGCGGGCTTGCCTTATTATTATTTTTTTTAAATCGCTATTTGCTTATAATTAATATTTACAAAGAGTAGGTATTATTGTAAATAATATAGCTATAGTATGTTGCTATTTGAGATGTCTGAGAATTATATAAATTAAGTTGCAAGTATAGTAGTAAAAAGTACCGTGCACCCAATATTGGCATATTATAATGTTGGCACGTGTACCCCAGCACTAAGATCAGACGTAATGAACGCCCACTCACTTCACACACACTCAATTACTTTAAACTATGATATCATTGCACGGTGAAGGTGAACTTGAAGTACACGTGTGAACTTACTCATTTTCTCATCGAACTGTACTAAAGATGGCCTTAACTGTTTAAGCGAGCATGGTAGAGTCCTTTAAGAGAGGACCTGGCCCCTTTAGTTTCAGGTTAGATGGCACAACTTAGCACAACCAGTATATAAAGATGAAAGGAAACAAAAATTGTTTCGGTCGTGTGCTGCTGTTTAATGGAATGCTCTACCGATTTCAATAAATGAAGAATGGTGTTCTAAACGATTTTTGCGTCGTATCTTATATCATGTATATTTTGACTCATACCGAATCATACTCATACCGAAGTTAGTGGTGGTTTTAAAATGGCGAGTAGCTTTGCCAAGCGCCTATTTTATTTGACTGGTCACTACTTCTAGTTACATGCTCTTATCGAATAACGCTTGTCGAACGATTAAGTGGCACTTTTTTGTAGTTCTTTAACATACAATTAACAAGATTAAGTTGCTCTACCTTATTTGGTAGAGCAAAATTCATCAACCTTATTTGGGAATTGAACCCAGAAACACATGGTTGCAAGCCGTGTAGGTACGACCACTCGACTACCTATCTAAGTGGTTATCTTCAAAAGAGCTCCTATTTGCATACTCTCGTGCCAACTCTACATAAATAAATTATCGCGAATTCTTCGCACGATTCCCGCACGTAACAAGGTTTATTCACGTCTCAGCTGACGCCAGTTTCACGAAATCGCTTCTAATACCCTTAGTTCACACATCGATAATGATCACATCACTAATTATTATACTTGAGGCATCTTTAAATTGGCTGCTTTAAATCTATTCACTTGGATAGTTCTCCGTTTAGATATTCTTATTATCAATATTAGTTTTGAGGTTTTTTAATGAACAAATTCAATATTATAAATAAATACTTAAATATCGCCAGACTGACATCCCAAAAATGGTCTCAAACTAGGCAACCCTTGTTCTATGGCTACCGTCCAATGCACTAGAGGCGATCACAGTAACACCTAGACCTGAGCAATATACGAAAATGCCATTTCCAAAATTTGTTCCGACGGGAATCGAACCTGCAACCACCCGGTGCAGTGAGACTACGCCAGACGGCCGTCATTATGATAGCTTTTATTGTTTTTAAAATCCTACTAATATCATAAATGCGAAAGTTTGTGAGTGTGGATGTATGTATGTATGTATGTATGTATGTATGTATGTTTGTTACTCCTTCACGCAAAAACTACTGAACGGGTTTGGATGAAATTTGGAACACAGATAGATTATAGCCGGGATTAACATATAGGATACTTTTTAACCCAACAATCCAATACTACGCGGATGAAGTCGCGGGGCACAGCTAGTGTATTAATATTTGGCTACATTGGTGCTCGAACGCGTTGAACTCTTTCACTTTGCAACATTATCTTTGTATGGATGGCGTTACAAGTAACATTTTCTACTTGCGACAAATCATGTTTTCTTATTTCGATCTTTCTTTTTCACACAAATAACCAGACAATTTATATTTTATTATTGACTAACAAATCTCACAGACGGGTTATGAGTAATTACGGCATGATAAAGATAACCTAATCCGAAACAAAGGCTTAATACTATTTGAATCAATACGTCAATAGATATTTACAGTGTCAAGGAAGCACGCACAAACCTTGATAAACATCCGCAATTACCCTGAAATACAATAACTCTATATTTATTTCATTCTCAATCAAAACATTAAGTGTAATTTTATTAGAAGGTAAATGGGAACATAAACGTAATATGGAACATTAAGTACGTTTTAAACTAAACATCAATAATAGTTAGTGAATTGTATGTTAGTTTGACCTTAGTTCACGCATGAACAGTTCAACTGATCTGAATTTAATTTAGTATTAAGAAAGCATCTTGGTTATCGAGTTCAAAAATATATTAACTTAATCTTTTCTTGAACACTCTAGGTTCCTCATCACGTTTCTTAAAAGAGGCGGTAGGGGTGACGTTGACTTGAACTGGGCGGGCTAGCTGGGGTAGCTGGCTCGCTTGCTTCGACCAATAGGAACGGTTCGTTTTAATGAGCTGAGGATAAAGAATGGCTAGCTAGCCCAGCTAGCGCGCCAGCTACAGTTCATGTCACCCTCAGACAGTCTTTGAAGACTTGTGGAAAAAAGTATTAGGAAAACTATATTATTTTGTTTTCCTAACAATCATTAAGCTTAGATGTAGGAGCTAACGGGACACAACGCGAGTTTACGCTCTTACTAGTTCTCAAAATGTAGTCACACTATAATTTAAAAAAGTGTTTATATAGCTACATTGTACTATCTCTAAAAACTGGCTCTTCAAAATATTGATGGATATATTTCTAAAAGTCAATTACATCCTCGCGATTTGTATTACATTACACTCGACATTTGCCTTTTAGCATTCGTTACAGGTTAAATTATTCACGAGGAGGACCACCGATCAAACGATTCGGAAGCTGATCTAGATTATAAGGTTATACTTGTTAGGGTGACCATGAACACTGGACAATAATTAAATATTAATATTGCCAGACTAACCAACTGTATGATCCCAAACAAAGCAATGCTTGCCCTATGTCTATAAACCCATGTCAGGGTTAATTATGAAAAGGCCATTTCATAAATTTGCCCCGGCGGGAAGCGGACTACGATCAAACCACTTCTTTGAGCGGGCATCCAAATATAGACAGAGTTAGCTTGGTTTCTGTTGAGGAAGTAGAATAAATGAATTATCGTAATAATAAAGGAGAATTAATAATGTTGTTAATAACTTAACTACTATAATACTCAAAGGCCTGATAAGTCGCCTGCCAAGTTTTCTGACTATTCTAGTATGTGAGTACTCATCCATTTTAATGGTAATCAATGAACTCTCTGCATCTTTAATCTATTAGATGTCAAACGCTCAATGCGCTTCGTCCTTGGGCGCCAACAAATTGACACCAAAATAAAGACATAATTTTGTATAAAATACGCCTCCGCAAATCCCAATCGCAAGCACAAAGGCTCAATACCGACCTGTCAATCCAATCCACTTAACCTGACATAAAGTGTGGTCAGCCTACACAAGTGAAGTTTTACATTGGAATGTATGATGCGCAAGGTCAGAAATTGATGCTGTATCGAAACATTATGCCGGCGGTGCCGGGTTAATACGTACATTCAAATAGGATTTGTGTGTCAAATGATAGGTTTGTGCGAGAGTGGCGCAAGCAGTTTATTTATTATTTTATGGTAAAGTTTGAGAAATGGAAATTTAATTTAGAGACTACATATTTTTGGATATAGACTTTAAGCTTGATTTTTTTATTGTGTTGTTCATTTTAGTCGGGTAAATAAATTGATTGGTATACTGTTTTCTTTTCTTTTGTTTATGTTGAATTAAAGTTAGTTAATAAATACATTAAAAGGATAACTTCAAAGGTAGCTTGTGAGAATTTATGAAATAAAATGATTTTATTTGTAACGGATTTGAGCATCATGATATAAACATTTTTTTATTTACTTTGCGGTCATTCACACTGTTAACCTGGCACCGTTCATTTCTATATATTTTACTGCATCCTGACGTCAATACGGCTATTATCTCTCAAAAATTTACCTATAGACAGGCTTCTTCGTATGAATGACCACTTTGTGCTATTATGTTTAAGTAATTTAATTAATTCAGATAAAAAGTACCGCGTGGTCTTAAATAATTGTTTTTATAAATATTAGTTATCTGTGGAGAAGTTATAGCGCTTAAAATGTTCAAGCATAGAATCTTGTTCCGCTAGGAGCTGAACAATATACTACTAGAAAAATAAACATCCTTAAATTACTCCATTCTGCATAACACCGTCCAGCACAATTAGACAAGTCCATCTCGGTACATTATATTTATATTACGAAATACCTAACCACGACTAACTTACTTGCGATGTAGATCGATCTGCACCCATCGTGATCACTATAAATATTGTACTGATACTGTTTGGGTTATCAGTTGCAATTTGGGCTTCTGTACAGTACAGTACTAGAGGAAAAAAATATTTTAAAATGAAATTGGTGAGCGAAATATAAATATTAAAAATAATCTAATGTTTTACTTGGGGCTTTATCTCTTGAGCTTAAAGGGTCGGAGGGCTCTTGCTTTGATCTAAAATTGGGTTCTTAATTAAACGTTTCCTTAATATCTATCTTTATTGAAATAGCAGTTCGCTATCAACAAGTTTCTGTTTAGAAGGTTGCTAACTATGTAAACTGTTTTTTAATCAATGAAATTGTAACTTGACTTGTCTGAAAATTAGTTATTGCGGAAAGTATTAATTATTACTTAAATTAAACTATAAGCACCTAAGACGAAATTATTATTTTTCATCATATCTTTATTTACAGATCAAAGTTTTGATATCAAATAACTAGTGTACAATTTCCTTCACAGATAATTGTTCTAGCCGCCGTCTCTTTGGCCCAGGCCGCCAAACTGGACAAAACCTACCTCCCACCGAACGCCAGAGCATCTGGAGGCTCCGCGAACTTCCTCCAAACCCCTCTCGACTCCGGATTCCAGGCGCAAACCGTTAATGCTTATTCCGGTGACGCGTTCGCTCAAAACGCTTACGCCAGGAACGCTTACAACGCTTACGACGCTCGCTCCGAGCGCCCTCAAGCGGCTTTCGAAAGGAACGCCGCCATCCTGCGTCAGGACAACGCCAATGATGGAGAAACTTACTCGTACGCTTATGAAACGGAGAACGGTATCTACGCTGAGGAGAGCGGTGTGGCGACCAATGGCGTGCGAGCTCAGGGTGGTTTTACTTACACTGGTGATGATGGCAAGGTCTACTCTATCAAGTAAGTTAAATTTTTGTATATCATAATATTGAAATCAGTTTGAGTGTTGATGCATACAAAACTGATATTAGGGTTTTATTTTAATAATGCAAATGCTAAAGGTAATTATTATCTACCTCAAAAAAACCCGCCGGTCTTCTGTGAGAGAGTCGTACTGCCCCGATCTTGATGCTATTAGCATGCCTCTGCATGTTCTTTTGCGTAATATTCGTGATAGTATATCGTGTTGAGGATGTAACACGTATTAAAGCCTTAATGATTACCTTCAACAGATCGCTAGCTAGATAATTAAGTATTAATACAAAGATGATGTAATTAGTATCTCAAAAATACATTACAGACTAAAAATCTTTATATAACAGTTCTGCTTCAACTTGCATTATAATTATGATTGATTAGACATTTTTTAAACGTGATATGGAATAAAATAAGTAAAAAATAAGTTTTGCCTAAGCGGATATTGTAAATATAGGTAGATCAGAAGTGTTACAGTATTATGCATACAAATTGTTCATAAAAGACTGAAACTAAGTCGTTTAGACAAATTAAACTGCAAAGATACCCACTCCACCTAGTCTGATCTAAAGAAGCACGTGAAGGAATGTGATGCAATGTCATCTTACTGCTATTTTACTACGGCTTCGTCACTGTCAATTGACGATAGGTCAAGTCGACGGTTACAGGACGAAACGTGATAAATATAATTTTCCTAATTTTATGCAACAAAAACTATTTTCAATATGGACTTCATCTGGTTGGTACTTCTCTTTCCCAGGTACACCGCTGACGAGAACGGCTTCGTGCCTCAAGGCGACCACCTCCCCACACCTCCCCCAATTCCTGAAGAGATCCTGAAATCTCTGGAGCAGAACGCTCGTGACGAGGCCGCTGGCATTTACGACGATGGTAAGATTTTAATAAGTGCTTACTTGTAATACCTTATGATTTTTGACATAACCAGTTGTCACATAGGCCCCTCAAACTTTGATGACCTTTTATCTTAGTGGTTCGATCTAAAGCAGCTCGGTTCACTGCAATAAGTGGTTGCGGGTTCGATTCCCGTTGGAAAACAATGTCAGTAACTAACCTTTACGTTATTTGCCCTGGTTTGGGTGTCACTGGAATCGCGTCAGTCCATTATACGGTACCCATTATTACTAGCGTTTCTTAGTATGAGCCAATACAGTTGGTGTATTAGTCTGGCGAAATCTGACGATTTTTAAGTAGAGTAAATCTTTGCAATGAGCTCAAGTAATTGTAGTCACTAGCGTGTTGGTTAGCGATGGAATTTGAATAGAAGTTAGTTCCTTACCACATTCTTCGCCAATGTCTCAACAATGTTTCTTTTACACAGGGTCCTACAACGCCGCTAAATACAACGACAACGTTCAACGCTACTACAATGGCGCTCAACCTATCACTTACAATGCCGACGATACCGTCGTCACCAACGCAGCTGTCTTCAACAACGCCGTAACATCCGGAAACATTGAGAAAGCTTACTTACCCCCTTTCGCGCAGAGGAGGACCGCGGCGGTCGCCAGACAGGTGTTCAACTCAAGGGATGGCTACCGTTATTGATAACCGTTTTTTTTTGTTGATCGGATTATGAATTTATTGAATAAAGTATTTAAGTAATATGAATAAAATCCAGGTTTTTTTCTTTAAAAGAATTCTACTTTATTTTTTCAGACACTATTCCACAACAAATTTATGCTTTCTTTTTTTTGACAATATTGTAATAAATAAGTAATAAAGGGTCCTCTTTGGGAATACCCCTTAACCTTAAATCACTAGAGGTGGTTAGGATTTTCTTCTCTTGAATTTTAACCCCTATTAATTGGTATAACTAACTCGGAGACACACCATTAGAATTCATTTAGCAATCCTTATAATTGTCATTTGGAATTACCTATTGATTGTAATTAATTCATTTATAATGTTTATTCATAAGTACCTTATTAAGTACTTCAAAAGCAAGTGTATTTCAAAATTTAAATAGATACAATTTCTTACCATCAATTTCGCAAACCGACCATTGTCTATGGAACATCCTCTCGGAGCGATTACGATCTGAACATTAAAGATTTGTATCGATACTTATCGATATATTACAATGCGTTGTGACATCGATGACTTTTCGATACGAATGAAAGGTTTCGAAATTTCTTACTTTTTTATAACAGCGCGGCGAGTTCATTCATAATGTTAAGGGGAAGATAATAATTGTAATTTTTGCTAATTGTTATTAAAAAACTTATTTTGGAATTGAGGCTTTCGAGCCCTTGTCCTTTTGGAATAGATTTATAAATTTAGACCTTTATAAGCAGTTAATTTCACTGGCCTACGATACTTATATAGTCTAAGGCTTAAACGTTTTGATATTATGTTTATTGGATTTTAATATTAAGTACGAAGGTCTATCCTACTAATATTATAAATGCGAAAGTTTGTGAGTATGGATGTATGTATGTATGTATGTATGTTTGTTACTCCTTCACGCAAAAACTACTGAACAGATTTGGATGAAATTTGGAACACAGATAGATTATAACCGGGATTAACATATAGGATACTTTTTAACCCAATAATCCAATACTACGCGGATGAAGTCGCGGGGCACAGCTAGTACTATATATAAAAGTAATATTGATGCTGCCTCAATTTTAATTTTCAATTAGGTACATCCTTCAGAAATAAAATTATTTGCCGCATTCACAAATAATATTTGTCTAAGTAAAGAACCATAATCAATATAAATGTTGTCATTTCTCAATAGGCTTTGCTTTCGCGCGTGCTATGATTCGTCAAATACGGGCGATAGCGGAGAGGCCTATCTAAATTTTCGTAAAATAAAATTTCAATAAAATTTCGACCTATTTAGGTAAATTAGGCATGCCCAAGCACACAATTTCCGTGCGTTCAAGCGCTTTTGCCATACCTATTATTGGAATCAAGTATAATCAGCTCACGAGTTTAGGTCCAATTAGTCATATTACGATCCGTGGTGCCTTACAACTGGTCTTCAATCAGCTGTAACAGTCTTGTTTCTATGGCAATTAGCCCATACCAGCTACATATATTTTGTCTCCCGCTTTGCACCGGAGGGAAGTGGAAATATTTTCTTCCAACTCCTCCTATTATTTCTTTCGATTAAATTCGTGTGGGTTCCAAGACAATTTAACTTTTCCCCGGGACTCGTCGAGGGTCAAACCTCGACGTCATTATTGGTCACCATTGTCGATCCTGGCTTACAGGAGTTACAGTAGTGGGAATGTGTGGCGGGACTAGTCCCAAAAAAAAAATCTAGTTGTTCCTAAAGCGGACTTCAAACAACAGTGGGCTTAAGTATAAAGGTTTAAGGTGTTGTTTCACCTTAACAACAAGTTCATAGTTCACGGCATCACAATAATAATTGCTGCGGACAATGACGGTTATCTCACGCATGTTCACTGATCGTGCGTCATGCGACCTTTCAGTATACGCCTAGCCATTAAGCCAATATTGATATTAGAACTAATTAACGGGAGACTTCAGTTATGGATGACTGAACTCTGAGCACGAAATTTTTAACGTAGCATAACGTTAAGTTTCTATTAAAAGTGTGTGGCGTCCTGCTCGCATAACTGATTTCGTGAATAAGCATGACAGTGACGGCATGTTTTCTCGATGAAAATCCGATAACGTTAAGAGTAACTGTGAGTAACACAGTTAAGTACTTTATTTTGATAACGTATTCACCACTAAATCCATCAGCGTAATCTGGATGCACTGCCATGCACATTTGACGGCCCTCGCTGAAAATATAATAATAATAATCAAATAATAAATATCGCCAGACGAACATACTAACTGTATGGTCCCAAACTAAGCAACGCTCCCAGTGACACCCAGACCAGGGAAAATTACGAAAAGGCCATTTCCGAAATTTACCCTGACGGGAATCGAACCCGCAACCACCCGATACAGTGAGCCGACCGGCCTACGCTCGAACCACTGCGCCAAGCGGTCGTCAAGTAATATAGGAGAGATAGTTTATTTGAAACATCAGGATTAAACCACCTGATAGTTAAGATACAGAGATTTAAAACAGTCTAAAAGAGGATTTTTTGTATGACAAACCGATCGCTGCAAATTATTACGGGGCGTGTACATTCCTATAGTCACCTTTTACGAAACGCCGATGAAAAGGTGACGCTATCCTACTAATATTATAAATGCGAAAGTTTGTGAGTGTGGATGTATGTATGTATGTATGTATGTATGTATGTATGTATGTTTGTTACTCCTTCACGCAAAAACTAATGAACGGATTTGGATGAAATTTGGAACACAGATATATTATAACCGGGATTAACATATAGGATACTTTTTAACCCGATAATCCCGAAATTTTTGCTAAGTTAAAATACTAGGCGGATGAAGTCGCGGGGCACAGCTAGTCATATATATTTTCTTCACACTGAAGTCTGCCAACCCGTTTGTAGTTTTAAAACAAATACTCCAAAAACTTAATTAGGTAAGGAGTTTGGAGCCCACCACCTCCTAATAGGCTCGGTCTTATAACCATTAAGAAGAAGATTGGGTCTAATTTTACTGTCTAAAGAAACCTTCACTAAATTTGACACAACCAATATTATAATATGCGTCTATATTGTTCATAAATAACGTATAATAGATACAACACATTTAGGTTCGTTAATTTTAGTATGATTAACAATGGAATTGGGACCGTTATTGGCTGTTGATAAAGCCTAATATCCAACGCTCTAACATAGCCTGAACAATACCATAGAAAGGAGAACCTAGATCAACTAATTAATGAACAATGATTTATTGCAGTTTATTTTAAATTCAACCTTTCTAACAATAGTTAATTACATCGCTAAATGAACCTAGTAATCTAAGCGATCTAATAATAAGACATTTGTTACAAATGTATGTTATGCCGTCCGTTCTCGCAACATTAAGAGTGATGGAACGAGTATTGCTATTTACTATGGTAGAGGTCGCTTCGTACATTTTGTTCAACTGAAATGTTTTTTTTTATAATGAAGTCGCTGGCGTCCCGCCTGATGTTAAGTAGTTACCATAGCTTATAGATACTTGTGATACCAATGGCATTGCTCGCACGTTACGAACCTGAAGGGGAGTGGGTATTGGGGTTTGAGGGGTTGGACTTTCGGCTTTCGGCTGGAGCGATAATTAACCTTTTAATTAATTAATAAATTATCTCCAAGGACTAGCTAACATTATGCTTCTTTTATTAGTTTAGATTAAGACTTTGCTAATTCGTTCTGCCGTGATTGAAGGATCCTTGGCGTAGAAAGCTTCGTGATTAATATCTTTTGTATATAACGTATAGATTTGAAATAAGTTAATTACCTAGGGTCCATTTTGGAGCAGTCCTGATTATATGCTTTTTTATATATCAAGTCTCACCTGATGTTAAGCAATAATCTGAGCCTATAATTGTTATCAATACTAATGACATTGCTGGCACGTTGCCGCTCTGAAAGAGAGTGAGATAGAGGGAGCAGAAGGAAGGGGAGAAGAGGTGGTCTATCAGCTCTGTCTCTTTCCTCGTACGAATCGCAGCTATATTAGCTACGTTACCCCGATCATCTGTGAGAGGGTGAAACTACCACTCATGTCGAGCCACCCCGTATATAAATAAATAAATAAATATCGCCAGACTGACACACCAACTGTATGGTACCAAACTAAGCAACGCTTGTACTATGGGTACCGTACAATCGACTGAGGGCGATCCCAGTGACACCCAGACCTGGGCAAATTACGAAAATGCCATTTCCCAAAATTTTCTCCGGCGGGAATTGAACCCGCAACCACCATGTGCAGTGAGTCCAGCGGCCTAAGCCACGCTCGAACCACTGCGCCAAGCGGTCGTCATATGAGCGGTACTCAATTGGCTACAGCTTGTCTCTACCATTGTAAGCTAACGTAAGCTTATTTCATTCGCTCCTATAAATTTTGAAAATGAGAGAGCATTTTGTCCTAATAAAATCTGTGTAATAGAGTCTTGTCGCGTTTTCATGCTATTCCTGGAACCGTTGAAGGTTAGACTTATGATGTTCTGGCACCACATCTTAGACCCATTTTGGATCCCGACACGTTCCTTCATCCCAAACTAAGGACATGTGACCTGGGGAGAAGGAGGAGGCGCTATGATCGCCTTCTACCACTTCATTAGCCGAAATCAGGTGATAGGTCGGGGGACCCATGACTTATTGCACGATTTCGGGCGTTTGGGAGACGACTGGGGTGGTACCAGGTCATCTCCCTCTAGCGCCTGTGGTCCGGCAACCTGATGCCAGACTGTACGCCACCGTGGCGCCCCGTCACATGGCGCAGGGACTCCCACATACACCTCCCGCCTCCCCCGAGGCGAAAGGGGACCTATAAAGTGTTTTACAATGCAAAAAAGGGGTATATGACCTACCATAAGGTACAGATTACTATATCTTATCAAAATTATTGTTTTTATAATGAATGTTTGATACCAGCAGTGATGTTACTTTCAAATCGTATTAAAACGTTTGTCACCAACAAATTACAGTGTTGGCCACAAAAAATGTCAAGGCTCCGTAATTTCGCGTCCAGTGTCGAAATTAATAAAAATTATTAACCTCTTAATACCTGACTCGTGTTTGACAGCAACAATTAGGGTATTGTCACGCTGCATGTCGGTGTGTCATGTCCATGCGCATGCGCGGATGGTCATTAGTGGCTAATATTAAAGGTGGTATAAATAACATTTGTTTATCTGGTGGTATCACACATCTCAAGTGAATCCTGAAGTGGATACATCTGGGTAAAGATGAAGAGGTTCTTGGTTAGTATTATTAGTTATTTATTTAATATGTATAAAAAAAATATAGATTAGCTTTTATTCAGTAAAATTGTGTGATTTTGAATGCTTTTTGCCATTAAATTCTCAGTAAAATGTTGAAACATAATATTTTACTATGCTTACTTATTCCTTTAAAATAATGATACATTTTGAAATAATATTCCAAAAGAGCATCCATTAATATCATTAGGCTTGACGCAAATAATGAAGATTTAATCCTCTACGAATAGGAAAAAAAGTCGACCTAACTATTATCCATGTACACTTTTCAATACCACCCACTGTAACCAGTAATTAGCCTTAAATGAAAGCGTTTAGCGCTGGTGACAATAACTTACAATGGCGGGTCGTTAAACATTGATCCCACAATGATGAACCTTTTGTGTCTTTGCGTAGCGATACAATAGCAAGAGAGATCACATGATCACTTTTGAAATAAGATATATGTCCCAATGGCACTGATTCCAAGGGATTGGGGTTTCTAGTTTGATTTCCGGGTCGCTCAATGTATGGTCTCACAAAGAAATAGCTTCAAAAATATAGCATTTGATCCTTAGTTTTGTAAAAAAATGTGCTGAATCTGTTAAAATTTGAGCATGACCTAATTTATTTAGTGTGTGGGTGAAAGAGAACACCAATTAAGTAATTAAGTTCAATCATAGACAGTAATTAGCAACATTTTATATCTTATTGTTTTTTAAAATGTGAATAGTCTCACGACACACTCCCAACACTGTTACTCCTGTAAGCCAGGATCGAAAATGGTGACCAATAATGACATTGAGGGATATCTAACTATCTATATTATTATGTGTTTCAGATACTTCTGGCTTTAGGCCTTGCGGCTTCCGAGAAATTGGACCGAACCTATCTTCCACCACCTGGTGCTAAATTTTCTGGAGGCAGCCCTGGCGCTATCCAAGCCCCATCGGAACTGCCTAAAGAAACATACACCAATACTGGAACACTTATTACTGAAAACGGACTTCCAAGACTTGGTGACTCTCGAATCGAAAATGGAATTGGTAGAGAACTACCTGAATTTGGTCGAGTAACTACTAAAGCACCGTTCATTTATTATTCTGAAAATGTTCCCACGACGACGACGTCATACGCTTTCACTCAGACCACAACTTTACCGCCACTAGAGAGTTATCGAACAACTGTAAGACCAATTAATCCAGCTACTGGTTTGCCAATTGAATATGATTCCCAGAACCTTGGATTTTCAACTATCCCACAGAATAATCTTAACATACGAGGCCAAAGTCCAAGTATCCAAACTGATGTGGTCAATGGTCAACCTGGAACTGAAGGTCTAAGAGAAAATTACGGTCAGCCAAATTATAATCGAGACCAGCTTTTGGGCCAATATCAGGATCAGTATCCGGTTACAGTTATCCCTGGCGGCAATATCCAAACTGGATTTGTTTCTCAACTACCCAATCAGCGAGGTTTTCAGAATACCGTTAGTCAAAATGTTGGTCAAGTACCGTCAACAGTATCCTCAAGCTATCCTCAAGGTTCCAAAAACTTTCAACCAGAATCAAACAGTTCAAACTTTGGATCAGACGCGTCACCTATTTCACCAACTAACTCTCAAACGGCTTATCCTACTCAACAAAACCCAAGTCAGAACTTACACCCCGGATTTAATCCACCTTCCTATAATCAAAATCAGTATCAACTAGGAATTGCTCCACAGTACTCTGAAAATCAGGAAAACCCTGTTTCAGGAGTTTATAAAGACCATCAACCAGCATTACCATCATCACCAGAGTATTTCAATCAGCCTGCTTACTCTAGCACCACACCTCTGCCTAGTATTTCTTCGACTGGCATACCTAATTTCGGTAGCTACAGACGCCCAGAAAGACCTCAGGCAGAAAACGATAGAAATGCTGTAATCATAAGCTTTGATAATATTCGTACTCCAAACGGATACTCCTACAGTTATGATACGTCAAATGGGATTCATGCTGATGAAAGTGGGATTGTAGATAATGGAACTAAAGCTAAAGGTGGTTACTCTTACATCGGTGATGATGGGAAAGTCTATAGTGTTACTTACACAGCTGACGAAAATGGTTTCCAACCTCGAGGCGATCATTTGCCTACACCTCCACCGATACCTGAGGCTATACAGAAGGTTATTGAACAAGCAGCTAGAGAGGAAGAAGCTGGAATATCTGATGATGGTGAGTTATTTTCTTATGTATATACTTAATATCTTATTTACAGGGAATTTTGAATAAATGATTAATAGCCAAAGTTAGTAATAAAACGTTTTATTAACGGTTTTTGTGATTTCCAGGATCTTACAATGAAGAAAAGTATGGTGACAAGAAATATCAAGGCAAACTTAATAGATACAATTCACCAAATCAAGGTTCTAATCAATTAAGCAACAATGAATATATTGATGGATCACAGAATAACCGAGGAAAGCCAACTAACAGATTAGGTGATGTTGTATCAACTGAACAGAATGACAATGCAAGGCCAGATCAGTTAGTTAATGATTACAACTTTAACAGGAAATTAGTGAAAATTCCATCAAGAAGCAACACTAAGCTTGTGAGTGAAATAAACCAACCCAACGTTCCCCAAGGTGGTGCAGAAGGTACAATACCTTATAATCAAGGATCCATTCGTCGTATAGGTCAGAAAGGTACTGAACTTGAATACCCCAGTGTATCTCAAGCTAACTATGTAAAACCTGGTAAATATTCTGGATCTGGTCCTAGTAAGACTCCTGAAACTTATATATCTGAACTACAAGATGTCAATGACGATAGTTATACTTTAGAAAATAGACCTGGAGACACGTCAACAGGTAGTTATGTATCTGGTTTCCCTGAAACTTTTGTGGAAAATAAGCAAATACAGGATGCAGTTCCACGGCCTGGGGCTTCGAATATCAGATATACTGAAGAACAAAGTGTTGTTCCTGAAAAACCCTTTGTGAAAAAGGGAGCTTATAATGGATTTGAAGACAGACGCCCAGGATCTAAAACTTTTGTTAATCAGCCTAATTTGAATAAACCGCTACCCAATCAAAGATTTGGTGTTATAAAAGATACAAAGGATGGTAATGACAGCGGTTACACTTACAATCGACCTCAGACTAAATTTGAACAAAATAGTTTCCCAACTCGATTCAGTGGACAAAAATCGTCTATGAAACCGGATGACTATAGAACCACTCAAGGTACAACGTTAAAACCATTTATGACTCCTAATGTTTATAACAAAGTAGATGGAACACAAGCATTATTCACTAGAAAACCTTTTGAAGTGATATTACCTACTACGGAAAATTACACAGATTATAGTGACTATCCTACGAAAGACCAAGGTATGAATACTGATGGATTAAGTTCTGATAAAGTCACTGGTGATAAAACTGGTACTATCATACAACCTTATCAAATGAAACAGTCTACCAGACCTAACCAATACACGGCAAGTAATCAAGGAACGCGTATTACTCAAAAAGTGACACCAGAATCTAAGACAACCCAGTATTCGATCGTCTCTACAACTCCAATGACATCGCAATACTCTCGTTTTGGAACTTCTACACAAAAACCAGCAACCAAGTATAATCTTAGACCTTCCACAACCACAGTAGTTCCTGGCTCTGAAGTCCCTTCCAGATCTGGTTTTGTTTCCCAATCCAACGAACCTGCTAATAGATATTCTACTACAATAGTTTCTAGTCCTTCAGCAGCTAGTAACACATTTGGTTCTCGTATACCTCCTGTGAATAGAGTAAATCCACAAAGTTACTCTACCACTTATAGGCCTGTAGATTATTCTGCAACAACTGTAAGACCTGGATTTGATTTAATCTCATCGTCAGTGACTCCAGCCGTTTATCAGACAAATTACCAATATGGAAATTCAGGCCCTGTATTAAGTTCCGGCTCAAATGTAGCTACTTCCAAACCAGTTCCAATTCCATCTGGGCCTGGAATGTACTCTCAAGTAGCCCCAGGAACAACCTACCAATACGGTCCTCTTGACTACTCTCAATCGACTACTGGCCCTGTGACTGGAAGACCAGGATCCAATTTCCAGACTGGAATTTCTCAATCATCACCTTCTGTATCATACCAATCTGGATATCAATACGGTCCTGGCTTACCAACAGCTACTGAAATCGTGTCACCTGGATATTCCACTACTGAACCTGCAAGTACACCTCAATCTTACTCATCATCTACCTATCGTCCAGGTTTTACCGAAGAATATACCCGAAGACCAATAACTGTAGATAACTTTGGAAGACCAATAGATTATGAAGTTTCTTACTACCCTGGGTACTCTGTTTCACAAAATACAGGATTACCGTCTTATTCGGTTGGTGATAGAGGACAAGTTCCCACGTCCAATCAACAAATTACACCAGGATCTTTGGAATCAAGTGGAAAATCTACCAATCTTGGTCTCGGAACCACTGAAAGGATCATAGGAGAAGACTTCAGTGGACCCAAGCAGGTTCAAAGATTTGACCCGAAAACTGGCTACCATTATTAATGAAACGATTTTTATTAATTTATTTCTGTTGAAATTGTGCATGTCAAAACTAAATAAAAATATAAGTAAAAGAAACTTAAATTCTTTATTAATTTAAATTTAATGTGTTAAAAAATACAGTAATTTATGTCTTTCTTTTAGAGAAATATCCGTCTTTATTTACAGATAGTTTTTTGGTTGTATTTCATAAATAAAATCAGTATTAATTATCTTGTCTTTTGTCAGAAAGTAAACTAAATTGTGTATTTTAAATTTTGCGTCCATGCTATTCAGATTATCAAAGCCATCGATCACTTGTACACTGATTTATTAAAATATATTCATCCATAAATTACGAAAACACAGTGTAAACATGATAATGTTTACACGAAGAATCAATAACGTTCTAATACTAATTCTAACGCTAATGCCAACTTACCCATAAAAAATAATAATTTATGATGTCTCTGAAAACAGAGGTTCAGCAATGCGCTACTAAATTATAAATAAACAAGTTAAACGTTATTTTTGTTAATAGGAAAAATATTTACTTAAACAGTTTAAAGCACGGGAAAACGGCTAACTAGATTTAACTAGACTATGAATTAACTTACCACATGGAGTCGTATACAAAATGTTTATTAACCTAATACAGAGCTACTTATTCCATAAAAGGCAAAAGCGCAATGATATAGCAATAATAAACCTTAAGCACCATCTGTACACTATCGAGAACAAAAGCCAAAGATCTATGATAATGGTCTACGAATACACGCAAACATTAACACCTTGAGCTTACAGTAATCTATTTTGTCAATAGATGTCGCTATACTACAGTTTTATTCATAATTAAAGTATTGTAATCAAACAATTTGTAATAATGAGAAATTATTTGATTGAAATAGTTACGCAACAAAATACGAGGGCGGGATGATAAGTAACTAGCCTAATAAGAAAATACTTAACTTTCCGTGATAAAATTATTTTTATTTTTCGACATAGTCTCCGTGAACCTCTACGCACTTATTCCATCTTCGTTCTAAAGCAGTAATGGCTTCCATAAAATTATTTCTTTCGAGGCCTGCAAAATACTCCTCTACAGCGGCTATGACTTCATCATTTGTGGCAAATATCTGTCCGCCCAAAAAAGTTTTGAGCTTAGGGAATAAGTGGAAGTCTGATGGCGGTAGATCAGGCGCATAAGGTGGGTGGGGCAGCAAATCATACTTCAATTCGTTGATTTTTGCCATGGCTTTTTTGAACGTGCCTAAGCAATCGCGGCACCCAACGAGCTGATAACTTTTTCATATTTAATTCCTCACTTAGGACATGATGTACCCGTGCTTTTGAGATACCTATAGTGTCAGCTATTTCAGATAACTTCAATCGTCGATCTGCTAAAACGATATCATGTACTTTCACGACCATTTCCGGAGTCGTGACGCTTTTTGGACGTCCGGGGCGGGCTTCATCTTGGACACATGTACGACCGCGTTTAAACACAGCTACCCAGTTTTTTACTGTGGCATAAGAAGGAGCACATTCACCTAAAACATTATTTAACTCGTCATAGATATCTTTCCCCTTCATGCCCTTTATATGATGAAACTGTATCACCGCTCTTTGTTCAATTTTATCCATTTTGAAAACAGTTGACGAAATATATTTTCAAATGACAAAAAATCAATAAAATTTTCATACCACCAAATTCAAATTTAAAATAAAGGTGGCCAGAGATACGAATTTAAAAATGACATATATATTTTTTTAATTTTAACTTTTTAAATAGCAGTGGCTAGTTACTTATCATCCCGCCCTCGTATTTTTAAAGAACATTACTTAAATTAAAAAAATATTTTGGTGACTTGATCATCTTATAAAAGTTGGTTCAGTTATATGAAGTATGACCATTTATGTTATACTGGCTGTGCCCGCGACTTCGTCCGCGTGGAATTTAATTGACAAAGTTTCATACAAACTTTAATCCCCTATTTTATCCCCTTGGGGGTAGAATTAATCAAAATCCTTTCTTAGCGGATGCCTACGTCATAACATCTACCTGCATGCCAAATTTCAGCCCGATGGTTTGGGATGTGCGTTGATAGATCACTATGTCAGTCACCTTTGAGTTTTATATAGATTTAGGGAGCTAGCGATAGCTTTTAAAAGGATTCGTAGGTTGAGAGAAGCCACCAGCCATATAGAGATAAGCAGGTTTTATATTATTTTTGTCGCTCAGGACTAGAAATAATATTGTGGTTAAAGACAGGTGGTAAGTTAATAAAAGGAGAAAAAGACGCGTTAAATAAAAATGTGGTAACTCATCCAGATCCGGACCGCACTTAACCTTGTAACAATGAACCGGACACACTACGGGCACTAAGACGAAAATAATAACATAGACGAAGCGCGTAGAACTAGTATGTGAAGCCAGCAAATATGTAAATAGCGTCAACCCAGATTATTTTTTTAAGAATTGCTGATCGTTGTTCGCGATCAGCGGTCAGGATAGTATACGTCTAATTACGAAAATAAAATATTAATTGCACTTATTTAATATTAAAATTTCTGCGAGAAAAAAAACATTTCACTCACTACTCAGTTTCACGCGCTCCGTCTATGTAATTCTTTTCGTCTTAGTGCCCAAACCTATTAAGGTATAACCAAAAAAAGTTGACTAATAAAAAAAATAATATAAGAGTATGTTGATTTGCTAATTGATGATGTGATTGACGTTACGTATTAAGGTTATTTTTATATTGTACCTACTAGCGGCCTGCCCCGGCTCCGCACGGGTACATTACGGTTACATTATTGGAGTTTTAGTAAGGATCCCTAATTTTTTTAAAAATATAACCTATGTTATAGCCTATGTCACCCGGGGATAGTGTAGCTTCCCAACAGTGAAATAATTTTTCAAATCGGTTCAGTAGTTTCGGAGCCTATTCATTACAATCAAACAAACAAAGTTTTCCTCTTTATAATATTATAGTATGACAAGCTTTTTAACGCAGCTTCACTAGCGTATATTTTGTTTCCTGGATGTTGACATCAGTGCCATCTACCGAGTCCAAGTATAGCTAAGAACAATTCATATTTTCAATTATTTGACGACCGCTTGTCGCTGTTCGAGCTTAGGCCGCTTGGCTCACTGCACCGGGTGGTTGTGGGTTCGATTCCCGTCGGAGTAAATTTCGGAAATGGCTGTTTCGTAATTTGCCCTGGTCTGGGTGTCACTGGGATCGGGTTGCTTAGTTTGGGACCATACAGTTGGTGTGTTCGTCTGGAAATATTTATTTACTTTAATCGACAATAAAAACATTAAACGTACACCATGTTTAAAGTTATTCTGATATGTGCTATAATCTTCAGACATATTCGATTACTAAGATTAATTAATAACCCCAAAGGTGACCCTATCTAAAAGTATAAAAAATTAATTCACCAAAATCTGTCAAGCCGTTTAGGTAGAGATGTACTACAAACACACCCATGCCATAATTTTATATATCAAGGTAGGTGTGTACCTAGAAGCTTCTGATTGTGTAAACAGAAGCGTCTGTAGCTATTTGTACTGGGAGTGCTCTCGCCTTGGCCGTCCTTTCATTGAAAATGATTCATGTAGCTCCGTCAGAACGCATAGCACCGTTTATTGGGACCTACATTCTATGATTGTGTGTAGGCATTCACATCTCGTGGAAGATTGGCAAATTGTTTAATCATAGATCTGTTTATGAGCATAAAATTAATTTCAATTTTATTTTTTGAGTTGATCTCATGTGGTTATACATTTATTCTCTTCGTGAATATCAAACTATTGAAGCAGACTCTACATTGTTATTTGTTAAGATATAAAAATAAACGTATAGTTTCTTGCTTTTCTAGGTCTCATAGCAACTGGGATGAGGCAATATTACTCTAATGGCTCGATAAGAAAATTGTCTATACAAATAAATAAAATTGGAGTGTCTGTTTGTAATATCCAAATAACACCTTTTCACTAAATTCATATGAAAGTACATATGACACCTATAGCAATAACGCGATTCAAAACATTTTTGTCTGTCTGTCTGTGTGTTTGTTCCTGGTAATCTCCAAAACGGCCGGACCGATTTTGGCGGGACTTTCACTGGCAGATAGCTGATGTTATAAGAAGTAACGTAGGTTACTTTAATGTTAGAAAAACAATTAGGGTTCCGCGTAAAAAAATAAAATCAAAGAGTATCTCCGAAACGGCTGGATCGATTTTGATGGGACTTTCACTGGCAGATAGCTGATATTAAAAGCAGTAACTTAGGTTACTTTTATTTTACAAAAACAAAAAAAATGAAATAGGTCCTGGCGCGGGCTCAGAACGCGGGAGCGGGAGCTGTTAAGTTAAATTTCACGCGGACGGTGTCGCGGGCTCAGCTAGTTGTAAATAAAATTTACAACATCAATTGAATTTATTTCAAAGCTTGCTTTTTTGCCGGTCCAAAAGTTAATTCAAAGGATGACATCAGTTCTTTTTAAACGCTAGTTCTAGTTACCAAACATAGAGTTAGTAATCATGCATCTGTTTTAGGAGTGCTATCCTTGCCTTGACTGCGGGCCCTTTCATCTCATTTGTAAGGAGGGGAGCGTCTAGAAATATCTTAACCATAGTTGACTAGTTATAGTAAGCGTATAGTTTATGATATACATAGATAATAATAATATTAAGTTACGTATTTTTTTTTCATTTCAAATGTTAATAAAATCATCATATCTGGCTCGAATCTACAGGGTGCAAGCGGCATATATTTTCATGAATTATGCTAAAATTGATTTTAGCTTGAAATGCGCGTTCATGCGTATTGAGTATTTATTAACACTGCAGTTTATATCTAAAATAGCTTTTATTTATTGAAAATTGCAACTCTGGGGTGTCCAGAATCATGAGTTGAATCCATGGTATCAGTTTTCGTTACGATGCCCCTTACACCTTGTATATCTTTAAACAAGTCATTACTTGTCTAAAAGGAAAAAAATCTCAGCTAAGTCAAGTAAGTTTGGAATTTATGATAAAATAAATCCTATTCTATTAAAGCAACTGTTAAAACGAGAGTTAAAATCAATGTAATGACAATGGCGATTATCACCTGGCAAATAAATCGAACTTTTGAAAAGTTATCGACATAGCTCAAAGAATTAGCATGCTGAAGTGGCAGTGGGCTGGCCATATTTTGCGAAGAACCGACAACCGCTGGGGTAAACGTGTTCTTGAGTGGAGACCTCGACTCGCCAAGCGTAGTGTAGGACGCCCTCCGACCAGGTGGGATGACGATCTGCGAAAGACTGCAGGCAGATGCTGGATGCGGCAAGCTGAAGACAGGGCGCTATGGCGCTCATTAGGGGAGGCCTATGTCCAGCAGCGGACAATTATAGGCTGATGATTGATTGATTGAATTATTGATTTGAAAAATATTTAAGATGTTAGTTAGATAGTGTCCGTTCGCTATACAATATTCATACGCCCTTCGTTTCACCTTCTTGAGAACATAGCACACGGGCACTGCACTCATGCCCTATGACATCAATAATATGATGACAGCTGATAAATAGAATCTTGAGGATCTGTTGATTAAGAGTTATTTCGCAAGATGGGTTAGTATTTTGTGAAGACAAATTTCAATTGATGCAGATAATATATTATACATGAATGTAGCCAACTAAAATTCTCATGAATCTTCTAAATATATAAAACTCAAAGGGGACTGACTGACATAGTGATCTATCAACGCACAGCTCAAACCACTGGACGGATCGAGCTGAAATTAGGCATGCAGGTAGATGTTATGACGTAGACATCCCCTAAGAAAGGATTTTGATTAATTCCACCCCTAAGGGGATAAAATAGGGGATGAAAGTTTGTATGAAACTTTGTCAATTTTAAACCGATCGGGCTGAGACTATGCATGCATAAAGCTACTATGACGTAGACATCCCCTAAGAAAGGATCAAATTCCACGCGGACGAAGTCGCGGGCTCAGCTAGTAAAAATATATAAATAACGAAAGTCCGCAAACAAGCGTATGCCCCGCCTGTTGTTAAGCAGTTACCGTAGTCTATACATTATACCTTTATACTGGTTAGTATAAAGGTATAATTCCGCGTATCTCTCGTGCCTCAAACGTGAATAACTGTCAAAAATCGATGTCAATAACTAATTCATATGTCAGATAAAATATCAAGGTCGGCACGGAACCTTTTGTGTCGTAATCAGCACCTATTGTGGTTCAGTGCATTCGTTTTAGGGGCTTGACCCCTAAAGTTCAAATGTTGCTTCCACGATAATGATTTCTGATCAAAGAAATGATAATAAGTAATTATTATTATTACAATATCTTTGTTTCTTATTATTACATTTTCTTTGTTTATGATGAATACATTTGTAACTAATAGATACTTCGTTTTGAAAGAAAATAAAGAAAGAAAAAAACTTTATAGCGCTAGCAGAAAAATAAAATAAAGGAATATAAGATAATATTTTTTTTTACAAATTCTGCTCGCTGCAATCGGACCCAAATCAGCATGTGCTGGCTGACAAGAACCAGCGCTGGTCTTCCATTGGGCCCGTTCGGGGATTACACGGGCGCAAACCACAAAAAAAAAGTAAATTTGTACTAAACTAAATCAAGACCTAAGGGCTCGTACCCAAAACTATAAATAAATATTACAATTATAACGAAAACCAAAAATCATAATTTGTCTGTGCTGTACGACACATAAAACCAAGAATTTTATATTTTGCTACGTCGTTTAAAAGTGCTAGAGTCAAGCTGTAGCCCATGACTACAGCTCGTATTATATGCTGTACCACCCTCTCACAGAAATCAGCGTAAAGTAGATATAATAGCTGTGTTTCGTACGATGAGTGAGAGAGCCGCCAGCTTAACCCCTTTCCGTGTTTCGTCTGTCCGCCGTCTGTCCCTTTAGGTCGGGAACTTGCGAGCAATGTCTTCGGTATTTTAATTATTATCTTGCTTTTGTTATTTTTTATTGATAAGTGGGAGTAGGTAAGCACACTTACCTACTTACAATTATTGTAGGAAACATATATTATTTTGTAGTCAAGAGCTTGTTGTTTATAGATCTCATTCAATTCCAAGATAGATCCGTCCGACTGTTGCATAATTTCACGTCAGAGCTTCCAAAAATAGGTCTACTGACCTTTGACCTTCGCTCATAATCCTGAACGAAATGATAAATGATGTCATTCAGTGAACATTCCCCAATATTAATTGTGTTGGACTAGTATCGTGGAGCTAGTACCGCGATTATAGGATGTGATCAAAGGTCGCGGACCCATCGCGCACCCACTACGATACGATTGGTAAACGCAAGTCATAACGCTGCGTTATACTAGATGAAACAGAAAGGGTATACTATTTTTTTGCTAGTTTACTTTGTAAATCTAAAACTATCGGCTTTGTTGGACAGTTGAAGTACTAAAGGTTTCAGTTTTGTAGACTTATGGAATCTGTCAACAGCTGTATCCCTGTAACACATTTTGTTTTTCAACCTGTATTTTGTAAATTTGGCTATTTTAGACCACAAATGACGGCGTTGGAACCCGAGTGATCTAGGGCACAATAGTATGTTTCTGAGAAGACTAAGGAAACAAATTAAGAAAGCTTGCTGTTAGAAATCTATGGGGTTTTTATTATTATTTCTTAGTTATATGAAACTCTGATCAGTTTTGTTAAGTATGCCATTCAGTAATAAACTCATTATTGGTAAAAATGACAGTAGATCAATCTGGTTCCAACGTCGTCAAATGGGTTCGAGGAATTTTATTTACCCACAAAATATTATACGGCCTAGAAAAAATACAGTGACTAAAAAAATTGATTGTAAAAATGAAATTTATATAAAAAGAGTTCACCAAGGGGGCGCAGTGCGCAATTTGAGATGTCTATCGAAAATGTATTAGCACGATGTTTTCTATGTTTTATGTAACAAAGTCGGCAAACAAGCATACGATCCACCTGATGTTAAGCAGTTATCGTAGCCATAGATGCGAGCATTACAACAGACATGGCTCGCACGACGCCGACTAGAAAGAGGATTGGAAAGAGGGAGGGAAATGACGGGAGGGTTGGGCTTCCGGCTCTCAAACGCAGATATTATAGCTACTCTACGTCAACCTTCTGTGAGAGGGGGTACTACCCCGGTCGATCCAGCCCGTAATACAGCTACAGCTACAGCTCGGCTCTACCACCGTAAAATAAACCACACCGTAAATATTTACAGCGACTCCTATAATAATAATTTTCTCAGGTGTTACTTGACATGGATCGCCGCCCACATATTAAAACTGGGCGATAAAATATAATAGCTGATGGGTACCGTGTGATTTAACGCAACTCATAATTTTGTGTGCGGCAGCGTGCTGTAGATCGTGCTCGTGAGTCGGGTTGCAGCGTTTAGCCTGCGGTTGTGCGCATGCGTCAAACTGAGTACACTGGAGACTGTCTTCGGTCACCACCAAAAAAACATTTTAATAAAAAAATTGAACCAACTTCAAAAAACTTGGGTGCACTTAAATACTAAAAATAACTAGAGACCTTAAATAACTCTTTTGGTGACGGTGCCAATTGACTCCAAGGTTTTATTTAACCTAAAGTCCTGCGGATAAGCTAAATTGTCTTGAAACCCGCGCGTATTTAATCGAAAGAAAGAATACGAGTAGGAGGTCTTTTAAAAATGTTATCCGCTTCCCTCCTTCGCAAAGTGGGAAACACAAATATAACTGTATGGGCTGATTGACACATAAGCCGGACTGTCTGGCGTGTGTGGCCAATCCGTGCTAGGGTTTGTGTTGTATATGATCACGATTGCTTTTCTACGTCGCTCGATCTAAAAGTCGCTCGTCTACGATCTGCTAACCGATTAACCGATCTTAGATCCTCAGATCATTGCACCACACTATCTAGATCATCGCTGTTTTGCGCATCATTATACTTACAGATCATCGGCAAGTTGCCTTGATCCTAAAGATAGTTTAAGCCTGCGTTGATCTGGGAGTTTACGTAACATCTCATTTGCTCAGGTCGAACGCAGACTTAAAGTTGCAAGTAGGTACTACATTAGGCCAATAAAAACAAGTAATTTAGTTATTAACTTAAATCCGGCTTCAAAACGTTGCATTGAAGGCCAGCTTAATTCTTAGCCTAGGGGTACCATTTTTCGTAGTAATTGGGCTCCGCCATAAACCGTTATTATAAAGCTGTCAGTTTTAATGTTATGGTTTGACAGTTGATCCCAATTAGACGGCACTTGTTATAGGTATGACCTTATTGCTATGGTTATGGTAAGGTGTTTGTGATGCGGCAGCGATTTCATTAAACCGTTTATAAATTTGTTGCATCGCCATCGCCGTTCCGGTAAGACACATGCCTAAGCTATTTACTCTGATGATCTATTTATACTCCGATATAATCCCTTATCGATTACTCAAAGCCAAAAAAATTGTGGTCTGCAAAAATGTTGTATGTGCAAATAAGTTTTTTAATACTTACCTACGGATTTTTTATTATAACACTTTTAATAAATTCATTATAACTTTTCTATGGAAACTGATATTTCAATCAAATTTATGTAATCTATATATATGTATATAACTCAAAGGTGACTGACTGACATAGTGATCTATCAACGCACAGCCCAAACCACTGGACGGATCGGACTGAAATTTGGCATGCAGGTAGATGTTATGACGTAGGCATCTGCAAAGAAAGGATTTTGATTAAATTTACCCCCAAGGGGATAAAATAGGAGATGAAAGTTTGTATGAAACTTTGTCTATTCAATTCCACGCGGACGAAGTCGCGGGCACAGCTAGTATAATAATATGCTGCTTTTAGACACACTACTAGGCACATCGATACTTACTAGACTGAACATATGCTTTGCATTTACCTCAGAAAAACATTAATTATTTTAAACATCGTCATATAACACAAAAAGATCATGCATTCTAACCATCGATTTCTAAACTAATTATGACATAAAACGACATAACGACCACATAACAACCGCCATTAGTCACACTACAAATCAATTAATCATAAGTTAATTTATTCAATTAACACTGGATACGCCAAATAAACCCTTATGTGTGTGAATAACAACGTGTTTGCCCTAGTTAGTCTAGTAAACCGTGTCGTAAGTGACCATAAATACCTACATTAGCCTCTTGTCAACAGGCATTAGATTAACGAAAACTATTGCATTTATGCAATATTATTATAAGCGCAAAAAGCAGTGATAGCCGATTGGTTAAAGCACGCGTCTTGCGGGCGCCAGGTCTTGGGTTCAGATCCCTACTCGCACCTCTGGATTTTTTGAAATCTATATGCGAATCATAATTTCTATATGATTATCACTTGCTTACGGTGAAGGAAAACATCGTGAGGAAACCTGCATGTCTTAGAAGATCTAACCAATTTTCGAAAGACATTTGAAATCCGCCAACCCGCAATGGGCCAGCGTGGTGGATTATGACCTGAATCCCCCTCATATTGAGGGGAGGCCCGTGCCCAGCAGTGGGACGTCAAAAGGGCTAAATTACTATTACTATTATTAGCGGTAGTAAAACGGGATGTCACTATTTTCTAAACTCCTTGGTCGCGATTCTCTTTTGTTGAGAACAACTGTTGTCTTTGGATGATAAGTCTAGAATGTCTATGAATAAAGTATGTTTTTGTGTTTCCTCCTTGGTGATAATTGCATTGTGGTTTGTCGTATTTTGAAGTATACAACATAACCACTTTATTTAGTGTATCTGGGTGTATACAATAACTCATCACAGTTGAGTCTTTTACTATGTGCTCGTACTTGTCAAATTGAGTGGTTTAAGCGATGGGAAGCCGTAAGAAATAAAGCTATCAAATACTTTTTGCACTTATTTTTTTTTTTTTGTTTATGAATCTGCAATCAGCCCTCTAGCTATAAGCAGGTGTTTTTGATTTGCTATAACATGGTGTGCATGACTCCAATGAGCATGTCACATGAGGCACACCTAATTTTTATTGCGATCTAGGATATTATGCCTTTTGAGGCGCTTATTTGGGTTTGGTTGCAGCAGCTGCACGGCTAGATGGTTTGGGTGGATCGCAAGTCTCCACTTGTAGGTATTTTCTACAATCCCAATTGTGTCCTTAACTGTGTCTACTTTCAATTGCTCGTGTAGTTCTGCATTGGTAATAAACCATGGTGCATTACTCAATGTCTTCAGGATGGAATTTTGTAGTCTTTGGACTATGCTGTACTTATAGATATTTATATTTCCATAAAAAGCATCATTAGCTTAGTGGTTAGAAGATAGATGATCCGTGTTCAATTTCCACTTCAGCCCCACCATTGAAGTAAGTTCAGCGTAACACAAGCATTAAGTTTAGTTAAAAGGTTGAACTCGTTTTCGTAATGTGATTCTCTCAGATTGCTACCTACAAATATTTAATGAATAACAGAATATGAGGTACAATAATTATTACATATAACATTTATTCCCAAGGCAACTATCAATTAATACGTCAATATAAATTATACCAGTATTAAAAATACTAGATCATTTTTACAAAATAATTAGTTTTAGCCTTTTTAAAGGTCACTAAATATGGAAAGGCCAATTACTTTGTGCAGACATCATTATAAATCAGTGCGCGTGAGCATATAAATTATATTGCGAGAAATGCCTTCAAAACTTCTAGATTACCTATAATGCCTAAACTATTAGGTTTCAATGAAACTAATTTATTGCGGCGTGTGGGAGCAGTTAAAGTTACTAATGTTTATGGGAATTTATGTTAAACTTAGCATTGATAATAAAATATTGATACATGAAATCCATGAAATAGGTAGAGGAAATACTGTTTTCGATACTGATTCGATGATACGAAATACTGATTCAGCTACTGAGCTGAACTGTATCTCTTACCGACATAGTTCTAAGAGTACGGTATTTATACAAAAAAATCTTTGCATTAATTAAAGCGTAATAAGTAATTAAAGTGAGCAGTAATAGCCAATTGGTTAAGCACTTGTCTTGCGTGCACAAGGTCTTGGGTTCAAACCCCAGCTCGCGCCTCTGGGTTTTTCGAAATCTATGCGAATCATAATTTCAATGTGATTATCACTGCCTTAAGGTGAAGGAAAACATCGAGAGGAACCCTGGATGTCTTAGAAAATTAAACCAATTTTCGACAGACATGTGAAATCCGCCAACCCGCACTGGGCCAGCGAGGTGGATTATGGTCTGAATCCCCCTCGTAGTGACGGGAGGCCTGTGACCAGGAGTGGGAAGTCAAAAGGGCTAAATTTTTATTTTCTCAATTAAAGTGTCCCACGATTGCCAGTATAAGTAATAATTATAAAAATATTTTCATAATTGGAAAAAATGCAGACGTTTCAGTAGACACTTAAAAATAAAATTAAATATCGCCAGACTAACACACCTCCTGTACCGCTCGAACCATTAAACCAAGCGGCCTTCTCTTCATGTTTTAAATCTGTACCTAGCCAGCATCCCTTTAAGCCTGAGATAAAGCCGATGATACTGTAGTACCTGGGAAGAGAAACGTCTCCACTCTGCTGAGATGCGAATGCTGAGATGGATGTGTGGAGTGACGCGAATGGATAAGGTGAAGAATGTGTATATAAGAGGTAGTGTCAGGGTAGCGCCAATAACAGATAAAGTGAGAGGTAGGAGGCTGGAATGGTTTGGACACGTGATGAGAAGGGATGAGAAGCATGTGACTAAACGAGTGATGAATATGAATGTGGATGGATACAGTGCGAGAGGAAGGCCCAAGAAAAGATGGATGGATTGTATTAAGAATGATATGAACGAGGTTGGAGTGGATGTGAGTATGACGGGAAAGCGCGATGTATGGAAGGAAAAGACATACTGCGCCGACCCCAGATAATGGGAAAAGGTAAGGCAGATGATGATACTGTAGTACCTAAATCCCTTTCTGGGGAGGTTATTTTAAATCATTCGAATCAATATCGGAAACGAATTCGGAAACTTTAAACATTTGTATTTAACTAACAAAAGAAACAACATTAAAATCGGTTCATCCGCTAGCGCTACGTTGCCACAGACAGACACACAGTTACACAGATACACAGATAGATATGTTAACCCTTTGGCATCCGTGACGTTTAATTCGCGCACATCCGTCAAGTCCCGCGGTCATATGCCGTATCGCGGCGTCAAATTACAAGTGTCGTAAAAAACCCTCTCATTCAAATTCTATTGGCACTATCGCCTTTCTGATGAATGTTTTAGTTTCTTGAATAAAGGGGCCGTATGTTATAATGCCAAATGAGAATAACATTACTTCAAGCAAAAATATACCATAGCTTTTTAGAAAAACGGTTTTAATTAGCCTGCGTCCTGCAAACACAGTAATGTGCCACCGGGACTTGCCGGTGTTAGCTAATAAAACTAGCATTAATGTGCCACCGGGAAACAAAGTGTTAAACTTATAACACCCCTCTTTTTTCGTCGGGGTTACAAAAATACATACAGAGAAACATAGAACCTCCTTCTATTTGGAAGTCGTTTAAGAATGGCAAACGTTTAAAGGTTTCGAATCCGATATTGATTCGCATGATTTAAAATAACCCCCTGTATGGCAGTCAAATTAAATTGCAAACATTAATAGAATTCTTGTCTTGTAATTCGCATTTCATTATCTCGTTGAAATGTTCAATTGCTTAATCTTTTGAACTTAGTAATGAACATCCAGACCCATTGTTCTTTGATGGACTTAGTAAAAAGGTATTGAATTTGTCTAAATGCCAGATACTAAAGAGATTATCTGTGGATATTGAATCGCCCCTGGTTATATTCTGTGATCTAGCAATTTCGTATCGGCAATTTTTTTTTCAATGAGTTTTTAATGGACTTTAATAATGAAGAGGTTCTTAATTTGATACATAATTATGTTCATTTGTTTGTCTCTGTGTTTGTAACTGCGCATTTTAACTTTTACTGTACAGTAGGGGTATGAAAACCTTAACCAGTTTTCAAATTGATTCATTTATCGTGTTGCGAGCACAGAGAACAGACAGTTGCATAGAAAATGGTGTTCTAACTGTTCGACAACAAAGTATATATTTTCTCAAAACAAAGTTGTTTGTTTTTTTTAACTTGTCTAATGGTTTGACTTGCCATTAATATTTTTGATATACGTAGTAATTAATATCCTCTTTGGTTTTTATGTTTATTAGAACTATTGTTATCCTCAGTACCACATACTATACACACGTCGTAACATGGTGACAATCATAAGTTGACAATGTTATTAAAATGTTGACAGCACTGCTTCTTGCATTGGAATGTTGGCATTACTGTTTCTTGCACTCGTGCAAGCAAAAGGACTTTAGGGTGATTAACCTTTTAATTCCCCAACTGTACAATACACTACATTTTACTCTATCCAGGTGTTAAATTCGGTCATTATCAATCATCTTCTTCTTCTATATATATATATAAATGAATGTTTGTCTGTGTGTCCTTTATAGAATCGTAAACTATGCATTTGATCATATCGTGATCATCAGCAAAGTGTTGTGCATGAGCCCACAAAAGTTTCTGAGTTGTTACGACTAATCTTTGACAGTTTAGCAACGCGCGCAAGGTACAGCTAGTAATGTATAAAAAGAACACTGTTATCTTCTTTAAGTAAATGACCACTACAAGACTTGAAATCTAATATATAAAATTCTCGTGTCGCGGTGTTTGTTGCCAAACTTCTCCCAAATAGCTCGACCGATTTTCACGAAATTTTGTGTGCATATCGGGTAGGTCTGAGAACAGAACAACGTTTGCCGGATCAGCTAGAAAATCATAAAATAGTTGGAGCCAGTCTTAATTTGAGTCTTATAAGTCCTAAAGAAGATGGGAAATATTCCAATAGTAGGTATAGGTCTAAAAAGTATCAAGTTTAAAAAAATATAGGATAGATAGTAGGTAAGTGTATTCAAAATTTAAATTTAAAACGAAAAATTATGTAATGAATATTACTTAATTAAAAAATCAAAATTGAAGATCATGCCTGTGACCTTTTAATTGCGACCACGCTCCAACTAAATTGCAAATGAACTATAATAAAAATTATTTCGTAACAAAATAACCATTACATTAGAAAGTGTAGAACTTACAACCGCACTTTAGCCGGTTAAGTAATAAGGTGCAATATCGCTTGCACGTGGCCTCTACAGATGCAGAAAGGCAATACATTTTTTGATGCCATTACTTATCGAGACTGATGCGGTTTACTGAGGATAAAACAAAGACGGATAAGTAACTTTAGTAAGTAAGTTTTACATCGTGCGGTTGAAACGAAAGTGTGTTTGTAACAATCTAAGTCTTCTCTTCCAGGGTGCGCTTCGTTTATTACTAAAGTCTACCGGATATTTGTTCACAGAAACCATTACACCTGCTAATTATAACCGGTCTGACCCCCGATTAAGTGAAACCACAGAGTGGAAGCTATAGGAAATAGTTATATGACAATAAAATGTCATATAGCTGAAATAAAACTATTTTTACGGATTATATCGCGTTTATTTAATTTTATGTTCCCGACGTTTCGATATAATCCGTAAAAATAGTTTTATTTCAATGTGTAGTATTCGCGTAAATATAGGAAAACAATATGTCATATAGCTATTTCCAAATAATTTATAATTTCAGATAATATGTGTTAGGTAATAACAAATTTTAATTAAAAAAATTCAATATACCTATATGTAGTGGAAGGATTCCTGAAAATTTTACCAGTAGTAGGTACTAATTACCTCACCCAGAAACATGATATAATATGCCCACGTAAATCGAAATTTTATGTAAAGTTAAGTACCGAATGTTTGAATATCAATACTTTGTGTGATCTAAGTAGTCGTATGTTACATCTGCCGGCTTGTGTATCGGGTCAACTGTGCGATTTTCCAGATAGCCTTGGCTCTGATCCGATTGGTTCTGTTATTCAGAAAACGACACAAGGTAGAGGTAACTTACTGCAAAGTGATTGATTAGTACGGCGGTTATCTAATATTTTTAAATGATCTTGTATAAATTTATTGTTTTTAAGGTTTTTAAGCTCACTGAGTTCATACTTTATGATCGGTATTTTAATGCAATATACTTATAATGCTGGTATCATCACAATCATCGTAATGGGTATATTATAACTAGCGACCCGCCCCGGCTTCGCACGGGTGCAAGAAACCTCTAAAATTTTGAGTATTACTCTACTATATTATGCATGTATTACACATATACCTTCCTCTTGAATCACTATATCTATTAAAAACCACATCAAAATCCGTTGCGATCTAAGCATACATATAATAGGGACAGACAGCGGGATGCGACTTTGTTTTATACTATGTAGTGATATAAATAATTGATAATATAAGCGGTCATTCTCATGAAAGAAGCCGACTTTTCTATCTACACATTTTTTACACATAATGAACATATTTGCCATCTGAATTACAGTAAAATGTATAAAAATTCTCGACGCGTAGTTGACTGTGTGAATGATCGCTAAATCATAATTCTCACTGAAAAAACGACGAAATATTATGTCTCTTAATGCAACTTCTGGCTTGTCTCAGTTTCTCAGTTTGATTGCCTGTAACATATTTATTTAGCTCGGTTTTTTTTTTTTAATTGACTATATGTTGTTGGCCAGAGTGGCCATAACAACTTCACCCGGACAGAGGGCGAGCGCAAGTGCGCTCCAGCCGGAGGGGCAAGGGGGCAGCTAGCTCAAGGGCGCCACAAGGGACACGACCTCGGCTTGGGGCGCTGCCAGAAGAGGTGGCGAGGGTAAATCTACCACCGGATCGGAACGCGACCTCGACTGAGAAGATCATTTAGCTCGGTATCGACGCATCGCAACTATGTACGGCCTGATCACTTGTATTTAGTTCGATTTGTTTTAAATATGTGTCACACCTACCTATTTAGCGTACTGATTGCGTAGCCTTCAATAGATTGAGACTGCGGATTTTTTTCAATAATTAAACTCCTAGTTTAAATCAAACTAAGTTGAATAATTTATTGACTCGGGCGATAGATTGCGGAAAAAGTTTGCGTTTGAATGTTGACAAGCCGAGGGAAAATGATTGGTCTTAGAGTGATATTAGAGTTAAATAAATTTCATACTGTGACTTTGATACATTTTTTATGTTTTTTTTCGATATATTTATCTAAAGTGATTCTAAACTAATTATTATGGAATGATATTATTTTTCATTCTATATTTTTCCTAGACTTTTCCCAAATCAGTATCCAAGCACTATATTCTAAAGTAAGCGTATCGTCATCAAAAAATATTTATTTATTTTCTCAATACATACAAATATGCTGTCTCTAATGCCCTAATTTATGAAATTTGTAATAAGAGCGAGATGGGACACATATATACACAACATACACACTATTAGTGTTTTTGCTTATCAATATTTTTCCTGTAACGTCTTATAGCTAGTTACTGACATATATGGTAACACTGTAATAGAATAAATAATATAAATGAAGATTTAAAAAAAATAGAATAAAAACTGGCATAGCTGGTCGATTGACAGGAGTTACTTTGAGGAAATCTATTGCAAAATTAATTTGAGTGATGGACCCCACCACTCAAACTGAGGTTAAAAATGATGATTCGTACTCCCAAAACATTGTTGATTTTAAGTTATATCTTATATACCATATAAAATATAGGTATAAAATTCGCGTGTCAGAATGTTAGTTACCATACTCCTCCGAAACGGCTCGAACGATTTTCATGAAATTTTGTGTGCACATCAGGAAGTCTGAGAATCGGTCAACATCTATTTTTCATACCCCTGAAAGACAGGACAACGTCTGACGGGTCAGCTAGTTTATATGTAAAAATGTATATAACAAATAGGATACAAAATCATGAATAGTGATCAGGTGTATTGTAGTGTTTGGGTTTTGATGTGCAAGTGATTTTAGCGCCGCGCTGCCGGTCTTACCGTGCGGTCAAGCTCAGGTCTACCTGACCATCAAAACATGCTGATAATACTGGATTATGTATGTAGGTACCTATGCGAGGGTATGACCTGCCCGCCGGGATTGCATGTACCTGGGCACCCTGAATATTGTCCGCACGAATGCACCTGATGTACATTTCATACAGTATACAAGGTGAAACATAAAGGGTAACTTTTTTTTTCAAAACTTAACTTTGTAATTCTAAAACTATCAGCTTTGGAGGGAACTTGAAACACAAAAGGTGTTATAGGAATACAGCCGTTGACCGATTTCACAAGTCTACAAAACCTTTAGTACTTCAACTGTCCCACAAAGCCGATAGTTTGAGATTTACAAAGTTAAGTTGCCAAAAAAATAGTATACCCTTTTTGTTTCACCTAGTATAACTACCTAAATATACATCTTGGTATATATATAGTTTCATCCGTGTATCGTGCCACACACTTATTTTTTTTTATTATATCATGTAAGTACATTAGTTTCGCGATTGCGATGCAACTTATTAGCCAATCTAAAAGTCGAACATCCCACGACCTGTGTGCCTGTAACTATAGCTTATTATATATAATATATTATATCGTTGGTAAGTGTTATGTGTTGTGTAATTTAATGACCACAGGCGATGGGTGATTTTTGCGTGGTTTTTTAATTTTATGTCCACATCTTTGGATAGTTTTCGGTAATAATTAATTAAAAACCACTTTTTATCATTAAAAAATGTATTTACTCGTAGAATAGAAAAACCAAACTGACACCGAAAGTCATAAAAACCACAAACATGTGAAACATCCAACAAATATTATTGGCATATAATTTCTAATAAATTATAATCAAAAACAGTATTTCCAGATATGACACACTCCCTAATAGAGCATAAAATAAGTTTTTCGGTCTTTTAACACGTTAGCTGCGGCACCAATTTTTGCATACTTTCCGTTCCTGCGGCACGAGGTATAATCGGCCCGTACCGTGACCAGACGTTAGGGCGACACGCGGTCTATTAGACCCCACCTCCTTTTACAGACTAAAATCCATTTTCTGGCGCGAAATCAAAGATAAATGAGAATTTTGGTCCTTATTGATATAGACAGTGAATTGATGAACCCTAATCCACCGTCGCCCCGGGATCTGATGGCTAGTTTAGGAATTATTAGCAAAACAAAATATGGGATCTTATACACCTCGTAACGCACTGAAATAGGGCAAATTTTCGCTGCGATTAGTGATGGGAAAAATAATATCGACGTTTTTAAACTGTCTTAACTACGCAACGACTTGACCGATTTTGATCAATTATATCTCATTAGATCGTTTTAAGGGCAAAACCTGGCAAAACAACACAAAGCTATCAAAGGATACATTTTTTTTTTAATAATCTAAATTGTGCTTGAAGGCGCCATAAAGAAAAAAAAACCGGCCAAGTGCGAGTCGGACTCGCGCACGAAGCGTTCCATTCTATACCATTAAGAGGCACCTATTACAGACTTATTATTGGAAAATTATGGATTACGGTTTATGCATAAGGTTTATCTTTCTATTTGTATATGATGCACAACACTGGTCGCGGGAAGCTCGCGTTGAGTGCGGTACGAGGTCAGGGGGGATATGGGACGTTTTAGCCTCGTTCCGCACTGCATTAAAATTATATTAATTCAGTGCGGCACGAGGCCTAAGACATCCGGTACCAAGGTAGGTACACCACCGAGTCCGGAACCATTAGTGATCTCAAATATATATTTATCTCTTTCCTACACTGGACCAAACCAAAGCTATGCTATTCGCACGACAGAGAAATTCACTTTTTTGCTTGCCGCACCACAGGGAAGTTGCATCAGGGGTGATTTAGGCCTCGCTTCGCACTTAACGTGTTAAAATACGTACTAATGTTTTAAATAAACAATTTATTTATATAAATAAATATAGTTACTCAGTGATACACTAATTTGCATAAAATTAAGTGTGCGAATTGGATGATTGGTCCTCATTTAATATTCAGACATGTCAGAATTAATGGCTCTACAAATGATTGTGTTTGATTTACATTCTAGCTGAATTATTTTTAGATAAGTGATTATTTCATGATAACTCAGTCTATTTATTAGATAGGTACTGGAACAATTTGCTTTAAATTAGAAAATTTAAGTCCGAAGCATTAAAATAATAAAAATGATCATATTTTTTTTCATTGTAAAATACCCATAGTACATACAAGATTTGCTATGTTTAGGGTTATACCGTTTGATATGTTTATTAATAGATATTTTATTTTATTTTTAGCGATTTAAACAATCCATTTAATTTAATAAGTAGGTAATTATAATACTTTCGTTCGTTTCCACTTTCCTAAAGCTGAATACAAAAATAAACAAAGAATATTTTTTTATTACTGTAACACGACGAACTCAAGCCGCAACTCACAAACAAGTCCGAACATCCGCTTGACCAGACCAGTGGCTGTATGAAGATGGTAGTATGCTCTTGATGTGTTCCGGCAATACCGGTATCGCTCAAGGTCCTTGCGATTGGTGCGGATCCGTTGAGGTAAAGCTACACAAGAAGCGTAGCTGATGCTATAATATCTTTACTTTCATCAGACGTATGGCATAGTAAAACACTAAGGCCTGTATTCATAAATGAATCTCAAGTCTGAGGGTGATCTTGGAAATGTCATTCTCATGGCATCCCATTACAAAAAGGCATGTCAAAAGCTTACTCAAGACCACTCTCAGACTTGAGATCGATTTATTAATACGGGCTTAAAGATAATGAGGACGGCCCCACGTTAGAGTTCACATTGACATTTGACAGTTCTGATACTTTCTCTCTCTCTCTGACCTGGAAATAACTTGTATATATGTCAAGAGACTGACATAAGTGCAGTGACAGATGTCGTCAACCCAGCCCAATCAAGCGACATCTGGTGAACTGAAAATACTTGGCCTTCCGTGTCATCGAATGTTCCAAAAGCACTGATATAACATAATATATTATGCAGTACCAACATACAACAAACCGATTAAATAAGATACAATTTGTACGTAAATGCATAGTACTTGTATATAGCACAACGTAATCTCCCAGAAGATGACCAGAGACTAATCTTATGGCACTGGAAAATTAAAAAGCTATACGGATTTTATTCGAGAACTTTTCATAGAAATTATCTTTGTGTTTATATTATAATTCAGGTGTGCGAGTGTTCGTAGGTTATTTTATAAACGGCTTGACCGATTTTGAAGAATGTTTTTTGTACTTATGTGGTCACCTTGATTGTTCTTAGTTATAGTTCGACCCGATATATGGTGCTGTTATCAAGCTGCGCGCAAAATCTAGCATATTGTTTAAGAATCATGCGAATCCTAATAAAAATAAAAGTTTTAATAAAAAGCTGCGTACTTATTGAAGGCATTTAAAGCTATTAAATATAGCATATCTTTCTGTACAGCAGAACCTTTATATTTGATAGAGAACGGTCCCATTATGAGCTGTTAGTAGGCTTAGTCTCGAAATGATACATTCATTAAGTTATTATTGTATCTTCAAGGCGCGTTTTGTGGCAAGATGTACGCCACAATCTCCATTTTAGTCTAACATTATTTCGTCATCCAAGTGAAATAATCTATTACAGGATGTTGGGTCATGGAATGAACTTTTACAGTGTTGAGATACAATTGAGTTATTTGTTTCGGTGGCCAAAATTGGAACTACCCACCTTTATTATTAGGAAATTGTTATTGTTTTTGCCAGAGTTATATTATTATTAGTGATTGGTCACGAAATACCTGATAAAACTTTACTAATACTTTACTGATAAACAAACTAATTATGTTGTCCTCAAATAAGCAACGCTTGTATAGTACGGCAACCCGCACTTGGATAGCGTGGCGGATTACGGCCTGATTCCTCCTCGTAGTGAGGGGAGGCCCGTGCCCAGGAATGGGAAGGCAAAAGGGCTAAATTATTATATATTATTATTGTATCGCATAATGGTCTGAAAATGATTCCAGTGACTCTCATGCCTAGATTATTTCCTAAATAAGCCACAATGCATAATATGTTACTACTACCACCTAGTAAAGTAAGCAGCGTAATCTCAAAGCAGTACATCAGGCAGTCATCTAGCCTCTCAGTTACACCAAGCATTACTTGGCATGACCCAAAATTTCCTTGTTTGATGAGGGAGAGAGCTGTAATACCAAACTCCCCTCATCTTTTCCCATTCATCTATCCCAATTCCCACTCCCCATTATATCAGCAAAGTGCGAGCAATGCCATTGACATTGCACGCATTTATATGCCACGGTAACTGCTTAACATCAGGCGGTTTGTGCACTTTTTTTCAGACTTTTTCATATATCGACGACGGCTTGGCGCAGTGGTTCGAGGGTAGGCCGCTCGGCTCACTACACCGGGCAGTGGCGGGTTTGATTCCCGCTAGGGTTAATTTCAGAAATGGCCATTTCGTAATTTTCCCTGGTCTGGGTGTCTCTGGGATCACCCCCAGTCCATTGTACGGTACCCCTAATACAAGGATTGCTTAGTTTGGGAGCATACGGTTGCTGTGTTTATCTGGCGATATTTATTTATTTATTTGTATAAAAAAAGTACCTAAAAATTTTCTGCACTTACAAATAAATGTTAAAGTATTATATATGTAAATACATAGTATTAATTATTTGAATTGAATGCAGTGTAGGTATGTACATTTTAACATAAATAATTAAAAATATTTCAATTATAATAACATCCTGCTATCACGCTGCAAATGTGTCTACGAATAAAAGGTTAATTGGAGCTTGTATTTTAAATTACAATCGTTACAATTAACTCAGTATTTAAGATGTTTAATTATTTTCCTTATTGAGTTCATACTCGTCTCTGCGAGCATCAATAGTTCCCCCTGTTTCACTCAGATCAGCAACGTACGAGTAATGCCTTTGGTAATTCAAGTATCTATAGGCTACGGTAACAGCTTAACACCAGGCGGGTCGTACACTTTTGCCGACTTTGTTATACAAATATCATTTCCACTGAACGTCTCTACAGCTGCCTTAAGTGCAGTAAAATCATTACTACCTTCCTCTTTCAAGACTAGTATTCCAAAACTGAACTCAATATTGGCTAATAGGTCACTTATTCAACTTGATTTGAACTCAAATTAACATTTATAATTGCTTCACTTAGAGGCTGGACCGATATGCATTAAACTAATAATTATTAGTGCAAATTGGAATTCTGTACAGTAGTTACCATCCTTGGACGGCCCTTCTTTATAGAAAGGCCTAGTGCACATGATTAGATATGAGTTTTTTTATGTACATATTATTATTTATTTAGTACTTAATACAATAAAACAACTGGCAATTAAAAACAGGTGTGAAAGAAGATAATCCCGCTAAGTTTATGCCGAATCTTCTAAAGTCGAGGTCGCGTTCCAATCCGGCTATATACTTAAGAAAAAAAACTATAAAATTAATTTTTTTAAGTTTCCCCCTAGGCGTAAGTAAAATCACCATACTGACCATACTGTTGGTGTATCAGTCTGACGATATTATTATTATTATATACCTTTCCTTTTCTTTTAAATGTGTACCCACCTTTATAATGATAGTAACAGCCGCAGCTTCACGAATGTTCGTCACAGCAGATCATGCGTAAGCGCATCGGAATTTTAACATGCAATGTTCTCTATATACTTCAAGGATCCTTCAATTTATTGCATAATGTAAAATAAAGTGTAACAAAGTCGGCAAACAATCGTACGAACCGCATGATGCTAAGCTGTTACCTTAGCCTATAGGTGCTTGCAATACCAAGAGCATTGCTCGCTCGTTGCCAACCTTAAGGGGATTGGGTTGGAATAAAGAAGGGAAGGTAGGTTGGGCTTTCGGCTCTCACCCATCGTACGAAACACTGCTGTAATATTTATTGTGTATAATTATTTGTAATTCTTGGTAATATCAAAAGGCAACACACTGGAGCTATTATAATATTTATATTAATATCTACTACCCTTTGTAATTATTGATTATAAGCAACAGGCGATAAAAAAATATAATGACATGTAAAAAGACAAGCCCGCTGAGTTTCTTGCCAGATCTTCTCAGTCGAGGTCGCGTTCCGATCCGGTTGTAGATATAAGAAAAAAAAAATGTAAAATTGACAATTTGTAAGTGCCCCCGTAGGCCTATACAAAATAAACGATTTGAATTTGAATAGCTACTTTACGCCGATCTTCTGTGAGAGGATGGTACTACCTCTGACTGGCTACAGCTTGGTTCTACCACCCTTATTAATAAACCTACATAAAGCTGTTCAAGCTTCAAACAACTGAATAATGAATATAGATTGGGCCACTATCACCTAATTAGTATTTGGTACGTAAAATTGAAGTTTTCTTTAGCCAATCCGACTAAGTTACCTGCTAAAACTAGGATAATGCTCACGTTCGGTCGATTGGTGGTGACAATTGAACCCGAGAACTCTCGGTAAACGATCATTGTGACCGCTGAACTTTGAAGACAGGTTCAATATCCGGCTCATATCAACATCTTTTAAACTTTAATCGTAACTTCATTCCTATATTTAGGGGCAGATGACTCGTGTAGTGTAAAGGATGACAACGTGACTGATTCATAAAACAACTATTACTATGATCCAAATTTTATATTTCTTCGAAACTATTACAACTTAGAATTGATAGAGTTTTAACACCATCAAATACCAAACGAGGGACTGAATGCACTTTTCACATCAGCGCCCCTAGCGGAAAAGTTCAGACATTAAATTACTCAATCGGCATTTGAATACGTAGAAAACTCATACTAATCCCCTGATCCAATTGCTACTCACGAAAAGAATTAGCAGACAAAGAAAATTAGCGCTTCTTGGGTTAAGAGTAAGACCCATTTCCTTTTGCCGGAGCCGCAGATGAAGCTATGAACTTCACTCATATTGAAAAAAGTTCAATGACATTTGAACGTACCGTAGGATAACCAACCTTATTACCATGTGTGATGCTCCACCGCGCTAGTCGTGTCGTTGACCCCACCCCATAGGTACTAAATTTTTCCACCTACCGCAGATACGATGTTTAGCTACATAATTAATGTAATAAATACAATTTTTCACAGATAAACTATTAATAAGATAGATACGTTTTCTAAATTAATTTGGTCATGCCTTATTGGACTATCTATTCAAAGGATTCCACTACGAAATCCCAAAGATTAAGTTAGGTACTTGATTTGCAAATTAATGGTATTATATTCCGATTGGAGCACATTTATAAGTTGAAGAGTGTTTTGCCCTTTGCCATTTGATGGTCTATAGGGAAGTGCGGTGACCTCGTGACTTGACAAACAAACAGATAGATCCTGGATCCGTCTCTTCCGCAGCGTGTGAACTGATCTGCAATCTATTATAGACTTCAATAATAGGTACTTTATGATTCAATTTTAATCTTTGTTGTTGTGTCTAGCGTAATTTATGTTTTGACACCCAATGCTTCGTAAAATGGGATGTAGATTTGTATATCTGTCTGTGGGAATGTAGTTACTGAATGGATGAATCGATTTTATTGTGTTTTTCTTCTAAATGTTAGTCAGCATCGGCAAAATTGATCTTGATATGTTTGAAAAACTAAGTTTAAATTTTGAGTTTTAAAATTTTCTCGTTCAGCAGTGTTATTACTATGCTATTCACTATAGCAAATTTACATTCTTTAAAATGAAAAAAAAAACGTCTCTGGTAGAGACTTTAGGCAAGCAAGATAGGTTACGGAATGGTAATAGAAAAGTAAAAAAAAAAACAAAATTTGAATAATTTGCTACACACACAAAATGATGATAAACTTTGACACAATTAGGCGCATTACATACATTGCGTTTTCCCCACCGCACACATGATGTTAATCTTTCTGGAACATAGTTGTTTAGACAAAAATCTAGTGTGCCTGTTCGTCTGTATGCCCATATCTGAAGAAGTTCTTTGATAGAATCTAGTACTAAAATGGTAATACTGAAGTGTGTGTTGTGGTGTCTTGACATTTAAAGTACATAATGGTGCAGTGAAGGTGGCGCGGACGCACAAAGAACTTTGTGTGTTTAGGATGTGGGTAGATAGGGCGGGTGGGACTCTGCGTTATATGCCTACTAGTTTCTGCCCGCGACTTGGTCTGCGTAGACTTAAGTAAAGTATTCTATGCGTTAATCTAGGTTATAAACTATCTGTGTTCCAAATTTCATCCAAATGCGTTCAGAAGTTTTTGCGTGAAAGAGTAACAAACATACATCCACACTCACAAACTTTCGAATGTATAATATTAGTAGGATGGTCCTAAGAAACTGTGAATGAAAAAGTGCTTGTTCATCTTTGTTTTTTGCAATCTGAGCATATTTCGTACAGTTAATTTATTTTAAAAATTTGTATTAACATTTATAGAACTTCAAAATAAGATATTACTTATTACTTATGTAGTTCGGATGATAGTGTAATGATGACAGATTAATGATCCTCATAAGAACATATTTTTTCTGATTTAACTGTTACAATTTATTGCTGTTATCAAATCGTTTGAGTTGAATAAGGAACTTTTTTTAATGAGGGTACAATCAGGAATGTGTTTGGGGTTGAAACCGAAATTAAATATTCAAGATAAGACACTCGGAGTAAAAAAACTAAATTAAATTAATACATCACCTATTTAACATTTTCCCTGAGTTTAACCGCTTGAAAGGTTGACGTTTCGAACGCTCCATGCAAATAAAGCCTAACAGGAATACGTAAGGAACTGCCCGTCGCGACATTACTAACGAATGTCTTAACGTAGATTATACGCTTTATAGCTCTATGTATTGTAGAGCGGTCGCCAGCATACATAATAAACGACAAAGGTGTAAAGGTTAGTGGGGCCACCTTCAATACCAAGAGGTCCTAGTTTCGATCCCCGCCCTGGCATTAAACAACTCACGTGGCGAGTGGAGTCATTAATTGCTAGTTATCTTTATAAGATAATGAATACAAACATAAGTCCGAGGGACAAAATAAGTCTTTCACCCGAGGTAAACACTGTGCTTTTCATTACGAATACAAGGAAAGTAAAAATAAAAACAGGATTTGGCTAAATAAATAATACAAGGAAGTATAAACAATACTCTACAACTCGAAAAAAAAAAAGATCGGATTTCCGCCTATTTTTTTTTTTCGTTGGCCGGCCAACTTCATTATTTAGCCATTGTTTTTCATTTTCATCTTTAAATATTTTGCCCAAATCTATGTTATTTTAAAGAAATTCTTGAATTTAAATTATAATTAAGTCATTTAAAAATATATATTCTTTAATTAATACTTAACTTTATGTTATTTCAATTTTACAACGTGCTGTAATTGAGTGACTGTAGAAAAAGTTTGAACATGGTTCCATAGAAATGTGAAAATGGAACTAGTTTTTTTTTAATAATTTGATAGCTGTCAGTTGAAAGCGATTCTCCCGGGCCGGAAAAGTATTACTTTCAACCCACTCCTCAGGTACTTCAGACCTACTTTCAGAGTATGAGTAATGAAAAGTATAATTTTAGTAATAAGCCGATGCAAACAGGGCAATACATCCATGAATTTTGCAAGAAACATCTTAATTTCAATAAAATTACTGGCCACGCATATTTGCATTAGTAATAAAAGCTACAGAATTACAGCTTGGGTTAGTTCATCTATCTTTATTTGGTAATATGAAGCGGTCTTGCGCTATTGTAATGCAATATTGAGTGTATTGTTTCATTAGATTGGACATTATAGACAAGACGTTTCTAGGTAACTGTGTGTTATAAAAATTCTTGAATGGATTTCGATACTGCTTTTTTGTTCATTTCCGTAAAAAGATCTGTGAACATTATTACATAAGATAGGGATACGTTTTTTATTAGGAAAATATCATTTATTTACTCATAATATAAGGTAGACATACCCTCATATTGCATTGGGATAATATTTAATTAAGTATATTTTTTATATTTACTCATAAGTACGAATAATTTTTCCCATAGGCATTTTGAAATACTTTTTCCAAAAATATTAAATAAATACAGAAATATTCGCTATTCAAATTTAAAGATAAATCTACTCATTTATGACTGCATACCTACCTAATTCAATACCTAATACTATTTTCAAGTTTAAACGTCAGTATTTTTGCCAATTTAGAAAGTTATTTTGTAATTTCTTTCACTTTCAGTAACAGTAGTGAAACAAATGGCCCTCATTCTAATTGATTCGCGGAATGTAACTCCCATTTAGCAACACGTCAAGCGAACACTGGCATCGCAACATATAATGACAGTTTACTCTCGCGTCAGTCCGTGTGCACGACAATAATTCCTTTCCCTTTGCGCATTCCTGGCAGATGTGCCAGAACTAAATGATTATTCATGAATATTCATGGCATAACACCCGATATAGCTCTATAAAGCATCTACGTATCTCTACGTAGAGCCTAAATATTTAAAACTGGCATAGGGTCTCTACTCTGCGTTTTGGACCGATGTGAGTAGGGCTTACTTATTCACCGATAGTCGTCTCGATAGGGGGCGAACTTGTTGCTAATTTATGGACGTACTCTCTTCAAGTTTGAGGGGGAAGAACTATTTGTAACTTCGTAGCTACCATAAGAATAAAAACATACTTAATTAATATATTTATATATATATTATAATATATTTAATATTTCTATATATAAATATAACTTAATCAATGTATGGAAATTGTTCAGAAATTAGTGAGTTTTTAGTATCCTGAAAATAACATTATTATTTAAATACCTAGCTGGAAAGATTCCTTAGAAATAAATATTATTTTCGTGAAGTTGCTGGTTATACGAGTATACACATGCCCCATTCTGATCAATTGCGCTTATAGATGTGTAGATATTTTTTTTTTACAATCTGGCTGTTGCGCGCGGTTCTGCTCGCGTGGTGTTTCGATAAAATAAAAGTATCCTAAGTTATTTCTTATAAAATCAACTATCTGTCAGTTAAAGTCCCGTCCAATCAGTCCAGCCCTTTCGGAGATTAACCAGAACAAACAGACAAATAGAATAAGAGACAAAATTTTTAAAATTGCATTTTTGTTCAAAGTATACTTACTTCCTTTAATTTGCATTTAGTAAAAAGCTGTTGTTTCGAGATTACAAACAGAGACAATTCAATTTTGTTTATTTATATAGATACTAGCTCTACCCCGCGACTTCATCCGCGTAGTATTGGATTATTGGGTTAAAAAGTATCCTATATGTTAATCCCGGTTATAATCTATCTGTGTTCCAAATTTCATCCAAATCCGTTCAGTAGTTTTTGCGTGAAGGAGTAACAAACATACATACATACATACATCCACACTCACAAACTTTCGCATTTATAATATTAGTAGGATAGATAAAAATCAACGTAATGGCCAAATATAATGGCCAATCAATAACCATTTCTTAGCAATTGCTACCAACTAGTAGCATGGGTAAAAATATTTCAAAACCCTTTGTTGCAACTTAATACCTTTTGATGTGTTGTAAAATACACGTACCAAGTCGTTGCGTGGCATCAAGCAATTTTGTTGGATGACAATTAAACGAGTGACAATATTTAATTGGTCAGTGGAGACAAGTTGCTAAGTTGTTGGCTGTATTATAACATTGATGTTTATCTCTTTTTGCAACTGAGATTTTTTTAGGATTTAATATTTATTGGGTAAGGTATAATCTATTAAATCAATAAATTACAGACATAATTTATTTAGTGTTAATAAAACTAGTAGTACGTGAATCTTTCGAATTTCAAGTTAGCAGACTACTACGACAGCTTCTTTAAAGCTATAAAACAGTGCTCATTTTGGTGTTTATAAATGAGAGCTTAATATTTAAAAGGTTATATCATAATAATATTAACCCTATTAACGTCCTACTCTTGGACACGGGCCTCCTCTCACTACTAGGGGGTTTCAGGCCATTACCAAGCACACTGGCCCAGTACGTGTTGGCGGATTTCACATGACTTTCGAAAATTGGTAAAATTTTCTAAGATTTCCTCACGATGTTTTCCTTCACTGTAAGCGAGTGATAATCACATATAAATTATAACTCGCACATAGATTTTGAAAAACATAGACGAGCCGGGGTTTGAACTCAGAACCTTAAACCCGCAAGACGCGTGCTTAACTAATCGGCTATCACTGCTATGCTTTGTTTTACTTTGCTTTTTGAAACGGTCACATACATTTATATATGAAACAAAGAAAAGTTTCATTTCTTTGTTTTTTTACATATCTCTTCGCTTTCCTTTAAAAATATGGCCTCACCCACCTCTAGTAAGTATCTTGCCAGTGTCAAGTGTTCAATAAATTTAAGAAGCGCCTATTAAAGTAAGACAATCAAGCATTATTGCAACCCAGTGAAGGGTAGCCATGGCGGAAATCCTGATATAATTAATTTAAGTGACATCACTACATTTCTGACCGCTATGAACATGACCATCGATGCTCACATTATCATAATAACATGGTATAAAAGTCATTTAATAAATAAATTGCCCAGGATATTGAATACGCTGGTAATTATCAATTTCGTGATCATTGACGACCGCTTGGCGCAGTGGTATGAGCGTAGGCCGCTCGGCTCACTACATCGGGTGGTTGCGGGTTCAATTTCCCGTCGAGGGAAATTTCGAAAATGGTAATCCACCACGCTGGCCCAATGCGGGTTGGCGGATTTCTTTCGACATGCAGGTTTATACCAAGCCTTCCAACATGGCTTAATGACTGTGATATCCGGGACTGGCAGCTTAACGTGCCCTCCTAAGCACGAACGAAAGCTCTCAGTTGTTAATGCCACTAGCTTTCACCCACCCTTGCGTTTAGTGCCTGGAGCGCTTCTGGTTTGGGAAAGTTGTATTATCATCATCTTCTTACTTTACGCCTTTCCTTTTACCATTATCTGGGGTCGTCACAGTATGTCTTCTCCTTAAATCCATCACGCTGTCCCGTCATACTGACATCCATTCCCTCGTTCATATCACTCTAAATACAATCCATCCATCTTTTCTTGGGCCTTCCTCTCGCACTGTATCCATCCACATTGATATTCATCACTCTTTTAGTCACATGCTTCTCATCCCTTCTCATCACGTGCCCAAACCATTCCAACCTCCTAACTTTTACTCTCTGTTATTGATGCTACCTTTACACTACCCCGTATATTTCCCCTTTTGGGAACGTGGTATGAGTGCATATTATATTTTTTATGAGAAAACTCGATTGATGCCAGTCCGCTACCTGGATTTGAACCCTCGATTTTGGGAATTTCAGCGCTAAATCCATGTTTGATATTCAGGCGAAGAATTTGTTGACAGCTTTGTACATTGCACGTGACTCGTTCACCAACCTTAAATTAATGTGACATATGGTAAATAATGCTCAGAGCATGCGACTGATTTGCGGCATAATTTATAATAAATTATCCGAACGAATACCTTTATTTATAAGTACACACTAATTATTCAGTAGTTCATTAATGCGTCATTAAAGTAGAGCTGATACTGTCATAGTAGATGTATGTTTTAAACAGTAGAGACAAGGGTCAACGTCTGTGGGCTGTGTTAGGTTTGACTTGTGTTACTAGGTAGGTATATTTCTAATAAATTTTTAACAAAGAGAGGGTTCTATGTTCGTCTCTATGGTTTTTTTATGACCGATTTCTCCGTCAATTGTGGACTGATATTGAAAAATCGATGGACTTAAAATGAAATCAATTATAGGGTCCATTGTTATTTCTAGCTTTTTGTCTATGTACAACCTAAATATATATTACTGTCTCCTTTTAATCTCCTTCTGATGATTTTTGTGTGTTTTGTTTTTATTTGTTCACGGGGTTCCTTCTGAAAACCAGCGCGCCAAGGTTTCCTCTGCATTACTTGTATGTTGAGAGGAAATGGGCCTTGAATACTTCACAGCCCATTAGTAGAACCCATCCATTCATAGTTAAGAGAATAGTAGTACTAAAGTAGATTTTTTAATCGTACGAAGTTAATTGACTAGTGCTAAAGTCACTTTAAAAAGTAAATGGAACAATATAAGGTTCAAAGTGGCATTTATAGCCGTGATTTTACTTCAACTAATAAAAAAATGGATTAGAGCAGGTAAAATGCAAGAAATATTGCATTGCCCGAGAATCGAACTAGGACATCGTGAACCAGTCACTTGAACCGTCTTAACCAAGGTATCATTTAAAATTAAATAACCGAAAATACACGCTTAGAGTAGTAAAGTGATGGGCGTAAAATATGTTATTAGGAACGGCTATTATCGCATCATAATATGTATTATTATTATTATGAGAGCTAGGATCCTCAGTAAGCCAGCTGTAGTATACAGTTCCTATTGAAAAGTATCATTTCATAATAATTGAAGTAATTATAGCGTTTTGTAACATAAATGTTCATTAGTCAATCAAAATGTTTACTCACGAATTTTATTTTACTTGTTAGAAGCATTCACATTATGTGAATGTAATGTAGAGTTTACAGCTTAAATCATATCTGTAAACGATTTTAACTGCGTTGCTCAAGCTTCAAACGAATATAAAATGGAAAAAACAATTTTTCTTAAATACACACTTGGGTATAAGTAGCCAACTTATTTAATCAGAAAAGGTGTATAGATATTTCTCCACAAATTGATTTAACCAGCCATAAGGCAGCATGGCTACCATGGTAGGTACCATGAAATAATAATTCGGGCTGTTTTAATTTCATTTGCTTTAAAATAGCTCACCTTTATACTATTTCAAAATAATATATATTTGTTACAATAAAATCTGAGTAATTCCACGAAAAAAATTTTATTTGTGACTATTCCGTGACAATAACGCCATCCCTTCGACACCAAATCAATATGCGGATGTCATAACTAGATTAAAAAATAATAAAACGTACCTATCGCACCGACCTCTTCGATCCACATTCTCTAAGGAAGAACAACCTTCCATGATCCAACGTATCGACCCTGATATCGTTTTCAGAATCGTTCGCAGCCGGATGAGAGGTATAAAATCCACGGTGGTCTCCCAGAGATGCACAGTTGCCTTCGCATCGTCAGACGAACAAGTCGTCTTTCTAATATAATTAATAATATATATCACTTAATAATAAACATAATGAAATTGGTGAGTACTTTGTGAGCTTCGACACAAGTTCAGGGAAGAATATGGGATAACATTTGTGGGGAAAATGGCGATTATTATTAGTGCATTGGCTGTTACAATTCACGACGACTGTCCTTATAAATAACGTTTCTACTGACTTTTTTCACTAATGGTACATGCCTATTTAAATACTTACATACTTGGAAACCCATAAAATAAAATCCAGTTTAATACTGTTTCATTAACAAAAAAAATTACAAGCTTTTCCTAAAAGTTTTTCCTATCTAATAATACTGAGAAATATTTTATAATACCTGCACCACAATTGGTCATTAAAAATTGCAGATCTCAATATTTACGAGTTTGCTACATTGAATCGACATTTCAAAGTGTAATTATAAGTGCGGTCATACTTACTCGCAATTAAAACTACTAATGTCTGTGATTAACGCAAGCTCATCATTGATTTAAATTTAAATGAGGATTCGCTATGTAGGGGCAAAAAATCTGGGGCAAAGTATTAGAGCAGGGTTGAATTATAAGTGACTGTTTATTTATTTATGGGAAAGGAGACGAGTTACTAGGGCTAAGCGACTTAGGATAGGGGCTAGATAAGGTTAACATCTCAGTATTTGCATTGAGAAGCTGTTGGTCCTTGCTTGACGACCGCTTGGCGCAGTGGTTTGAGCGAAGGCCGCTCGGGTCACTACACCAGGTGGTTGCAGGTTCGATTCCGTCGGTGCAAATTTCGGAAATTGTATTTTGGTAATTCGCCATGGTCTGGGTGTCACTGGGATCGTCCATTGTACAGTACTCATAGTACAAGCTTTGCTTAGTTTGGGACCATACAGTTGGTGTGTCAGTCTGGCTATATTTATTTATTTAAAAGAGCGGCAGTAAAGGGAATATGAAGTAGCTAAATTATCTATTTTTCTTCCAGTTCGTGGTAGCCGCTGTTCTAGGTGTCTGCTTAGCAGACCGCCTTGACAACAAGTATCTCCCACCCAGAGGTAACTCCGGCGCTGGTGGGTTCGGCCCAGGCTTCGGCGCTGCCGGCGCACCAGGCTTCAGAGGCTCTGGAGCCGGTGGCTTCGGAGGAGCGGGTGGAGCCGGTGGCTTCGGAGCTGGTGGAGCAGGGGCTGGTGGACCTGGCGGTTACGCTGGAGCTGGAGGTTTTGGAACTCAGCACTCTGGCAACGTTTACAACGCGGGTTCAAGCGCTCAGTACAATGCTCGCTCCAACTCCGCTGACGCCAGCGCTCAGATCCTCAGATTAAACAATGAAGTGACCGCTGACGGCTTCTCCTATGACTTCGAGACCTCCAACGGCATCCGTGCTGATGCATCCGGTGTCGCTACTGACGGAGTCCAATCTCAGGGTAGCTTCGCGTACAAGGGTGACGATGGCCAGGACTACAGCATCACGTACACCGCTGACCAGAACGGATTCCAGCCCCAGGGCGCTCATCTCCCCACCCCCCCGCCGATCCCTGAAGCCATCCTGAAGTCTCTGGAGCAGAACGCCCGCGATGAGGCCGCTGGCATCGTTGACGATGGTGAGTAGATATTTCTACAATACTTTTAAACCACTCTACATGACAAAAATCATGTTTTTTTTTTATTATATTACCGATTTATTCTTTCTTGTGAATAGTTACGTAGACCTCAAAAATATTGCGTAAATGCTAAAGCACGAAAAACTTCGTGAAGTAATAAATAAGTAGAATAAAGTATGTTCGATGATTGAAAGATTACTTCATTTGTAGGCCAATACAAAAAAGTTCACTATTACATCAGTAAATATAAATAAAAAACATTATATTACATATCGCAAAAAGTTGATTATTTTTGCAAAAACGTTAATTCTTATTACCCAGTGGTACAAAGTGTTTTGGTTACGGACAAAAAAGTTATGAGGGAACAATAATTATAATCATTAGTAAAAATGTCTGCCAACAATGTTTTGTGGTATCCTCGGTAGTTGGTATAAAGACGTAGGTGCATTTCAGTAATTATAGTTTCAGATGATCGTTAGGTTCTACATTTGACAGCAAACCGCAGATTAACCTCGCTTGTAGCTACTAATAGCTGCAGAGCCTGTATACCAATTTAGTCCTTAAATTACTCAGCAGCTGACTTGCTTGACATATCGTGTTTATATTCGAGTCCATACAAAATATTGTAACCCAATTTATCCCATAGTCAAAACTCTTTCCATATAAAGTTACTAAATTTGAAATTATGAACAGTAAAACAGGTAAATTGAATCTCGGCAAGTGCTAATCTTTTTCTGCCATTACCTCTCACGCCTTAACTATCAGATGAGTTACAAAATGACGTGGGATCGCTGCTTGCGTCACTGCTCGTGACCGCCTGGAAGCAAACTAAGGCATGCAAAGGGTATAGGTCAGCTTTTAATTGATTCCATACCATAGGTATTTTAAAATATGGCTCAATTTTGAGATGTTGCACAAAATATTTAAACTGATTTCTTAAAAAGCTTTTTCATTCCAAGATTATTTTTGACCCTAGATAGTATAGATTTCATTTTAAGATCTATATATGCTAAAGTTTTAACTCTTAATTTGGACCAACTGTGATAAGTTATGCTTTTTCCAATGAGTCACCAGTCTGACACGATCTTGAAAAATAAACCCATTTGCCATTGAACTTAATAAATCAATCTATTACCGTAATTGGTACCCACTCTATGTAGAGACGCATCAAGTAAAACTTACTCGCAATAAATCACTTGCTAATACAAGACAAGATCTTGATAAATTAAAGGCAGATTCATTAATTAATTCAAACCATCCTTTAATTGGCCATATAAAGGTTTAACTTGTTCATAGTTCGGTCTAGGATTGCAGCCGTAAAATAAATAGCCATATTCGTATTTATAGCAAGCGGTTCATTGCGTTACGAAACTGTAGAGAATAGGTAGAGCATCGCACTTGCATACTATCAAGGTAATAAAATAGAATGGTGTTAGTAATTTTATAGCACTATTTTTAGCAACATAAAGTCATAAGTGTTGACTCAGTATAAGCTATGTCAAGTTTTTCCACATGATACGTTTAGAAACATACAGGCAAACAAACAAGTATCGAAAATAATTTAAAAATCCACTCAGGACCCTTTTCGTTTTAAGACACTATAAATAGATTATGTTTGTATGTACTTCTAAAAGCACATTTTTTTACTTTTATATCAGAATTCCACCTACCGTTAACCAAAGTAAGATTTAAAAAAAAATGGCCTGTGGCGCCCTCCAATTTCTACGGGTCCATAATTCCTAGATGCTCAGATCGGAGATACGTGGATACAATAGTAACCCATTCATCCGATAAATTGCGCAAGCGTCGACTGCAAGATTGATTATCGACCGAGATTTTATTGATAATGTCTGCCGTCAGTGTACTTATCTATTCAATTGGGAAGCTATTGATACATCGATTATTGTATTTAGAATCATTTTAATAATTATTACCGAGCTTACGTACTGTAAAATTGCGCATATAAAAGGTACTAATGATTTTATTAAATTTTGATTTCTATCTAAAGATCACGCATCTGCTTTATATTTATAATTTAATATTTTTTTAAATCAAAAAGGAATTAATATCGTTATTCATTTAGTTATTATTTCTCAGATAAAAATAACTGAAAGCATATTTAAAAAACTATTTTTCTTATTTTGTTTGCATGTCATCGCTTCAAACCACTGTGCGTTGCAATACTCTGCTTAACCTCCCATACCCTGAATTCTTTACACAGTGCAAAGATGACCAATTTCCCAATAATTGTAGGACGATACTAATGTATTGTCGCGGCTTTGCTTGCGGGGTCACATCGTGACTCGCTCTGGTAACGTTAGGGCGTGGTGCACAATGATCGAGTTTGCGATAGACTGAGAAAAGGTTATGCGGACTCCGCGGTCGTATATATTAGTACTGCTAAAAGGGAAAAAGGTTAAATACTTAAATATAGGATAGTTAATGTCACATTCTATTGGCAGAAAATCCTTGTTATTGATTTTTAAAAAAGTTTTAACATTTCTATTTTTATTTTTAATCCCTGATTTCCTATTTCAATGTTATATTTTTAATTCAAACTTATTTACAACTTTCCAACTCATCCTACACATTGCATTATGACAACCATTGCAGCACTAAACGAACCTGTAATGAGTGCTCATAGTTTACCCAGCGCACGGTAATCGCGAATATTAATGACAGTTGCCACAGTAATAAAACGTTCATCTAGATAATGACCCGTTTCGCAACCAGGCTATGATGTGCACCGTGCCTTATTTTGCAACTTTAGATTTGCGAGTGTAGAACACTGTACGTGATTGTGAATTTTTGTACTTTATAAAGTACTAGCTTTTTATCGCTGTTTCGCAAGCGTAGAATTTTTTTACTAGATGGCGACAACAGCGCCATCCATGGGGTCTAACTTTTGATAAAACCATCCAGGTGACCCTAAGTACAAAAAAATATCAACAAAATCGGTCAAGCAGTTTAGGAGGAGAAAAAATACGAACATACGCACACCGGATTTTTATATATATAAAGACTAGAAGATATACTTTAGTTCCTTATATATGCTTTTAGCTGTCGTTAAATTTTTGTTGAAAAAATAAATCTCATTTTAAAATTCAAAACAATATTGGGAAGATAATAGTTAAAATTTAAGGAAGTTGGGAACCAAAAACACTTTATTTTTACTAAAATAGCTACAAAAATGATCACAGGATACCACATCATATTCATGTATTTGGAGTAGGTAATCGTATCTCAGATAAGCCCTAATGTTCCAAGCGCTTTGTTCACGCGTTCCCATGGAGTTGCAGTATGGGAACTAAAGATTGTCGCTTGATATTCAGTCATTAATTACTTTATAGTGTGTCGAAACCGAAACAGCATTATAAGATTTTTGATAACAACTCTTTTGTTTACAAATTGACTTTAAAATTTAACAAAATACTTTGCCATAACTATAAAATAATTGATTCTCCAATTCAGACCCTAAATATATAAACTACATTTATTTGGACCTTTCTGTCAGGCGTCAAATAAATCGTTTCCATAGACCTACGCGGGACTCTACCATTTAACTTGGTTTTAAAACAAAACACTTATTTTTCACTCCGTCAGAGATCTGCCGTGCAATTATTGATATATTAATAATAGTCGTGTCATACCATTATATTAAGTAGCCATCTACAAAAAGCTCTCCTCAAATAAACCCAATAAGCGTCATAGTAAAAGCGGGTGAAACATTGATGTCTGATTGTCGTAACATGTTGAACTGACGGACAGCTTAGAACTTCATAAGTGCATTACCTAAGAATGTTTCTAGACTGTTGTACAGACAGCAAACGCATTGAGTTCAATTATTGTACTTGATAGGGATCTTATTTCCAACAAAGATTATCACTTGTTGAATGGTGAAGAAACCTACACGTGTGAAATTCTCCAATCCACACTGAGCACTGATGTACACTATGATCCAAATCTCTATTGCATTGGGGGATGTGTCCAGTATAATAGGAATAGGCTTACTTCCTCGCTATGACATTAGAATCGAAATTCCATTGGCAAAATGTTTACTATCCCTGTGGGGAATACAAACTTGATAATATATGATTACTTTTGAATACTATTCTTTATTTGCAATCTGTACATTATGTAATAGATAACAACCAATAAGAAGCTCCGATTTTATTTCCAAGTTAATTGTATGCGCAAGAGCATGATAAGACGTTTTTGCCGCTATTACAATGTCGGTTAACTAGTGTTTGATTGAATAGTAAGGTCTATTGATGGGAAGTTAAGCAACGGTACTCGAGGTTTTTAATTTGATGGGTAACTACAAAACCGTTTATTATTAGCGTAGGAAATAGAGCTTTGAAGGTGACGTTTTAAAAGTTGAAGTGGCACACGAACAATAAGGACATCATTGAGGTACTATAAAAAGCAAAAGTACAGAATAAAAAAAAATAAGTGCTCATCAAAGAACACGGTGTGCGTTCTAAAGTACATGTTTTAATACGGTTTAAATTATCGTATTGCATATTCCGAGTAACGAGCTCTGAACGGCGCTATTCAAGTCGACCTTCGGTGCTTTCGATGAGACTATTCCGTTGGGGCCATGGAATGAGCGGCTTGGCCGAAAACTCAAACGCCACTTAAATGGTCCAGTCACACTTAGCTGTTTGTTAAGTAGTTATTTGTCATATTTGTATGATACGTCAGAGTGCAGCTTTCAAGTTTGATATATTCCTCTTATTTGATTTTACATATTTTGCCTTACCTGTTATTCAGAGCAATTTAATACATAAGGAAGTTATCCGTTCAGAATATGAATTTACAGAAACATCTCCATTTCAGAGATTTTTGGTAATTTCTAAACCACCATTCGCTATAGCCCAGTTTTCAGTAAAGAATCTAATTCATTAATTTCTTATAATATGTATTATGTACAATCAAAAGTAAAAACCAATCTGTTTTATTCTCCTCAAATGTAAACCAATAAACCATCAATGGATAAAATATTGTGTGTTCATGGTATACAATTGCCCACTTCGGGGCCCGTCACATCAATATGAACAATACAACAAACGTGCGTGATGTTTGTTGCGAAAACCTGTCGTAATTGAAAACAGCGCGCGATATCCGCCCTACTTGTTATGACAGCCATCTTCAAAGCAAAGGTCAAGACAGGTACAATTGTAAACCTTCCATTGCCTTTTAAGTAAATTTCAGAAAGATAGGATCTAAGTCTTAAGACGTTAAGAGCAAGCTTTAGTCGACACTAACGAAGTGCTTTGTCCTGTTATAAGGGCTATTGTATGCCTTCTGTAAAACCTTTTTATAAAAATAAATAAATATAAATATCGCCAGACTGACACACCAACTCTATGGTCCCAAACTAAGCAACGCTTGTACTATGGGTACCGTAGAATGGACTGGGGGCGATCCCAGTGACACCCAGAGAATTTGCCCCGGCGGGAATGGAACCCGCAACCACCATGTGCAGTAAGCCCAGCGGCCTACGCTCGAACCACTGCGCCAAGCGGTTATCAAGCGTTTATGAAACCATAAATATATAGGGCTAGAATCTTTTTCCAGGAATCAATTTGTACTTACAGAACATATGATAATATATTATATCATATAGTAATATGTTATATAGATCCATATCAGTATTTCAGGTGAAGTCCTGAATTATTTTCTAACTATTATTATTCATTCTAACCAGTCAATTTCATCCCAGGTACCTACCGCGGTGAGGGCGCTGGTGGCGCTGGAGGCTACTCTTCCGGATCCAGCTCCTTCAGCGCTGGCGGCTCCGGCGGCGCTGGCTTCGGCTCCAGCGGATCTGCCTTCGGAAATCTCGGAGCTGGTGGTCGCGGATCCTTCGGAGGTGCCGCCTCCCGCCAATACCTGGCTCCCAATGTCGGCAGAGGGTCCGGATCCGGCAACTTCAACGCCCAATCTGGATACAACTACTAAATTGATAATATAGGATGATGTTTGGAGGCGAGACTGTGTAGATGTAGAACAATGTAACTGATTATTTTTAATGCAAATTTTGTTGAAAAACTAAATGTTACTTTCGATTTTATAAAACAAAATCTTTTGCACATTTAACAGCATTATATTAGTGAGTGTTAAAGTGTAAAGGATTTATAAAAAAAAAATTAGAAGAATCGAAAATAAAATTTATTTTTTTATCGTAAACGTGCAGATAGATGTTTTAATTTGCACAGTCTTTGATCACATCTGTTTTGTTATTGACCCAAAATACTCGTATTTATTCCGTCAGTACTTGATTGTTTATCGCACTTTTTTTCTCACGCACTTCGCGAATTATTTCCCCTCCACCATCATCCACCAGGATGTGATACTTCCAACGATATTATGACGACTATGACGCTTACAATATTGTTAATAACTTGTTTAAATAAGAATAATACTCTGTCTTTTTCTCTTTGCAATGTGATCTCAAATCTTTGTATAAACTCTGATTTCTGTTGGTTAAATTCAATTTTCTCTTTCTGTTAAAAATTGTAGTTATTAAGTTTTTTTTGTATACAGCAACGCAAATGGACAGTAGTAGAGTGTAAGATGGAAAATGTATAAAAAAAGGTACAGTTATTTTATAAGGATTGTAAATACGAAACGATGCAATGAATATAATAATTAATGAATACGCTGGTTTGTTTAACGATCCCTTTTAATACTACCGATTTAGAATCGACCTCGAACTAACTACCACTAGATGGAGCATCATATTGACCTTTAGGTAAAACATTGACGCCAATTCTCTTACCATTAAGTCACTAATAAACTAAAGATACATTTAAGATTACTTTTTTGTTGCTCACACATTAAGAAGAGAAGAAAGATGACAGAAACATTATAGTTTAGTTTGCGAACCAACGGAACCATTTGATGAACCAAAGTCATCATTGAATAATTATCATCAAATGCATTTCAACTTTGTGAACGTAGAAGGTACATACTAATATAATATATTAAGGTGAAGGCGCCTGTCTAGCCCGCGAAATTCAATTTTTTTGAGTTCTTTTAGAAATTTTTCAAAATCTGACAATAATAGAAGACAAATTTTGTAATTCGCGAAAAAGTCCGTGTGCAGTGCATTTATTAATACATTTATTTTACTCTAAATATTATCACGGTGGATATGATACTAGTAAATCACTAAATATACAAAAATTGCCAGATTATCTGGATGGCTGTCGTACTTGAAATGTTTTAGAGTAAGTTAGATATATTAATAAATGCACTGCACACGGTCTTTTTCGCGAATTACAAAATTTGTCTTTTATTATTGTCAGATTTTGAAAAAATTCTAAAAGAACTCAAAAAATTTCAAAAAACTTCGCGGGCTAGATGGCCGCTTTAGCCTTAAGCATTAACTAAGGTGCCCTCAAAATTCTTGGGAAATTGAAATAAAACATTAGTTATGAACTATTAAATAATAACAATATAGCGCTGGGTTCGGTAGTACACAAACAAAATTGAACTAAACTTAATGCAAAGTAATTTTTATAGCGGTCATGATGAAGACAGAAGTATTTTAAAACCGGTCACTAGCTTTAAGCATTAATTAATTCAATTAATTTATTACTGTCGTTTATAGAATTTACTAAGGCACCACACAAAATATGGTGCATTAATAAAATAATACATGTTTTTAGACTAGTCCCCCACACACTCCCACCACTATCTTGAAAGCCAGGATCGACAATGGTGTCCAATGATCACGCCGAGGTTGGACCCTCGATTAGTCCAAGGGTAAAGATATTTTTTCTTAGAACCCGAACGAAATAAATCGAAATGAAGAATAAGAGGAGTTGGAAGAAAATTATCCACCTTCTCTTCGTTGCAATTCGGGAGACAAATGTAACTGTATGGGCTCATTGCCATAGAAGTAAGGTTGTTATAGGTGAATGAAGACCAGTCGTATGTAAGGCACCATGGATTGAAATTAGACTAATTGGACCTGAAACCATGAGCTCATTATGTATAATACTTGATTCCAATAATAATAATAGGTATGGCAAAAGCGTTGCAAAAACTGTTGGTGAAACAGCGAAAATAAGGAATTATGCAATCTCATATATTATATTGACACTCTGAGGTTAGACAGGTTTTGAAGCGAAGCTTCTATAAAGACGTTAGGGGCGCTCGCTGCGCGGCTACTCTATCCACGCTAAGCATCAGTAGCGTTACACGATATTTATAGGTAGTATGGCACCTACAGCGCCCTACGCTTTATACTATAAAGCTTCGCTTCTTTCGAGCGTCCCTAGACGGCACTGTTTTTTCCTTTGTACACTCACATTTAACTTTATTTAGGGGATACGCCACCACGATTAAAGCCTTTCAAACTCTACCCGGTAACTTAATTACTTAAAGCGAGCTTGCAATATAGAAGGCATTACTTAAAGGACGACCGTTTGGCGCAGTGGTTTGAGCGTAGGCCGCTCGACTCAGTGCACTTAGTGGTTGCGGGTTTGATTCCCGCCGGGGAAAATTTCGGAAATAGCCTTTTCATAATATTCCCAGGTCTGGGTGTCACTGGGATCGCCCCCAGTCCATTGTACGGTACCCATAGTACAAGCTTTGCTTAGTTTAGGACTATACAGGTGGTGTGTCAGTCTGGCGATATTTCTGGCGATATTACTCGCACGTTGTGGACCCGAAGGAGATTGGGACAGAGGGAGAGAAAGGGTTTGGGCTTCCCACTCTCTCACTCATCGTATCAAACGCAGCTATAATAACCACATTACGCTGATCTTCTGTGACTGGGTGGAACTACCCTGAGCGAGACAACACACGTAAGAACTGTAGTCAGTTGACTACGACTAGGCTCTACCACTAATAATAGGGAAATATAGGTAGTAATAAATAAGCCCAAACAAACAGGCCAACTGTATAATTTATATGTTTTTATATTAATGGCCTCTTTCCATTGGGTCAAGCCCAATATGATTCTGCCAATATCGAGTGACGAATAGCAATAACAAACACAATTAATAACAATACAATTCCAAAATGTAACCGTCCTTTTTGGAAAACCATAATGGACTGCCTGTATAATTTATAACTAAACTAGCTGTGCCCCGCGACTCCGTCCGCGTTCTGATGAAATTTTTCCTGAATTTTCTTTGCTATAAACCTCACGGAGCCCGAGACCTTTCCAACGAATGCAAAACCGTGGAAATCGGTTCGTGCGTTCTGGAGTTATAGCGTCAGGAAGGAAATCCCGACTTATTTTTATATAGTAGACAACCATCGTACTGTATAATGGGCTAGAGGCGATACTATTACTATTGCGATACTATTACGGTATTATTTATAATATTAGCAACGATAATCGATATATCGTGACATATGTCGTTTTGAATCCTACTCTAAATTCCATATTTTTTGTCGTCGTTTCGATTACTTAACGAATAATACAAAATTATCGTTCATTCAGACGATATACGATGGCAAAAAGATGGAATTTAGAATGGAATTCGATAATACGAATGTCACGATACATCGATTATCGCTGCTAAAACAAGCACCCCAGACTGGGCCAAATTACGAAAAGGCTTTTCCAGTAATTTATTCCAACGGGTCAAGCAGTCATATGGGGACTAGTATTCTATACTCTACTTTAAACTCATGTCCGTCACTATAAATATATAAAAAAATAACGACTGCATTAACTTAATATCTTACTTCTAAAAAACTTGACCTCATCTCTATAAACAGTCATCAGTCGCATCTCCACATTATGGATAAACAAGTCTTAAGCCCGTCAAGTTTGGATCCGACTTTGAAGTTAATTACAAACTTATACAGGGTGAAAATGAATTAAATTGCCAAATCGATTGAAGAGGTTCAGTAATTGCGACATAATCATAATTAAATGAATTGAAACTGTAAATTGTATGAAAAGTAAATGTAAACATAATGCTGATTGTATTGCTTGAAACGACGCTTTATCCTTTTATGGTTTCGACCCGGTACTTAGAAACGTTTTTTATAGTGTACTTTTTACATTCAGTCATAAAATAAAAAGACTGTTAACATGATAAGATTGTTGTGGTTATATCACAGGGCTTAATTTATTTTATTTGGCCTGTATTAATAAATCTACCTCAAGTCTGAGAGCGATCTTAAGTAAGCTTTTGACAAGTAATTTTGTACTGGTATGACATAAGAATGACATTTCCAAGATCAGCCACAGACTTGAGATCGATTTATTAATACGGGCCTTAGTGATGTGCTCTAATCTTCTTCAGTACACGATATCGGATGAAAATTTGGCCAGTGAATTTAATTTCACTCTGTATAGACAGTTTAAAACTATGGTCGGTAATGGTATCTGTGATAGGTACCATTATTATGGATTTAAATAAAATATAAGGTTTTATCCAGGTCATATTTATGGTACATAATTCCGGTGTGCAGTGTGAAGAAGTACGAACACGGAGCCTGGATGGTTCTTAGTTATAGCTGGATACGGCAGATGGCCCTGTTGTCGAAATCTATAAAATACGCAAGTAAACCAGCGGGCATCAGCTATTATGCTTAAATAGGTATGATTTAAAATAATGTGTTTGATGTTCAAGAAAAACTGAATATAGTGGCATGGCGGCAGCAAACATATTTTCTACTAGCTGAGGCCGCGACTTCGTCCACGTGGAATTTAACTTAACAAAAAAGCCCGCTCCCGCGTTCTGAGCCCGCGCGACAGGAACCATTTTTTAATTTTTGTTTTTCTACAATAAAAGTAGCCTAAGTTACTGCTTATAACAACAGCTATCTACCAGTGAATCCCGTCAAAATCGGTCCAGCCGTTTCGGAGATACTCTTTGATTTCATGTGTTTTTATTTCTTTACGCGGAACCCTAATTGTTTTTTCTAAAATTAAAGTAGCCTAAGTTACTCCTTTAAACATCAGCTATCTGCCAGTGAAAATCCCGTCAAAATCGGTTGAGCCGTTTCGGAGATTACCCGGAACAAACACACAGACAGACAGACAGACAAAAACTTTTCAAATCGCGTTTTTGTTATAGGTGTCGTATGTACTTTCATATGCATTTAGTGAAAAGGTGTTATTTTGATATTACAAACAGACACTCCAATTTTATTTATTTGTATAGATAGTAATTGGATGGTCGTACCTACTATAGGTTTCACAGGAAATCTTTGAATTATTCTTTACCAACCACCGACCGAAGTATTTTGCACTAATTTGTCACATTTATAAATCGAACTGAAAAGTTCATAATCAAATACTGCGCTTGCGACTGTAAAATGTAAAATGGTCGAGTGTACATCCTCTAGCCAGCAAGGCAATCCTTATTATGTCAGGATTTAAAGGTATGATTTAAAGATATATTCGACCTTGCATCCTTTGAACAATATCATCGCTGCTCTGATCTCCAAAACGAATCTCGCGCATGATTAAGACGCTATTTCGCAAACAAATACAGTTTATTAGCTGCTATCAGATCAGTTTTAGGAGCACGATTTTGTAATAATCTCCTGATTTAGTTTTGTATATCATTCGTTAGTTATAATTGATCTGTACATAAATTATCTTATATCTACAGGGTTGATCAATTATATTATCCATAAATCATTTTAATTATATTATAAGTATTATCCACTAGCTGTGCCCCGCGACTTCATCCGCGTAGTATTGGATTATTGGGATAAAAAGTATCCTATATGTTAATCCCGGTTATAATCTATCTGTGTTCCAAATTTCATCCAAATCCGTTCAGTAGTTTTTGCGTGAAGGAGTAACAAACATACATACATACATACATACATACATCCACACTCACAAACTTTCGCATTTATAATATTAGTCTACAGGGTTGATCAGTTATATTATCCATACATCATTTTAATTATATTATAATTATTATACATGCAGTTAAACAAAAGAGATCGTCAAACAAAAACTCAAAGTCGATACAAATGTACCAAATACACAAACTTTTTTTTTTCTTCATGAAGACCAACAACCACTTAAGAATAGTCAGATTCTACCACCGGTTCGGAATGCTGCCTCCACTGAGAAGATTCGGCAAGAAACACAATGGTTACTCTTTTCAATGGAATAATGTTTACGAACCTACCTACATTTTCGGAAATAGCAACGCAAAGTGATCAGGCAACACCATTGCCACTAAAAAGCAAGTACTGGGAAATAATACACTAGTTATTCTATATTGCCAAGATATTCAAGTCTCACTCAGATTATGGTATTTAAACTAACAAGCTAGTTAGGTACATAGCTTTATTCTCACATTGTCACCATCAAAAATTTATTGCTCGAAAGAATTTGTAGGCGTTCTGATCGTGAAGTATGTTTTTGCGAATGTTGTATGAATATTTATTAAGAATTGAAATAAAACTATTTTTCGGATTTTATCGCGTTTATTAACTTTATGTTCCCGACGTTTCGGTTGCTTTACAGCAGCCATGGTCACGGGGGGACTGAGGTGTTAGACGTCCTGATGTCATAGTTAGTAACTAGGGTACCCTCATATTAAGTTGTTGTTTGCGGTCCGATCCACGCAGAAAATGCTCACAGTTTCTCGAGGTATTGCAATGGTACACTTGGTTTTGGAAAAATAGTTTTATTTCAATGTGTAGTATTCGCGTAAATATAACAAAACAATATATTTATTAAGAATTTAGTGAGAGCGACAACTAGCATGGATATTGCATACTTTTTACTCTAAAATCTCAGATATTTCATATCTGGATTGATTTCAGCTCCGCTATATGGGACTTAGATCATTACCATTCATTAGTTTTTATCCACAAAGAGACTTATAAAATACTATTCCCACTGCTGAATACCTACTCATATTTGAGAGCTGATTAATTTTACCGCTCCTGTACAAAATTACAGATCACGACGTCTTTAAAATTCTAAGATGGACTTAAGCATTTAAGTAGTGTTTATGCGGTGTTATTCTAACATGGTATTACAATTCGTATTCTAACCCTTATGCCACTGTGATAAAGACGTAAAGAAAGACTTTACAATGGATCTTTGGTTAAGTTGAGAACAGATAAGACTATTTAAACTTAAGATCGAGGAGGTACAAATGTTAGACTGATTTATAGTATTGAATTTCGTTTATGTCTGAACATGGATTAATGTTCCGAATGCTATTTACTATGATGATTATTGTAGGTAACTATGTAAGTACCTACCTAATTATTATCATACTAATAATATTATAAAGAGGAAAACTTTGTTTGTTTGATTGTAATGAATAGGCTCCGAAACTACTGAACCGATTTGAAAAAATCTTTCACTGTTGGGAAGCTACACTATCCCCGGGTATCATAGGCTATAACATATTTTTTTTAAAAATAGGGATCCTTACTAAAACTCGAATAATGTAACCGCAATGTACCCGTGCGAAGCCGGGGCGGGCCGCTAGTAATCTATAAAATTGTTTTTTTAATTTTTTTGATTATTCCAAATTTGTTTCATGAATAAAATAAAATTATTATTAACAAACAAAGTCGCGAAACTATTCTATAGCGTGCAATAATATAACATGTGTAACTAATAGTGAATTTGACCTAAACCTTGAACTGGTACGTGGTACACGAATTAATTCAATGCAAATTGCGATCACGTGAAATGGAGTGCTTGTCTGATGTGGAGTAATGGTTTGCGATGAGAATTAGACTTTAGTTACGACTCAAAGGGACAGGAGCACCTTGAACCAAAAACGTATAACAACATCTACCTCCACTCATTAGAAAATTTACAATAACGATTAATTCAAGTATAGTAAGTACCATAATGCAATTTTTTTTTCTATAGAATTACACTTCGGACTGGCCAAGGAGTTTTCAAATACGATTAGCATGGAAATAGGAAAATAAATGTGGTCTGTACTAATTAGGTATGTCTATAGTGGTGCGTAGGTATTTCTATTATGATTATCACATGCTTACGGTGAAGGAAAACATCGTGAGGAAACCTGCATGTCTTAGAAAATCTAACCAATTTTCGAAAAGACATGTGGAATCCGCCAACCCGCACTGGGCCAGCGTGGTGGATTACGGCCTGAATCCCCCTCGTAGTTAGGGGAGGCCCGTGCCCAGGAGTGGGACTCCAAAAGGGCTAAATTATTATAATAGTGGTACGACAACTATTATTAAAAGACCAAAATGTTGTTCCCACACAACAAATGATAAAATGATCAAAATTTTTCAATTCACCCCAATATATACCATTCAAAGTTCCGTGAACCGTCGGAGCCTTCAATAACAATTCACGACAAAATCATAAAGAATTGATGATCAAACAAATCGAGCGATCGAAAAAAATGTTAATTGATCCTATCAAGTTGTTAATTAGCATCGATGTAATGTTCACCCGGAATAGATTTAGTTGTGCACACGGAGGCGCGCCGGCCAAGTCTCGGAATGCCAAAATTTAATATTGACTTAAACAGTTTTTTCAAATTTCGAAAAACGTAAAACGTAATCGTAATACTGGATATATATTTGTTTAGAGAAAATATAATTTACTTTCCACCAACCAAAAAATATGTATTTTTTAAGACTAGTCCCGCCACACACTTGCAACACTGTTACTGCTGTAAGCTAGGATCAACAATGACGCCAAGGTTTGACCCTCGACGAGTCCCAGCGAAAAGCTAAATTGTCTAGGAAACCTTGTCACGAAGTAATTTAGAAAAATAAAATAGATGGAGTTGGAAAAAAAAAACTATTCACTAAAAATGACTGTGTAGGCTGATTGGCATGGCAAAAAAAGAAAATAAATTGTTTACTACTTAAAATATTTTATTGATAATGGCTCTATCTTTTTAACAATATATAATACACACAACGTATAGGTATTAAAATAGTATGTTTGTGTTAATAATATAAAATCAATATATAATCATCATTATTGATATTTTTATAAAAAAGGACTTGGTTTATTTTCACTTTTATTATTTTCGGAGTGATTAAACATTATTTGATGAGGTGTACTTATTTAGTGAAAAAAATCCATTTATTGACAGAAGAGTTGTAAAATGAAGCATCTCGGAACAAAATATATCGTAAAACGTTTCTTTTGCCATTTTTTTAATAGAAAATGGTAGTCTTGTAATAAAATTGTTAATTGAAAATAATTTTGATTGCTTCTGACGGTAAGCAAATTAAAGATGGGATACAATTATACCTATATTCTAAACTGTTGATCGTAAATCACCTTTCTTAATTGCCATTAGTTCATTCAATTCTATTACCTGTATTGGAGTTAAAATAAATATGGCTGCGCTTTAGTTTCAAGTTCAGATCTTTGAAATACTAAGTATCTTTCAGTTTTCACACATTTTACAACATATTAACGAGCGAAGTCATATTAAAATTATAAATCAATCAAAATCGCAGCGTTACAAATTACAAAATAGCGGAAGGCGTCGAACAAAACAATTTTAACAAGAAATAAACAATGGATTGTTGAAATCTATATTCAATCACGTATATATTTCGTTTGCCCATGCAAATAATATTTATCTCGTGTTAAAATCATTCGATATTTTATGCACGATATTATATATGCAACTAATTTATTTACAAAAAAAAAACAGTGCCGTCTAGGGATGCCCGAGAGAAGCGAAGCTTTATAGTATAAAGCATAGGGCGCCGTAGCTGCCACTCTGTATACCTATATATATCGTGTTACGCTACTGACGTCATCGTGTAACGCTACTGACGCTTAGCACGCCCCGAACGCCCGTATAGAAGCTGCGCTTCAATAATAAGCTCTTTGTAATCTCCCACTTCCGGGCACGGGCCTCTCAATTCGGGATTTAAACTATAATCCGCTAGCCAAGTGCGTGTTGGCTGCCTGATTAAGCAGTTACCGTAGTTTAGAGATGCTTGCAATACCAAAAGCATTTCTCGCACGATGCCGACCTAAAGGGGAGCAGAATTGAGGGAGATGTAGAGGAGATGGCTTTCAGCTCTCTCACTCTTCGGTCGAAACGTAGCTATAATAGCTACTTAGAGGATGATACTACCCCGGTAGAGCCAGCCCCCATATGTGCTGTAGTTAGTTGGCTCCATAGCTTGGCTCTACCAAAAATAACTAATATACGAATAAGTATAATTAGCGACTCTAGCAAACGTATAAGCCAATGGTAGAGCTACTAATTTCATTTTTGAATTCAGAATGACCCAACCTTCTTTTATTTCAGTTCATACAATTTAATTTTTAAAATATCGCAAGTCATTATACGCAGCATTAATGTTGTTATATTGTACCTACTAATTATCTACTAGTATGAATTACAAATTAATAGTATGCAGGATAACTCATTAGACCTAGCAATACAAAAACTAGTGTTGAAAACATAAAATATCAAATTAATCAACATTATATAATAATATATTTTTAACGAGGATTTATTGGTATGCAATCGTGATTGAAAAAATGTTAGCAGTTTTTGTTGTTTATTTACTAGGCTTTATTTTTAGCATACAACTAATTCATAGCCCGGAAGTTTCAAGCTAGACCAACTACTCATTCAATGGACGTTTTCACTATGGATGTTATCGATATTAGCGTGTTCACCATAATATAACGAACAGTTAGAGAGCGGTAAACGATTGTTATCAGTATATTTTACTGACGGCCGCTTGGTGCAGTGGTTCGAGCCTAGGCCCCTCGGCTCACTGCACATGGTGGTTGCGGGCTCAATTCCCACCGGGGCCAATAATAGTTGTCTGCTATTTTCAGCGTCGTTTTAGCCTAACCTTTGAATTTGAGTCTGAATCATTGTTATAATATTGTTACGTACTAGGGGTAGGTACAAATAATGCCGACTACGTGTATAAAGGTTTAATTCGCTCTCCACAAACTTGACAAATACACAGTACTACACTAGTTGACTATCACTAGTTACTCACAACAAACACTGTTCCGAATCACTTAGCAGTCACACAGTATTCCAATATAATCGCCTAGGTCACTGGTATAACACTCTTCGTTCGCTTACTTAAGTTCCGTACACTGTCGCTTCCAAGAAGTAACTAACTCGCTGCCCGTCGTCAACACCTTATATACGGAATAAAGATGCGAGCTGGTATTTTCCTGAACATTCTCGGTAGGTATGTAGGTAATAATAATCGGAATCGAACGATCTCGAGACCCATTGTCGGCTTCCCTTTGTATTCGTTCGCGAGTAGGTATTCGCAGCCGTCGCCGCGCCGATAACGCGTTCACTTTATACCTACATACCTACAGTCTCGAACATTCAACTTTTAGAGATCCTTCCTAATTATTCGATGGGGTTCATCTAGAATAACAATGCGTTTTTGTATCAAGCTGATAAAATAAGGATCCTTCGAGGTATTTGACCAAATAGTTTCTAGGTCGCAACATTACCCCCCTCTTAGTCATGCTCGTCCCGAGCATCATTTGTTCCATGATACCGAGCCAATCTGTCCACATGAACTACCTTTGGCTTTCCTCGAAGTCCCTTCTTAATGCGATAGGTCACATCGTTGATCCTCGTAATAACTGTATAAGGTCCTTCCCAGCGAGCCTGAAGTTTCGGGGACTTCCCTTTTCTGCGGAGAGGATTGTGGAGCCACACCAGTGTTCCTTCTTCAAAACCATTGGTGTTTGCACTTCGGTCGTACCGGGTCTTCATCTTCGTACTTGACTTCAAGTTGTTTTCCCGTACCATTCGATGCACTTCGTCCAGTTGGTTTTGAAGTTCACTCACATAGTCCGTAACGGCCTTAGGACTGTCGGGTGGCGTGCCCGTTATCGCATCCACTGGGAGCCTCATTTCTCGACCAAAATTGGCTTTGGCTGGAGTGTGACCAGTACTGTCATGTACTGCAGACCGATAGGACATTAAAAACAGTGGAATGTATTGGTCCCAGTCTCGCTGATGTTCGTCTACGACCTTGGCCAGGTGGTTTTCCAATGTCTGGTTAAACCTCTCGACCATTCCGTCTGACTGCGGATGCGCTGGAGTCGTACGAGTTTTATTCATTCCGAGTAACTTGCACATCTCTTGAAACAGCGCAGACTCGAAATTCCTTCCTTGATCAGAATGGATCTCCATAGGTACGCCATACCGACAGACTACTTCCTGGACCAATTTCTTCGCTACGGTGACTGCTTCCTGGTTGGGTGTTACAAATACTTCTGGCCACTTAGTGAAGTAATCTTGCACTACTATGATGTATTTGTTCCCATCCTCAGTCATCGGAAACGGTCCAGCAACATCAATGGCGATGCGCTCCCATGGGGCTCCAACGTTGTACAACTTCAACTTTCCCCTGCTTCTTGTCTGCGGGCCTTTCACTGACGCACACGCAGTGCATCTGCGACACCAATCCTCGACGTCTTCTCGACAGCGCAACCAATAAAACCGCTGCCGCACCTTAACAAGGGTTTTCTTGACTCCTAGGTGCCCACCAGAAACACCATCATGAATGTGCCGTAGAAGAGAAGCCACCTTACTTCGCGGCACTATCACTTGCATGGTGATTTCCTTACCGTCGTTTGATTCCCATCTCCTATACAGCACTTCATCTACCAGAGCCAAACTGTCCCACTGAGCCCAATAACTCTTTGTTGTTGAACTGTAGACGGACACGTCGCTCCATTGAGGCCTGTTTCCGCTCCGTTTCCATTGCAGTATAGGTTGTAGGTCATTATCCTCCTCCTGCGCTTTCTTCATACTGGCTCCGGTCCATTCGTCGTCGATTCCGTGAGTCCCTATGAGCTTGACCTCTTCCCGAACTTCGTTCCTTAGGCAATGTTTGCAGTCTTCGGCACACGGTCTCCGTGACAAAGCGTCAGCATTACCATGCCCTTTTCCACTGCGGTGTTCTATTACGAAGGAAAATTCCTGTAGTTGCTCGATCCATCGTGCTACTTGGCCCTCTGGGTTTTTAAATTGTAGTAACCATTGTAATGCAGCGTGATCTGTCCTTAGTGTAAACTCCCTTCCTATAAGATATTTGTTAAAATGTTGTAAGGTCTTCACCACAGCTAGCAATTCACGGCGAGTCACACAGTAATTTCTCTCTGGCTTGGAAAGGGATTTACTGAAGTACGCTATGACAACGTTGTGATCTCCCTGTAGTTGTGACAAAACACCACCTATTCCGGTGTTACTGGCGTCAGTATCCACGATGAATCTTCCTTCTCTCGTTGGGTAACCTAATATTGGGGCCTCACACAATCGTTGTTTCAGCTCAATGAAAGCTTTCTCACATTCCAGGTCCCAAACGAAATCCCGTTTATCTTCCGTTAGCCGATGTAAAGGTTTCGCAATATCTGAAAAATTCTTGATAAATCGTCTGTAGTATGCACATAGTCCAAGGAACGCTCGTACTTCTGTTTTGTTCTTTGGAGAAGGCCATTCTTGAACAGATTTTATCTTCTCGGGGTCGGTCTTTACTCCATCGGTTGAGATGACGTGTCCAAGATAACTGACCTCCTTCTTAAACAGAGCACACTTCTTAGGACTAAGTTTTAGATTAGCCTCACGGATTCGAGTGAAAACTTTTTCCAAGTTCTTCAGATTTTCCTCGAAGCTGCGACCCATAACAATTACATCGTCAAGGTAGACCAGGCACACGTCCCCGAGTAAACCCACCATTACTCTCTCCATTAGGCGCTCAAATGTAGCCGGAGCATTACATAAGCCGAATGGCATAACGTTGAACTGCCACAATCCGTTCCCGATTCCTGTACTAAAAGCAGTCTTCTCCTTGTCCTCTGGGCTGAGCTCGACCTGCCAATAGCCACTTTTCAGATCGATGGTTGAGAACCACTTCATACCACTGAGCATATCCAGCGTGTCGTCAATTCGCGGCAAGGGGTAACTGTCTTTCTTCGTGACATTATTCAGCATTCGGTAATCCACGCAGAACCTTGTACTGCCATCCTTCTTCTTTACCAGCACCACGGGTGAAGACCATGGACTCGTAGAAGGTTCAATTATTCCGTTATCAGCCATGTCATTAATCATATCTGTCACCTCCTTTTCTCTTGCCCATGGTAATCTTCGGGGTCTTTGTTTAATAGGCCTGGCGTCGCCTGTGTCGATCCGATGTTTGACGAGTCCTGTCTTTCCACAATCGTTTCCGGTTGCGAAAATGTCTCTGAATTCTAGCAACAGCTTCTTGGCCTGTTGTAGTTCCGATGCCGATAAATTTTCCTTAGAAGCTTCCAGAAGTTCCCAGATGTGATCCTCCGCGATCTGCGTACCTTCCTGTTTATTTGGAGCGCTTAATTTTCTCAGGTACTGTACTTCCTCGCATTTTCCAACCACACTATTCTTCTTCAGCTGTATTTCTTCATTACTAAGGTTAAGGATTCTTACCCTAGTAATTCCGTTCGACATCAGTAGCGTCCTTGCTGTAATTAAACTCGGGTGATTGCCAGCATCTTCCACAATGAGACATCTTCCTTGCTCAGTCTTCGCAGGAAATTTAACTCTCACTAAGGTTTCTGATTTTGGAGCCAATGTGGTATCCCTCACACAATAAAGAGTACACGGGCGCGATCCTCGTAAACAGACTTCTTGATCAGGAAACCTTAGCACTCCTTTGGCTACATCCAAAACACACTGTTGATTCTTCAAGAAATCCAGTCCCAAAATGCAATCATCAGTAATATTAGCAATCAGCACTGACTGGAGATAGACTCGGTCGCCAATTCTTAACTTAATATCTGTTTCACCGAGGACGGAAACTGGCTGGCCAGTGGCTGTTTGCAGACGGCATGACGGTGATCGCTTTTCCCACATTATGGTGCGTTTCAGTAGTTCCGGCCTCACAATTGTACGCGATGCTCCAGTATCAACAGTTAAACTGCAAGTTTGGTTGTCTAAGGTGGCCTCGATGATCAGACTATTTCCATTGCAAACTTGAGTTATAGTGACTGTTGGGGCCTCAACTTGACCAGCCAGCGCCCGCCCCGCGGCCCTGGCGACGTTTAGTTTAACGGGACACTTGGTTCCGCTTGGGTCTCGGACTCATCCGCGACCTTTCTCTTCTTTGAAGGGCATTCCAAGCGAATATGTCCCTTACCACCACAGCCATAACAAGTTGGGACGAACCGAGGCTTCTTTTCCTCTTTAATTACCTCCTTAACTTCCCTGACCTTATTTAGTTTCGTGTCCTGCCGAACAGCTTCCACCTCGAGAGCATGAGCCAGTGCGTTCTTCATGGTTTGGTGGTGTCCCAGCCGTACAAAGGTCCTGACTTCCGTTTCTCGAATGCCATTTATAAATAACTCCAGCAGGTTCTCTTCAATCATCGCTGGTTTGGATGAGTATGCACGTCGCACCAGCCTCTCCACTTCCAATGCCCATTGTTGTAGACTTTCACCAGGCTTTTGTTTCCTCTCGTGGAGTTGCGCTCGATAAACATGTTCCAGGTGTTTCTCACCGTAGCGTGTATCCAGTGCGTCCATGAGAGATTCCAGAGTCCTTCCTTCAAGCGGTAGATTTTCCAACACCATTAAAGCATCTCCCCGTAAGGCCAGCGCCAGGGCCGCAAAGGACTGCTCGCTGCTCCAGGAATTTCCTACTGCAAGTATCTCAAACTGGTACTTGAAAGCTGTCCACGAGGAAGTCCCATCAAAGCGCGGGAGATCGAGCTTTGTGGCTGATGGTGAAGTTACAGAAATAGGTCCTTGAGTCTTCAGCCTTATTACTTCCTTATTCATTACCTCTAAGCGGCTTTCGAAGGTCTCAGTCTTCAGGGTTACCTCCTTATTAAGCACAATCAGGCGGTTTTCGAGGGTTCCAGTCTTTTGATTAACCTCCTCGTTCAGCACCTGCACGCGGTCTTCTAATGTCTTCACTTTCTCACCAAGAATAGTGATTCCAGCGTCAATTTTACCTAAGACCGCTTCCTGATTGGCCTGCATCATTCCCTTGAACTCCTGATTGGCCTCCCTTAGTTCTCTAATCTCTTGCCGGCTAGCCTCCTGGTTGGACTGCATCATCTCCTTGAACTCCTGATTGGCCTCCCTTAGTTCTCTAATCTCTTGCCGGCTAGCCTCCTGGTTGGACTGCATCATCTCCTTGAACTCCTGCCGGGTAGCCTCTTGGTTGGCCTGGATCAATCGCTCGCTAGCCTCTTGATTGGCCTTGAGCATTTGCTGCATAGAGGCCATCAACGCTGCCAAGTTCAATTCCGATGAGCTACCTGCCGATGATGCCCCAGGTCCCGCCGAAACCCCGGCATCAACTTGACGCTCTTCTTCTTCAAGGCTACGTTGACGGGCGGCATCCATCTCGACTTGACGTCTGGTTCGTGGAGTACGCCCTTCTTCGTCTCGCGGTAGTAACGGCATCCCACTTCTGACACCAATTGTTACGTACTAGGGGTAGGTACAAATAATGCCGACTACGTGTATAAAGGTTTAATTCGCTCTCCACAAACTTGACAAATACACAGTACTACACTAGTTGACTATCACTAGTTACTCACAACAAACACTGTTCCGAATCACTTAGCAGTCACACAGTATTCCAATATAATCGCCTAGGTCACTGGTATAACACTCTTCGTTCGCTTACTTAAGTTCCGTACACTGTCGCTTCCAAGAAGTAACTAACTCGCTGCCCGTCGTCAACACCTTATATACGGAATAAAGATGCGAGCTGGTATTTTCCTGAACATTCTCGGTAGGTATGTAGGTAATAATAATCGGAATCGAACGATCTCGAGACCCATTGTCGGCTTCCCTTTGTATTCGTTCGCGAGTAGGTATTCGCAGCCGTCGCCGCGCCGATAACGCGTTCACTTTATACCTACATACCTACAGTCTCGAACATTCAACTTTTAGAGATCCTTCCTAATTATTCGATGGGGTTCATCTAGAATAACAATGCGTTTTTGTATCAAGCTGATAAAATAAGGATCCTTCGAGGTATTTGACCAAATAGTTTCTAGGTCGCAACAATATATTCTCTGTAATTTTTAGGCCCGTATAAATAAATCTATCTCAAGTCTGAGAGCGATCTTGGAAATGTCATTCCGGTACAACATGACAATACGTCAAAGCATACTCAAGATCGGTCTCAGACTTGAGATAGATTTATTAATACGAGCCTTAGTATTATATTTGAATTTTCAAGTGATCTAAAAATTTGCAAACATTTTAGAAATGTTTGATTCAGTGCTGCGATGATGACATAAAATATAGTTCACGGGTACTTCAACCCATCTCTCGTTAGGTACTTAAGTAGGTAATCTAACTAAATAGTTTGTTGCTGTCAATATATCTTCCTAAATGTATTCAGTTTGTAGACAGTAAAATGAGAATCAGTTAATCCGAGGCATCTGAATTCGCCTGCGCGAGAAACGATTCCCTTCAAACATTATTTAAGTCAAGTATTAAAATCGAGCGGTGCTCATTTAAATGGATACATGTAGCCTCGTTACGAAATGCACAGCAAAGATAATAGAATCTTGACTGATGGTACACTTCGCAGATAATAACTGCTATTCTACTACTACTAATCTACTAATGATTGTGAAGTTCGTATGTTCTGGTGTTGCGAATTGTGGAGGCAATTTTAGCAATGGTGGCTATTCTACATATCAATGAAAATTAATACGACTGCGGCACTTGTAAGTCGGAATCTACAGTCGTTTTTAACCAAGCTATACTGAATTTCAATGCTTGAAACTTAAAATAAAAATGGATCTTAGTTAAATTAAGTTCAATTGCAATCCTACCACCTATACTTAGTATATGTTATGAGATCTTTCTTTGATATACTTATATATTCTTCCATATTTAAACGATAAATGTTGTAATATGATTCGATTTCGCTTGATATATTTTGATAAATTTTCATTTTGTCAAAGTGTAGGTATGGAAATGCTTGTAGATTTAATAATTGGCGAGTTCTAGGGTAACAAAAAACAAGAAGCAAGTGAATCCATCTGCTGTAGCTAGTAATATAATAATATTATGATCAAGATCACGACTGAGACAATGAAGCGATGTGGATCAATGGAACTTTCGTTTGGAATCAAATAGAAGTTATTGTGCACGATTAGGGTGAGGACACCAATAACCAGTAGCCCTTTTCAAATTAGTATTTATTATTATTTTGTGTATAGTACGATATTGAGTATTTAAATGTTTAAATTTATTTTTTTAACATTGAAAATGGTCTGTCGACTATCACTAGACCACCGCAACCTGCCCCCTGCTGCCTTAATCCCCCACATTGATGAGTTTTTCGTGTTTTTATTAGATTCTGAATATTTAAAAATGGATTCTTATATTTCCTACGTAACCCCCCAACTCTACAATTATCGTAATTATAAAACAGGATCAATTATTTTACATAAGTAATTATTTTTGTTATATTATACTTATCACCACATAAGTAGACGAAAAATGAAATCAAATTAAATTTAACAAATCATAGGGTCCGACAACCGCCCCATCCACCCCACTTAATTAATAGAATCCTTGAGAAATTATTTGACGTACGAGGTCACTCACGTTCAGTGGAAAAAAGCACAAAATTAATTACATAAAGTATAACTTGAAGTTTATTAACTAAGCCATAAAGATTACGTCACTGATGCGTGAGCACATGGGATTAGGATCTGGTTGGTATATAATAGGTCAGATGTGTTTGGTACATCACAGTTCGAATTGGGCTTCGCTCAGTTTTGGTACAGTGGTCTACAATAGCAGCAGAATACAAAATGAAACTGGTAAATATTACTGAATATTTAAGATTTTAATTTTCGAATAAAAATATTATTTTTAATTCATATTTAAAATATTAAAAAATAGAACCTTAAGCCAAAATGAACTAAGTAAATAGCTTGTATTTGTTATTTATTTCTGAAATACTGACGCTGAAATATTATGTTTAGAATACATTTTACATAATTAACTCCTCGTTTGCACTAACGAAACATTTATACCAATAAATTAGTCTCTATTTTGTGATGTCAATAAATAAATTAAAAATAATCAAACATTACAGAGCTTTTTAAAAATCCTTCTAAAGGATGCTATGCCTTGAGATAAATAATTTACATATAGAACTAGCTGTACCCCGCGACTCCGTCCGCGTTCTGTTGAAATTTTTCCTGAATTTTCTTTGCTATAAACCTCACGGAGCCCGAGACCTTTCCAACGAATGCAAAACCGTGGAAATAGGTTCGTGCGTTCTGGAGTTATAGCGTCAGGAAGGAAAACCCGACTTATTTTTATATAGTAGATGATAAAGCGCAGTATGACCCATTGAAGAGGGTTTGGCTAAAAATCGACGCTGGGGGAGGCTCGTTCCTCTTCAGCACATGCTGAGCCAATTTACCTTTTCGGCACATTTAATTAACTTTTCGGCACAGTTCGCGCTGACGCTTTTTTCTGTTTCTTATGTTTATGTTTTATGTCTTGCGATGAGTATCGAATGAATGTTGTTATTTCTTTCCTTTCTTTCAGTGTCAGTTTTTGCCAAAAATCTTTATTCTATTGTTGTTTCTTTCCAGTTCGTGATCGCTTCTCTCATCGCCATCAGCGCTGCTGCTCGGCTTGAGCATCTTGAGCGTTCCTATCTCCCCCCCACCCAAAGCTCCTTCGGATCCGACTCATTCGGAGCCAACTCCGGATCCCACGGACAATTTGGAGCTAACTCCGGATCCCACGGACAATTTGGAGCCAACTCCGGATCCCACGGACAATTTGGAGCTAACTCCGGATCCAACGGTCATTTTGGAGCCAACTCCGGATCCAACGGTCATTTTGGAGCCAACTCCGGATCCAACGGTCATTTTGGAGCCAACTCCGGATCCCATGGACAATTTGGAGCTAACTCTGGATCTCATGGTTCTTTCGGGGCTAACTCCGGATCTTTTGGAGCTACCAACGGTTTTGGATCATCGGCTGGTCGCCCTGGAGCAACCACCTACAACGGTGCATCTGCTTTCCCCGGTGCCACCTCCAACCAGTACCTGCCTTCTGACCAGGGCTCTGCTGCTTCCATCGGAACTCCTCAGTTCAGTGGATCTCTGCAAGGTAAGAATATTTTATTCTGATAAGTCTTGAGTCATACATTTGAATTTGATTGTAACTGGTTAAATAGTCCAAAACATTACATATTCCACCGCAGCCTTAGCCAAAGGTACATTCTAGTGCACTCAAATTTTACCGTTGTTATTTTAAACACAATGTAATAGCGCCTTGTGATATCCTAATATAGTAAACAATTAATCTATTTCCATTAGGGAATGATTTCTTAACCCTTCCAACGTCAACAAAAAGCAATAGATAGTAATCAATTGTTGTTTGCACAGACGTCAGTGCAAACGAGGTAATGACATTAAAACCATCTCCACCCGCTATAAGTCTTTGAAAAGTTGAATGTCTAATAGTTTTTAAGACTGCCCCAAATCTAGGCAAAGGCCTCTCCTTTTCTTTTCCAAAATACTTGGTCCAGGGCCATTTCCGGCCTCGTCTTTCCCGCAAAGGTCTAGGTCATCTCGCCACCGTGTTCTTGGTATACCCGGACGGCGACGATTATTGGCAGGTACCCAGCTAGTGCTGATATTGGCCCACCTCCGCGGGTCCATGCGGGCGACTTGACCAGCCCACTCCGTTTTTTCCCACGTCCGGGATGCGAGAGTTTTATTACGCGGAATAGTTTTTCTGATACAGCCGGTCCGTTTAATACCTAATATGCTGCGTTCCAGAGCTCTCTGGCAAACCTTTATGGGCGTTTGAGCCTTGTATTATCTTAGTTTATATTGTTAATATACCAATTTTTATCTTAGTTTATATTGTTAATATACCAAAAATTGATATTCCCCTTGTTTCCAGGTTCCGGCAACCAACAGTACCAAGCCCAACAGTACTCCGCTCCTCAGTCCTCCTCCTCCTTCGGCCAGAACCAATACACCATCCCCAGCACTCAATACGGAACTCCTCAAGTGCCCTCCTTCGGTTCTCCTCAAGGTTCCTCTTCTTTCGGTGCCCAAACCTTCGGATCCAGGTACCAGAGTCAATCGAACCAGTTTGGAGCCGCCAGCCGTCAATACTTGGCACCTAAAGCCACTCCGTCCATCCAGAATGGTCCTCAGCAGAGCTTCGACGAACAGACAGGGTACCACTACTAAGGGATCCTGATGCTTTTGTAGTCCACTTAGCAAATTTAGCTTTTTGTATGTATGTAATAAATATTATGTATGTATGTTATTTTTGTGTTTTCTTTTGTTATTTTAATGAGTCATTTCGATTCCTGGCCTCTTATCAGAAGTCGAGTCAAACAAAGTACCACACACCATACAAACCTTGTTTGAAACAAGTTAGTATTTTTTAGAACCCAATTAGGTATTTCCCCTTTCAAGAGCACAAGCTGAACGTTCAGTCTACCCGCTAAAATTCACCTAGTGTTGATAAAGTTGTTTTTTATGTAGCTCGCTATTCACTTTAAGATAGTGTCAAGTATAATAATACTTTCAAGTTTTATTAGTGCATCGAAAAAATTAAGTCCTAATTAATATACCCACCCTCCCACAAATCTATAACCAGACTTCTCGGGACCGCAGAAAAATCATGTTTCACCACTTTTGTACCAATTTCCGGTACCTTCTTGCGAACATTTATGAACAGCATAGTTGTAATATTCGACTCAAATTAAAATAATATAATTACAAAAAAACCGGTTTAGGAAATTACAACTACACTTTTTCATTTTCTACCAAAAATCCTAAGTTATCCTCGTGAATTACTAATTAAGGTTTTTATTCATTTAAACTAAGTGCAATGAAATTTAAATAATATATCTGTCATAATTCACGAAATATCCTTTTAGTATTTTTCGGTAGCGGGGGTGCCATTCGCCCCCAGTCCGCTAGTCCATAATAATGTCCAAAATTTCAAGCGTTCCCTAGTTTAGGGCAATACAGTCAGTGTTTGCCTGGCGTTATTCATTTATTCCGCATGGTTGAACATTTAATCCTTATGTTAGCAACATCAAACATTAATAAAACTCTACCAAAAAGTCTAATTCACAACGGCTATTAATATTCGGCCACGGCTCATTCTCAAACAATCACTTATGTTTTTATTATTCTAGTTTTTCAACAACACCTGGTGTTTTAATGTCTACACCATTTTTTTCCTACAAATTCGCGGTTTTAATCTTTCATCGTTTTTTGTAACAATTTGTTCAGATTTATTTAATTGCTGTGAGAATTTATTTAAGTATTTTTTATGGTAGTGGTCATTATGGTAGAGACCGCGTAAATAATGTAGAGATGTACTGGCTCCCAGGATTGCTTTATAGATAGATTGCTTTTTAGGGACAAGATTGTGTAGGCTTCGAAATTGTGTGTTTTATATTTCTACTAGCTGAGCCCGCGACTTCGTCCGCGTGGAATTTAACTTAACAAAAAAGCCCGCTCCCGCGTTCTGAGCCCGCACGACAGGACCCATTTTTTTTTTTTTTTTTTATTTAATTTTTCTAAAATAAAACTAGCCTAAGTTACTGCTTATAACATCAGCTATCTACCAGTGAAAGTCCCGTCAAAATAGGTCCACCCGTTTCGGAGATACTCTTTGATTTCAAGTGTTTTTATTTTTTTACGCGGAACCCTAATTGTGTTTCTAAAATTAAAGTAGCCTAAGTTACTCCCTATAACATCAGCTATCTGCCAGTGAAAGTCCCGTCAGAATCGGTCCAGCCGTTTCGGAGATTACTCGGAACAAACACACAGACAGATAGACAGACAGACAGACAGACAGACAATTTTTTTTTAAATCGCGTTTTTGCTATAGGTGTCGTATGTACTTTCATATGCATTTAGTGAAAAGGTGTTATTTTGATATTATAAACAGACACTCCAATTTTATTTATTTGTATAGATAACAAAATAACAGTCAGGTGCTACTCTGTGATTGGCCACCGATGACGTTATACATTGCGTTCATTGGTCTATGTGTCGTGAGGTATACGTTCCGATTTGCGTAAAATTCAGGCGTTAACACTGTTATTATCTTTGAATTATGAATTATTGAGATCATGCTTTTGAGTCGAGCACTGAATGAACTTGACTCTATAAATACATCATCATCGATGTTAATTACTGTATCAACTTTCATAAGAACCACACGATTAGTATAACCTTGAATCGGATGCTTGAAACAAGGGCACTTTCGTAAACTTGTGAGCAGAGACTCTTGTGAGGCTACTATGTTGTTTAAATTTGAATGGGTTTGAGCATTTGATGATGATTTTGTTGTCTACTCTACCAATGTGCGTTTATCACATTACTAATATTCCCGTTAGCCCCTCCAGCTAAGCTAATGCTTGTGTTAGGAGCGGGCTCACGTAAATAGTTTTATGGCCAGATCAGATCGAACCCGGAACCTCTCAGCTACGAAGGCGGCCCCTCTAACTCCACTAGGCTATTGACGCAATTTTTTTTTATTCGACTATAATAAGAGTACTTCCATATTCAGTTTTTCCTCACTTTTTGTCCTTCTTAATTTACCCCGGCGGGAATCGAACCCGCAACCATCCGGTGCAGTGAGCCGAGCAGCCTGTGCTCGAACCACTACGCGTAGAGGTCCTGTGTGCGAGCCAATGTATATTTTTTATGAATAAGTCGCATGCACAAACATATTGAATGGCCGTTCTACAGTAGTAGAAGGTAGTAGTAATACCAACTCAGCGCATTTATAGCCAGATCCAGCGTTTTTTTTCAGCAACGCGTTTTAGCGCTTAGCGCTTTTGGGAATTAGAACATTATGTTAAACAGCTTAGATGCTACTTTAAAAAAACAAAATCAGCATTTTTTGTTGTCGGGGAGTGAAAATGTGTTGTAGTAGTTATTTTAAACATCAATCATTGCGTTCGTTAATTTTTTTTTTTATTTTTTTTATTTGACTATATGTTGTTGGCCAGAGTGGCCATAACAACTTCACCCGGACAGAGGGCGAGCGCAAGTGCGCTCCAGCCAGAGGGGCAGGGGGGCAGCTAGCTCAAGGGCGCCACAAGGGACACGACCTCGGCTTGGGCCGCTGCCAGGAGAGGTGGCGAGGGTAAATCTACCACTGGATCGGAACGCGACCTCGACTGAGAAGATCCGGCAAAGCGTTCGTTTAATTAGTAATTAATAGAAATATACTTAAATGTACACGAGCGTGGGCAATTGGAACAAAAGTAGTGTACTATGTGTGTGTATCGCTTTTTTGGGATGACAGCGCTTTTTCACGTACAGAAGTTGAAAGCAGGTGGGTACATTTTTTAAATCCCCAAGCCCGCATCCAAATAGAAAGTACTAAGTGTTCGATTGACATTTTTTATCAAGTACAATGTTACAATTAAGCATTCAAGGTTCCAATTACGACCGGTGACATCCGATTACATCGGTTTTATATGAATCTTAACGATATTTGTTCTGTATAAAAGTGGAAGGAACTGGAGGTAATGTACAGTGCAGACCTAGTTCCAGTGAGTGCAAGTGTATAAGGAATAAACATGAATTTGGTAAGCGGTTTTAATCTTTACTTAACAGAAAATAAAACTGGAAATCAGTTTTGAGTTAATTAGGAATAATAAAAAAATAAATTATTTTTACCTCAATTACGAATTAACTTACCAATACTATACTTAGACGCTACCAACTATCGACTCTAGCAAACGTATACTCTACCATGGGAGAGCTCTCCATTACCAAAATGTGTAGATATTGAAAAGTTAAATGTATAGTAGATTTAACAATAAAGTTGTAGCCAATTTACTAAAAGCTCAAATTACGGACTGGCTCGACCGGAGTAGTACAACCCTGTCACGAAAAATCGGATGGCGATTGGGCTTCCAGCTCTGTTCTAGTTACTTTATGCTGATCTTCAATTATAGGGTGCTACCACCCCGGTGGACCAGCCCGTATATGAACTGAAGTCAATTGTATATAATATCTTGACTCTACCACCGGCTAACAATACAAGTATTTCAATTTATTTTATGATACTAGCTGAGCCCGCGACTTCGTCCGCGTGGAATTTAACTTAACAAAAAAGCCCGCTCCCGCGTTCTGAGCCCGCGCGACAGGACCCATTTTTTTTCTATAATAAAAGTAGCCTACGATAATGCTTATAACATCAGCTATCTACCAGTGAAAGTCCCGTCAAAATCGGTCCAGCCGTTTCGGAGATACTGTTTGATTTCATGTGTTTTTATTTTTTTACGCGGAACCCTAATTGTTTTTCTAAAATTAAAGTAGCCTAAGTTACTCCTTAAAATATCAGCTATCTGCCAGTGAAAGTCGCGTCAAAATCGGTCCAGCCATTTCGGAGATTACCCGGAACAAACACACAGACAGACAGACAGACAGACAGACAAAAAAGTTTTAATTCGCGTTTTTGTTATAGGTGTCGTATGTACTTTCATATGCATTTAGTGAAAAGGTGTTATTTTGATATTACAAACAGACACTCCAATTTTATTTATTTGTATAGATGTATAGATTATCTCCGAGTAGTAACGTTAGGCGGTAGGGACCAAAAAAAATACCTTGTAGAGTTCACATTAATAGCTAAAAACTAATCTGCAATTATTTCAATTCTAAGGTGACCCGTGCAACCAAGCTATTAAGGCATTTTTATTGGATTAACTGACAGTAGCGCTATCTATGTATAAATACTAAAACTAACTAGTAGTGATATCAAAACCGATAACCACAAATTGGCTATGTAACAAAATACGTTCAGAGTAAACATACAATTTCATACCTACTCCCAAACCGTTTTTTTTCGTTGTAAAACCCTTTATGGGCCCCTTCCGGCTCGGGGGAGGCGGAAGGGGTATGTGGGAGTCCCAGCGCTAAGAGGACGCAGATATAAGTACTCACTCAAAACCAACGGTATACCAGGCTCCACTATGTAAAGGGGCGGCACGGGTCCACACTGGCAAGCACCGCGGCGACCTACTCCCAAACCTACAGAAGGCTTTAACCGGTTACAATGGCGCTAAGATTCACTATTTCCATCTTATTTTGTCCTTCTAAAAAAGAAAAATAGCCCTTTTGACGTCCCACTCCTAGGCACGGGCCTCCCCTCAACACGAGGGGGATTCAGGCTATAATCCACCACGCTGGCCTAGTGCGGGTTGGAGGATTTCCCATGTCTTTCGAAAATTGGTTAGATCTTCTAGGACATGCAGGTTTCCTCACGGTGTTTTACTTGACCGTAAGCAAGTGATAATCATATAGCAATTATCATTCGCACATAGATTTAGAAAAATCCAGAGATGCGAGCTGGGGTTTGAACCCAGGTTCTGGTGCCCACAAGACACGTATTTAACCAATCGGCTATAACTGCTTTCTATCGTTTATTATTCTTTTCCAGATAATTATCGTTGCAGTATTCGCCTTGAGCTCGGCAGCTGAACTCCCTTCAAGGAACTACATTCCTCAAGCTCAAGGGCCGCAGGGTGGCTTCCCGGGTGCCCCTGGAGGTGTAGGGGGAGGCATCGGGGGCGGTGGGGATGGCAACAAACGACCCCAGCAGGAAATCGAGAAGAATGCCGCAATCTTGAAACAAGAGCAAGAAATCGGTGAAGACGGAAGTACGTGAGACTATTCTATAATGTCACCTAAAAAGGTTGTTTCAGACAAGAAGGTTATTCTTACCGTATGAGTGGCTCACTCTGGTGTTGAAATTTTCAGGTTACCCGAAAGCCTCTGACATAGTTTAACAATTTTGATAGCCGGGAGCGACAGCTTAACGTGCCCCGGTAGTGCTCAGTTGTTAATACCACTAGGAGTCACCCATCCAGGGGCCCGACTCTGTTTAACGCTGGCATCTTGATCCACTCGCACTGGACTCGCAATACGTCAATACTGACATACCGCGTATCTCAATACGTCAGTATTGACGTAGTTCGAGTCGATCGAGATGAGCGGTGATTAAGAGAGTTGAGTCCCAGGTGTTAACCGCCATGAGCTATTAAATTAAGTTATTGGAATGATTTTTAAATCGTCATATTGATTCTTTGAGCAATGAAACTACCCCCTTTTTACCCAAGTATTACATTTGGAAATCTATATCTTACATATAAAATTCTCGTGTCACAATGTTAGTTACCATACTCCTCCGAAACGGCTCGACCGATTTTCATGAAATTTTGTGTGCATATCGGGTAGGTCTGAGTATCGGCTACTATCTATTTTTCATACCCCTAAAAGACAGGACAACGTATGTCGGGTCAGCTAGTTATTTATAAAATTCTCGTGTCACAGTGTTTGTATCCAAACTCCTCCAAAACGGCTTGACCGATTATTATGAAATATTTTTGTATACTCGTATATTCGGTAGGTCTGAAACTATGTCCGAAAGTATATTTTATGCCTAGAACTATAATTTATGGCAGAACAACGTTTGCTGGGGCAAATAGTTATAGATATTATGTTTCCAGGCTATCACTTTGGCTACGAAACGTCAAACGGCATACGAGCTGAGGAAGCCGGAAATACCGCCCAGGCTCAGGGCGGCTTCTCGTACAAAGGCGATGATGGCATCACGTATACAGTCACGTACACCTCAGGAGATGGTGGCTTCAACCCCCAGGGTGAACATCTGCCCGTCGCCCCACCAACTCCTGAAGCTATTCTGGAGGCATTGAAGCAGAATGAGAGAGATGAAGCTGCTGGAATCTTTGACGATGGTGAGTGTATCTTGTATATTTCTAAATCTACATAGTGTTTCCAAAGTTCCAAAATGCTCGGGAGTTTGATAGCTCGCATGTCTTAGAAAATGGGCCAGCGTAGTGGATAATGAACCGATTCCCCCTCGCATTGAGGAGAAGTCATTGCCCAGGAATGGGACATTAAAAGGGCTCATTATTAAAACTATTCCTTATTTCTTTCCTCCTGTGTATTTTGCTGTAGTAAAAGTGATTTTCATTTCAGGAAAATACCGCCCCGATGTCCATGGGGGAGGTCAAGGTGCTGGTGGATCAGGACAGTTCGGTTCAGGAGGTCACCAAGGCTTCAACACTAACACCGGCTATCAGTACTGATCCCCCATTTGATAACGACGTAATGTCTATTGAAATTATTATCTAATTTAAAGTATAAGGATTTAGAAAAAGATGGACGCTCCATTTTCGTGGTGCTGAAAATAATAATATTTTAAAAGACTATCAGCGAGTAACTCTGTATTGACGATCCTGTCATGGGTTAAACTTTAACTAGATAATAATTTTAACGATATTACAGACAAAACCGAGTCAGATGAGCATAATTGTGATTGTTTTGGTTAAGTTTTTAACTGTAATTATTAATGTAATAGTTGTAATGAACGATTTAGTGTTAATAAAGAAGATCACAGCTTTATAACACTTGTTTTATTCCGTAGATAAGTGATTTATTTTACATATTGCAATAATTATAGTATGAGTTACATTTTATCTGTGCTTTGATTAATAGAAAAATATTTATTAAATTTGTATCCATTTACTTTTTGTTTAAGTTTTAGAAAGAAGATTTAGAATTTAGTAAGATTTTTTAAAAAGAAAAACTCGTCATCATTTTTAACCCCCGACGAAAAACGAGGGGTGTTATAAGTTTAAAATGTGTATCTGTGTATCTGTGTATCTGTGTGTCTGTCTGTCGCCACGTAGCGCCCAAGCTGATGAACCGATTTCAATTTTGTTTCTTTTGTTAGATAGGTATTCTGATCGAGAGTGTTCTTAGCTATGTTTCATGAAAATCGGTTCAGCCGTTTGAAGATCATCAGCTCTTTTGTAAGTTAAAAAAGCCACATTCACGGCCAAAACCAATTCCCGCGGCTCGAATCCATTCGAAATTTGTGATTATTGGATTTCGATTTATTATATTTTTAAATGATCGTAATAGTCTGAACTGGCTTTTTACAATATTATAAATTTGAAAAGCTTCCCTGATTCTGGAAAAAATGTATATTTTATCAATTTTTATATGAGATTTGTGTATGAACTAAAGACGTTCCATAAGTCACGTTTCAAATGATGGATACGCGCATGCGTAAAATTTTGTTTGTTTTGTTAATGGTCATGGAATATTACGCTATAATAATTCTAGAGGGCGCTGCTCCGCCATTGAGAAAAAAAATAAAAAAAAAACAAATCTAATTTAAAATAATTTTAGCGTTATTGAAAATTCTTCCCCTGGGCTGCTCCCGTCCGCCTCAACCAGAGTTATTACATCAAATTGAATCATAATTGATAATATTTTACTAGGAATTAAACCTCCGTGGCATCAATATTTAGATTCGTTGTCTATTCTAATGTCATAACAAAATAATGTCTCATACTTTTACTCAGATTTTCTGTTGATTATTGTACATCAGATTATAAATGAGGAAGCCAAAACAAATTATGTAAATGGCGCTTTCATAATCTGGCATCGAAACTAGTTGTACCAGATGAATTTGCGAGATGAGTTATGGATACTGAGCTACGGGAGCTACGCAAATCGCGCTAACTTCATTATTTGGAAGAACTAGGTAAATTATACATTTGATGAATAGGTCGTCGCATCGGGGGTTTTTAAATTTTCAATTTAGAGTTATGTATTTAGCGACTAATTTGTCGCTAAATATTTTAGTTTTTAGTTATATAATAGATTTTTTCTAAAGCTCTCAATGAAACTGAATTCACAACTGCTAACTAGAAATGTGTCTGTTACTGCAATATCATCATCATTAGCGGGTCAAGGTCTCCAAACTGTTACACAATGATCATTACCCTGTAATGCGATCTAGGATGATTTAACAAATGGCTGTGCAATCTTACATTTTTCGCCTCTACCCCGCTAACAACGAACCAACAAATGATGTTCCTGGTTCTTGTTTCGCTGCCTAGGAACAGGTAACACTCGGCGAGAAAACATATCTATATATATAAAAATGAATGTTTGTCCTTATGTCCTTTATAGAATCGTAAACTATGCATTTGATCATGTCATGATCTTCAGCAAAGTGTTGTGCATGAGCCCACAAAGGTTTCCGAGTTGGTACGACCAATCTTTGACAGCGTATAACGCGCACAGGGTACCTACAGCTATTTATTTATAAAAATGACGAAATGTGCAGTGAAATGTTGTAAAAGTTATAGTGGTCGAACGACTACTGTTTATTTTCATTTGTATATTCAAATTTATTTCATTTACAGCTATTATTTTACCATACTGGTAACCAACATAATCTGCTTATTTTTAACATCCGTTCATTATGTGTATACGAATTACGAAGTAAAAAAAATCACCTCCCCAAATTAGCCTGTTTATTTTGCGTCAAAGTCATATTATTGGATAGTGATAGCGCTGTATGCCAAAGTAGTGAAACAATATATCACATACTCGTACATACGATAGTGTGTATAATTGCGTAGAAGTTTGTGTTTACTTTAGAATTTAGTATGTAGGTAGGCTAGTTAAAATGTGTCCCGTCTACCGTCATTAATGTGATATTGTGTGCTGTCGTCTTTTTCCCCCCAAGACACTGTAATGACCGACTTCCGTATGGCATAGACGTTCTCGCGCGTGCTCCTGTGCCTAAAATTCCTAATCGGGTGAAATCTACCTAATCTTCTGTGTATTTGTGTTGTGTGAACTCCAAAACCATTGGGAGCGCTCCAGTGTTGTGCCTGTGCTGAAGAAACTGAGGATCCAGCCATACTACCCGAGGAATGCGCCCGCATCCATCGTGCCGGTAATGTACACGCATGACATTGACCTGACCCTTACAGTTCTGCCTCCCCCTTTATATTTCCCTTATTGGATTTAGTAGCCCAGCATAGCCGTACCTACCTAATCAGGACCCAGCGCCCCACCCTTAGTCCGGAACACACATGTTTCCGAAGTGCTCCGCTAGAAATTAGCCTAAAATTAGTTAAAACCGTGCCACAACATTTGTTTTATTTTTGCCGGTTTAGTGAGTGAGTGATTCGCCAGGATACATGGAGGCAGGTCTGTAAGAGATCAGCGCCCGAAGATATCGCATCTGGACCTTGCGTAGCCAATTCCAGGAGCTACTTAAGCGGAATCGACCCGGGAGAAGCGCCATCTATCAGCGCCGGCGTGCACCTTCCAGCCGCCACCAAGAAACTGACGATCCGAAGATCTTGAGTCAGTTCTCCCGGGCCAGAATTGGCGTAAACAAGCGTCACAGATCGCCTACGTCATCAAGCCGAGCCACTAGAAGGTTCCATATAGGGCTCGGGTGACGTCAGGCCGGGCGCCAGACTTGCTCCGAAGACGTCCTGAGGATCCCTGAGGGGGGGACCAGCATCTGAGGGGGACTACTGCATCAGGTCACCGCCAGTTCCAGCGTGTGAGCAATCGCCACCCAGCGCACGTCATCAAGTGCGTCATCAGGTGCACCCGGTAAGTAGTTTCCCCCCACCACCTCCCACCCCATTTACCCCTCCCTCCAAATTTTACCCCCCCCCTCCCCCCCTCCCTCACCCCCCCTCCAAAAAGTCGATTTTTGGACCCCCCTCCCCCGACCCCCCTCAATAACATTTCCCCTCGGGCCATAACATCTGATCCGAGGGTCGTAGAAATTAGGGAGTGGTCGCGGCAGATTGCCACTAAGCAGCCGCAACTTCTGGCCCCAAAAAATCTGCCCCCAAAAATCGACCCCCCCCATCCCCCCCCCCCCCCAAAGTTGATATTGGTTCCCCCACCCCCCCACCCCCTTCAAGGAAATTTCCCCCTCGGGCCATAACTTTGGACTCGAGGGTCGCAGAAATAAGGGAGTGGTCGCGGCAGGTTACTACCATCTGGCCGCAACTTCTGGCCCCAACAATCTGCCCCCCCAATATTTGACATTTTTTCCCACTCCAAATTCCAAATCCTTCCCCTACACCGAGGTGCTAGTGCAGTGTTAGTGCGACAGTGCAGCGCTACACTCTGGGTGTGCGCACTCCACGCTCCAAGGAACACGCCCGGGACACTCACTGCCGCTGCCCCGGCTGTGGGCTGCCTTATTGGGCGCCTTGGCACACTACACCTGGCGACCTGTTGCCGACACGGTACAGTAAGCATTATACTGTACCAACCACAACACTTGACCTGAGCTTCGCGTGTTTTCACCGAGCCAGCCACTGCCGAGCATCGTCTTCGGGCTCGACAATAGTATAAGGACCGTCTCTAGGCCTATTGCCTAGGGACCTAGTTTTAAGTTAATTTTAAGATTTTAATTATATTTGACCGCCCGCTAGTCGGGACTTTTTAGTCTTTTGACAGGTTTTAATCTTTTTAAAATTTGACATCTTTTATAATATCTTTTAATATTTTAACCTATTGACATTTTTAATAATTTAAATTTTTATATGCTTGACATTTTTAAATTTTGACATTTTTTAAATTTTAAAATTTTAAAAAATATTTTAACAAATTGACAACGGAAGCTGCCACTTACACAGCTTCCGGTTTAACCATCGTCAGTCCACAAATTTACAACTTCTACAAAACTTGGACTGACGACACCGCGGACCTCTGAAGATGTTTATTCCCCACCGCACACCTGCGAAACGGCCACAGAGGGGGTCCACCTCCCCGAGCGAGAGCCAAACCGGGCGACCTTTACAGTCGTCCACGGTAAGGCGGAGCATCGAGAGGATGGAAGCCACCTCTAGGCCAAAGCCGCCACAAAAACCCACATCCCCAAAACTGAACCAAGCAGTGACAAAGCCCAAACCAAAGGCTGCGACCAGCCCAAAAGCTGCGACCAGCCAGGAAGGCAGGGCAGTCACTGCCCACCCACCACCTGTCACTGTCAGCAGCCCCCCCCCCCCAACCCCGTCTATCAGTCCATAATGGCCGAGGCAAAAGCGTGCCTACAAAAGGCTAAGGCCCACCTCGGCCTATCTAGAAACCTTAAAACGGACATAAAGGCGGGGGTACACGAAGCCGTGGACCGACTCTACCAGTTGGTAAAAGAGTCGGAGACGGCAAGGGGCGGGATCTGCAAGGAAAACAGGAATGGGGATAAAGAGGAAAAGGTGAAAGACGCGGGAGGTAAGGCAGATGAAATGGCCGAACTCTGCCGCAAAATCGAGGAGAACTCAAAGCTGTCGAGGGAGAATACCGACAGGATGCGAGTTCTCCAAGCCGCCATCGACAAACATCACATAGTGATGGAGGCGGCCGAGCCGGTGGCGGATGGAGCCGGAGGACAGAACCACAAGGACCTCATGGAAGAGGTCCAATCTCTAAAGCGTACAGCTGAGGAGATGAGTGGACGGCTCTCCGCGATGAGTGAGAAAACTCCCTCATACGCGGAGCAGCTGTCGAAACCGCGGCCCACTCCAGTGGAAGTTGGCCCGAAACACTCGGTGATTGTGTCCTCCGACGACACCGCGGACACCGGCTCGGACGTTGTCGACAGGGTTCGCCAGGCGCTGGACGCCAAAAAGTGCGGTCTTCAGATCGAGCGGGTCCGAAAGATCAAGGACCAAAAGGTCGTTCTGAGCTGTGCCACCAAGGGAGAGATTGAGAGGACGGTGACACAGCTCAGAAAGGACAAGAAGCTCAGGGTCGAGGAGGCCAAAAACAAGAACCCTTTGGTCATCCTCCGAGATGTCTTCAAGTATAACACTGACGAAGACATCAAGACCGCACTCGTCTCCCAGAACATGCGGCTGGTGGGAGACCTCTCGGCTGACGACCAAGTCGTCACCGTCAAATACCGCAGGAGGGCGAGGAACCCGCACCAGAACCATGTGGTTCTGCAGGTCTCGCCCAAAATGTGGAAACGGTTGACGACCGCCGAGAGGGTCTTCATTGACATCCAGTATGTCCCGGTCCAGGATCAAACACCGTTGATCCAGTGCACACGGTGTTTGGCATTCGGACACGGCCGAAAGACATGTTCGGAGACGGCCGACCTCTGCGCGCATTGCGGTGGTCGCCACCTCAGAACTGACTGCCCGAAATGGGGGTCAGATGAGGCGCCAGTGTGCCGGAACTGCGTAAACGCAAAAGTTCCGGGCACTGCCCATACTGCCTTCAGCCAGGAATGCCCGACCCGAAAGAAGTGGGACGCACTGGCTAGAGCCGCCATAGCCTATTGCTAAGGTGGTTACTAGGGTCCCACTCGGTAGGAGCACCGCAGCATATAAGATAGCCCAAGCGAACCTCCAGAGGAAAGAACTAGCGACCAACGAGCTCATGCTCGAAGCCAGCAAAAGGCGTATTGCGGTCGCGATGGTCCAGGAACCTTACGTGGGGGGGCGAAAGGAGATGAGGAACTACGGAGCGGCGAGGATTTACCAAAGCGCGGATCGCGGCGAAGGCACTGTCAAGGCGGCAATAGTCGTCTTCGACCAAACTATTGACGTCTTGCAGTGCCCGACCTTTACCACAAACAACATCGTCGTGGTAAAGTTGCGAACCAGCGCATGGGAAGTCCTCGTCGTCTCGTACTACTTTGAACCTGACCAACCCATAGGGCCATACTTGGACCATCTCAACACCATAGTTCTTTCCCACCGCAATCATAAGATCATAGTTGGAGGCGACGCAAATGCAAAGAGTTCGTGGTGGGGCAGCACGACGAACGACAGCAGGGGCGAGGAAATGCTCGGTGCGCTCATAGAGTTGAACCTGCATGTACTGAACGACGGTGACGTCCCCACGTTTGACACCATAAGGGGGGGACGACGGCTAACAAGCTTCGTCGACGTCACAGCATGCACAGAGGACCTTCTAGCGCTGGTGGAAGACTGGAGAGTGGCTGAAGATCTCACGAGCTCAGATCACAATGGTATACTTTTCCAAATTCAATTGTGTAAGGCAAAAGGAATTAGCATCAATAGAACCACGCGTATATTCAATACAAAAAACGCCAACTGGGTCCAGTTTCATGAGAAACTGGAACGGTTCAAATCAGAGTATAACATAAACAAAATAGAAGTAGATAATATTAATAGTAAATTCAATTTAGAAAGACATGTAAGTAACCTTACACAATTAGTCACAGAAACATGCACCCAAATAGTACCCAAACATAAATCAGGCCAAAAACTCAAAATACCATGGTGGTCTGAGGATCTTGAGAGAATGAAGCGAGATGTCAACACGAAAAAGCGTAGAGTCCGATGTGCAGCGCCAACCCGAAGACCAGGAGTTGTCGAGCAGTACCTGCAGGCGAAACTGGAGTATGAGGACGCAGCCAAAAAGGCTCAGATTAAGAGTTGGAAGGCATTCTGCGAAAGACAAGACAAAGAAGGAGTATGGGAAAGCATCTACAGGGTCATAAAGAACACCACCAGGAGACAGGAAGACCTTCCATTGGAGAGAGACGGCACTATTGTAGGGCAGCAAGAGTCTGCCCGACTCTTAGCGGACACGTTCTTCCCGGGAGACCTGGAGACGGAGGACAACTTAGACCACCAGCGGACAAGAGCCCTAGCGAACCGTGTGAACGACAGTGTCGATGGCGAAGTCCACGACCCGCCGTTCACACTGGAGGAGCTCAGAGCCGCGGCGGAAAGTTTTAACCCGAAAAAGGCACCCGGAGGAGACGGCTTCACCGCCGACATATGTTGCCAGGTGATCAAACAGGATCCGGACCTGCACCTGGCAATCATGAACAAGTGCCTAGAGTTGGGTCTCTTCCCGGAACAATGGAAGGTAGCAGTGGTGGTCGTGCTGCGGAAGCCTGGGAAAACCAACTACACAAGCCCCAAGTCCTATCGGCCCATCGGCCTTTTGCCAGTCATGGGGAAGATTCTGGAGAAGATGGTGGTCAATAGGCTCAAGTGGCACCTGATTCCTAGGCTCAGTCTGCGCCAGTATGGCTTTATGCCCCAACGTAGCACCGAGGACTCCCTTTATGACCTGATACAGTACATACGCGGCAATCTACTTCAACGAAAGATCGTGACCGTGGTATCACTGGACATAGAGGGAGCCTTCGACAGCGCCTGGTGGCCGGCCATAAGGGTGAGACTGGCCGAAGAAGAGTGCCCGGTCAACCTCCGACGAATCGTCGACAGCTACCTGCAGGACCGAAAGGTCCGAGTCAGGTATGCTGGTGAGGAGTACACAAAGGGCACTCAAAAAGGGTGCGTACAGGGGTCTATCGGCGGGCCTGTACTGTGGAATCTTCTCCTTGACCCGTTGCTGAAAGGACTCGAAACGCGGGGGCAATATGTGCAGGCTTTCGCAGACGACGTAGTCCTTGTTTTTGCCGGCGACACGGCACTGGACATACAGCGTCAAGCCAATCCCACTCTCGCCTATGTGCGGGAGTGGGGTGTCAAGAACAAGCTGAAGTTCGCACCTCACAAAACAAGCGCGATGGTTGTGACACGAAAGCTGATCTATGACACCCCCCTCCTGACCATGGGAGGGATTGATATTGGCATAACAAATGAGATTAAGATCTTAGGGCTCACAATCGACCATAAGTTGACATTCAACAGCCACACTGCGAACATCTGCAGAAAGGCGTTGAATGTCTACAAACAGCTAGCAAAGGCTGCTAAAACTAGCTGGGGCCTTCACCCGGAAGTTATCCGGGTGATTTATACTGCCACCATTGAGCCCATCATCATGTACGCTGCCAGTGCTTGGTCGCCGTCAACAAACAAGATCACTACTCAGAAGCAGCTGAACACTGTCCAGAGGGGCTTTGCGCAAAAGATGTGCAAAGCCTACAAAACAGTGTCCTTGAACGCGTCGCTCGCTCTGACCGGGTTACTGCCCCTCGACATTCGCATACGCGAAGCGGCCTCCCTGTACAAGGCCAAGAGGGGAGTACCCCGACCAGAGCTAGGCGACATGGAAGTCGAAAGCAGACTGGCATATACGAATACTCCGCATCCGGCAAAACATATGGACCTTAAGTTCATGAACTTGACGGATCAGCAAAGCGTGACCACCAACGTAAGCAGCGCAGTAAGAGTATACACGGACGGCAGCAAAATTGAGGGCAAGGTCGGCGCTTCACTTTCCATCTGGAATAGTGAAACCGAGATCAAGTCTCTCAAACTCAAACTGTCGTCTTACTGCACGGTCTATCAAGCCGAACTTTTGGCCATATGCCGAGCCACTAAATACGCGTTTGAGTGTAAGAGCGCCAGTCTCGCTGTAATAAGCGACTCGCGTTCGGCACTTGAGACAGTGGTCAACCCTCTCTCTCTTCACCCGCTCGCCGCCGAGGCGAGGAACAACATCGCCCAGTGCAGACTCCAAAACAAGGATATTTCCTTGTTTTGGATAAAAGCACACGCAGGGCTGGCGGGTAACGAGAGAGCGGACGAATTGGCAAAGCAAGCAGCGCTGCACAGTAAGACCAAGCCAACGTACGACAAATGTCCGGTATCATTCGTCAAGCGACAAATCCGTTTGGAGTCACTAGACGAATGGAACCGTAAGTACAAGACTGACACCACTGCTTCTACGACGAAAATGTTTTTCCCTGACCTGGTGGTGTCCTATAGGACAATTAGGAAGATTCATCCCACTGCCACGCTCACACAGGTTCTGACCGGGCACGGTGGGTTCTCAGAGTACTTGAACCGTTTCAAGTGCAAGGAGGACCCATCCTGCATCTGTGAACCGGGTGTGAGCGAGTCAGTGGAGCATGTCTTACTGCATTGCCCTGTGTTTTCACGCCAAAGATATGATGTGCAAATGTCTTTAGACACCATCTTAGATATACACAGTGTTCGTAAACTTGTCCTGGACAGCGAGAAACGTGATACCTTCCTAAGCTATTGCACGGAGGTAGCGACCAGCGTGATTAATAGAAATAAGACCTAGGCAGATAGAGGCCAGCTGTCCACTTATTGTGCCAATAAGCCCCGACAGCAACTTACACAACACTGCGCTATTAATCGCGCCGGCTGACATATTCGTGCAATAGAATGGGAGGGAATCCTGTTTATTTTATCACGTTTATAACTATTGTTATTTATTCCGCTGTCCCATTTTTGTATATACCGATAAGTTTTTATATTTACTCGTTTTCGAGAAATATGTTTTATTACTACGTTTTACTCGCCTTTCGAGAAAATGTCTTTTTAAATACTGTGTTTTCACTACAATAAAAAGTTTTTGTACATTTATTATTATTAACGTGTTAAGTAAGGTCTCTGACCCCCATATCAGAGGTGAACGCGGCCGGGCCATAGAGGCCCGGATAAAAAAAAAAAAAAAAAAAAAAAAAAATCAGGACCCAGCACTATTCCCGCGACAGTTGGTAATGTGTGTAGTTCTCCGTCCGCGAAAGTTGGTTGAAGGTAATTTCATACATTATCGAGTACATCTCAGTCCATATGTTTAATTGTTCTTGGTTTTTTGGAAGCATCTTATTTTCATTATTCTGTTTAGTTAGCCATTGATTAAGTACTATCATGATAATTACGTATGGTGTTATTACAAAACAGTTAAACATGAGATAAACAAAAGTCATGTTAAATTTTACTCGTGAAACTCGCGTTTACCGCGTTTTTTTTAAGATATAAGTCAGAAGCTATTATAATGAGAAATAACATTAATTTCATTTTATTAATGTTGCATTTTTTATCTTGAGATAGATCATGGTGCGTTGTTATCGTGTGTATTGAACCAAAAGGGTCAGTAACAAAAGTTCACATGTTTCAGAACACCCCAGATACCTAGGTAAGGTTAGGGTTATTTTCTATAACCTCTTAGAAATCGTAGCCAGGCAAAACAATCTACATAGTTTAGGTGTACAATGCGTAAAGCTACGCACTTGGCTAGTTTTTATTTTTAATTATAGTGGGCTTAGGATTAAGTAAAAGTTTTATTATGAAAAGATTTGAATATTTTTATTCTTAGAATAAATAAATTGTGTCTCTCGTCATGTCTCACTGGTACTAAGTATTATGACTATAGCATTACATACACAGTAAATTAATTGTTAGCCTTTCAGTATTTACTGAGTTGCAAGTAATTTTAAACAAACACATTCAATCAGTATCACAACTGGTTTAACACTTTCAGTACTTAGCTATCCTCAATCACAATCAATTAAAATTTACTTACAAAACAGTTGAAAATTCAAAATTAAGTAGAGCACATTCCATAACATTTTTATATTTTCCAAAATCCAATTAAATAATAACGTCGCTTGTGTGCGTACAATCAACAGCCAATCAGAACGCGAAGTATCACGTGCGTATGCAATCGAACGATCTGAAGTATGCTCTACTTATTTTTTTAATTTTGTATGTTATTTTTAGTTTATATTAAAATACTGGCGGGTGAGTCGTTTAATACTTGTAAGTCTGTCTGTAGCCGGCAGACGCCTGGGCCCTCGCGTACTGCTGTTGCTGATTGTAAGCGGGAGCATCTCCGTATTTACCAGGGTTGTATTGACCTGAAAATGAACGTCAAATAATATGATGAGTTTGCTTAGTATCTAAACATATATAACTCAAAGGTGACCGACTGACTGACTGATTGACTGACTGACATAGTGATCTATCAACGCACAGCCCAAACCACTGGACGGATCGGGCTGAAATTTGGCATGCAGGTAGATGTTATGACGTAGGCATCCGCTAAGAAAGGATTTTGATTAATTCTACCCCCAAGGGGATAAAATAGGGGATGAAAGTTTGTATGAAACTTTGTCAATTAAATTTCCACGCGGACGAAGTCGCGGGCACAGCTAGTTTAACAATAAAATACTAATACAACTAATATTTATGATGGTAGTGCCAAGCTGTTGCCAATTGACTACAGCTCATATACACGCTGGCCTGACCCGGGCAGTACCACCCTCTCACAGTAGATCGACGTAAATAAACGATTATAGCATTTAGCATGGTGAGTGAGAGACTTGGACCAAACCCCCATCCATCTGTCGCATTCCCCTTCACACCAGCATCGTGCAAACAATGCCTTTGATATTGCAAACATCTATAGGCTACGGTAATTGCTTAACACCAAGCGCTTCTTTTTACATAAAAAAAACTTTGTTGAGAGAATAGAAGTGGAAATAATAAATTCTCCACAAGAAAAAGCTCATATCTGTTAGTTGAAGAAACCGATTCATACCGTAAGGTATATCGCTAACTTAAAATCTCCTAATACACTTCAAACTATGTTTTTTGCGACCTCAAGATCCCCGTGAGACAATCCCTTCACAGTACTGACCTATTGTTTGAAAACAGAAGCTATTATGCACCACAATATTACCCAAACCACCAGACAAACAAGCTATAATTGACTCTAAGTAACCGCAATAAAGGTTATTTGTCATGCATTACTACAGTTGCATGTCGTGAGACACATCAAGTGGTGAGTCAAAGGAAAATAGATCATATTGAGTTGAGAATAAGTGAGCGGTCAGACGGTGAGAGGTCATTGTGAAACATTGTAAAGGTCAGTACCGTGCATCGCAGGGTACAGGTGACTGTGTTCTAGTATTTTATTGAGGTTAGGGCGCGTCGATGAGGTGCGGTCCGTATTATGAAGTCCTAGGTTCGATCCATAGGCCAGAATTTTTTTTGCAGTATAGATAGAGCGGAAATATCATCTCAATTGCGTTGTTGTTAAATCACGGATAAACAATATTTGACACATTCAATAATATAACTGTCTCGTTTATTCATTACTAGCGACCCGCCCCGGTTTCGCGCGGCTCTAAAATTATCAGTGCTTTTCTACTATATTATGCATGTATTATACATATAAACCTACCTCTTGAATCACTCTATCGATTAAAAAAACCGCATCAAAATCCGTGGCGTAGTTTTAAAGATCTAAGCATACATAGGGACATACAGACAGCGGGAAGCGACTTTGCTTTATACTATGTAGTGATGAACACAAAGGAGAAGTTTAATTAAGCTTACTTTTAGTATACGTGAGTACCTAAAACTGTAGAGTAACTTAAATGAATGCTTGTCATCAAGTTATTTCAACACAAATATATTTAACGGTTTTTGTTAATCCATGTCAAAATTTACACTGGGTTATGGTCATATCCATTTCTTTTTGGAATTTTATCTAAGTATAAGCCGCATCTTTAATGCCGAAACTATCTCACTTCTAATCATTATCCAATTGTATCACAAACTTGTACTGCTGTTGGAATTCAGCATATAGTGCAAATTAAGACTCTTGTATTTCACCATAGATTCCACTATTCTGTAAAGACCTCGAAAGGCGATCAGTGCACGGTCGAGTGGGCAGTGATTTATTACATGTTACTAAACCCAACATTTGCAACATATCAATGTCTTCATCACATACTAGATATGTGGTAATATTTGACACATTATCATTATCGATATAATATAAAAAAATCTCTATTTCCTTGGTAATCGCATCACACATGAACGGATGGAACGATTTCGCTAATTCTTTTTTGTTGTTTATTATTGTCTGGAGAAGTTTCTTATGAAATAAAAAAATAAGAAAGTTGAGCGGAACAATTCGAAATCAATATTCAAATTTAAGACAGGACAACGTCTGTCGGGTCAGCTAGTAATTAATGATTATAATATCATGGTCTGTATATTCCTTAGGTCCATTTGAGTTGCCAGTTTTTGGGTATCAATAGTTATTTTTAAACTTACTGCCGCATACTGAAACGCTCCTCAAACATTAATTGATGATTTGGTCAAATAATCTGAGACCAAAATCAATGTAATTTTTGAGATAGGAACCATTTTTCGAACCTCAAATATGAAATCAATTTATGTTCGAAATTGCTGTGTGAGGCGTTCTTGTCTGTATTTTTTGGTATGTCCCTATAGCGTATTAAACTGAACCTCTCAAATTTGAGGCATAATTATCACAAACTCACCATCATCAATGATACCAGCGGCCTCGTCCCTGGCGTTCTGCTCCAACGCCTTCAGGATCTCCTCGGGTACCGGGGGGGCGGTGGGTAGGTGGGATCCCTGGGGCTGGAAGCCACCCTGACCGGCGGCGTAGCTCACTGAATACACCTGACCATCGTCTCCTGTGTACTGGAAGCCGCCTTGGGCTTCGATGCCGTCAGCCTGGAATGGTTTTAGAAGGGGGATTTGAGAACGTGAGAGGAGTGATTATGTTATATAAATTTCTAAGTTTGATATGATTCTTTGAGGATTGATTCTTTTTCCACTCGAAAGTGGTTGAATGGATGACGACTTGCCCTTCAGTTCGAGATCTTGTTATGAGAGCAGGCAATAACGATAATAATTTTTAATTATTGCCTTCCGACTGGCAGTAATAAGTATTATACAAACTGTGAAATAAATTTCGACATAAAGGTAGGTGATTCTTGAATAACATAGAGGTTTAATAAAGTTGTAAATTTATTTAAAACATGTGTTAAATCATGTTGTATAGTTAATGAATATACACATAAAACTGCAATAAACGTAAATTTTATTCAAAGTGTAATAAATAATGCTACTGTAAATAATAAATTATTGCATATTAACGCTAAATGATTCATCTTAAACACCTAATGAATGTCCGTCAAAATTGACATACATAAATATATTATAATGATTTAAGTTTGTTGCATACTTATTTATGCAGATATTTGAAAATTAAACATTTCTAGATACTTTAAGTAACTGTTGAGATGTTATTTTCAATTGGGAGCTGGCTATACAGAGGTAGTACCACTCCCTCACAGAAGATAGGCGTAAATTAGCTATCACAGCTGTTCTTCGCACGATGAGTGAGAAAGCAAGAATCCCAACCTCTCCTCCCATCCCTCTGTCCCACTCCTCTTCATGCCAGCAACGTGCGAGCAATCGCTTTGGTTTGCAAGTATCTATAGGATACGGTAACTGCTTAACATCAGGTGGATCGCAGGGTTGTTTGCCGACTTTGTAGTAAGTATATGAAACATATATAATATATCATCCTTCCTACTAATATTATAAATGCGAAAGTTTGTGAGTGTGGATGTATGTATGTATGTATGTATGAATGTATGTATGTATGTATGTTTGTTACTCCTTCACGCAAAAACTACTGAATGGATTTGGATGAAATTTGGAACACAGATAGATTATAACCGGGATTAACATATAGGATACTTTTTAACCCAATAATCCAATACTACGCGGATGAAGTCGCGGGGCACAGCTAGTTGCGTCATAAATACTAAGTGCCTATTAATTATATTACTAGTTGCAACGTTTTGCATAATTACTGCGGCCTTTCACGTCGGTCAGTGCCCTTTGCGATGATCTAATGTATAGGTCAGGCTATGAGGATTATTGGGTCATCTCCGCGAGAAGAGATTGTTGTATGTTTAGATGGGACGTCACGATTTATCGGAGGATGTATGATTCGGTTTCGGATCGTATGGAAGGTAACATAACATTTATTAATTAAAATCTATGCAGGCTTTGTGGATTTTTCACAAATCCAAAATGTTGTAAGTAAATTCATTTGTAGGTACTTCCTACTAATATTATAAATGCGAAAGTTTGTGAGTGTGAATATATGTATGTTTGTTACTCCTTCACGCAAAAACTACAGAACGGATTTGCATGAAATTTGGAACACAGATAGATTATAACCGGGATTAACATATAGGATACTTATTAACCCGATAATCCCGAAAATTTTGCTAAGTTAAAATACTACGCGGATGAAGTCGCGGGGCACAGCTAGTATATTTCATAATGTTTGACTAAACCAAAGAACACGCGTGAAGTAAACCTTTTTTAAGGGCATTGAGATTTTAATGGATACGTCAGAGTAGAATGAATACTTTAAAGTTCAATAAAATACGTTTTATGTTACAAAATATTTAAATAATTCACAGGAAATAATTCATTCTCACAAATATTTGGCCACAGTTACATACGCATGTATTATAATAATATTAAATTAGCATCCCTTGACATACAACGTTATTGTAAACGGATGAAATAATAGATGTTAAGGTCATTATGCATTGTTTTTAGTTATCGTTACCATTAACAATGCAGGTACTTCAATAAGAACTGTGACACTGTTGTCTAGAAACAATAACATGCTTTCGTTTGAACTGTTTTGTTGCTATTTTCGGCTGTTTTCTATTTTTTGCCATGCCACTTGCTCACTTTTTGTGGGTCAATGTGGACACGCGGCTGGCCCAAAACTTAGCTACCTAACCCAAGCTTAGCTATTTTTGTTATATTTCACGTACTGGACCGCAGAGTGGTATTCCAGTCGGTATCAGTACATATACCTTATACATGTTTAAATGATTTTCCGACTGCCAAATACTCGTATGTTTAAATTTGTGCGGATTCTAAGACAATTTAGTTTTTACCCGGGAGTTGCCTAGGGTCACCTAACCCATTAGCATGAGCTGTTATATTTATACTTTCTTTATACTACCTTTTGTAATTATTAACTAAATAAGCAACTGGCGATAAAAAAATAAAATAAGTTCAACAAAATTTTAAAATACAAGCCCGCTGTGTTTCTTGCCGTTTCTTCTCAGTCGAGGTCGCGTTCCGATCCGGTTGTAGGTATAAGAAAAAAAATGTAAAATTGACAATTTGTAAGTGCCACCGTAGGCCTAAACAAAATAAACGCTTTGAATTCAGGAGTAAAAGTGTGTTTTCAACAATCCAAACGTAGTCACTCACCTCACGGCCTTGCTCTTCAGCTTTGATTCCGTTTTCAGTTTCATAGTTGTATCTGAAGGAGTCCTCCTTGACGTCGGAGTCCAGGGCCAGGATTCTCGCGTTCTTCTCGAACGAAGCCTGGGGCCGGTTGGATTGTTCAGGGTAGGATGGTGCGAAGCCAGCGGCAGCGACGCCGAGGAGAGCGGAGATCAGGAACTGACGGTAGAAAGATAATTAATTAGTTAGCGAGTTATTGTCCATCGAACTTCTTTTGAAAAGTATAATTTCTAAAGGGTAGAATACATTGTTAAGTCTAAATTAAATTTATATAATTTATATAATATTTGCAATATTTTATCTTCAACATCTCGCGACTCATGTAAGTGCTTAGGAACCTGTAGATTTTTATGCGTGGCCCGACACGCACTTGGCTGGGATCTTTGTATTTTTATTTTAACACAGTAAAAAACCAAATGTTCTTGAGAAAGTAAATATTTTTAAGACAAACTAGCTCTTTATTTGTGTATATAAATAAATAGTTGATACACAAAACAACTGTAAAGTTAGTACAAGATAACAACACGGTTAGCTTCGGTCGGCCTAAAGACATTTAATTAACTAAACTCGTGTGGGCGGCAGAGTGTGACACATAATACCTGTGACAGTGATAGCAAAAGCCGTCACATTAATCAATGATATGCCGCAATAAACGCCACAATTATTATGTAAATATCATGCCCAACTATTCCATAACAGCTGCAATAATTTATTTTTAACATATCAAAAGTGAAAACATAATTACGGCCATTACTTTTATCTTAAGGGGTCAAATTATCTAACCACGTACAACATTATCGTCTGGCATGCAAACTTGGTTTAAACTTAAATTAAAGTTAAGTTAAACGAAACTCTATCCAGTAATTATAAGATCTTAATCATTATAACTACAACTATAAAAAATGTGCAATAAAAAGGGCCAAGTCGCTATCCTGAAAGGTATTTAAAAATAGATTTTTCAAAGTATAATTTATTTTATTCAGTTGTAATTTCAAATCAATCAGCTGTGTTCCACCTTGATCTAAAGCGTTATTTATTTGAAACTAGATGAGCCGGTGAACTTCATATCACTTACATAGACATTTAGAAACAGTTTAAATTGTAAAATTAAATTCTCGTTTTTAGTATTTCCCTTTACTTATTATTTATGTTTCTCACCGTTTAAACCTTCCCTGAACTTTCACAAATATTTCCAGATCTAAATTAGCCAAATCGGTCCTGTCATTCTCGAGTTTTAGCGAGACAAACGAACAGCAATTAATTTACGTATATATATATAAGGAACTAAATTCGAATCATCGCACAGAAGCTCATTGTCAAGTACGCCGCTGTGAAACAAAAAGTTTCGCAAGGTGCGCCTCGCTACGCAATGGGAGAGATAATCAATGACTCACCCACGCTTTTCTATTGTTCTGCAATTTTGACACCAGCTCAAGAACGCAGACAATGTCTGAGCATGTGTTTCTGATTTATATGGAATGTTTTCTTGCTTTTGGATCCACATTTTTGTGAGTATATTGTGGATAAAAATGAACAGTTGTAATTTACGACTGATGTTTAACCGCTGGTTTAAATTTCAAAAAATTTGTAGACTTGGCCCCTAAGTAGGAAGCCAAATCATTAGTCTATTTTAGGCTTAATCGTAACAGAAATAAGATGGAATTGCAATCAGCTTTTGACAATATAATTTAACATAATATTTTTCATTCTGACCATAGCAAAAAAAAATGTTTTTGGTCATATCTAAGGAACGGTCATTCACACAGACAACACGGCACTGATAATTTAAATAAATTATACTGTATCCAGGTGTCGAATATGACCATTATCCGTCAAAATATATATACAGAACTGTGTCAGCCTCTTCGTGTGAATTACCGCTCACTTAGTGAATATATTCTGGTACAAAACACTTAATTACCAATTGCATACTTAGGAAGTAGGTGTTTGTACCAACACAAAAGGAAATGAGCGACAATTTGAATAGCGAACAATGCGGTCACAAAAACTTTATACCTTCCACTATTCGCAATCAGCGAAATGACAGTTTGATTGCTTTTCTACGCGACATTTGACCCAAATTAATCAATTTTCACATACATTTTCACACTTGTACGTAGATAACAATGTATGGTGGATGTTTTTATCTAATTAATGCAAGAACTTGGTATTTTAGTGACCGTGTGCATATAGTCTATTGAAATTACTGAAAAAAAACCGGAAGACCCAGAAAAAAACTTACATACAGAATACTTCAAAAAACCGAAATAATTAACAAAAAAATGACATAAATCGTATTTTTTAAGAACGAATGAGCCAAATAGTTTTGCCTTCACAATTTGGATGATAATAAAATTATGAAAGGGTTAATATGCATCTTAAAGTGAATATTAATTAAAAATTGAATGTTAAGTTAGTTCATATTCGTTTAATACCTACCAGATTTTTCTTTAAATGGCACTATAACCAACATTAAAATCAAGTTGCGTATTAATCAGTTTTCTATATTTTGTTAATTTAATACAGTGAATAGGTAATTAGAAAAATATATGGTACTCGTATACTTTATGTTTTTTTTTGATGAAAATCTAACTTATGCCGTCAACCTAAGATATCTAGAATATTTTTTGTTTTTTTTTTAATTGCATAAACCGATCTTAATAAGAATGTTGTGAACTACAAATAATAAGGGATGTGAAACAAAAATATTAAGCTGAAATCGATTCTAATAAATTAATAAATTACACACTGAATATCCAAAAAGTCGATCCATTAATCACAAGCACGCCAATCGATATCACTCAATTATCCCGATGTATCGACTCACCAGTTTCATTGTTGTGTGGTGTCGGGTCGGAGGTTAGGACTCGAATGTGTAAGCCATCGGTCCCACCTCTATATATACCGACACACGCAGCTAGGGGCGTTACAAAATTCTTTCTAGTCCGTTACGATGTCAGTTTTCTAAACTTTTAAGTTCAACGGGATTTGCGTAATTTTATTTTTTCGGTGAAATGTGATTGATTGAAGGCTTGATAAGGTTTTGTCGGTTAAAATGATAGTGATTAGATAGTGTTATCTAGGAGTTAACATAGCAATTCCTGGGTGAGTAACAGCGAGTTCCATTTGAAACATCAGTTCATTAGCAAACCTTACACAAAATTGTGGTTTTGTCTCGTCATCAAAGAATCGGGTTGCCCGAGTGTGAGGCAACATGTCGTATTCTCAAGTATTAGGTACCTATATTGAGGAAATGGGATATACGTAATCTCTAAATAAACCTATGCCTGTTGTTAGCGAAATTTAAATTAATATACCTATAATAATTATAAATCATTTAAAATTTTTGAGGATACCCTCTCCAAATTATATTTTAACTAGCTGTGCCCCGCGACTTCATCCGCGTAGTATTTTAACTTATCAAAAATTTCGGGACTATCGGGTTAAAAAGTATCCTATATGTTAATCCCGGTTATAATCTATCTGTGTTCCAAATTTCATCCAAATCCGTTCAGTAGTTTTTGCGTGAAGGAGTAACAAACATACATACATACATACATACATTCGCACTCACAAACTTTCGCATTTATAATATTAGTAGGATAAATTCCTGTGCCACCCCCATTCAATATTAATCCTAATTTTGTTTTATTTTATACTTGTAATTCTTGTAAAATTACTAGTTTATTTTATTTTGTTTATTTTTTTGGCGCAGGCCGTGGCTCCCTGTGATTAGGGTAACATTTAGAATGTTTATTTTGTTTGTATATATATTTCCAATGTTATATTGTATACCCAGTTGGATTCCTTAAAAATAAATAAATATTCCCGATAACAGCACATCACTACTTGGGATAATATAGTGAACTCTTTGAAACATTCTACGCTCAATATCAAAGTGTAACAAGTGTAGGAACCGCCTGATATTAAGCAGTTAATGAAGCCTATAGATGCTTGCAATACAAAAGGCATTGATCGCACTTTGCCGAGGGAGGGGAAGGCGGGAGTTGGTCCTAGCTCTCTCACTCAAGTATGAACTAAACGCAGATTTAATAGTTACTATACGCCGATTGTCTGTCAAAGGGTGGTATTACCCGGGTCGACTCTACCGATGGGCTCTACCACCTTCAATACGAGCTCTTACTGACGTAATGATACAACTAAAAAATAAAGGCAAACGTTAAAAAAATATCAAAATTCCTTGACAAAAGTTACAAAATAAATTGCAACAATTCGTCTAGTAAATTACAATAGTTACAATAGTTTACTTTTATAACCTTCGCGTGGGAAACAAAAGCGATGATGCATTTAACAATAACGTTTAACAGATCGCACTGAGGCCGCATACCGGCATATTAAAAACATCCAGCGATGCTTCTGAAGGTCTGTTTGAAGATCAAGGCCCTAAAGGGTCCGATGATTGTAAGGTCAAAGGTTAGTCGCTACATCCCGTTTGGTAAACATTCCATTTGAACTCCCTCATAAAATACCTACATAAAACTGGCATTTCGTTAATACTTATTTTAATCTGCATACATGTAGTCATAATATGTAGACAACTTTGAAAATAGCATTCCTTTTATACTTATTGGTAATCTTTTCAAAATTCAAAAAAACTTTTTATTCATTAGGCCGACAAAGCTCTTATGAATAGTCAAAGTTGACCACCCCACACCGGTTTCCGGTCCGGAATGCTGCTTCCGCTGAAAAGATTCGGCAAGAAAATCATTTATTACTCCTTTCAATAGAATAAAAGATCGTGTACATTCTCAGGAACACCGACGCAATGTGCGCAAGGAAACACCAATGTCACTAAAAAGTATCTTAGTACTAGAATTGTCACTAAAAGTATAAAAATAATAGTAATTTAATAGTAGGTACGAAGATAATGAAGTCTCACTCCCTTTTAAGTCAGCGACGTGCGAAATTGGGTATTGCAAGCATCAATAAGCTACAGTAACTGCTTAACATCAGACGGATCGTAAGCTCATTGCCGGCGTTATTATATAAAAATAATATCCCAATTACATTAGGACTGAACACACCTTCAGACTGAATTGAAAATTTAAAAACCCCGATACGACGACTTTTTAAACTACAAAAGAGCTGATAATTTTCAAACGGCTAAACCGATTTATATGAAACATAGCTAAGAACACTCTTGATCAGAATAGCTTTCTAACAAAATATACAAAATGAAAATCGGTTCATCCGCTTGGGCGCTACGATGCCACAGACAGACACACAGATACACATGTTAAACTTATAACATTCTTCTTTTTTCGTCGAGGGTTAAAATGCAAGATTATTATTGGTAATGATCAAAAAAATCATCATCCTTAACAAGACGGTTGTCATCAAGATTATAATCTTGATCCAGGCGCAACAGCCGTGTGAACTAACTTACATTCTATCCTATGATTAATAGTGATTATTTACCACATTATTTCGCTAAACCTACTCGTTTCGGTCAAATGTTTCGCAATGTGTTGTTTAACATGTTGCGGGTACAAAATTACATTAAAGGTGATAGACGTACCGAACCCAGACCAGTAGGTGGTTGCGGGTTCGATTCCCAGCGGGAAAATTTCGGCAATTACCTTATCGTAATTTGCCAATGTCCAGGTGTCACTGAGATCGCCCCCAGTCCATTGTAAAATACCCATAATACCAGCGTTGTTTAGTTTGGGACCCTATATAAGTATATATAAGGATTGTTGTCTCAAAATTATTTAATTGCTCCAGACTTAACTAGCAGTTTTTTCTAATTGCCTAGCGACTAGATTGAGGTAATTCTCTTGGTTAAATCATCCTAGTTCTGACGTCAAACATTTTTTTTATTTATTTTAATTGTATTCAAAGTTAAATCGTTTATTTTCTTTACGCCTATGGAGGCGCTTACAAATTGTCATTTATACATAATCTACAACCGGATCGGAATGCTACCTCGACTGAGAAGATCCTTAAATAAACTCAGCGGGCGTGTTTTTTTAATTATTTATTTTATCGCCATTTGTTCATGATTAATAGGTTCAAAGAGCAGGTATTTTGTTCAATAGAATAGCTCCAGTGTCTTGCCTAACAAGATAGGCAACCATTCAATGAAGTTATTCGGATTAGTAGGGCTAGACACGCAAGATTCGCAGCGCTTTGACATTATAATTGACCATTGATATTTGTAGCTGGTCAGTCCCAAGCTGATTTATCTTCTTCATTCGAACGTGAAAAGAAAAACGTACCTTGTGACTTACACAAGTTACACAATATGCCACCAATATTTAATGGCCAAAGTTATATTATCAAACTAGCTCTGCCCGCGACTTTGTCCGCGTGGAATTTAAATTGTTTATTAATTGAAAATCCCGTCAAAATCGGTCCAGCCGTTTCGGAGATTACCGAGAACAAACGTAAAGACAGAAAATAATAATCAAATCGTGTTTTTGTTATAAGTACCGTATTTAGTTCCATACGCATTTAGTGAAAAGGTGTTATTTGATATTGCAAACAGACACTCCATTTTTTTATTTGTACCGATAAATCTGTTTCATATACCTCTACAGTAACATTATGTACAGAACACTTTAGAATATTATATTGACCAATATTAAATGTTATGATTTATTGATCATGTTATCGTTTCAAATTAAACAGCTGACCTTTGTAAATAAATTAGAAATATTTGAAAAGGAAATCAGATAATATCTAATAGCGTATATACCTACATGCTTTTATTAATGAATCATTTTGAAATTTAATTAGTCATTAATAAAGAAAGTCGGCAAACAAGCGCACGCCCCGCCCGATGTTAAGCAGTTACCGTAGCCTATTCATGCCTGCGATACCAAAGGCATGGCTCGCACGTTGCTGAACTGATGGGGAGTGCGATAGAGGGGGGGAAGGGAGGGCTCTCTCACTACGAATACGAAACGCAGCTTAAAAAGTTACTTGAGTAGTCTGTGATAGGATGGTACTACCCCGGTCGGGGACTCTTACCAACGTAACGATACAACTACTAAGGAAGGGATATGTGGTTGGGCTCCCGGGTCTGTCACTTAACGTACGAAATGCATTTTACGCCTTCTGCGTTTCGGTCGAGCCACCCCAAAAATGTTTCAACCCAAATACTTTTTTGTAGAGTATTTTAGGATTTAATTAGTATCCTGATTAAATTCAGTACCTTTATTTATTTATGGTATACCTACTTATATAGTAGAAAAATACCGCAGAATATAGATGTCAGTTTCCCGACCTTCAGAGGATAGCGATACGTTCTCTTTTCTAATACAATTTTAATAGCACCTGCCTACCAGTGAATGGCTTTCAAGCCTGCCTTTGCCTAGTAAAGGCTGCAAGGCGGGGTGACTAACGCTGACGCAGGAATGCCGCACATCCGATGACTTATTCGATTCTAATCGATGCCCTTGGCGGTATCGATTTCATATTCGATTGTGTGCCAATTGGTAATAATCATAAAATTTAATTTTATTTCGTAAAATAGGTACGCTCTGTCCAGGTTTATTTCGTTGGTTTTTTTTTTGTTAATAGTCATGGCTAAGTCAGATGGCTCGTCTCACAGCAGCGATGGTTTGATGATGATCTGAACCACGGACAGAACAACAAATATTCAAACATTATTGCCCGATTTTCACATGTTTTTCAATGAATATTCATTATGATTCACTTCACATACTAAGTCTTATAATTGTACTAGCTGTGCCCCGCGACTCTGTCCGCGTTCTGTTGAAATTTTTCCTGAATTTTCTTTGCTATAAACCTCACGGAGTCCGAGACCTTTCCAACGAATGCAAAACCGTGGAAATCGGTTCATGCGTTCTGGAGTTATAGCGTCAGGAAGGAAAACCCGACTTATTTTTATATAGTAGATTTGCGTACGCAACTTGTTTTTATCCGTTACTAAAATTCATTTGGCCGTAGGAAACGAGAAATTATGAAAATACCAGCCTAACAAATAATTTACTTGAATATAGGCTAAGTCTGTAAAGACTATTTTATTTTATTTATTTATTTATTTATTTTCAGGCATCTTAATATTACATTCTAGTTTCAGTACAATACAATGACTCATAAACACAGGAATTCCATCGCATCTCAATCCTGTCTGAGCATAATCGATGTCCTTGATTGGGCGTTCCGACAAATGCTGGGTTTATTCCGATGCGGGCCGGGAGATTTGCTCATTGATCAATATTATGCAAGGTTTGATCCCAAACCACTGGACGGATCGGGCTGAAATTTGGCATGCAGGTAGAAGTTATGACGTAGGCATCCGCGAAGAGAGGATTTTGATTAATTCTACCCCCAAGGGGATAAAATAGGGGATGAAAGTTTGTATTAAACTTTGTCAATTCAATTCCACGCGGACGAAGTCGCGGGCACAGCTAGTTTGTAATAATTTAGTTATTTTAAATACATAACATTTTTATACGAACTTGAATGCAAATAAATAAAACATAAACTTACTATCGCTATTATATACCAATAAAAAATATGTAGGTAGGTATATTAACACATAATTTCATAACTACATTAAAGTCAATGTTTCAAATTGTAACTATCACTTAGCTCGTCATCTTATTTCTGACCGCGGTTGTAATTACCCAATTGGTTCTGTTGACCTTGGGCCACGAAATGTACTGTTACGAATAATTTCGCTAATCAAAGCCTCCTGCCCGAAGTTTCGCAATCATATACAATGATTGAATTAATGCTTTTTTACATTATCAGAGACTATGATCTCGTTAGCATCTTCAACTAAGTTAAGTGATAGGTAGGATTTAGCTTACGTCAAATATACGTTGATGGGAATCAAACATGAAACCTCTCGACTGGATGGATCTTTTGACCTTTAAACTCTTGGTGTTTTTAAGTGCGTATGTCGTCTATCCAGTTCATCTATCAATGCTATTCTTTAGCATATTTGTTGCTACACAAATACATAGATGTTAATAATATCAAAACTTTGTTTTCTCAATTATTAGTATTCATGTATCCTTCCCTTTGATGACTATTCGCAGAATATTAGTCAGTAACAACATAATTATAGAAAATATATATATATCGGGCCATAAAATTGTGTTCAGTTCAGCACTAAATTTCGCTGTGCGAATTCGCCCACTCCGGTTTCGTGGCCCTCGTATTACGGATAAAGTTAGTGCCGCAGGCAACGGCCGTAATGTCAGTGGGTCAAAGCGAAATACATCTGTTGCGGAGATGTACCAAGAAGTGGAGATTACAATAGACCAACGTAAGGAACCAACCCATTCGTAATAACGTGTCAATCTTTGATTATATTCATTGTTAATATCAAGTGTATTGCATGGTAATTAAGTTTAGATTCGAATATTATCTCCGATGTAGATTAACACGATATTTTGTAGGATGGTCTAGGATAGTCACGTAGGTTGAAAAGTGATTGTTTTACAGATGGTTACATCAGTTCTTTTACGGTAATGGTTAGAGTTGAGGTTCTAATTGTTTGATTAGAATTGTCTGGTTGTTAATTAGTAAGTCTACTTTTCGTTTTAAGAAAGTAGGGCGCTTTCAAAGGATTTGTAAATAAATTATTACAAATTCTTTGGGCGCTTTAGTTTCTGAATATCCGGTAATTACTTATTTAACAGTTTTCAATTTTATTTGTACGAATGATCCCCTTAGGTTTCCCAGAAATGAAACCTCGTGTGCAGTAACAACTGGTTTATTAGGTATCCAGCGCTACGCCGCGATTGATTGCATAGCATAAAAAATCATAAAACCTATGACCATTAATGTATCGAAACCATACTGCGATACAGAAAATAATAAAAACCAAAGCGCGCCATCTAGTGGCCAATAGTGTAAACAGACATACATTTTGGACATACCGCCCACTAAGGACGTATCAAAGTCCTTATCTAGACATACCGCCCACCATGAGGTCAAGGGGGTAAGTGTTTTTTACCAAAAATAAAATAAGAAAACAATAACTAAAAAAAACATGACTTCAGCACAAAACAAACTTAGGGAAACATTATTTCAGTCTGTATTACAATAACCAAATACATATATAAACTGACATACAATATTAAATTACGTAGTAACTGGCAATATGCACAATTTCGACACGGGTCTCTTCATAACAGAGCCCTTACATTTAAGGCTAACAACACGAGTAATTCCGTCCAACCCTGGATGTTTTTGTGTGATAATACCATATAACCATCGGGCCGGCGGTAAGTCGTCCTCCTTTACCAATACAATTGAACCCTCTACTGGTTCAGGGGATTGATACGCCCATTTGTATCGAGTCATAAATTGTGACAAATATTCTTTGGACCAACGTCGCCAAAAATCTTGGACCATACGTTGGGTCAATTGCCATCGTCTTAAACAGGTAACGTTTGATTGTTCGTAGTTAAATTCCGGTACGAGCATGAGAGGCTCTCCTATTAAAAAATGTCCTGGAGTTAATGGACTGGGATCTTCACTATTGCAACTTAATTGGGAGATTGGTCGAGAATTTAAACACGCTTCAATTTGGCTCAAGACTGTTATCATTTCCTCAAAGGTCAGAGTATTGTTTCCAATAATCCGCTTGAGATGATGTTTAGTGGACTTTATACCAGCCTCCCACAGTCCTCCAAAATTTGGAGCATGGGGTGGTATAAAGTGCCAGGTTGTACCGTTCTCACCAAGCCATTCCGCTATTTCTCGACCTACCTGGGAGCGTTCAGCAGACAGTAATTGTTTGAGCTCGTTGGCGGCGCCAACAAAGTTGGTGCCATTATCACTATATAGGTCTGCGCAATGACCCCGTCTGGCCACAAACCGTTTAAACGCGGCTAAAAATGCTTTAGAAGTCATATCGGAAACGGCCTCGAGGTGGATGGCTCTAGTAGCCATGCATATGAAGAGGCATATGTAACCCTTGTATCCGTGATGACCTCTACCTTTCGAAGTACGAATTAAAATAGGGCCAGCATAATCGACTCCACACTGACTAAAAGGACGGCTTGGTGTCACTCGGGCTGGGGGCAACTGGCCCATCAGTTGCTCGCGGGTAACAGCAGCATGCCGAGCACAAGTTATGCATTTACGTACGTAAAATTTAATGCGATTTTTTGCATCAAGAACCCAATATTTGGACCTCAAATGATTCAACATTAGTTGAGGCCCACCATGCAGAGTTTTCTGGTGAGTATCTGCTATTAAAAGTTCAGAAAAATGAGCTTTAGCCGGAATAATTATTGGATGTCTTGTGTTTTCAAGTAAATCCGATCTGTCGAGTCTTCCACCTACTCTAAGAATACCATCGTGATCGACGAACGGATTCAGCGAGGTAAGTATACTTTTCTTTTCTACATATCCCTTTTTTCGTAGGTCCCCTAACTCTTTGTTAAAATACTGTTCTTGACATTGCTTAACACATACCATTAGCGCTTCATCTAGTTCCCTTGCAGTAAGCCACAAAGGAAATTTGTCAGAGCTGCTTCTTTTTCTTTTGAGATATAGAAATCTTCTGCAGTAAGCGATAACTCTGACCAGTTTTCTTAGTGCAGAAAATCTACTCCACACTTCATGTTCTTGATCGCTAATGGTGACCAAACTTAATTTGCTTTTTCGTTCTTCTAGGTTGGTAACACATTCTTGTCTTTTTCCGTAGTCTATTTCTTTGTTTTTCAGCCACTTCGGCCCTTCCGCCCACAATTGACTACTCAGCAGTTCCTTTGGGTGTAACCCTCGCGATGCGCAGTGTGCTGGGTTCTCCGCAGACCTTACATGTGCCCACTGACTACCCTCGGTGACTGATAAAATTTCCGAAACTCTATTAGCGACAAAGGTTTGCCAGTTGGATGGATGTTTACTAATCCAAGCTAAGACCACCGTGGAGTCGGTCCACGCATGAATTTGCTGCTTAGAAATGTTTAATATTTCAGCTACTTCTTTTAATAGCTTAACTAACAAAACGGCTCCACACAACTCAAGCCTAGGTATGGACACCTGCTTTATCGGTGCAACCTTTGTTTTAGCTGTCATTAATCTCACGTGTACAGTACCTTCCTGTTCAACCACACGGACATATACAGCTGCAGCATAAGCTTCGTTCGAAGCATCACTAAACCCGTGCAGCTCAACATGACGATTTTGATTGGTCTGTAACCACCGGGGAATGCGAAATTGAAGTAATTCATCGAGTTCCTTATAGTAAGAAGTCCATTCCTTTAATAGAACCGGTGGTAGTTCCTCATCCCAATTAATACCTGATAACCATAATTTCTGTATTAAAATCTTTGCCTTTATGATTACAGGTGCGAGCCATCCTAACGGGTCGAAAAGCATGGATATATGAGATATAACACTTCTTTTAGTTTCAGGGATCTTCGGCGGCGGCAGTTTCACCGTGTACTCGAACTCATCAGCTTCTTTATTCCAAGTAAGTCCTAATATTTTCGTTACTTGATCTGTTTTTATTTCTAAGCTTCCTTCAAAATCCTTATTCCTATTTATGTACTTTAACAACCTTTCACTATTACTTTGCCATTTCTGTAACTCAAACCCTCCTAGCCTTAACAATTCCGTCATTTGCTCATATATTTCCCTTCCTTCAGCTACAGTCTGGCATACTGACATGAAATCATCCATGTAGAAATCATGTAGGACCCTCTCAGCAGCAACAGGATACCTTTCTCCTTCATCCTTAGCAACTTGTTGCAGAGTTCTAACCGCTAAAAATGGACCTGCTGCCGTGCCGAAGGTCACCCTGAGAAGTCGCAAATGTTGTATCTCATTCTTGCTGTTCTCACGCCACAACAACCTTTGACAATCAATATCATCTCTAGACACCACTATCTGACGATACATCTTAACGATATCAGATACTAAGCAAATGGGATGTAAACGCCACTTCATGATGATGTGTCTTAAATCGGGCTGTAGGGTCGGTCCTACCATTAGCTCATTGTTTAAAGATACACCATTAGTGCCCAGACAGGATGCATCAAATACAACTCTGACTTTAGATGTTGTCTTATCCTCTCTAACTACCGCGTGATGGGGTAAGTAGACCACGTTTGGTTTATAAATTTCTTCAGGTGGTATACTTTCCATGTGGCCGAGGCGAATATATTCATTTATTACTTCTGTGTATTGCTTCTTTAGTTCTATATTCTTTTCTAATTTCTTTTCTAAACTAAGAAATCTTCGTAAGGCTATATTTTTAGTATCACCATCCATACAGGTTGGTGAGGAACTTTTAAAAGGTAATCTTACAATATAACGACCCGAGGTATCCCTCTGCGTGGTCTTCGTATAAAATGCCTCGCATTCTTCTTCTTCTAAGGTAAGGTGCCTTTTTATGATAGGCGATTCTTCCAACTCCCAAAATCTTTTCAATAGATCATTGGGATCTTCTTCACGTATAAAATAGTTATGACCAAACTCATTGTTCTCTTTATTTGCAGGAACTTCTCCCGACAAGATCCACCCTAGTTCAGTGTCTTGCGCTATTAGGGTCTCCGGAGGACCTTTGCTAAGCCCTTGTTTAAGAATCTTACTATATACCGAGGAACTTAGCAACATATCAATCCTACCTGGCGAGTCCCAACTAGGGTCTGCTAAACTATATCGCTTCAACTCAGGCCATAATGAAAAATCTACTTTCCTAGATGGCAAAAAGGAGGTCAGTCTTTTTTGGACATGAGCCTTAATGGAAACGACAAAATCAGGATTATACATTGACTGAATTCTTACAAAAACTACATACTTAGAGGTCAATGCAGAATCCTTATCTTCTCCAAGTCTAAGTGACGACTTCATGCTCGCATACTTCTTAAGTCCTAATAATTGGACCGCGGACTCCGTGATATACGAAGCCTGAGAGCATTGATCGAGCAACGCACGAAGAGTTACTTCTGCGCTCGACCGGGACTTAACTTTCACTAAAGCTGTGGGCAATAACTCTTGGCTACAAGATGTTGCCGCACAATTAGTAACAACAACAAGGGAATCATTTTGTGAAATAGGTGCAACTTCTTTGTGATCAACTAATTGACTGGGATTGTCAATTTTCTGTTCTGTTGACTTTGAAGAGAACTGATCTTTTGAATGAAGTAATGTATGATGTTTTCTCTTACAAAATTTACACCTAGTAGACACACGACAATTAAATACCGCATGACCCGACCCTAGACAATTAAAACAAATTCCGTTTGTTTGGACGAAATTACGACGTGAGCTAACATCAGCTTGACCAAACTTCTTGCAGTTACATAGTTTGTGACTATCATTACAAAATTCGCAAGACAAAGTAGTGACGTGTAAAGTTTTAACCGGTACATTTTTATTCGTATTACCTTTATTAGGTTTATTGTCTAAAAATTCCAAGGATCTAAATCTTTGTTCCATAAACTTTTGAAATTCATCATAGGTAGGTAGTTCAGTACTTTCACATATTTTAGCTTCCCATAATTTTCGTGACTCAGAATCAAGTTTCAAACATAAAATATGAATAACAATAATATCCCATGACTCAGTTTTAATATCTAAATTCTTTAATGATACCAAACAATCGTTACTTGTGTCCAAAAGTTCTTTAATTCCAGATGAAGATTCTACGGATATATTTCTCTGGCTCAGAAAACGTTTTAAAATACAACTTGCCATGTGTTTCTTATTATTATAGCGACACATTAATTGTTCCCAACATTGCTTGTAATTCTCACTACTAATAGACATGTTCTTTATAAGTTGTTCTGCTTCACCAGACAAATGACTCTTTAAGTAATGTAATCGTTGAACATCATCCAACGACTCATTTTTGTGTATTAACGATACAAACATATCCCTAAAAGTTATCCATTCTAAATACTGGCCAGAAAAATTTGGTAATGATATTTTGGGCAGTTTAACGGAACAAGACTTTTCATTTACATGAATATTAGATACATTTGGGCTTAGACTAAGTTTAAACAAAATCTCTTTCAGCTCGGTCTTGTGATCAATGTACAAATCTTCAGTTGTCTGATACAAGTCTGTGGTACAATATTGCGATTTATTATATTCACTCTCCTTAATCTCGCTTAATATTTGTCGATGAGTATCTTTAAAGGAAGTCCAGTGACTCTCCAAACTCTCCAACCTCACTTCAACATATGCTTTGCTGATACGGTCCTTAGGTGCCTTTTTAAAATTGGTACGGGCACGCGTTATTGCTGCACTGGTATCAGTTTGTATCTTATTGAACCCCTCCATATTGATACAATCAAACAACAAAAAATATGACAAACTGACGACACAAAATTACGCAAAGTTGTTCTAAGTCCACACTGCACTGCTTGCTCACAAATATTCTAAGTGTTTGGAACTAATTTGAACTTGTGAAAAATTGGGCATGGATTCCCCGTCACTTCACTATTTGACTAATTTTTCTAAGCCCTAACTATAGTTCTAAAAATTTACAAGTTCAAATTTCATGCATTACTTTAACTGCTTAAGTTCCAACTCACTGAATTATAATTTGAAAGTACTCACAATTTTAGTCCAAACACATCACACTTTTTCCACTCACGTCCAGTCGGGTAAGGGTATACCGTCCCGCTCTGCTTCCGGCCTTGCTCCACTCCTCCCGCAGCTACTCCGCTCCGGGACTCGTTCAGCTCCCTGCAGCTGTGCTCGTTCCGCTCCTGGACTCGATCAGCTCCTAGCAGCTACCCCGTTCAGGCTGCAGATGGCGCCCCGAGCAGCGATCCACTGCCCATAGGTGCGCGAAGACGCGGAAGTTCGCGGGAACTCAAAAAACTACCGGTATCAGTATCCGGCTCGAAGGACCATGTACGAATGATCCCCTTAGGTTTCCCAGAAATGAAACCTCGTGTGCAGTAACAACTGGTTTATTAGGTATCCAGCGCTACGCCGCGATTGATTGCATAGCATAAAAAATCATAAAACCTATGACCATTAATGTATCGAAACCATACTGCGATACAGAAAATAATAAAAACCAAAGCGCGCCATCTAGTGGCCAATAGTGTAAACAGACATACATTTTGGACATTATTAGACAATGAAATATTTTTCCGATTTCTACAGCTCCACTTGTTTAGAGTAAATAATAATCCCACGGTGGGATAATTTTTATTTGTAGTCATTTTCGGTGGCAACCCACCGAAAGTCTACATAATTACTTTGAAATGGTTAGTTTACACTAGGAGTCTTTCTATGAATCAGATTATTTTAGGAATGTTAATTGAAGCAGCGATTGATAATAATAATAATAATAAAGCCCATTTATTACCTATCTACAATAATAATTGTTATTACAAGCATTTTAATATATATTAACAATAGGCATTTGATTTTTAATGTAGCGTAATTTTATTAAGATCAGCATGTATAAAATTCTTTACGAAGAAGATGTTCTTCAGAGATGCATTATATTTTTATTTCCTACTAGCTGTGCCCCGCGACTTCATCCGCGTAGTATTGGATTATTGGGTTAAAAAGTATCCTATATGTTTATCCCGGTTATAGTCTATCTGTGTACCAAATTTCATCCAAATCCGTTCAGTAGTTTTTGCGTGAAGGAGTAACAAACATACATACATACATACATCCACACTCACAAACTTTCGCATTTATAATATTAGTAGGATAAGCTATAAGTAATTATCACAGTGCCCACTGTCACTATTCCTCAATGTTCCCGAAAGTTTCCACATCACTGATCTTTTGTCAGTAACAATGTCGCCAAAGCATTCCAAATGACGTTAAATTCGTCATAGCTTGTTGGACACTTTAACAAAAGTAGGTACATAACGTGCTTAAAGTATAAGTCATAGCACATATAGTTACTATGGAGTTTAGACACTGTTTAAATGATCTTATGTAAGTACAAACTTGTTTAGGTGCGATAGTATTATTATAAAAGGTCTTATATTCTGGTTATTTTGCATTTCGGTCTAGTAAACGCTTATGAGTTTATTCCTACCACAAAAAAGCAACTCATGGGTTTCTTTCTAACAGGTGACCTTTGAATAAATCATTCGCTACCAACCGCGCCAACCAGTAGAAAGATTTATACCATCAGGTTATTCTGTTTTAATAATAGTTGATAGTTATTACTAAATAGTTATGACGACCGCTTGGCGCAGTGGTTCGAGCGTAGGCCGCTCGGCTCACTGCATCGGGTGGTTGCGGGTTCGATTCCCGTCAGGGTAAATCTCGGAAATGGCCTTTTCGTAATTTTCCCTGGTCTGGGTGTCACTGGGATCGTCCCCAGTCCATTGTACGGTACCCATAGTACAAGCGTTGCTTAGTTTGGGACCATACAGTTGGTGTGTTCGTCTGGCGATATTTTGATATTTATTTATTTAAATCACCATAAAAAATATCGTGTATCATTGAAATATGAACGTATATAAGTAGGTACCCGTGCTAAAAAAAACTACCAAAAAATATCGGGTTAGTGTCAAAAAAATAGGAAACACGGAATATAAATATAACAATATTTATTCAGTAAAATAACAAATACAACAACAGAGTATTAACATTTACAAAATATTACCAAATCGGAAGATATTGGTTTAACATTGGTGCTAATTCTGTTGGTGCACTACTTAACCTGACTAAACTAACCGTATTGTCGTCCTTCCCATGATCTGAACGCATGAGCAGGACCGCAATACTCTTAGACGGTACACATTTAGTTAAGTAGTCATTTGACTACAACAGACTTAACATCAATGTTTTTTTATGTAACAGGACTAGGATTTCTGAAACAATTATCAAACTGACCATAATTTGTTCTCGTGAACATTTGATGATAATGAGCATGATGATATTGAATATACAGTACTTATACTTTTACATGTACGACTGACTTCAGTCGCTAGTAGTGTTATCCAAACTTGAAACGTCTCGTTTTCTGCCAATTTTTGAAGTTATTTTGAAATTTATTTCACTTTTAGGGCTTGCGTGTGAACCCTGTCAAACAAGGTAACTAGATAAATGTTTATCCAGTTATCCTGTTTGTCATGTGAATGCTCCCATAAATAATGTTCTGCCAACTGCCATTGTGTCCCGCTCTCCCGCTAAAAAGCGGACGGGATGAGCCATTATATTACAAGTTTTATACAATTATGCAATGAAAATTTTTAATCAATCATCATGCCCATTCTCTCCCACTTCCTGCTGTCTTCTCTGCATCATCTAAGTCTTCAATGATGTCCACGGTAGGCCAGGTCCGCGCCATGTGCCGCCTGGACTGGTGCGTTGCTCTGGTGGTGGTAACGCTGGCGGTACGCTGGTACCTCATAATGCTGTTGAGCTTGCTGTTGACTCTGATGGTAGACTTGCTGCGGCTGCTCCTTGTATTGACCTGGAAGGGTATAAGGAATAAATTTCTGATCAAAGATCACTTTCTAAACCTACATGTCTTTTGAAAGACATTTGAAATCTGCACTGGACCAGCACGGAGAACTACGGCCCGAATAAGGGCGAAATGCTCTTATTTATTACATGGGGACCAAAGAACCATTCGTGAAATTTGGTGGTTCAGCGGTCTCTCCCGTTTTCATAATTTGCTATTATCGAGATGTCCTGCACGATACCCCTAATACAAAAGTTGCATAGAGCTATGCAATTCTGGCTATAAAAAAAATATTCCTTTACCGTCATCTAATATTCCAGCAGCCTCAGCCTTAGCGTTCTGCTCTAATGACTTCAAGATCGCTTCAGGAATCGGGGGAGGAGTCGGCAGGTGGGCACCTTCGGCCCTGAAGCCGTTCTCATCGGCTATGTACTGGATTGTATAGACCTGGCCATCATCACCGGTGTAGGAGTAGGTTCCTTGAGTAGTGTGGCCGTGTTCACCGGTTTGACTGGCTTCTTGTGCTTTGATTCCTGAAAGAGGGGCAAGATTAGTCGACTAAAAGGCCGGATGAAGTGATTGGGATGGAAGAAGCATTTACATAATTTTGGATGCAAGAGGAGGATATCAATAAGTAAATCATGCTGTTTTGATAATAGAGTTGCTTTTGTTACGCAGCGATTTGGAGGTTTTTGGTGAAGCAATAGTGCTGATTGCGCGCTGCTACACTTTACAGAATGTAATAACAGATTAAATGGAATTTGCCTTCATTGCCATATTTTTTACAATGCATCTTGATTTTGATAAATACATATAGGTAAATACACTTAGTATAAAACTTGTTTGAATCAATAAATTAGCCAAAATCATCTAGGACTGTGATCTCAATGGTCAAAGTTAAGGTTCTGTTTAGTTTACTATAAGATCCCACTTTTGCTAAATTGACTACGTCACTCACCATTTTCAGTCTCATAAGAGTACTGGTATCCATGCTCATTGTTTTCCGATACATAGTTCAAAATACGGGCTGTCTTCTCAGCAGACGGTCTTTCCTGATAGGCTGCTTCATGTCCCGTGTGCGCCTGCGATTGGCCGTTATACAGGCCTTGCTGTTGTTGCTCAAGCGCTGATTGGTAGATTTCCGCGGAGTTTGCGTAGTTTTCAGCTGACTGGTGTTCATAGATCTGGCGAGCTGATGCGGCCGCGATGATGGTTGTGATTGATGTGAGCTGAAAAATCAAGTTTAAGGCTTGAAATTTGAAATATTACTTATTATTCAATGTTTCAGATCAATAATATAACGAGGCTAAGTCTATTGAAAGATCAAAATAATAATCCCTGAAGAATCATTTAAAAAACTTATTATCCTTATAACGTTAAACGCCTGGATAAGCCGCTTGGCTCAATACACTGGCTGGTTGCGGGTTCAAATCCCGTCAAAGCAAATTTCGGTAAAGCCCTATTCTTAATTAAGGGCTGAGTATTACTGGAAATTAACACATGCGTTGCTTAGTTTAGGATCATACGTAGAGTTGATGACTTTATTTAGGTTTAATTTGGAGTGCAGAAAAACTTTCAAAACACAATTAAACACTAATTTAAATATTTAACCACATTATAATCACTACGAGTATAAAACGTACCAGCTTCATTTTGATATAAAACTAGATTACTTCAGGAGGCTTGAACACGGAATGCGTCAAATAATTTCACCGTACGTTTATATACCCAAAATTTTCTTACTACGCATGGACTTATGATGTCACACCTGGCTTAGAAGCGGCCACTGAGAGTGTAGAGTTCGGCATTTTTTGAGCAACCCTGTTACATATACTAATTACTTAATTAGCGTAGTAGTATTAAATTTCGTCTTTATTTAATGGTGTTGCTGTTTCTGAGAATGTACACCGGCTTTTACTTTATTAAAAAAAGTAACCACTAACTGGATCTTCTGAGTGGAAGTGGCACTAATTCTGAACCGGTGATAGATTCTGACTATTCATAAAAACTTTGTCACGCGAATATTTCAACTAGTCACACATGTAAATGTTTAATTTACATCAATATTTTATTGACCAGGCTGGGGATTGAACTGGAACCTCTAGATGTGATATACTTCAAATAACAACGTAAAGAAGCGACACTAGCGCTGGCAATTTACCGTCGCCCGTAACTTAGCAGTCTGTAGATACGATATAACCTCCAATTAAAGATTTATATTAAGGGCGTATACATTACATAATTAGGGCAATAAAATTTAATTACCCATGACGCGACATCATTCAATAATACAAACCATTTTTCGCAGGATGTGAGATGGTTATTACATAAACATGCCCATAAATGACATTTCGAAACAAACTTGAGATATTAATTAAAAACTATTGGATTAAACTACTTCCATTCCTTCGGTTCGTATCAAGCGTTTCGCTTCTACTTTTATTGTGCGAACTGCCAAGGAATGGAACACTTTGCTGGCGTCTTTGTTCCCGGTTGACTATAACCCGGATGTTTTTCAAGTCGAGAGTGAACAGGTACCTTCTAGGCAAGTATGCACCACCGTAGTCCACATCGTCACTTACCATCAGGTGAGATTGTGGTCAAATACTTGCCTATAACGCAATAAAAAAAAGAAACTCTACGGGGCTCAGAATATGATAAATACCTCCATATTAAATTACATGTCATGCTTATTGTGATCTCGATATAAAAATGATTGATTTTCATATCTTGCCAACAATTTCCTGGAATCGAACCCCGCCTCGCAACCTTAGTTTTTCTAAATCTATAGAGCATCATAATTTATATTCTTAGGTACTATGTTTTTAGAATTGCTCATGAGTTCCTACAAAAATTGTGAGTACCTACTTAATTTTATATTTATTGTACGCAGCACGGCATATATACAGTTATTAATTTTAATTCGATCAGACATCAAAAGAATCTGGCCCTATTTATTATCATTTTAGCTTGTTTCATTCACTAGCTTTACGCGCTCCGATTAAGTTATTCTCTTCGTCTGAGTTGGTAGAGAACCGTGATATGTGGACGTCATTACTTAGAGCCTATGTCCAGAAGGAGACTTATTTTGACTGATGAATACATTGAGAGATCACAACGCCTAGAGTAATTTATTATAATAATTAATATTAGGAGCAGCATTGCTAGATCAAACACGCAGGCTCTACAATTAACTTTTGACCATCAAATAATGACTGTAAGGTCCCTTTTTAAATTAAATAGTCTAGTAATTTTATAGAGTTCACAATGTATGCATTCTCACTATGTCTAGGGGATCAAGTGCGAGAGTATTGTTAGGTAATCTCTAGTAACGAGATGCCTCTACTGACTGAACAAGTGGAGCGGTATTTTGGTAGAGCTAACAATGTATTAGAAGTCGCTACAATGAAAATTGTTTGGATTTTCTAGTTTTTTTTTTAATAATGATCATTGCTTTACAATAAATTACATCTTCACTGTTTATGGGAAAATAGAACAACCTACCTCACACATCATGTTCTGATCTCACTGAAGGTTACCTAACCTTCAGTGTGTTCAGGATAGAGCATTACTTAACTTTCATAGGTATTTATGGAATTTTAAAATTATTACAGTAAATTATAATGCAAATATTTTGTAAAGGTTTTTTTTTATGAATGGTACCTATTTACTTTTTCATTCTTATTTATTTACATGTAAAGTCATTTTAATTTAAATGATAAGGATTTTTCTGAAAAAAACGAAACAAGCATTAATGATTCAGAAACAATCCAATATGAACAATGTCGAGATATCATGGAACCCACGTCCTAATACTAATCACATTTGATAAATAAAAAATAACTTGGAGCTGACTCAGCAAATAAAACTGAATAATTTAGAAATAATGTGAAATGGTTGAAATGCCTCTTTACAAATATAATTGTTTCCAATCTTGAAGTTTTTTCTTTTAAGCTTGTAGTTATTTATTTATTACATAAATTTTAAAATTATAGAATGTCTAAAGTTTTCTAGCCTTATTTAGCGGGTCACAAAATTCAAATTATAGTTGGATTCGACATAAAATGCAAAAGTTCCTGTTAAACCTATATTTTTTTAAAGATACAACATATTAAATAAGACACATCATAGCTTCAGAGAAGATCAGCTTTCATAGTGAATATTTTTTTTATATCATTGCTTCTCTATTCTTTTCTAACTCTATGACTCAAAGTGGCAACACATTTAACAAACACTCAATTATTACCATTCCGTTTCACAATAACATGTCAATCACACACCAAACAATTTTTCGATTTGAACTCTACATGTTAGACTTTAAAACACAATTTCGTCTACATATCCAAGTTATTTGGCATATAATTGGTTAGCTATAGCAATCGAATAGTTAATGACCGATCGACTATTGCGCAAGTACGTATCGTAAGTAGTAACAGGTGTAATAATTATCATACAAATTGGATTAGTAGATCAAATCGTAAACTAGTTTTATCGAGATTAATTATATGGCCCATGGGCCCAACGGATCGGTTATGTTAAGCAACATTCATTGCTGTCACATCCTGGATGGGTGTCCGACATATGTACCTACCTACAGTAGGTATAGTAACTATCAGGGTCAGTGATCCCTACCTATAAACAATAAATTCATTTGAGCTAGGTATTGACACGCGAAAATGAGCTTAAAGATATCCAGTCTGTAATTAATATACCCATCTACCTATTTCACACGTTTGATACAGAGCCTTCATGGTAGGTCCGATTCTTAGGGTGACAGTCCTCTTGGCTGAGCAGTGAGCCCACCCGCTTCACTAATACGATAGCTTTATTTCCCGTCAACTTGAGCGAAGCAGAGCAAAGCTGAGAAAATGAAGCAAAGCCTATATATTGGTCGAAGCGAGCGGGCCCGGTTCTTATAACGCTAAAGGGACGGTCACCCTTAGTCTGAATTTTTATGAGTATTATTTCGTGTCGAAAGCTCTACAATTTGACAAAATGTCAAACAAATCAAATTGATTCCCTCAAATCTATATAGGGATATGTATAAATGAATCTCTATTTCCTTGGTTATCACATCACGTGTAAACACGTGGAACGATTTCGCTAATTATTTTTTTGTTGTGTTTATAATTGTCAGGAGAAGGTTCTTATGAGAGAAAAAGTTAAGAAAGTTGAGCGGAACAATTCGAATTCAATATTCATATTTAAGACACGACAACGTCTGGTCGGGTCAGCTAGTCACTACATAGTATAAAACAAAGTCGCTTCCCGCTGTCTGTCTGTCCCTATGTATGCTTAGATCTTTAAAACTACGCAATGGATTTGATACGGTTTATTTTAATAGATAGAGTAATTCAAGAGGAAGGGTTATATGTATAATACATGCATAATATAGTAGAGAAACACTGATACAGAATACCCGTGCGAAGCCGGGGCGTGTCGCTAGTCTATCTATAATATATATATATATATAAATCTACGTTTTTCTATATGTCCTTTATAGAATCTTAAACTATGCATTTGATTATGTCATGATCTTCAGCAAAGTGTTGTGCATGAGCCCACAAAGGTTCAGCGTATCAACGCGCGCAGGGTACGGCAAGTTAACAATAAATAACATACTCGTATTAAGCTGTGATGAACTGAGCTAGGCAGTGATTACAGTCATTATAACTGACGACGCCAGTCTATCTTAAAGATGCGCGGACCGTGATAATTGCACCAATTACTTAATTAAATACAAAGAGAACGCTCTGTGGGTTTTGGTGAAAATATTTTATAATCTAACGCCCAGTTGCTAAACGTTTTTTATTTTTTTAAAGATTACTAGCTATGTGAGTCTATCACATTACTAGTATTCTTGTTAGCCCCATACAGCTAAGCTACTTGCTTGTGTTAGGAGTAGGCTCACGTCAATAGTTTAATGGCTAGGATGGGGATCGAACCCGGAACCTCTCTGCTACGAGGGCCGTCTCTCTAACCACTAACCACTATTTTAGCTGCACATTTAACGCTAAAACATGGAGTGAGACACTGATTTAATGACAGATAAGAGTTTAAATCCTACTAATATTATAAATGCGAAAGTTTGTGAGTGTGGATGTATGTATGTATGTATGTATGTATGTTTGTTACTCCTTCACGCAAAAACTACTGAACGGATTTGGAACACAGATAGATTATAACCGGGATTAACATATAGGATACTTTTTAACCCAATAATCCAATACTACGCGGATGAAGTCGCGAGGCACAGCTAGTAATAAGTATATATAATGAAAATGTATCTGCAACTGGGTGTTACCGTTTTGTGTACCTACTTTAATTTGGTGGATGCACTAAGTAATAGTTTAAATAAATAGTTAATAGTTAAATGGTCGACCGCACGCACGGACACTATGGGATGCAGGTTTGAACCCCGGCTCGCACCTTGCAATCATTTATCACTTGCCAAACGATTCCTGTATCTATTTATTTTTGTGAAGTTTGGATGTTTTTTTAGCTGTAATTGTTCGCTTCGGGTACAGAGTATTGATACTTCTGATCCGAAAAATTTTGATAAGATTAGCAGGTTATTTTTCTCAATCAATTCACATTTGCTACAGATTCTTTAGCAGCGTAATAAAAAACAGTCGAGATCGTTATAACATCCTTATTATTTAAATTGTTATGTTCTATCTGACAGATGAACACTTAAAATGTCAAAATCGATTAATAAAATTGAAATACAGCTTTAGGTATAGTCGTTTTAAATTTGTCTATTTTTTGTCAAAGATTCAATAAAGGTTTTATAGTAGGTAACCGTTGTAGTACTGTAGGTTAGAGGGGACTTAGTACAAGTCTTGATAGGCTTCAAATCCCGACCAAGTAATCGAATCTTCGAATCCATACTTCATGGTGGCCGTTCAATTGCTGTGCTGTGAAGCGGGCCCGCCCACTTTGACCTATAGGATCGCTTCATTTCCTATCAACTTGAGCTAAGCTGGGTAATGCTTAGGCATGTATCTCGATTCCGCAGGTGTAAGCAGCAACTCTAACTTGACCACAAAAAAAATACTCTATGATCCAACCCTAACTTACCACAAAAAAAAATCTTACTCTGTGTTCCATACCTTACACAACAGCGCCTCTAGCGGGAACGTGCAGAACTACCCATCCCGTGCGATGAAATATTCTCATCCTCCTCGATTCGGATTGTTTACGAAAATATACAAAAACGTTGCAACGTCCTCAGCCATATAATACAAATATATAATACTAGTTGCTGCCCGCGACTTCGTCCGCGTAGACTTAAGTAAAGTATTCTATGTATATCCAGGTTATAAACTATCTGTGTTCCAAATTTCATCCAAATCCGTTCAGTAGTTTTGCGTGAAAGAGTAACAAACATACATCCACACTCACAAACTTACGCATTTATAATATTAGTAGGATATAATAATCAAGATAACAAGCAATATGGGTTATCATATAAGTAGTACCGTCGACCGCTTGGCGCAGTGGTTCGTGCGTAGGCCGCTCGGCTCACTGCACATGGTGGTTGCGGGTTCGATTCCCGCCGTGGCAAATTTCGGAAATGGCCTTTTCGTAATTTGCCCTGGTCTGGGTGTAATTGGGATCGCCCCCAGTCCATTGTACGGTACCCATAGTACAAGCTCTGCTTAGTTTGGGACCATACAGTTGATGTGTCTGTCTGGCGATAATTATTTTATTTATTTAGTAATCGCCTTAGCTCCTCCAACTAAGCTAATGCTTGTGTTAGGAGCGGGCTCACGTAGATAGAACCCGGAACCTGGAAGTTACGAGAGCGGCCCCTCTAACCACAAGTGGTTAGCCACTAAAGCTAGGCTGTTGAAAGGTAAAGTTAAATCTGGAACAATGGTACCTACTTAATCACCCTGGCATATAAAACAGGATTATATTATTATAATGTCCGTAACATAAATTTCTAAGAGTACCTATTTATTATCTATACAAATAAATAAAATTGGATTGTCTGTTTGTAATATCAAAATAACACCTTTTCACTTAATGCATATAAAAGTACATACGACACCTATAGCAAAAACGCGATTTTTTTTTTGTCTGTATGTCTGTCTGTCTGTCTGTCTGTCTGTCCGTCTGTCCGTCTGTCTGTCTGTCTGTCTGTCTGTCTGTGTGTTTGTTGCGGGTAATCTCCGAAACGGCTGGACCGATTTTGACGGGACTTTCACTGGCAGATAGCTGATGTTATAAGGAGTAACTTAGGCTACTTAAATTTTAGAAAACAATAATTAAAAAAATGGGTGCTGTCGCGCGGGCTCAGAACGCGGGAGCGGGCTTTTTTGTTAAGTTAAATTCCACGCGGACGAAGTCGCGGGCTCAGCTAGTACTTAATATTCAAGTACAGTCCGAGGGCATGACAAGTTATCAAAGGCTTGATTAATGTTAGGTACACTCCTGTTGTAAATGTAATCATGTGAGAATTAGGTGGACATCTTGATAGATCGATGCTCGGACTATGAATGAATGTACATTTAATTTGATTAATGACATATTGCATTATTTATCTAGATATTATGGGTAATTGAGTCGTGATTGTGGATTAGATTCGTTGAAGACGTCAGTAGTAATCTGTAAGTGTTAAAAAAATAATAATTAATGTAATTTACAGTTAATAAAAAAGTATTATATATTGACGACCGCTTGGCGCAGTGGTTCGCGCGTAGGCCGCTCGGCTCACTGCACATGGTGGTTGCGGGTTCGATTCCCGCCGGGGTAAATTTCGGAAATGGCCTTTTCGTAATTTGCCCTGGTCTGGGTGTCACTGGGATCGCCCCCAGTCCATTGTACGGTACCCATAGTACAAGCGTTGCTTAGTTTGGGACCATACAGTTGGTGTGTTCGTCTGGCGATATTTATATTTATTGTAAGCATTGTATTTCGAAAAAGTATTTCTTACATAAAGCAGATTTAGCAGATAGGTAGTAGTAGATAGTTTGTTTGCACCTGAATCTAGTCCATGTAGTATACAATTAATATTAGTTGTTGTTTTAAAGATCTCAAATTTTGTAAGAGTGAGTGAGTTGTATTGGATTTAATTAGTACTCCAATTGCTTAGAAATACTCTGTTATATTAGGCTCTAGTGTGTGTGTGTGACCCAGAAATACTGGAGTCTATTTTATATTTATAAAATAAATAGGTAGGGTGGGCAGGGTAGGGTGAGAGCTTAGGTAAATCTGGGTACATGGGTGCTTTCAGAGAAAACACCTTTTGTAAATTAAAACAACCAAATAAAAATGTCATAAAATATAAATTTTTAATCGCAATCACATTGCAAAATATTGCATAACTTAAGTACTATAGTCGAATGGCACGTTGCTCTCACGGGGTCTTGGTTCAGTAATGGCGGTAGGGGTACCTCGATGGCTGGTAACGAGCTGAGACCACTCCTGGTGCGTACTTAGCATCGTGGTAGCTTCCTGGAATTAGAAAATGAGGTTTTAATCTAAACATTGCAGTATTTATATCTCCTAATAATGTCTGTTATCCTAGTACTTGCGTTGCTTTCTGCAAAAAAAATCTCATGTATTTCAGCTCAGTCAGTCGTTATGCGTCCTAATAAATTGGAACTTAGCCGTCGCAGATGCATGTTTTAAGAACACATCTAAACCATATTAACATAAAGTCTAAAATACTTTACCTGTATAAAACCTATAAAGGCCCTAATTCTAATGGTGCATTCGGACTCCGAATAAACTAAATTTATTGCCGTAGTGGGCTCTAACCGAAATAAATTTGGGGCTGAAAACAGAATTAAGAATTCAGAGTTGAACCTACAAAAATATATATTATAAATGTCCCAAACGCTAAACCCATACCGAATATGTATTTTTTGCTGCAGTACTAAATATTGATAGCCTTGAAATTCCCACAAAAATATTTATGACCAGAATAAATTTAATCATTTATTGTGATACTATCAAGATTCCGAACGCACGCCAAGAATGAATTTCGCACAATCTATATCAGAACAACGATTTCAAACGCGTATGTCATAACAATTAGTCTATCATATATGGGGACATGTCTACCATATGGTGATGTTTGCTGGATAAATTGACTAATTAATATGAAAATATCTCTGTTATTTGATACAAAAGACAGCTGGTGATTGTCGCGAACATTTGAACTTTGTTTTATCGATAAAATTATTTATTTATTTTGTCAACCGCATCTCTTATCTTTATGATTTGTTTTGTCATTAATCTATGACACTGAGGGTAGAATGTAGAAAAAGTTATATTGTTTTTAATGCAGGGTAAAATTTGGAATAGTTTTGAGGTTGAAACTGGAACTAACTATTCGAGGATAAAAGCCCCACGGCGAAATCCGGAAAAACATTGTCATTTTTGTTTAATTTGTAACCGAAAACTGGAGGTGACTCCTAGAAACCGTAGGTTTTTTAACTTGATAGCTTTCAGTACTACTTGATATGTAATTTATTCTGAGCAGGTGTGTATCCAAGATAAAGATTTTTGCCTGCTACATTTAGCCGTGTTTGCAAATTTCAATTAACGTTTTACCATTGTGATGATTCGTGCTGAATTTGCATAAAAGTGTTAATGTGTCACGTTCTGAATAATTACAAGGGTTCGCGTCATTTGAATCCGACTATTTGCATAAATCACGCTATATTATGAGGTGTTTTGTGATGGTAAGTTCCCAAATTTATTAATATCAACCGTTAAACTACTCATGCATCGACACAAGATCATTCCAAGATCGCTTTAACAATGACATTTCCAAGATCGCTCTCAGACTTGAGATCGATTTATGAATACGGCCTTAGACTCTACCACCTATTCGGAATGCCATTCGTTGATACAAATACAAGAATGGGGTTAAAACCTTTTTTGTGCAGTATTTTTTATACAATAGTGTGATTGCATGGTTCCCAAGATAACATCAAATTTGCAACAAAAAAATGAGCTAGAAATAATTCATTATTTGAAGTCGTTGCCAACAATGTTTACTTAATACTCAGCAAATCAAAATTGGCACCGACTCCGAATAATGCAATGAATAAAAATTGTATATTCTATTGTGATTGGAGATTATTTCATTGGGATTTCATACATTTTGAAAGTTTGAAGATGTGTCGACATACGTACCGTCATCGAAAATACCAGCGGCCTCATCTCTGGCGTTCTCCTGCAGCGACCTGGCGATCTCCTCGGGGATCGGAGGGGGGGTCGGGAGGTGGGCACCCTGGGGCTGGAAGCCGTTGGCATCAGCGGTGTACCTCACGCTGTACACCTGGCCGTCATCGCCGGTGTACGAAAAGCTGCCTGCAGCTTGGATGCCGTTGGCTTCGACGCCGGATTCCTCGGCTTGGATTCCTGGAAAATGGAATTGAAGTATTCCAGATTAAAACTTATGATTATAAGCCTAGAGGTTAGACCTACCTGCGTAAAACAGCAAGTACGAGATTCGATTGTAACGGTTACTCTTTATTTGGCAAACTCACCTACTAGCGTTAGTTATGAAAACGTAAGGTAAAATCCAGTAGATTGTATCTCAACAATGTGAAATGGAAGCGCAATGCAACATTCATAAAGATTTGCTGAAATAATTATGATAGATTAAATGAAGTTTAATTTTTGTGGAAACAACCATTCGTTTAGTTTCGACAAATTTGGTGTTAGTTGGGGATTTTGGTTTAATGTTTGAGATTGTTTTTTTTAATAGTTTGTTCATCTTATGATTTTAATGTACATAACATCTAATTTATGTGGGTAGTGTATAATAAGCACATATCGGGCAAGACGCCAACCACATCAAAGCTTGTACGCACTTCCACTAGCATATGTACTTTCGCGTGCTATGACGTCACAGGATGTAATTCAAAATGTGCCTAGCATACTTTTGTGAAGTCGCCGGATGGATCTTAACAATGATACGACTATTATAAATAGAACTTAAAAACGATATTAGCAGCAGTGATTGGTCAATTGGTTTAGCACGCGTCTTACGGGCACAAGGTCTTGGGTTCAAAACCTCGGTTGCACCTTTTCCGAAATCTATGTCCGAATCACAATTGCTATATGATTATCACTTACTTACGGTGAAGGAAAACATCGTGAGGAAACCTGCATGTCTTAGAAAATCTACTAAATTTTCGGAAGATATGTGAAATCCGCCAACCCGCACTGGGCCATGGTGGTGGCTTACGGGCTGGATCCTCCTCATAGTGCAGGGAGGTCCATGCCCAGGAGTAGGCGTCAAAAGGGCTAAATTATTATTATTTACAAACTATAGCACGAAGCTTTGAAAAGTTTTTTGTCTCTTTTTTTTGGAATGACCACCGAACCTGACTTCATAAGGACTCACCATTCTCGGTATCATAAGCGTATCTGAATCCATTCTCATTGACTTCAGACTCCGACCTCAGAATGGCGGCGCTTCTCTCCAGGGAAGCCCTGGGTCTGTTGTCCTGGTAGTTATAGTACCCTGGGGCGAACCGGTACTGAGGTGGTACGTATCCAGGGAGGGCGCCGGCGGCACACACTCCGATAAGGGCGGCGAGGATGATCTGAAATATTAGAAGAGTAATGAACCTATTGAAGCTGAAAAATTATTGTAGGTAAGAGGATATCAGGCTATGCAAGTAATTTCGATTTTATTATGAACCAACTAGGTCGCAAATAGCTTGGCTAAGAAGCAGTAGGTATTAATAGGATAGTCAAAAATACCTAATAGTACAAAGACATATCGATAAACTTGTTTCTAAACTTAATTAAAAATATTAATTAATGATTTTATTGATTTATTAACCTTGCTTTGGTCATGTCATGGGATTTATAAGATTTAACGACTTTAGTTATAACTAACGTGATTTATGACACATATTTTTCCATAAATTTTGCAAGTTTTTAAATGAATTTCGCGGCCAAAATGTAACAATAGAAAAAATGAGTTCTCCAAGAAAATAATATCGATATGTTTTTTTAAACCTTTGTCAGTATTTCAGATAGAAAAAACACTTTTGTATAAAAATCATTGATCTCAAAACTATTTCACGAATCACGAAACTATTGCATAAAAATCCCATCAACAATGTCATAACCCGTACAATAGATGAATAATCACTCGTGACCAGAACGTACCAATTTCATGATGTTATCACTTCAAACACCGATTGTGGAATGCTGGCTGGAGGTCTGGTCCTGGTTTATATAGGTGTATCGCATCTGATGGCTCAGTGTCAAGGTCGGAGAGTAGGATGTAGCATAGAACCAGTAGTTAATAGATCTAGTAGAGTAGAGTAGTTAGGAGGATGTGTGGATGTGGTATTTTCGTACAAATTTTAACCTTACCGCCTTGATATACGGTCTGTATATTTTGTTTCATTCGGACACTGAAACAAATAAAATGATAATATTGAAATTCAGCTGCATAATCCAAACATATAGGTAATTTTATTATAAAAAACTAACTCACATCGGTGTCTTAGTAAAAATATTATTTATTTTGAAACTGTAATATCAGTATCTATTTATTTTAAGAAAGTTTACGAGCAGTTATTCTAATACTTTTAGTGCTATAAGCCCTTATAGCTAAGCTAAATACTTGTGCGAGTTACCTCGCGTCAATAGTTTAGTAGCCAGGATGTAGGATAAACCATAACCTTTCGGTTACGGCACCCTCTAACCCCTAGGCTATGGACGCTTATTGTTACACTGACAGGTGCCCTAGGACATATGGAATTTAAAGGGTGCTGGCTTTTAAGGGACCTTTAAATTTGCTTTTGTAACAACCCCATTATGTAGTGCAAAGAAAATACTTCAGGAGGGAGATCATGTCATAAGTACCAACTAAAGTGGCTTTACTATAATTAAAAATATTTTCTTTTAATTTCTTTAAGAAAACTTAACTTTATTACATAATTTCATCTAGTAAGCTTTGCAAATACATTTATCATAACTTCAGGCAGGTACACAACGTCATGACAATTATTTATAATTAGTAAAATGTCAACTAGCAATTCCTAAACATAGCATGCTCGTACGTAGAGCTTTAATAGCTCCAGTGGCTATCAAATCATTTCTAGATTGTTTAAACATTTATATTGTGTCATTACATACTTTAAAATGTTGTTGTGGAATTTGTATCGAGGACACGTGAAGTATTTTAGATGTTAAAGCGACACCACACCCAATACTTCATGGATATCGAAAAGTGATTAAAATACTTAATACTTATGACCTAATTATTAATAACTTTTATAATATTTTTTTTCTATTTCAGAACTGTACATTCAAATTCAACCTATAAATTAGGCGTATTATATCTACTTAACTTATGCAATAGGCACAATAATTTAATTATACCTAAACATTATAGATCTTTAAAACAATCTTAGCAATAACGGCCAATCAGTGGCTTCCGCTTTCATAAAACGACATTAATTTCCTAACGCACACAATATTGCCAACGACCTATTCTTGGCTCGGAGGTTAATAACTAACTTCAAAGATTGAGGTTTTTAATTAGACAAACCTATCTACCATGAAAGAAATGTAACGCATGACGTATAAGAATAAGAAATGAATTTTGTGACCGATCACCATTTGACGCCGCTGGTTTGTTCTATTATTTTGATTTATTATGATCACCAGTAGATATTCCAATTATAAGATAAGTTCTGAATTTTTTTTTTAATATCTGTGGAAATTTTGAGACATTACATTCGTTAAAGTAATAGTTACCTACTTAATATTATATGGACAGAAACCATTTATTTACTGATTTCATTCATCAGATCAAAAATCACGAACACATCTTGGATTATGGCCGAATACTCCTCGCATTCAAGGACAATGTGTCTGGTAAGTAGCTTTTATAGTTGCTTTTCGTACGATAGGCGAGAGAGCCGGAAGCCCAACTTCTTCCTTTCTCTCCCTATGTCCCACTCTTCTTCAGGTCGGCAGCGTGCGAGAAATTCCTTTGGTATTAAAAGCATCTATAAGTTACGGTACCTGTTTAATATCAGAAAGTTCGTACGCTTGTTGCCGACTTAAAAAAAAGGTAAGTCTACGTGTAGAGCGGATCCCAAGCAGTAGAGAAAATCGATTCGTAACGCATTATAAACGAATCAATAGTAGCCATATCGAGTGAGTGGAAACGTTGCCACATGTAGGTACGTTTAACGATATTTTTATGAACTTTAATTAGTTTTATATTTAATGCGTATACTAACTTATTCATGGGATTTACTTACATCACTACCCTTAGGATATATTTTGGAGATGGCCTTTCCGTAATTTGCCTTAGTCTGGGTATTACTGGGATCGCCACCAGTCCATTGTACAGTTCCAACAATAAAGTGTGCAGGTCTGGTTTTATTTATTTATTTATTATTTATCACTGTAAAGTTTTTTTGCAATGGTCAACTGAAACTATTTCACCCTGCGTTTTCCCATTGCTAGACAAAGGCACCGCTTTCCTTCCTTCATTCATCCCAGTTGATGTCCAACTGACATTCCAATTATCCAAACATGATTACCTTGCTACGACCCTATATAATATAGGAAATGTCTTCACTACATAGTATAAAACAAAGTCGCTTCCCGCTGTCTGTATGTCCCTATGTATGCTTAGATCTTTAAAACTACGGAACGGATTTTGATGCGGGTTTTTTTAATACACAGAGTGATTCAAGAGGAACGTTTATATGTATAATACAGGCATAATATAGTAGAGAAACACTGATAATTTTAGAGGCGTGCGAAGCTGGGGCGGCTCGCTAGTACTATAATAATGCACGATATTTTGCATAGCGCCAAATGGCACAAAATCAACAAACAAAACCCTCGTTACACACTGTTTTGAAAAAAAACCTAGATAAAAAAAACAAATTTTCATTATAAAATGCGCCTCATAGTTCCTACTCAGGATAATGTTATCTAAAATATCTTAAACGCACGGACACGACAAACAGATTATTTAACACTACATATTATAAAAAATAATAATAGAGCTTTGAACTCAAGCAATCATTTTTGTTATAGTTATGTTATATACATTTAGTAAAATATCTTTTACTAAAGTTTTCCTTGAGATGCAATCGTAAATAGTTATTGAGCATTAAAATTATAAATAATTATGTTTTGTTCGTCGTTGATTGTCGTTATATAGGTCATGTTTTGAAAGGATTCGACAGAGATTCTCAAACTTTTCATTCAAGTATCATTAATCAATGTTAGATTATTTTTCTGCCTTTCATACTTATGCCAAAGTCCAAGCGTATGACCTGCCTGATGTCCGTAGCATATAAATGCTTGCATGAAATGAACATTCATCATTGTATAGATAACAGACAGACAGACACGAATAATATTTGTCTAAATGCTATCTAATTTCGAAGGTAACATAAAAACCATCAACATATAAAATATGCGTAGCAAAATCTTATGAAATGCTATGATCTATTCTAGATATTGCGTATATAGTCTGAATATGTCAGCGTAGAGTCGTATCTCTACTTTTATAAAGGTGTAGAGGCGTGGCCGTCTCTGCATTGCGGTGATTTTTGAGATTCATAGCTATTGCAAATCCCGAGGTGTGTATGATTTAAATAACACCGCTCCCAGCATTACAACCGAATATTAAACTACTTAAACATTTATAAAATGGCCACCTGAATATTGAAACCGAAACTTGAACTCGAATAACCATTTCGTATCGCTTCTCGTTGACCGTGGTATAAATATAGGTATGTATAAAAAACGGAATACCAAACATCGCCCTTTACTTATAGTATACGTTTGAGACGTCTTTGTCTTTCAATTTTTGTGTGGCACGTCAACATTAAGCAGTAAGTATTAAGCGGTAGGTATTTCTTGAAATATCAAAGTCGGCAGACAGGCGTTCGACCTGCCTGATGTTAAGCAATACATTGACAATATAAAGGCATTGCTCGTACGTTGCCAACCTGAAGGGGAGTGGACGAAAAAAGGCTAAAACAGCCTTTACGTCGATCTTCTGTTAGATGGTGCTACCCTGGTGGAGCCAGCCCGTGTTTAAGTTGTAGGCAATTGGATATACCTTGGGTTTACCACCATTTAAATAGCATTTCTAAACTCTATATTTGTAACAAAGCCTAGTGGTTAGAGGTTCCGGGTTCGATCCCCATCCTGGTCATTAAACTATTGACGTGAACCCACTACTAACACAAGCATTAGCTTAGTTGGAGGGACTAACGGGAATACTAGTATTGTGATAAACTCACTGATAGGTAGTAATCTTATTTTTTTTTATAAAAAAAAGCTATAGTCATCGGCATCAGGGTCGCCAACACCAATTAGTCAAAGATATAATTAGATTTGGCAATAAAGTATACTTATCATTCGTTCTGAAAACGCATCCGCCATTATCGACATATAATGAGCACTTAGAAGCTGTAGAATTCGCTTTTTGTGCGCATGAGGTTCGTGGTGGATCTATTCATTGATTAGGAATTTATAGTATCTAAGTATTTAGGGTTCCGTGGGCATAAAGACGACCGCTTGGCTTAGTGGTTCGAGCGTAGGCCCCTCAGCTCACTGCACTAGGTGGTTTCGGATTCAATTCCCGTCAGGATACATTTCGGAAATGGCCTTTTCGTAATTTGCCCTGGTCTGGGTGTCACTGGGATCACCCCTAGTCTATTGTACGGTACCCATAGCCCAACGTTGCTTAGTTTGGGACCATACAGTTGGTGTGTTCGTCTGGCGATATTTACATATTTATTTATAAAATATGTAATAAACCCAGTCTGGGATGAGTTTATATAGCTTCAAATCACATGTTATATAACAAGTATAGCGACTGGAAAATGTAGGAAAAAACAAAAGAAACAGCATTGTTATTCTTGAACTTGAAAAAAGAACTTACCTACTAGCTAGATCACTTATTGCAGTTGATTGTTCCTGCATTCTATGAATAAAATTATCGTCTACAAAACCCTACAGAATATCACGCTCATACTTTACTGATTTTTAAATAAATCACGTAAGTTTTAAGTTTTTAGTTTCATAAGGAACTCGAATAAATTTTTGACCTTCGTAAAAATATTTTTGGACGCTTAAAATGATTATCTTAAAATGGCACTTAATTGTCTTGATGTGTTTGTTTGCGCTTTCTCAATGTCAAACGGAATTATCGATGATAATGGATAATATTTTATAATAGTACAATTAATGAGTACCTATGAAGATGTTACTCTACGAAGGCTGAGTAGGTATTCAAGTACTTTGCTTTCCATTTTCAAATATGTGCGCCATGTCTTCTTGCATTATTGTTGGCTTGGCAAAGTTACTCTGTCTGTCGTGCTTTCACGCCATAACTACTGAACCGATTTAAATGAAATTTGGTACAAAGATAGTCTAGAGCCTGAGAAAGGACATAAGCTACTTTTTAATGCGAAAAAAGGGTTGTACGAGTATGTATGTATGTAATGAAAAGTTGTATGGAAGTATCGTTATTTTTAGAGCTAGAAGCTTGAAACTTGCTTTTTAAGCTATTGATTCGATATAAATTAATATGACATTCAAAGTTTGTAAACGTTTTACTCTCAAGGGTGTAAAATAATTAGCCTAAACAGTTAAAAATGCTACCCAAAGACACTATTCCACGCGGACGAAGTCGCGGGCACAGCTAGTTACTTATACGTATTAACATACAGTGACTGATTAGAAAATGTTATATATTATTATTTTACTGATCTCAAATTCCAATGACGTTTGAGAACTCTACGCTAAGACTTACCTACTTTTGCAGGGTTAAACAAAACAGATTTTTTATTGAGAGAACAAGTTTCTTTTTTAACTTTATTTAAATCATTTTGTTTTTTATTAACTGAGTTTATCTTTGTTTTATTTGTACAACAAACCACATTTGTTTTATTTAAATAATACAGTCTGAGCTACTCCTAATCTATAGTAAACAAACTAGCATCAATTTACAAATGCATACCTAAACAATTGTCCCACCCACACCCGTGTCAAGGCACCGGTGAATCACTTCGAACAATCGGGGTATTACGTATGTAAATAAGTAGCTTTATTTCACTAATGATATGCAGTATAGTGCTGTCTAGTCGTTTCCTTGTTTTCGTAATGAATAAGGGTCATTATGGCATTGAATTTTTGATTGGTTATGAAAAAACAATAATATTATGTAGAGAAAAATGCTGTGTTTGGTTAAAATTTGTGTTTAGAACGAGTCCTACATAGATTGCGATTTTAATTTGGAAATATAAATAAATCAGTGATAGCCGATTGGTTAAAGCACGCGTCTTGGGTTCAAACCCTGGCTCGCACCTCTGGATTTTTCAAAATATATGTGCGAATCATAATTTCTATATGATTATCACTTGCTTACGGTGAAGGAAAACATCGTGAGGAAAACTGCATGTCTTAGAAGATCTAATAAATTTTCGAAAGACATGTCAAATCCGCCAACCCGCACTGGGCCAGAGTGGTGGATTATGGCCTGAATCCCCCTCATGTTGAGGGGAGGCTCGTGCCCAGCAAGTGGGACGTCAAAAGGCCTAAATTAATATTATTTTTTTTAATAAATCTAGATTTGGACCGGTTGCTCAGTTGCCGCCCTAAAAGTAATAGGTAATAGGTTAAACTTTCAGGTGACTCTAACACTGAAAATAAAATACGATACCAAAATGGTTTTTGTAATTCCTAGTAGGTATACTTTTTAATAAACCTTTTGTAATTACAACAATGATTGATGTAATGCTTATTTATTATTCATAAATTATTTGCTGTAATTACGAAACTTATAGTTAAAAACACCAAAAAAAATTTTGCTGACGTTATTTTATTTAATGTAATTACTATCTAACCAATTCAATAGGTTATATCCTCGCTAGCAGGCGATCTTGGTCCCATGATGAAGATATACAGCTCCTTTCCATTCATGGTTATTCATTATAATGTTTGTTGGTTAAATGGTAGGTGGTAACCAAAATAATCTTTCATACTTCCTTACGCATCGTACGTCATAATTAAGTGCCTACATTAAACAAATAATAATGTAAATACATCCAATAAACGTGGGTTACCTATTACACCTTCCTGTGATGTACTTAGGGTCTCCATGAATTTAAATTAACGACGACGGACAGAAAACAAGAATATACCCCGATAATTACGGAATACTTTTATCACCAGATAAATACACCACTAATTGTATGGACAAAAATTAAGCAAACAATTAAAGGCACAATGCAATAGACCCCAGTCCATCAACATTAGTTAACACTGCCGAAACTTTGATTCAAAAACGTATGGTTTTCATTTTTTTGCTGTCATGAAATAGAGACAAAATTTATTTCAGTGCAATATTTTATTTAGTGCCTATCTAAAGTTAGGTACTTACATCTTATCTATGTTATCAATTAGACTTTTTGTTTAATCTATAGGTTTCTATGGTGATTACTCCATCACAGATGTGGAGATAATGATAAAGTAAAATATGGAGAGATTTATGAGAATAGTAATTCTTCGATTGGTAACTATTCACTAAACTAGCATTGTAATTTAATTACCTTAATCTGAGTGTGATTTGATTACTGTTTACTTAGTTACTGTTACTTTTAGTGGCAATGGTTTTGCCTGCTCACATTCTGTTGCGGTTCCTGAGAATGTATAACATATTTTATTAATTGAAAACAGTAATCATAGAGTTTCTTGCCGGATCTTCTCAGTGAAAGCAGCATTTCAAACCGGTGGTAGATTCTGACTATTCATAAATGCTTCGTTGGCATACATGAATAAAAACAATTATGAGTGTGAGTTTGAGTTTGGTATTTTAAACTTCAATGTCCTCAAATTCCATAGCCACTCATCCATTAGCTGGCAGACGCCCCCAAACACCGCCACCACCCCTACAACGGTCCACTACTCCCTATCACCGGATTCTCATCCCTCACTTTTTCAGATGCGTATTTATTGTCCTACAAATCACAGGTAAGTTGGTAACACTACAGTTATAAAGGATACATAAGCTACAGACAGACAAATAGCATCTGTTCCTATGATGATTGATGCGTTGATCATACTGTCTTGCCATATGAATCCACAATGCACGCTAATTAATTCAATATTTATGCGTTTTCTACCGCGTTTTGACGTGGCTAATGTCAGTTCACAGGATAATGGGAAGCATTTGTCATAATATGGCCACTATCTGACCATCTGACAACTTACAAAAATATACTTATTCGGTATCGAGCCCGTAAAAAACATTTCAATCAAATTTAGACTACCTAAAACGTTTTGTATATAACACTTTTGTTTAGAAACATGCTTTTTAGAGCTATTGATTGTAAAAGTCGTATAGTTTCTTTAAAGTTTAGTACGGTACTGACAGAGATTGAACAGTCTTATATTCATAGATAATTTTATGATATTACAACGTTATGCTTTCTGCTCCCAAAATATTCTTACTGTGAAGTTTATATAAGTTTTTATAAAAATGAGAAGAGTCATATTAAATCATCTTATACGTGCGTGCGCGCCTATTATATGAAATTATTTAAAATATTGCATTGTTACGCTTTCGCCTAGGCACTTATGTTTATTTATTTCCTTACGATTTAAATGAATGAAATTAAAAAGTGAGTATCTACTGTACTAAGCAAAATAATCCTACTAATATTATTAATGCGAAAGTTTGTGAGTGTGGATGTATGTTTGTTACTCTTCAGGCAAAAACTACTGAACGGATTTAGATGAAATTTGGAACACAGATAGTTTATAACCGGGATTAACACATAGGATACTTTTTATCCCGATAATCCCGATTTTTTTGTTAAGTTAAATACTACGCGAATGAAGTCGCGGGCCACAGCTAGTATCATAGTAAATTATTTTTGTAGTTGCTCTTCCTAGCATCCTTTTTAGTATTTTCTACTAATTTAGTATTATTAGAACATTATTCAAATTCATCTCCTAGATATTACTAGCTGCGCTTGTGACTAAATAATAAATCATTATCAACCCTGACATTTACACTTGTACATTGTTAAGAATACCTATGACATAACTATGTGATACCTTTGTAGGTACATAGATGAGATCTATGTAATTATACATTACCATAGGATGATAGACGGGTTAATTCGCACTCGCACCGACATAATCAATTTTGTACTACAATAGCTGGAACAGTGCTTAGGCTACCTGCATACTTACCAATAGCTGTCCACAAGTGATCAACCACACATTAAGGAACTTGCCTTGTGTACCACCACATGTATCGCGTTGAGGCATAAGTACAGAGAAATAAAAATACAATACCTAAGTGCTTTATTTACTTTTTTACTTTTACAAAGATTTATAAAATGTCTCGTATTCACAAATTATGTGCTGTACTTAATTACAAAACATTTAGTTAAAAATACTAAAAGGGATTCGAAGTACAAAATCATTTTTGGACCTAGTTTTTTAGAATTAAAAAAGAGTATAGAGTAAAGAGAGTGCAGGTAGTATGAGATTACATATACTTACTGTGTAATTATTTAATAATATAATAGTATATAAAATAATATTTACATACATACTATTTTCATATTATTCGCTCCATGCACTTGCTGCTTGCTAGTCGCTACCGTGTGCGTAAAATATTAAATATTTAAACTATAGCGTTATGTACGAACTCTGGTAAACGTATAACTCATGGTAGAGCTACCGGTCACTTCAAGATAAAGAAAATCAAAGAGCCATTAGACTCTTTAGTAATTTTAAAACAAAAGTGTTGTTGTCGACATTAAATCTCATTTTAAATAGCAAATTTCTAATTCCATTATAATTAATATACTGAGAAAATTGACTTATACTGATACTGCGGCACATGCTGATCAGTACTAGACATGCCCACATCATAAAGTAACCACAACTCGCCTAATGTGGTCGCAATATATATATTGTGGTCGCTATGTAACAAGCCTTAGTTATTTTCGACGGACAGGCTCGGTCTCCGAAAATAGCAAGATCATTGATTCATCAGCACTATTATAGAAGACGCAGCGTTCTTGATTTATTAAAGTAATTTGCGTTTAAACCTTTGTCCCTGCAAAACTAAAATGGTATGATTAGCAGAGAATGGTTTCGAAAGTTTATATTAGGATAAAATATTGTTTTAAAATATTCCGTAACACTTTTTTTATATAAATACGTATTTTAGGCACAGGTAGCTAAAAATATATTATGTTCATTCTTCGTCTACATTAGCCTAATGTATGTTAGCAAATATATATTTTATTATATTATGTCTCGATTACGTCACTACTACGGCGGCGAATACATTCCAATTTTATTTATTATACGTAGAATTGTACAAATGTTCGTTCCGCAAGTCGTAGTTTGTTCATCTTACCTACATATATTAAATAATAATAGAAAAATTAGTATTAATAATTTGAATTAAGTATCAAAAATGTTGTGTAATTTTTTTTAACTTTGACAACCAGCGTACATTTCTATTTTATTTACTGATCATAATTATTAACAGGTGTATACAGCTTTTAGGTGAGACTCATCTTCCCACATAGCTATTCATCAGTTATGCCTTGTCTCTATACTGCCTACCTAACCATTACGCATCATCAATTGTAGGTAGGTGTTATTGGCATTGAACAAGAAGTTATCTTATAAATAACTAGCTGTTGCCCGCGACTCCACCCGCGTGGAACTAGCTATCTGCTAGTGAAAGTTCCGTCAAAATCGGTCCAGCCGTTTCGGAGAGAAGCTAGACCAAACAGACGGACCGACAAAAGTTCAAAATTGTTGTTTTGTTATAAGTACTGCATACTTTCATTATGCATTTGGTTAAAACCTATTATTTCGACTTTACAAACAAACAGTTCTATGTTATTTATTTATGAGCAGAGATGGCCTCTTTCGATTAAATTTTCAATGTAGCTGTTCCCACGACTCGTCAAGGGTTTTAACCCTGGACGAATCGTGGAGATTTACCTGAGCATCATCATTGTCCACCAATCGTCGATCCTGGCCTACAGGAGTAACAGTGGTAGGAGTGTGTGGCGGGACTATTCCTATAAAAAAGTGTTACGTTGCAGACCAGTACATCCGTACCCTCATTCCTTTAAAACTCATTTTGGCCCCAATGTACTAAGTACTAGTGTAATAAGAAGCCATAGCGCCAAGCTGTAGCCAAATGAGAACAGCTGCACATATATGGGCTGGCTCGAGTAGGGTCAACGTAAGGTATTAGAATAGCTGAAGGAGGAGGCGCTATGCGCATCTCCTGCCTCCGCCGTAGTGGAGGGACGGGATGTTGGGTGGGGGGTCGGGGGACCTCCTGCTCAAATTAATCCCCAGAGGGGGGACCCTAGTCCCACCTTGAAGTCTACGGCCTGGCACCAATGCCAGGCCTGCCGCCGGGGCGTCACAGTGCATGTCGATCCTGTGGCGCTCCGTAGTACCGGCGGCGAGGGCAGACCGCTGGGTTTTAGTGGGTAGCCTGGACAGCAGTTCAGGAGCCCCACATAACCACCCGAGTTCCCCCCGGTCTCGGGCGGTATGCGTAAATGCATTTCCCAGCGTAAACAAAAAAAAAAAAAAGGTATTAGAATAACTGCGTTTCGTACGATGAGTGGGAGAGCCGGAAGCCCAAACCCCCTTTCCCTCCCGCTTTCTCAATTGCCGCTTCCCTTCAGGTGGGCAACGTGGAAGCAATGCCATGGGTATTGCAAGCATCTACTAGGTGAAACAAAAAGGGTGTAGTATTTTTTTGCAAGTTTACTTTGCAAATCCAAAACTATCGGCTTTGTTGAAGTACTAAAGGTTTTGTAGACTTGTGAAATCTGTCAACAGCTGTATTCCTATAACGCATTTTGTTTATCAAGTTTCCTCCAAAGCTGATAGTTTTAGAATAACAAAGTTAAGTTTTGAAATAAATGTATGCCCTTTCTGTTTTAACCTGTATAGGCTGCGATATCTAGTAGGTCGTACGCATGTTAGCCGATTTTGTTACATTAGAAAAAAACATTCCATGCCATATGTGTGCTATACCTGTGTTAGACCAGTGCGAGCTGAACTAAAGTGTTTGATTTATTTACTCGTAACATTTCAAAACCAATTTTGCAACGTTGCATATAGTATGCAAATTTCAATGTATTCAGATCATCTTATATTCGTATGGAGGCAAGCCCAGCACGTCGAATTCTTGGGAGTGTTGCCAAACACTTAATATATTATAATATGGCAACTCGACCATAGAAAGCCATGTTTAAATAATTTATTATCTTTAATCTGCGATGCGGGCCCATTACGACCGGCGGAGCCGTCAGGTCGCTTAAACTTAGTAAACTTACTATTATGGTGGAGACAGACGGGTATGTTGTCCAACGAGAAGATATAGCGAGGCGATATAACAAGCGATATTTTGTATGGTAAATGCTTCTTACGTTCAATGTGTTATTAACATATTTTACATGATTTATAAAGCTCAGTCTCCCCAGCAAAAAGTCCTATCCTAATCGTATTGTAATCAAGAAATCATGTTTGCACTTTCTAACTTATTTATAAAATCTGTGATGTGAGTAGGACAGAACACGCTTAAGTTAACCTAGCAATACGTAAGAAGACAATACACGACTGTTCAATAATTTAGAATGACCCAAAATAAGTATAGTATCAAAGTAAGCAATAGAATAAAAGGTAGCATACTATATTTTAACTTACCCTGCCTATAAGTGTGGACCTTGTTGTTTGTAATAAAAAAATGGTTTTCTGAATAAAAATATAATTTTAATATTTATAATTATTCTCGTATGTACGCTTGTATGTAGAAGCTTTACGGCCCCACATAAATCGCTTCGCTTTCGCAATCGCATCGCACTGCTCACTAGGACATACCCTAACTTTAGTCTTACAACAAGTTACAACACAAAATATTAATCTAATTTGTAAGTAAATCGAGTGGATATTATCAAACGTACTCTGGCCAGAATAATTGGTTGAGAAGGCCCTGTATGACAACACCTGGTCCGTTAATTGAATTTGTGAGCTGAGATTCTTGTATCTACAAGCTTGAGAAAATTCTTCCTATTTCAAAAGTTGATAGAATTATAATATTCAAGGCGCTGGATCACCACGAAATTCATACGCAAAAAGATTTTCGTTTAAAAAATCTTTAACCTCTAACCTTTAAATCTTCTAAAACAATATCGCTCTCAAAATTATAACATATTAAAATGCTATCAGTTAAAAAAATATAAAGATCAAACATCAAATGATTCCCTTGAACTTTTCGCTGATATACGATTAACAACTTTATCACTACGAAATAAGAGTGAGGCAGAGGTCCTTGAGTGAACTTAGTAATCCTCAAGACAGTGCATATTGAATCTGTTTAAAATTGTAATCGTCATGTCACATTATGAGATTGTTATCGTCGAGCGTGGGAGTACAGAATCCTGAAAACATCCGTAGTTTCCTGATAAGAAACATAAAAATATTGTGTACCTAACTAAACCTTTTTTCCAACATCGTTATCGATAAAGATATTAAATGAAGAGACTTTGTTTTATACACCCTTAGTTCATAATACTTACGTATTTTAGCCCAGAAGAGCACAGAAGATAGAGACTAATGGTAGAGCTACCGATTTTTCAACTGTCTACTCTAGTTCTACAATTTCCGAAATACATCTGTAATAAATTAACACCTCTCTATTTGGAAAACGCAGGAATGACTTTTTATCGTAATCTATCAAAAAGTGTACATTATAAAGCTGCTGATATCAGTAATGCAATTGCAATAATGTTAAAAGTCGCTTGTAGCAAGAGGAATTACACAAGGCTGTGACATTTACAGGAGATGGACTGCACCCTATTCTATTTGTTAATAGAGGTCGTAGTAGAGTAATAAGCGGAGAGTCAGGAGGTAGCGGATGTGGTATAGGAGAGCTTTTGATATTAATTTATCGTGGTTTATTTTCATCTCTTGTAACATACTAGTCCCATCCATACATAGAACCCATCGTCTAATATAATTATATGAATAGAATCTATCGCCTATCTCCTTCTGTGGGCTAAATTCTTAGCAGATAGTTTTTCTTAAAATTAGAAACAAAAATTCTCCGCGTAGAAAGATAGGTAGAACTAGAACGTAGAAACAAATAATTATAGTTTAAAAGCGGCCAATTTTATTCTAGATTTTTCAGAGATAAAAAAAACAACAAAATATGTTCCTCAATGCTTGTACTCCTTGTAAAGGGCATAATTATCGATATACACAACATAATTATGAAAAACCTGAAATTATTCTCGGAAATTGTCTGAATTTCTAGAGCAAATTTTTGTCGATACAACAACAGTGCAATATTACATCTGTATCAAATCTTTCAACAACTGTACGCGTCTCGCTTCTCGTTTCATTATAAAAACCGTGTAATAAAATAATTACCATACAGTATTTAATCGCAATAAGCCCGGAGCACTCATCTAATGTCGATATTAGAATACTAGACCAATTAAATGATCGACATCATGTAATATGAATCCAATTACATTGTAATTACTCGTCCAATGGTGTTGGGGAGGTCGACGTGTGATCAATGTATCGTCTGTTGAGAAATTATTGAGGATATTATTATTAATCAGTTTAGAATGTAAATTATAATTTTTAAGGTTCAATAAATAAATAAATATCGCCAGACGAATACACCACCTGTATGGTCCCAAACTAAGCAACGCTTGTACTGTGGGTACCGTACAATGGACTGGGGGCGATCCCAGTGTCACCCAGACCTGGGCAAATTACAAAAAGCCATTTCCGAAATTTGCCCTGGCGGGAATCGAACTCGCAACCACCATGTGCAGTGAGCCGAGTGGCCTACGCTCAAACCACTGCGCCAAGCGGTCGTCTATAGACTAGTAGTTAGTCGGACCGTTCCGCATAACCGAGACGAATGACGTGGCGTTTAGGTTCAAAATGTCCACCTTTCCAAATTGACCACTTTCCCATAAAAGCACACTGTATATTCCTAAGATGTCTACGACACACCTATATCCCAAACTAAGCAACGCTTGTACTGTGGCACCATACAAAAGGCTAAGGATGAACCCGTAACAACCAGACCATAGCAAAGTACGAACAGGCCATTTCTGATTTTGGTACCGAGACGGGAATCAAACCAGAAACCAACAAGTATAACAAGCTAAACGGACTACGCTCAAACCACTAACTAAACCATGACTTCCATAAATCCTTACCCAAAAATGGATGATACATTAAATCAAATAACTTGTAATATTATTATGACTAGCTGTGCCCCGCGACTTCATCCACGTAGTATTGGATTATTGGGTTAAAACGTATCCTATATGTTAATCCCAGTTATAATCTATCTGTGTTCCAAATTTCATCCAAATCCGTTCAGTAGTTTTTGCGTGAAGGAGTAACAAACATACATACATACATACATACATACATACATATACATCCACACTCACAAACTTTCGCATTTATAATATTAGTAGGATTAAAGTTTCTTTGCATGGAACCCTGGGTATAACTGATCAACCAAACTTGTCTGAAATTGTAACATTACTTAATAATTAATACCAAATGCAATCAGAATAACATATCAATTATAACACAGACACAAGCAAATGATTCAATAATTACAGTTCAGTATTAAGGATGAGGTCGACCGCTTCTATACGGAAACTAATGATTATCTATACAAATAAATAAAATTGGAGTGTCTGTTTGTAATATCAAAATAACACCTTTTCACTAAATGCATATGAAAGTACATACGAAGCCTATGGCAAAAACGCGATTTAAAATTTTTTTGTCTGTCTGTCTGTGTGTTTGTTCCGGGTAATCTCCGAAACGGCTGGACCGATTTTGACGCGACTTTCACTGGCAGATAGCTGATGTAATAGGGAGTAACTTAGGCTACTTTATTTTTTGAAAAACCATTAGGGTTCCGTGTAAAAAAATAAAAACACATGAAATCAAAGAGTATTTCCGAAACGGCTTGACCGATTTTGACGGGACTTTTACTGGTAGATAGCTGATGTTATAAGCAGTAACTTAAGCTACTTTTATTTTAGGAAAACAAAATTTAAAAAAATGGGCTCAGAAATCGGGAGCGGGCTTTTTTGTTAAATTAAATTCCACGCGGACGAAGTCGCGGGCTCAGCTAGTTATAAAATATAATTAAGATCAACATACTTTTAAGGGTGTCCGTCTATGACAAAAAGGATGTAGCTACCACAAAAACAACTCTTTACTATTTATTTATCACTCACCTACTTACATAAAAATAATTGATTCAAATTATAAATAAACTAGCTGAGCCCGCGACTTTCTCCGCGTGGAGTTTAACTTAACAAACTTTCATCCCCTATTTTATCCCCTTGGGGGTAGAATTAATCAAAATCCTTTCTTAGCGAATGCCTACGTCATAACATCTACCTGCATGCAAATTTCAGCCTGATCCGTCCAGTGGTTTGGGCTGTGCGTTGATAGATCACTTTGTCAGTCAGTCAGTTAGTCACCTTTGAGTTATATATTTATAGATGTAGGTTGTATTGTAATTGTATTTTTTGTAACAATGAAAGTACTTAGCATTTAATATGTCGCGATACATCATCTTTGATGCATGAACACATTACCTAGGTTAACAAACACGAGGCTAATACTAATCCAAACTCTAAACCTTATAATATAATAGTGTTAAGAGCTAATTCACTCTATGAATTTGTGTGTCTGGAGACTTTTTAGGCTGATGGCATAACAAAGTCAAATACCACTTTTTCCAAAAAAAGTGTGTGACTAGTTTGAATAAATAAATTATAATGATCTCATAGTATTACAATTTACTTCTACGGTAACTGTTTAACATCAGGCAGGTCGTACGATTGTTTGCTGACTTAGATAGGTTACAAAAAAAATCTTTCCTTTACAGTAAGTACTTATGAATCGTTAAACATGATGTCATAAAACAATAATAATGATAAGACTCTACCACCACATTGTCTGAGGATATTGGGTTGATCCCGGTCGTACATAAAACAAACTAGCCTTAATATAGGCATACCTTTCGCAGTAGTAACGTATGAGCGGGGCGGAAATACTTTTTCTTGTGTTAAGTTTAGTTTAGTTTTTGGTATCAGTATTTTACAAAAGTCTTCGCGTTGGCTGTGACCTTAATATAATGTGTATTGAGATAACGCGCGCCTATAATTTATAAAAAATAATATTTACATAGAGTCATAAATAAAAACAGTTAACAAAAGATATTACATTAATTCATGATGGTCGATTTTCAACATAAACCGGTCCATACACAATAACAGGATGATTTAATGCAAGATGTTTCCACGTTCAAATTGCTCTAGTTTTTAAGCTAATGAATATTAATGAAGTGTTTAGAAACAGATGATAGAGGTAAAATAATGATAATTTTGTGGTAGAGTCATACTTATTCATAGAACTTTGCGATTCGGTATCTGTTATGTACTTATAATGTTGGTAAAGACCAACAACAATGGTTGGTGGGTTAGGTGGTAGAGCCAATTGACTAAAGCTTATTATATGGTCAAGCCCGACCAGGGTAGTACCAACTTCTCACAGAAGATTAGCGTAAAGCAGCTAAGTTGCATTTCGTTTCACGAGTGAGAAATGTTGAAACCTAATCCCCATGTATTCCCCTCCTTCTGTACCACTCCCCGTCAAGTTGGCAACAACCCGTCAAGTTAATCAAACAAATAATAAATACATAGAACAACATAGTTACAGCAAATCCACAAGTCGAGGACCGTCCTTTTCCTCAAAGTGTGTCAAATTAAGAAGTTAAAAACCCCCAACCCCACCCATAAATATGGGCTGGAGATCTCGTTCGATAAATCTAACTATTAAAAAATATTGAAAATACTTTTTGGAACGTTTTGTCGACATGTAAAGTAGATAGCTCATTTAAAATTAAAATATCTAAATAAATATATCGCCAGACTGACACACCAACTGGATGGTCCCAAACTAAACAACGCTTATACTATGGGTACCGCACAACGGACTGGGGGCGATCCCAGTGACACTCAGACCAGGGAAATTACTAAAAAGCCATTTCCGAAATTTGCCACGGCGTGAATCAAACCCGCAATCACTATGTGCAGTGAGCCGAGCGGCCCACGATCGAACCACTGCGCCAAGCAGTCGCCAAAAAATATGGGTATTCTCAAAGTTTACTTTGAACTGCATATATCCGTAAATGATAATAGTCAATTCATTTAAGATTCCCACAGTGATTGAGAATAGGCGAATTGTTTTTGAATCACAACATTTCCCTCGTTGTGTCGATACTATCAGAGCGGCGGCGCGGCGGCGGTGGCGGGCGGCATCACAAAAATGAATAGTTTAGCCTTCACCCTGGCAAAGATTCGAAAAATATTGTGGACGTGATAAAAGGAGACCTATTTGGTAGATAAGTAAAACAAAGGTTTAAAAAAAATTATTGAGGTGAAGCTTTTATACGGACGTTCGGGGCGCTCGCCGCGTGGCCACCTTATCCGTGCTAAGCGTCAGTAGCGTTACACGATATATATACCTATACAGAGTGGCAGCTGCGGCGCCCTACGCTTTATACTATATAGCTTCGCTTCTTTCGGGCGTCCTAGACGGCACTGTTGTTTTATACAAATGAATTGCCAGGAAGTGTTAATTGTTCTAATTAATTAATGACCAAGTCAGCAAACTAGGGCACAGGTTGCTTGACGTATCTTATAAATGCTTGCAATACCACAAGTATCGCCCCCACGTTGCCAACCTAAAGGGTAGTGGTACAAAGGGAGGGGGAGGGAGGAAGAGGTTTAGGCTCTCTCACTCATCGTATTATAGCTATAATAACCACTTTAAGCGGATCTTCTGTGAGAGGGTGATACTACCCGGGTCCAGCCAGTCCGTATATTAGCTGCAATTAATCGGCTACAGCTTGGCTCTACCATTGCCTCACAGAGGCAATACAATTTAAGGTACAATACCGTTGCATAAATACTGCACAATCTTCGTTGTCTCATCTCATTATACTCGTATAGTTCATACGTAGGGTATGAAAAATGGGCGGCAGGTTGCATCAGAACAGACTCAAACAATGCGGCTTAAGTGTGCTTCGTGAGATTCGACTTGTCAGACTTTAGAGAATATTAAACAGGTATTTAGGCATTGTATTTAGCTATGTAGGTATTTGGTAACGAATCAAGGTTACTATGGCTTTGAAAATTAGTTTTTGTATGGAATTGAACTTTAATTGGGACTTTTTGTATGAAACCCATCTTAGGAAAATAAGTTAAACAGGAAAATATATACTTATATTTGGAACTCTTGAATTTAAACACCAAATTTCATAAGTCATTGAATAAAAACATTTATCAAATGAGCACCTTAGTACGTATCTACCTACTCGACTTTTCGTAAAACAATGGATAAATAAATTGCATAATATACCGCCATCTATACACAAAAGTTGGAACTATTACACTGCGACCTTGACATCGCATCGCAAATGCTGAAGGATCAAAGATCCGCATCGCACTATTAAGTTGCCATATTTGTACAGTACCAAGTAGAGCTTACCATGTCCAGTATTCGTATTATATTCGTGCTTCATATTTTTATAGGTCAGGGTCTTTTGATCTGGTTACTAAGATCCTTAATTAATACGGATGCATCCAAGAGCTTTTGGATGTCTTGCAGAACTGAGTTTGCCTTAGCCAGGCATTTAGACGAGACCTATGTTGCTTTCTCTATTTTGTGCTGTCAAAAATAGGCATATCTTCACAAATCGGTGTATTATGTTTCATCAATTCAAATTAAAGGTACCTAACATACGAAGTATTGCGAAGAAGTCCTCTGACTACTCCAGTACATATAATTTACGTGTCAGAAGGCAAGCGACTGTCGCTTTTAGTAAATTTCGTAACGCAGTGAAACAAATATAAACAACTTTAGATATAAATAAACGAATACATAACTCTACAGTTTCAATTCCGATCACTTCCTAAAGAGAGTTACATAAATAACTTAGTCGTCTAGTTATTGTTTCGATATATCGAAACGAATTTACTTAAGTAACTCTTAGAACTTACCTATACGCTTGTGAACATAGATTAACCCGATTGGAGTTTTAAAACACCAAGAGATAATTCTACGCCTCATTATCCCTTGGTAAAAATTGTGAACAAATTTCTCAACTAATCGAGCAACTTGTTTTAGAACCTGTGGTAATTTGAATTTGAAACTCCATCTAGCGAATTTCAGTTATACCAATGCGACGAGGCATTAAAAACGTTATGTTACATTATAGAGATGCCACTACCATACTACCAAATACGTTTTTTGCAATGCTATGTTACGACAGTTTAAATTCCTTGCACCGAGATGGCGCTGTTGTACAAATCTAGATATTCACATTTTCAGATATTTTATGATTCGTCTCACGGAAGCTTATTGTCTAAGATTCTTGGTCCCACATTTTGTCTGATATTGAGTGTTAATAAAAGGGGTGCCGTGTCACTTCGAGGCTTTGGGCTATTGTTGAAATGCCTATATAACAGTGTTTTGTTTATACTATCGGTGAACTTAGCCTTATGAAATAACAATACGGTTTGGTGGCACCGGTTCAATCCTGGCCGGGGATAATTTCGTTAAAGATCTTTTCGAAACTTAACCTGCTCTGGATGTTACTGGTATAGTTCTAAATCCAATGTATACCGTAACCATAATATAAGCATTACAAAGTTCGAGACTAAACATACAAATTGCGTGTTCTTCTAGCAATAATTATTCAGTTCTACGATTCTAAAGTCCTTCCATTGCACTACACTGTTGCAGTAGGTACCTTGACGACATGATATAATTATCTCCATCCAAAAGTTGTCTGGAAGAGATCGCAGTCTGCAATAAGACCGCCCAATGTACACTATTGTTTTGTTTATGTTATTAGATATATTCCGAACTTTAGAGTGCAATATAGAGTTATTCTATTCCATTCTACAATTTGGGGTTCTTTAAAAGGCAAGTCTACGGGTCCCTAAAAGGTCGGTACCGCGCCATCTCAGTTAAGTTATCTTAAGTTGCCGATGTCCTTTACCATCAGATGGACCGTCTGGCAGTGTGCCTGTCTAGGCAAAAAAAATAAAACATGAATCGAAACTATAGTTAGTATAACTTATGCTCCGGATTGACTAATATCTAATATCTTATTTTCTCACGAAAATAAAAGTAAGTGTACTCGCATGCAGTACTTAGCTGCCCACGCGCATTGAAAATGTCAGCCGCAAGAGTGAGGTCAAATACCTGTCACTAATCCACCTATTACGTGCCACTACGAATTTTAGATCTTAACCTATTAATGCAAGTATAAATATTACATCATATAAGTGAGGTGTTATTATCATAACGCACGATATTTGGCATGGCTACTTAGTTATACAAAGGTGTATCCTACCACAAAAAAGTGGTTGGTTTCTTTATAACAGCAGACTTTTTGTTAAGTCAGTCGCTACCAATAGTACCAATCAACATATAGGATTTATACCATCAGCATATAAGGCGCCATTCAAAATATCGTGCATTATTAAAATAAGACCTCTTATTCGTAAGAACATTGTTACACAAGGGTTTTGATTAAGTTGGCGTGAAAAAATAAAACCAACCAGATTACATGGGTGTCAAATTTGTCGCAATTTCTGACTGAATTTAACACACCCAAAATTAATTAAGTAAAGCTCATATACGGGCTGGCTCAACTGGGGCAGTACCACCCTCTCACAGAACATCTGCATAAAGTAGCTCGAATAGCTGCGTTTCGTACCATGATTGATAGAGTAGGAAAACCAATCCCCCATCCCCTCTCTATTCACCACTCCTAGGTCGGCAACATGCCAGCAATGCCATTGGTAAATTGCAAGCAACCATAGGCTGCGGTAACTGCTTAATATCAGGCGAGTCGTATGCTTCTTTGGCGACTATGTTACATTAAAAATAAACGTTGAAATATGTATGTTCTAAGGTGCTCCCTCACCGGGAGCATTCGCCTGTAATGTAACATTATAGATTCGACTTGGAGCATTACATTACAATAGGTACTACCTCCCTGACTGACGAGCATTCGCGTGTAATGTAACATTATAGATTCAACTCTGAGCATTACATTACAATACTACCTCCCTGACTGACGAACATTCGCGTATAATGTAACATTTGCATTTGCGAGCATTCTGATTTAGTTGTTGCCATAATGTCAGACTAATGCGCATTGATGTTACAAGTTGTATCAAGATATTACACATTGTATCATTACAAGGTGCGCATTGTAATGCTCGGTTCTCCTGCTTCACTGATGTAAGCTCGTTTTGTATCATGACAAGGTGCGCGCTGTTTTTCTCCCTCACTGATGTAATGCTCGAATCTGTAACGTTACATTACACGCGAATGCTCCCGGCGAGGGAGCACCTCTACACATACTTTACGTCCTGGAAAAAGATAGCAATATTCGTGCCACGCACTAAGAAATATTAGCCTTGGTCGTTGTTACGCTGTCTACTACTATAATACTTATTAGACAGTCACAGCGCTTAATGATAAAATTGTGTAATTTGACGACCGCTTCGCGCAGTGGTTCGAGCGTAGGGCGTTCGGCACACTGCACATGGTGGTTTACGTTACGTTAAATTTCAGAAATGGCCTTTTCATAATTTTCCCTGGTGTGGGTGTCACTGGGAGCGCCCCCAGTCCATTGTACGGCACCCATAGTACAAGCGTTGCTTAATTTGTGACCATACAGTTCACCAACTTTGTGACACACCTGTCAGTCTGGTGATTCATAATTATTATTATAATAGTCCTCCCCCGCGAAAGTTGGATGAACGTGTTATCATAATATATCGAGAACATCTCGCGTCCAGTGGTTAAATCTTCCAAGGTATACACCTACAATGAGTCTGAAACTACTGGCAATATATAGGTAAATTTTTTTTCCAAAGTCATGCCGTCAAACTGCTTTAAAAGGTTATATTACATGCGTAAACGCACCATGCTATAACTAAACTATTTGGCATTGAACATCGACAGGACACAGAGATGTACGCATAGGTTGACTTTCCGTCTCGTGATCTGCAGGCACGTCTGCGCGGGCGCAATGTGGTGCGCGCATATTGTTAGGGCGGCAGTTGTAAATACAGGTTGGTGTAAAAATTATAAAGAAGTTCTGTGAATGTGAAATCATTACAATGGTGTTTCGAATAGGAATTTGCTACGTTTTTAGTTTACCTTTTTTCACTAAGCCTAGTGACATGGACAGGCTAAGCCTAATTGTAAGTGGTAACCGTTGCCCAGGACATTTACAGCTTGAGGGGTTTCCTCTTGTACTGTTTTATGCTATTTTAATAATAGTCAAACTAAATAGGTTTTAACCATATTCATAATTATTTTATGCAACAATTCATTGATTATGTTCTCGCGTGGTAATGTGCGTAAATATGAAAGTGCTTTAATGTATTAAGTTTTTAAAATTAGATGCCTAGCTTTATATTTTCAAATTTAACATCACTCTGTAAAAGTATATATAAAAAAATAACTCATCCGTTCGCACATAGTTAAACGATCCCACTTAGCAATGACCTTATAGGCATTAATTTTAACTTTTACTGCTATAGTTAAAATAATAGTTCAAGATCGACCAGTTAATCTGGTTTGATAGCCACCGGAACATATCAATTGCAAACTGGTCATTAAAGATGAATGCTTGAATTGCTATTTGCATAGATGATCTTAGATTAATTCTAGATTTATGAGGGATTAACACATTACTGTTCCATGGCCAACGAGAAGCGATACGAAATGGCAACAATCTTCGAGTTCAAGTGGGTCTGTGCCAGGCTCGCCAACGAAAAGGCGGCCATTTAATAAATCTATGGATCATTCTGTGTTGGTAACAACCGTTAAATAATCTGTTAATTTTCGTATCGCATCTCGTTGGCCGTGGTATAATAAATCTATGGTATTATAGTTGTACTTAATAATTCCATGTTATTACCAAATCGATTTCAAGTGTGAGGTTAACGTAGCGATAACGTAACGATACGATAACAATAACCAAAACGGTTACGTAAGGTAACGATAGTTTGCGATACCAAAAGCATTGCTCGCAGGATGCCTACCTTAAGGGGAGTGGGACAGAGCTGTCTCACTCATCGTTCACAACGAAGCTATCGACTCTACACTTATGTTCTGTGAGAGGTTGGTACTACCCCAGGTCAAGCCAGCGCGTGTAAGAGCTGTAGCCAATCGGCTCTAGCTTGGCTCTAGCACCGAAAGACTGCACTTTTTGGGACCTTTCAAAACGTGAACTCTACTAATTTGATTACATATAATACGGAACCAGTTACATATGTCGTAACGGTTACCGCTGATGATAATGGCCATACCTGACGTTGATGTGTACAAACAGACGGATTCGCGTAATAGTGGTTCATTTCAATTGGCTCTAATTAGTTGCCCGCCATGTTGTTCAGTATTACGTTTGGTACGAGTATTTGGTGTAAGTTACAAAATACTGTGCTTTTTCCAAATTGATTTGTTTCAGTGTTTATTATGTATGTGAGTATTATTTTAATTATGAATGATCTATACAAATAAATTGGAGTGTCTGTTTGTAATATCAAAATAACACCTTTTCACTAAATGCATATGAAGTACATACGACACCTATAACAAAAACGCGAATTAATTTTTTTTTGTCTGTCTGTCTGTCTGTCTGTATGTTTGTTCCGGGTAATCTCCGAAACGGCTGGACTGATTTTGACGGGACTTTCACTGGAAGATAGCTGATGTTATAAGCAGTAACTTAGGCTACTTTTATTTTAGAAAAACAAAATGTACTTTCATATGCATTTAGTGTAAAGGTGTTATTTTGATATTACAAACAGACACTCCAATTTTATTTATTTGTATAGATAAGTATATTAATTTTATAAAGAGAAACATCTTGATTGACTGATACATAAACACCTAGGATGATTTACAATCGTTCTAAATCAACACATAGCTGAAACTTCTGAAGTTAGCAATACTAATTTTTGACAATGTTTAATTTATAATGTACTTAGGCATATTTTTATCAATCCCAAATTAAGGATGAAAGTTTCTATGGAGCTCTCGATTTTTCTGTATCTAGATGGATGAAAATAAGAATCCAGGAAACCCATTACACATTTTTGAATATTGAACTCCTAAGATTAATGTTTGTACTTCAGTAAGAAAGAGTCTTTGAACAAACATCGCGTATATTTTATAACTCGGCCCACCGTACGGTTCAAGGTTGCATCTCGATTCTGAGTGTGCGCTATTAATGAATACCAATCACGCTACTTAACATTTTGCAATACCGTTTAATAATATCACTCTAACTACAAACAACGTGGGCTCTTTTACTTTTACTATGAAGATGAACCAATAGGTTAAAGGTTACGTCATTTTGGTGTTGAGATAACTTGTATGTTACCTATAATAGTTACGAACTATTTAGTCATAACAGTTTGGGGATTAAGTTCAAATTACTTATACTTAATAATTAAATTACTGAGCAAGATTTCACTCAGATCGATTAAACTTTGAAATATTTCTCTTTCTACTGGGTTCCAACACTTTAACTAATCGAATAATTATACTTGATGGTTGATTTGATTATTTACACGCATTCATGGAGCCCGGTGAAAGGATTTATTGGAACGGAGTGGAACAACCTTTTATCACCTCTCTTTTTAACGTTTAAATTTTGTTTTAATCACTCTTACTATAAATGTGAAAAACACAAAATCAGGAAAGATGATTTGAATAAAATATGATTGCTCGGCTCACTGCACATGGTGGTTGCGGGTTCTATTCCCGCCGGGCGAATTTCGGAAATGGCCCTTTCGTAATTTGGTGTCATTGGGCTCGCCCCAGACCATCGTATGGTACCCATAGTACAGGCGTTGCTTAGTTTGGGACCATGCAGTTGGTGTGTCAGTCTGGCAATATTTATTTATTATAATTGTCTAAAACAATTGTTTTCATAATAATGTTATATACATAATAATGTATATAACTAATGTTATATACATTATTATGAAAACAATTGTTTTCGACAACGTATGGCCACCGTATTTTCGTCATCATCATCACAGCTATGCCCACGAACAAAGTCTGTTATAATTGAAAAATGCGCCAGCTGAGTGAGTCATCACAATACGAACTATAAAGCTTAAAGATCTTTAAATTATACACGCATGTTCTTCATTTTTTTACTTTACTAAGTGTTATTGAATCATGGATTGAGTTAACTGAATCACTTTTTATCGGCGCTCGATGCAAGCCGTGTCCAATTGACAACAGCTCTTATAAGGGCTGGTTCGACCGGGGTAGTACCACCTTCTCACAGAAGATCAGCGTCAAGTGGCTATTAGGTATAGCTGTGTTTTGTACGATGAGTGAGAGAGCCGGAAGCCCAATCCCCTCGTCGGATCCCCTAGGCCGCAACGTGCGAGCAATGTCTTTGGTATTGCGAGCATCTATACGCTACGGTAACTGCTTAACATCAGGCGGGACGTAGATACGCTAGTTTGCCGAATTTATTATTTAAAACAAACAGACACCGCTTGCCGCGCAGTCGTTCGAGCGTAGGCCGCTCGGCTCATTACACCGCGCGGTTGCGGGTTCGATTCCCGTCAGGATAAATTTCGGAAATGGCCTTTTCGTAATTTGCCCTGGTCTGGGTGTCACTGGGATCGCCCCCAGTCCATTGTACGGTACCCATAGTACATGTGTTGCTTAGTTTGGGACCATGCAGTTGGTGTGTTCGTCTGGCGATATTTATTTATTATTTATTTACTGGCCGAATAATCTCTTCCTTTATTCAGATGCGTACACGCAGACTCATAGACAATAGTTGTTTTATCAACTATAGAATATTGATTAATTGGACGTATGAAATAACATAATGAAAGTAGGTCTCCATGATGATTTGAACTTTTGACATAACAAATTGACCTGCGGCTTATAGGTTATGAACCTACCTCTATTTGGGTTGATAAGTATTGAGAAATAAAGTTATAAAAACTGCAATTTGAGTTTGGTTTTAAATAAAACACTTTGAGATACACAAGATTATGATAAAAATTAAGTTAATTCGAGTAAAATTTCAAAGAACGACATCATCAAAATAACAGGGTAAGCCGACTTTACCAATTCAATCCAATAATGGTAAGTCTTCACCAGACAGATGCGGACATGATGGCACTTCACATGTCTTTCGAAATACATACTAGTTTTATTTCACTACTTCACTTAATTTTCCTCATCTAAGGTTTATCCTGTCTTCACCATCGTGCCATGGTTCCGGATCAACCTTAAAGAGGCATTAGCTCTACATCCTATCGTAAAGATCATCTCACATTTACCCACTCCAAAACCAGCCTGAAAACCACCTCGATAAAGTCCATTTTCACAAAATACAATGGCAGTCGAATAAGAATTTGAAATTGCAATTCGTGATGGTGAGCGAATTTGAAATGTAGGTTGTGGAATTTGAGTTGAAATTAGAGAGGTAAGGTTTTAGTAAAAGGACTGCGAGCAGGTCTTTGTTTATAGTGATCGTGAACCTTTATCTACACGAGTGTATAGGATTTAACATTTCGTGAACATCTCATATAAATAATTCATGTGCCAAAATGAACCTAATGATTCGTAAAGTACAGATTTAATTTAAATCTACCCTGCATCCCCCCAATCCCTATCTGGTAGACATAAAAACTTACTTATAAATAAATTACTTGAAATATAATTAAAATCAATATAGCAATCATAACTCCTAAATCTATAGTAATTAGGGAGCCTCACGGAAAACATATTATAATGTTATTTATATGCAAATATTACAAAAATATGTACCTATTCAGATGCATAATATAGATGGATGAATATTACTTCGACGGTTAATACTTTTATTATACATAATTATTTGCCTTCTGATATTATTTTATAACACATCTTAATGATGGTTAGGCGTGGGTACTTTTGTAATACACCAACACGCAAAGGTTTTTATAAGTATCCACATGCAAGGCCGTTTGTATCATTCAAATAAACAATTTATTTGTCGCATTTCAAAAAGTGGGGCATATTTCGAGACATTTTCATACTTTTCCCTCGGCTGGGTGTCACTGGGATCGCCCCCAGTCCATTGTACGGCGTTGGGACCATACAGTTAGTGCTATTCTGGCGATATTTTTATTTATTACTTTCTTCAATAGTTCCAGCTCTGCGATGGGGATGTTGATCTAGTTTTCTGTCTTTATAAATTTAAGTAAAGACTCACCAACGAGTTCATATATCACGAACGGGTCCTAGATGATACAAACAGATTAACATACATATCATGGTAGGTACATAGCGATTATATGATAAATGGCACACACGCAAAGTGGTACAAGGCTCTCAGTTTACGACTACGTACTATTATGCAGTTACAAAATAAAACAAAGATTGTTGTTAAAACAAATTGGTGCAGTAAGAGAGGTATGTAATTAAGAGAAATTGCAACAATTAATTTATGGAACATGTGTTGGAAAGTGCACATTTTATGTTGATTTATTCTGTACATACATCTTTTTAAATCGTTTTTTAACGGGCCCGCTGTTGGTAAAGGCTTCCTCGTCTCTCTCTTCCTCTCCTTTGTCCTTTGTCATTTAGCTGCCACGATATATCCTAGTTACAGGGGATTACTTGCAAATAGACGTATTCATTGCAGGGTGTTATGTACGAGCTAAAATGCATCAATTTTAACTTTATTACACAGTAAAGTAGTTCTATGAATTTCAGTAGTTTACAAGAAATTGTCACAATAATTGTCCGTTTTAACTTTCCACTCCTGGGCATGGGCTTCCGCTCAATATGAGGGGGATTCAGTCTAAAATCTACCACGTCGGCCCAGTGCGGGTTGGCGAATTTCACATGCCTTTCGAAAATTGTTTGGATTTTCTAAGACACGCAGGTTGACTCACGATGTTTTCCTTCACCGTAAGAGAGTGATCATCATATTGAAATTATGATTCGCACATAGATTTCGAAAAACCCAGAGGTGCAAGCCGGGGTTTGAACCCAGGACCTTGTGCCCGCAGGACACGCAATTGATCATCAAAAGAATTATACATTTAGTCACAATGTTTAATAATAAACCGGTGGGGATGTATTTTTGGGATTTTTATGCTTAAACCCGTTTTGCTCTGGTGGTCTAACGGTTCTGTCACTCATCTCATCAGTTATTGTAGCTACTCAACGCCTATTTTCTATGATGGTGGTTTTACCCCGCTCGATCCAGCCCGTATCTATGCAAATAAATAAAATTGGAGTGTCTGTTTGTAATATCAAAATAACACTTTTTCACTAAATGCATATGAAAGTACATACGACACCTATAGCAAAAACACGATTTAAAATTTTTTTGTCTGTCTGTCTGTCTGTCTGTCTGTCTGTCTGTCTGTCTGTCTGTCTGTCTGTGTGTTTGTTCCGGGTAATCTCCGGAACGGCTGGACCGATTTGACGGAACTTTCACTGGCAGATAGCTGATGTTATAGGGAGTAACTTAGGCTGCTTTTATTTTAGAAAAAGAAAATTAAAAAACATGAAAGAATGGGTCCTGTCGTGCGGGCTCAGAACGCGGGAGCGGGCTTTTTTGCTAAGTTAAATTCCACGCGGACGAAGTCGCGGGCTCAGCTAGTATGAGATATAATCAATTGGCTCTACCATTGTAAAATTACATTACAACTGGAGTAGTCATTATTGTAATAACACCCACTTGTTAAAACACGTTACGATATAAATTAGCTGTAAAAAGTATGCGCCGGTGACCTTAATGATATATCATTAGGGGGGATTAGGGGGGGGATAAAAAATATTTATGATTCTTAACATACGCCAATTGCATTTTTTTCTAAACATTTAATATGATTGATATCTGTACGTATAACTTAACAGCTTAATTTAACTTGAAGGAATGTGTGCACACAAGTTATGTGTAGGTATTATGAAATAACGAAAGGTACACGGAAGGAAGATGGTGTTTATAATTTGTTATTTACTTCGTGTAGGTGATACTACATAATTGACGTGACGAATTTATTAAAATGTTAAGAAGACGACTTCACCTAAAAGAATATATTCAAAAGTCTTCATAATAAATTTCAAAACCTTTTAATTAGTACCATAAAGCAATTATGAGCAGTCAGAATTTAACACCGGTTCGAAATGCTGATTCCACTGAGAAGACCTGGGAATAAACTCAATGGTTGCTCTTTTCAATAAAATAAAAAATGGTGTAAATTCTTTGGTACTGCAACGTTGTCACTAAAAAGCAGGTACTGCCTCTTTTCTTCATACGAGCTTTTAACAAATTCATATTGTAATTATGATTCGCACATAGATTTTGCATTGATTTTGTATTGATATTGATAAAAAAAGCGGTGATAGCCGATTGGTTAAACGCACGCGTCTTGCGGGCACCAGGTCTTGGGTTGAAATCCCGGTTCGCTCCTCTGGATTTTTCAAAATCTATGTGCGAATCATAATTTCTATATGATTATCACTTGCTTACGGTGAAGGAAAACATCGTGAGGAAACCTGCATGTCTTAGAAGATCTAACCAATTTTCGAAAGACATGTGAAATCCGCCAACCCGCACTGGGCCAGCGTGGTGGATTATGGCCTGACTCCCCCTCATGTTGAGGGGACGCCCGTGCCCAGCAGTGGGACGTCAAAAGGGCTAAATTATTACTATTTTTTATTACATAGATTTTGAAGAATCCAGTGGTGCGAGCCGGGGTTTGAATCCTATACCTTTAGGAAGCTATATAATCGATTACCAGTATATATACCTAATAGTAATGTTAACAAAAAGTTACATTGTACTGTTTTATTTAAATCTTTAGTTACAGTATATAAACGCTTTATTGAACCCATAATACATTCTAGGTTGATGTTTTTATAACATCTGAAATATATCGGTAACCTTGTAATTAAATAACCCGATACACAAAATGGTTTATGACCAAAACTATGAGGGCAATTATAATAGATACTGGTTGTAGAAAAAAAACGTATATTAGGGTCATCAATGACACAACTGTTTATTTTGTTGGATGTAAAGCTTTGGAGTTAAAGGTTTGAATTCCGTGCAGGGTAATTAATATGCAAATTTTTCCGCTATTAAACCGCCTCATGTGATGAATTTCCCATAATCCTTTCCTTTATGTTTTAAAAGCCTAATCTGTTCTGAGCCCGGTAGCTTACCTATACCAATGGTTTTTTCTCACAAAAATATCTAGCGCATTCCACATTTTAAAAACTTTTGGGTGTTTCCGTGTGTGCTTCGAAAGGTATATTAAGCTGGCGACGCTGGCTATCGCAGGCGTTAAGCCATGTCAGAGTCCTTCGGGTGGCTTGAGTAATCGGCCATCAGAGTTGGTCACTAGATCATTATGATAAGAAGAAGATTTACATTATATTGTAATTGTAATTTTTTTTTTCATTTATTTTCTGTTATATTTTTATCCTGTGAGCCACAATAAAGTTTTTTCTTCTTTCTTTCTTTCTTAATCCCGTGTAAAATGTTATGCTTCTTGCTAGACCCACTACACCAGTTGAATCTAACCCACTCAAACACACACAAAAATGTCATCTAAATCGGTCAAGCCGTAACAGACGTACAGAAAAAAAAATATTATTAAGATAAAAGTTAAGATACTTCATTAATTTATTTAAATCGACTGGTATAAAATTAATCACTTTGTTGTGTATTTAAATGCAACTCTATCAATCACATTTTTGAATACGTCTTTAACTCAGAACCAGACCAGATCACCAGACATTTATGGACATTTGGTCTTTTAATATGAAATCGTGATATCCGCGATCATAATGGCGACTGAACTATGTAATTTGGCCATTAAATGGTAAACCAATAACTGGAAAATGATCGATGTCTGTAGAAATATAGTTTTTATGACATATTTTTGGTTTAACGGTGGTTAAAAATTAAATGTTGAGACAATTGAGACGCAGTTTCGGCAACAATTTTTTAATGATTACTAGCAATGTGATTTAATCGCATATTCCCGTTAGCCCCTCCAGCTAAGCTAATGATTGTGTTAGGAGTGAGCTCACGTCAATAGTTTCATGGCCAGGATGGGGATCGAACTCGGAACCTCTCAGCTACGAGGACAGCCCCTCTAACCTCTAGGCTATTGATGCCTTTAATTGACAAGTTTCGTATGATGAATGCAAATATAGATCGAACCCGCAACCACCTAGTGCAGTAAGCCGAGCGTCCTACGCACGAACCACTGCGCCAAGCGGTCATCAAAGGGCAGGACAGGCCAGGACGTATTGTTTGATCGACCACTTAGCTCCATATTGAGAGCATTATAGATTCTGGATACATACGGTTGATATTTGCCTGGCATCTAGAATCAAGCGGTTATAACATAGATTGTTCGGTTAACAAAATCACCATAAACATTTCACGAAGCGACAGATACTAAGCTTTATTATAAGAACCTATACTTATAGGCACAAAGGCAAATGTTAGCGTTCGGTATTCAGAGGATCTATTTCGAATAGGCGACATTTATAAGGTTTAAAGTAGACGACCGACAAATGTTTATTTACGAAGAAGTTACAGCCTTCGTGACCTCCTTTCAGTTTTAAATCGATGAATGATTGTAGCTCCTGTTACCACTCTAGTTGTAACGACCTATAACTTTAGGGGGCAACTTGGGATCATTTCAGGCGATGATGTCATAATATTTAGGACCCCAAACACACCCAGCATGAATCTATTATGAAGAAGAAGAAGAAGAGAGACTATAGCCAATTGATGACAGCTTATTAACGAACTGTTTCGACCGGTGTAGTTATTATAGCTGTGTTTCGTACTATGATTAAGAGAGCCGAAAGTCTAACCCCTCCCTCTGTCCGACTCTCCTTCCGGTCAGCAACGTGCGGGCATTGCATTTGGTATTGCTCCAAGCATATATAGGCTACGGTAACTGCTTAACATCAGGCAGGTTTAATGCTTGTTAGCCAACATCTATATATTAAATTCTCGTGTCACAGTGTTTGTAACCTAACTCCTCTGAAACGGCTCGGCCGATTTTTATTAAATTGTGTGTGTATACACGGTAGGTCTGAGAATAGGTAGTATATACCTAGTATATTTTATAGGGCTGGACGTTGGTCTGGTCAGCTAGTTGATCTGTAAAAAAAATATTGAACATCGACTTTTATAAGAGCTCGTTGAAAGTCGGTCGTCTGTATAATATGGAACATAAAACACAAGTCGTCAGTAGCAAGTCGCTAGCTAGAGACTAAAACAAACCTTGAATAACTGTGTTACGTCGTTACTAACTTCATCAGTCTTTACTTAAGTAAGTAAGTAATCGTAATAAATGCTAAAACTTGTGTTTCGATATTTAATATCGTTATTTACATAAATACTAGATATTTTTAAATTATGAAATAACATAGGCATTTGTTTATACTCACTTTTAATGCCTCATATTTCATGAAAGTTTGACCAAAATTTGCAATAGCCATGAGAAAATTTTATTTGTTAATAAGTTTATCTTATGGAATTCTCGTTCACCCCTAATCCTAACCCTTAACCTATACCTAGGCCCTTGACCCTTGGCCTAACTAAGCTAAAATCTAGAAAATAGTTACGGATAGGTACTGTAGGAAAATATAATAATATTGTAATACTGAGCCACAGTGGTTGGTACCATGAAGTACATACCAAATAAGAACTAAGTATTTAATCTGAAAAGATCTTAAAAAAAATTATCCCCACTTTCCTTGTACGGGGAGGCACCTCCAAAAAAGTGATAGTATGACATTTTATATATTTGGAATTGATATGAACTTTTGAGATATCTTTGTATCAAGTTTTATCATCTTCCGTCAAAACCTGTACAAGTTATGGCACTTTGACAGACTGGGACGGGCAGATGTCCGATTAGTTTTCCTTGTGAAAGACTACCAATAATAACATATGATCATAATTTAGCCCTTTTTGACGTCCTAACTTGGGCACGCCTCTCCTCACTACAAGGTGGATTCAGGCCGTAATCCACCACGCCAGCCCAGTACGGTTTGGCGGATTTCACATATATTTCGAAAATAATACTACCAAATCCTGAAAATTAGGCAGCCAAAACACACGAAATTGATTTCCCAATTACGCCCAAAGACGTAATGTTTTTATTAGGTACCTAAATAGCCTGAAACCAATTTGAGAATGACTTATATCCCGGTAGATTATACTGACATTTAAGTAACCAAACTTCCCTAAAATACATTTCTATGCACTAACACCCACGCTTCAATCAACGCTAATTAAACCCAAACACTTTGGCATTTAGCATAGATTAAATTAACAAAAAAAGTGCTCTGTCAATCACGTATCCTGAAGCTTATCAAACAAATTTGCGCACTCGCACCGAGGTCGCACAGTACTCGTAGCAATTTACTTTATTAATTTAAAATAATTCAAGCAGTCTTCGAGATACGATTACTTAACAAACTGAATGAGACTTTAATGATTGTTGATAAAGGTTGAAATTTGGGTGTGGTGACGATTGGATGCAGTGATCCAAGAATGTGTATCGTTCGAGATATTGAGTTGAGTACCATTAGTATAAAATACGGCAGATGTGCCCGTTCGGTCACATTTCACTGCGGTCACCCCTAGAGGACACATCCGACATGAAATACGTTAGTAACCAGTGCTTAGAGTTATATTTCGTGATTTACAATCATAGCACAATAATTTTTATCAGTGCTTTTGTGGTTACAGTCTAATTTACTGTTCCGTGTGATTGTTCAAGTGTGGTGGTTAGGATGTTCGTCGATTCTACTGAAGACGACAAGTGGAATCCATTTTCATTACAAATTTATACCTACTGATTTGACTCGATTCTTAAATAACATTCAATGCATGCTTTTTATTAATTAAGTAATCATTATGATTACTTTGTAAGCTGCTTCAGTTTAATCCACTGCATTAAATTAAACTGATGCTATAACTAGGTAGGCGCTTTATTTATGGCGCTCGTTGAACTTCTTTCAACGACGTATGAATTTAAACATTTTGTACCCAAATGTCTTACCAGTTTGAATAGCATAATTTGCGTCATCTGTTACCATAATTTATTTAATGAGAAGAGGGGTCTCCCTTTCTGGGTTCCGGGTTCGATCCCCATCCGGGACACTAAACATTTGACGTGAGTTCACTCCCAGCACAAAGATTAGCTTAGCTAGAGAAGCTAACGGAACTGCTAGTCATGTGGTGCTAGTAATCTTTAGGTATCGCGTAATTTAGGTCAAGATTTATGCAACATGAGGCCGATTTGACTTTGTATGATTTTATTCAATTACCTTTTCCGGTGGCAACAACCTTCTACCCCATTAGACTCATCACTGTCATCCTGTGTATAGCCTGGTGTTTAGACCTAGACTTTAACCTTGTTGAGGTGTACACTTGAGGTATTTGGATGGTCCCATTCTGATATGATTTGCCCCTTTTCATCCAAAGTGAAATGAATGGGATTACATGATTGCTGGCAAATGTTGTTATTTCTACAAGGAGATAGGCAAAAATGTACGAAAAAATATCCGAGGATTAAGAAGAACTATTTGTTTGCTTAAGGGTTAACTTTAAAACACAATTGACATCACCAAGGGGGAAACCCCAGAACTAATCAAAAATAGGTCAAACAATGACGACAATTATTTTACTTACCTTTTTGTGTATTTCAATAATAGATAACGATATAGCTACCAATTGCCAGAACACTGTATATAAAAACTTGTTCAGTAATTCAGTAAATCCGAAATTGTAATCCTACTAATATTATAAATGCGAAAGTTTGTGAGTGTGGATGTATGTATGTATGTTTGTTACTCCTTCACACAAAAACTACTGAACTGATTTGGATGAAATTTGGAACACAGATAGATTATAACCGGGATTAACATATAGGATACTTTTTAACCCAATAATCCAATACTACGCGGATGAAGTCGCGGGGCACAGCTAGTCTCTAAATAATACCTGATACTTGATGGTATATCAAGTTCATGATTATATATTTTTGATTATCATATTAAGCTTTTACAAGCCGCACAAACTTTTTGTCGCACTGCTTATTGTTTGTTGTGGCTTTATTGCCTTCGTGAGATGCAACTTTAGACTTCGCTTACCGTAGTAACTGTAGTAGGGGTGTTTGCCCCAATTAAATTACCAAAGTTTAATTTTATTGCGTTACTCCAAACTTTTGTAACATCACTTTTTAATTGTGTGCAATCGCGTTGATTGAGTACCTACCGCAATATTGCACAGGGCTGCCAGCACCAGCTGTGAACTAACCGCAAACGGTGACAGAAGGAAGTCAGTCCAATTAACACCCTGAAATATTGGGCAATTGTGACTATTAACGTATTTGAATGATTGTCAGAACTATTTCATATTTATTCATATTGAATTATGAAAAAAGAAATGCATGATCTGGAATCTTGCGAATGTGCAAATCAAACAAATTGGTCAAACGCTAAAAGTAACTTGCCCATGTGTATGAAATCGGAAGGTGCTAAAATTTCAGTGTTACTCAACTCTTCAGTAGAGTTTTTTCATCGGAATACTAACAACAGTGCGACGGCTTCAACTGCATGCAATATTTTTTCGAAATTGGTTTGATCATAGATTTAAAACATGATTATTCAGGGGGTTTTATGGACATTGGTACGTCCAGCTACAACATTTTTGCAATATCTTGGAGGGAACTAAAATAAACTTACTAAAAGTAAAATAGAAATAAAAATAAAATCATTTTATATTATAAAAAAAGTGCTTCCACATCGCCGTCGATGCCAAAAGTTCCTAGGAGGCTGGCCGCATATCCGCGCTGAATAGCGATGCTTACTTATTCGTTGTGCGAAAAACAGACCAGTCGGCCGGTCACGGGATGCGGCGAACAGACGCGCTGCTATCTCCTCGCACAGGAGCGGCGCGTTAAAATTAATACTGGATAATTCATTTAGGAACCTCACTTGTTTTGAGACTAGTCCCGCCACACACTCTCTCCAGTAGCAGTGCAGTAGCAGTGGAGAGAGTGTGTGGCGGGACTAGTCTCCACTCTAAGCAAGTCTTCACTCTAAGCCAGGATCGTATATCCACTAAAACAAATGGTGTACCATTATCATCCTTTGCAGGGCTCTACGGGATCTCACTAAATAGAAACAACCTTACCTTAACATGACTAATTTCCATTCCAGTTCATCATCCTAGTCCTGGCCTCAGCGGCCTCCGCCGCCCGCCTTGACCAGAGCATCTACCTCCCCCCACACGCCAGCTCCTCAGGCGGCTCCAACGCAGGACTCCAAGCTCCCGGAGGCCACGAGGACTATACTCACAGCAGCCACGGCTCTGACAGCAGTAATGCTGAAATCTTGAAATACGAGAATGAGATCAACGAGGAGGGATATCGTTATGCTTATGAGACCAGCGATGGAACCAAGGCTGAACAGCAAGGTATGTAGAAACAAATTTTTTTCCTGCAAAGCATAAACAACCCTAATATAAAACGAGTAGAGATGAAGTAATGGTAATCGTCACTGCAATGGAATCATGCCGGAATGTTCGGGAAATAAAAAAGTGATGAAGGTGTGATAGATTTTTAATTAACTGAAATTTTTTAAATATTTTTTTTAAGTAATAGTGTCGGCAAAACAGCCTGTAAATGATTGCAATACCAATGACATTGCTCGCACGGTGCCGTGCTGAAAGGGAGTGGGATAGAATGAGGGGAAGGGAGGGGGTTTGGACTTCCGGCTCTTTCACTCACCGTTCGAACCGCAGCGATAATAGGCGCAGGCTAACACACCAAGTTTAATATGATGTTAAACTAAGGAACACTTATACTATGGGTACCGTAAAGGATTGGACGCGATGTCTCCCAGTTATCCAAACTGGTATAGGGAAGTTACGAAAATACCATTTCCATTTGCCCTGGCAGGATTTGAACCCGCAACCACCAGGTGAAGGGAGGCCAGCGCCTTACGCTCGATACGGTACACCAAACGTTTATGAGTATTGCATCCTTATTCCAGGCCGCGTGATCCCTGGCTCAGCTCCCGAGGAAGGTTCCCTCCAAGTGTCAGGATCATACTCCTATATTGGCGACGATGGGCAGAGCTACTCCGTGAGCTACACAGCTGATGAGAACGGCTACCGAGCTGAAGGAGCCCATCTGCCTACACCTCCACCGATCCCTGATGAGATACTGAAGAGCCTCCAACTCACAGACAGATCCAGAAGTAAGTATCCAGATAAGCACGAAATTCTTGACCCTTATCTTACATGACATTTACCTAATTGTTTTATGGCTCTATAATAATGGGCAATGTGAAATCTATTCTAATGGATAAGCTATTGACTGCATATTTTATTTGTTTGACTATTATCGATCCTTTTTGTTTAATAATAGCAAAATTCAAATGTGTGACTGTTTGCTCAGTGTTTTTAATCAGGCTTTGAAGATTGTACTGAAACATTTAACAGCAGTTAGTAATAATCGTCTGTAATACAAGAGGATAAGGACTTGTTTTATATAATTATGCTTATATATTTTTTCAGGCCAATATGACAACCAGAAAAGCAGCTATGATGCCGATGCTGGTTATTAAAAAAAATATTTAGTGAGTGACATTAGTCATTAGCGCTGATTAATTTCGATTCTATTATTTGCTAGTTAAAATAGATTTTTCTATGTTTGATTGGACGTTACGGCCAGTACCTGTGTTCAGTTAGTCGTTACTGTTATAACTTTTTTTTTACTAATAATAAAATGTAAATAATTCAAAGATGTTTTTTTCATAAAAATCAATATGCAATTAAAAGCTAACGATGCATTTTTTTTAGGAAACTATTTTCTAAATTGGTTTTGCGTCACTACCACCATTTTTTTTCTTATAGATATTCCTAGCAGCCATATCATTGTTAGCAGCCCGGTTAGCTTTTCCAACGAATTGCTAAGTACTTGTACTAAGAGTGGAATAATAATAAATAAGAAATTCCCTTGCCGTAATTTACTCTGATCTGGGTATCATTGGGATCGCCCCCAGTTCATTTTATGGTACCCATAGTATAAGCGTTGCTTAGTTTGGGAGTATACAGTTGGTGTGTCCAACTAGCGATATTTATTTTATTTAAGTAGAATTACTGTGAATACAATCGATGGAAACTTTCCGATGATTTTGAATACCCCCGGGATGGTTCTATATAAAATCCACGCTAGCCAGTGCAAGAGCCAGTTTAGCGGCTGGGACAGGGTTCGAACGGTATCTCTCGGTTACTAGAAGGCCCATTTACCTAATTGAATTTAATCACATGTTTTACAATGAATGTCATGACTATGATTCTCAGATCATAATGACCACACATTTCAGAGAATAGTGACTGCAATGATATCACCCTGGGTGCAAACGACCTAAGTCTGTTCAGATTTAATGTAACATGCATACAAAGTGCCGCCTCTATAGGAGCGAACTGCTGGGTCTGAACATGTCTTGGTATAATTTTATATTACTAGTACCTATAATTCGTCACGCATAATCTATGATCGGTGACTGTGGTCTATCCAGGTGAAGGATGTCGCTTACAGCACAAAGTGTCCAACCAGCTTGATACAAGTTTTGTCAGATTGAAATATCGATTGAGTAGTCGAATCTTCCTATACCTTTCCAAGCAGCGCTTCTGGCGGAAACTTGCAGTTTTACTGGTGAAGCTATCACACTCGATCATTCAATTGGTATTTTAATAGGTACGTTCAAACGTCATGCGGATGGCCGAATACTCTCACTAATGCCTGTATTAATAAATCGATCTCAAATTTGAGAACGATCTTGGAAATGACATTCTTATGTCGTTCCAGTGCAAAATGTCACGTCAAAAGCTTACGCAAAACCGCTCTCAAACTTGAAATTGATTTATTAAAACGGGCCTAACCTCCTTCAGATGTCGCTATCTGTCTTCTTTTTAAACGAGTAAAATTTGAGTTATTTTTGATTTTTCAAGCCTAAGCATATTATTCATATAACATAGAGTGACGTGGAATGTGTTCTATCCTACTCATATCACAGATTTTATATACAGGAGTAATAGAGACGGCATGACTATTACTCAAGGCGTGAATTGCATTGTTACATGGTGGAGGCACATTTGTCAGAAGATCTGCTACTCTTTTAAAAAAGAAAAAAATCCTCTCGGAACCCAAAAAAAAACTAACATTTGATGTTAGTTAGTACCTAACACTACTCATTAGTACTAAAATTGATAACACTTGCGCCGGAAGCCATTATCGGTCTAACTGAATTTTTTATGTACCTAGTATTTTTATGTAGGCATTGTAATTGGAAATAGATTTGCAAAAAGAAACCAACCCACACATACTCCTGCAGACTAATATCAACCACAGTCAAAGTGGTTGTAGGTTGGTTTCAGCTTACAGAAGTATGGGCTGTTGGATCCATACTGCATATATCTTTATCCAACTAAGGATTGTCGTTTCATGCATCACGTGGGATTGTATACTAAAACAATATGGTAATTAATTAGCTAATCCCGTTCATACTGTATTACCGAAAAAAGGAAGGTGTGAAGGATTTTTTACAAAGTAACTGCGGGTTTTTACTAGGATATCGAGGACACCCTTATGTAACTACGCATAGTTATGAAAATCTATACAAATAAATAAAATTGGAGTGTCTGTTTGTAATATCAAAATAACACCTTTTCACTAAATGCATATGAAAGTACATACGACACCTATAGCAAAAACGCGATTTAAAAAATGTTTGTCTGTCTGTCTGTCAGTGTGTTTCTTCCGGGGAATCTCCGAAACGGCTGGACCGATTGTGACGGGACTTTCACTGGTAGATAGCTGATGTTATAAGCAGTAACTTAGGCTACTTATATTTTAGAAAAACATTTTTTTTTTAAATGGGTCCTGTCGCGCCGTCTCAGAACGCGGGAGCGGGCTTTTTTGTTAAGTTAAATTCCACACGAACGAAGTCGCGGGCTCAGCTAGTATTTCAATAAAAATCAAACCGACTTCGAAAAAACCTGCGTGCACTAAAAAGCTCGAAATAGGATCCTTATAATTTATTTCATTTGGAGTCGGTGCCAATTCTAGTAAGTAGTCCTAACGTAGTGTAAGTATCCTACTAATATTATAAATGCGAAAGTTTGTGAGTGTGGATGTATGTATGTATGTATGTATGTATGTTTGTTACTCCTTCACGCAAAAACTACTGAACGGATTTGGATGAAATTTGGAACACAGATAGATTATAACCGGGATTAACATATAGGATACTTTTTAACCCAATAATCCAATACTACGCGGATGAAGTCGCGGGGCACAGCTAGTAAATAAATAAATCTGTCCACAGTTGACGGAGAAATTGGTGAACATACATAAAACTATTAAAATTACATACAGTCGAACATATGACCTCCTTATTTTTGGAAGTCGGTTAAAAATTAATATAAGAATATTGTGACAGTCAAATATTAAATAACTATTCCACCTTATGCTATCACAATAGCTATGCAATAATAGTTTAAGGTAAAACTAAATATGAAATTTGATATCAGTATAGTTGTCAAGGCAAAACAAAACCACATTCATTTATAATTAATAATAAGCCTAATGTACCTACGGCAATGAAATATATGGTAACAAACAACATGGTAACAACAACTGGATGTGGTAACAAAAAAACATCCACCTATTAACAATGAAATAGGAAACTTCATGGGCAAAATACTGTTTCAGGTTATTTAATAAAATTGAAAAATAACAATCGGTGATAGATATTGGTTAACGTATCTTACGTGCTTAAGGTCCAAAGTTGAAAACAGGCTCTGGCTTGGATCTTCAGGTTTTTAAATACTAGATGGGAATTCATGCCAGTATGATCATCACTGCTTATGGTGATGAAAAATATCGTGACAAAACACGCATATCATAGTAAGTCCAACCAATTCTCGTAACACAAGTGAAGTCTACCAACCCGCACCTAAACTGCGTGGCTCTTTGGCCGCATTGAAAGGAGAACTATGCCCAGGTGTGGGACATTTAAAGGGTTTACGATTGTGATGAATAAAACAGTGGATTGTATAATCAGGAAGGAAAATAATATTCTAACGGCTACATTGAATACAGAGCGCAGCGAAAGAGTTAAAGTACTTTGCTCGAGGAAACAATAATTTTGCAGCCGACTGACACACTCTACTTTACACCCCCCTCTAGGACAGTGGCTTGTGTCTAGCTAAGTATAGCTTGTTCAAGACCAACCACATGCCTAAAAAATTTGCGGTGAGGTTTGCAAAAAAATATACTACTATACCGCCTGTATTGTATACATAGCGTCGTTCATATCCCACAGCAAAGCTCAGTTAATATTCAGACATTGCTTCGGACAGTAGTTAGTTCAAAATGAAGTGCTCAGTGCTCATAATCCTCGTTATTTCAATCAACATAGGGAGATGTAAATTAGTAAGTTATCTAATTAATACATTATTATTAATAGATTTATTTGGTCAAAAGTTTTTCCTACAAACTTATAAAACTTCAACTAAAAACGAGTCGTGTGCTGACTTCAGATGATGACCAAGTTTTACTTTGCCGAAAATAGAACTGTGAGAATGCTTCAAATATTTTAACTGATCATTTTGTAAATAACCAACTAATTAATTGGGTTAAAAAGAAATGTGTTGTGTGGCCTTAAAAGTTATAACAGATAGCCAGTAAGTACATCTATTCACTAAATAGTTACTGTCAATCAAAGAAAAATACTAAATTATTAAATTAAAAAAATATTATGTTTTTCCGTAAACCAATTCATTTTTCGACATGAATGTTTGGACTGGACTAGATTCGGCTACTTTTAATAACTGTAAAAATACTAAACTATATTTAACCAAACTAAAAATGTTAACAATAAATTATAATATGAGTACAAGACTGATATCGACTCTACATTTAATTTAATCATCTTTAGTTCACCATCAGAATTACCACCATTGCCAAATCACCACGTTATCGACTACAAACATGTAAGTCTCTGGTTTTATGATAGAGCAACATGACTACTAATCTTAATAAATTTATAAATTATAAGTTTCGGCCTATTTAGATTAAAATGCGGAATTTATGAAGCACACAAAATAGGCGCAAGACATCATAAACTTAATGATGAAACAAACGCACACAGTCTCCAGATTCTGCTACAGAGTTATAAAATGACTATTTATAGAGACGACTTAACAACCGATAGCATAATAATAGTGTTCATTCATGACCTACTAAATATTTAGGGTTCGTTGTCCCGACATAAGTTTCAAGGTTCAATGGCCGGTCAATTAGTAATCATATGTGGTTTTCAACTGAAATAGTACAGTTTTGACGTCATGAAAACATTCTACAGTAAAGCTCAGTACAGACTTAGGCATTGTTTTAGATAGTTGTCAGTTCAAAATGAAGTGCTTAATGCTCATGATACTAGTACTTTCAATAAACATAAGCTTAATACTAGGTGAAACAGAAAGGGTATACGATTTTTTTTGCTACTTTACTTTGTAACTCTAAAACTATCAGCATTGTGGGACCGTTGAAGTACTAAAGGTTTTGTAGACTTATGAAATATGTCAACAGCTTTATCCCTGTAACACCTTTTGTATATCAAGTTTCCTCCAAAGCTGATAGTTTCAGAATTACAAAGTTAAGTTTTGAAAAAAAAAGTAAACCCTTTATGTTTCAATCTGTATAAATTAGTAAGTTATTCCGCTCATATTAATAACAAAAAATATTCGGCTGAATTCTGAATATAGTCAGAACTACGTGGGCAGCCTGAATTTTTTAAATAGATACATCGATATGTACATCACCGAAACGTATTTTGTTACGTATGTTTGAAATGCAAATAAACGAATTGTTTATTTGCATTTCTTTCGTGTATCAGCATCTGTTACGGATTCTAGGAATTTTGCACGCTAGCTCTATCAGATTAAACGTTCGTCTGATTGGCTAGCTACGTAAAATATTTGTTCCTCGAGTGCTCAGTAGGGGGGTGCTCGACATGTTTTCGGCCAGAGCGCTGTTAGCAGATGGGTGACTGCATGGAAACCGGCATGAATTTTCAATTGACGGTGAAGAATTCGCGAAGATAATGAGTATTGGTTTTGAACTCATTTAAATTATCACACTTGGAGGCCCGGTTTCCTCACGATATAAAATCAAATATTTACCGTCAACGGTATTCACTGTTAACTGGGTCTGGTTTGGGTCTGACTACGATCGACTCCAGTCCATTGAGCGGTACCCATGATGCCGGAATAGCTTAGCATAGAACCATTTAGTGTGCTTAACTAGAGATAATACATGTTTTTTTTCATTACAGACAACCAACGACGACATAAATAAAGTGCCGAAAGAGACAACAATAAAATATGACGTACAACAGAACGAGATCACAATACCTATAATGATACACCTAGACAAAGCACTTAGAAATACTCTACCAAGAGAATCTATACACAACACAAAGAAAAAGTTCAAATCACTAGCTTACAACATATTACGGGATGTAGAGGCACTGTTTAGCAAGCCTAATTTACAGTTGAAGATAAAACTAGAATTGTTAGACGTAAAGGTATTAAAAAATAGTACTAACACGTTCGTGACGAGTGAGAATGTCTCTCAGTATCTGAAGAGCTACTGTACATGGCAAGGGGTGATGAAGACCATGCAACAGCGATGGTATTACTCCGTGTTATTCACGGGATTGGATCTGTTCTATGTGAATAGTCGTGGCGTGGAAGTTAGAAGAAGCACAGGTGAGATATGTTCAAGATTTCATAGACTAACAAAACGGAGATAAGATAACTTTAACAGCGGTAGAGTCAAGCTGTAACCAATGATCTCCCGCAGGAGATGGGCGTCACGTAGCTATTACAGCTGCCTTACAGCCTCTGTTCCACGTTATCTGTCCCACTCCCCTGGCAAACAAGTATAAAATGCGTTTGATGAGATACTTGCAATACCAAAGGAGTTACTCGCCCATTGCCGACCTGTGTGGGTCAGGGGAAGAGATTTTGGCTTCTGGCTCTCTCACACATTCAATGATTATTTGTTTCACTTCAGATACTTTGTATAAGTTATTAGTATATTATTGTTGCAAATATTCCAGGCCGCGGCTACATGAATGGTGTTTGCAGTGAGAGCAACAGCTGCACGCTTCTCGAATGGCGACCAGATAACATCGCCTATGTGCTGGCGCATGAGATGGCTCACAGGTACTTAATTACTAGTCGAGGGTCAAACCTCGGCGTCATTATTAGACACTATTATAGATCCTGGCTTACAGGAATAACAGTGGTGGGAGTGTGTGGAGGGACTAGTCCCAATACAAATGCAATGTTCACCGTTCAGCAAGTGGGTATTGTGTTACGACAGCTATTGCTACTGTCAATCGGCGTGCTTCGTCTTAGCTGTCATTCATACAAAGAAGACAAGTCAATAGATTTTTACACAAAATTAAGTGATGGCCGTATATCTGACATCTGGATACAGTAAAGTCTATATAAAGAATCAGTACTGTGTTAACTGTGTGAATGATGGCCTGAAGTCTGATTTCATGATAGATGTTTAATGGGAGTGTAAGTAACGCAGTCTGGAAAATTACTGACACAGTAGGATCACCATTTTTGAAAGATATAAATAAGGACTATTTGGGTTGGATAATCTTTCTGCCTCCAGTCCATAGTCCATACCCTGTAACCCCCTACAATGTCTCCGGTAATACCTCAAACGGATTACAAAACAACCACAAATATTTTTTGTAGTTCCTAGTATTAATTTTAGTTTTTTTTTAATAAACGTTTTGTAATTATAGCAAAGATTTATGTAAGTATTTAATGCCTCGTATTCATGAATTATTAACGTAATTGCAAACGTAAAATGCAAAAAGTTTAGTAAAAATACTAACAGCGACAATTACTAACTTGTGTTGCCGTTATTTTTTTCTCAGTACAGCCATGATTGCATTTATTTTTGGAACACAAATTTGCCATATTCTTTTAATATCCTCATTTCGGGTATTTTGCCTCATCTGTGTCTAATCTAATTCCAGTCTCGGCATCTCCCACGACGGCCCCCCGCACAACAAATGCGACGATCAGCGGTACATCATGGACTCCAAGTATAATCCTCGGAACCCCGCAAAGACCTGGTCATCATGCAGTAAGAAAGATCTGAACGAATTCCTTAAGTAAGTATCAAGTATAAGTACCTACTTTCCGTTTAAATAAAGTAAAATAAATAAATAAATATCGCCAGACGAACACACCAACTGTATGGTCCCAAACTAAGTAATGCTTGTACTATGGATACAGTACAATGGACTGGGGGCGATCCCAGTGACACCCAGACTAAGAAAAGGCCATTTCCGAAATTTACCCTGACGGGAATCGAACCCGCAACTACCCGATGCAGTGAGCCGAGCGGCCTATGCTCGAACCACTGCGCCAAGCGGTCGTCAAGGTACTTAACATCACTATACAGGTTGGAACAGAAGGATATACTTTTTTTTCAAACTTCACTTCGTAATTCTAAAACTATCAGCATTGGAGGAAACTTGAAAAACAAAAGGTGTAGGTATAGCAATACAGCTGTTGACAATTTTCACAAGTCTATGAAACCGTATTACCTACTTCAACTGTCCCACAAAGCCGATAGTTTTAGATTTACAAAGTACAGTTGCAAAAAAATATTGTAGTACTCGTATACCTTTTCTGTTTCACCTAGTATAGTGAATTAATCATAATCATTATTATCTACTGAATTTAAACCATTAAACTATATTTTTTTCAGGACTAGATACGCATGGTGCTTAAAACAAGATGTGGACAACCTTACAGCTACCAAGCACCCCTAGTCAAATAAAACTCCCAAAGATTATATTAATCTATAATAATTATAATTGTATCAAATAATAATAATTGTAAGTACAGTCAAGGGCAAAGATATGTATGCAAGTATTGTTATTAAAAATATGTAGTCATAATAAGATGCACAAAATTGTACTCATCCAAATGCTCATAAATATGTTCACTTAGCAAGCAATAGTTTTGTATATGTAATTGTTTACAGATATTTTCACAAACCAACCCACAATAGAATGTCCGATTTCCGACATACCTGAAAATTATATTTTCAAAATATTTTTAGTGTGTCAGCTCTAAAGGCCAGTAATCAATATGACTCGATATTATCAATAAATTGTCTTACCTACGTGAAGGAAGACTCTTTACAATTAAGTGGCTGGCTACTTGGAAATGAAGGATTGCCGCACGTCTTGTCGCCTTTAATGATGTATATATATTTATGAATTATATTATGGTGTATTTAAATTTATGCGTTGCTAGATAAGGACATAATATTGCACCTTTTGATGTGCACTAATTTATGATGTCACTGATGACGCCATTTTTTGAGATTTTGTGGTGTATACATATCTTTGCCCTTGACTGTACCTATTATCCTAAATACCGCATTTTTATATAATAAGCGCCTGAAAAAAAATACGTTAAACTTGCGTAAGCAAATAAATTGCTATGCAAATATTGGAAGGCGTTTGTAATGTTTTTTAAAATTATACCCGTATTAATACTTGCTTCCATCATTATCATAATTTGATAAATAACTAAAATTAATATTTTCAATGGTAAATACTCGTAACAGTACTTAATAATACTTTTTTTTCAAAACTTAACTTTGTAATTCTAAAACTATCAACTTTGGAGGGAACTTGAAAATCAAAAGGTGTTATAGGAATACAGCTGTTGACCGATTTCACAAGTCTACAAAACCTTTAGTACTTCAACTGTCCCACAAAGCCGATAGTTTGAGATTTACAAAGTTAAGTTGCAAAAAAAATAGTATACCCTTTTTGTTTCACCTAGTATACTTACCTACCTTGTACACACACATTTTTTACCGTTCGAAAGTCTTCAAACGCGATGAGATAACAAAACGCTAAGATAAGTAAGATCGGAACCGATACAGTACTCAAATAAAACTCACTTTCACTGTTACTAGGTAAGTACTGGAAATCTGTTATAGTGACTCGCAGTTAATAGTGAAGTTGGTAACCCTAGATTTGCACTAACCAAAAAAATGATAGGTACTGAAACATACTGCAGTCCCTATTTTATAAACAACAAAAAATAGAGACAACATAATTTTTTTTTTACATATTCCTAGCAATCGCAGTTTATCACATTACTAGTAATCCCGTTAGCCCCTCCAGCTAAGCTAATGCTTGTGTTAAGAGTGTCCCATGACAATGGTATAATGGCCAGGATGGGGATCGAACCCGGAACCTCTCGGCTACGAGCGCCCCTCTAACGACTAGGCTATTGACGCCTTATTGTATGAATAGTTCAGTGTATTCCAAGGGTTAAACAATTTCAACGGATTAGACGTTTCATTTAACATTACCGTAGGTGGACTAGGCCGGTAACAGAGGCCTAGAAGAAGACGTAGGGAGGGGCCATCAGCCAGATGGTCCGATGATAATAATAAGGTGATCGGCACTTGCTGGACAACACTAGCACTGGACCGGAACAAGTGGCGTGAAAGAGGAAAGGCCCATATCCACCAGTGGGTGGATATATGCTGAAAGAAGAAGGACATGAGAGGGTAAAGTAGCTATGAAAGCTGCGATTCGTACGATACTTAAGTCGATATCGTGCAAGCATTGCCACTATTTTTAGTACCTATATATAATTTACGCCAACTGTAGGTGAGTACAGTTAATAAAATATAAGCAAAAACTAGTAAATGCACAGACATTTGATAATAGTATTAGATCACTTTCTCTATGTGCGATGTTGAAAAATAGAGTCGGGTAAACGATGCAATTACCGCCGAGCACTAGAACGTAACTCAAATTTGAGAACTTCTTCAATGTGATAAGACTAAAAATGTCAGATAAAAACGTCTCCAATGGCTGATTGGGACCCGGGGAACGCAGTGTTCAGCACTTATTGTCTAAAGCCTGTATTAATAATTCGATCTCAACTATGAGGTCGATCTTGTATGCCATTCCTATCTCATACAAGTACAAAATCATATGTCGAAAGCATATCGCTCTCAGATTTGAGATTGATTTATTAATACTGACCTAAATCACTATATTTTGGAATTGTTAAAACGTACCACTATTACAGACTAGTGAGTACACATACTTCTCTAACCACGGTACCTATACCATAAGAATTAAATGGACATTGCATGTGACATGTAATACGCATGTAACATGTATTCAATACCAGTTGTATCAATTACGGCAACCTATAACTAATTGAATCGCGGAGACATTTAAAAAAATTGCACCACACTCAATTATTGTATCTAAATGTTATCAGGTCGGTTACAGGCTCATTCACCCTGCGTTTGACGACCGGTAAGTTACATAAAGCAAACAGGTAACCCAGTCTAGTTGGCTATGAACTGATTTTTTTACGAATGCACGTGAACATATAATGCATTGATCATTGCGCAGTATCATATTTTCTCATGGGTTGACGATAACTCAATCTATACAAATAAATAAAATTGGAGTGTCTGTTTGTAATATCAAAATAACACCTTTTCACTAAATGCATATGAAAGTACATACAACACCTATAACAAAAACGGACTGTCACTGGTAGATAGCTGATGTTATAAGCAGTAACTTAGGCTACTTTTATTTTAGAAAAACTAAATAAAAAAATGGGTTCTGTCGTGCGGGCTCAGAACGCGGGAGCGGGCTTTTTTGTTAAATTAAATTCCACGCGGACGAAGTCGCGGGCTCAGCTAGTAAAAATATAAGGTACCTATATGGTACAATGTACACTGTAGTACCTACACATATATTACGCATGACCGTCGTGTATTCAATACATCAATATTTTTTAAATGTGTTTTTAGAATAGCTAGTACTGAGGTAGGTACTTGCATGGTTTCTATAAAAAAACATATTCTATTATATGTATACTAGCTGTGCCCCGCGACTTCATCCGCGTAGTATTTTAAATTAGCAAAACTTTCGGGATTAGCGGTTTAAAAAGTATCATATATATGTTAATCCCGGTTATAATCTATCTGTGTTCCAAATTTCATCCAAATCCGTTCAGTAGTTTTTGCGTGAAGGAGTAACAAACATACATACATACATTACATACATACATCCACACTCACAAACTTTCGCATTTATAATATTAGTAGGATTATGTGGCTTCATAGCAAATACCCCTCCTCCCGCCCCGCTCCACTACCGCAAGAACCTACACATTTAAGCGCTATGCCTTTAGTTCAGCTGGTTATTGACGACAACAAACTTTTGAATCAGTGTGTAGAAGTCCAGATCCTGCCAGTAGTACTTAATGACATCAATATTGGGTACTGTCATTACTTCCCTCGGTAATGACATCACAAAACCTCCCGTATTCATTCATTTGCTCTAGTATTTTTAACCCCCGTGGAAAAAAGAGGGGTGTTATAAGTTTAACATGTGTATCTGTGTGTCTGTATGTGGCAACGTAGCGCCCAAGCGGATGAACAGATTTTAATTTTGTTTTTAAGTCTGTGTTCATTGGTCATTCCTTCAATACAACCACGAAACTGTCAACATTAATGCCAATACCTACTTGTCTGTATAATGCAAGGAAGTTATAAATGGTGTAATGTCATTCGCTTTGACTTAAAAATCACCAGTCCACTTATAAGGAGACATCTTCACATAAAACTTTCCACCTAACATCGTAAAGAGCGCACGCGCATGCCATCGCGCCGTTTTAAGATTCGGACCACGCTCGTCCGTCTGTTGTTTACACCGAAAACACAATGTTAGTATTCCCGATACACAAAACTGAAAGTTATGTTCTGAGCGAAAGTGCCGCGAGATTGCAAGAGAAATTTTTCGTTTTAAGGTATTCAAAAGCTGAGTTTATAAGATTGTAGGTCAGTTTAACGAGCAAATTAAGATAGCAGATCCTTCCAATCGACTCGGAATTCCACCATTTAAATGAGGCTGTAAATTTTATACCCTTATAAGGTTTTACCCGCGGCATCGCTAGCGTACAATTTCATTTCTGGATGCCAACCACAGCACCAACTACCAGGTCCAACTGTAAGAAGAACCAACCAAGTGATGGCATAAGTTTTTTAAAAAAGTCGTCAAAATCGGTCAAGCCCTTTAGGAGCAGAAGCATAACGAACACACGAACAATAATTACATTTTATACCTACCAAAAGCAGATAGCACAGATAAACCGAAACAGAACCATGAGCAGAACAATTATTTTTTTCGTTTTTTTTCTGTATACTTATGTAGGTATGAAAAGTCTGAATTTATTATTAGGTATACACTGCGATTAAAATTCGATTGCGCGATTCAGGTTTAATCAATATGAGATTCAGCGCACACGGACGCTGTGGTGGCATAGTAACAATCTAAAGTCGACCTCATTGTCCTCTCAATAATGATTGTAATTGTTATAGCGAAGGAGGCTCATAGCGCCGCAAAGTGTGGTCGAGAGGCGCGCGGTTACTGTACCAATAACAGTCGTATACTGATGAAAATAAAGTTGGATTTTGATTGTTACTACATCCCTCGTCCTTCATCCCTCTGCGCTAACCAAATCTCACCTCAATAGACCGATTGGGTGCACTAATTAGGAACGTATTATACAATATTCATTATTACAGCCGGCCCACTGACACACAGACACGATATCAAACAAAGGGGTACAGTTAGTGTTAATGAATGCACTCGCTTTACAAGCGATAAACGCCGAGACACAACGGTCCGGTCACGGGTCGCGGGATGCAGTGTATCCAATATGTTGACGAGGGATCTTGATACTTACGAGAGACCCCTCCGAGGATGCGATGGCTTCCGTCGTCCTATACCTTTCCTGACGAAAATAAGAAGCAGGACAGAAGCAGAACTAGTGAGAGAAGCCAGCGACAGTAATACCAAATAGCATCAATCAGCTCAAGGGTTTTACATTCCCTGAGGCCCGTATTAATAAATCGATCTTAAGTCTGAGAGCGGTCTTGGATAAGTCATTCTTATGTCGTACCAGTACAAAATGAGATGAATTTATTAATAAGGGTCTGAGGTGCTAATTTAAAACCTTATTCGAGGTGCTACTGGTTACCCTCATAGAGTCAGTAATAATCAGTAACAAGTATCAGTAATTAATGGTATTATTAATAAATAATAAATATCGCCAGACGAACACACCAACTGTATGGACCCAAACTAAGCAAAGCTTGTACTATGGGTACCGTACAATGGGTTGGGGGCGATCCCAGTGACACCCAGACCCAGGCAAATTACGAAAAGCCATTTCCGAAATTTGCCCCGGTGGGAATCGAACCCGCAACCACCATGTGCAGTGAGCCAAGCGGCCTACCCTCGAACCACTGCGTCAAGCGGTCGTCGAATAATATCTTCAATTCAAGTTATGACATAAGTAATGACAACGATGGAATTACAATAATATGAATATCACTATTACTGAAAGTGTACAGCAGTGACAGTACGAAGGCCCATTTCGCAGATGCTACCGACACTACGTCAGACGCTACATTGAATTCCACATCCCACTTTTGATTCCAATAAGGAGTAAATTAGCTCTCTCGCTATCACAAAGGCTGCATCTTGAATCATTAAACATCCCTTTCTCTTTTCCGTGATATACTGCATAACGCCATCCAAATAACTCTAAAAAAATTCAACCCAAGATTTGGTAGTTTACAAAATGTGCACTGTAGATATTCGTTATTAGAGTTAAAAATATAATGTGTGATTTAGTTAGTATAACATATTATTGTTTAACAATTGTTATATGCCTACAGTGAGGAGAAAGCCTCTCGGTATAACAATAGCAAGTGATGTGACATATCGAACAAATCTGTACTAGTCGGGATCGGAACAGAAGTGCAATGGAGACTATCCTATTTTAGACAAATAAAAATATTTAACGAATTAGTTACCATACTTAATTAAGTGAAACCGCATGGGGCCGCGAAAAAACTTGACATTAACTAAAATAAAACAAATTATCCCATATTACAAACGAAATGTAAATAACATAACAAATGGTTAAAAATAACTTAAACTCAATCTAGTATTTTTCTGCTAATAGGATAGGTATTGGATTTTTTTATGGGACTTGTCGCGCCTCACACTCCCACCACTTTTACTCTTGTAAACCAGGATCGACAGTGGTGACCTATAATGACGTCGAGATTTGACCCTCGACGAGTTCCGAGGAAAAGTTAAATTGTCTTGGAACCCGTACGAATTTAATCGAAAGAAATAATAGGAGGAGTTGGTAGAAAAATATCAATTTACCTCCGGTGCAAGGCGGGAGATATAAATAGCTGGTATGGGCTGGTTGCCATAGAAGCAAGAGTGTTTAAGCTAATTGAAGACCAGTTGCAAAGCACCACGGATCATAATTAGACTAATTGATCCTAAACTCGTGAGCTGATTATACTTGATCCCAATAATAGGTACGGCAAAAGCGCTTGAACGCACGGAAATTGTCTCTGGTTTCCCCAAGGTCTGTGTAATAAATAAATGTAAATATTGGTAATTAATAAAACCTACTTAAATATTTTAAGGTACCTACTCCACTGCTCTTATTCTGAACTCCACTAACCGAAGCGGAACTCTTGCCTCATGGCACTGAACGGACACATTTTCACTCAATTTGATGAAGTAGGTACCTATAAATTGTTTTGTAATTTTATAGAACATTCAATTTTCAAGGTGGGTGTCACTGACCGCTTGATAAGCATATATTATCATTATTCTTAATTTATATAAAATAATTTAAATAATAAACTCCGATAATACCTTCAAATAAAAGCATTTTTTAATATGTTTTCATAAAATCTCTGACAAAATAGGTGCCTAATACTTATTAAATACCTAATGATTATTTATTTAATAAATACCTATTACTTATGGAGATGCAATTTTAACTGATTATAATGGTTATTTTTTATGGATATATTTATGTATGTCACTTTATAGACTGGATGGATTCTATGTATTTCATCTCAATAATTCTCTATACAACTTACCAATCAGGTAAGTAATATGTTAATCATAGGGTGCTCCCAATCCCACGCATTCAAATAGTAGGGTACACCTCTACTTTACGAATTTATAGTGTTTTAGTTCACAACGAAAATTAGCATTGTAATTGAAACGAAAGTAAAACTAGGTAGAACATACAGCCGGCTGGGTTCGGGAAAATGACTGTTTTTACCATTCCGTATTGCGATATGATAGTGTAGTGATGTAGTTCCAAATCATCGATACATTATCCAAACAAAATATTTAACAAGAGTTGACTTTTCTTGCATTACCCACTTATTTGATATCAACCAAATAAATCATTATTTTATCAATGTTGTTTCCTAGCCTGCGTCGCTTAACCTCTTTTTATGAATATAAAACCTAACCTGAATAGGTTAGTTGACATCTTTAATGGAAGATATAATAATATATATTGTGATATTATAACGCAATCTACTTATGTGTATGTTAATGTATAGTTACAAATTTTCAATCCTATAAAAAGTAATAGTTTAACACACAATACGACAGATAAATTCAATTAATTATAGTGACAAAACCACGACGTCGACAACACCTCAACTCTATTCTAACACTTTGTTCTGTATTTACCGCACTAATCCGCGCAGTCGCACGCCGCGAAACCCCGCGAACTGCCGTCCACAGACCGCGGGAGAACAATCGCGCGTATAAATCGCAACCGAATAAAAAATATCGATAATATCGATAGTCTAAAATAATGTGATGCCAATGCCTATTAAAAATATTAGGCACCTGTCAAATTACCCGCAGTTTTTAAAAAATGGAAATATAACTTTTTGTTAATTTTTATAATTTAATTTTAGGTTATATTATTTAAAATGTGTGTTTAGTCCGTGTTATTATTCAGTGTATTTATGTAATTATGGTGGTGTATTGGAGGAAACTTATCCTGGCTGCTGCCTTGTCGTCTGTGCTCGATGTGAAAAGCGAAGCCTTCGGGAACGAGGTAAGTTACTGATATTTTGAAGTTTCTCGCCAATAACAGTTTAATTAATGGCTTCATTGGAAATTTTGTGAAATAAATTATTTTTTATAGATGACGTAAGAGTGATACAACAAGTGATACAAGGGCGTTAACCTAAGTATTAACGATACATCCTTAAGGATAATATTCCAGTACCTTACCTACTGTTACAAAAAACATTATGTTTGCACCTTTTGCGAGAAGTACACGTGCCAAGGAATTTAGAGACAATAAAATCCCATTATAGGTTATTATTGTTTATGGCTAAATTTTGTGCATTCCGATAAGTATTTGGTTTAGGTCCAAAACTCAAATAAACCAGAACCCCTTAGTGCTGTTTCCTTAGAAAACCGATGATCATTTTAATATAAGGTCCTAAACGACCCGCCCGATATTAAGCAGTTACCGCAGTTATGCTTGCAATCCCAAAGGCATTGCTCGCACGTTACCGACCTGAAGGGGAGTGAGATACAGGGCCAGGGGTGGAGTTTATCTGCCGGCTCTTTTACACATCGTACGAAACGCAGCTACTTTATGCTGATCTTCTGTGAGGGGGTAGTACTACTTTACTAGCGTTAGTCAATTGGCCACAAGATATCTCTACCACCATCAACGACGTCGAGGCTACTGAAGTACAACGAGTTGTTTGTGAAACTCCCAACGTCAGTCCATTAGTATTCTATTTGCCTTCCCATTGCTTATCATTGCAATGCATCGGTCGCCTGCGCTACGTTAAGATTCCGCTCGTAAAATTGTAGAGCATTTTGGTTTATGTCAAGTTCACAGTGATCGGAATACTGATGTTTTTGTTCAACGAAATGGAGGGAGAATTTGCTTTTTCTCGTGTGTTTGTTCGCGTGGATTTACAAAATTATCTCTTAAGGCCCGTATTAATAGATCAATCTCAAGTCTGAGAGCGATATTAAGTACGCTTTTGACATGCCTTTTTGTACTGGAATGACATTTGCAAGATCCTCTCAGACTTGGGGTCGATTATCATCGATGCATTAAATAAAACTTGTTGATATTATTTTACATGAGGCTGGTTCAATGTAAAAATAAAAAAATGACATGTAAAAAGACAAGCCCGCTGAGTTTCTTGCCGGATCTTCTCAGTCGAGGTCGCGTTCCGATCCGGTTGTAGATATAAGAAAAAAAAAATTGACAATTTGTAAGTGCCCCCGTAGGCCTACACAAAATAAACGATTTGAATTTGAATTGAATTTGAATTTGTAAATATAGTGATTAGTGAAAAGCGACGTCAAAACAGAAAAGTAACTAATTCTGAAAAAAACAGGTTTTACAGAATATTGGTTCCAAGCACAGACCTCTAAATACTACGTATAAGGTTCCAAGGAAGCTTTAGAGGAACAGCGTATAAAATCGATAATGCTTTTGAGGGAATAAAATGTTTAAATTTCACTTAACTCAACTCAACTCAAACTCAAAATTGTTTTTTCATTACTCATACTCTGAAAGTAGGTCTAAAGTTGCCTAAGGAGGGGGTTGAAAGTAGTACTTTTCCGGCCCGGGAGAATCGCTTTCAACTGACAGCTGTCAAATTATTAAAAAAAAACTAGTTCCATTTTCACATTTCTATGGAACCATGTTCAAACTTTTTCTAAAGTCACTCAATTACAGCACGATGTAAAATTGAAATAACATAAAGTTAAGTATTAATTAAAGAATATATATTTTTAAATGACTTAATTATAATTTTGTTTCAAGAATTTCTTTAAAATAACATAGATTTGGGCAAAATATTTAAAGATGAAAATGAAAAATAATGGCTAAATAATGAAGTTGGCCGGCCAACGAAAAAAAAGCAAAATAGGCGGCAATCCGATCATTTTTTGGAGTTGTAGAGTATTGTTCATACTTCTTTGTATTATTTATTTAGCCAATTCCTGTTTTTATTTTTACTTTCCTTGTATTCGTAATGAAAAGCACAGTGTTTACCTCGGGTGAAAGACTTATTTTGTCCCTCGAACTATTAGCGCCCTCGCTACGCTCGGGCGCCAAACCCCGTCTCGGGACTAAATAAGTCACTTTCACCACTCGTGTAACAATGTACTATTATTCACGTAAGCCAACAAAGCATTTATAAATAGTCAGAATCTACCACCGGTTCGGAATGCTGCTTCCACTGAGAAGATCCGGCAAAAAACTCAATGGTTACTCTTTTCAGTGAATTAAAAGTTAGTTGTTCACGGCGTTATTTGGAAATTCATGTGAGGTGCGTCAAAGTTAAGACGTACCTACTCAAATTTTAGTTCGTCGATTAAATGGCAAATAATCGACCTATTCCTTTAATATTATAGATTACTTGCAATATTCGTAGCTATCATGTTCTATACATAATTATTGGTAGGCAGCGATTTGGAGCCAAATCACGATTGGTTTCACGCAACCAAAAGTGGCCAATCTTAGGTCAGGGTGTACCACAATAATTTTAGTATACTCACCGTATATGAACTGCTTTATCTAACCAACCGTTAAAGTTAATCCATAAACATTATTCTGATTAAACCAAATAGTCTAGAATATAGAGATACTAAAGATTTAGATAGATTTAATGTTAACGTGCGAATTAAATTGATTAAATCCTCTCCCCCTCGGACCGCAAGAGCGTTTAGACGTGTGCACCCGTATTAATTTTTATTTAAATATTAAATAATCGAAAACAGTTAAAAGTGAAATACTTAAGCAAGTACTAGGCGCGCAGAACATACGAAAGGTTGCGATTGTGCGGTGACGCAGCACGAGCAGAACAGCTACAACGTAGACGGAAGTAGCATCCTAAGCTTCTCCGCGCCGTCCGCACGTACGTCACACGGCCGTGCGTCTTGCTGCTTGCCACAGTTGATAAGCGCGAGCGATTAGCGGGTGAATATTAGCCTATAGCCCAAGGGGTATATACTTTTATTTGTTTACACTATTACCGACCGACGATAGATTGAATTAGAACAAGTTAAATTGAATATAATGTCGGTTTCACGTACGCCTACAAAGAGCAGTTCTAAGGTCACTTCTCCCACCCATTATGGATCGGATTCAGCATTGTATATGGCTGAAAATCAGGAACACGCCGAATTTAACATTACACAAAGATGTAAACGTCGTCGAAATGACCCTTCGAGTACTGCTGATATTACATTATCCGACGTAATGACAAGGATGGATGAAATAAAAAAGCAGCAAGACTATAAGTTCGCCTCCTTGGAATCATCTATAGGCGCCCTATCAACCCAGAACGACGAAATTAAGGATTCCATGATACATATCTCTGCAAAATACGATGATGTTCTTAACGACCTGAAAACACTCCAGCAGGAAAATAACCATTTTAAAAGTCACATAAAAACACTTGAAGCGAAGCTGGAGCAGTTTGAGAAAAATGCACGGTCCACCACAGTTGAGCTTAGAAATGTCCCTGCAACTGAATCTGAAAACAAGGAAAACCTAGTGGAACTCGCGAAAAACATTGGCAAAGTTATCAAAGTTCATATTCAAGACTCAGATATTCGGGATGTATTCCGGATGAAGCTGAAAGATAGACCAGCTGGCCCTGTTATATTGGATTTCACCTCGACTATCATGAGAGAAAACTTTATAAAATCTACAAGAAGTTACAATAAAGTGAACAGTCATGAACGCCTGAACACTGCTAGTCTCAATATCAATGGTCCTCCTAAACCTATATATGTAGCAGAATCCCTCACTTCATCAGCTAGACGCCTTCACTATCTCGCAAGAGTGTTTGCAAAAAATCACAACTATGAACACTGCTGGACCTCTTTTGGCAAGGTATATTTGAAACGCAACTCCAAAGAACCCCGTTTGCACATGAGCTGCGAACAAGATATTGAAAATTTAAAAAAAAGTATTTGACTAGTTAATTTTTGGTCTTTTAGATTACTCATCTCTAATTTTACTGCATGCATAGTATTCTACTGCCTTTTTTTAGACGAACCCTATATTTTTTCTGTAATAATACATGTGCCTACCAAATGTGATCACATAATCAATATACACAAAACCAACACAGTTACTCAAACGCTAATACACCTCACATTCTTCGCCAAGTACACAATAAACACATTCCTTAATAATAACACATATAACTTACCTGGTACAGGAAAAAGTTATTTCTTTAATTTAGTAACACCAACCAAAACGGAATCAAACAGTTATGTTTTATTAGAAGCTATCCTACTAATTAATCCTATCGACAAATTGTCTTTCGTATATTATCCTACTAAAAACTCTAACCGGAAAATTCAATGAATTAAATAATATTCAAAACGATATTGACACTTATAATGTAGCTGATTCCACTATCTGTGAGGCTGAGGATTGCTTGTCTTTCTTACCTAATTCGAATAAATGCCTAAAATTTTTTCAACAAAACATTCGTAGTTTAAAATGTAATTTACCTGCCTTATTACCCATTCTCGTTAGAACGGGGGTAGACTGGGACTGTATTGTTCTGACTGAGTGCTGGTTAGCATCTTCCCAATGCGTACCTCCTCTGGATGGATATAATAGCTTTTCTTCTACTAATAATCGTACGCAAAATGAGGGTGTGGTCGTATATTACAAAAATAATTTAGACATTTCAGTTGAAGAACCTATTATAGCGGAAGCAAATTGCCTTGTGATTACTTTGAATAAGAATACAGTAGCCCTTGCTATTTATAGACCCCCCGGATACAAGATTATTAATACATTTCTTCAATCCCTCAACAATATATTATTTAAATATTCAATGAGACAAAATGTCATATTGCTCGGTGACATTAACGTTAATATAGCTGAGCATAGTACAGACACAAATCTTTCTGCATATTTAGATATGCTTGCATTTCATGGAATGATACCTGCGTTCACATTCCCGACACATGGTAAAACATGTTTAGATCATGTACTACTTAAGACCAAATTATCGGCTCGTTGTCTTGTTCTCCATACGACTTTGACAGATCATAACAGTGTTGTCTTATACATTACTACCTCTTCTAGGCAAAAACCTCAAAAAGTTATTCAACGCATAGATTATGAATGTTTAAACTCGGAACTAAAAACCACTGACTTTAGTTCCTTGTACACGATTAAAGATGCTAACGAAGCTGCGACATACTTTCAGACAATCCTTCAAAATGTTATTACGGCCAACTGTAAGGAGGTGAACATTTCCAGGCGAAAGAAAATCTTAAAACCTTGGATAACCCCGGGTATCTTGAAATGTATTAGGAACCGAGATAATCTATTTAAAAAACTTAAAAAAGACCCAGATAATGAAATACTAAAGACTACCTACAAACGGTACAGAAACTATTGCTCATCCCTATTGAAAAAGCTTAAGAGGGACTTTGAGAAACTACAACTCCAAAAGGCAGGCAAAGACTGCAAAAAACTCTGGAAAGCTATAAAAGAGATCACCTATTCAAACAAACCTAAAGAGATCCCAGTAGAATTAATATGCACAAATGACCCGCAAAATTCAGCAAATAATGTAAATCATTACTTCGCAAATGTAGGCAAAACTTTAGCCGAAAACCTAAGCATAAATAATTCACCTACCGAACCCGAATGCCACACTTTAAAATCATGCTGTCATTCTTTTACTCTTTTACCGACCGATGATGACGAGATTGGGATGCTAATAGCAGGTTTAAAAAGTGACTGCTCTATTGGCCTAGATATGATATCTGGCGAAGTTCTAAAGGCAAATAAGGATGTCCTAACAACTCCCATATCGTACATTTGTGACTTGTCACTTTCGACTGGAGTATTCCCTGCCGTCTACAAAAAGTCGAGAATTCATCCCATCCACAAAAATGGAGACAGAGGCTGTGTCAGTAATTATAGACCAATTTCTATTCTCCCTACTCTTTCAAAAATTTTAGAACGGATAATTAATAATAGGCTAATAAAATATTTGGAAAATAAAAACCTATTATCGCAATCACAATTTGGGTTTCGAGCTAAAAGATCCACATCAGATGCGGTTTTTGAACTGACAAACTACATAGTTAATAATTTTGATACTAAAAAGAAGACAATAGGAATATTTTTAGATTTAGCGAAGGCGTTTGACACAGTCTCTGTCCCAATTTTAGTTAAGAAACTGGAATGCCTAGGTGTTAGGGATCTTCCGTTGAAACTTTTACAAGATTATCTGACCGGACGAACACAGTGTGTCCAAATAGGTAATATCACAAGCGAGGAGGTCTCAGTGTCTTTTGGAGTTCCTCAAGGAAGTATCCTGGGACCGACTCTCTTCCTTGTGTACATAAACGACCTTTGTCAGATGCAAATCCCTCACGCCAAGATCATTACCTTTGCAGATGATACAGCCTTGCTATTCTGTGGTGACTCCTGGGATGATGCTTTTTTAAATGCACAGAAGGGAATGAACATTATAAATAAGTGGTTGTATAAAAACATTCTAACGCTAAATGTTGCAAAGACAAACTACATAACCTTCTCTATGAAAACCAACGATGAGCCTGATCCTTCATGTCGTATTATTTGTCACTCGTGTGCGAATTCCAATGATGGCTGCTGTTCATGCCCCAATCTTACAAATACAGCATTAACCAAGTATCTGGGTGTGATGATTGACAGCAAACTAAACTTCTACCATCACATAGACCGTCTTGCTGCAAGGGTACGGAAGCTTATCGTAATTTTTAAGAATCTAAGACATGTTGCCCAAATAAACGTTATTAAAACAGTATATTTTGCTCTCTGCCAGTCACTACTTATTTACTGCATCACCTCTTGGGGCGGTGCAGGTAAAACCCATTTTCTAAAAATTGAGAGAGCGCAAAGACTACTTCTTAAAGTTAGTTTGTCCCTGCCATTCTATCACCCAACGTGTGATCTTTATAAAAAATGGGAAGTATTAACGGTCCGTCAGCTTTTCATCCTATATACAGTGACTAAACAACATTCCCTGTTAAAATATCAACCTGACCAATTCAAAAATCAGCGACGTAAGGATACAGTTTGCTCAACAACTCCGTTCAAAACTAGATTTGCACATATTTTTTTCTGTTACCAGGGTCCTAACTTATATAATAAGTTAAATCGTATCCTATCAATATATCCATTACCAAAAACTAAATGTAAGTATTTGGTAATGGAGTGGTTGAAAAAGTTAGATTACAACCGTACAGAAAACCTACTTCATCAATAAATATTGACTATCTAGCTCAAAGATATCAAAGATATTAACAAAAATACAAAGGAAAGGAACACTGATACAACAACACACATCCACACACACAAACATGCACTCACTTAACAAGAACATACCTTACACACACACACACACACACACACACACACACACACACACACACACACATAACACACATAGCACACATTGAGGCGTTTGTTTAAGTTATATTATTTTACGTATTTGGTTAAAAGGCTAATAATTTAACTACCTACCCCTGTTTCTCCTATATTGTTGTTTACTTGCTCCTTATATCAAAAAGTGCTAATATCTCAGTATAATTCAAATACAACTGATCTTGTTCCATCCGTGGGTGGGGACCTGGTGATCTGTAATACAGGTATTTTCATGCCTACCTCAGACACCAGCTCCTCACATATTCTAGACTATGCACATACCTGTATTTAAATAGATATAAGTAAGATTCTAATAATGTAAGGTCTATTTTTGTGAGGAGAAATAAATAAATATTATTATTATTATTCCATTTATTTATTTTATATCATTTTATATTTTTAAATCTAAATAAAAAATATCTTATCTAAATAAATTTAAAAATATAAAAAATAGTTCCCCACCGGCATCGGGAACAGGGTCCTAGCTACTGGCGGTCAAGGCTCCAGAGAGAGGAACTTCCTCACTATCCTAGCCGTCTCCAGGAGTACTGCCTTCTGGATCTGACCCTTGATCCAGGTACCTAACGAGAGCCTCTTAAGATGTTTGTCGAGGCTCTTGCCAATTAGGCCATGGGCGGAAACGACTATCGGTACAATGATAGCTGTGTCAATATCCCACATGTCGACAACCTCGTGAACCAGATCAAGATATTTACATTCCTTATCTTTTTCAGCTTTCACGAGGTTTCCGTCATGGGGGACAGTGACATCGACAAGCATTGCATGACGCTCTTGTCGATCTATGAACACAATATCAGGTCTATTGGCAACAATAGTCCTGTCAGTGATGATAGATCGATCCCAGTACAAGGTGATATGGCCATCTTCCAGAACTGGTTCTGGCACATACCTGTAGTACGGCACCTCAGACGCCACAAGGCGGTATTTTAGGGCAAGTTGCTGGTGGACTATCCTAGCCACTTGGTTGTGTCTGTGCAAATATTCACCATTTGCGAGGCGTGAGCAACCGGAGATGATATGCCTGAGGGATTCACCAGGGCGGTGACATGCCCGACATATGTCGATAGTGCCATCCCGTATAATAAATCTCCGGTAGTTATTTGTCATCACAACCTCGTCCATAATTGCACAAACAAAACCTTCGGTTTCCCCAAAGAGGTCACCAAATTGTAGCCAGGCCACGGAAGCTGCGAGGTCCACATCGGGTCCATGAAGGGCCCGATAATACCTTCCGTGAAGCTCCTTACCTTGCCATACCGCCATACGGTCATCCGTAGTGAGCACCACAGGCCTGCGCCAGTTCTCTTTACCTAAGGATAGAGGAGTCAGCCCATTGTCCACTGTCACCACATCCGCATGCATCTCCCCGACGGCGTGGAGAAAATACTCCCTGAGATTAAAGACCTCGCGGTTATGTAGGGTTTTAGCATTTAAAAAGCCTCGTCCACCACATTTCCGCGGGATATATAACCTCATCACCGAGGATCGTGGATGATGCATACGATGTGCAGTCAGCAATGTACGGACAGTTCTATCGAGGGTGTCTAACTCCGTCTGAGACCACTTGAGTATACCAAAGGAGTAGATCAAGACTGGCATGACCCAGCCGTTGTAGGCCCGCACCTTGTTTCCGCCTGACAAAACACTTTTCAGTACTTTCTTCAAGCGCCCCAAGAAGCGTTCCCGCACCGACTGTTTCATGTCTGTCTCACAGATTCCTAATGCCTGTGACATACCCAAGTATCTGTAGGTTTCAGTCCCGGAGAGTGATCTCAGTTGGATGGAATCTGATAAACGAATGCACCTAGATTCCACCATCCTCCCCTTCTTCACATGCATGACCGCACACTTGTCCACACCAAACTCCATCCTAATTGATTTACTGAAGGTTTCGGTGACCTTCAATAAGCCTGTCAGTTGGAGTTCCGTGGGGGCAAACAGCTTGAGGTCATCCATGTAGAGAAGGTGGGATATTACTTGACCCCCTCTTCGTAACCGGAAGCCTAGCCCGGACCCCCCTAAGAGCGTGCTAAGAGGGTTCATGGCCAGGCAAAACCACAGCGGGCTCAGACTATCACCCTGAAAGATGCCCCGCTCTATCCTTATAGGGTCACCGTTTCCCAGAATCCGCCGAGACCCTGGATAAAGAAGTACCGTTCTCCATTGTCCCATACACGTCGCTAAGAAGGCGCGTAAAGTTGAATTTACTTTATACAACTCCAGCACCCTCATGAGCCACGTGTGTGGCACAGAATCGTAGGCCTTCTTATAATCTATCCAGCATGTAGACAGGTCCTTTCGGTTACGGCGAACCTGCTGACAGATTGCCATATCTATGAGGAGAAGTTCTTTAGTACCACGGGCCCCACTCCTGCATCCATTCTGAGAAGCAGACATTATCGAATTATCATCAATGTGTCTGCAGATTTTCTCCCTCAGAACAGATGTAAGAGTTTTGTAAATTGTAGGCAGACATGTAATTGGCCTATAGTTTTTTGGGTCCGTCGTACTACCGGACTTATGGAGCAGGTGGGTTACCCCGGTAGTTATAAATTCTGGCAGCAATCTAGATTCTAAGGCCGATTGGAACTGGGAAGCCAGGCAAGCGTGCGAGCTGCGTAGCCATTTGAGCCAGAAGTTATGCAGTCCATCCGGACCTGGTGCCTTCCAATTTGGTAACGAACGGACTGCATTAGCCACATCTTTGGCTTCGATGGTAATTTTATCCATTTCTTGTATTGGTTCGCACACTTGCTCGACATCCCCAATCCAACCGCCCTCAGAATGAGTCATGGGCACCGACCAGATGTTGCGCCAGAATTTAATCATGTCATCATCATCCGGACGGTGCACCTCACCATCCCGTTGACTACTTTGCTCCCAGGATCTATATACCCACCTTTGGTCCCTTTGGAACATGGAGTTCTGGTAATAGCGATCTACGCGTGCCTTATATCTGCGAATTCGATTTGCCCATGCATAAACTTTCTGCTTCAGGAAGTCAATGCGCTCCGTGACATGGTTTAAGTATTCTTGGGGGCCAACATTAGTCCCCGAAAATATCCTTCTTACGAAGCGCATCACCCGAGGGCGTGTATTGCCGGCCCTGAAACAGCTAAGTTTTCCTATGAATATCCTAGCCTCATTAATACGACGCTCTATCCTGCACTGCCATGCTGGTACGGCAGTGCAGGATATTATTATTATTATTATTATTAAATTGATTACAATTTTAAACAAAATACTATTGCGTTTGTTACTGGAAGGGATAGGCAGAGGTTTCAGGACACATCTACCCTAAATCTAATGGTAAATCTAAAAAAAAATCTTTACATTTTTTGGTGTATTTTTGTTATGGTCAAGTTTGACAAGTCTTGTGTCATTAGACTGAGATTGTGGCGATTACTTAGAATAAGAATGTCAATGGAGGTGCAGTGTAGAACAGTAGTATAGGTCTACCAGAATCTCATGGCATTAAAAAAATATAAAAAAATGTGATTTTCATATGGCAATGTCAATTGTCACCTGCCAAATCAAAGTACAAGGTTTGTCAACCGCTGTTGAGATTTTGTGATATCTTCTTGGCAATTTATTGTTTTTGTGAAAATGTCGAAAAAGCCACTTTGATCTCAAGCGAGAAATATTGTTTTCAATGTGTATCGTAAAATAAGGGAAGAAGAAGGCGTAAATCAAACTCAATCTTTGATTTTAAAGCGCGTCGTAGAGTTGACCGGTAAGTTGGACTGAGTTGTTTTGATACTTTTAGTTTATTTTATATTTATCTTACTTAATTATAGCTTCTTTATAGGGTTTTTCAGTACTACTATACGGCGAATCATAGGTGAGGGCACATCGAACGATGGTGTATTTTCCACGCCTGGTAAAAAGAGGAGAGCGGGGAAGAAGAAAATCAACTTGGACAGTTTCGATTTACAGTTGATAAGGAATAAAGTAAATGAATTTTATACAGTTCGGAAGGAAATTCCAACAGTAATGAAACTGTTAAAAATTCTTCGACAAGAAATTGATTTCAACGGAGGGAGAGAATCTCTGAGGTAAGAAAAATATTAAGTAATAATCCTTCTCACTCGTAAGACGAGGCCTGTGCCCTGCAGTGGGACGTACGAGTATTTAGACTGATGTTGATGTTGATGATTGACTAAGCTATCGTTTCAGTAACATGATAAATTTTATTATTTTTTACAGACATATACTTAAGGAGACAGGTTTTGAATATTTTAAATGCCAATCAAAAAGGATCATTTTGATCATTTTGTGTACGGAACTCAAGTAAGCGAACGAAAAGCAATTATACCAGTGACCTGAGCGATAATATTGGAATACTGCGAGTCTGCTAAGTGATTCGGAACGGTGCTTGTTGTGTGTAACTAGTCTTAGTGAACTAGTGTACTAGTAGTGAACTAGTACTGTGTATTTGTCGAGTTTGTGGAGAGCGAAATAAACCCTTTTTACACGTTTAACGGCATTAATTGTACCTACCCCTGTACGTGTACGTAACATTATAATAAATTAGTACATAAAGTAATATATGATTGGATTTATTTTTTTTGTCATATTTTCCTATGTTAAGAACCCGATGCATAACAACAATTTCATACACATACCTAGTATACTTTATGTTAATTAATGACTAAATATATAAATAAAAATTAAACAGTATCAAGATCGTTTAATCCAATTTCCCCAGTATTGCACACAACAAATTTTTATTTCCCCATTTGCCATGAGATTCTGGTAGACCTATATATGTATGCATCCGTAAATGACAGCAACAGTACCTACTACCTACCTATACAGAAATGACGACCGCTTGGCGCAGTGTTCGAGTGTAGTCCGCTCGGCTCACTGCACATGGTGGTTTCGGGTTCGATTCTCGCCGGGGCAAATTTCGGAAATGGCCTTTTCGTAATTTGCCACATTCTGGTGTCATTGGGATCGCCCCCAGTCTATTGTACGGTACCCATAGGACAAGCGTTGCTTAGTTTGGGACCATACAGTTGGTGTATCAGTCTGGCGATATTTATTTAAAATATCAGGGTAGTAAAGCCAACCATTTTTGAATGACTTTTACAGCATAATATTATCAAATATCGACGGTAGACGCATTATCTAACTCACATCACCACTGAAATTTATCTTGATTGACACCAAAGTTGGTGCCGGTTGATACGTTGAAGAAGATAAAAAACACTATGCATCCCAATCTCTCTAATGCATGTATCTCATTTTGGCAACTATCGAAATGTTTACAGCGACTCTAGCTACCAAAAATAACTTTTTACTCCATCTTTGGGCAAGTAAGTTGTGACATATTTTGTTGCTAAGCAGCTTCTGCGACAAACACGATTGGTTTGATACTCAAAGCTAACAAGCCGTAGGCTGAAATGACAATAGATTGCGACTCAAATCACAGCCGGTAGCGCATAAAGTAGCCTAAAGTAGCCCAATCCGGGGTCACGGCTCACCATGCCTAGGGTTGTCGATTGCAACCATACATATCTAGACAAGAGGTCTAATGCTCAACTTACCACTTACTTACTTTTACATATTACGGCACATATTACAAACAAACAGATATTGTTTTCCGAAAAGACAATTAATCAATTAGCGACTCTATTTTTTACGCAATGAAGTGTAATATAACTCGCACAGCAAAACTGCGTGCCTAAAATTATATTTACCTACACGGGTCTCTTCTTCTATCGCGTAATTGTTATCTTTTCTGATGCAACGCATTGAGCGAGTACACCAAGGCGAATCCGGAGTACGCCAGACCCTTTATTGGTCATATACCCAGGATAATTTATAAAATCATTGCAATTATTTGAATATTTTGATTAGTAAGTACGTGACAACCCTAGCCCACAATGTATTATACAATGAGAGGAATTTGTTGTTAAGCCAGAAGTGGCAACCTTGACCCGAGGTCCAGTGCGATCTACATACCGCTACCGTAATCTAAATACTTAGCCACTAGGTACATAACAACCAGTTTAAGTATTAAGATGTAGGTAGGTGTAACTTTATGGAATATAATTCTAAGAATCTTAGTAAATGTCAGCCTCATACGATATAACTAGAAGTAGTCATCTCGAATGTTTATATAATAATAATTTAGCCCCTTTTGACATCCTATATATTCCTGGGCATAGGCCCCCTCTCACTGCGAGGGGAATTTCCTTCACCGTAAGCTAGTGATAATAATATTGAAATTATGATTCGCACATAGATTTTGAAACACTCAGAGGCGCGAGGCTGGGTTTGAACCCAGGACCTTGTGCCCGCAAGACGCGTGCCGGCTATCACTGCCGATGAATGTTTATAAGCTTATCGTAACTTATTTGATCAAGAATTAGTTAGCAACTGAGATGACTCATTACTGCCCCTAGACCACCATCTTCTAACGTGATTGCCATAAAGAAAGCTTGCTGTTAGTCCGTTCTTATTTATGTGAGCGACACGCTTACGTCGTAACGCTACGTAAAAATACTGCAAAGATTATGTACTTAGCAGACCGTCCAACTCTGTAAATCGTCATAGGTAGGTAGGTTTCTGAATACGTCAGTTTTTACAGATTTATAATAGGAAAATGACGTATCGCGTAGCTATTTGAATTCTTCAGTCATGACAGTTTTTTATAGGAAAATGACGTAGATATCTGAATACGTAAATTTTGACAGATTTCTGATAGGAAAATTACGTTTTTTATAGGATAATGACGTATCGCGAAGGTATCTGAATACTTACGTCAGTTTTGATAGATTTTCGTATTGCGCGTCGATCGAGGCCCTGATGTTATGTGGTAACTGTCACCCAGGATATCTGCAACTTATAGGGGAGAAAGGCGCGGTGCAAACATACAAATAATCTGTATAAAAATTTTAAAGTAAGTTTACAAAGTTCAAAGCTCAACAAAACAATCGTTAGATTTCGCAATCCATTTGTCATTGGCAATTTATTGTTCGCGTCTAATCTTATAGATCTGCGTTATTTTTCACAAGCATCGCGTTCTTTGGATGGGAAATCATTCCCGCTATCATTTTGTTCAGAGCAAGTTTCTAGGGTAGATCTTTATCGGGTTAAATACTGTTTTTGTTTGGATTACTATTGTTACACTGAAGTTTAAGTAAAATTAAAAGTCAGATTGTAGTACATTATGTTGAATGGGAATTATTATTTAGAGAAAAATTCTATTTTTGTAGTTATTTTTCTCCAATTTTATTTGAACTCTCGTCTTTCTTATTTGACTGATGTATATGGTACTTCCGTTAACTTCTAATTAGACAAAATAAAATACGTCAGCAAATTATTTTACATTTATTTCTTACTATTATGTTTAGTATTTTTCACTAAACTTTATAATTAAGTCCTGCAAATATTTTTTGTATTAATGCCTCGTATTCATACATTATTTCTTGTAATTACAAAACATTTAGTAAACAATAATAGGGATACCAGTATCATTTTTTTCTCAGTGCATTTTCTATCAATTTGCATATTACTAACTAGGCTGAGGGCTGAGACATAGCTCAATAGTAATTTGAACACAAATATAGTAAGTATTTATTACGTAATGTGTTCTCAGTGGTATGTCCCTAGAATACTAAAAGACAAAGTTGAAGGACTCACTGCTAGGTACGTTTTCCATCGACGAACTTAGTATACAAAGTGCACAAGTTAATATAGACATAAGCAAGTTTCTATACGGTGTGAAGTAAATTGTGAATATGACGGGAGCGAGATAAGTGTTCACGGTCACAATTCAATTAATTTATGGGCTTATTATTCTAATTATTTTCGTCAAGGTTTGTGCATATATACACTATTCTGTGGACAGGGCCGCCTCAGGCCATGCCATGGGGCCATGGGGGCCTTTGTGCATCCCGTTTTCGGGGCCCTCTTAGAAAATAAAATAGTTTACGACTTATATTCAAACAACGGTGAATAATTATTAGTAAAATTATTCCATATAAAAAACAATCTTCTGTTGAACGACGATGCGGTGATGTTTATTTAGAGGCTTCTATTAAGCCAGGGGCCCTGGGTTCGTGCCCTTTATGAAAAATACCGCTGTGACTGTGTAATAACTGTCTTCATGATTCTTATACGCATAACACAAGTTAGATATTTCATGAAAAGTTCTTCGCATATCTTTGCTAATTGTGTATTTAAAAAGAGTTAAACGTGCATTTTAGTCACCGCAATTATGCTGACTGCAAATTAATGTGGCGTTAAATACGTTTAATGAGTTTATATGTAAATGTAATGCATTATAATGAGATACGCGTTGATCTCGAGCAAGTCAACGGACTGCACGAATGTAATGTAACATAAAAACTGCTTAATTATCACTTAAGCAGTTAACATGGTAAAAATTAACGAGGAATCAATCCGGAATCAATGTAGAGACCAAAACGGAATAAATTATTCGTAGGTAGAGACTTGGCGGAGAATCTAGAACACCTTGTTTTTTTTGACCATCGATATGATATCATTCGATGTCTATTCAGTTTTAAGCAGTGCGGTATTTATTGGACCTATTTAAAATTTCATACCACTTGCCGGAACACTTTGCATTCATTCTTCAAAATGCATTAATGAGGCTGTTCAAACATCACGTTGTTATGATCACGAATTCACGACAAAATAGTGTGTAAAATACCTAAGTACCCAGGACACGACCTATACTCGATGTATTAACTAGTGTTGCACAAAATCCGTCTTGGTTTTGCATTTTTGTAATACCTGTAGGACTTGAGCAAGAGCAAGACTGATTCTGCGAGACGCAAAAGTCTCAGGCCGGGGCCAGACCGGTAAGACAATTGCGATGATACTGTAATTCCGTTAAAACAACGGCGGCGGTCGCATCACATAAGCGGGAATTTGCTTATAAATCGTCGTCTTATCGCAATCGCCTTACCAATGCGGCGCCGGCCTTATGGAATCATTATTGATCTTGTATTTGTCTTGCTATCATTAGGTGGCTTGCAAAAATGCCACTTCAAGACTTCAAAAACAAGACCAATTCTGGTACCACTAATAAAGACTTGGGTATAGGACCACCCCTGTGATGCAGTTTTTTAATTACCGTACCTACTGGAAGGTATCTTGTAATTCCAGGCATTTGGCTCAATAGCATTGTTTTGTTGCCTAGTTAGGCACACTGGCAGACGTCCACCTGATGGTAAAGTTGTAACTGTCGCAGATATCTGCAATTCTTAAACTGCAGATGTCTGCGACGGTTACGTTCAGTTGCTGCGACAGGAGTGAACGCAGTGCTTGCCTTTAAGGGACCTGTAAACATGGCTTTTGAAGAACCCCATGTTGTAATACAATGTAAAGACGTCAGGAGGGACATTATTACTAATCTTGATACATGTACATTATAAGGTAGGATGTACAAGATATTTGAACTTGAAATTAAACTTTGATCTAAGACTTATAAAGGGTAGTCGCCCAAAATTTACACGAGAGTACCGAACAGACGAAGCAACAGCTAAAAGTTTAACTACAGAGATAACCAAAAGTGATAAAATTCAAAATCCGTGTCGGCGCACACGAATTCGTGAACAAACAGTCCAAATTAATTTCCCTGCTCAGTCATTGTCACGAGAGTAGTACACGTTTCGGCAAATCACTCGAAATTGGTTCAGTGACTGTCATAACACGACATTCCCCGGGAAAATTACGACAATTTGTCAGAAACCTGTTAAGGTTACTGTCAATGATTACAGTTAGGGGATTTTACAGTAATCACTTATCTTCTTCTTTTGTTTATATTATAAAAGCCCGCCGTACCCAAAGACTTAAGAAATTTTCGCTGTGTATGTACCAGTTTTCTTATAGGAAATCAGTAAAAATGACGTATTCAGATGCGTGATACGTCAGTTTGGATGTATTGCGAGTCGATTGAGATGCCAGCGGCGTTGAAATAATAAGTATACTGGTAGCATGTTTAAGTCTGTGAAGTATACTTGTATTGTATTGTTATTAAATGTGTTTGTATTGCTATTTGTTACTTGACACTGGCGAAATACCTATCAACTTAGGTGGACCATATTTTTAAAGAAAGAAGAAGAAGTAAGTATACTTTATGTGTAGTCATATTATAAATATTTTGTTTACTCAGCCCAGTGGCGTGCATAGGGTTTTGAAACAGGGTAGGCAGAGTTTAGCATAAAAATAAATTAAAATTAGGCATAAGTACCTACTTAGGTAGGTACGTACCTTGAATTATTGCTCGTGAGCTTAGTCCAGGTTTGCATGTGTTAGACGTATTTTGTTGTGAGTAAGTAGGTATTTAGCCGTATCAGATATCTAAGGTGATTGGTTGATGTTCATAGACATTGATATACTTAGGTACCTATATAGATTTTAAGACAAGTCAGTCCCTGAATGGGTCCTTCGCCGTTAGTTAAGTACCTAGATCTATTCATGCAGTTATTCACAAGGACAGATACATAGATAGACTAATAAAATTACCTACCTAGGTACCCAAACTAAATAAAATTATCAAACTTGTTTACTAATTTATAAATGAAATCTAACCGCATAAATCATTTTAAATAAGAATTGAATACCTATTTACGATATCGTAAAAGACCCCGTTCGTTTTAAATCCGTAAGTACCTAAGTTGTTTTTTTTTAATCTAAATTTTAGACAACTCGGCAAGGCGCTCGCGTTGTTGTCGTAAATATTTACCTACGTAGTCTACGTACCTATGTTGTTATACGCTTTAGCGCTGAAAAAGATCCCAGTATCCTGTCATCCAAGGAAATTATTCATAAAATTTAGCATTAATTGTCTCGTGATATTACCTACCTTTCTTCTGGGACAAATCCAAGTTCTTTACGCATCGACAGTTTAAAATAAAGTTCACTTTTTCTGCATAGGGCAATGAGAAAACACTTTTATTTATAATTTAAGTTCCTGCTTATCACACGCGTCACTAATTTCACAAGTAATATTTATCCATAACAACGAGGATTTAATAATTATTCAAATTATTTAGCACGCATGTAAACAAACCAAACAAACACAGAACATCAACATTAACTAACAATAATGGCGTCTAAAATATCACAATCAAATTTAATACTAAATATTAAGTGACAAAAACGCATTGTAAACTTTAAACAAACAAATTACATTGCGATTCAACCTACTAGACTTCGTCGGATTACCAAACCAGGCAGTGCCTCTAGCCCGAACATTTTAGTTCGTAGAAATTTAGTAAATTGTGCGTATTTCATTCAAGGAATGAACGTTTCTTACACGAAGAATGAGGCACATTTAGTACGTGCTTTTGCCACCGACACGGGGCGGCGCGAAAGGAGCGGGCGGTAAATGGTCTCCACATGACAGCATTATGCGCGCGCTTTTTCAAATATCTAATTAAAATGATTATTTACTTTTAAATATTTTTTCTGTTTGATTTTATTATTTATTATAATTTTACCATAAAATCTCAGGGTAGGCAGTGCCTTTATGCCTCTATGGAGTGCACGCCACTGACTCAGCCATACAACTTTCTTTCAAAATGTTAACTTTTTTGTTTTGCAAAGCCAGGTGGCACTTCAAACTCCGTTGTTGGCAAAATTATTGGCCAATTTTTTTGAAGTGATATGTAGTAAGTATACTTAGGTTCATGGCCAGCGCGTTGGGCCCCTGGACACATATCATGTCTGCGTGCCATGTGCCTGCGTCGTAGCGTACGCAGCTCTCTGCCGGTTCATACCTACGTCACAAAAATCTGCCCTGCCCTACGTGAAATGCATCGCCTGCGTCTCAGCATACGCTCACAATTACTGCTGCTATAAACCTACATGGCAACCGGAGCATTGAGTTAAGAACATTATCGCTTGAACAATGGGCATTCGTGAGATATTTATTTTCTAATGAGATAACGAGATAACCTTCGAAATTGTGCTACATTTTTAGTTTGCCCGAAATAATGACGGCTTAATTTGAAAACGTAAAACTGTAGTAGTAAAGAGAAAATTCAAGTTCAATTCGATTCATAGTATTTATGTAGGTCTACAAAGCACTTAAGAATAGTTAGAATGTACCACCGGTTCCGAATCAAATGCTGCTCCCACTGAGAAGATCCGCCAAAAAAACATTTATTTATTTATTTATTTTCTCAATACATACAAATATCTTTACAGGCTAGACCCAATGCGATATTGTTACAAAATTAAAAATTAAAATAATTTAACTGTTTTTATTTAACATAGCAAATTCTATATGTAGCTGTTCTAACATAACACAATCTAAATAGAAAATAGTAAAGGCTAATACTAGGTAGATTAAGACCCGAATACTTAAAATCCTTAAGTCCTACTTAGATGTTTGAGAGCTCGTTATATTTTTTTGTATAGTGCATTAAAATTGTGCAGACCTCAAATTTAAGTGGCATTTATTTGGCGGTAAATTTCTCATTTGAGGGTATTCCCTCAAATGAGAAATTTTGGGGCATATTGGCCCCTCTCGTTTTCAAATTAGACGATAACGATATTGACTTGATCGGATCTGTAAGCAATGGCCACAGTCACTAGTCACACTAACCGACCGTTAGAGTGATAAACGATTGCTACCAGTATATGAAGTAATCGGTAACTGCACTAACGTTCCATTATACGTTGGTGAACTCGGGACTTAGGCCCGTATTAATAAATCTCTCTCAAATCAGAGAGCGATATTAAGTAGGCTTTTGACAAGTCATTTTGTACTGGTATGACATGAGAATGACATTTCCAGGATTGTTCTCAGACTTGAGATCGATTTATTAATACGACCCTTAGAGTAGTCTCCGATATCAGATATCGGTAACGTTAACGACACAGTGTGAAAGCGTCATGAGATCTGACGATATCGTCCCGATATCGCGTCGTTGTCGTTATCGCCCATGTAAAAACCTTCTATGGGTTTCTAGGGTCACCAGTTTGGAAAAGTGATTAACCACACAAACCAATATATTTTCATATAATTGTGTTTTTTTTTAAATATATATCCATAATATTCAAGACTGCTTGTTAATTGATGTAATTACAGAATAGTTTTAATAATATTTTTTTAGTGTGATACTCGTAGGCAACGAATCGCTATTTTATCGCAATACAGACTTTATGTAACTTATTGCATAGGTTTCATAGTTGAACTTCTCTTTATACTTTCGTAATGCTTACCTTCTCTTGTTAGATTGCTTCTATTTAGCTCGAATTGCAATGTAATTTGTAACCTAAATACAATGATTGGAGGTCCAATTTCCCTATTTGATTGCTTTCCGAAGATTGTATTGAAATTGAAATTACGTAATGATTCTGTTACAGCTATAATGTCAATAAAACTGACTGAAAATGAGAAGGAGTTTTGGTTTTCGTTTTAGGCATAAATATGTGGTCTATTCTGGTATTCTAAATTTCAACCAGCCTTTTGTCTGAAAGAATTTACAGTAGTAGGTATTTAAGTAACAACTGACGACCGCTTGGCGCAGTGGTTCGAGCGTAGGCTGCTTGGCTCACTACACATGGTGGTTGCGGGTTCGATTCCCGCCGGGGAAAATTTCCAATGGCCTTTTCGTAATTTTCCCTTCACTGGGATCGCCCCCGGTCCATTGTACGGTACCCATAGTACAAGCATTGCTTAGTTTGGGACCATACAGTTGGTGTGGCAGTCTGGCGATATATATTTAAATTTATTTTAAGTAAGTATCTAAGTAATTACTATGCCTTGTATCAAGTAAATACCATACCCTTGTATCAAGGGATAATTCCAGTGGCACCTAGATCACATATTGGTGACATGAAGATCCCTAAAATTGGATCCATGTTGGAATCGAACCTCCGACCTCGATCACGGTTATTCATATAGAAAAATCTATACTAAAGATTTTTTAGCGCACGATCCGCCTGATGTTAAGCAGTTACAATAACCTACAGATGCTTGGAATACTCACTCATCGTACGAAACAACATCTCAGCTGTTAACATTTTTCGCCAATCACAAAAGGTTACATAAAAAATACAAATATATTGACTTAACGAATTCAAAATCATTTTTTTAAGTTCATTGTCCAGCGACACGACTTTATTTACCCACCATAACGTCAAGGTGATATTCATAGAGTACAATACCATTACTGCGGACCACAGGGCCCTTATTACGTTATCTACTTAAAACGCAATAGAAAAGCTTTCAAACGCTCGAGGTTCGAACGCGAGCGTTTCCTTTTGTATTTGCGTTTATGTAGCTAACGTAATAAGGGCCCAGGTCGTTTATGTCCAATTAGATTCGCCATGGGTATAGGTATTGATATAAATTTTTCATGAGTAAACTCAGACAATGAATAAAGTAGACTGAGCACGATCCCAAATAACCTCAATACAAATCCTGTCCTGTTTAGGTTACTTCAAGTAACTTTTGATCTGCAAATACGGAATCTCAAAGCTACAATATAAGTTGGTATAGTCGTAATGCCCATTGCATTACGGCTGCATTTAGATTGCCATCCAGCTTGTCATAAATGGCTTATTATATTATTTATTCCGATTGTGATTTGTTTTGCACATTAATAAAAAAAACAACAGAATCAGCGCCTCTAACTGCGTGCGCGCATTATTCTGCTCAGGTGTCAACGGACGCGAGCGAACCTGTGACAAATTGGAGCCGCGGCCGGCAAAAACCAAGTTTTTTTTTTACTGACCCACTTTTAGGAGGAGGTTTTTTATATTATTTTGGTGTTAATTAGTTAAGTATTTCACAGATTGCTTATCTTATCGTCGAGTTTAAAAACCTAGGTACCTATCATCAATTGTTGTAATCATTGGATTTATTGTATGCCATTTATTTTCAGTGGTCATAATTATGGAGGTAGGTGCCCATGTTAATCTGAATTCTGATTATAATATAACACAATAATAACTCATTATTAATAATTGGATATATATTGGTGGTAATTAAATATTTAACGATCACATTAAACAAGTTATCAACAGGAAAAAAAATTGGAGCGGATTAAATTGTAGTTTATCAGTTTGAATGCAAAATTTATGTACCTATTGACGATATAAGTTGGTGAGTGTAGGCTTGAGCCGGAAGGGCTGGCTGAGCTAGCTGGCCCGCTCGCTTTGACCACTAGGATCGCTTCATTTTAATACCCTGAGGAAAAACAAGCTATCCTATTGGTTGAAGCGAGCAAATGGAGAAAACAACATCAAAATCCGTTCAGTATTTTTTGCGTGATTATAACTTATAACCATAACGTATAACCATATCAAATGGGTTTGATATTGCTACCGTCTTAATTAAACGATGGGCACTTAATTAAACATTTGTTCATTGTTCAGCTATTGGCGACAAACTTCTGAGGCGACCTTCTGAGTTGTAACAGGTAGAGAGGTAGATCACTAAAAAGTGATAAACACGGGTTATGTCCAATTTTAAATTCACGGCGAGAATATATTTGTCAGTTATAATGGGCGTACATAATGTTCGTCGCGTTTTTTACGTGCCTGATAAGTACAAGACACATAGAATACTTTCTGGCATACGGCGGTATGGTACCATTCATAGCATGGTACAGTCTAGTGGGCGAAGTCTTTAACTGTTAATCAGTCTACCTAATTACAGTTAATGAGCGCTATGCTGAGAGATAAGAGTATAAAAATATTGTTTTATTTTAACATTCGCGTTATGTGCACTCGCGAACACCGCACATGCAATTGGCAGTATAACAAGTCATGTCTCCTGAAGAACGATACATTGAAAACCTTGAGTTCTCCGGACTAGTGTGTTGTGTGTGCAGTGGCCTATGCACGGCGTGCCTGGCGGCGGTGCTGGCGGCGTGGTGGCTGGCGCCGCGCTGGCGCACCCTGCACAACTGCGTCAGCCTCAACCAGGTCGCAGCCGGCACCCTGTGGCAATACTGCACATGTATAAATATTGTGTACAACTTACTTACCACAAAATATTTAATAGATGATAATGGCTCATGGCTACTAAATACACTTGAAGATTTTATGTCCTTAATGTTCAAAATACAACAATTCCTGCGCATCTCAATGTCGTGCTGGTCGCTCTTCGCTATAACATATGCTTACATAAAGCTGGTGCTCCTACACAGACACAGAATAAGCTGCGAGAAAACAACAGCCATTGTGATGACGTACGGACTGGCGGGCATGATCCAAACGATTGCACACATTGTCTTATTAAATAATTCAATAACATTAGAATGTTTTATGATATTTCAAAATGGTATTCCTATTGCGATGGCTGCACTGGTTTTGGTGCTGTTCATACGGATTTGCATCTCTGTGATGTGTTGCCGGCCGGCGGTGTCGAGCAGGAACAGGACACACGTCATGGCGCTGGTCGGCGTGGCTGTGATGTGCGACACATTCGACATAGTTCATGCAGGGGTGTTCCTGTATGTGGCAAGTTATTATATTATCGAGCTTCATATAAATGATTTGATATTAGAGAATATTTCGATAGCATTAAGAGTAATAACGCAAACTGTATTCGTGTTATTCAAGAAATCATCGCGGGTACAATTCAAATTGTATTATACGAGACTGAGGAATCGAGTCTCCAATGATATTCAACTTTCTTAATTACATTATTACTAGAACGCGCGTTACTCTGTCACAGTACGCGATTAACGAACAAGAATAAACTGTTACAGGGTAGCAGGATGAGTAATAATTATTCCTAAGTTCTTAGAAATAAGATTTAAAATACAGCTAAAGGAAAGGGTAGACAAGTCAAACAGCCGAACAATGTGTTGCGGAGACGTGCTTGCCGAGGGATGTACAAGTAAGCGGACATAACAATGGACCAATAGGATCGTTTTGTCACAGGTGTTAAGTATGTGATTTAGCTATTTTAGCTGTAAGGCGTGGGCGTTAAGACGAACGTGTCAGTATTGTGTTGGCAGTTCTCGTTATCATAATAAGAATGGGTTTATATAACTTCATTGACACTTACTATGTAATTATTGTAATTTCGATACTAGAGTCTAACCAAGGATTTTTCCCAGAAAAAGGCAGGCAGGTATTTTGTGAAATCTGAAGCTGTTATCGTTCACTATATACCTACACTGCATAATCGGAGTTGATACTAGGTATTTAATGTTCAATAATATAAATTGTTTGAGATTTGTCTGAAGCTGTTAATACTTTCTTCCTGAAAAAAATTACGACAAAAACAGTCACTTCGTGTGTTAATAATACAGTGTGAGAACTATTGCGTGTTTTTTTGTAAATGCTCGAATATAATCAAGATGTTTTTTATATATTTTGGCCATCAAATGTATCAATCTATATTAATCTTATAACCTCATTTTGTCTGTATCGCTAGATGCTTACCTATATTTATTTTAAAAGGTTTTATTACTAATTGATTTTAGAAATATATATTTTTTGTTTTAATGTATCGCGTTGTTAATTATTATTCTTCCTTAACCACCTGTCATTGTACAAAATATGTGTAATAAAAGCGTCTGGTTCCAGGGGCGGACTCACACTGAATTCATTTACGCGATACATCAGTTTTGACGTATTTCGAGTCAAGTGAGAGTCGATAAGTGGGCAAGTTGGGTTCCCGACTCATTTTATTTATTTAAAGTTAAAATAGAACGGCCAGAGGCCGTTCTATTCCGATAACAGTCCGATAACACTAATTAACTAACTATAGATACATTACAAGTTTTAAAAATCATTCATCTCTCGCCCATTCATCCGCAAACTCGTTAAGCGCAGCGAAGGTGCGTGGTACTGGCGACTTAGATCGGACAATGGTACGACAAACGGGGACAGCAAACAACTGATGCTTTCTGTCACGAGAGTAGTTGTTAGGTGTCTATATTCACAAAAATAAATCTCGTGTAGGTTCCAGATGGACGCACTGGCTTCTAATTTGCTCCGAACCAAGGCGTTATATATTCTTCGAATGACCGAGTCCTTTTGAAACTCCCGTGCATTCCTCAGGACAAATCCAAGCCTTAATAAGAACTCCTTAGCTACTGCAATCATGTAGTCTTGGAATGTTAATTTAGTGTCGAAGGTGACAGCCAAGTCTTTTATGGATGTATACCTAGTTATATTTAAGGAACTGAGTTTGTATTGATTTTCAAATCAGTGTCGCTTTCGGCTGAAAATCATGACGTACCATTTTGATGGGTTGACCTCCATTCTATTTGCCACAGCCCTCTCACAGAGCGCGTCCACATCACCTTGAAGTTTCAGGCAATCGTCGTCTGATTATAACTTCCTCATACATCCCCAGATCAACTCTTCCAATCGTAAGCCTATAATGAGCCACCTGGAGATTACTTAAGTGTCACTTCGACCACTGCTTGTTGTATTGGTTCGGAGGCCGCTCGGCTCACTGCACGGGTCGGCGCGGGGTCGATTCCCGTCGGGTCAAATTTCGGAAATTGCCTTTTTGCTCTAGTCTGGGTGGCACTAGGAAGTACCCCCAGACCAATACAATACAATGGTATGGTACACATAGAACAAGCATTGTTTAGTTAGGGACCATACAGTTAGTGTGTTATTTTGGAGATTTAAAATTTTTGATTTAATTTTTATGATTATATTCTTACGATCGGAAGAGTTGATCTGGGGCTGTATGTGTCTGGAACCCAACTTGCCTACTGCCAACTAGTCGAATCACACTTGACTCGCAATACGTTAAAACTGACGAATCGCGTAAATGAATGTGTCACTTTTGACATTTATCCTATTGGAAAACTGTCAAAAGTGGCGTATTTAGTGTGAGTCGAGTCGAGCAACAACAGTTAACAGGTTTGGCCACTGGACCCACCAGGTTTGGTTCTTGACCCACTTATGCACATATTTTGTACATTAACAAGTGGTTAAGTAGGAATAATAATAAACAACACGATACATTAAAAATAATAATATATTTCTAAAAACAATTAGTAATAAAACCTTATAAACAAAGCATAACCTAGAGATATAGACAAAGTGAGGTTATCCTACTATAAATGCGAAAGTTTGTGAGTGTGAATGTTTGTTACTCTTTCAGGCAAAAATTACTGAACGGATTTGGATGAAATTTGGAATACACTTAGTTTATAACTGGGATGAACACATAGGATACTTTTTATGCCGATAATCCCGAAATTTTTGTTAAGTGAAATACTACGTGGGCGAAGTCGCGGGCACAGCTAGTGAGATTAATATATTTGATGGCTTTGTCAAAATGTATTGGTATAAAACCGACATGATAGTGTTCAAGTATTAGAAAAAACACGCAATAATTCTCACACTGTATTATTATTAACACACGAAGTGACTATTTTTGTTGTAATTTTCTTTCAGTAAGAAAGTATAACAATTTGAGACAAACCTAGAACAATTCGTATTTTTGAATATTACCTAAATAGTTTCAACTCCGATTATGCAGTGTATATTGTGAAGGATCACAGCTTTAGATTTTACAAAATACCTGCCGGCCTTTTTTCTTGGATATTTTTTTTGTCAGACCCTAGTATCGGATTATAATAATTAAGTACATAGTAAGTGTCAATGAAATTACATTTATAAACACATTATTTTATGATATTAACGGGAACCGCCAGTTCAGTATCATAATAGTGACACGTTCGTCTTAAGGCCCTCGTATTACAGCTAAAATAGCTAAATCACATACTAAACGCCTGTGACAAAACGATCCTATTGGTCGTTTTTTTCTCCGCTTACTTGTACATCCCTCGGCAAACACGTCTCCGCAACACATTGTTCGGCTATTTGACTTGTCTACTCTTTCCTTTAGCTGTATTTTAAATCTTATTTCTAAGAACTTAGGAATAATTATTGCTCATCCTGCTACCCTGTAACAGTTTATTCCTGTTCCTGACAGAATATCGCGCGATCTAGTAATAATGTAATTATGAAAGTTGAATATCATTCGAGCCCCGATTCCTCATTCTCGTATAATACAATTTGAATTGTATCCGCGATGTTTTCTTGAATAACACGAATACAGTTTGCGTTATTGCTCTTAATGCTATCGAAATATTCTCTAAATTAAGATAATATAAAAAAAAAATATCGGTAGAATAACAAATTTCCACATACATGAACACCCCTGCATGAACTAAGTCGAATGTGTCGCACATCACAGCCACGCCGACCAGCGCCATGACGTGTGTCCTGTTCCTGCTCGACACCGCCGGCCGGCAACACGTCACAGAGATGCAAATCCTTATGAACAACACCCAAACCAGCACAGCAATCGACATAGGAAGATATTGAGGAAATAGGTATACGGATTTCATGTTAACTTTATAATGGATGGTGGCATTAACAGTGTATGCAATCGTTTGGATCATGCCCGCCAGTCCGTATGTCATCACAATGGCTGTTGTTTTCTCGCAACTTATTCTGTGTCTGTGTAGGAGCACCAGCTTTATGTAAGCATATGCTATAGCGAAGAGTGACCAGCACGACATTGAGATGCGCAGGAATTCTTTCATTTTGTATATGTAGCGCGAATAATCGTGAAGTGTGTTTAGTAGCCAGGTTTCTTTATGATCTATTATATATTGTAGGTGAAGTAAGTAGGATACAAAAAGTATACACCGGCAGTATTGCCACAGGGTGCCGGCTGCGACCTGGTTGAGGCTGACGCAGTTGTGCAGGGTGCGCCAGCGCGGCGCCAGCCACCACGCCGCCAGCAGCGCCGCCAGGCACGCCGTGCAGAGCCCGCTGCACACACAACACACTACTACGATCAACTCAGCCTGTCCTTTAAGGTCTTCAAAAGTATAATCCATGATTATTGTTAAACTTCTTTTAAATGATAACAACACGTGCGACCGTCGCGAGTTCAAATAACATAAATATTGAAATTAATAGGTTTTATTTTATTTCATAATTAAATGCTTATCAGTTATGTGTTAAAATTTGAATTAGAGAGATTAACATTGTTAGGTAGGTAAAATAATAATAGGGAGCCCACGATTCCAAATGGTGACTTACTCGATCGCCGTGGAGACCTATTGGATTTTGAAGATTAGATGGTAGAGAAAAGAAAGGTTATATAATGTACACACTTTCACCAATAGGGGTGAAAAATAAGCTCCCATTCGAAAAATTGACGATTCGGACGTGACGCAAGCGTATGGCGATTTTTTGCTAACAAAAAACGCTATTTCGATATACTCAAGCGCATCAGATTATTATACAGAGAAGTCAGCTTGATGGCCGACTCATGCTGGCCCTTCAGAAGCTGCGCCATCAGAAGATGTTAATAAAAAAAACATCCTTACTTTTTTTGTTAATCATTGAATGTGGTAAAATAAAAAAAACACTGTAAATAGTATGAAAATAATAAGGTACTTGTATTTCATTTAATACATTTACTCGTACAGTGGTGACCCAATAAATTTATGGGCCATATTGATGGTTATATATATAGCTACGGTTGCATCCGGTAGGTAGCACTTTTGTCAAGAAAATCTACGCCATCAAAGCTGCGAGAAATAGGTACTTATATTCATTATATTTTACTCATAGATTTTATCACTTATAAAAGTATGGAAATCCCACTTACGCCACTTTCGATCCGCACCGCTAGCTGCAGATCATTTGAGATGCAGCGATAGTGTTCATTTACTTCCCTCTTCACGGCGGCCGTAGAAAGTAGACTCCTTTGTGTACATCTTTACGCTTTCGACACTTGTGGGGTGAGTAGTTGAGTGAGTAGAGTAGCATACACAGGTATCCAACCATATATATAACCATTTAAAAAATACTAGAAATGTGAGTTCGTCACTTTACTAATCCTTGTGGGCTCACGTCAATAGTTTAATGGCCAGGATGGTGAACGAACCCGAAACTCTAACCACTAGGATATTGGTGCTATACCAACTATTAACTATACCACTGAACAGTCACTGGCAAAACGAACGGACTACTATGTTAACTAGCCTGCAAGTGACATCTGGAGCAGTTTATTACACAGACCTTGTGGAAACCGGGGGCAATTTCCGTGCGTTCAAGAGCTTTTGCCATATATACATAATAATATTATTGGAATCATGTTTATTCAGCTCGAGAGTTTAGGTCCAATTAGTCATTAAGATCCATGGTGCCTTATAACTGGTATTCAATCAGCTGTAACAGTGTTGCTTCTATGGTAATCAGCCCATACTATATTTTGTCTCCCGCTTTGCACCGCAGGGAAGAGGTTTTTTTTCATCCAACTTCTCCTATTATTTCTTTCCATTAAATTCGTGCGGGTTCCAAGACAATTTAACTTTTCCCCGAGACTTGTCGAGGGTCAAACCTCGACGTCATTACTACGACGTTTACAGAAGTAACAGTGGTGGAAGTGTGTGGCGGGGCCAGTCCTAAAAAAATACTATTGAACTTAAATTGTCATTTGTTAAAAATCTAAATGTCTTATCTAATGAGAGTATTAAGTCACATATCACAGACATGAATTTATAATTTTCTAGTAGGTACCTTAGTATACATATCAAAAATATTTTTTTATGATGCTAACTCGTTGATCCAATAAGTTTTTAATTAAAATTTATTGTCCATGTCATCAAAACCACCATTTACAATGCAGAGTACTAGATAACCGGATTCCGACCGCTTCATTAACCAAATAATTGCATAACCCCCACGTGGTAACCGCGGTTACAAGAGAAATTACCCTTTTTCTGCCGCCTGAACCCAGCTGACCGGATCGGAACTCATTATACCATGTTTTTGTTGAGAAACAAACCGATTTGTTGTTGCAAAAGTATTTTGCATTATTTATAGGTGCGTGTTGTTGCAAAAGACCGAAATAATACCTACTCATAAAAGGGTAATGTGGCGTTAAAGCTATGCAAAAATGACCCTAAAGATCGATGGAGTAAGATCTTGGATGTATTCATGATAGTGTTGCAGGTATTGTAGAGAATCTCGTGATCTGGAGAATGCTAAAAATGCAATGTTTTCTCGTTCTTCCGCACCCATGATGACGTTCAATGCGCTCTGTGACACGCAGCATTTAAAGTTAGGGTTGCTTCTCGTGTCTCGAACACGGAATCAATAAATAATATAAATAATTTCATGTTGCATCTTTATTGTAAACATAAAAAACCCTTCCATCATTTAGTACCTAACTTCAAAATCACAAATAATAGGTACTGAGTATTTGGCATACATACATGGTGTATAAATATAGAGTACAAAACATAAATCGTGTATAAATATAGTCAAAATTCGAACACTTTTTGAATATTTATGTCCCGCCACTTTAGAAAAAAAATCGGTAGGTACCTTATTGCAAATACTATGCAAAAATTGTAGTAGCATTTGCTTGCATCTTGCTGGCAGCTACTCGTTAATACAGTTTACAATGTTTTAAAGCTGTGATAGCCGATTGGTTTAAGCACGCGTCTTGCGGGCATCAGGTCTTGGGTTCAAACCCCGGCTCGCATTTTTCGAAATCTATGTGCGAATCATAATTTATACATTATATGATTATCACTTGCTTACGGTAAAGGAAAACATCGTGAGGGAACCTGCAGGTCTTAGAAGATCGAACCAATTTTCGAAAGACATGTGAAATCCGCCAACCCGCACTGGGCCAGCGTGGTGGATTATGGCCTGAATCCCCCTTGTGTTGAGGGGAGGCCCACGCCCAGGAGTAGAAAATCAAAAGGGCATTTTTTTATTATTATTATTTCTAGTGCATACGATGCGTTCAATGGCCGAAAAACGAAAGTGGTGAAAATATTCAAAAATGTTATTTAAATCCAGCAGGAATTTAAGTTTATTTTGAGATAATGCAAAAAGTAATTTTAATTAATAAAATTAATGGTTTTCTTCAAACCGTCTAGGACTATATAGCTAGGGACTTAATTGCAACATATTTCCATTTAAAACACTGACACCCCTACCTGTAATAAACGCGAGCGCACACGCAATCGGTGGCGATAGTATTAAAAATTGCGCTGGATAATTTTTTTTAAAGGCGATTTTTTATTTATTTTAAATGTAGGTATACTTACTCTATCATTTTCAAGATTGAAGAATTGAAACATTTTTTTCAACATCAATATGAACATCTTCACATAATATATTTTTGGGGAAATATTTATTGAATCGGTCTAAAAAAGTTGAACGAAAGAAGTAGATTAATTGTCATCTGTCTCCTCTTCCGCGCAACTTGGTCTCTCTCTTCCTACCTTCGTTCAGAAAAAACAATTATTTATAAACATATTGTACTAGACTCTACCTAAGTTTTTATCTTGGACAGGGTAGGTATTAATCGTAATGTTACAAAACAAATTCAAATAGACACAGAAAAAGATGCTAAAATAACGTTTGAAGTTCTACCAAGTTTAGACTGTACCATGTCATGAACTCGTACTCTAAGTGACTCTTAAGTAATCAGCAGACGGCACACTATAGGCTTACGATCAGAAGGGTTGATCTGCGAGTGTATGAGTCGGGAACCCAATTTACCTACTGCCAACTTGTCAACTTCTGACACTTGACTTGAAATACGTCAAAGCTGACGTGTCGCGTAAATGAATACGTCACAGTTGTCAGTTTTCCTATTGGAAAGCTGTTAAAAGTATGAGTCGAGCAACAGCGGTTAACAGATTGAGCTCTTGGACCCGGACCCTATTATTAAACATATTTTGTACATTAACAGGTGGTTAGTGAGGAATAATAATAAACAACACAATACATTAAAACACGAAAATATATTTCTAAAAACAACAAGTATGTATACCTAGCGATATAGACAAAGTGGGGTTATGATTTATACATTTGATGGCCCTGTCAAAATATATAAAATATCTTGATAATTTTCGAGCATTTACAAAAAAACACGCAATATTTCTCACACTGTATTATTAACAGACGAAGTGACTGTTTTAGTTGTAATGTAATACTTTCAGGAAGAAAGGAAGAAAGTTAACAACTTGTGACAAATCTAGAACAATTTGTATAATTGAATATTAAATAGTATCAACTCCGATTATGCAGTGTATATAGTGAACGATAAACGCTTCAGATTTTTTCAAAATACCTGCCCGCCTTTTTCTGCGATATTTTTTCTTGGTTAGACTCTAGTATCAGATTACAATAGTTATATAGTACGTGTCAATGAAATTACATTTATACAGTTATTATTATTATGATATTAACAAGAACCGCCGGTTAAATAAAACAAAATTAACGCTCTCGTCTTATAGCTAAAATAGCTAAATCACATGCTAAACGCCTGTGACAAAACGATTCTATTGGTCGTTTTTTTTCTCCGCTTGTACATCCCTCGGCAAGCGCGTCTCCGCAACACATTGTTCGGCTATTTGACTTGTCTACCCTTTCCTTTAGCTTATTTTAAATCTTATTTCTCAGAACTTAGTAATAATTATTGCTCGTCCTGCTGCCGTGTAACAGTTTATTCCTGTTCGTTGATCGCGTACTGTGACAGAATATCGCGCGATCTAGTAATAATGTAATTAAGAAAGTGGAATATCATTGGAGACTCGATTCCTCAGTCTCGTATAATACAATTTGAATTGTACCCGGGATGTTTTCTTGAATAACACAAATACAGTTTGCGTTATTACTCTTAATGCTATTGAAATATTCTCTAAAACCACATATTTAAATGGATAAGGCTCGGTAATATACATACGTGCCACATACAGGAACACCCCTGCATGAACTATGTCGAATGCGTCGCACATCACAGCCACGCCGACCAGCGCCATGACGTGTGTCCTGTTCCTGCTCGACAACGCCGGCCGGCAATACATCACAGAGATACAAATCCTTATGAACAACACCCAAACCAGTGCAGCCATCGCAATAGGAAGAAATTGAGGAAATAGGTATTCGGATTTATCGGTAATTTCATAATGGATGGTAGCATTAACAGTGTATGCAATCTTTTGGATCATGCCCGCCAGTCCGTATGTCATCACAATGGCTGTTGTTTTCTCGCAGCTTATTCTGTGTCTGTGCAGGAGCACCAGCTTTACGTAAGCATATGTTATAGCGAAGAGCGACCAGCACGACATTGAGATGCGCAGGAATTGTTGCATTTGGACCATTAAGGGCGTATAATCTAAAAGTGTGTTGAGTACCCAGGTTTCTTTACGATCTATTAAATATTGTATGCCACGTGAGAAGTATACATTAAGTATACACTGGCAGTATTGCCACAGGGTGCCGGCTGCGACCTGGTTGAGGCTGACGCAGTTGTGCAGGGTGCGCCAGCGCGGCGCCAGCCACCACGCCGCCAGCAGCGCCGCCAGGCACGCCGTGCATAGCCCGCTGCACACACAACTCACTACTGCGACCAACTCAGCCTGTCCTTTAAGGTCTTCAAAAGTATAATCCATGATTATTGTTAAACTTCTTTTAAATGATAACAACACGTGCGACCGTCGCGAGTTCAAATAACATAAATATTGAAATTAATAAGTTTTATTTTATTTCATAATTAAATGCTTATCAGTTATGTGTTAAAATTTGAATTAGAGAGATTAACATTGTTAGGTAGGTAAAATAATAATAGGGAGCCCACGAGTTATATAATGTACATCCTTTCACCAATAGGGGTGAAAAATAAGCTACCATTCGAAAAATTTACGGTTCGGACGTGACGCAAGCGTATGGCGATTCTTTTCAAACAAAAAAAACGCTATTTTGAAATTCTCAAGCACATCAGATTATTGTACAGAGAGTTCAGCTAGCCGTGCTGGCCCTTAATCAGAAAATGTTTAATATTTTTTTTCCTCATTACTATTTTTTTAATCATTGCATGTGGTAAAATAAAAAAAAACACGGTATATAGTATGAAAATAATACGGTACTTGTATTTCATTTAATACATTTACTCGTACAGTGGTGACCCAATAAATTTATGGGGCCATCTGGATGGTATTTAGCTACGGTTGGATCCGGTAGGTGGCACTTTTGTCAATAAAATCTACGCCATCAAAGCTGCGAGAAATAGGTACTTATATTCATTATATTTTACTCATAGATTTTATCACTTATAAAAGTATGGAAATCTCACTTACGCTACTTTCGATCCGCACCGCTAGCTGCAGATCATTTGAGATGCAGCGATAGTGTTCGTTTACTTCCCTCTTCACGGCGGCTGTAGAAAGTAGACTCCTTTGTGTACATCTTTACGCTTTCGACACTTGTGGGGTGAGTAGTTGAGTGAGTAGAGTAGTATACACAGGTATAACCATTTAAAAAATACTAGAAATGTGAGTTCGTCACTTTACTAATCCATGTGGGCTCACGTCATCAACCTTAAACTCAAACCACTAGGATATTGGTGCTATACCAACTATTAACTATACCACTGAACAGTCACTGGCAAAACGAACGGACTACTATGTTAACTAGCCTGCAAGTGACATCTGGAGCAGTTTATTACACAGACCTTGTGGAAACCGGGGGCAATTTCCGTGCGTTCAAGAGCTTTTGCCATATATACATAATAATATTATTGGAATCATGTTTAATCAGCTCGAGAGTTTAGGTCCAATTAGTCATTAAGATCCATGGTGCCTTATAACTGGTATTCAATCAGCTGTAACAGTGTTGCTTCTATGGTAATCAGCCCATACTATATTTTGTCTCCCGCTTTGCACCGCAGGGAAGAGGAATTTTTTTCATCCAACTTCTCCTATTATTTCTTTCGATTAAATTCGTGCGGGTTCCAAGACAATTTAACTTTTCCCCGAGACTTGTCGAGGGTCAAACCACGACGTCATTACGATGACGTTTACAGAAGTAACAGTGGTGGAAGTGTGTGGCGGGGCCAGTCCTAAAAAAAATACTATTGAACTTAAATTGTCATTTGTTAAAAATCTAAATGTCTTATCTAATGAGAGTATTAAGTCACACATCACAGACATGAATTTATAATTTTCTAGTAGGTACCTAAGTACTCGTATACATATCAAAAATATTTTTTTATGATGCTAACTCGTCGATCCAATAAGTTTTTAATTAAAATTTATTGTCCATGTCATCAAAACCACCATTTACAATGCAGAGTACTAGATAACCGGATTCCGACCGCTTCATTAACCAAATAATTGCATAACCCCCACGTGGTAACCGCGGTTACAAGAGAAATTACCCTTTTTGCAGCCGCCCGAACCCAGCTGACCGGATCGGAACTCATTATACCATGTTTTTGTTGAGAAACAAACCGATTTGTTGTTGCAAAAGTATTTTGCATTATTTATAGGTAATTGTTGTTGTAAAAGACCGAAATAATACCTACTCATAAAAGGGTCGTGTGGCGTTAAAGCTATGCAAAAATGACCCTAAAGATCGATGGAGTAAGATCTTGGATGTATTCATGATAGTGTTGCAGGTATTGTAGAGAATCTCGTGATCTGGAGAACGCTAAAAATGCAATGTTTTCTCGTTCTTCCGTACCCATGATGACGTTCAATGCGCTTGGTGGAACGCGACATTTAAAGTTAGGGTTGTTACTCCTGTCTGTCGGTCACGGAATTAATAAAAACGATAAAAAAATTTATGTTGCAACTTTATTGTAAACATAAAAAAACCCTTCCATAATTTAGTACATAACTTTCTAAATCCTAAATAATAGGTACTGAGTGTCGAGACATGGTGTATAAAAATAGTCAAAATTCTAACACTTTTTGAATATATATCTCCCACCACTTCAGAAAAAAAATTTGGTAGGTACCTTATCGCAAATAATACGCAAAATTGTAGTAGCATTTTCGTTAATACAGTTTACAATGTTTTCTAGGTCATTGGATGCGTTCTATTGCCGAAACACGAAAGTGGTGAAAAATATTCAAAAATGTTATTTAAATCAAGCAGGAATTTAAGTTAATTTTGAGATAATGCAAAAAGTAATTTTAATTAAAAAAAATTAATGGTTTTCTTCAAACTGTCTAGTTCTATATAGGTAGGTACTTAATTGCAAAATATTTCCTTTTAAAACACTGACACCCCTACCTGTAATGAACGCAAGCGCACACGCGAACTGTGGCGATAGTAAAAGAAATTGCGGTGGAGAAATTTTTCGATTTTTTTTTATTTAAATGTAGGTATACTTACTCTATCATTTTCAAGATTACAATTGAGACTTTTTTCTGCATTTTTTTCAACATATACATGAGTTTCTTAACTTATATTTTTGGGGAAATATTTATTGAATCGGTCTAAAAAAGTTGTACGAATGAAGTAGATTAATTGTCACCTGCCTCTTCTTCCGCGTAACTTGGTCTCTCTCTTCTTACCTTCGTTCAGAAATACCAAACCATTTATAAGCTTATTGTACTAGACTCTACCTAAGTTTTTATCTTGGAAAGGGTAAGTAATAATCGTAATGTTTCAAAACAAATTCAAATAAACACAGAAAAAGAACCTGCTAAAACAACGTTTGAAGTTTCTACCAAGTTTACTGACTTTAAGACACTATTATCAATTAACTATTACATCAAAACAATTTGAAACAACAATAATTATACCTTCTAATAGTGGCCCAGACCTACACGCAGTATTAAAATCATGACACGCCTTTTTTGCATAACAATAAGTTTCAAGTTGCAACGATTTTGAATATAGGTACCGGTTCTGATGTTGTAATTCTACAATCGATGTCGTGACTGCTCGAGATTCATGTAGGTACCTACTTATCGAGAATGATACCTGGTATGAGGATCTAGGCGTAGTAGGTACCTTATCTAGAAAAAAATCATGTATCATGATAATAAGCTGTGAAAGCCGATTGGTTAAAGCACGCGTCTTGCGGGCACCAGGTCTTGGATTCAAACCCCGGCTCGCACCTCGGATTTTTCGAGTGCGAATCATATATTCAATACATTCAATCACTTGCTTACGGTGAAGGAAAATATCGTGAGGAAACCTGCATGTCTTAGAAGATCTAACCAATTTTCGAAAGACATGTGAAATCCGCCAACCCGCACTGGGCCAGCGTGGTGGATTATGGCCTGAATCCCCCTCGTGTTGAGGGGAGGCCCGTGCCCAGGAGTGGGACGTCAAAAGGGCTAAATTTTTATTATTATTATTATGATAATATTTACTCGCTTTCGGCAATGTCATTTAGTGAAGCTATAATATAAAAAAGGGTGTGTGTTTTTACTTAATTCTTATCCTAAACGGCTTGACCGATTTTTTTTATACTTATAGGTTTACCTGATTAGTTCTTAGCTATAGTTGGGGGGCCCTGTAGATGCCGCTATATATCAACATCCGGATAATACACTAGCGAAGCAAATAATTTTGCCGCAAGAAAATATAAAAAAAGTTATGAAAATATTGCTCAATGATTTGATTCAATAGGCTTTCATAATAAATTTTAATTGTTATCAAGGAACCACCGCTAATTAAACACCAACAAAGTGGAAATCAGGTATGTCTGTTATGTTCTGTTCACATAATTATTATCTTCAAGGAGACCTTCCACTGAAAGCTTTAAAATAATCTCGTCTTTAAAATAACCCATTTTTTATAGTTGTCTATATTTTTTACGTATTAAGTTAGCATTTAAATTAAAAATTAAGATCATTTTTAAGCATTCTGTTCGATTATACTTAATTATCAAATTTAAATTAAACTACTATTGTAAGTAACTGAATGAATAATAAAAATCTTAGTAGGTATTTTTTTGTAAAATATTTATTCATAATGTAGCTCTAACTTAACTTTTAATTTACTTGTAAAATCTAAAGCTTTGTATAAACACTGATAAATCAAAAAGGTAAAATAATTATTATTACAAAACATTTGTCGTAACCTCGCTTATTCATTGCATAGCTGTGAATGGACCACACATATTATTGTATATCACGAATTTAATTACAAACGCACTTAATTACAATTGATACGTTTAAAATGCGGTTAACATGACCTCGGTGTGAGGTCAAAGTTAAAAATGTTGATAGGTAATTTTTTTTTTAAGATGTTTTGAATTTATTGAGAACATAATTCAGTTAATTAAGTAACTATATATTATATAAGTACCTACCTATATGACGGTGGCCGCATCACATAAGCGAAAATATGTTTATACATCGCCGTCGCATCGCAATCGCTTTATCGGTCCTTGTTGCAGTAGGTACAATCGAAATCTATTAAATAAATCTCTATCATCATTACTCTATTTCTTGAAGATATTAGCACATATGCATTGTTACTATTACCAACACACACATACTCTCTACAATCAAGACCTATACCCTGTACCTACCCTGTACCTATACCCTGTCAGATTTAAGTTATTATCCATAATATTATTCTGAGAGAGTAAAAACAAAATTTAATGTTGAATATGTGTGTTAGTGCTAAGGAACTTTAGTGCATTTCGCTGATAGTATGCTCTATCTGTTTCAATTGAAAGTCTATTAGATATTTTGTCTCACTCATTCACTCAGCTTTGTCAGACATGCAACTATAATCGCTAAAAGTTATCGCTGAACCATTGCATAATGCGGCCGACTTAATCCATTTACTGAACCTTGACATTGTCAAATACTTATCTACTAAACAATATTATGTCATTGTAACTAACCTATACGAGAATAGCCAATCTTAGTGGTTTGTTTTTTGATACCTATAGTCGGTGCCAATTCAAGTAAGGAGCAGGTTTTTAAGAAGTACCTAGTCTTAATGTAGTGTAAAGATAGTGGCACCGACTCCATTGAAAGAAATTAGAAGGTCTCTAGTTATTTCTAGCTTTTAAGTCCACCCAGGTTTTTGTGTAGTCGGTTTAATTTTTTCATTAAAATAAGTATTTTTTTTATAATTTTTAGTGATCAACTACACACGTATTGAATTCTTGGTGACCGTAAATCGTCCATATTTGTCAAACTACTGAACCGAATTTGATAAAATTTATATGGGACCACCCTTTCGAACTAAAAAGAATTTTCCAAATCGGTCCACAATTTTATGGACGGAGTAATAGGTGAACATCCATCAAAATATTATTTAAATTAAATTAAGAACCTCCTCATTTTTTTGGAAGTCGGTTAAAAAACGTACTGCACCAAAACCCATGGTAGAGCAACAGTTCCTAATGTTCCCGCTCTCGCCGATATTGTAACAAACTCATGAATATTAACAATGATGTCTGTCTGTCTGTCGTTCCGCTACGTGTTGCAACACTTTCGAACATGTGTTCGTGCTGATTGTTTTTAATTATTTCACTGCTCTACATTCGATATGGGAGAGTTCGTAGAGTGTGGGAATTTTCCTTGAAAATAATAATGTTTAATTATGCCAATGCAAAATGTTTTAACCCCATCGCCTGTAACTTGCTGGTGTATGTACATTTGCTCGTTGGTGTATATTACTTACTAGCTGAGCCCGCGACTTCGTCCGCGTGGAATTTTGATCCTTTCTTAGGGGATGTCTACGTCATAGTAGCTTTATGCATGCAAAATCTCAGCCCGATCGGTTTTAAATTGACAAAGTTTCACACAAACTTTCATGCCCTATTTTATACCCTTGGGGGTAGAATTAATCAAAATCCTTCTTAGCGGATGCCTACGTCATAACATCTACCTGCATGCCAAATTTCAGCCCGATCCGTCCAGTGGTTTGGGCTGAGCGTTGATAGATCACTATGTCAGTCAGTCAGTCACCTTTGAGTTATATATGTTTAGATAAATATCTCCCTCAAGTCGGTTCTTGCTCCACAGAAGTGTTTAAATAAAATTGACTTAAACCTAGGTTAATGAAGTACCTATCAAGCGGGCGATTCAGTTAGATAGAGAAATCCTTGGTACTTAAATAGTAGTTAAATTACTTATTTACAAAAGCAATGACAGAAGTCATGACCAGTAAGGGTGATTTATTCGCGGAAGTCGTGACCTTAGACAGAATCATAAATTATTTTAACAAATCTATTATTTACATACCTGGAAGTGTATTAATAAGTGATTTATTTGCTTACAAACTAAGGTTATCTAATTTGTTGGACCTTTATTTAAAAATAAATAATCGGTAGTACCTACTAACGTCCTTTTTTCTACGGTCAAAATATTCAACGGATATTGAGCCTTATTGTTTAGGTAGTTAGTTTATAAAATTGAGGCTCTATCTTCCTCAACTCCATTTTTATCTACAGTTGTGTTAAAGAAATACTAATGGTATGGCTCCCACTTTGCCGACATGATGGGGAGTGGGAATTTGGATAGAGGGGAGGGAAAGCGGTTTGGCTTCTAGCGCTCTTAGTCATAGTTCAAAACGCAGCTATTATAGCTACTTTACACCGATATACTGTGAGAGGGTCGTAAAGTCCTGGACTTTGGTAGCCATCTTCTACTATATAAAAATAAGTCAGGTTTTCCTTCCTGACGCTATAACTCCAGAACGCACGAACCGATTTCCACGGTTTTGCATTCGTTGGAAAGGTCTCGGGCTCCGTGAGGTTTATAGCAAAGAAAATTCCGGAAAAAATTCAACAGAACGCGGACGGATTCGCGGGGCACAGCTAGTGTTATCTAAATATCTGGATAATAATCAGCCAGGAACGTCTATAGATAGTGGCGAGTGCGCCGATATGGACCTTATATTACTACCCTGGCATACTAAGCACAAATAACGTAATTCTTGTGGTTGTCTCCTAACTGTAAGGAGTACCCAGTTTAACTGCATAATATTTCTGCAGCAATTCCGACATTTTGTAATTGTACACTAGTTGTCGTTCGAATAAGGCACAAGTGTCTGATGTTTTGTCACCACATAACATGACCAAATGTCTAAGTTAAACAAACTGGTAAAGCCCTGTGAAAAAAGGTATTAGGGTGAAATACCAATTAGCTGTGCTATGAAACGGGCCCGCCCTATTTGACCAATAGGAGCGCTTCATTTCCTATCAAATTGAACTGAGTCGGGTGAAGCTGAGGAAATGAAGTGATCCTATTGGTCGAAGCTGATGGGCCCGCGTCATGGCACAGCCTAGTAGACGGTCAGCCTTAGGGTGAGTTAGACAAAGTTAGTTAGTTAAATCTCGAAGTTAATTTGAAGAAAATCTTTTCCCTCGATTTAGCGTGATGCATAGTTAAACTTACAAACACACACACTTTGACTTAATTAGTAGGGATTGAAAGTATCTTAAGTATTTTCGTACGACAGCTTCTCGAAGTGGTTCGAACGTAGACCGCTCGGGTCACTGCACTGAGTGGTTGCGGGTTCGATTCCCATCGGGTTACATTTCGGAAATGGCTTTTTTTAATTTTTTCCCAAGTCATGGTCTCACTGGGAACGACCCAGTCCAAGCATTGTTGAGTTGAGACCATACCACCATACCACCTTGCCATATATGTTTTGATTCTACTTTAGTATTATAAAAAAACTGTTGAACTAAATAGGTCCCAACAAAAACCGTTATTCTCACGTAACGTACGCGACATACCGTATGTCTTATTGCATAAGGTTCCTAATTGCTTTTTTGCGATCGCATACCGGCGTTCATTGCGCGGTTGCTTGCGCAAACGCAGTCAGACGGTGACATAACTGTTAACTTACCCTATATGTTTAATTGGGCCTTGCAACCCTTAATTAAGTAATTTAATAGATTAGAATCGCTTTTAAGAATACATACAATGAAAGAAAACGGTATTATCTACTATATAAAAATAAGTTGGGTTTTCCTTCCTGACGCTATAACTCCAGAACGCACGAACCGATTTCCACGGTTTTGCACTCGTTGGAAAGGTCTCGGGCTCCGTGAGGTTTATAGCAAAGAAAATTCAGGAAAAAATTCAACAGAACGCGGACGGAGTCGCGGGGCACAGCTAGTCTTATATATAAAATTCTTGTGTCACAATGCTAGTTATACTCCTCCGAAACGGCTCGACCGATTTTTATGATATTTTATATGCATATTCAGTAGGTCTGAGAATCGGCTACTATCTATTTTTCATACCCCTAAAAGACAGGACACACGTCTGTCGGGTCAGCTAGTATTTATTTAAGAATTAAACAAGTACTTTGTAATGTAGAGTCTTTACTGACAACTGAAACTAAATTCTAAGCCACTATATGCTCTACTATTTGAATTGGAATAAATAAATGAATTAGGGTACTTATATTATATAGTTAACTATACCTAAAAATATTTAATAATTCCGTTTTTATTTCTTAGTTTTTCATTGAAAACGAAATTAGTACTTTTTCGCGTGAGAACTAAACTTTGTTTTATCTACCAAATTAGGTTAATATTGGTAATATTCTTAGAGTTTTATTTACCACTAGCTGTGCCCCGCGACTTCAAAACAATTGGGTTAAAAAGTATCCTATATGTTAATCCCGGTTATAATCTATCTGTGTTCCAAATTTCATCCAAATCCGTTCAGTAGTTTTTGCGTGAAGGAGTAACAAACATACATACATACATACATCATACATACTCACAAACTTTCGCATTTATAATATTAGTAGGATGGTTCCGTTCTTCAACTTCGGTCCATATCGCCGTATCTCTCTCGTTATCTGCTTACTGCCTAATGGCAGCAAGATTGATGATGACAGGCCGTTACGCAAAATAATAAATGGTTCGAATGTTTAAACCATTTTAGTTTCTAACTCTATTTATGGTTGATTTTTGAATGCGTATGCTGTTACCTAATGGCTACTGCAATTTGGTAAACTGAGTGGACTGCGTTGTTAGTCTCGCGGAAGTAAAGTGTGGATAAGGTTTTGAACGCGATATTCGAGTCAGAGAAAACCTTAGTACTTTTTCTATTTGTGAACTTTTGGGAACATGGAAAACTATTTATCATGCATTTTTGTTTTTATACTTACAGCAAAGTTGGTAAACAGGTGTTCGACCCACCGTACCCTCAATTACCGTTGTCTATAGATACTTATAATACCAAATTCATAGCTCGCACGTTCCTGACCTGAAGGAGAGTGGGTCAGAAAAGAGCAAGGTTAGGCTTCCAGCTCCCTTACTTATCATACGAAACGCAGCTACAATAGCTAGGTACTTTACACCAATCTTCTGTGTAAATATGTAGAGTCCGTATGTAATCTGTAGTCAATTGACTATAGCTTGGCTCTACCATCGTCTATCGTGCAAGCTTTCGTATTAAGAATACCTACAATGGTAAAAGGTTCCCTCTATAAAAATTTGATACAATGCTTCCCTGTCGATTCCGTCAGGGAAGGCAGGCGCGATGGTGTACTATTATTAGTAGGAGGTGTTTTATCCCGCCTTCACTATGCCAGCAAGGCGGGTGATATTGTAGAGTACATCCGAGTGAAGAGCAATGTCTCATTGAGAATTCAGCTGTGGGAATAGTCACAATGCTAGTTTCGTGGCGTTTGTGGTTAGGGTCCCCACTGAAAGGCTGTCATCTTTCATGCAGGAAGATTACTGACCGAAGGGTGTGATGTTCAGGCGTTTTCGGGGCGATTGCAGTCGTCACTATAGTTAATTTTTATTACAAATATGTATGATAGTATATAAGGTATATTTATCTATAGGCCTGAGATGCCTGGTTAGAAATAAATCAATTATAATGTTGCATCAATCATTAGTACTTATTCGTTTCGACAAGCAACGCTTGTATCGACCTGTGTTGGTCTAATAAGTGGTTTGGGAAAGGCGGCGCGAATTTAAAGCCAACTTAACAGGCTTTGGTGACCCAAATACTTAGATCGAGTGGCGAAATATCGAAGGTTTTGTTGTATAAGGCTTAGGGCGCTAATTTAGGTTAAGAAAAACAAACTAATAATCGTCGGTGCCAATTTTGTTGGAGTCAATCCACGACTTAACTAAATTACACACATTTGAAAGTATATCCGTCTCACTGTATGTCGAAATCACGAGGAGGATGACAATACCTTTGTAGTTGTGTACAAACATCATTAGCGTAGCGACGCTTTCGTAGTGGCGTCACGACGCTTCCATAGTGGCGGCGCCATGTTACCATAGTGGCGTCGCGACGCTGTCCATAGTGGCGTCACCATGCTACCATAGTGGCGTCGCGATGCTTTAATAGTGGCGTCACGACGCTCCCGTAGTTGCGTGGCGACGCTTCCATTGTGGCTTCGCCATGTTACCCATAGTGGCGTCGCGACGCTTCCATAGTGGAGTCGCGACGCTTCCATAGTGGCGTCGCCATGTTACCATAGTGGCGTCGCGAAGCTTCCATAGTGGCGTGGCGACGCTTCCATTGTGGCTTCGCCATGTTACCCATAGTGACGTCGCGTCGCAACCCTTCTGTAGTGGCGTCGCGACGCATTCTTAGGGGCGTCGTCATGATACCATAGTCACGTCGCGATGCTTTCATAGTGGCGTTGCGACGCTTTCATAGTGGCGTCGCCAAGTTACCATAGGCCTTGCCGGTGCAAAATGTTTTTTTATCTGATTGTCGCTTTTTTTATTGAGCTAATCAAAAACGGTTTGCGGCACATTGCAGCAAAGTCTAGCACCGGTACAATCGTAAAATTTTCGAAAAAACATAATGACTATGTTGGTGCAAAATGATTTTTATCCGATAGCCGTTTTGTTTATTGAGACCGAGAGACCGATTTGCAGCACAGCGCAGCACATGCCTAGCACAAGTCAGCACACTAAGCTTTGTGCTGGCTTGTGCTCGGCATGTGTTTTATTCAAAATCAAAATGGCCATGCTAACTTCTTGGATATAATATGTGATAAGGTGCGCGTGAGTCGACAAATTATTCTGTTATCATGATGCGTCGCGTGATTATTTGAATTACTATAATAACGTAATGACATAATGCAGTTTTATCTTTTAAATTGTTTGGGTAACCTTATGACTAAGTTTATAAAGCACTTATAGTGATTAAGTTTTTTATTATAAGTAAGTACCTACTTGTAGGTAATCTAGGAATTTCTTACAAGTCTTGTAATCGATGTATTACAATGCATACTGAAACCCTTAAAACTTTTATCCTTATTTTGATTTGATACAATTTGTAAATGATAATAGTTACCTACCAGTATTGTTAATAAAAATAGATTTAAATACAAAATAAAAATCAATTTATTAATTTTAAAATTCACCATTGTGTATTAAAATTGTTTTAAAATACAAAATAAATCATAAAAAAATCCGGCTCCTAGAAGCACTTAGAGCACTAAACAGGCAAAAATAATTAATTAAATTATTAAATCTGTTCGCACCGAATCCAAATAAATCATGGAGGAAGTGTTTTTTTTGTTTTTGTTAATATCTCTGTCTATTTATGTCAGACGGTTGATCCTGAACAAGTGGGATACAAAAGTTCCCCTATTGGAAATACAGTCGCGGTCGTAAATGTTTCCTAAAACCTTGTTGCTAGTGTTAGCATGTTTTGAACGTCACTGTACCAAATGCGTAATTTTGTTGCGTTTCACTAGAAAGCAAGTGAGTTGACTATTGATGATTTGACTCGGCAGTCCGATGAATAGGCAATATTGTATTTCTCATAAAATTGTTATTATAGATTGCAAAGAACTTCTGATTTGCAATGTGTTAAAGCAAATATTTTGTAAGGTACTCAGCATTTTACGCTCCCTAGTCTATAGAATCTACGTAATAACAATAAAGGTATATAAATCAATAAATAAATATCGCCAGACTAACACACCAACTGTATGGACACTCAAACTAAGCTAAGCTTGTAGTATGGGTACCGTACTGGGTACTGGGGGCGATCCCAGTGACACCTAGACCAGGGCAAATTACGAAAAGGCCATGAATGGCAAACTATATAGGCAACTAATTTTCCATATTTTATATATTTTACGTAAACGCTACCGACTTTCGCAAACGTAAAACTCATGGTAGAGCTATAAATTCCTTGAGATACCTAGTGAATTAGGAAGTTATGACACGGTGGATGGGTACATACATAAAATAATACAACCTTTGTACGTAAAGGTCACCGGAACAATATGAAGCGCTTGAATCTAGACATTATGGAACATTATTTAGAGTGCATTTTTATTTATTCCTCATCACATTACTAGAACTTCCGTTAGCTCCTCCAACTAAGCTAAAAGCTTGTGCTAGGAGTAGGCTTACGTCAATAGTTTAATAGTATCCGAGATGGGTATCTCTAACCATTAAACTGAACTCATAGATAAATTTGGTTTCTTTTTCAAAATTGGTTGCCCATAAAGAATTTAAATTATTTGCTTATTATAGGGTAAAATTATACCAAACTCGAAGACTGCGAATCGTTAGGAGGCGCAAGGCTGTGAGATATTATCCGGGTAATATCACAGACAAATTGCTACAGTCGGTAAAACAAGTGTAAAACACATCAAAATAATCCTACTTCAACGAATACCAGTTTTCTAATGTTCGCTGTGTGGTGAAGATCCCTTGGATCCTGTGGATTGAGTCTAGAAATATAAGTTAACTTGAAAATTCTGAACAGAATACTATGACTTTGACTTTGGATACAGTTACAAATCATAAGCGTCTTAATTTCAAATTTAGTGAAAAGAAAAGAAAATTTATTACACTAATTACACTAATTACTAGGTGAAACAGAAAGGGCATACTATTTTTTTTGCAACTTTACTTTGTAAATCTAAAACTATCGGTTTTGTGGGACTGTTGAAGTACTGAAGGTTTTGTAGACTTGTGAAATATGTCAACAGTTGTATGTAACCCTGTAACACCGCTTATTTTTCAAATTTTCTCCAAAGCTGATAGTTTTAGAGATACAAAGTTAAGTTTTGAAAAAAAAGGATACCCTTTCTGATTCTGTTTCAACCTGTATCAGCACGATAAGAATTAAATAAAATTCCATTAAATGATTGTTTTTGGTACAATAGGATTATGAAATAATTCTCAATAAAAATCGTTATAAATTATCAAACTTTACCACGTTCATAACACTTGTGCGCCCAACTGTACGCTCTTTGTTTTCCACATTATTGTGTTGTACGCATCAAGATCTCGCATTTTCGTCTCGCATCGAAACTCTAGGCTTTAATTACGCTATGTACTTACTTAAACAAAGGCGTTAAGACATAACCGTTGAAGATAATGTTCACGGAACCCATTATGACGGTGCGGATTCCAAGCTAGTCTAAATAAGACAGATCCCCAAGGATCAGGCTGCTAACGCTCAATATTTCATAGCTACTGATAAAAGAATCCGGGCATAGGGTCGTAGGGGCAACTGATGATAAAAACTTATTGAAAATGACCAAAACTTAGTTTAGGGTTAGACGAGGCTTTATCTAATCTTATACCTATTAATAATAATGTAATTTTATGTCCTCCTGGGCACGGACCTCCCCTAAATGTGAGGGGGATTCAGGCCATAATCCTCGCTAGCCCAGTAGAGGTCTGATTTCACATGTCTCAAAAATGCGTTAGATTTTCTAAGACATACAGGTTTTCTCACAATGTTTTGGTTCATTGTAAGCAAGTTATAATCATATTAAAATTATGATTTGTACATAGATTTCGGAAAACCCAGAGGTGTGTTTAACACCTCCTGGGCTCAAAGGCTAAACCAATCGGCTATCACTGCTTAATCTTTATACCTATCTCATCTTAAATTGTAATGTTCTCCAACTTTAACCTTTTGTTAGTAAAGGACAACTTCCGTGTTCACGACTCCTAACAATTGTGCGACAAAAATATCAAGGCTGAAATATGAAACACGTTTCTTTTTCAATTTTAAAGTTTACATTTCTATCCTTACTTACTTATTCCATGACACGTTTAAGATGGTAGAGCCAAGCTGTAGTCAACTGACTACAGCTCATATACGGGCTGGCTCTCCTGGGTAGTACCACCCTCTCACAGAAGATCGGCATAAAATAGCTATTATAGCTGCTTTTTGTACGATGGGTCCGAGAACCGACAGCTCAAGTCCCTTTCCCAAGGCGCTTTCGGTCAGAGGAAGGCATTTCCCTCTGCGCCACTCCCCTTCCGGTCGGCAACGTACGAGCAATGCCTTTGGTATTGCAAGCATATATAGGCTACGTTAATTGCTTAACGTCACGCGAGTCGTACGCTTGTATGCCGACTTCATTCTGTATACAAACAGTGTAATATTTTTTATGGGAGGTACTCTCGCTCCACACTCCTACCACTGTTACACCTGTAAGCCAGGATCGACAATGGTGACCAATGATGACGTCGAGGTTTGACACTGTACCCCAGGGATGGCGAACCAATGGCACGCGACAGAATATTTCGGCCACGCTACCGATCGAAACAGTTTACTTACATTAAAGTTTAAAATAATGATGTTAGTACTTAGGCGATGTTGGAAATGTCATCCTAACGTCATCCCAGCACAAAATGACACGTCAAGAGCGTACTCAAGATTGCTCTCAGACTTGAGATCGATATATTAATACGGGCTTTTAGTAGGTACAATTATTTGAAGCCACGTCTAAGACCTCATTAAACATGGTTTTAGAGCTTATGGCACGTTGCTGTATAATGGTTCCACATCCCTGCTTTACCCTAAAAAGTGATGGAAAATCCCACCCATACAAATCTCCAAAACCTTGTGATTAAAGGCAGATTATCTTCAACTATCACGACGAACCGTAACAGATGGTGAATGCGATCCGCTAACATATCCTTGGGACCGCCCGACGTGAGCTATTGAATGCTAGGATAATGCCAGCTAGGCTTTCACCTTAACATTTTGACCTAGACATTTGGAGTCTAGAACAGAATGCTGTGAATATTTGATAATAATCGATCTAGCAACAACTGACTGTCCCAATCAACAACTGAAAGTCAAATTTTCAACAAAATGTTTAGGGGACATAATGATTTAGAATAATGTTACTGCAATATGCAATATTCTGAATCTTCGGCATTGTTGCAAGCGCCATGGTCACGGGTAAACTGAAGTATATGTGGGTAGATGTTGATCCACCAATCTACCCTCCTCCTTTATATGTGTGTGCTGGGTGCCGCTACCACTGTCCCGTTTCTCACTCACAACTCGATACTGTTCCCGACATAAGAAACTCACCGTGTCTACTAGCGAACTTAATTCGCCACATCTCCGGATATGACACAATTACTGTCGCTACTATATACATATCGCTTTTTTTTATTTTTTGAATGGACTATATGTTGTTGGCCAGAGTGGCCATAACAACTTCAACCGGACAGAGGGCGAGCGCAAGTGTGCGCTCCAGCCAGAGGGGCAGGGGGGCAGCTAGCTCAAGGGCGCCACAAGGGACACGACCTCGGCTTGGGCCGCTGCCAGAAGAGGTGGCGAGGGTAAATCTACCACCGGATCGGAACGCGACCTCGACTGAGAAGATCATACATATCCCGTGATATGTATGTAATAATATGATTGCAAATGATGTAACAAAATCGTCTTAAAATGTAAATTTCTTGAACCATATCCAATGATCGAGCAGCCTCCCGTTATTAAATGTTACGTAACAGTGGAGCCGAAAGAAACGGCCCATGTCGGATGCTTTCATTGTGTTCAAAGAACGTACAAACACGATTACACACTTTCACGCTCAAAGTTAATAGGTCGGAAATTAGTGAAAAAGATTAATTATTGCGAACAAAGAAAGTGGATTAAATTATAAATACTCGTACATGGGCGAGTAAAAGTTTTTGATAATTATACAGAGCAAAACATGAGATACTTACTAAGACTAATTAATACGATCCACATTATCAATCATAATATAAATGTCAGCGAGATGCGTGATATATCAAGTTCACTAATCTGACAACACCAAATATATATGGGTCAAAAGAGAAAAAAATATTTAGATCTAATAACGAAGAATCTAAATGACTTTGAAAATTGTCTAACTATTGACAAATTATTGACTTAACTATGTAGTATATTGTTACTTAACGTTAGCTATGTAGCTATAAGAGTAGCTATATAGATTCAGCTAATTAGAATTAAGGTTACCTGCAATTACAACTCGTTTAAATTAATATTTTAAGTGTTTCTTCCTGGTTAAGATAACGCTTTGTCTTTCAAACGCAAAATACTTTATTACTAAAATATAATTATATTCTCATACCAATAAAAATAAAGTAGCCAAAAATGCAAATAACATTTTATAAAATTTCAAAGACGGACCCATCGAACTAGCCGCTTCCAATCGGATACTAAACAATACTCGTACTATTTAAAACATGTGGTCTATCATAAAAACGACTAGCGATACATAGTTGGAGCAAATGAAAACAAGATCTAAAAGTAGCTTAATAATGAGCTTTCTTCCAATTATTTTATAAGCTATCAATCATGGAGATAAATGCAGTACCTTAATCCCGAGTGTTTTGTTTTATATACATAAATACCGCTACGAAAGCAAATCAAGAACGCTGCTTTCATTTATTTTTAAATTATCTTCGTGAAATTCTAGAAAACACCTATACACATTAAAAGCAATGACTCCTGAAACGGCAGCTCGTCTCCTCTCACTTGAACAGCAATTAAGTTCCGATTAACTACACCGGCTCCGTGCGAAACGCATCCATTGTCAAAAATAACGTGTCGAGGCTAAATCATAGTCTAATGACAGAAACAATAGTCTTGGGATATCGTTTCAAGGTTACAGGCGATAAGCACGGGGAGCCTCCTAGAGAGATGTTTGGTTGAACAGGATGTACCAAAGGATTGCCAATTTTGTATGAAGTTTTGTATGAACAATTTTGTATTTTGTATTTGGTCCTGACGCACAGGCTTAGTCTGTGCGTCAAGACCAATAACATCATGTCGGTGGTAGAGCCAAGCTGAACCCAATTAACTACAGATCATAATCAGACTGGCTCGATCAGGTGATACCTACCTCTCACAGATTCTTACGATTCGTACGATCCCCTTCTCCCCTCCCTTCCCTTCTGTGTCCCAACGTGTGAGGAAGGCTGCAATCTATATGCTGTAGTTACTGCTTGACATCAGGCGGGTCTTACGTTTGTTTGCCTACTTGTTACGTAAAAAAACATTTGGTAAAAGGTAAGAAGGTTGCAAATAGCCAAGACTACTTAAATGAGATAGGGTCAGATTAGGAAGTCTATGTGGGTAGGAATAGTAGGAAACTACTTGCATGAGAGTCAAGTGGAAATATATAATAGTATCTCTTTTGTTCCAGGATCACTCGAAGCAGCTATTAGAACATTTAACTGAATCTGAGAAGATATTCCTGTTCGGTGCCAATCCTAATGGTGAGATTTATTTGTATGACCATTGTGACTCAAAACTATACAAAGCCTTAATTATATCTTCATTAGTGACACTTGCCTCACTTAAGCATGTGGAATCACAGACTAATAACAAATAAATCGTTTTGATCCAACAATAGTTTAGCAAATGGACTGAATATTTTGATATTTAACATTGTTACAATTTATGTCCACAGAAGCACAATTCGAAATTGCACATCTCAAGCAGCCAAAACGTCGTAAGCGATCACTTCTGTACGACAATCAAGACTTAGTCGGACTCAAGAAGCATCTGGATGTCAAACTGAGTCCTCGGAACAGTTACCTAGACCCTCAGTTCCTGTTAATGAGAAGATGGTCCAATAATACTGAAGCAGTATTAGATCAACATAATGATGAAGAGTTAGACTTGTGTTATTATAGAAGTGAAAATGCAGCTTTGTATATCTGTGATGATGTGGTAAGTGTAGCTGTAGACACGATAATATAATGACCAAATACTTGTATAAAATAAATCATTAATATCAGAAACTAAAAGTAAACTAAAAGTTGTTTAAGACTACTGAATTAACTGGTTAATGAACCCCACTAAATAAAACCCTGGTTTGCAGTGACGAAACTTATACACAAATTTTGATGGTGTCTCTATAACGTGAAGTCAAAAAACAGAGACAATAACATGTTTTGTGAGAAGGTTTCATTCAGTGTCGTTTAGGCATATTATTAAATTATATCAACAAATAAAATTTGTCTTGTCACATACGTTTTGTTACTTTACGTACATAACTTGTGTGCTAGAAATAGTATGTAATGTATTTTCATCAATATTTTTCAGAGGGGCTTAGTCAGATTAAACGAGAGTTACTATTTCATACATCCACTACCACAGAGATTCCATGAAGAAGACTCAAAAGCACACGTTATAGTCAAGAAACACATTTCTGAACAAAACAATGAAGATAACTGTATAGAAAGAGACAGTTTAAACACAGTTATAGGTCCGGAACCACCAAAAACATGGACAAAGCATAGAAGAAAACGAGATATTAATAACAACAATGTATATAATAATATAGAGGACTTTAAATTAAATTTAGCACATAGGAATAAAACTATAGCAGATTTCATACAAAAATTAGTACCCGGTGCTTATAGACAGAAGAGAGCGATACTGCCGGCAATTTTTGTTGAAACAGCAGTATTTGTGGATAGAGATTTGTACAAACACATGACTGTAAACTTTCCCAAAGATACAGAAAGGGAATTGGTTAGATTTGTGCTGGCCATGATCAATGCTGTACAGTTGTTGTACCACGATACGTCGTTAGGGAGGCCGGTGAATTTTATTCTAAAGAGATTGGAAATTTTACACGAAGACCCGGTAAATTTGAAGAGACCTCATGATATAGACAGGTTTTTGAGTAATTTCTGCACTTGGCAAAGGCTGGAGAATCCTCCTGGGGACAATGACCCTTTGCACTGGGATCATGCCTTGATATTGACAGGATTAGACCTGTATGTGGTGAATAAGAATGGAAAAGTCAGCAGTCAAGTTGTTGGTAAGTTGTTATTTTCAGATAATTAACTTGACTGATTCCAATTGAAATAATTTAAAAGGCCCTAGTTACTTCTAGCTTTTTAAGTGAGTTTAGGAGCGCACGTATCATAATAAAGAAATAATAAAATAAACGTACTCTGTTGTTAAAACATTGAAAAACAAATGAGCATATCTAAAAAAATGGATAGATGCCTTTCGCTGGCACCACAAAATAGTTATATGCGCTTCATCAAGTTCTTCTTTTGGTCTGAGCTTGCGTTTATAATTAAAAAACTCTCAATTTGTAAAATTTCTAGAAATCTGTTTTCAGAAAAATAATAAAAGCAGGCTCATAAAAAAATAATCCCCCATAGATAACTGTGACAGTAATATGTTATTAAGTATTTTATAACGAGCAATGTAATAATACACATATTACCTACTAGTATATTATTAACATTTGAAACGCTTTCGTTGTCATCATTCAGTGAGTCCAACTGTAATGGACTGCGATACTATCGATTTGACAATAGAATTAGATGGGACACCCGTGCGCAATGTGAAACAGTATGAAATTGAAACCCAATAACCTAGTTGTAACCTAGTAGAGGGGTAGCCCACGTAATTGAGAGATTCTGGGTTCGATCCCCAACCTGGCCACTATTATATTGAGTGGGCTCACTAGAGGGGCTTAGGGAAATCCAAAAACAAAAACTAACATTATTCAATCAAACTCAGCTGAATAGTACATAATTTAACAGTTGAAAGCGATTCTCCCTAGGGTGCAAAAGTATTACTTTCAACCCGCTCCTCAGGCAACTTCAGACCTACTTTCCGAGTATGAGTAATGAAAAAATATTTTCAGGTCTTGCCCCTGTAGCTGGCATGTGTACAGTTACCAGCAGTTGCACAGTCAACGAGGGACGCCATTTCGAAAGCGTGTACGTGGTGGCACACGAAATCGGACACAAGTAAGTAATTACTCGATTCTAACGATTTCAGCAATCGTAACTCGTTGCTTGTTGTCTAATCGATTCGCAATAGACTAGATACCGATTAGGCAATCGTGAATTTTAACGTGAGGCGAATTTAGCGTCGCGAAAGTTTTTTGGGAACGAAACTTCGCGGATTTAAAATAGATGAAACCTAGTTGTTGTGTTTTCACTACCAAAGTCTACTTAATATGCTGGACTATTTTTAATGAAAGTCATAATATGAGACATTTTACTGGTCTTGGTTTTAGTAAGACCAGAGAGAGGAGTGTTTATTGACATTACTTTGCATGTGCAAAGTACTAGGAATGCATAACACGTAATGACTTAAATGCTATGTCTTTCAAAGAGCTTTCTCCGTTCCAGCCTGGGGATGCGACACGATGGTCCATTGGCCGACAACGGCTGCGATCCAAGCGCTTACATCATGAGCCCAACGCTGGGCAGCGGCAAGATTACCTGGTCTCAGTGCAGCAAGAATTATCTCCAGAATTTTTTAGAGTATGTTAAAGTTTTAGTTGTCTCTACCTGTAGGATGACTCTATAGATAATGGGCTATTTTCATATCAAAGTTTTTGTAGGCTTCTAGACTCTCGTGATTATGTTAATTACGTGATATTCTTGATTATGTTAATTACGTGATATTCTTATACGGGATGAATGTTATATACTCACTATGACCCAACTAGTCAGTCAACTAGTAGACTAAATCAGAAACGCTCAAAGAAATTAATGATTACAATTTCTTTGAAAGCGGTCGAGGTGGTGAAAACCTGGATAGTGTCCATTATTGGCATTAACAACTGAGCGATTTCGTTCGTGCTTTGGGGAGCACGTTAAGCTTTCAGTACCGTCCATCACAGTTGTTTCCATTTTGAAGGCCTTCAGGTGGTCTGAAAACTCTGGCACTAAAGTTTGTCAGTAGCTCATACGATTAGCCAGAATAACATTTTTCCCATTGTTCAAACCTTAATTCTTGCATATAACTTGCAGCACGGTACAGTCCCGGTGCCTGCTTGACCACGGCAACTCAGCGGGTCAACTAGACCACAGCGCTGAGGGAATATTACCTGGAGAGAGATTCGATGCCCATCAGCAATGTAAGTATTCCTTTGGTATGTCCATTGAGGTGTTGATGAATCAGACGCTACAGGAGATTACAGAAGATACGAGTATTATATTTATTTCATATGGTCATTCAACACCACACTGAATGTACATTTTTAAATTGGGAAACGTATCAGAAAGTATATTGTACCGAAGTTCATAAATGAATTGCCACAAAGTCTGATTACAGGCATAAAGACTCGAAAACAGCTGAAAAATGTACTAAAAAAGCACTACCTATCTTTGTGCCCATAGTCAAGATCCATGAAGTGTACCTATAGCATATACATACATACATTTATATTGATCTACGTATATAGCATGCAAATCGAGAACTACTGCCGACAAACTGCTATGCAGTTTGGCAGATGATAATATATGTAAAATGATCTTATGTTTGATATGAAAAAAAATAAAAAATATATATATTTCGCCGACTGACACACCAACTGTATGGTCCCAAACTAAGCAATGCTTGTACTATGGGTACCGTATAATGGACTGGGGGTATTCCCAATGAAACCCAGAAAAGGGGAAATTAAATAGGCCATTTCTGGAATTTACACCAGCAGGAATCGAACCCGCAACCACTATGTGCAGTGAGACGAGCGGATTACGCCCGAACCACTGCGCCAAGCGGTCGTCAAGCGGTTATGTTTAATATTGCTTCGTAAATTAAAGGATGTCAGGGTACAGGATGATATTATCTATACAAATAAATAAAATTGGAGTGTCTGTTTGTAATACCAAAATAACACCTTTTCACTAAATGCATATGAAAGTACATACGACGATGATTAGAAAAACTAAATTTTTAAAAAATGGGTCCTGTCGTGGGGGCTCAGAACGCGGGAGCGGGCTTTTTTGTTAAGTTAAATTCCACGCGGACGAAGTCGCGGGCTCAGCTAGTGATATTATATAGGTAAGTATTTATTTCTTCTAGGTATGTTAAAGTACGGTCGTGGCAGCCGCCACTCAGCCGGGCAGAGCTTAGAGGATATCTGCAGAGATCTGCATTGTCAGCGGGAGCGGTATACCTGGACTTCACATCCAGCTCTCGAAGGCACGAGATGTGGTGAAGACATGGTGAGTTCTAGCGTCAATATTCGTCTCAAAATATCATACGAGTGACCATTAGTGATATAATAGATAATTATATTGTTCGGTTTAACACGTTAAGTGCGAAGCGAGGCCTAAATCACCCCTGATGCAACTTCCCTGTGGTGCGGCAAGCAAAAAAGTGAATTTCTCTGTCGTGCGAATGGCATAGCTTTGGTTTGGTCCAGTGTAGGAAAGAGATAAATATATATTTGAGATCACTAATGGTTCCGGACTCGGTGGTGTACCTACCTTGGTACCGGATGTCTTAGGCCTCGTGCCGCACTGAATTAATATAATTTTAATGCAGTGCGGAACGAGGCTAAAACGTCCCATATCCTCCCTGACCTCGTACCGCACTCAACGCGAGCTTCCCGCGACCAGTGTTGTGCATCACGTCGATTGGAGAGCACGTCCTTTTACAGCGCCGAACATGTCTAAACGATGTCGGAAGAAGTTAATTTTAAAAAACCCAGAAACAGAGCCAAAACAGAAAAACTGTGAACCGCATTAAGATTTTCATATACAAATAGAAAGATAAACCTTATGCATAAACCGTAATCCATTATTTTCCAATAATAAGTCTGTAATAGGTGCCTCTTAATGGTATAGAATGGAACGCTTCGTGCGCGAGTACGACTCGCACTTGGCCGGTTTTTTTTTCTTTATGGCGCCTTCAAGCACAATTTAGATTATTAAAAAAAAAATGTATCCTTTGATAGCTTTGTGTTGTTTTGCCAGGTTTTGCCCTTAAAACGATCTAATGAGATATAATTGATCAAAATCGGTCAAGTCGTTGCGTAGTTAAGACAGTTTAAAAAGTCGATATTATTTTTCCCATCACTAATCGCAGCGAAAATTTGCCCTATTTCAGTGCGTTACGAGGTGTATAAGATCCCATATTTTGTTTTGCTAATAATTCCTAAACTAGCCATCAGATCCCGGGGCGACGGTGGATTAGGGTTCATCAATTCACTGTCTATATCAATAAGGACCAAAATTCTCATTTATCTTTGATTTCGCGCCAGAAAATGGATTTTAGTCTGTAAAAGGAGGTGGGGTCTAATAGACCGCGTGTCGCCCTAACGTCTGGTCACGGTACGGGCCGATTATACCTCGTGCCGCAGGAACGGAAAGTATGCAAAAATTGGTGCCGCAGCTAACGTGTTAACTAACACCTAAGAGTATAAACATCGTGCCAGTTTGGGATTTTTAGATAATATCTTATTAAAACCTATAAATTAAAAGTCATTGAAAATGAGTAAAATTTTGATAAAAATCCAACTTCCTACTGAGAATGAAACTATATCTTAACCTAACGAAAGACCAACAGACATAAAACATAATCTATTGTTTGGTATACGAGTACACGAATCAATCAAGAACCCCATCTGTGGCGATCATTTGTCAGCTTTTCAATTTCTTTATTGCAAGAAGTAGCAGCCAAAGTAATGTGTGATAGTCGAAATTCTAATTGTACTCTATCAATTTACGTTCACTTTTTACTGTCACTGTCAACAGTACTGCCGCGGCGGGGAGTGCGTGGAGCGCGCCGGCTCCACAGCAGTGCGCGGCTCCTGGGGCCGCTGGTCGGGCTGGGCGGAGTGCGCGTCGGCGTGCCTGCTCGACGACTCGCATGCGCCCGCCGCCGCCGGCGTCGCCGTCGCCACGAGACGGTGCAACAGACCCCGGTTAGCACCACCAGCATCATGTCTCCATAGAGAGATAGACCATGAGTTGATAATCCAAAAAAAATCCCTTATTGACGTCCCACTATTTTGCACGGGCCTCCCCTCACTACGTGAGGGATTAAAGCCGTAATCCAACATGCTGGGCCTATGAGGGTTGGCGAATTACACATATCTTTCTAAAATTGGTTAGATTTCCTAAGACATGCTGGTTTCCTCACGATGTTGTCCGTCGCCGTAAACAAGTGATAATCACATAGAAATTATGATTCGCACATAGATTTCGAAAAACCCAGAGGTGCGAGTCAGGGTTTCAATCCAGGACCGCAAGACGCGTGCTTAACCAATCGGAAATCACTGCTTCTAAAAATTATATTTCAATAATATTGCACGAACCCCTCAAATAATTGACGTAGTTGGTGATTGTTGGTGGTGAGATATTAAAGTTCAAAAACGTATCAAATTTTGTTTCAGACATGAAAACGGCAACAACTATTGCATAGGACACGACAAAAAGTACCAATCGTGCCACGCGCAGCAGGTAATACTACAGCAGTACCTACCAATATTGCAGTCAGGTTTCCCTCATTTTGAGGCCAATGCGCTTCGTGCGTTGCGTTGCTGCTGGAACGAGACAAAGCATAGACGCTGCACTCAATTATAAGACACGCCACACTCATGCCACGACGCTTTTGGGACCAAGAGCATTACATAATTCTATCTTTTTTTTAACGGCATAAACGCTTAAAGAAATAATAGTCTGTATTGGGTAGACCTCCACTAAAATTTAGTTGAGCAAGATTTAAGGCTACCTCCTAGATTGGAATTGCTAGCATTAATTATCATAAATTCAATTGATGCTAATAAACATGGTAAAATTTATTTTCAGTGCAGTAATGTGCCCAGGATGACAGTGAGAGAGTTTGCAGATCAAATCTGTTTGAGAGCGCGCGACGTTGACCCTGATCTCATCGGGACTGGACTGCAGAGGATTGACACTGATGGTAAGAGTTTGAAGGATTTAGATAGCTTATTTTTTATATCACCAGACTGACACACCAACTGTAAGGTCCCATCTTAAGCAATGCTTGCTAATGATAGCACTGTCAAGTCTCTTACTGTACAATGGACTGGGAGCGATTCCAGTGATACCCAGGCCTGGGCCAATTACTTACGAAAAGCCCACTTCCGTAAGTTAACATAGGAATTCATTGTTATTTATATTCCAAAGTTACCGCAACACAGAACTTCTTTAGAAGTAGAAGGAAGACTCCTTCTACATCTCTGCAGATAATACCAACCAACAATCCCTCAAGAATATAAGAATCTTCGACGGCTGAAGCCAATCAGCTACTCCTACTGTGGATGAAAGGATTCCAGAACCCTTGATAGCTAGTAGATAAAAAAGAGTGCCACTAATTTATATATATGATGAAGTTACGAACAATCCAATAAACTACTGAAGTAGGTACCCTGACTCCTCATATTTGTTTACAAATTGCTCTGGCGCTTGTGTGCAGACGTGAGCAGCGCGTGCGCAGTGTGGTGCGACACGCGCGGCGGAGGGTACAAGTCGCGCGGCTGGAGCCTGCCCGATGGCACCGCCTGCTCCAACGTGTCACCAATGTTCTGCATCTCCGGGACCTGCCAGGTTGGTTACTAGAGATGCTATTAAGTGAATATTTGAAAGTAACTTTAACTTGAGATCTGCTTTATATTGATGCACCATATAATAGAAAAGAATAGGATAGAAAAAGTGTATATTGTACTTCAATGTTATACATACATTAGACTTGACAGATAACTATGTCTCCTTAAACGTCTCATTCATAGAGAGTATACCGTCAGGATGAAAAACCTCGGGCTATCTGTGGGCTGAGAAATATCTATTGTTTTCCAATACAAAGAAATAGTCTATCTGATTCCAACTAGTAAACGTCCACTGCTGGACACAGGCCTCTTCAAAGATAAGTCTATCTGAAATGCAAAATTACCTGCAGCCTCTAATGCAAATATGATTTCATTTTGCCAACTTTCGTATTCTGTAAACGTTTCAGAAATTTACATGTTCCTCAAATCCTGACAACGAATTCTCGCTAAGATCCGGAGATTGCGAGTGGGAGGCATTACAAGTACAAACAGCAACACCTCAGTCAACATCGTGAGTATAGATCAAGTTAACCTACACAACACACCAAAGTTACGCTCTAAGATAAACAATTAAATACCTACATACCTGATATTCCACATGCGTATTTCAGTTTAAAACATGTATGCCCATAACGTAGTGTACATTTATCCAGGGTTTAAGGATGTTTGTGAGTTTCTTTATCCCTCTGTTACTTCAGATGAGTGAGGTATAACTAGAATCCTTACATTACCCAATAACAAAGGCAAAGTAGGTTACTTTTTTAACATACGTCGCTGTAATAAAACCGCTTAACCAGGTCCCGATCTGGTCTGCTACATCTCGTCCAGCTTTATTCTTTGGTGTAGATTGATAAAAATAAAGATTACATTTTCGACATAGCTAAAGAAAAAATAAAGAAACATTTATTCTACATACATTCAGCGCGAACTGTGTCCAAAGGTAATGGCTCAGCATGTGCTGGAGAAGAACAAGACTCCTCAGCGCCGGTTTTTAGCCAAACCCTCCTCAGTCATAATCATAATCATAAATCATTTATTAAAAATAAAAGTGAACAATATTCTTTATGCAGCGGCCTTTACACTAGGCTCTGGGCCTGTATCGCAGAGTCCAAAACTAATTTAAAAAATAAAATTGGCGACAGGTTCGACACAAATAAAATAATTAAAAGGAAAAGTAGATGCTTTTACATAAGCTTGAAAATTAAAAGTTGAGTGGTGTGTATGTGTGTGTGTTGTGTATTAAGGTGTGTGTGTGTGTGTGTGTGTTTCTTATGTGTGCCTTAGCGGTAGGTTTCAAGAATCTGTTCTGTTTGCTGATAATTCAAGTTCTTTAGCCATTTTTCTATGGCACGTTGGGCTTTTTTAGTAGGAATGTTTTTCATATCAACAATGTTCCGACATGTCACGTTGTAAACGAAAGAATGCATGTAAGGAGGTAGGCGTCTAGCAAAACTTGAGTTAATGGATGGAAGGGGAATTCTGTAGGTGCGTCGGGAGGCTATGTTTGCAAATTCGGCTGAATTCATGGTGAGTTTATGCATCGCAGTAGCTACTTTCGAAATGTATAATTGGCGCACTCTCAACACATCGGCTTCTTTGTATAGTTCGTCGGTAGAGAATCTGTAGGGCTTCTTTAACATAACTTTAAGTACTGCTCGTTGGGCTCTCTCAAGTTCTATCATTGCAGATTTAATAGCACTGCCCCAAGCTGATAGACAATACAAAATACTGGATTGACATATAGATTTATATACTAACATAAGGATGTTTTTTTGTGCAGAGTTACGTAGGGTTTTCATTAAAAAGATAGATTTTCAAACTTTATTTGATAATGTAGATATATGTTTTTTGAAGGAAAGGTTTTCATCTAATAAGATACCCAAATATTTAATCGAGTTTGCATATGCAATGGAGGGACAGCTGCAGGATTGACGAATTGCATGGTTGTTTACGTCAAGAGTACAGGAGTGTATGGTAAGTTTATGGGAAGTGCGAGGTCGGGAGGCGCGTGTTTTGTGAAATGTTAAATATTTGGTTTTATTAGTGTTTAGTGTAAGTAGGTTTTTATTTAAATGATGTGTAATGGTCGCCATGCCATGTTCAGCTGACTTTAACACTGCCTCCCAGTGGGTCATACATATCAATGACTACCCCCCAGTAGAAACTAAATAACAAAATATATATAATAAATAAAATTAGATATTAAAAATCATACGTGCGATCTAACGGGATGAACCTATTTAATAATAATATATTTCAGTTCTTATATATATTATAGCTGTATCATTATTACTCATAAAGGCCCTAATACGTGCTTAAAGCCTGATTTTAGTTGGCTAAAGGCACTCGTGCCGTATTTATGATTGTCTGTAGGGGCTCCAACATTTTTTTTTTTAAAGATTACTAGCAATTTCAGTTTATCTCATTACTAGTATTCCTGTAAGCCCCTCCACCTAAGCCAATGCTTGTGTTAGGAGTGGACCCACGTCAATATTTTAATGGCCAGGATAGGGATCGAACCCGGAACCTCTCGGCTACGAGGGCGGCACCTCTAACCACTAAGCTATTAACGCCTTGATTTCTATTCCAGGACTAAGTCTTCAGGCACGTGGCGGCGCGCGGTGGGCGCGCAGTGGCGACCGGCCAGCGGCTGCCACTACCACTGCATCGCGCCCGGCGCCGGCGTCCGCCTGGTGGTGGGCGCCTCCCGCCCCGTCACCAGCATACAGCTGTGCAGAGCTGACGTCTCCAGGGCGGAATCAGTGAGTCCCGTCATTTTAACGATTACATTAAATTAATAAATACTTTTTATTCCTGAACACCAAACACTTATTTCGATTCAATTCGTGCTGGTTCCAACACAATTTAACATTTCCCCGATATTCGTCAAGGGTCAAACTTCGACTTCGTCTTTGCCACCATTGTCGCTACTGGTTTACAGGAGCAACAGTGGTGGGAGTGTGTGGCGGGTCCACCACCAGGTCAGAACTCTGCTTCCACTGAGAAGAGTCATTGCAATATAAAAGTTATCATTTGAGGTACTTTCTACTAGAAATCCGTTTTCAAACCCTCTCTTTTCGATTAAATTCCTCGCACTACTGCAGCTAGGTCATCGTAATAATTCTTCTTTCACAAACTCATACGAAGAAAATCAGGTATAATTTAAGAAGTCATCAGTAAATGAATTACTCTTTTCCACAGGGCTGTACCCAAAGAAAGTCTCCATACCAGTATGCTACCATGGTCTGTACGAAATACAAGGACAGGGTGAGCAGACTGTCGGGGCTGGGCATGCAAATATCACCCGCTTTAGGTGAGAATATTAAAGAATTTGTAACCCTTTAAAATACCTACCTTGTAATGATGTTATACAATTTAGTTTATTTGTCAAAATAATCTTTAAAACTACTGCTGTGAGCCAAGGGAAAATATAGAATAATCATATAATGTAGAACAATTTAGCCCTTATTGACGTCCCACTCCTGGGCATTGACCTTCCCTCTCTACGAGGAGGATTCAGGCCATAATCCACCACCCAGGCCCAGTCGCGGGTTTCACATGTCTTTCCAAAATTGGTAAGATTTTCTAAGACATGCAGGTTTCCACAATGTTTTCCTTCACCGTAAGCAAGTGATAATCATTATAAAAATTATGATACGCATATAGATTTCGAAAAACCCAGAGTTGCGAGCCGGGGTTTGAAACCAGGACCTGTTGCACGCAAGACGCGTGCTTAACCAATCGGCTATCACTGCTTGTTAAAATAGACAAGAAAAATCCCTTTAACTCCATCCTGATCTCCTTTTGATTATCATAGATTTTCATTCAAGTTAAAAAAAAATTCAAAATTCAAAATTGTTTTTATTCATGTAAGCCAACAAAGCATTTATGAATAGTCAGAATCTACCACCGGTTCGGAATGCTGCTTCCATTGAGAAGAGCCGGCAAGAAACTCAATGGTTACTCTTTTCAATGAATGAAAGATAGTGTACATTCTCAGGAACAGCATGAAAAAAAATAATATGAGCAGGCAACACCATTGCCACTAAATAGCTAATAGTAAATAATAATCATATATGTAATAATGTAAATCAAATGAGAATGCTAGTTTAGTGTGATGTGCATACCTACTCATACTTACATCAAATGAAACGTTTACGAACCAAATAATAATTGATAAAACAGGGGTGGATATTATGATAATTGCTTTGGTGTGATGCCTTCCATGCTAAGCCAAGATCTGCTGGACTCATTAAGTTAATATTTTTAAGTAGCCAGTGCAGCTTATAGGGCTATAGTATAGCTTAGTTTTCTTGTACGTTTTCCTTCAGTTACCTATACCGAGCGTTCCTCCAGTTAGGTTCTTAGAAATGTCAATGGGTTGCTATTTCCAGAGGATCCTGACCGTCCGTGTCGTATCGCGTGTCAGGATGAGCGCGTCGCGCACCGGTTCTACCTGGTCAACGGACATGAAGGCTGGTTTCCCCTTGGAACTTCGTGCGGGAAGAACAATGCATCATACTGCGTTAGTGGAAAGTGCTTGGTGAGTTACGACGTTTGTGTTCATGCTAGAACGCATCAGATGACGCATTCATTTATCATGCTTCACACCTGTGTTCCTTTCTCAACTACTCTTGAGATAGTTATACCCTGGATCAATTCTTTCGGTATCACAAGGTGTTCTAGCCTTACAACAGCATTTACAGATGGAATGAGGTTTGGAAGCTGTTGTTCTTATGATACGATCTTATTGCATTTGTACTGCAACTTACCCGTTGCGTTCAAGTTGGGATGATGCAGACCAATTGTATTAATGAATAAAATAAATAAATATACCCAGACGAACACACCAACTGTATGGTCCCAAACTAAGTAACGCTTGGGCTATAGGCACCGTACGCACCGACTAGGGACGAGTCCAGTGACACCCAGCCTAAAGGCAAATTACGTAAAGGCCATTTCCGAAATTTATCCTGATGGGAATCGAACCCGCAATCACACGGTGCATTGAGCGGAGAGGTCTACGCTCGAACCACTACGCCAAGTGGTCATCAATTTATGATGTGTCTCTCTAAATAACGACAGGTGGTCTTATTCACAATGTATCTGTTCCAGGAATTCGGTCCAGATAATACGCCCCTCTCCGAAACGGTGTTTACCCTCCCCCTCTTGAGCCGCAGCAACGCGTCAACGCGCGTCACGTGGCGGTCATCGAGGCATCGCCGGAGTCTACTCCGCGACAGACTCACTGTGAAAGCGACCCTGGACCAGCAGTACCTAGCAGACATTATTGCAAGACTTAATTTCACACGTTAGTATTAACTTAGAAGGTTGAAAATCGTACCTCTCCTGGCAGCGGCCCAAGCCGAGGTCGTGTCCCTTGTGGCGCCCTTGAGCTAGCTGCCCCCCTGCCCCTCTGGCTGGAGCGCACTTGCGCTCGCCCTCTGTCCGGGTGAAGTTGTTATGGCCACTCTGGCCAACAACATATAGTCAATTCAAAAAAAAAAAAAAAAAAAAAAAAAAAAAGTTGAAAATCGTATAATTGATTCTGAAGAATCTACGTTGCATTTTTATTAGTTGCCTTTCCCTCCTTGGTATTGTTTTTTTTTTATTTGAGTCCTATAATAATTACAGGAAGTAATTTGTTAGAACAGTGTTGCCGGTTTCAAGATAATTGTAATTTCACATTGCACGCCACGCTCTTATGGCTGCAACCCCTTCCTGTTATCGGTCCACCTTGTTGAGGGCCGTCTTACCTAGAATCTTGCTGCCCCAACGGCCATAAATTCTGTACTATAAGCGTTTGGTTATAGCCTTAAAGAACAGGTCACCAGTATTATGTCTTATTTCACAGACAACGGGAGCGATCACATAACGTATTTCGACTCGATACCTGACCATATTGAAGTGGACTTCAACAACCCTATACACATTGCGCCAGAAGACACTCTCCTGAGGAAGGTGCCTCGCCCGACGTGGGACTGAACCCAACACCCATCATTTTCTAAGACTTGCCACCACACTTTGGAAGTTTAAAGCTATCTGAGCGTTGGTCGCTAGGTACTTTGGATAAAGTTCTTGAGTGCAAAGTGTTGAAAGAGTATTTTCGCAATTTGCCTTCACCTAGGTGCTACTTTTGGTGCTACTGGTATCCTCCCAAGTCTCATCTGAATAAAGTTCGATAACGGAGACGATATTGACAACGTAAATAGAACTTACCATACACGGATTGTACATAATGGACTCGATTTTTATGAATTGACCCTGTTTTGATTGTATAAGATCTTATTTTAATAATGCAAAATATTTTGTATGACGCTTTGGTAAGTGCTAAAGATGACGTACATACCACAAAAAATAATCTGATGAGGTCTCTTTCGAACAGTTGATCTTTGATCAAATCCACCAACCACCAACAGAAATACCAAGCAACAAAAACGATTCACACCATGAGGTTTTTTATTATTATAAAACCGTTCAAATATAATAACTAATGTATAGCAATATGTAGGAACCTTTATTTATTACAATGGGCATTAGTACAGCAGAAAAGGTGCTTTGAAGATTATGGCTTGAAAACAATAAGGCTGTCTTCGTATGAGTACCTATCGGTAATCAACCAAATCGATACTGCAAACCAAACTCAATACAAATTAAAGAGGTGTAAATTATTTGGATCATAGTATAGTCATAGTTAATAAACACGCGCGTCATTTACGACTAATTATTGTGATCAATTTTTCTTTAGTAATTTATTTGTAGAGAATTTTATACTTTTGTTATTTAAGTAGTCATATATGGAATTAAAGTTATTTTATACAGTATGTCAGTGTGTTTTACTTAATATTCGGCACGAGAGGTGCGTACGACGGTTGCTGTTTGCGTGCCGAGTCGATAGCGAGGCGCAAATTTTAATCATCATCATCTTCATCATGTGAGCTAGAATATGCCCACATCTGGCCATATTATTCATCCCTAAGGTTTTCCACAACGACCCACCCCACAAGCGATCCCCGCAATCTTCTAAGGTCGTCGGCCCACCACACCATTAAACCCTTCGCCACGCTGAGTCTTCTAAACTCTAAATGCTGAAAATTATAACACCTAACTCCACCCATGAACGTAAACTCCCTCTACACTACTTTTTCGTCAAAGTTTAGTTGCTTTGGTCGTAAAATTTGTAACATCTCATACATGGGCTGGCTCGCCCGGAGTAGTACCACCCTGTCAAAGAAGATCGGCGTAAAGTAGTTCTTATAGCTGAGGTTTGAACAATGAGTATAAGAGTTGAAAGACCAATCCCCCCTGTCCCACTCAGGTCGGTAACGTACGAGCAATGCCTTTAGAATTACAAGCATATATAGTTTACCTTAAGGCTAAAGCGCCCATCTAGCCCCGCGAAGTTCAAAGTTTTTGAGTTCTTTTAGAAGTTTTTCAAAATCTGACAATAATAAAAGACAAATTTTGTAATTCGCGAAAAAGACCGTGTGCAGTGCATTTATTAATATATCCAAGTTACTCTAAAACATTTCAAGAACGACAGCTATCCAGATAATCTGGCAATTTTTGTATATTTAGTGATTTACTAGTATCATATCCACCGTGATAATATTTAGAGTAATAGTACATTGTTACACGAGTGGTGAAAGTGACTTATTTTTCCCGAGACGGGGTTTGGCGCCCGAGCGTAGCGAGGGCGCTAATAGTTCGAGGGACAAAATAAGTCTTTCACCCGAGGTAAACACTGTGCTTTTCATTACGAATACAAGGAAAGTAAAAATAAAAACAGGAATTGGCTAAAGAAATAATACAAGGAAGCATGAACAATACTCTACAACTCGAAAAAAAAAAGATCGGATTGCCGCCTATTTTGTTTTTTTTTCGTTGGCCGGCCAACTTCATTATTTAGCCAGTATTTTTAATTTTCATTTTTAAATATTTTGACCAAATCTATGTTATTTTAAAGAAATTGTTGAAACTAAATTATAATTAAGTCATTTAAAAGTATATATTCTTTAATTAATACTCAACTTTATGTTATTTCAATTTTACATCGTGCTGTAATTGAGTGACTGTAGAAAAAGTTTGAACATGGTTCCATAGAAATGGAACTAGTTTTTTTTTATAATTTGACAGCTGTCAGTTGAAAGTGATTCTCCCGGGCCAGAAAAGTATTACTTTCAACCCGCTCCTGAGGCAACTTCAGACCTACTTTCAGTGTATGAGTAATGAAAAATAAATGTATTAAAAAACGCACTGCATACTGTGTTTTTCGCAAATCACAAAATGTTGTCTTAAATGTTTTCAGATTTTGGATAAACTATAAAAATACTCGAAAATTTTGAATTTCGCGGGCTAGACAGGCGCCTTCACCTTAATCGCTTAACTTCAGGCAGGTCGTGGGCGTGTTTGCCGCCTTAGTTCTATATAAAAAAAAGTTCCAGTCTTTTTTTATTTTTTAGGAGGAAAAATATAATTGTCAGTGTATGGCCCTGTACATTCTCTTTGTTGTCAGTCTTTGTTTGTCATTACGCTGTCATGCCAACAAATCGGTACCGAGATATATTATATTTGATAAAATTTAAATACTACTTCGACAGCTTATGTTTCTAACAGTGAGACAAAACGAGGCCAATCGCAGCATCGTGGCCCAGTAGCACCATGGCAGTAAGCGGCTGCTATACAAGTCTGGTGGGAGCTGCTGTGATAGCGCTGCTGGTCCTCCCAGCGCAGTACTATGTGCCGGACCTGTACCTAGCTTCTGAAGACCCGTTAGCAGTCACAGAGTTTGAAGACCCGCCTCCCAAGTACCCCTGGTACGATTTCGGCTTCAATCTATCACCATTCGATTTCTTCGTGACAGTGACTCTGTTGATTTTCTGCATGTGCATTTATCTCTGGGAGTGGATTCAGATAAAGATTATGGAGAGGAGAATTGTAAAGGTGAGTGCAATAAGTAGGTAAGTAAGTACACAGGGTGGTTGCGGGTTCGATTGCCTTCAGGGTAAATTTCTGAAATGGCCTTTTCGTATTTTGACCTGCTCTGGGTGTCACTGAGATCGCCCCCAGTCCATTGTACGGTACTCATAGTATAAGCGTTGCTTAGTTTGGGACCATACAGTTGGTGTGTTCGTCTGGCAATATTTATTTATCCTTACTCCTTACTAATATTATAAATGCGAAAGTAACTCTGTCTGTCTGTCTGTCGCTCTTTCACGCCAAAATTACTGAACCGAGTTTAATGAAATTTGATACACAGATAGTCTTGAGCCTGAGAAAGGACTTAGGCTACTTTTTAATGCGAAGAAAGAGTTTTAAGGGGTTGAAAGGGGGGATGAAAAGTTGTATGGAAGTATCGTCATTTTTAGAGCTAGAAGCTTTAAACTTATTTTGTTGGCTGTTGATTCGATATAAATAAATATAACATTCAAAGATTGTAAAAGTTTTACCCTAAAGGGTGTAAAATAACAATAGGGAATATGAGATAAAAGTTTGTATGGAAATATAGCTCTTTGCAGTGAAACACTGCGAAAAGCTCATTAAAGTATTTATACCTATGTGACTTATTTGTAAAAAAATTGCATAAATAATTAAAAATGCTACCCAAATACACTATTCCACGCGGACGAAGTCGCGGGCATAGCTAGTTTATTTATAAATGATTAAAGTTTACAAAAAGCGTGCAACCCGCTGGTTGTTAAACAGTTACCGTAACCTATAGATGCTTGCAATACCAATTCAACTAATATACCTCGCACGTTGTCGACCTTAAGGGGAGTGCGATAGAGGGAGGGGAAGGGGGTGGGTCTTCCGTCTCTCTCACTCATCGTACAAAACGCAGCTATAATAGCTACTTTACGCCGATCTTTTGTGAGAGGATGGTACTACCCCTGTTCGACCCGTATAAGGTGTAGTCAGTTGACCCATTTCCCGAAAGAGTAGGCAGATATGCACTACAGTGAAAATCAATAAAATACTTTTTGTTACCCACACCCATAGGGGTGTCATTTAGTGTTGACGTTGTTATTGAACCAAGCATGAAAGTTTATACTGCAGTAGGAACTGGAAACCGGACTTTTTTTAGTTTCATAAGCTTTTTTAAAACGCCTCTTAGTGCGTACCACACGGTTCGTGGTACTGTTCGAATCATTATTTTTATTTTGTCAATCAACAGCTGAACCAATATTTGGGCGTGAGTTTGGAGAGACTACGAGAGTGGGACGCCCAACAAGAGCAGCTGGAAGTGACACTCAAGATGGTCCAGAACGCTACCTCCGAGTACAACCTCCTGCTCTACCTTCTACTGCGTCAACACCGCTGCCTCACCGGACACAATACATCTTCTGCTAAAAGAGTTTAAGAGAGCGGGTTTATAAATGGTTTATTTGCATTATATTTGTCTTTGGTAGTCTGCTTTTTTTTAAGGATTCACTCCCATTAGCCCCACCAGCTAATCTAAATGCTTGTGCTAGCAGCGAGCTCATGCCGATAGTTTAAAGGCCAGGACGCGGATCAACCCGAAACCTCTCGGTTACGACAGCAGCTCCTCGAACGACTAGGCTATTGATGCTTTAAATACGTTTACGGCTAATGATGACGACAACGATTTTATAACGGATTCATTGACATCGCTCACGATAATGGTGACATCACAAAAGTGAGGTTACATGCCGCAATCCTCCTAAAGATTTGCTCAAAGAGGATGATGGGCCCCGGAAACAATATACTTTAGCTATTATTTCCGAAGATATGCCAAATAAATAATGAAACGACAGAGTTAACACAAGTTTTACATATTATCTATGGCTTTGACTAATGGGCTAAATTCATTAAAATCGAATTCTGCAAAGAGTTGGTATCTAATTAATATGAATTCTAGTTTTAAAAATATTCAAAAACCTGAAAACCTTATTATTCTTGACATTGACACACATCACCAAATAAAAAATATATATCACGTCACAGCGGAGACTGAATTTTATTTTTCTACGATATTTCCTTATTGCGTTTTTTTGGACTTCCACTATTTTTAAACAAATCCGTTATTAATAATGGATACTTTAGAATCGTCTGAAACAAGGCCGAATGAAACTGAAGATATGCAAGGCGATGTCAATACATATGAAGTCGCCGACAACATTTCAAGGGATGAAAATATAATAGCAAGTAACGAACAACCAGCGCTTCAAACCACCGCCGAAGCCGCAATAGAATTAGGCAGCGGTAGCGGTGATTGTACAATATTGTACATAAAAGACGCAGTGCCTTCCACCAGCAAATCGCTTCAACCCACAGTCGGAAAGAAAAAAATCAAAGAATACGTACGAATTCTGCGCCCGTCTTTGCCGAGAACAGCAAAAGTGAGAGCGTATACAATGTTGCAGAATATTGCAAAAGGATCGAAGGGAGCGCGCAGTTCATTGCAACCCAAACTCTCGCACCGAAGTAGACGCAGACCTCAGAAGACGAGTCGTACTAAAACCTCGCACTCGTCCGTTCGCGGACGTGGTCAGGAGCTCTCTGTACACTCTTCGTCTCATTCACGCCATTGCGGATGCAGCTGTGGCAGAATTACTCGAGCAACCAGTCGCACTGAGCCAAAATCGGTGTTCAGTTGTAGCAGACGAGGTCGAAACTCCTCTGAGTTTTCTATGACTCCTCAGAGCCACTGCGACTCATCAGAGCATTCTCTATCTCAGTCGTACTACTACTGCGGATGTTGCAAAGTTACTAGATATATAATACCTTAGAATGTTTCATATTATAGTTTTTTTATGAAATTTCAGAAGATTGTTTGATGTGTTTTTTCTATATTATCTTATTTATTTATTAAATAATTGCTTTACTTTGATTATTGATTTTATTAAAACGGAATCTTTAAAGCTCTCATTTAACGTCGTAAAGTTTATAGACCACCTGCCCGTAGGTAGTTTCCCGATATCAACACCTATGGCATTGCATTGAATTTGACAAAGGAAAAAGTGCCTGCATCACCAAAGAATAAAATATCTTGAACTCCTTCATTCATAAAATTCTTGTATAATTGACTAGCCTGTGTCCGCGACTTCGTCCGCGTAGAATTTAACTTAATAAAAATTTCGGGATTATCCATTAATCCCAGTTATAAACTATCTGTTTTACAAATTTCATCCAAATCCGTTCAGTAGTTTTTGCGTGAAGAAGTAACAAACATACATACATCCACACTCACGAACTTTCGCATTTATAATATTAGTAGGATAATTCATTAAAAAGGTATATTAAGCTGTACTTGTGAACCAGCGGTTTTAGAAAGGTTAATAAAATATGTATGTTCGTTATAAACAACCAATCTAACGTGTATTTAGAATGTTGGTTCCATTATGTAATAAAGTCTGGAAAAACCTAATATTCAAATACAAATAAAAAGTTAGAAGGTAAATTTAGGATCCTAAATACCATTATTTATAAAATTCCGATGTGCGTGTTTGTTTTTCTTCTCTTACTAAATGGCTTCACTGGTTTTAAGGATCAAATTATCCCATAAAAGACTAATTACCGATAATAAAACAATAAAATTAACTGTCTACTAACAGAGACAGCAATAAAGTTCCGATTACGACCGTTAACGGTGGTTTATGAATACTTACTACCGATACATTACTTTACACTTTTTATTGTTCTTTTATTTATTGGTTCGCAAAATTTGGAGAAACGTAATGGGTAATAAAGACACAACGATATTTTTTGCTGTCCTCGCTTAATAAATGCGAGTGTGAGCGAAAGAGTTTTTAATTAAATTCTATATAAGTATCAAGATTTTATTGACTTAATTAGCTTGATAATATTGAATTACTAGTGTATCATTTTCTAGATTTTTTGTGAAAAGGTGTTGCCTGCTCACATTGTGTTGCCGTTCCTGGGATCATACAACATCATTTAATCTATTGAAAAGAGTAACTATTGAAGTTCTTGTCGGATCTTCTCAGTGGAATCAGCTTTTTAACCAGTGATAGATTCAGACTATTCATAAGTGCTTTGTTAGTCTACACGAATATTTTGAATTTGAAGAAACGCTATGTTGTTACTTTTCCAAAAAGTAAAATGTATGCAAAGAAGACGCTACTAAAAACGTTGCAAGCAACGTGTAGTCTAACAAAGCACTTATGAATAGTCTATTACTGGTTTAAAAGCTGCTTTCACTGAGAAGATCCGACAAGAAACTCAATAGTTACTCTTTTCAATAGTCTTCTTTGATTCAAGAATCATGAGCTAAAATAATTTGTAGATTTACTTCAATATCTCTGAAGACTTACTTCGTGTGCTTGCTAACTCGAGTTCAGGTAATAATACAAACGTGTATAATATCACAAATATATTTATTGTATCATTGTACATAATGTTTTATAACACAGATTAAGTAGTTACTATCACTCTGAAAAATTGATTGAATTAAGTATAGAGCAAGACATCCCAATAAGGACAATTTCATTTCGTTATTAATTAAAAGTTGTGCTAAAGATAAAGGATGATTAAAAGATTACGAAAGATTGTGCTCAGGTAAGCTTCTGGATGGAGGAAGCGCTTAATTCGCTCTCTCTAAACCTCAAAACCATGTTCATTTTGGTAAAAAATAACAACTTGAACATTTACACTTTATTTACATTAAATTATTTATACTACTTTATAGTATTTTTTCTATATGGAACATAATTGAACTACTTGCTACAAAATTGCGATTCATTGATAGATTATAAAATATGTTCATTATTATGATATTGGTGAATATGGTAAGTTCGTTGTAAAATATTACTATGGTCTATTTCACTTAGGAAGTCCCATGCAAAAATGCGAAACCAAATTGTAAAGAGTGTGAATTGTATTGCCGATAAGCGACTACAGCGCCGCGTTTACGGGACTTCGTATGTGAAATAGACTATAGTTGATCGCATAGGTAAAAGATTGGCAAACATTTTTTTAAACTTTATGAAACACTGACAATTGTTAGAAATGCACTTCCAATAAACAGTTTCCCCAAAGAATTCGGAATTGTATTCCCAATGCGTGGGCTGAGACAGCCTATCGTCAATGTTTATTACTCACCGGAACATTGTGAGGGCGTTAACTGCCCTTTTATTGCCTTAAAGTAGATCTTACTATGTCTCCCACAAAGTTTTCACGACTCACTGAACAGTAACGACACGTTTCATTGCATTTTATTCGATTATAGTATTTTTGGACGGTCGTCCAAATATGAAACGTTAACTTTTCACAAAAATATTTTTAATTGTTTGCTTTGAAAGATTTTCATCAGAATCATTTGGAGCGTTTGTTATTTCTAATTAAATACTGAAATTATACTTTTTATTAATTAGATTATTATTGTCTAGCGTAATATCGCTCGACCGGCCTGGAATTGAGACATGGTGAAAACCGCTACTATTATCTAATAAAGTAAAATAATTTATTGCATCTCTTATGGCCGAATCCTCAAACGCTGCTCAAATATTTTTAAGGTATTTGAAACGTCTTTATCATAATTTTATTGATGATTTCATCTCCAATTTGAGTTGCGTCCAAGTAATCGGAAGTTACTATCCTTAACACTACACCGATGCTTAATATATTAGAAATCGTCTAATAAATACACATAATCACCTTCATAGTACTACATTTCTCTACAATTATATACAAAGATGAATTTTATTTTATTATAACTGCTGCAAATGTAATAACAGAATGGTAGAATTTGCACAAAATATTTGGTATTATCGAACACATTGTGATGACCATCGCCTTTTGGGCCTTGAATCAACTAAAAGCCTTATGCATAAAATGATACTGAAAAAGGAACATAAACGAAATTAATTTCGATGACCTATTTAAGAAATATAACCACCAATTCGCATAAAATGCATTTAAAATAAACCTGTCGGTTCAATATATTATAAAAAAGTGTTATAAAAGAGGTCATTAAACAGAAAACATAAAAAATATTAAAATTCTGAATATTAACTACGTTGGCATATTTCAACGTTAATTTAAATACTTAATAATTTAGAATTTATTTATCTGATATGTAGTAAAATAATTGAAACTAAGAACGATAGCGCGCACTGCTCATTTGAGAAATCTTATATATTAAGATTCAATACCTCCAAACGTATTTCATGAATTCATGTATGTTTAACGCTATGTACTTAACTTTTAAAACCTCAGTTCCATTCATTATTTAACCTGCCAACAGTATTTACATCGTGAGCACTAATACTTGTATTGTCGTTTGTCTTTCCCTTAGTTCTTATTACTGAACCATTATTTTGTACAATAATAATTATTTTTATTATAAGATCATAGAAATAGGACAAAAGAACGAAAAACATGCGTAAGGAAAAGAAAATTACTCGACAAAAGATGGTACTTACGGCCGGATACTATAATGCTGCAATTTTTTTTTAGTTCCACTGAGCTGCTTGATACATAGACATAGTGAGACACGTCAAAATTATACAGCTCTCAAATTTCAGTGCGTTCGGGTATAAGGTTAATACCTCGTGCGACTTACCGGATATATATCAAACAATATACAATCCATTAAGTCACATTCATATTGCTTAATAGGTCAAAAGTACTATCAAAATCAGTATTCAGATTTTCATTTTAAGTACCTTAATAATACAATAATTTTTTGCCCTACTTTTACGAACGATTCTAGGAGAAATGATAACAAAATAACATGCATTGGATCATGTATCTACAGACAATGTAGTATTGAATACAGCAACACGTAGTCTATTTACAGCGAATTTAAAGTCTTTAATGAGGAACACTTTGACTACATTGACGTTGAATTATTCAATTAATTAATGTAACAGTCGTTTTAATTTCCTTAAGTACATGATTATATCAGAAACTGGAAATTAATTCATTTTTGAACCTTTGCAATTTTCTGTGAGATAATTGCTAAGTGATGATTTGATATGGTCAGTTTTAGAATTGTGTTCAATTCAGTCATATTTAGTTGAAGAATAAGTACAGTCAATATATTAATTTAATCCAAAATTGTTATAAAAAGCTTTGTTTTTACGATAGTTGTCATTAAAAATTATAAGTACATCATACTAGCCCTTTGCATATTTTATTACAAAGTACGCTAACATATTTGGTAATGCGGTTGCTTGATCAACGAAAATATTCTGGACTTGTTATACCTGCGTATCAAAGCGTATAATTAATATGTGGTTTAACATTTATAACAAATACCTTCAACACAGATATTATTATGTTCAAGGTTTATAAGTATGCCCGAAGTACTTACAAACGGCACATCCCAATTGTCACTGACATTTATGCCGGAATGACTCAGACGAACACGGTTGTACTATATCTGGATGTATGTTTGCAAAATGCAACCAACCTACATGCTTCTCCAAACTGATACCAACCTACAGCGCTTGCATTAGGGTTAGTTTTGGTGTGCACAAGTATGTGTAGGTTGGTTGCATATTTCAAATCTACATATAACGGAGGTTGGAAAATTATGATGATGAGGGCAAGGGATGTTCTTACCATTCACCTTAGCACATAGTCTCAGGCCTCGACGGGCCAGGTGGTTGGGGTTGTGGTGGCTGCTCAGCAGATCTTTGGCGTGGCAGCTGCGAGGAATCCAGCACGATGGAAGGCCGGGGAGGCAGGTTCTCACTCACCATGTGCGAGAGTGATAGCTCGCTGGAGGCGTTGGTTTCACCTGCGATGAGAGTAATGTTAACCATAATTTTTATATTAATAGTGAACTTAGTATTATCTATGATTGCACGATATTTTGCATGATGCTTTAATATGCTAAAGTAGATGTACCAATAGCTATCTTTAATTCACGACGCTGACAAATAGATGGCGCTGAATGCGACGCTATATACCAGACCCCAACAATATCCTCCCTTTTCCGCTAAACTACCCGCTAAAGACCCAGACGTAATAATAACTTTACCTGAAGGTTGCCTCGGTACCGGAAGGAGTACTTCACCACAGGCATCGTCATCCAACAGCGGCTGTAGAGGCGATGGCAGTTCCCGACTATCGATCGCTGATGATCGTCGCAGCGAGTGTCTGAGAGAACAAAATGAGATATCAAATTAATTAGAGATGGAATACGTTATAGCATTCCTTCATTGGTAAGATATGTCGCAAAGATTCGGTACAACAGATTTTGGATAAAACTACTGACTCACGTGTCAATTTTATTGAGTCAACAGAGTGAAAAACACATGTAAGGCATAGTGGTTTTATGTTTTGTCTCTTAGAACTCAGCAGGTTTGAGTTCTCTTCCAATTAAAATAAGGACAGATGGGCAGCCAACTTGTTGCAAGAAAACATAAGCCATTTTATGAAATAAAACCGGCCCCAATCTGCTTATCCCATACATTTCCTTTCCATCGAAAAACCATTTGCCATGAATACGTATCCTATTTATGTTAAAAATCGTTGGTTCCTTATTTTTTGCAAGTTGCAAAACTAACAACAACTATTTTTTAAATTCTATTTCATGCTATATAGTTTGCGAGTTTAGTCTCAATACAAATTTATCGTTATGGAAACCAGGTGACACCTTACCTCTGATGCGGTAAACGCCTATCATTGACAGTGAGAAGCGTCGTGGTCTGCGATGGAACAGCGTGGTCGTCTCCACCGCTGGTGTTGACGCACACGCTGATGCTGATGCCGCTGACCTCCCCTCCATCGTTCTCCCCCTCACCACCTTCCTCCTCCTCGTATCTGTCCAGACCACCCATTGCCAGGCTACAGTCGGAAGTTGGAACGAACTTATAGTTATGATATAATCGGTAGTGAATGAAAGCGATGATGTGCTAATATATTATTATTATTGTATCTGTTGTTTGTAGCATTTTTAAAGGAATTTGGTATTAATCATGGCATGGTTATAATTAATGAAATTCTGTCTTAATTTGTGAAAATTTTGTTTACCTACCAAATAAAACAATTTACCTACACGACGGTTGAATGATGAGTATATCATTGAATTATATGAAAAATTCTAAAGATGTTGCAACAGGACCAATGCATGTTGGATTTCAGCCGTACAGCTATTCTATTATATAGTTGAAAGCAATGAAAAGCAGTTTAATATTAAAAGCCTGATAAAATCCTGATTACATTTCCTAGTTGCAACAGAACCTACTGACAAACTAAACGATCTAAGCATAAATCGTGATTCTTGATTCATGACAACGTAAATTGAGTCTTATGAATACAGGCTTAAAGGACACGCTCACAAAACAAGCAACGATTTGCGCAGCGATCTGAATGCGTTATCCCATCACCAATAGTTCACTTATCCAACCCACATGCTGACATTGATGTCTGTAAAATCTTCAATCTCATCTTCATCTCGGCTGCTTTCTTGATATCTGTTTGGACCATTGCTGCATTATAATCCTCATTAATATTAGCATAAAGACCAGTTTAAGACTTCGTATAGGGTCACAACGCTTTAATTAAAATGCTATCGTAAGATATTATTATCCCTTCCATTTATTTTTTACTATCTTTTGTTGAATCAGCAAGTACTTTTTGAGATAAGTACGGATATCTCTATAATATTGATGAGCTTACGAACGAGCCTATATTTTTGTCTGATTTCCAAGTCAATAAAGTAAAAGAAACTATATTACGTAAGACGAAGCTTGAAGAGAAAAACAACATCCTTAGATCCTAGCCGTAAAAGTACCGAGACTGATGACACTTTAATACTTTATAGTGGTATTAAATGATCTAATATAAATAATAAAATATTTACGACCAATTTAGAATAACAATAGTTCCAGACGTCTAGCTTAAGGTTAAGAAATAATACCTAATTCAGAGCAAAATACCATTAATAATCTCAACAATTTCATTGCTTATAGATTAACTGCGAGACCATGGGTCTTGAGATTTATGCAATAATGGTATCTAGGTTTAATGCTTCATTTAAATATAAACCTAACAGTAAACAAATACAGTTCAATAGTGGTTGTAATGTTATTGAAGAAATTTTGTATTAATTTCCGTTGGGGTAGACTTTGACAATAATTTCAGACGGATAAATATAGGCCGGTTTAGAAATTCGAAGCAATTCCGACAATGGGGATCGATAACAATCCACAGAACTTTGATTAGTTGTATGGCGTTATTCCGTAAAGAAATTGATTCGGCTAAAGCATGAGTTTCAATTTTATTTGTTGTTTGTAGGTAAGTATGCATCATAAGTTCAGCTTTCGTTTTTATGTGACGAATATTTTATATTAATATTCGTAGAATTCTGGCTACTTGTAACAATATTGAGATATTTCATATTTGCATGAGATTAATTTAATATTTGTTTACATTTGCAAGAATAATGAGATACTCTGAATCAAGTCAGTTTTTCAACTAATAAAAACATAGGTACTACATAAATTACATAATACCTCATATCTTTACCTATCGTTCTAAGCTCATCACCAGAACTTTCTACTTTAATATTTCATTGGTTTCGTTGGACCTGGGTTTATCTATACAAATGTATCTTAAAAACTATTACTCATTGTCACCAACAAGTGTATCGTTTGTCATATTATAATTATTATCAAAATCAGCGATAAACAATTTATCATTATCATCACCAACTTCATCACTTACCGTCTCTGTATCAAGTTCTCCATGATGATGTAGTCATCTTCCTCGGCCCCGCGGAGATGCTCCTTCTCCATGAAGAGTGCAAACTCAGGGTTGGACATCTCGCTGGCATGCCGGCGCCGGATTGAGGGTGATGCGGCTCGTGCGGGGGAGAGGAGACGAGACGTTATTGGAGTCCTTGGAAAAAGTAAAACACCTTTAGACATAAAATAATGGAAATAAGATGACAATTGGTCTAAAGCAAAGAAGTACAAGTTTATTTTCAAATGACACCTTTAGATTTAACGATGGCAATTTTCAGTAATGATTTTCAATCTCCGTTATGATGAAATTGAAATCTTTAGTAAAGATGTAATTGCTGGCGTAGCATACAATAAAAAAACAAAATCAGATTTATATTTTTCGGTATCAGGCCATGTTTTTAGGAGGTTTAAGTTTCGTGAGAAAACCTAATGAGCCGTCTGATGACCAAGCATTATCGCATCCTACGGGTACTTGTGTTGTGATTTATAGACGACGTTCTTATAAAAACACGAAGTAAAATTCAGTAAAGGTTTAGTAATCTGGTCTTGTATGAGTATTACACTTTATCAAAGGTACACTATTGTTTTTTATGTTATTAGATACAAGGTGAAACATAATGGGTATACTTTTTTTTTCAAAACTTAACTTTGTAATTCTTAAACCATCAGCTTTGGAGGGAACTTGAAAAACAAAAAGTGTTATAGGAATACAGCTGTTGACAGATTTCACAAGTCTACAAAACCTTTAGTACTTCAACTGTCCCACAAAGCCAATAGTTTGGGATTTACAACGTTAAGTTGCAAAAAAAATTGTATACCCTTTTTGTTTCACCTAGTATATTTCGAACTTTAGTGAGCAATAAAGAGTTATTCTATTCTATTCTACTAGGATTTCCCGTCAATATTTACACCCATTATCTTACCTTGGCGTGTGTGGTGGTGAGAACAGTCCATACACCGTCTCCAGCTCATCAGTGATGCTGGTGTACTCGTGCATCGCCAGGAGCAGTGACCTTGGAGCGCCTGCAACACGGCTCTTTCCTGAGGCGATGCCGGTAGCGCCGCCGGTCACTTCCCAGCCTGATTGTTTACCTGAAGAGAGTCATGATCAAATGCATGTTCAGTCATTTACCTTCAATTAATTTCTGTTCCAAAACAATAAAATTTTATAATTTAATTTGTAGGTTTTAGCAACCTATATGCCTCTTTTATATAGATTATAATCTTAAATAGACACAGAGATTAAACCTGGAGTTCATGAAAAGGCTTGACATTACCAGAAAACCTGAAAATTTAGAATAGAAATTGTGTTAAAAATCCGTCACAATCTATTCAACAGTAGTTTAGTCGTCATTTTATTATTCTAATGAGCTGAACTGGTTTAAAAGATCTCAAGCAGCATAATCAAACTAACATTTCGTAATTATCTATAACAAGGATATTTTGATAATTGACCTGCTCTGGATTCATAAGCTCTAAGACAAAATTGCCCTAACCATATTCTCAGGCAATATGTTTAACATACCAGAAGTGGAGTTATGAACGGAACCAGCATCCACAGCTGAGTTATCAGGCTCGGAGTGCGTCTGGCTGTGTTGTCTGCGAGGCGCGAGATGCTGAGCCGAGTAGTGGCCGCCCATCCCGCAGTCGTTGCCTCCCTCGGATCGCCTGCATTATGATCCAGGGTAATTAACATCAGCTTTGGCTGTGACTAATCGAACCAAAGTGGCAAGGAGTCAGTAGAAAAATGTTAACCATATTTTAAGTTTTCTGACAGGAAGGACAAATTTTGACTTCCTTGCTGAACATTTTCCGTTTGTTTTATATAGACAAGATGTGTAGTAAAATAGAAGTATTGTGCTGATTTGAGAGTAAAAGAATTGGTGATACTTACCATGACAATATAATATAAGAAGTAAGTTGTAAACAATTCTAACTGAATGATATAGATTTTGTTTCTGAATTGTGTTCTGTTGTAGGTATAGTCTTGGTAACTATAATTCTTTATAAGTATTCGATTACTATTAAGAGTTAAACGTGGCAGATAGAAGTGTGTGCAGTAAAATATAGTAAGACAAGTTTTTATGAGTGGTTATTATATCAAAATTAGTGGTCAGTGTGTGAACAAGACAATCGAAAATACAACAAGAATAAGGGTGATGTTACAGTATTTAGAAAAGATAACGATACAAGTATACAACATTCCGAATTTACATTTCTTACCTTTGTTTGAAATAAAATAATAGGGAAAAATGTAATTGAAGATAATGATAACATAGTAAATTATTTATGTGTGAAGAGTTTATAGTGTGGTCAATGTAACTGAAGTAAGATCTGAGAGTGTTTATATACAGAAAATACACAGACAATATGCTGAAAATAATCCGATTCACATTAGAATACTGTGTTCTTATGTAAGAGTGCATCTGTTAATGATGTTCTCGGTAAAGCAAGTACAGAAGCGGGAATAACGTTTTTATGTCATGTAAAACACTGATGCAACTACGTCTACGTACACGAGCTAAGCCAATCGCCAATGTCTCTATTTGACTTACTGTTTCCACAACCGTCTCCTAACAGATGCAAGAAGGTAACAAAAAATAAAATTAAAAACAATCATGGCGGTGACAATTTGAATTTTGTTTAAATAAATATAGTATTTGCCGATTGTTTTGATGAGATAAATGATGGAAGTGATGATGTGAGCTAGAGGTTTCGCTAGAGGGCTTGGACATGTCAATATGTACAGCGTTGATTTTAAGATTACCTAAATATGGATTGAATTTAGTTGATCCTTGTTGTTCTAACAATATTATTTAAAACACATAAATAATCAATCCACCTAAAAACAATAGGTACGAAGCACATTAAAGTTATTATAGTATAAATATAGTGTTTTGTATGCAGGTAACTTTACAATGTTTTATGAGCATAGCCTGAAATTTAGACGAGAATATGCTATAGGTAGTAAATAACAGCTTGACTCAATAATTGTTCATAGGCTCAGCAAGTTAAAGTATTTTTATGACTCCTATAAACGCTTACGAACAACTTTAATTTTTTTTTTAAATTTGAGTCTTAAATGTATCATTGTGAAAGGTTAATGATAATGGAAATCAAAAGAACAACGAACGCTCACATGCTTCTGGTGAACCTGACGTTACTTTCGGGAATGGAACTTCAAAATTGTTATTCTAATAATGGGATCAATAGCAATATTTTGACCATCAACGAGTACCTGATCAAATTCAATGAATTTGTTTGAAAAGAACACAATGAAATAAACGGGATCTAAGTTCTGTGAATATGGTCAAACTATTACTTACTTTAATTAAGTTTATATCCATAACCATTCCAGGGTATCGAAGACGGTTCCAAATTCATTGGCTCAAGCGAACTATTGCGACCTTGGTGACGATGAAAATATAAATCACGAAATTAATTATGCATCCGTCAACATATTTTCGACTTTTCAGGTATGAAATTAAAGTTCCTTTTCTGAGGCGAATAATTAATTTCGTAGATTAATTTGTTTTGAGGAGTACTGACTGATGTAGGATGCTTACCGCCTGGCGTTAGCTGTACCAGCTGTTCGCCTGGTACCAGCTGATGTGGTCCGTGGGCGCAAGCTATGAAGATCAGTAGGCATCTCTCGCACTTCAGGCAAGAAAGCATCGTCCGTTGAAGATGGCACTGGAGTGAAATCAAATTAAGAATAGACTGCATAGATGGCAGGTCTCTTGAAAACTGGCTCTCCACAGCAGATATTAAGCCCGTACGGGCTGGTAATAATAGATTTACAATGTTATATATCGCTAGACTAATCCATGGCATAAAAATTTGACACCAGTGTAGCAATTAAGTAGTTTTTTTTCACCACTCAACACATAATTTCCAAGCTTCATTGTGTTCACATCTCTATACATACCTTTTTTCTCGTCACTAGGTTCAGTTTTGTTGCTGTCCGAAGATCTCTGGCGAGCTGGAGTCACAGGTGGCTGTGTCCTGACCACCGTGACGTCAGGACCCGCTGCACTGCCACCAGATGAAGTGGACTCGGACTCAGCATCAGCCTCCTTCTCCACTGGGGCCTCGGGGCCGGACTGAGGCAGTTCATCCTATAGACCAGGGTTCAGTTAATTAAGTAGGTTACGGTTTCTTGACTTTAGCAGGTCTGTGGATATCTTCCAGGTCTCTGCTTACCGCGTTATGTGCCCTGTAGTCTTATGATCAGCTTTTTTAAAAAAATAAGTATTGTATACAGCAGCGGGTAAGAAGTCAACTGTTTTACATCAATAGGTAATAGGGTGAAAGAAGATGCAGCGTAAGATTTTGAAGAGGATATCGATTGAGCAGATTAATACAATGAATATAATGACGTAAACGTAAGTTTACAAAAAGCTGTGGTAAGTAATTTAAATTATAAAACAATATTTACAAATAAATCTACAGTTAAAATTCTTAATGAGCGATAGATATTTAAAATAAAATCAAAAGGAAAATAATAAAATGAGACAATAGAGCATAGCTAGTGAAAAAAGTGCATTTATAATAAAATTGGTTCTTATGCAAGAATAATTAGTAAAATATAAAACAGCAATGAGAATTCACACGGTGCTGTCCCACACGACACAAAAGCAGTAATACTATTATTCAAAGTCATCACTTAAAATTTCGCAGCTGGATGTCTATTAAAAGCTGTGCGGATTGTAGTGGAAAAAATCAACCAATCAAACTCATTTATTATTCCGTGATAGCAATATGACTTGATTTTGAAGCCATTGTATTGGTTGACACTTTTCTCTCTATACCTCGCACTGCTTCAATGACCAATAGGCCAATGTAACAATTTTCCAAGTTTGTCAATTACCTGCGCCATTATCTGCCCAAACAAACGCGCTTGCTGGTTACAGAGGTGACAACTTATCGAAATTAGATTATGAAACTGTATTTACATTACAAGGAACGCGAGCACGCAACCAGCAGTTCATTCTACAAGTTTCGTTGGTTAAAAGCTTTGTACATTTTGTGCGTCTGAAGCAGTGAATAATTTGAATTGCACGACGCACTCAAGAATGTCATAGAGTAACTATTATTATACATTTTTAACAGAGTGCTAATTTGATGTTTATTAAAGTAACTTGCCTGTTGTAAGACTGATAATCTGCCGTCCTAAGATTGAAACAATCACAATATATGTATTAAATAATTCTATGGAATAACGTTTCAATAGAGCAACACCCCCAAGCCATTATTATGAACATTTCAATATCGCACACCCATCATTTCTGACCATAAAGATTTGAGACTTATTCAAAGTCAAATTACTATAAATGATTTATTTCCATGACCCTATAACTAACATATTCTGCCTCTCAATTAAGATTTCATACTTCCGAATGTTCTATTGGTCTAGGGAGTGAAGCACTTGTTCGGGCAGTGAGAGGCCTGAGGCAATGCTTACATCGGAGGGCTTAGATTCGTGTTCATCCTCCTCCTGCACTGGGCGCACGGCGAAGCGCGCCACGCCCGTGTCGCTGTCCGACAGCACCTGTTAGCACCCACGATATAGACCCGAGCAGAGATTGGTGACTTGATGACATTGGGAGATGATGGGTATAATATTATCTTCTTGGATGATGAAAAATTTGGATTTATGTGCAATAGTTTTTTGGGCAAAGAACCATTTCGAGATGGGTGTAATATCTTCCTGGACTAAGAAGCATTTGTGGATCGGTGCAATATTTTCTTGGACAAAACACCATTTGGACATGGATGCAATATTTTCTGTGCTAGCAGTTGTTATTTTAGTTACCAGGAAAACTATTGTGACAACTTAGTCAGACTATAGGGTCTCAGAGATCACGCTCTGAGAAATATTCGGAATCAGTCAAATCAAGTTAGAATGAAAGCAAAAGCTTGGGATTAGGAAAAGGGTACAAAGAAGATGGATAAATGATGTTACTTGTACGCAGGACATGGCCTTCAGTCGGCCTGAAAACATCCAACCTCAGAGTTGGCCACTGGCTTTTACAAATGATCTAATATAGGCAACAAGGCAAGTAAATGAACTTTTGCATTCAAGGTTTTAAATATATAAGATAAGTCAATATAACAAAGAGACAACACAAGTTTCATCTTTGGGAAATAACAATAAATTAATTTTAACACAAAAAAATAAAAATTATTGAAAACAATAAAATATAAGATAAAGTTTAGTTCATTAGTATTGTGAACTGCAAAAGGGAGAACAAATACACTTCAGAGCAACAGGTGCACAAGAATCCTTTGGGTTTGTGAACTAGAAACGATCTCAGATCATATAAATATCAACTCCTGTGTTTAACTCTTGAAAAAGTTGCGAATGCAGGGAATGCTTGCTAGCTTTATGTCTTTTTACAAATCGCCGCGGTACATTGCAAACACATTATACTAGCCAATAATAATATAATAATTTAAAATCTCCCAATGACGTCAAATCACCAAACACTGAAGCGGAAACAGCTTGCCAGAATTTACACTCCTTTATATGCAATCGAATATTTACGACATAAATATTTAGTTAATTGCATATTTACAACTGTTATGATCATTAATTACTCTATTTTTTACACTTGAAATTGGGAAAATTCTGGCAAATTGGCTTAGGTGGGGGGCACATAAACACTGATGGCCGAATATGGAAACACGACTCAAATGCTAAGTCCCACTTTGCTGTTACTTGTCACAATTAAGCAACTTTCAAATTTGAGTTTTGTTTGAGTATCCGTCGGTGTATGAGGTACAACAAGTTTAATAAAAATCAGCATAATAATAACAATAAACTCAAGACATGGACTTAGTTAATGACATGCTCGACTTATAAACAGAAAACGTTGCAATTAGTGAAGTCTGAAGCATTCCTGGGGTGTCAACATCAAACACAGATTAATAAAAATTAATGATGACATACATATCCAATTCGGTAAAATATGATAAATGTCTGATCCTAAATGTCCTATTTACTGAAGTTCCTGATTTACATTTGAATTGCAAGTATCGTTTGAATTATGTATTTGGTACACTGAACGGTACTGGAATTCCTTGTTAGCAAATTATTTTGCCAATTATCGTCTGCTTTACCAGTTTTTCATCAGCATGTAATGCTTAATTTACATCTAAACTTGATAATGTTATTGTCAACATAGTGCTATCGGTTTATTAGATAGTACAGAGTTGTTGATAAATTAACCATCTTATATAAATTAGCGTTCGTCCGTTATTATTGATGAGTATTGTATTAACATTATAAAACAAGACGTTATCCTCTTTCTCTCGTCCCATATTATATTATCTTTTTCCTGCTTTTCTAGAATCATTATAATACCTGTTTCTTACCTCAGATCTATCGCTAGCAGTCCTTAGCCTCGCGGGTCCCGCCTGGAAGGTCGGCGGTGGTGGTCCCAGGGTATCTGTCGACCCTCGGTTCACCAGAGACGGGTGGGTGGCCATGAACCGATGTATCACCGCTAAATGGTTCATAGTCTGTTCGGCTACGTCTTCTAGTTTCCTTATCCTAAATTCTACACTCTGAAATTGAATTGAAAACATTTTCATGATGGAAAATAATTTGATGAAAAATATCTCGTCTTGTGTTAAATGAAATTTATTTATGTGAGGTTGACGAATTTTATTGAATTAACTCTTGTTTTTCAGAATCACCTTGTCAAAGTGACATTAAAGATAAATAATGATTAGGTACCTGTATCGATTGTATTTGGCAATTAGCTTTTTGATTCAAGTCTTCCATTTTGGTCGTGATATGTTCTACTCTATCAGTTGTGTTCCTTACTCTCTCTTCAATTGAATTTGATAACTTAATTTCCTGTAACAAAAGGTTTTATTCAAACGGTATTAAAGTTACAAATGCAAAATCGTCAATTTATTTTTTCAGCCTAAGAATGGTTTGACTTTGACTTGGTTAGTGTTTCACACTATCAACATCTGCACAGTCATTCGCTTGAAACACCCATAACTGTTTACTGAAGAGTAAAATAAACCTACAGTTGATTACTTAAACCCACTTACTTGTTCCCTAAAATACCCTTCCACGCACTCCTCTTCAAAATCGTAAAGCCTCTCCATATCTTCCTTCTCCAGAAAGAGTTTCAACCCATTATCGTACTGGAACCGTTGGTGGGACACGTTCCTTGTCACCCATTTGCACGTCGCGTATATGTGACAGAATGTGATCAGGGGTGGGGGGAGCACTGGCTTCTGTTCATATTCCATCACCACTGTGAACCGTTGGAACATCCACACCTGGGAGGTTGGGTACAGTTTAAAAATATGGAATTAAGTCTTTTTTGATATTGTTGCTCAATTGACTTGAGGGTTTATTGCACAAAAGTGAACGACCCAAGAGAGTTTTGAACCGTTTAACTTTTTATTCCTACCATTTGCTTGATAATGTTAGACATTTAATATAACCTTTGTGAAGTCATTCATAATAATTCTAAATCTGCTTATTTAAGTGGAGCTATAACGTAACAAAATTTGCAAATCAAAATATTAATTCCAAAATTGAAGTGGTACAAAACATCTATCATGCATTATGCTTTACCAATGAAGTTGTGGAAATGTTAGTTAACATTATTAAAATAACTGGAAATCCAATAGTTGATAATGACTATAAGTTGCGGATTCATAATTTAAATTACGATTTAAATAAGGATTTCAATAAAATATCAACACTTTTGCAACAGATCCACAATTCCATGAACTTAAATAAATAAAAAGAAGCAAAAAAAAACAAAAACCTGATGCGAGACTTCATTGACTTCGTTAAATATATTGTTAAATACTGCTATTAGCAGGTTTATGAGCAAAATGTTCGCCACTAGCAGGTAAATGGTCATCGCGATGGGTGTGATCCATCTCCCAGTGACGCACTTGTGATCCTCGATGTCCATCCCGCAGACGGGGTCGATATCAGGGGCAAATACCTCACCGTATAACATGAAGTAGGGTTGGTAAAACACCTACGGACAACGGAAGCGAGTGAAACTAAAAAATAACTCAATAATGTGGAAATGAATTTGAAATTTTCAAAATAAACGGTGAACATCTTCTAGCGAAAATAAGTGAACTAAATACGTAATAAACTTAAGTTAAATAAAATGGATATCTACATACAAGATCAATGTTTAACCAATTCCTGAGGAATATAGTTCATCCTGTAACGAATACTTTTTGAGAGCATTTTATAAATATAATGTTTTCTTCAACATTTTATTTAGAAACAAACAAATAGTCAACAGAACAAAAAAGTTACTGGAACTGATCCGTAATCGAAAGTATAAAATGCTTTCAAAGTACAGGGCGTACTACAGTCTACACTACCCAACTTCCAACCGACTACCTCCAACCGAACAATTCAAATCTCGCAACAGGCAACTATACAACATCGAAACTACGACAACAAAACGATGTTGATGCCGCAAACCTGATGCGACACGCCGTTCACTTCAATGAAGATGTTATTGAAGACCGCTATGAGGAGGTTAACAAGTAATATGTTAGCAATGAGCAGATAAACGCTCATGACTACTGGCGGGACCCAGTGGCCGACGCGGCAGTCGTCGAGCCCCGGGAGCCCGCAGGGAGGGGCCATCTGTTCGGCAAACACCTCCCCGTATAGCATGAAGTAGGGTTGGAAGAATACCTGAAATTGTTAGTAGTGGTTATGATGCTGTAGAAAGATTTTGATCTTGTAAAATTACACGGTTTGGTAAAATCAATAATTCTGGCGAGGAATCTAAATTAATTACTGTTCATTAAGGTCTATTAAAGATTAATTAATTGAGATTGCATTTAATTTGGTTGGATCATGTAATCCCGTTGAATATTTTTAATTTCAGTGTAGGTAAAAAAAACATAATTTTTGTAATATACGAACTATGGATAGTGGAATGTAAAATCAGAAGCAGCAAATTTAAGACGAAAGAAATATAATTTTATTGTTCCCGTATGAACATCCTACTAATATTATAAATGCGAAAGTTTGTGAGTGTGGATGTATGTATGTATGTATGTATGTATGTATGTATGTATGTATGTATGTATGTATGTATGTTTGTTACTCCTTCACGCAAAAACTACTAAACGGATTTGGATGAAATTTGGAACACAGATAGATTATAACCGGGATTAACATATAGGATACTTTTTAACCCAATAATCCAATACTACGCGGATGAAGTCGCGGGGCACAGCTAGTTATGTTATATTGTCATGTTAGATGTTATACTTAACATAGTAAAATCACAAGACAACATAAATTATCATTTTTATGATTACTAGAAAAATGGTTTTAAACGAATTATGCCTTTCAAGTTAACTAGAAGAACAATTTGTATTATCTTATTGCTATGCTGTTACTGAGTCTGCTGAATCATTTTCAATAGCGTTATTGAAGTTATCTCTATTATTATTATCGTCAATATCATCAAACTTACTTCTCTTATTAAGTACCAGCTGGCTTCCTCCTCCGGATGGAGTATGGCCTGCCGCGCCACTCCAAACGACATCAGCACTACCAGTAATAGTACCACGAAGTATATCATGTTCTTGACCATTTTACCCATCATTGTGACTAGAGGACCTGGGGGCAAAGACATTCGTTATAATCACTAGGCACGGAATGATGGATTCAGTCGAAGAAAGACTAGATGAAAATCCTGAGGTACAAACAGTCCTCTGAAAAATTACGTTTGTTTATTTTTTTTTTAAAAAGATTACTAGTAATGTGATAAACTCACATTGCTAGTTATCTTTTTCGTTAGCCCGTTCAGCTAAGCAATGCTTGTGTTAAGAGTGGATTCACGTCAATAGTTTAAAAGACCAGGGTGGGGATCGAACCAGGAACCTCTCAGTTACGAGGGCGGCCCCTCTAAACACAAGACTATTGACGCCTTAATCACGATAACAAAGAGTTAGACAAGGTCTGACAAATAATTAATGAACTAATAGTAACTATGAAGCACGTTTCCTTGAACAAAGATATTCTAAATGTTTATTTCTTTTTTATATTTATAAAAAAGATAGCAAAAAACCGTACGACACACTTAATGTTAAACAGTTACCGTAGCTTATAGATGCTTGGAATACTAATGGCATTGCTCGCACGCTCGCAAGGGGAGTGGGAATAGGAGTAGAGGGAGGGTAAGGGGGGAGTGGTCTTCCAGCTCTTTCACTCATCGTACGAAACGCAGCTATTATAGGTACTTTACGCCGATCTTCGGTGAGAAGAACATTTTTTTCGTATCTTCTCATATAACGACATGTTGGGAAGAATTGTTCACTTAAATATATATGATTTCCCACTCACCTAAGTACTTATTAACTCCCAATATATTCAGTATCCTTAAGTACCAGTATATGATGTCGACGCAGTAGATGACCCTGCCGACGTCCATGGACCCCGCCCTGAGTCTGAGCACCAGGCCCACCAGGAAGAATATGATGAAACCCGCGTCATAAGTATTCCATAGATTCCAAGCCCACACACTGAACTTATGTCTGTAAGAAATATTCCTTGTGATAATGGCAATAAACTGTACTTATTAATTGTAAACGACTAGCGATCAAAGAAAAAAAATTGAAGAGACAAGCCCGCTGAGTTTCTTGCCCGATCTTCTCAGTCGAGATCGCGGTCCTATCCGGTTGTAGACTTACAGTGAAAATATGTTAGAATAACAATTCGTGCTCCCGAATAAGTGCTTCCGAAGGCCTAAACAAAATAAACATTTTGACTGAACGAGAGGATTCCTTTAGCTGCTATGTTTAAGATATAGGTTTCAAGCGATGGCCTCAGATTAATCATCGCTTTATGGAAACTATAACATTCATAGTACGTTCAATTTCACAGCTTTTCCGTGTTAATACAAAAAAGTTAAACAAAAATAATTCAATATCGCCAGACGACCACACCAACTGTATGGTCCCAAACTAAGCAACGCTTGTACTATGGGTACAATGGACTGGGGGCGATCCCAGTGATGCCCAGATCAGGGAAAATTACTAAAAGGCCATTTCAGAAATTTACCCTGACGGGAATCGAACCCGGAACCACCCGATGCAGTGAGCAGAGCGGCCTACGCTCGAACCACTGCGCCAAGAGGTCGTCTAACACGTGATAAACACGACATAGCTTTTTGGAAACATGGTATGTGTCTAAATTGGCATGGCATCACGCTCAAGCCATCGGGTATCTACCTCATTTGTTTTTTTTTTTTGTATTTCCTCTATCCAGAGCCTTTATTAACAAAACAAAATCAAAGGTTACCAATTATTATAATCTTAAAAATTTTTGCGTAAAGCTTTGTGGGAATAACACATCAGCTGTTAAACATTTGCTGATTTCAACGTATCGTCCAATATATCAATCAATCAAAACTTGATCCCGTAAAGCGATTGAATTTAATATCATTGGAGCGGACGTGGGTCGGCTTGGGAGAGGGTGGATTAGCGTGGAGGAGAATCCCAATTTGCTTGTTCGTTCATCAAGTTAGGGTTAATGGTTCGACAGATTATGGCTTCAGTGTCAATCAATTAACAAGCATTGAAATGTATATCCGATATGATTACGAGAATGCGGACCTTCGTGACCTCGTCCTATTTCAAGCTCGTCCCAATGTGATGGGAATGGGTCTTATATTTTGATTTCCCATATTCCAATGTTCAAATACGTAAGAACACATTGCAAAAGTTAGATCCGTATGAGAACATTGCAGTGTGTATTTGAAAAGGAAAACTACTAAGTACACGAAGTGTATTAATAAATCTATCTCAAGTCTAAGAATGATCTTGAGTACACTTTGACATGTTATTTATTTTGTACTGGTATGACATGAGAATGACATTTCCAAGACCGCTCTCAAACCTGAGATAGATTTATTAATACGGGCCGAAACTAATTAATTAACTAAGGACAAAATAATCAATAACTTACCTAATAGCAACAGGTTCGGACGTTATGATTTCCCTTACTTTCTCACATAAAAACGTTATTATATAACATATAGAATATATCTCCGGCCAAGATGGCGTCGGGGCCATCTTGACTAATACTGTATAAGTAAACATCAATAGGAACAATATGTAGGCGATCTGGAAACGAAATGAAGAAAAAAGTTATTAGATACGTCGTTATGACATACTAACATTTACTTGCGGCTCCACCCACGTTGACTTATAACAAAAAAATTTAACCCCTATTAATTAATTGATATCAAGTTTGAGAGCGGTTTTGAGTATGATTATAAAATGTCATTTTGTACTGGTGTGACATAAGAATGACATTTCCAAGATAGCTCTCAGATTTGAGATCGATTCATTAATGCGAGCCAAAATTCCTTTGTGTGCTAAGTACGAGCTTTAGCGTTTACGTGACAAGCGCGTTTGTCGACTTAATGTCGGATTAATGCATACTAAAATGGCAATGTATGAATACCTAGTCAATTCGCGTGAAATCGCGGTTGCGATAGACAGCGTACTACGTACTTAGCACACCCCACCAAATTTTATTCAAATCCATTTTGCCGTTTATGCGTAACGCTCAGTGAAACTAACAAACAAAAACTCGCATCTTTATAATGATTTGATACTTAATAAGATTCGGTGTCTTCTTTTCTGGAGTCGTGTTCTTACAGCCACTCATTATGTTAAGATATCCAGAAATAAATATAACAAGACCATAAAACTGATAGACTGATTTATTTAATATTATAATTATTTATTATTCGCGCACCTCTGTCTATTTGTCCAAAGTGCTTTTAAACTATGCAAAAAATTTTAATGCCGTTTTCACTATCATTTAGAGATATCTTTCAGAAGATTTATACTTATATTTTTTTAAGGGGCTGGTCCCGCCACACACTCCCACCACTGTTACTCCTGTAGACCAGGATCGATAATGGTGACCAATAATGACGGCGAGGTTTGACCCTCGCCGAGTCCCGGGGAAAAGTTAAATTGTCTTGGAACCCTCACAAATTTAATCGTAAGAAATAATAGGAGGAGTTGGAAGATAAAATCTCCACTTCCTCCGGTGCAAAGCGGGAGACAAAAATAACTGAAGAAGATTTAAAATCATTAAATTTGTAAATAATATAGGAAAATACATGATGAGAATCCGTGGCGCTTTGCAGTAAGTTATAAAGAAAGGAATTAATTAATGAAAACCAACGCAATTTCTCTTTTGAATCAACTAAAAGGTTGCTTTCAACGGTACCTAAATCAATTACGAATTCAGTCCGCTCTTGTAAAGAATAGTTTATTAAAGATGCAAAAGATTTCAGCGTCATAAACTATTCAGTGCTAAAGAAAACTGTATGTACAGACAGGTACGACCGGGATGATTTAAATAATTGAGATCTATAAGAAACACTAAAATGTATCACGAGATTCTATCTTGGTTATTAAAACTATTGTAAGTGTATTTATTGTCTAGTTTTGACATTTAGTCCTTTTAAGTCATTACTTAACATAATTGCGAAAGTGTTTGTTGTTGCAGTTTGTGTGAGCATCACGCAAAAACGGTTGAACGGATTAAAAATAAAATTTGTTACAGAAGTCTATTATGCTCTGTAGTAACATATAGTATTATATTTTACTCAAGCTAAGACAAACTAAGATTTTACTCGTGGACCCGAGTAAAATATAAGAGCTTGTGAAAACAATATCCGCTTCAGAAATAAATAAACTATTAAGTACGAGAAAAAATAAGCTTATTTATGCTTCCAGCATCATAATGGGACCTAACACCAAGTTTACGGCCCTCCTCCTGAAAAGGTTTATGACGAAGCGCAAATAAAGAATCGTTACTTTTCGTTGTTATAAAAAATATGTACCTAAGTGTTTCAGAAGAAGTGATTACTGAACGTTTAAAAAAAAACAATCTAAGTTTATAGTCCCGTGAAATTTATCACCATGCCAATATTTTTAGTAGCAGCATTGTCCCCAATTTGAATTTCATCGTCCAGAATTTTACCTACTTAGCTTTGTTGTAATTTAAATTCCAGTAACGATCAATTAAGAAAACTTATTCAGAGTTAATTATTCATGATTTCAAAAGTTTTCAGAACTTGCAGCTTAACATATTTAATCGCTATTATTCAACACGTTTGTGGTTCTCCATTAATTTGTAATATTTTATTGTTCCTAACGTGTTTCAATGTCCCAATTACTTTTGAATATACAAAGCTACGGATTTCATATATTATTAATTTTAAATTTGACTTGTTTGCACGTGACATAATATCTCAAAATCAGAACACCTTTTGACGGTATTTAGTAACCGTTACTCTGGTAGACTAGACATCATTGATAATATCATAGACAAACTGATATTTGTAGGTACGCCTTAAATACTAAACATGAATGATCACACCACTAATTTAACATCTGACATGCTTTGTTGAACGGATGGAACCACCCATACTTCTGCAAACTGAAACCAACCTACACCCACTGAAATTATGAATGGTTTTGGTCTGCACAAGTATGTGTAGGCCGGTTCCATTCTGCAACCCTTGATTCAAATTATGTTTGTGTATATCTATAAGGAGATATATAGTTTTTATTCACTCACCGAATCGGCCCAGAATTTTGTTATAGGCGCTGTGAAAAACTCGTATATCTTCTTCCTCAGTCTCAGCGGCCTCATTCTCTTATCTTCAGGCGCGTGGTGTTCTGGCAATTCTCTGAACGACGGCTCCCACCCTATTTTACCCACTTTCCCGTTCTGATCGACACGAGTTTCGCATTCGGCCCCTGAGCCAATCAACGCCTGCTTGAGTCCAGACAAAATCGTATAAAAGTTACAACAATTTGTTCACAAAGCACCAATAGAATACAAACAAGACTTGATTATAGAAAGGTAAGTACAAGCTTTGTACATTTATAAGTATCGATTTGGCATCGTTCAGATTGTGAAGCAAGTATGATAGAATGTAAAGTTCTTTGAAAACGCAAGCATGGCAATAAGCTTAGAATATTGACAACATCGAATACATATCCATATATAAGCCGACGACATAATATAGAATGAAGTACAGACGGCATCTAGCTAAATATTAATAAACTCATGTATACGAACGAAGTCGAGATTACAGACGTTTGTGAAATAATTTCAAACATGAAAGCGGCGCACACCAATTAAGTATCTACACAATTTTAAGACGGATAAAGTAGCTGAAAATAAATTTGAATCTAATTATCTAACTACGAATAACATTGACGCAAATTGATTAATATAGTATCTGTGGAAATTTCACTGTCACCATTTACGTTTCACCCTGGATTTGTTTAAATTAAATTGTTCCGTTTTTAGTATAGCATAAGGTGTACTTTACTATGCTGTAAACCACGGAGGTAAGGGTCTATTCGGACGAGCTGCATCCGGACAGTTTCGATAGTTACATCAACCGTTACAAAATCGATACAAACTGCAGTTTGGCAGCCTGTCTGCGGTCCGGACGCAGCTTGTCCGAATTAACCCTTAGTTTCAATGTCACATGACTCGTGACGTGACATTTCGCGCCATCAGGATTTTAATTTCGGTGTGCCCCAGTAAAATTAGAGAGGCGTTGTAAATTGAGGTTCTTAACAGCGTCGTCTCGCGTGTAAAATTCAAGGTGAGCGATAAACGAATGACGTGGCCCATAAAGAGAGGCGTCAAGGCAGTAAACAGGAGTGAGTGGAGGTAGCTAGTAAACGGAAGCCGCAGCCACGCAAGCTATCGACGGATCTTTCAACAAGATGTTTGCTTTTCGTGTATGAACATTATTGTAATACGAACACGAGAGGTTTGCCGGGTGGGATAAAATATATTACGGAAACGTGACTCTTATATTTTGACAGGCGATCTTTCTGAAAGAGCTAGAGAGTCTGTGATATTATGCATGACGCCTTAGTACATGGTTAAGTTGATGTACCTACTACATAAAATAAATATTAGATTGTATAAATATTTTATATCGGTTGATAGCGAGCGATTTAATAAACCCTTCAGAATACTTTTAAGGCGCCACGCAAAATATCGTGCATTATTAAAATAAAACCTTACATAGATTCGATGTTCGAAATTTAATTTTGACAATCAAAACGGGAACTATATCTACAGGATGTTTGTGTGTCCGAAATAATATTCCAGGTTTACGGCAGCAGTAATTGCTCAGTGAAGACAGGCTGTAATAACAATTCAGTGGCTCGGAAACTAAAGTTACTTAACTATGTTAGTTGTTGAGTTACATAACTTTGAATATTTGTCACAACATTTCAGTTGTATCAAAACAAAGTGATGTGAAGTGCATTTAAGAATGATCATCCACTATTTAATGAATAGTATTGTTTTTAATTAGAAAAAAATGCTATTTAGTTCTTAACTTGATACTGATGCATATACGTATGTATTATGTCGAACTTTTGAAACATCCTGTATAGGCTTAAAATGTCATAGAATTCTACAGTGTTATTCGTGTAACTAGTGCAATCTGTGTTCGTATCACGTTCACCCTACATCGCACGCTGGTCGCGTCTACCTTTGCAGTTTTAATCTGTGGTCCCGGTGGTATAATCTTCTTGATAGAAAGCGTACGCCGTTTCACGACGCCAATCTATATACGCAACAATTAATTAATAAAAAAAAACTACTTTATCTAGATAATGATGTGTACTTTGATTATAAGACGGTATATAGGCAGATATGCAATGACTGAAACCCTTCACCAAAGTTCTCGACTCGTCGACCACGATGATACTCAAAATAGACTAGTTCAAAACTCAAATCATTTATGAGTAGGTTGAATGTCACATCACTAACGCGTTGCGAACCAGTATGCGATTGATTGCGTTTCGTGTACGGATCGCCATTGAATACTAGTGCTGCGACATCCTCGCTACTCATTGGTGATGGGTTTGTAAATAGATTGTTTTGAGTAGCGTTGTGAACCATTTAAATAAATCAATATTGTGTTCCCAATTTTATGGGCTGATTGATCGAGCCCCGCTGATCAACTTCTAAGTTGTACTCTAATTAGGATACTAAGGTATAGGGACTTGATCGTTAGCCCTTGGCGCTTGGAGCAAAATTAGAACGTGAGTAGCTTCGTTTAATTTATATACTTTGTGTCAAACATGATTTGAGGAATTATTATTACAAAGACGCGATGTGTTTACTATGCGCGTTATAATTTTAAAGCCTCAGATACACTAGGGGACAAATTGTCCCACAACATGACGCGCAACACTGTATCTACGTGACGCTGCGACGTCGCATCGTGGCCCGCAACATGTCCCTCAACATTTTGAGGAGTATTTACGTGACGCGGGACATGTTGCAAGTTTCCGCACTGAGAGCGGGCGCACGTGTTGCGCGTCAGTGCCGCGCAGATTGTCGCTGAGTGTGGACGCCTGCGCAACGTGTCTCTCAACATGTCGATAGTGTGGGAAAGCGAAATGGTACTACATTTGATCGAACTCTGGGTTATGGATTGCTGTGGGATACTTCAAATCGTGACTACCGAAATAAATTAAAGAAAAATGACGCGTGGGAGGACATAGCAAATGCCCTAAATATACCAAAAAAAGAAATAGAGAATAAAATGCATACACTTCATTCCCAATTTATCCGGGCGACATCCGTCTCGTTACTGGCTAGTGAGTACAGCATGTCTCGCGACCATTTTGTCCCCGAGGCTCTTTCACGTTGTTGACGAGCGACATGTTCGGGGCATGTTGCACAATTTGTCCCTAGTGTATCCGAGGCTTAATTCGACTTTTAATTTTATTCAATAAAATGACAGAGTGGATTGAATGTAGAATGATATAAACACATTTAATCATAATATAAACTTTTTATTGAATTTAAGACTGCTGGAAATTATTTCTTTCTTTTTTCAAAATAATCTTCCTTCTTTTTAATTAATATTAAAATTTTAATATTTTTTACAGTTTCGTTTGCATTTTAAGAATAAAGAAGGAAGGTTATTTTGAAAAAGAAAGAAATAATTTCCAGAAATCTTAAATTCAATAAAAAGGTTTATATGATTCAATACGTGTTTATATCATTCTACATTCAATCCACTCTGTCAATTTATTGAATAAAATTAAAAGTCGAATTTATCATTGGTTCTTTACGTAAAATCTTTCACTACCCCAACGCTAATCAAAGAAATGCAACAATTCCTTTTATTTTACTTTGATCTGTCATGTTACTGAATTAAAATAAAAGTTGAACTTTAATAGTCACATTAAAACCCCTCAACTAAGCTTTCTGTGAAGAAGCTCCCATCAATAGCTCAATGTACAGGTTGGGGATCAAACTAGAGCCTGCCGGTTACAAGAACGACCTCCATAACCACTCGGCCATTGCCGCTTTAATTAAATTACAAAAATACTAAACTATTCGATTGTAACAAAAAATATAACTAGGTACCAATTTGCCATGAAGTGCGACCCTTGAAGCACGGACCAACCACACTTTGGACTCCGCACTGGGAATAACTTTCATCCAAATAATTCCGAAAAAGGTTGCGGGGCGGGAGCGGAGGCAACGCCGTTGTGATTGGTCGGGAGCGAAAGCAACGCATTGTGGTTGGTCTATCGAAAACTATGATTGATGGTGATTCGTCGATCGTAAATCTTATAAACCTTATTAAGCGTATGTGTTTCAGAAACTTCTGTCCGTGACTGCGGAGTGTATAGGGTGTTTGGACCGTGCCTTGAAGCGATGATGAGCAACCAAATAGAAAAGCTTACCTCAGCATCCGTAGGATCCTTGGTGCTCCTATCGTCTTCAATGCTCTCATTTTCGAGATGCTCCTCTTCGGTCTGCGGCATCAACTGCAGTTCCTCCTTCGACTTGAACTCCAGTTGGAGGATGTAGAGAGGACACAGCAGGCTCAGAATCACCTTCACACACCACGACAAAGCCGATGTGGCAAACGAAACGGTCCTCAATGCTAACTCACTCATTTCAAGCGCACATGCTATGTTTCTATAGAAACGGGGGTCTGACGCCGATTATGTGCAAGTGAGGTAGCAATATAAATCCCTCTCATGTTGCATGTATGTCTATGAGTCGGTGGCAATTAACAAGAAAAAACTTTTGTTTTTGGGTCTATGTCGTTTGGAACCTTGCATAAATCGGCGTCGTTAAAAATAATGCATGCGGAATTCCAAATTATTATAATATATAAAGCGACTCATTGACACACAGACATCGATTTTTTTACATCCCGTCATGTTATTGTCTAAGTTAATTAACTAACATCGAAATCTAATAATCGTGCTCGAAGGGCGAATAAGAGAGACAGGCTTATATTATAATTGTATTTTTTTTTACATCTATTACATGTGTTTTATTATGCCCCAAACACACGTAAAGCAACTTTATGGATGTTTGGCATAATTTGTATGACAACTAAAGTGCCCCTTGGAGACTCCATTAGGGACACTTTATATTGTCAGTAGCAAGGAATTATAAGCACAAACACGTCTCCCTTATTTCTAAATTGACTGAGATAACAGTGCTAACAGCAAGTCTGTGCGTTAATAAGAAACGACTAAATAGAAAAAAGTGAAAGGAACAGATAAAATGGAAACTCTACCTTCAAATTTGTGTTCTTCCTGGTCCTCAGACCTCCCATCCACAGGTCTGCGAGTATTATCTGAGAGCATGGGTGTGCCAACAAAGCCCTGTGATTGGCTGCGACAGCTAGGCTTAGGCAAGTCTGGCCAGACCAGTTCTGGAGTTCGCAGGTCAATAATTGTTGTGCCTGGTCGTCGTCTTGGCGGTAGCAGTAATCTAGAAGCTCCAGTGCTGAGGGAAGAAATATAGTTTTAACTTCGCGTCCGTGTTAAAACAATGATCTTATATTTAAGAGTTTTCGAGCGACCCTTTGCCGAAAGTCATATTTAGTCTGTGGTCCTATTTTAAGACGTTTAAAATGTAATGAACTCAGACTCAACTCAAAACTTAAAATTGTTTTTATTATATTAGGCCACAAAGCATTTATGAATAGTCAGAATCTACCACCGGTTCGGAATGCTGCTTCCATTGAGAAGATCCGGCAAGAAACTTAATGGTTACTTTTTTCAATTAATAAAAGATGGTGTACATTCTCAGGAACAGCAACAGAATGTGGGCAGACAACACCAATTTTCACTAAATAGTAATCAAATCTCACACAGATTTAGGAATTTAAATAAGAAAGCTATATTAGTGAGGTCTGCATAGGTATGCCGATGTCATCATGGCAAATAATACTTTAAGTTACTTCTCTGTGTTATAAAATCTTTCTGTGAAAGAGACCTAGCTTGGTGTAGGAGGATTTTGTAAATGCCTGACAACTTGTTCCTTAAAATGTATAACAATAGCTACTCACTAACTACACTATGCAGCTGCTTGGTAAAGACCTTTAATTCCATTTCTTGGTTAATAAATATAAAACAATTGAAGTCCAATGACATGAGGGATCTGCGGTATACTTAGTAATACTTACCTACTAGTAGTCAAAAAAAAATTACATAGGCCAATCTCTCGTGTAATGAGTTCAATAGAAAATAATCTTAGTGTGATATAGAAAAAGGTGCTCTTTTCCGTAAAAGGTGCTTCTTATATAAGTAGTTAACACACTTTAATAGTGTGGTACATGATACACGTCTCTAGTTTTATGACGCTTTTAACTTTAATAGGCACTTGGGCGGCTCACTTTATGTGAAAATTTTCAACATTTTAATCTAAATTTAATGTATCGAAGAACTGTCTAGGAAATTAAGGTACAGTCGTATCATTTTAAGAGTTTTTACAAGTAAACTGATGAGCTGTGCCAGCGATTTCAAATTGTAGAGCTACTCAATTTTTGAGGGGTCATGCAAAATACAGATAACGGCGTCTCAAACAGCTAAACAGGACTTAAATTTGAGTAACCTTTCATTATTAGACTGGTAGTGTTTTGACATTTGATCAGTGTCTCAGTAGACTCAATTTATTATACGTCCCCCACGTATAATAAATTGAGTCTACTGAGACACTTGTTCAGATATCATCGGTATTCGTTCCCATGTCGCGTGACGTTGAAAGTTGAAACTTATCCCATTATATTCTGAACGAGCTTCACATAAGACAAAATGTATTCTCAAACTCGTTACATTATCTTGTTGTGCACTTGCGCATTCAGAACGCCCATTCGGATTCTCGCAATCTGTTTCGCGAAGTTTTAATAAATTGCCAATAAAATGAAACGTAATCACAACTTTGGTGATTATAGCAACTTCGCCAATTTCAATGGAACTAAAAATAAAGAGCCTGTAAAAGCCGTATTCACAAACAATAACCCTCGTATTTTATAAACGTGGATTAGCGGGCGAATAGCTACACACCGAACTATCCCTTTCTGTCATCAGTAAATTGACATTCGAAAGAAGAAGACAAAGTATGGTGTAACTACACAACCGCTAATCCGCGTTTATTAATAAGGTGGTTATTTTCTTAGTAAGGGAACAATACTGAAGACAGTATGACCTTTCTCAATGCATGTGTGTTTTCGCGCACTGTGATACCTCAAAGTTACGTTTGTATATAGGAGGTTTTGTAGTAGGAGCAATGAAAATTAGGAAAGTACAAAAGTGACTGCTAAACGTTTAATGTAATTAATGTAGTGGGGCAAAATTGTATCTAGAAATTGGAGTTTGAGTAAGCTAATATGGACATTTGTAATCCAAATGACTGCAAAACATAGAGTAGCCTGGAAAAAAATGGGGGAGACCTTTAACTTTAAATGGAGATGAATAAATTATCAATATCCACAAGGCATATCTCTTAACTGAGTAGTTTCCTGCAGTACCTATTGGAGCGGTGCGGGAGAGAGCGATGTACGCTATGAAACACTCGTCATTTGACACACTCTGCCGCACCACTTTCTTGATTTTTAGTATACCTTTGTTCTCAAACTCCTTCCCGTAATGCCTCAACTCCTCATAGACCTCCGTCTCCATGTCATCTTCAGCTGCTTCATGAGCCATGGCTTTATACAGTTTGCAAGCGACCAGAGACTTAGCGAGAGCCTCTTCACCATGGGTCCACATTAGTAACGCCATCTGGTGACGTTTCGTTAGGACCGCCCACATCTAGAGAAATGCCAAATTTTAACGAAGCTTAAGTATAAAGATCGTCGTCAACGGAAGTAAGGTAATTATACTACTTATTAAAAAGATAGGTACGAAATAAGTAGTCTGTTAGACTATAAATAATCAGCCTATCAAAAACAAGATGACCACAGGTATAACCTACGTATACAATCTAGAACTAATATCAACAAGTGACCTCTTTCTTCGCAAAAAAAATCAACATGGATAATTCCGCGAGGAAACGCAGGCAGAATTTTTATCACATAGACAAGACCAAACTCCACAGAGATGCAGCAATAAATAAATATCGCCAGACTGACACACTAACTTCACGGTCCCAAACTAAGCAACCCTCGTACTATGAGTACCGTACAATGGACTACAATGGACACCCAACCCAGGGCCAATTACAAAAAGGCCATTTCCGAAATTTGCCCCGACGGGAATCGAACCCGCAACCACCCGGTGCAGTGTGCCGAACGGCTTACGTTCAACCCACTGCGCCAATCGGTCGTCTGGTCGCAATCCACTTTCACAGCGTCACATGACATCACAATTTCAAAAATGGACGTAGATTTGCAAGGAGGAACCAACCCACATATACTTCTGCAAACTAACAGCAACCTAGAATCACTGACACAAGGTTGGTTTTGGTCTGATTCCATTCTGCAAAACGATATCCAAATGGAAGATACAGGGTCTACTTACAAGAAGCTCATTGAATGGATAATCGAACAGAGCCATTTCAGTGGTGACCGGCATGAACCCCGCGATGAGGGAGAGCCCGCCGGCGTTATGGCGGGTGAAAGAGGCGCTATTACGATGCACGTTCACACTTTTGTTCATCACCTTTGCGTAGATGGGACGGAACTTGCGGCGGGTGTAGTAGCACCTGGGGGTGAGAGAGACGAGAGTAGTTCCATAGAGTTAACCAAATCAGATGCAGTGGTAGAGGCAAGCTGAAGCTGTAGCCAAATGATTACAGCCCATATACGGGCTGGCTCTACCCGTATTATCACCCTCTCTAAGGAGATCGCCGAGAATGAGGTATTATAGCTGCATTTCGTACCGTGAGTGAGCGAGCCGATAGCCCCAATCCTTCCTCCCTTCGCCTCCAGGAATTCCCTACAGGTCAGCAACGCGCGAGCAATCCCATTGGTATTGCTTGCATATATAGGCTACGGTTACTGCTTAACATCAGGCGACTCGTACGCTTGTTTGCCGACAGTGTTACATAAAAAAGGTCGTCTTTGTGTGTTTCATCAAAAGACAAGTATCTAAGTACCTACACTATACACCAATTTTGTATATTTAAATGCTAAAGTAAAGTCAGTGTATAATCTATTTACTTTGTAAATCTATGGTACTATAACTCTTGTCTCATTTCAAGTTACCGCTTTTAATGCCTCTAGTAGCCTCTCTATAAGGTTCATTATTGAACTTTATATTACTATTCGAAACTTTAGAACTAGCTTTACGTAAATCATGTTCCTAACTAGACGACAGCGTTTTATAAAGTTATGAAAACGTTTAAACTTGAACACTAAGCGTGCGTAAGGACGTTGGCAGAAAGTAGATGAAAAATGTAATCACACACTGCATCTAGTAAACTTATAGGTTTGTTCCATTAAAAGTGGGATTGTTCCTATCATTATAAAACATTAACTATCGTAGTTTCGAAATTCCATACAAAAATTGACGACTCTACTCACAAATCTAATCAAAACAGAAAATTACATATTCAAAGCTATACTTTACTTTTTCAGACTCATATCTCAAAAACTTAGACAATCAGTAACATCTGGTCAAAAAAGTAGATTTTACGATAGTATAAAATAATGTATAATTTTTTGTGGTAAAAAATTATAAAAAATGCTTATTTAAAGTTTTTCGTGCTCCTGAAAGAAGAGGGAGTCCTCTCTTTGTGAGATACGAGTATGTGAAAGAAGAGCGACAATTTGTTATACACTTTAATACTTTTATAGAGATAAAAAGTCAGCTCCCATAGAGCACAATGTTTTTTAAATTCATTAGAGTAATCCCAACCGTAAAAATTATCGATGAGGAGAAATTTCACCCGTTAATTATAAATTTTCCGCAGTTAGAGAGTTTGAAGTGTCTCAGAACAGCTCAGAACATTATAAAGTTTTCCAACTCACCTGTAAGCCCCGCCCATCAGCTTATTAATGACCAACCCGATGTCATGCAACGTGTACACGTATCCTCGAGGCAGATGAGGTCTCACATCCCTCAGGATGTACCGCAGGGTGTTGCTGGGCCCACTCTTGGTGTTATACAGCTCCTCGAGCCGAGGTATTGTCAGAAACTTGCGCATTGACACGCCGTTCTCTAGGAGTAGCTTCACAAAGTCTATGCGGTCATGTTCTAGGGCTTGCATCATTGCTTCATCTAGGGCTCCTGAAACAACGATACATAGATTAGAGAACATATTTCCCTTGCTCTGTCCCACTCCCCATCAGGGGGGGTATTTAGAAACTCATCCTTGTTCTAATTCATTAGTAAAACAAAGATGGAAGCTGTAGTTTCCGACATCGGAAACGTTCGTCAATTGTGAAAACACCCCTAAATCGCAACGCGCGAGCAATGCCTTTGGTATTGCAAGCATCTATAGGCTACGGTAACTGCTTAGCGTACGCTTATATGCCGACTTTGTAACATGAAAAAATCAACATAATAAACTTATAGGCACAATATTAAACTAAGTAATAAATTGCCATGGCACTTAAGTAACATTCCTCCTAAACCGGGCTTTTATAAGACATCTGTGATTTCAATTCTCCTTAATTCCCTAATAATAAGGACTGTTCCTGAAAGATTTACGTTTTAGGATTCCATATCATGTAAAAACTCCTAAACCGGGCTTTTATAAGACATCTGTACTTTCAATTGTCCTTAATTCCCTAATAATAAGGGCTGTTCCTGGAAGATTTACGTTTTAGGATTCCATAGCATGTAAAAACTCCTAAACCGGGCTTTTATAAGACATCTGTACTTTCAATTGTCCTTAATTCCCTAATAATAAGGACTGTTCCTGAAAGATTTACGTTTTAGGATTCCATAGCATGTAATAGCTGACCGCAGAGCTTGTCTGAAAGCTATGCTCATACGTATCAGTAATGAACTGAAATAACAAGCTGAGTCATCTTACAAGATGTCAAACGGAGAGCGTCCGAAAACTATCTAGAAATGCAGGCAATCTCATCAATTGCAGAGATTGCAACTCTGCAATCGGATTACATCCATTTATTATCGCCAACCATTTTGAGTTCAATCGAATTGAATAGGTTGATTTGTGGACGCATTTGCGAAATGTATTGGTTTGGACGGAATGCCATAATATGGTACTTTAAAATGATGTAGAAGGTAGTGAGTTGTTTGTTGAAACACCAATAAGGTATTACATAGACATTTTTCTCGTTATTCGCGAACATTGGTGCTCCATAACTATACCTATCAAATATTGTATTATTACAATTTCATTGATCCTTACACACCAATTGCAAATGTCGCAGATGCATTTTTTATGGGACTAGTCCCGCCATTCTCTCCCACCATTATGTTACTCCTGTAAGCCAGGATCGACAATGGTGATCAAAGATGAAGTCGAGGTCGCGGATGTATTATAAAATTAGCTATTTTACAACCCCTAGCGGTTTTACAAATCAGCTTAAAAGGATCAGCTGGATTACCTACCTTAGATTGTTTAGCGCACGATTTATAATAATAATAATAGTTAAGCCCTTTTGTCGTCCCACTCCTGGGCACGGGCCTCCCCTCAACACGGGGGGATTCAGGCCATAATCCACCACGCCGGCCTAGTGGGGGTTGGCGAATTTCACATGTCTTTCGAAAATTGGTTAGATCTTCTAAGACATGCAGGTTTCCTCACGATGTTTTCCTTCACTGTAAGCAAGTGATAATCATATAGAAATTATGATTCGCATATACAAATTATGATTCGCACATAGATTTAGAGAAATCCAGAGGTGCGAGCCGGGGTTTGAACCCAAGACCTGGTGCCCGCAAGACGGGTGCTTTAACCAATCCGCTATCACAGCTTTATGGATTATGGCTACATGCAGCTAAGATTTATGGGTAGTTAAAAATCCTGCCCTAAACCAAATGTTAAAATGAAGAATAATAATATAAATACATAATATAGTATAATAGTAAACAATGCAATGGCAATCCAGCTGAACAATATTCAGCTGTTTTGTTAAACCGCTAATTATACAATCCGTCTGCTACAGATGCACTGTGAGCTACGTTTTGTTATTAGCTACCTACATAATTAATTGGTGCGCGCAACATCTTGGGGTGCCCGTCCACTTGGGTGTTCTATTCTAGTTCGACCAAACAGATCGCTATATTTCCTTAGCTTCATCCGGCTTGCCCCAAGTTGAGTATGTGAAGCGACCCTATTCGTCGAAGCGGGCGCTCTCGCCAAGCACAGCCAAGTGGACAGGCACCCTTAGGCTAGGCGTACAGAGTTGGGGAAGCTCGATGTACTAGCTGCTCAACCCTCGTACCCGAGTGCTCATTACGCGTGAATGCTCATGGTGAAGACCCTGCCAATGTCATGCTTCATAAAAGAAAACCATTATTATATTTATTCGTAGTGATTAATAGTCACTCCACGCCGTCATTTCCGATACCAATCTCCCCTGGACGCGTTATTAATTGCTGTGACTATTAGATTTTTTCGTTTTACAGACTGAAATAAAATTGTTCGAACCATTAATGAATTTTTATTTCAGGACACACGAAAAAACAATGATATCTAAACCAAATTAACTAAGGTATAAGTAGTAATGGTGGAATTATCAAATTGAGTACAGCTATTCTTTCGGAACAGCAAGGGACAGAGTAGAGTGGAAAAAATTGGAGGAGGCCTTTGCCAAAGCTGGGCAAACAGACCAAGTTGTCGATGTCGACTCATAACTAGTAATTTAAGATAAATATTTTTGTGTCTGAAATAAGGGCTTATATTATTATTATTATATAAGTAGTAATGACATGAAAAAATAAAGGATCATATTCCTCATTGTTGTAATATAACGTTATATAACATTTTATAACTGTTCAATTCAAAGTTGAGCTTAAATAGCTAAACTTAAGTCGTGTCCACGGTACAAAGCACTTTAGTTAAGCAATAAAACCAGTCAAACTAAGATGTTAATCTTGGAATGTAATTAATTCGGCCCGCCCGTCCATGTAGAGCAGTACAAAACAGCCTATACTAGCAAATGTCGCCGTTTAGTCTTTAATTATTTTAATCCTACCGTCAAAATATTTTACATTAATACATAGCTGGTTTATTACACAGTGACGTATGCTGTCTCTTATGGAACTGGCATATGGGTCAATTTGCAATATTTCACGCGTCATCGTGAACTGATCGAAATATCAGTCTTTAAATCTGAACCGATGAGTTTCATCACTTACGAATATCTAAAAGTTATTAATAATAATACCTGAGCGGCTATTATAATGTATGAACACCAAACTTGGTCTACATTTTTTAGTCTATTTATTAAATTATTTGAAAAAACAAATTTAAATTACCTCGGCAACTGACAGCCCTACCTCTGCCAGACCAACACGCCGCCGAAAGGACTTGTTCGAATCTATTTACAGGACACCTGATGCCTACATTTACAGCAAACCTTTTATACGAAACATACGTCCCGATATTGCGTTTATGATCGTCGTAAAATGCGTACGCACAATATAATGCCAAAGTACACACGTGATGTGGCTGAAAATGTGTTGCTTTATTATCTTATGTTCAGATGAATATTGAATTGTGTGGGCGAAATTCTGTGCTATATTTTTTGCTCCTTCATGGGTACCTACGTACCTACTTGTTTTGTATTTATAATTAGCTAAATACTTACGTTATAGTAAGTAATGACATTATAACATCATTAAATAAATAAATAAAAAAAACATTTAGAACAACAATTTGCAATTAGCAAACGGAAACAATATAAGATTGACTATATTCTTATTATTCTAGCTCTGTATGACACATTCATTCTATTCGAAGGCTATTTGAATGGTTTTATACTAATTAGAATGGCGACTTCGTTCCCAAATGAAAATACCTTATGTTTTTTTACCCTAAGCAATCGTGTTAGCGTTGAACGCTCCACTAAAAACTTAACGAGCACTAACCCCTCTTTATGTAATGTAAAAAGTTTATAACGAATGTCACCAGAGCTCACAGTTTTTGTATTAAGTAATATTATTTGTCCTTGGTTTTATTTTCTGTCACTCCATGCGCTTTCCTCTCAGGTAAATAATATAAGTACGTCTTGATTTAAGGTCACTATTTGTTGTATAGCGCAGGCCGCTCGGGTTACCGCACCGGGTGGTTCTCGGTTCGATTACCGTCTAAGCAAATTTTGAAAATAAAAACGTTATCTACTTACGTAACGTAATATACACTGGGATCGCTCCCAGTACATTGTACGGTACTTATAGTACCAAAGTTGCTTAGGTTGGTGCAACTTTTAAGCACCAACATTTTGACTTTCCTTATTCGAATAATCAATTAGGTTGACAATTGTAAAACAAATCCAATTTCAACTAGCTTATAAACAATTCAACCAATCCGGAAGTGCCAAATACAATTTGCCCGCTGTTTTCTAACGCGTTACTCAAAATTCCCGGGAAAATTCCTCCGCTCCCTTTTGTTATAACGGGAAACGGTTTCAAAGGGTCGTTTGTTATAACCACCGTTAATCAAACGAGTATTATGCCGCGGGCGATAAGCTAGGAAGATAAATACCAAATGCTTGCAATACCATAGGTATTGCATGAAAAGGAGTGAGATCTAGGAGTGGGACCGATGGAGGGGAAGACAACCGGGGTTGGACTTCCGGTTCTCACTGATCGTACAAATAATTTAGCCCTTTTTGACGTGCCACTCCTGGGCACGGGCGTCCCCTCAACATGAGGGGGATTCAGGCCATAATCCACCACGCTGGCCCAGTGCGGGTTGGCGGATTTCACATGTCTTTCGAAAATTGGTTAGATCTTCTAAGACATGCAGGTTTCCTCACGATGTTTTCCTTCACCGTACAAAACGCAGCTATAATGACTATTTTACACCATAATATCTGTGAGAGGGTGGTACTACTCCGATCGAGCCGGCCCGTTTAGGAGTTCTAGGCAGTCAATTAGCGAGAGCTTGTTTGCCGACTTTGTTAAATAAAAATGTATAAAAATTCTAACATAATGAAATAAATTATATTTTCTTTATTTGACTTTCTTTCACGAACCAAGTAATTTTGTAATTTCATCCCTTAAGGGGGTTAAATAATGGATGAAAGTATGCATGGAACTCCCATCGGGCTAGTACTAATGAAAACTAAATAAGAATTTCCAGTCAAAATAATATTCGGGCCGTCGCACTGAAGCGTACGAAAGGGCTCTACCCAAGCTTTACAATAAATTTATTGCCCTCTCACTTGTTCACGGTTCAAATATATATCATTTGAACCGTATAAAGCTGTGACCCGGCAGACTGTCGCACAATTAACGGATGAGCCCTTTCATTTGGGTTTAACGTTTCATGTTTAGTTTATTTAGTTTTGGAATGTTATATTAACGTTTTGTGTGTGATAAGCTTTTACATTTCAGTGTTTGGGTAGTTGTTTTGTTACGCTATTTGTGTGAGTTCGTTATCAATGAGTGTCTGTACTTTCTAGGCAGGTTATATTATAAGAGCAAAACACTACATATTATAAAATGGTCAGTGGAGGCTGACTGAACGTAAGTATCTTACTTTCTGAGTTCGAGGCATGTTTGTCACTAATTTTGGGTTGCGATCTTATAGCGGCTTTCTAATTTAGCAACCTAGTACTCGTATAAGCTTACAAAATTAACGACCGCTGGGCGCAGTGGTTTGAGCGTAAGCCGCTCGGCTCACTGCACATGGTGGTTGCGAGTTCGATTCCCGCCGGGGAAAATTTCGGAAATAGTAATATAGTTATAGTTTTTTTATCTATATAGATCGTTGCTCAACATTTGCGTAAAACTATTTCAAACTTCTACTTATATTGCTCATTATTGTTCTTTGGCGACATTATAGCCACAGTCTTTAATCAATCGTACAGTCAGTCATCGTCTCCCGACCACATAATGTGGATTAAACTGTCAGCTACTAAGGGTTTTGTTGGACGACTGTATGATTTACTGGGCTGTGCCATTGCTTACCTGGTGGCCACTCCTGTCCATACACGAAGATCTCCGACCTGGCTATGTCCACCCGGTTCCACGTGAGGGCCAGGGACAGCTGCTCGCTCGGGGACAAGTGCTGGGCGCGGAACAGCGCGGTCAGGATCACCTGATCCAACTCCTGGACCTCGCCACCTTCCGCGCGCTCTTGTATCCTGAAGACTGTGATCTGGTGGGAGACAGAATAAATTACGAGAAGCTACATTGGCCATAGTGGGTTGTGTTACCGCGACCTGTATAAAATTCAATTAAGAAAAGGTAATTTCTAAAATTTTCTCCAACGACAGGAATCGAACCCGAAACCACTCAGTGCAGTGAACCGAGCGGGCTACTCTCGAATTACATAGCCAAGCGGTCGAACATAAGTAATTGCAAATAAACGAAGCTTCCAACTCTTCTACACTTTTCCCACTAAACCATAACAGACATATCAAAATGAAAAACTTTTAACACAAAAGTGCAAAACTTTTATAAATTTTCCGTATCGTTTCCACCGACAACGTTAATCGAGGTCATTCCAAATAAATTGCAGTTTTCAGATACCATTACGACATAACTTATAGCACAAATAGCTGCAGAAAGTTGAGCCTTTGTTTTGTTAAAACCGATGAACGTTTCCAAATTCCAAAAACAATGTTTCTCGGCAGAGAATGTCGAGAAAATAGTGGACAATTTTTTTGCACGCTCACTGGTCATCGATATCCTTAATGTTTTGAAATATTATTGTACGAAAATATTCAGAAATCTTATGAATATGATTATATCATTTTTTTTTTATTGCCAGACAGACACACCAACTGTACGGTCCCAAACTAAGCAAAGCTTGTATGGGTACCGTACAATGGACTGGGGGCGAACCCAGTAACACCCAGACCAGGGCAAATGACGAAAAGGCCATTTCCGAAATTTGCCCCGGCGGGAATCGAACCCGCGACCACCATGTGCAGTGAGCCGAGCGGCCTACGCTCGGACCACTGCGCCAAGCGGTCGTCATTGGATATTTTATGACAAAAAAATATACATTTAAAGTGCCAATTTCTTGGAAACTGTAGGAATATATATAGATGAACATGAAGAGGTCGCTGTAAATAAAATATGTCTTTTGTTACACACGTAAGTATGTTACATAGAGACAGCTGACAGTGCTTAAATGAATATTTTAGTAGAAAGAGCGCGATGTAGAGCTGTACGCATAGTAAAAATGCCGCACAGAATATAATTCTTGCTGAAATAACAGCTTAGATATGCTTTGCTTGTGTATTTACATAAAATAAAAGAACATAATTATAAAAAAAATACAGTCATAATTTTAACCATGGTTCCGTATCGCTTTATTTTCGGTAAGTGACACAGGGTGAAGAATATCTACTATCTGCGTAACTAAATCATTACGAAATCAACTTCAAGAAGGAAAAAAATCCGATCTTCCTAAATTGCCTCTCTGGTTCGACAAAATTTTAGTTAATAAATAATGAATCATCATCAGCCGGTAGACGTCCACTGCTGGACATAGGCCTCCCCCATGGAACGCCACAATGGACGGTTGCCCGCTATCCGCATCCAACGGCTCCCCGCGACTCTCACCAGATCGTCGGTCCATCCAGTGGGGTGCCGTCCAACTCTGCGTCTTCCGGTTCGAGGTCGCCACTCGAGAACCTTTCTTCCCCAACGGTTGTCGGTTCTACGAGCGATGTGGCCTGCCCATTGCCACTTCAGCTTGCTGATTCTGTGAGCTATGTCGGTGACTTTGGTTCTTTTGCGGATATCCTGGTTCCGGATCTTATCACGCAAAGAAACTCCGAGTATAGCTCTCTCCATAGCTCGCTGCGTGACTTGGAGCTTATGCAGTAGGCCAACTGTAAGGGACCAAGTTTCGCTTCCGTAGGTCATCACTGGCAACACAAACTGATTGAAGACCTTAGTCTTCAAGCTCTGCGGAATTTCGGACGTGAAGATATTAATAATGAATATAACATTTCAATTAATAATTATAACATTCCTTTTAACATTTCTAAATCATCGGATATCCGTACTGTAATTGAAGCTTATAGGAGCTCGAGGCGCGCGATTACCTCGCATCATCCTGTAGCCTCGATGGAAATTGGAAATGAATTTACTAAATAAAATTGCCACGTATTTCAATTTCCCCTCTGTTGTGTGTTGTCACTTCAAGATTATAATTTTTAATATTATCTCTTTCTTCTAACCATTTTCTCTTCACTTGTGATATTGAAAGACGGCAGTTTTATCCTTATTGTTTTACTATAAGTACCTACCATACAAACAAAGTCGCCAGCAAAATTTCAAAGTAATATCGCGCCAAAATAAAATGCTTTGTTTTTATTTTGCTTGAAGGCAAAGGCAACAAGCCCATTTAACCTTATGTTGATATACAATTATAACATTTCCTTTCTAATAATTATTTTTGTAGTTCAAAGAATAATTGCTTTTATTTAATTAGATAACATTTTCAGCTTATTTCCCGATTCGGTTTGGTCTTTGTAGTAGAGTTAATATTTTCAGAGGCAACCTTGGTCTAAATGTAAATTTCCGTGTATTCTGAGAAATATTTAAGAAAATATTAAGTAAGTGATTAATAATTGAACCACTATACGCAATGATCTTACAATATAAGGTAATTGTAGGTGAACTTATGTGCCGATGTTATTGTTTATTATTAAAATAATTTAAAATCAAATCATTGTCAAATAAAATGTGATCAAATGATTTTGGATTTAGCCGTTGTGAATAAACTCATTTTGTGTATTAAATAGGTATGGCCGACTGTGTTAATCTAATCCCCAGAAATTTCAAGATGGATCAAATTAATTCGCTTTTACAAACTTCCGTAAAAGTTGGTCTAATTAATTACTTCAATCGAGTTTCTTCAAAGTGTTTCCAAGTTCGATTTTTCTTTTGACACGCATGGATCAAAGAGTATATTCTTATACACAGCTTGGTGTGACCATTTGTTATATCCATTTCAGTATCAAACAGTTGCAAGCGAACTATTACCAAGGGCAACAAAACCTCAGATATATTCTATACGATTTTTTTTTATTTGACCGATGTTTATCTACTTATGGGCAAGCCCCTCCCGTTTCCACTCATATATTTAATTCTAATACAAAATAACATCTCTGAAGAGTACTCAGTTCTGAGAACGCTTTATAATACCCGCCTCAAATTACTGCATAGTATAAAACAAAGTTGCTTCCCGCTGTCTGTCTGTCCCTATGTATGCTTAGATCTTTAAAACTACGCAACGGATTTGGATTCCTTTTTTTTAATGTATAGAGTGATTCAAGAGAAAGATTTATATGTATAATACATGCATAATATAGTAGAGAAACACTGATAAAAAATTCCCGTGCGAAGTCGAGGCGGGTAGCTAGTTATTTTATACATTCCACTAAACTGCTCACATGCTTCACATCAAGTTAAGTAGACACACCAAAGGGCTTTTTGCAGACGAAAATAAAACCAGTCGCGGTAATTCAAGCAAAAAAGTACCAATTCTTTTCTTTCAACTTTTTGTTTGCCATAATCCATATAGGTACGTCTTGGAATAAAATGCAGACGTGAATTCGATTTGCTTTCTGCTTTTATTTGAACCCATTATTCTTTGATTCAATAAGATTAGAATAATGCTCTGATCCTATATACAGGGGACGAACATAATCTAAAGTGTCGGTGATACTTTTTTTTTTTTCATTTGTTGCTTTGATTTGAATCGAATGTTATTATGACGTTATTGTGCTCGTAAGCGTCTAGACATAAATTGATTCTCAGGTATTCAATTTTCTTACCAAATAATCGTAATTTATTTGATTTTTTTTTGTTTTCTGTTGAACAGGTACTTACCTGAATCATTTTTCCTAATTAAAATACAAAGTTCACCTTGCCATTTAGCTTAAGACAGCGTGAAGAGTATAATAAAAGCCAAAGGCTAAAATAAAACGTTGTGGGCCAAGAATAGGACCCTGTGGAACTCCCGCCTTTAGCGACGCCCTGAAGCGTCCATCAAATGCGCTAACGAGCTACCCATCATTTGAACCGTCTCATTACACAGGCGTCCTATCTCCTGGAGGAAATTATGTTTTAAAACTGGAATCTTTATTAAAATTATGATTCAGGTGCAAGAAAGAAAAAAACAATTTTATCGGAAAGACGTTATTCGATCGATATGCAGACTTAAGTTTGGGTAATAATGGGCATTACTATTGAATAAGCTTGAGTTTGTCATACATAATGTAGTAGGCTACTGCCGAATACGCAAATATTTAGTTACTTTTGTATGAGAAAATATTTTTAAAAAGCAATTTAAAATACTGTTACAAAATGAAATATACAGTCCTGAAGAAAAATAAAATTATTTGCGCTTAACGTAAGAATGTTCCTTTTCAATTACATTTGAATCGTTTTATGTTCAATCAACTAAATAATTTCCCATGCTTTCATTGCTAGTCCACAAATCAAATAGAAACTCGAAATAACAGCTTCGATTTGTTTACGAAGCAATATCGAATTCTGAACGAAAACATTTGTATTGAAAGAAAAACAGAAGAAAAATCTGTTCTTTATTAGATCTAGGTCAATAGAAATTGAATGTCGAACACGGAACGTGTGCTTTGTAAAGAATAAAATAACTTTGTAACTGCAGAATCGTATCTTTGCCTTTTAAAATATCTGCAAGATTTTAAATGAAATTGAAATCGCATATAAAGTCACTACAATGATTTTAGAAATAGGGTTATTATAAGTACATCCTTGCTAAAATATCACATGTATTGCGGTTCATATCAGGAGAATACACTCGGATTGTGAAGGCAGCAAAAAAAATATTACTTTTTTTTTGAAGCCAGTATCTTGATAAGTAAAGATTGCCGCCGATACAATATAAAACTACGGAACTCTAAAAGTGAAAAAAAAAAATTTCGGTTGAATAAACCCAGAGTAACTCTGGCTTTAATATCCCTTTGCTATTAAAGTATGAGTGACAGACATACCTAATCTACAATATCCACGCGTCATTAAAAACAATGACACACATTTTCCAAGAATTTATTTCAGGCTTTTATTCTGTCCGTGTCCTAATAATTACTGAATTATTAGTGGACTGAAATTATAATCATTAGAAAAGTTGGCTAGCAATGCTTATAAAAATACAGAACTACCTTAATAATAATAATAATAATTTAGCCCTTTTGACGTCCCACTCCTGGGCACGGGCCTCCCCTCAACATGAGGGGGATTACCTTATGACTACATAATGTATTAACAATTTGAAATATACAGGGTGTAAGGGGGCCTCGTAAAAACCTGATAGCATGGATTCAACTCAAGATTCTGGACCCCTGAGAGTTGGAATTTACCGTCGATGTTTTCATGAAATAGGCTAAAAATGTTAACAATTTTTAAATTTAATGGATTTTAGCATGAAATGCGCGTTCGAGCGTATTGAATTTTAATTTACATTCCAGTTTATTCTAAACTAGCTGTGCCCGCGACTTTGTCCGCGTGGAATTTAGCTTGGAAAAAAATAATTTGACAAAAAATGTTCGTTCAATTCATAGAGTTTCCGAAAAGTTAATAATTATGTTTATACAGAACTAAGTTAATAAGGAAATACCTGTGCTAAGCTTAATCTATTTTTTCTTTTTTGCGAGTCGATGTTTCGTGTTTTATATACCTATCCTATCGCAAAAACCCCCTCGCGCGTTCAGAGCCCGCGCGACAGGCGCCATTTTTGACATTTTTTATTAGTTTTTGTAAAATAAAAGTAGTCTAAGTTACCGCTTATAACATCAGCTATCTGCCAGTGAAAAGCGGTCCAGCCGTTTCGGTGATACTCTTGGATTTCATGTGTATTTATTTTTTTACGCGGAACCCTAATTTATTTCCTAAGATTAAAGTAGCCTAAGTTACTCCTTATAACATCAGCTATCTGCCAGTCAGTCCCGTCAAAATCGGCTCCAGCCGTTTTGGAGATTACCCGGAACAAACACACAGACAGACAAAAAAATATTAAATCGCGTTTTTGTTATAAGTACCGTATGTTCTTTCATAAGCTTTGTATAGATAAGTAGTAATTATTGATTGATTTATCTAAAACCACTAGAGATAGATTTTTATAATGATGAAAAAATTGTGCATAATAATTAATGAAAATGATGACGGAAAATTCCAACTCTGGGGTTTGCGATCAGTTGAATCCATGGTATCAGTTTTCGTTATGATGCCCCTTACACCCTGTATATACTTATAGTATGTGTGTCTCAAAATAATGGTCAGTACAAAGCAAAAAAAGGCTTCATTAGTTAGAGGTTTCTTTGGGTATAGTTTCCGCCGTCACTCTTTGAGCACAAGTCTTGAAAGGGCTTCGATACTCGCCCATGCATTTAACATAATCGCACTGCGCGCTTGACTTGTTTCATTGGTATATTTTGGGGTTCGATACAAAAAAGGTACCTATTTAAATATTGGTTCTTTGTCTTTTGTATTACTTAAGTATTTATAAAATTTCGTTTTTTTTTAATTCGTGCTAAATTATACTACGTGAAACAAAAAGGGTATACTATTTTTTTTGCACTTTAACTTTGTAAATCTCAAACTATCGGCTTTGTGGGACATGTATAATATGTTTATCTTCTTTATCAGCTTTGTGAGGCTCCTCATATTTTTATAGTAGGATCACGCGATAGTGTACAAATTATTTTAGTTTTTTTTTATTCTAGTAAGTAGTCCATTAGATTTTTTTAATAAATAATAAACCTCGCCAGACTGACACTCCAACTGCATGGTCCCAAACTAAGCAATCTCGTACTATGGGTAGGTACCGTACGTTGGACTGGTGGCGATCCCAATGACACCCAGACCAGGGCAAATTACGAGAAGGCCATTTCCGAAATTAGCCCCGGCGGGAATCGAACCCGCAACTACCATGTGTAGTGTGCCGAGCGGCCTACGCTCGATCCAATGCGCCAAGCGGTCGTCAAACTTACTTAACGTTTACTTAACCTAAACTTTACTTAACATTTTGTCATTACAGCAAAGATTAATGCGATTCCTCGTAATCAATTGCTGTAATGACATTTCCGCTTCAACAATATATTTCTCCTTATTTTCTATAAAAACTATGATTTATTTTGTCTTCTCAACATACCAGGTTCTTCTTCCTGGTGCATTGCAGCAGTTCTCCGTACAGGCATTCTGCCTGCTGCAGCCCAACCTCGAAGGTTTTCTGGATGGTGCCGATGAGGTAGTCCCGCATGGACTCCAGAACTGTCTGCTCGCCGCTCTCTGACGCGTACCTGGCCATCAAATGAACATAAACAGTCAGAGTAAGTCCCGAAATAAGGACTTAGGTACCATTTCTTTATTGAAGGATTTTTTCGTAATTAATATTGTACGATTTTTTTATAATTAGTAGGTACTTATAACAAAGTCGTCAAACAAGCGTACGATCCGCTTGATGTTAAGCAGTTACCGTAGCTCAAATACCACAGGCATTGCTCGCACGTCGCTTACCTTGAGGGGAGTCGGACCGAGGGAGGGGAAAGGAGGCTGTGGGGATGGGCTTCCGGCTCTCTCACTCATCGTACGAAACGCAACTTTACACTGATCTTATGTGACAGGGTGGTACTACCCCGGTTAAGCCAACCCGTATATTAGCTGGTAGTCAATTGGCTACAGTTAGTTAAAAACCGTATCCTGTTAAAAAAGACCGGACTTCTCAAGAAAAACTTGACTTTCTAAATGAAGTTCTAGGCATGTCTCTGAATCACTTCGCAGAAATTCAATCAGAACTTAAAGGATTTCTATAAGCCGCCCCCTCTCATCTTCTTTATTGGCCTATTTGGCTGCATCAGAGCTCGCGACGCTGCTTTGTGGGGCATAACGTGATTTTGTGGAGAAAAAGCCAATATAATTTTATTATATTTTATTTATCAATTTGCTTTACGGATTGACTATGGCATGGGTGGGCTCGAACGTAGATAAAGAAGATATTTTTACTACGTAGAATGCTCAAATGAATGTGCTATCACGCTTGCATTCCCTAAAAGGTAAGCATATATGCACTTGGGTATTTTGTTACCTAAGTCAATGTCTAAGGTTTCAATATAAATATATATCCTACTAATATTATAAATGCGAAAGTTTGTGAGTGTGGATGTATGTATGTATGTATGTTTGTTACTCCTTCACGCAAAAACTACTGAACGGATTTGGATGAAATTTGGAACACAGATAGATTATAACCGGGATTAACATATAGGATACTTTTTAACCCAATAATCCAATACTACGCAGATGAAGTCGCGGGGCACAGCTAGTATATCTATATACTCTTTCACCAACTAAAGGGTAAATATATAAACCTAAAATATAGTAGAGTAGCACGGCCACTTCCCGTCTGGTAAGCATCCCATTTAGTAACCTTCATAAAATAAACATCGAAGTGGCATTTCGTAAACATTTTAGTCATTTTCCTTTTATGGGATCTAATACCCAGTATTTGTAAGTCTAACCAGCTGAATAATTATATTATAGATCTTCGTAACGAAAGTCCCAATGCGAAAAGGGACGAATTCCACTGCTACTTCAATACAAGGGCATTCGGAATTGCAGGCAAATATCACACTTCGGACGTGCAGGTTTCCGCATTCACCCTTACCGTTCAGCAAGTGAAAATCGCTTTTATCATCACAACATCTTTCAGTAAGGTCCAGGTGGCGTAGTTTTAGTGATGCCAAACAAAACACGTACTTATGAACAAAGGCAATAAGGTCGGCCGCCCTCCCGCTGCCATCGCACACCACGACGGGCACTGGGGGGTTATCAGTGACGTACTCCAACACCGCCCGCACCGTGTTCGTGCCTCCTTCAATCACAAGACACACCACAGGCGTTGAGGAATGCGTGTCTGGAACAATAAACAACATAAATTGATATCGTTTTGCAGTAGACCAAAACCAACCTTGTGTTATTGGCTCTAGGTTGATTTCATTTTGCAAATCTGCGTCCAAATTATGTTCTTGTTTTCTTTAAAAAACAAAGAAGTCGGCAATCAAGAGCTCGGCCTCTTTGGTCACGAAACACGGAAAATTGCATGATCCAAATTCAAAACTTATTACTGCAAATTTTCAAAATCGGTGAAGCCGTTTAGGGAGAAACATTACGAACACACGCACAACGGAATTTTATATAAGTAAGTATAAAGCTATATTCAGCAGAGTCTATTACCAACGGAACAAAAAAAACACTAATGGTTTCTTTTGTCCGTGTGGCAGGGTGTCGACGGCCCCGAGGTATCAAGTTGGATTAGTTGGAGATCTCGTATACCCTTGTTAAAGCGAAAATCTTATTTGCACCTGCAAGAGATATCAAAAGTTGCGAGCCAAAATTATTTTCGGGATTCATTGTCGTCCTTCGAGAGTTGGTAGCAAAAGGTTACTTTCTTTGCTTTTATTTGTAATTTATCAGTAAAGAGGTATACTTCTTTTATTATATCAGTCTGTACTGTAGCTAAACTCGTTTGATTTTTACGAAATCTTGAGAAAACAAATAAAATCCTTGGAAAAACTCACACTGATATAAACATATTACCTATTGTCAAAAGTAAATGTAATTTTGATCGTCCAATTTTTTTTTTAAACAACCAATTTATAGGTAACCTGGTGCTCCTCTACGCATTTAGGAACAGCCTGTTCTCAGTAGGAGCTGTGGCAAGGCATTCAGGATAAGACAATGAGAATATGAATAGAATATGAGAATCAAACCAATCAAGGAATAAACGTTTTCACACTGGCCGATAACGAGGCCGACCGGCGTCACCGGCGACACCGGCGGCGTTATCGGCGGTCAGGTAATCTAAAGCTACTCCTACTTAAGCGTCAAGACGCTTCTGCTACTTAGCGCGATGCAAACGCAGCCACAGACGCCGCATAGTTGGGCACCTCCGCTCGCCTCACATATGCATTACCACTGCATACTATATGTATGACCGCACCTGTCATTTTGATTGGTCCATACACGGCTCGATCTTGAATGGACCAATCCCGATACCCCGTCAACTTTTGATAACTGCATTCTCATACAATAGTGGACGTAAACGGTGGCTTCTCTCATTGGTCTGTGGACGCAGCAGACCGCTACCACACCTCACGCATGAATATGTAGAGGTATATGTCACGTTTTCTTTTTAAATTTCCCAATTGACTCGCGGACTCACGCGCGACTCACGCATCGTGCAAAAGTACTGTAAACTGACTAGTCTAAGATGTATGCGTTTACACGACAACCGCGTTTATTTAATAAATTTCTAATAAGTATGCATATGTGACAATAGTGATTCGCTAACGCACCGCCTGGGTTTCGGGTTTACGAAGCATCCATACGGAGTTCGCGTAGAAACGCGATACTCGACACACTGAGCAATGAGTAAGTATTAATTTTTAGTTTTCGGCATGTTTTGAAGCGATCGGTGCGCTCGCCGCGCGGCCACTCTATCCGTGCTAAGCGTCAGTAGCGTTACACGAGATATACCTATATAGATATACAGAGAGGCAGCTGTTTTTAATGCTTAGTTCCTACTAATCCTATAAAGCTTCGCTGCTTTTGGGGTCTCTAGACGGCACTGTTTTTTTCGGTAATGATTTTCAATGAAAAGTTGTTGTTTCTTTCACCGACATTACGGTTATTGATCAACAGTCGCGTCTGGTTTGTGTGGCGGAATGCTCGCTGCGGTAACCAAGAAATAACCAGCAATTTCTAGTACACAGGTACGCAGTCAGCCTTAATAAAAATAGCCTTATAAGTTAGCACTCAGGTAGCTGTTATTAAAGTACAAATCACCTTGAAGGACGATGAAAAAAGTTATTGAACTATAACTCGCAGGCCACAGAGTAACTGAAGCAGATTGTTTTTTTATCACAGGTCCCGCGCGTTCAATATACATCGGAATTTTATAAATTTCTTCGCACAAAGGAACTGACCGCCTTAAATCTGGTTGATGGCTATCAAGGGTGGATTTGAGAGCTGATACTATATTGTATGAGGTACTTGCTTCGAAATTTGTTGTCCTTTGGTTGGTATTCACAAATAAAACATTGATAAATACCAATTTATTAAAATTATAATGAACTTGAACGACGACCGCTTGGCGCAGTGGTTCGAGCGTAGGCCGCTCGGATCACTACACATGGTGGTTGCGGGTTCGTTTCCCGCCAGGGCAAATTTCGGAAATGGCCTTTTCGTAATTTTCCCAGGTCTGGGTGTCGCTGGGATCGCCCCCAGTCCATTGTACGGTACCCATAGTACAAGCTTTGCTTAGTTTGGGACCGTACAGTTGGTGTGTCTGTCTGGCGATATTTATTATTATTACTTATACCGTTGTACAGTATTACTAGGATATAACTTACCCGTTTAATTAAAGCATGAACGCCATTTTATTCGCGTGCAAGTCTATTTCGCGAACTAAGCTAAGGATTTTGTGTAGAAATAACAAAAGTATAAGTACCTATCTATAGTATCTGCTTGCCGAGAGATCGTCAGCTACCTGGGCTTAGTTAGTCTCCATTGAAATTGAAATACATCTGAGAACTTGATTAAATTCTAATCTGCTTTCAATAGCTGTTTTAATAGGACTTAACGCTATTGGTTTACAGTTTCATTTTAAAGTTTAATTAAATAAATGGCACTCCGGCTGGACCGTGGATCGGAAAGTTTGGACATGAAAACTAGGTTGGACGCAAACAAATTAGAATAATATTATGTGTTCTGTGGTCGGACCCATGGACCCATGGACACATAAAACTGGATTGCGCATTTGTTTTTTGATAAATAATAATGATTATTGTAGTAAAAAAAACGGAAAAACAAGCTAAGTGAGATAGATAGTGCCTACTGGGGATTGTGTCCTTCTCCCTCCTAGCGGCCATGACATAAATACCCCTACAGTACCGTCCCTCGTGGTCACCCTAGTAGAAAAGGACATAGTCCCACCAGGTGCCTTTCACTCCCTCGTTTTTATGCAACAGTGATCCCGTCTGTTAGTGTAAATAAAGTTGGACCTTAGGATGATGACAGATTTCTGTCAAATTAGCAACGACTGTAGGGCTTGTTGGTAATTAGCGAGTGAATTAATCAGCTGATAGAAAGGCTCCATCAGATTATTTATATGTGGTAGTAACATCATCTTTAGCATTTTCTAAGGCGGTACACAGAATATCGTGCATTATTAAAATAAGACCTATAAAAAATATGTTCGAACATCGAGCACTTGTTGGCAGACGAACAAAAGACGGCCAAGTGTAGGCGACAGCGGCGCGCGGACCGGAGCGCGGGGGGCCGAGCCGAGCCCCGATCCCCTCCAACCCAACACGCTCAGTGACCTGCGCGCCGCGCTGCTCGCCGAACGCGCCAACAAAATGGCCGAAAATTTCAACGTCGTATTCCCGCGCAAATTATTGAGAAAACTGATACTATTGTACAAAGACAGCCCATGTTTGTGGGACCGTCATTCTTTGGGCTACAAATTGAAGCAAAAACGACACGCTACTATCACGAAACTGACGGAATTGGTGCAAGAGTATGACCCGAGCGCGACGCGAGTACATATACTGAGGAAGATTGAGAGTTTGCGAGCGTGCGTCCGACGGGAGTTTCGAAAAGTGCAGGAGAGCAAACGGAACGCGTCAAGCGAGGATGACGTATACACCCCCCATTTGTGGTACTACGACATGTTGTCGTTCATATTTCAAGACGAGGAGTTGTTTAAAGGCAAGGAGCCAGATTCGCCGGAGACTAACGCGGTGAGTGAATAAACAGCGTGACGTCACGGAGCCGGCTCTTGTTTACCATGTTTCGTGTCTGTGTGTGATAGTAAGTAGGTGCTTACAACGCTGATAATATGGAATCGGGTGACCGTGATAATAATGATTACACACTGAATTCAATTAGTTAATCATACCAAGTTACGATGTAAGTAAATGATAATTAATTAGTTTTGTAATATTTTGAGGTTATGTTCCTCCTACGTACTGTGTTTACCATAGACAACGTTTTTTTTAATCACTTGTATCTGTCACTACTCGACAGAGCACAAAGTATCTATTTTGGATTGACCACAATCATACCCTTAGGCCAATTACGTGACCTAGCTGTCACAGGAAGTATAATTCTTAAAGTGAAGGCGCCTGTCCAGCCCGCGAAATTCAAAATTTTCGAGTATTTTTATAGTTTATCCAAAATCTGATAACATTTAAGACAACATTTTGTGATTTGTGACAAACACAGTATGCAGTGCGTTTATTAATACATTTATTTTACTCTAAATATTATCACGGTGCATATGATACTCGTAAATCACTGAATATACAAAAATTGCCAGATTATCTGGATAGCTGTCGTTCTTGAAATGTTTTAGAGTAAGTTGGATATATCAATAAATGCACTGCACATGGTCTTTCTCGCGAATTACAAAATGTGCCTTTTATTATTGGCAGATTTAGAAAAAAATCTAAAAAACCTCAAAAAAATTGAACTTCGCGGGCTAGATGGGCGCTTCAGCCTTAAATAAGTTCCTTATCACTCTTTATAATTTCTTCATTATGCGCTCTAAGTTCTTTATAACGTGGTAATTACTTTTTCGCAGTTTAGACTAAATCGTGTTCCATACATAAGTAATGCAACTGTCAAAACAAGACTTAAAACGATTAGCTGAAGTAGCGACAATGGTAAATACCTACCAATTACTTAGCTAAGAATTTTAACGTTTGACTTTTCTTACCATTTTTCATTTTCTGAACTATCGAAAAATTATTGATTCTAGTAATCAATTTTGCTAAAAGTAATTACTTAGTCGTCTACAGGTATGAGGGTTAGTCCACAAAGAAAAAAAAAAGTTTTCTTATGGTTTTTGATGTGCCTAATCCTGGGATAAAGTTGAGTTTAAAGCTGCTTTTCAACAAATTGCCTTATGTAGAACAATTACTTTATGAGACTAATTAATAAGGGTACGCTGCGCAGGAAGCAAGGAATTAGGTTCGTACCTGGGATTATCCTTATTTAAGGCTTAATGTAGTCTAGTTAAATGAAGAATAAAGATGCCTGAATAAATTAAATATAGGCCGCTGCTTGCTATACTATAGAAACGAACATAATGAGTAAGCAGATTACATAACCAAAAGCTGGGGCAACTTAAATGGTTCCATTGAAATGAGAATCAATTTAGTTTCCTAATCTATCAGGTAAAAGGAGCCTCAAATCAATTTTGTTAGGCTGATTGAAAATCGTGATTTCCCGCCCCCCAGACCAAAACTGGGTGCGGCCATGTTAAATATAGCCAGACTAAACACCAACGGTATGGTCCTAACTAAGCATTGCTTGTACTATAGTTACCGTAGAATGGACTGGGGTTTTCCCAGTGACACCCAAACCAGGGACAATTACGATATGGCGTTTTCTAAAATTCACTCTGACAGAAATCGCACCCGCAACCACTCGGTTATCAAACCCAGGATTTTAAACACTGTAGAAATGTACTCCCTGCTTCTGACCATCATGCCCCAGTTTTGGGGTCTTATAAAGTTAAAACCCACGAAAAGAAAATTTACTATTACAACAATCAATTCTCATTTTGTCCAAAAAGATTGTGTCGACTCGGAAAATCTTCCGTGAAAAACCTCCTTTGTTCACCAACGGAAGGATATTATTTTACACGATGGTTATCGAGAGATGCGGAGTGAGGTACTCGGTATTTGTTTTTTTAAATATTGGACTCTTTTTTGTCTAGAAATTCATCAGCACCTGCTGAGGTCAAGTCCTTGTAAAAATACTTCATTTTTTAGATAAGTTTGCACGAATTGCACGCAATCGGACATTGTGTGCAATTCGTGGTAACTTACTTACGTATGCGTTCTAAAACATTTAAATTAATTAATGAATATAGTAAACAAATAATAATGCTATAAAACTATGTCATAGTAGGTATTTCCCGATACACGAGACGTGTGTAAGTTAGCAATCGAATTCCTTAAAAAGCATCCACAAATATTCGCACTTGGTTTTGTGTGCTTAGTCAAAGCACATAGACATATAATCAAAATTATCATTTTTTATTTTTTCTCCGTATTGAAAAGCATGTAATGGCCGATTATCAAAACTAGGCACTTACAGGGATGCAGTTTCTGTGCCGCGATGTATTTTTCAAGCTTCCGCCGCAACACGATTTCCGCCCCGTATCGTCCCACAGATCCGTTGTCCACCAGCAGGAAATATGCATGCCTGTTGTTCAATACCGCTAGTTTTGACCTGGAACAAGGATTCTAAATTAGTCTACGTAGAATAGAGCGGAATGGCCAGCTCACTGTACCCGGTGCGTGCGAGGAAAACCGCAAATAGCCTTTTTGTAAAGCGCACTCATCTGCCCGTAACTGAAATTTCTTCCGGTCAATTGTACGGTACCCGTAATTAAAACGTTGGTTAATTTGAGACCATACAGTTGGTGTGTTGGTATCGAAACATAGATATATTATTAGAATTTGATGAGACTACAGACCTCCTTTACTGAAATAAAAACCATATTTTAATAATAGCGCACGCATCTAATGGAAGTCAAAAAAAGTAAAGCTATATTACAAAAGTACTTAAGGTGAAGGCGCCTGTCTAGCCCGCGAAATTCAAAATTTTCGAGTATTTTTATGGTTTATCCAAAATCGGAAAACATTTAAGACAACATTTTGTGATTTGCGACAAACACAGTATGCAGTGCGTTTATTAATACATTTATTTTACTCTAAATATTATCACGGTGGATATGATACTAGTAAATCACTAAATATACAAAAATTGCCAGATTATCTGGATAACTGTCGTTCTTGAAATGTTTTAGAGTAAGTTGTATATATTAATAATTGCACTGCACACGGTCTTTCTCGCGAATTACAAAATGTGCCTTTTATTATTGTCAGATTTTGAAAAAAATCTAAAAAACCTCAAAAAATTTGAACTTCGCGGGCTAGATGGGCGCTTTAGCCTTAAGACAAACGTTGTGTCAAAATAATGAACTAAAGTACGTAAATGAGTTATGTCAACATTAATTCATAAATAATCGAGGACATGCCACCAAAGAGAAACTTTCCCAATACCTAGAACAGACAAAATCCAATATGTGTAAAAGCTGTAAGAAACAGCACGGTGGCATTAAATCCAGCTTAAGTCTATAAATCAGCGATGTTCCAAGTTGGGAGTAACTCGTTTCTGCAGTGACTCAGTATAAGGGTGTCAGCAATAAAATAAAGGGAATACAATCTGACTCAGTGAGGATTAAATCAGGGATTTTAAAAGTAATTCCCTTGGGAGAGATAAGAAAAATATAAGGTACTATTTGGTTTCTTCGTTCGCCGAGACCCATGTTTATTTCGTATAGGTCTAATTTTAGGAATATTTTAGTGCTCTAGGGACTTTTGCGAACTCGTTTTTTTTTGGGAAATATACAGGCGGTTCAAATTTGTTGCATTTTAACTCCTATATCACACCCTAAAAATACTACGTCGAATTACAAGTATGACTTAACATTCCTGTATTTTGTTGTAATGTTAGAAACTCAGTAGATATGTGCACACGACATAAAATTAATACTCTTAGAATATCAATTAGTTGGCCGAACGACCGCAGTAAAATTCATTTTGTACGTATGTCTCGTTTCTACAAAAACCTACTCGAAATGTTTGTATTCGAGCTGATGCTCAATTCGATTAGCTGATTGCTCTCTGGAGTCTGCCGTCTGTTCAGCTCTGCGTTCGGTTTAACTTATCATGGCTTGTGTTGTAATTATCTATTGAAATTTATAATTACCGAAGTCAATGGCTTCATTCTTGAACATACCTATACTTAAGTAAATAAAAAAATATTTGAGCTGATATTTTTGAAGCGAAGCTTCTATACGGACGTTCGGAGCACTCGCCGCGCGGCCACTCTATGCGTCAGTAGCGTTACACGATATATATAGGTATACAGAGTGGCCGCTACGGCGCCCTACGCTTTTTACTATAAAGCTTCGCTTCTTTCGGGCGTCCCTAGACGGCACTCTTCTTTTATTGTGATTTGTGCACCTATCAATTTTCTCACCCACCTTAAAGTTATTCAAATACGGTTGTGATGGAGACAGATAATAATAATGTATCAAGGACATTACAGAAAGTAATTTAAAGACGAAATTACAATTCCATATTTAACACTAATGAATCTGCAAACATACTTGCACCTCCAGCAAGGCTGGTAACCAAACACAGGAGTATCTGAATGCGTGGCGGCAATTTCCTGCAAAGTGAAACTTTTGAGCTACCCGCATTGCTGCTTCACGCATTTTGTTACACTGTTTTTACATGGTGTCAAACCTTCGTTGCGTGAGACATTTATGTGTGAAATATTTCGGCCTTTTTCGAGGCGTTAATTATTTTGATGAGACACGAACGCAGGGACGACGTCGCGATATTTTTATAGACCCATGTAAAAAATAAAGATGTATAACAGCACTTTTGTAATAGTAAAATAAATAGACCTCCCTCAAAAGGTGTTCCCAATTTCGAAGATTTTATTTGGACGTCATATGAAGTGTCGGTAAAGCTGTAAACTTATGCCTACTCTTAAAGAATACAGGTGTCACAGTGTAGTCAAATATAAAACTAATGAATAATAATAGTAAATATCGCTAGATAAACACACCAACTGTATGGTCCCAAGCTAAGCAACGCTTGTACTATGGATACCGTACCATGGACTGGGGACGATCCCATTTGACCTGGCCGTGACACCCAGACCAGGTCAAATTACGCAAAGGACATTTCCGAAATTTCTACGGGAATCGAACCCGGTGCAGTGCGCCAAGCGGTCGTCAACTTGATTCAAAAGTGATAATCTGTTGTTTCCTGGAAATATTTCTGCCTCCGGTCATTTACTGAATTGAATATTTTACAGCGATCGATATCCAATAGACATGTAATGTAGGGAATAGCCTGCAAAGCGTGTATCTATTACATCAATAGCACTGTTGAACAGCGATGTTGGTATTGATTGATAAATTAGTTGCAATTAATCGCATGACTGTGCTATAAAATCAAATGAAATAGGTTTGCGATAATGACACCAGATATCTTCTAAGTCTGAAATTATTATTTAGATGCAATTACTAACGGACACGCAGATGCCTAGTGACCTATATATTTTCTCATGTGACGGGACTTTGAATACTTGTCACAACTTCGTTTTGCGGGCTTAGAACACATCCAATGGCCTAAAAACTAAGTGCAGTAGAGGTGTAAAATTTCCTCGCAATATTTTTCCTTCATCGTTTTCGGCAACGTACGAGTATAACGTTACGTAAATAGATCGTTTAACCACAGAAAGCATATTGGAACTACTTCCACAAGAGTCACCCTGCCAGGTCCCAAAGAAATAAAAGCTACTCTCTCAAACCGGCAATAAGGTGCAAATTCGAATGTTTCGAGTGCTCTAGAAGGCGCGCCACCGCCACCGTAAGTAGGTAGTAAGATGTTTTGACCAACTGAGCCCAGCCAGTCGAAAATGACGAGGTATAAATGGTCAAAAGATGATCCTACTAATATTATAAATGCGAAAGTTTGTGAGTGTGGATGTATGTATGTATGTATGTATGAATGTATGTATGTATGTATGTTTGTTACTCCTTCACGCAAAAACTACTGAACGGATTTGGATGAAATTTGGAACACAGATAGATTATAACCGGGATTAACATATAGGATACTTTTTAACCCAATAATCCAATACTACGCGGATGAAGTCGCGGGGCACAGCTAGTAATATATAAAAATGTCGCACTGTATAGATGTCAAGATATAAAATAGTCACAGTAGAAAAAAAGTTAGCTGTAGTGTATACTAGGATAGTATATAGTGTGTGCGCGCACACACAAGGGAGTCGAGAGCGGTGGCGCAGAGGGGGCATGACGGCATAAAAGAGCGTCATACCATTTGCCGTGACGGCAAACAGGTCTTGTACTGCCAAAGTGCGCCAATAGAAGTTACACATCAAAAATCAGGATATACAAATATGTACCTCTTAAAATCTTTCAGAACTCTGATGGTGAAGAGGCTGAATACATTGAAGATGATGACCAGTCATTCGAGAGTCCGGTGGAGAACTACAACATGTACAGCGTGTCCGGGAACTCTGTGGATGTGACTGAGAGCACTAGTTCCGTATCCAAGAGATACTCCTACGATGAAGAAACGAATAAGAGTAAACGGCATTTTACGGAGATAGAAGATGAATATGATGCTATTGGTAAGTACTGCTATTGAACTAGCACTTGAGTGTTTAAATAAATAATACATTATTTTTAATAAAAAAATTAAACCTCATCAAGTCATCTATTTTGAAGTCGGCGCCAGCCTAGTCTTATAGGTAGTAAATAGATACTACCTACAAGTATCTACCTACTTACTTCATTCATAGCATCTATCTACCATCTACTTGGCTTGGCTCTATCTACAACCTCCTCTTTTTGGTAATCTGTTAAAAATCAATATCGCCAGACTGACATCAACTGTATGGTCCCAAACTAAGCAACGCTTGTACTATTGGTACCGTACAATGAACTGGGGATAATCCCAGTGACACCCAGACCTGTGCAAACCAAACGAAAAGGTCTTTACCGAAATTCGCCCCGACGGGAATCGAAGCCGCAACCACCTGATGCATTTTTATAAAATCAAGCCGGCAAACACTCGTACGACCCTCCTGATGTGAAGCAGTCGAGAAGCAGTTACTGAAGTCTATAAATGCTTGCAATACCAAAAGCATTGCTCGCAAGTTGCCAGCCTGAAGGGGAGTGGGACAGGAGGGGGAGGGGGTTGGTTTTTTTTTTTTTTTTAATCCGGGCCTTTATGGCCCGCCCGCGTTCACCTCTGATATGGGGGTCAGAGACCTTACTTAACACGATATCAATAAATGTACAAGAAATGTTTATTGAAATAAAATATCACAGTGTTTATTAAAAGCGTTTTCTCAAAAGCGAGTAAAACGTACCAATAAAAGGAAACTTATCAAATATATACAACAAAAATGGGACAGCGGAATAAATAACAATAGTTATAAACGTGATAAAATAAACAGGATTTCCTTCCATTCTACTGCACGAATATGTCAGCCGGCGTGATTAATAGCGCAGTGTTGTCTAAGTTGCTGTTGGGGCTTATTGACACTAGAGGGGGTTGGATTGGTCTACCGGCTCTCCTACTCATCGTACGAAACGTAGCTTTAATAGCTGCTTTACGCCGATTTTCTGAGCCTCTGAGAATAGGGGGGTGGTATGACGTCGGTTTTAATAGTTTTCCGTCGCCCATCCGTATCACACCATTGGTCCGAGTCTCAATCGTCATTTTTTTTAAGAGATTACTAGCATGGTGTTAGTATTACTAGCAATGTGAGTTTATCACATTACGAGTATTCCCGTTAGCCCCTCAAGCTAAGCTAATGCTTGCGTTAGGAGTGGGCTTACGTCAAGTTTCATGGCCTACATTGGGATGGAACCCGAAACCTCCCAGCTACGAGGGCGGCCCTTCTAACCACTTGACCCCCTGTAGTCAAGTGACTACAGCTTGGCTATCGTGAGACATACTTTATATAATAAGTTATTAGGCAAAGAAAAAGTCGTCCTCATCCCCATTTTCTGTTTTTCCAGGAATAAACGTAGCAGCTAAGTTACGCAACCTTCCGCCGAACATGAGGATACTGGCAGAGAAGCTGATCAACGATGTGATGTTTCAGGCTCAGACTAATGTCCTTACGAGCGCCACTGTAATTGTGACACCGGACCCTTTCAAATAAAACCATAACAAAATAACCTTTTCTTTATATTTTGACGGCCGCTTGGCGCAGTGGTTTGAGCGTAGGCCGCTCGGCTCACTGCACCGGGTGGTTGCGGGCTCGATTCCCGCCGGAGAAAATTTTGGAAATGGCCTTTTCGTAATTTGCCCAGGTCTGGGTGTCAATGGGATCGCCCGCAGTCCATTGTACGGTACCCATAGTACAAGCGTTGCTTAGTTTGGGACCATACAATTCGTGTTGGTCTAGCAATATTATTTATTATATTTCTTTAAGAAACCCATACGTTGAAATATACTTTGGTTGTTATTACGCAAGTCGCAACCTAATATGCCTTATACATACATAATAACTTATAACAAAAATAATAATAAAAAAAATTGTCTGATTATCTTTTTGTTCTGGATAATCGCCGAAACGGCTGCACCGATTTTTACGGGGCTTTCACTGACAGATAGCTGATGTTATAAAGATTAACTTCAGCTTATTTTATTTCATTGAAGTACCATGCGGGCGAAACCGCGTGCAACAGCTAGTAAATACTAAAAGTTTGAAATACTGAGCTATGTTGAGTGTGAAATATTTCGTAAATTGCTTACGTGACTTGATTCCTATACGCAGGCATCGCTGAAAATATTTATTCGTACGAATAAAAGGCTCTTAGTTTACGATCCCTATTTGTCAAGAGCAGGAGTATGACATATCCCAAAATAAGGCGTTATTGAGCCGCTTCAAGCAATAAAATATTTCGCACAATAAGCATTCATTTTAATACCAACCTCAGACGAAAAGGATAACTTAGACGGAGCGTGTAAAACTATTGAGTGAAGCCACCGAAAATAATACCAAATAGCATCTATGTACCTATTCTCTTTTAGATTTTTTCATGTGCTTGACATTTTTTTAAGATACCTATATACGGCATAAATACCATTAGTATGTTTAAAAGCTTTTGCCCGCAACTTGATTAGCTTATTTTTTGGATGTCGACCACAACTCCACCTAGCGGTACCATCTATAGCTAAAAACCACGGAGTTGATGCCATAAGTACAAAATAAAAAAATCTTCAAAACCGGTCAAGCCGTTTAGAAGAAAAAGCAGAAATACGAACACTCGGTTTTTTTTTTTATATGACTATATTTTGTTGGCCAGAGTGGCCATAACAACTTCACCCGGACAGAGGGCGAGCGCAAGTGCGCTCCAGCCAGAGGGGCAGGGGGGCAGCTAGCTCAAGGGCGCCACAAGGGACACGACCTCGGCTTGGGCCGCTGCCAGGAGAGGTGGCGAGGGTAAATCTACCACCGGATCGGAACGCGACCTCGACTGAGAAGATCCGGCAAGAAACTCAGCGGGCTTGTCGGGTGCCAAGGTGCGTCTAGGTAAGTAGACGCACCTTCTAGCGGAAGCGGGGGTTCGTCTCGCCGGCGAGGTCGGTGTCTGGTGGGGGAAGAACACTCGTACACCGGTATTTTATTAACCGACTTCAAGAAAATGTGGAGTTTTACGATCGTGTGTATGTATTTTCTTATGTTCACCGATTTCTACGTCAATGGTTTTGAACTACCGATTTTGAAAATGTTTAGTCAGTTGCAGGCAAATAATTTGTAGTCATTGCACATTAGAGGCACCGGCTCCATATTAAAGAACTAATGAGGTCCTTTTAAGTTTTTTTTAGCTTTTTAGTGCACACAAGTTTGCTAGACGTCGGTTATTTTTTTTTACTAAAATATTTTTTGTGTGTATACCTACTTATAAAGATGTGATAAGTGGTCCGTTCCCAATTGCGGGTTGCGAAAATCTTACCTGGGTGAAGCCATAGCATGGTAGGGCACATCTCTCCCCCTCCCGATGAGCTCGTTGGCGCCCTCCACTATGCCCCACGGAGCGATGCCGATGCTCACCACGCGGCCGGCTCGCTGCGACCGCTCCAGTTGTAACGCGTCGCCCACCTGACGAGTCACACCTGCCCACAAACAATTCCTTAAGACATACGAATTAACTTAACTTTTATGCAAACTCTTTAGAGAATAAAAGGGATTTAATTGTTCCTCTAAGGTAAGTGTTGTTCGTGTTCTTCTGGCATTTACACTAAAAAAACAGTGCCGTCTAGGGATGCCCGGAAGAAGCGAAGCTTTATAGTAAAAGCGTAGGGCGCCGCAGCTGCCACTCTATATACTTATATATATTTTAGTTTGTGGATAACGGTGCTGGTTGCGTAATCACTCCAGGGCCCTTACCACGCTAGCTACTCAAATCGTAATAGAAAGGCAAAAGCTAGCGTTTGAAACGTAATCGCTAGCTTTTGCCTTTCTATTACGATTTGAGTAGCTAGCGTGGTTAGGGCCCTGATGTGTTACTACATTATCTATACTTAAGCTTTTATTATGCAATTGTTTGTTGTCCTTGAATAAATAAAATATATCGTGTAACGTTACTGACGCTTAGCACGGATAGAGTGGCCGCGCGGCGAGCGCCCCGAACGTCCGTATAGAAGCTTCGCTCCAAAAGTTGTGACATCCACAGACCTAGAATGTTTCCGTGAGCTACACCCTTCTACCCTTACTTTAGAGTGAATAGGATGCATAAGGCAACATTTGTCTTACTCAGTATATATAGCCGTTCAACCGGCACCAATTATTTGGTGCCAATCCAAATTAGTTTCAGTTGTCGTGGCAGATTATTTGCAAAATACTAAGTTAGGTGTGTCTAATTCAATCAATATTTGATATGTTTGTTGTGCATTCTTTTCCCAAAGACACAGACAGCAAAAATGCCTAATAGGTATACTTGCGCTAGCTTGGCTATGACTGAAACAGGGGTAGGATCAAACGAAACCAACCCGTGTTTGTTCCTCCAGTAAAGATCCATGCTCCAGTAGTCTTCGCAGCTTTAAGGAGACCTTTCCGTAACACCTTCTTCAGTTTTGGTTGGAGGTCAAAGTTGGCCTTGCCTCCCTGAATGGTGATCAGGAGCTTGGGCCGGTCGAGAGCCCATTCCCTCGTCAACAGTTGGACTATCAGTTCTGGTCGAGTGTCGTGTGATAGCCGGACGTACTGTGAAAATAAGAAATAAATATCGCAGACACACCAAGTGTATGGTCCCAAACTAAACAACGCTTGTACTAAGTACCGTACAAAGGACGGGAATAATCCCAGTGACACCCAGACCTGGGCGAATTACGAAAAGGCCATACCCGAAATTTGCCCCGCGGGAGTCGAACCCGCAACCACCATGTGCAGCCGAGCGACCTACGCTCGAACCACTGCGGCAAGCGGCCGTCTGTATGGCCATCTATCACTCGATTTTAAGCAGTTATCGTAGCAACATCAAAGGCATGCCTCACACGTTGCTGACAAGAGGAGTGAGACAGGTAGAGGGGAAGGGGAGGGGTTGGGCTGGGCTTACGGAACTCTCAATCATCATATGAAACGCATCTATCATATTTCACGCTGATCTTCTGTGAAAAGGTGCTACTACCCCGGTTGATCCAGCCTGTGTATATAAGTTGGTAGCCAATTGGCTACAACTTGGCGCTACCAATCTAAATATATATAACTCAAAGGTGACTGACTGACTGACTGACTACTGACATAGTGATCTATCAACGCACAGCCCAAACCACTGGACGGATCGGGCTGAAATTTGGCATGCAGGTAGATGTTTTGACGTAGGCATCCGCTAAGAAAGGATTTTGATTAATTCTACCCCCAAGGGGATAAAATAGGGGATGAAAGTTTGTATGAAACTTTGTCAATTAAATTCCACGTGGACGAAGTCGCGGGCACAGCTAGTGTAAATATAATTTCTCTTACCTGTGCTTTAGTCGGATGTGGTCCTCCCTGAAACTCGACTGTTCCGTAGGCGTCAGTGGGGGCCGGCTGCGTATGCCTCGCTGGCAGCCAGGCCTCGCCCGGCGGCGCTGTGGGGATGCTGGACCCGTGGGCGGTCTTACTGAGGCCACACCAGCATCTGAGGACAACGAGGAAATAGTTAACGCCTTAATTAATTACGGTATTAATTATTATAGTTTGATATTTTATTATAATTTGAAAGATTCAAATCAATCTTGGATTACTGCGTATAGTCTGATCGATCTCCTACCCGCCTATTGACGCAATCCATTGATGACAAAAATGATACTATTATTATAGTATGTGTACTATATTATATAGAATACTAATTATTATTTCGATGGGTAGCACAGACATGTAACCACATGAAAATTATAAAATACTAGCTGAGCCCGCGACTTTGTCCGCGTGGAGTTTAACTTAACAAACTTTCACCCCCTATTTTATCCCCTTGGGGGTAGAATTAATCAAAATCCTTTCTTAGCGGATGCCTACGGTATAACATCTGCCTGCATGCCAAATTTCAGCCCGATCCGTCCAGTGGTTTGGGCTGTGCGGTGATAGATCACTATGTCAGTCAGTCAAGTCAGTCACCTTTGAGTTATATACATATATTTAGATTTTATTTGGCTTAACCACCTCTTTGCGTCATCCATAATAATGTTCAATCTTTCTGGCCGTCCATAAAAGAAGACAGAAAAACATAGTTCACGTTTGACGTCCTTTTTCAAATTTTGGTTGGAAATGGAAAATCTTCTATTTATTTTTTAGAAAGGTTTTATTTGAATTTTATTCGTGTTGTTTCATGTTTTATTGATCTAAAATGAAAAAGTATTATTTTTCGTGAAAAATTATCAGTCATTATACGAATTTAGCAGCGATGAGCGACGAAACCACAAAAATGGAGACCGAACCCGGAACGAGTAAGGAGGCCCAGGAAGGTGCAACACATCACGCACGCGACGAAAGGAATCGAACTGATAGAGAATCACAGATCGAGAAAGATGATAGGGACTCATACACCGAAAGTACTAAGTCTTCCGTGTCTTCCGCGAGAGGGAGGACAGAATACATGGCAGAGAGGAGGGCAAACATCCTGAAGTCCCCCGTGCTTAAACAAGCCAAGGGTGATGAGAGGAAAGAGCGAAGAAAAGTAGCAGGCGGAAGAGTAGGAAAGAGGAGCCGTTCGATCGGACGACGCAAAATACGAAGGGCTCTAAAGAAAAGGGCAAAACCTCAAAACAGAAAGTATCGAGCTCCTTCAGCGTCGACTATTTTCACTAGGATGACGTCAATAAGTGGGTCCACGAGGAGTGTTGGCATCTCCAAAACTCGCGGCTGCAAATATTGCGGCCATCGCTGCTGCCAAAGAAGGTAGATCAGTAACCTTTTTGTGTATTAAAGAATTTGTTACAATATGTTGTTTTATTTGAATTAGAATGTAGGATTTGTCGTCAGATTTCAAGAAGAAGTGAGAAGCCTACAGAACAGCGTCAGGGTGAGGAGGAAGCCGCGAAATGTTACCATTAAGGGCAAGTCAAATTATTTAATCGGCGGTTGAAATTATGGCGAGGCGATACCTCACTGTCTCGGCTTGTTTCTTCTATGGCGCGCCAATCGGCGGGGAATCAGGGCTACATTTCATGTTACCATTCAAAGGCCTACGATCTGACACATTTTGTACACAAGTTTCTTCAGTAATAGTCCATTGTTCTTAAATACGATTTACATTGAGCGGAGCGCGAAGTGCAGCACATATGTACGCATGTACGCGCGCGTCCGTGTGCATTATGAGATGCACAAGTTCCATGGCAATATGAACTTTGATCACACTCATGAGACTTCAGTGTTCTTTATGCGCTCCGTTGCGCTGCCCCCCCGGTCGATGTATATCGTACTTTACTGTCTTCGTTTCTGGCGCCAGGTAATTTAAACAAAATTGGAGCCGTTGTGTATTTGATGTGGTAAGGAGGCCTATGCATATTATCATAAAGATGATCGATTTAGGAAGATATTTGTTTTGACTGGCTCGTTGGTCTTCATGACTACAGAATGGCTGACCGATTATTCAGTATTTCTGGATTTTAAGTACTTAGCAGACTGAACTCGGCTGTCTATATAAAAAAAATAAACCCTTTTGACGTCCCACTCTTTGGCACGGGCCTCCCCTCAATACGAGGCGGATTAAGGCCATAATCCACCACGCTAGCACATTGGCGGATTACACATGTCTTGCGAAAATTGGTTAGATCTTCTAAGATATGCAGGTTTCCTCAAGATGTTTTCCTTCACCGTAAGCAAGTGATAATCTTAATAAATATGATTATCACTTAATTTCTATATTATAGATATTATGATTCGCACATAGATTTCGAAAAATCCAGTGGTGCGAGCCGGGGTTTGAACCCAAGACCTGGTGCCCGCAAGACGCGTGCTTTAACCAATCGGCTATCACAGCTTATTACTCAAATGAAAATGTATTATGCTCGACCCATTCTCTACAATAAATTCTACAAGAACTTCACGTACTGTCTGAGCACCAGGATGCCGAACTAAGCAAAGCCTCTACTATGGATATGGTATAATAGACTGACGGTATCAGAAACATATAATAATTAATAATTTAGCCCGTTTGACGTCCCACTCCTGGGCATGGACCTCCCCTCACTACGAGGGGGATGCAGGCTGTAATCCGCAACGCTAGCCCAGTGCGGGTATCGAACTTACCTCGGTGCCATTAAATGATAGGTACCATTAAATGATAGCTCTAAGGATTCCGTTAACAAAAATAATTTGAGAAAGAAACCACAACGTCGTATTTTAATAATGCACGATAATTTCCATAGCGCTTAACATGATATACCTGCCATGAAAAAAAATCCCTGGTCTGGTTGACGCTGGGATCGCCCGCAATCCATTCTACGGTACCCATAGTAGGTACAAGTATTGCTTAGTTTGGGACTATACAGTAAGTGTGCTGTACCGGCTATATCCAGAGGTAAAAACAGTTTGACTTTATGCCAGGTTCCGAATCAGTACAGGCTGGGTCCCGCTGCGCAATGCTGTCACCCCTGTTCATCAGCACCAACACGGCTCTTGATGCTGAGATTATGGAATTGGCTAAAACTTATTGCGAAGTGAGTATATGATGAGATAATTGTATTGATATTTTTTTGCCGACCTCCAAATGGAGGATATCAGTTCGTCCCCTATGTTTATTTAGGGTTCCGTAGTCCCTACTAAGAACCCTTATAGTTGATGAAATTTTGTACAGCTATACCTTAAGAGTAGATCTGACTTTCAAAAATATAAAATGCAGCAAACATTTTTTTTTGAGGCACCTCCCCGAACATGTAAAAAGGGGATATGTTTTGTTTTTTAGTTATTCCATAATGTGGGTTATCGTTCAAAAGGCATTTTCAAATGAAATGGTGTTTCGATACAACATTTTATTATCAGAAATTCTGTTTGCGAGATTATTAGCTTTTAAAGATTTAATCAAAATTTACTTACTGAATTCTGACACTTCTTACATTTTTATGATACGCTAGTTAGCTTATAGTATCATTTTGTCATTGAAATGGCTAATGAACCCTATATTGAGCGTGGCACGCACGCACTTGGCCAGTTTTTTAAATAGTTTTTCTTCTTTTACCGTGAATAAGAAAGATATTTATAAAATGATAACACTTATAATAAAATTATACGATGTCGAGAGAGAGAAGGGGAGGCCCGTGCCCAGATGTGGGACTTTAAAGGACTAATTTATTATACTGATTAAATCTTGATTGAATCCATTTTCTACCAGATAACCCCGGAGATGATATACGAATCATTGAGGAGACTCACTATGTGGAGACAGTATGTTTCAACACCTGCTATTGTTCATGACATGATGGTCAGTTTGAATAGACCGTACTCAAAATCTTTTTATTCATTGACGACCGCTTGGCGTAGTGGTTCGAGCGTAGGCCGCTTGGCTCACTGCACATGGTGTTTGCGGGTTCGATTCCCGCTGAGCCAAATTTCGGAAATGGCCTTTCGTAATTTGCCAAGTTCTGGGCGTCACAGGGATCGCCCCCAGTCCATTGTACGGTACCCAAAGTAGAATCGTTGCTTAGTTTGGGACCATACAGTTGGTGTGTCAGTCCGGCGATCTTTATCTATTTATTTAACCTATTCAGGCAGACTTGACTCCGTAATGATTGCGGAGCTTGACTAATAGCCGGGAGTGGGATCCAATCCGAAACCATTTTCATTATCTGATGCCAAAAGATAAGCTAATTCTTAAAATAAATTAATTTCAAAAGTGTATCCTCAATCCATGAGGTTTAAGCACAATTTCAATTAACTGACTATTAAGAGTCTATTTGTCTCTACTGTCTTACCAAACTTCACCCTGTTTCTTTACCGTTTCGTAGTAAAACGGTTTCGGTCATAGGCTAATTGACTAGGGGAGCACAGAACTAACAAATAAAACAAGCAAGCAATGTAAACAAGACTTAGTTACTTGGATAATAAAGTTGGAAATCCATTGTCGGGATGCCGGAGAGCCAATTAGGTTGAAGAGTACCCCTTTTCGTGTACTTTGCATGTCTTTCAGGAGGTGTAGTGGTTCTAGTTCCATTTCAGACTGCAGACTGCAATCATTAGAAAGCTAATTGCTTTAGTTTTGATTACCGTTTTGCTGAAGTCAAAGTCTAAGCGTTTATTTTGATTAGGCCTACGGGGGCACTTAAAAATTATCAATTTAATTTTTTTTTACTTATATCTACAATCCGATCGGAACGCGACCTCGACTGAGAAGATCCGGCAACAAAGTCAGGCTGCTTGTCTTTTAAATTTTTTATAATCGCCAGTTGATGATGTAGTTAAAAATTACAAAGGGTAGTAGATATTAATATAAATATAATAGCTCCAGTATGTTGCCTTTTTTGACACGCTAATCGAAACTTAATGGAAATTTTTGAACCCGTAAACAGACATGTGAAACACGTGATTGACCTGTGTATCACCAAAATTTGATTACTGACTAGCTGAGCCCGCGACTTCGTCCGCGTGGAATTTCCCGCTCCCGCGTTCAGAGCCCGCGCGACAGGACCCATTTTTTTTTTTTTCTAAAATAAAAGTAGCCTAAGTTACTGCTTATAACATCAGCTATCTACCAATGAAAGTCCCGTCAAAATCGGTCCAGCCGTTTCGGAGATACTCTTTGATTTCATGTGTTTTTATTTTTTTACGCGGAACCCTATTTGTTTTTCTAAAATTAAAATAGCCTAAGTTACTCCTTATAACATCAGACAGACAGACAGACAGACAAAAAATTTTTAAATCGCGTTTTTGCTATAGGTGTCGTATGTACTTTCATATGCATTTAGTGAAAAGGTGTTATTTTGATATTACAAACAGACACTCCAATTTTATTTATTTGTATAGATTTAAAATCAAATCATACTATCGAACTAGATTATACTGTAAAACATGGGTTTGCGCAAAGAAATTTTAACAATAAGATTCTTATAATTTCTTTCACGCTTATCTCGTTTTTAGGGTTCCACACCTTAAAAGGAAAAAACGGAACCCTTATAGGATCAATTTGTTGTCCGTGGTATATAAGGTTTTATTTTGATACTACATGATATTTGGCACCTAATTTAATACTAATGATGATGTGTGATTTTTTTTTAAGTAACAGTCGTCAAACAAGCGTACATCCCGCCTAATGTTAAGCAGTTATCGTAGTATAAAGAAACCCGTCAGTTTTTTTTTTGTGCTAATTGCCCATGCCATATTTTGTGCATTATTCAAATAAGCCCGAAAACATCCGGGTTGATACGAGGCATGCCTTTTAAGTTCTGTCGTTTCCATAATTCCCGGCAATTTTGAATTTGGAACTGTTCTATATTCGAATGTGTTTAAATTTCGAATCTCAAAACAGTTGAATGTATTAGGATTAATGTTATTGTTTAGTCACAGCGTCGATTAGAATCTGTCAGGTTACGTACGAAAATGAATCTTTCTAAGGAAAATGTTCGTGCAATAATTTTCTACAACTTTAGAAGAGGCCTGACACGGCTTCAGTGTTTTGAAGAGCTAATATCTGTGTTCAGGGATGAAGCCCCATGTCTGCGGACTGTCGAACGCTGGTATTTAGAATTCCAGCGTGGACATACTAGTGTTAGTGACAAATCTCGCGAAGGTCGCCCAAAATCTGCATTCACTGAAGATAACATCATTGGAGTGAGACAACTAATTCTCGAAGATCGTCATGTGACGTATCGAGAGATAGAGGCTCTATTAGGCATCTCAGGGACAACCATTCAGAAGATCTTGCATGAAGCGCTTGGTGTAAGAAAGCTAGTTTGCCGTTGGATACCGCATCTGCTTTCCGACGATCACAAGGCGGCCCGCGTCAGATGGTGTAAGAAAACTCTGCAAAGGTTCAACCGAGGAGAGTCAAATCACGTCTACGACATCATCAGTGGTGACGAATCTTGGATCTATGCCTACGATCCTGATTCCAAACAACAATCTACCATCTGGGTCTTTCAAGACGAGCCAAAGCCGACTAAAGTTGTTCGTTCTCGAAGCACTTCAAAGAAGATGGTGGCCACGTTCGTTAGAAAAACCGGCCATGTTGCGACTATTGCACTTGATGATCGTAGAACGGTTAACGCAGAGTGGTATACCACAGTTTGTTTACCACAAGTCATCGCCGAACTTCGAAAATCTAACTCAAAGCGACGCATCATCCTGCACCACGACAATGCAAGTTCACACAGCGCTCGTCAAACGATTGAGTATTTGAAGCAGGAAAAAGTAGAAATTCTTGACCATCCTCCATACAGTCCTGACCTAAGCCCTAACGATTTTTTTACATTTCCTAAAATTAAGAAAAGTCTTCGTGGTCAAAGGTTCCAGTCCAGTGAAGAAGCAGTCGACGCTTTCAAGTCAGCCATTTTGAACACCCCCACTTTAGAGTGGAATAAATGTTATAATAACTGGTTTGAGCGAATGGAAAAGTGTATTAAGCTACGTGGTCAATACTTTGAAAAACAATAAAAAGTACTATAAGGTTCTAGTTGTGTTTTTTTCTTCAAACGACAAAACTTAAAAGGCATCCCTCGTATTAAACAATAGATAATTTGTTGCATCTGCTTAGTGTCTCTACTTATTAATAATTCATAAACACACCTTGAAACGTTTATTCAATCTGCTCCTCTCAAGTTTCCCATATTTTTTTTCGTTTAATAAATATCTTCAGAATTAAAAACAGAAGAATTCTAAACGCGAGCCATAAATTCGTTTTAATTAAAAAAATGTTCCATCAAAAAAGCTTACGTCACCAGGCATATTATACGCGTTCCATTAAATTTTAAAGTTCCTTCCTAGCCCCACCCGTTAAAGGGGGGTCGTCGCACAAAGGTGAGGCACAAAGGACATCTTGAGGGGAGCTCGTATTTTGTAGAAATGTACTACGCCATTTGTACTACGCAATAGCAAAGGAGATGCTTTACGGGAACATTGGCTTTTACGATCGATTGGTCTAGCTATAAGTTCAGGCGTCCGCTACTCGCCTCACTACAGCGGGCGGGGGTTTGATTCCCAACGGGTAAACTTCAGAAATTGTCAGGACCCTCCCAAATTCTAAATTTTGCACCGACTCGATATTATTTCTGAGATCACTCCCAGACGATCATGTGATAATGTAATTAGCGAGATATGGTTTACAAGACATAAAACATCGACGGTGTATTAAATAACTCTAAATTGAAAATTTAAAAACCCCCGATGTGACGACCTTTTCATCAAATGTATACTTTACCTAGTACGTCCAAATAACGCTAAAATTATATTAAATTAGTTTCTTTTCTGTATTTTTTCTCAATGGCGGAGCAGCGCCCTCTAGAATTATTATTGCGTAATATTCCATGACAATTAGCAAAATTTAACGCGTGCGCGTATCCATCATTTGACACGTGACTTATGGAACGTCTTTAGTTCATACACAAATCTCATATAAAAATTGATAAAATATCATTTTTTTCCAGAATCCGGGAAACTTTTCAAATTTATAATATTGTAAAAAGCCAGTTCAGACTATTACGATCATTTAAAAATATAATAAAGCGAAATCGTTTCAGCCGTTCTCAAGTGATGCAAAGATATTATTCCAATGAGCCCAAATTTCGATCGGATTCGAGCCGTGGAAGTTGGTTTTGGCCGTGAATGTGGCTTTTTCAACCTACAAAAGAGCTGATGATCTTCAAACGGCTGAACCGATTTTCATGAAACATAGCTAAGAACACTCTCGATCAGAATACCTATCTAACAAAAGAAACAAAATTGAAATCGGTTCATCAGCTTGGGCGCTACGTTGCCACAGACAGACACACAGTTACACAGATACACAGATACACAGATACACATGTTAAACTTATAACACCCGTCGTTTTTCGTCGGGGGTTAAAAATAACGAGGAACACGTGATTGACCCGTATGTCACAAAATTACACTACTGTAATTTCAAATCAAATCAAACTATCAAACTAGTTTATTTTGTTAACATGGCCGATGTTTTTTCAAACTACAATGCTATACACAAACAGACAAAGGTGTCAAAAAATAATAAAAGGTGACTGTACAGTAGATATTAAACGTATATTCCTAATGGTTATCACTGGTTTTGATCTCACTGATGACTGGCGTCATAGCTATCATATTATCATAGATACCAAGAAAATTACTACCAATTAAGGTGTCCACAAATTACAGGTATAGTAGCTAAGTATAGCATAATGTCTAGTTCAGTCAATTTCATATTGTGTATACCTATACAAGTAGTACTTACCTAAGTACTACTTGGATACCTATTCTATGTTTCAGAAATATTTCCCTGTAAATCCGGATGAGCTGGAACTGATGAATGAACTATCAAACAAATTAGTGATCGCAGCTATTGTAGGTATACATATATACACCCTTTTTGAAATATCGTACCGCCAGACGAATACACCGACTGTATATGACGATTCTTATATACTGGGACGCAAGCAACGCAGTCCGCGCAGCGTAGCGCAGAGCAGATTATGTAACGTATGAACAACCACAGACACAGACCACTGTGTACGCTGTGACGCAGGCATATGTCACGCAGACATGTTACTAGTAACTTTCTGCCCCCAAGATTTAAAATAAATATCGCCAGACTGACATACCAACTGTATGGTCCCAAACTAAGCAACGCATGTACTATGGGTACCGTACAATGGATTGGGGGCGATCCCTGTGACACCCAAATCAGGATTTTTGTATTGTATTGGTATTAAATTTGTTTGTTTTGATATTTATTACTTGACACTGGCGATCAAATCAACTAAGTGTTTGAATGACGGCCCCTTGGCGCAGGGGTTTAAACCTAAACGCAGGCCGCTCTGTTAGCTACTTAAATCGCAATAGAAAAGCAAACGCTTGTCAAACGCTCCACTTTTGACGTTTTTCCGTAATCTACTAACCACCGGCTGACACGAGCTTCACGATTTCTACCACAGAGTACCTTGTATCACTCGCAAGTCAGTCGCTAGTGCAATGCCAAATATTTGCCCAAGCGTTTGAAAGCTTATTAGCTTTCAATCGCTCGCGTTTGCTTGTCTATTGCGATTGAAGTAGCTAACGTAATAAGGGCCCTGGGCGGTTGTTTTCTCGCTTCCCGTCGGGGAAAATTTCGGAATAATTATTTTCGTAACGCACCCAGGTTTAGGTTGTCACTGGGATCAGCCCTAGTCTATTGTACGGTACCCATAGTACAAGCGTTGCCTATGGGACTATACTAGATTATAGTTGGTGTGTCAATGTGGCAATTTTTAAATTAGTTTTTTTAATTTTTCATATTTTTTACCACTATTTCCTTCACTCATCCAAACCCCCAAGTATTATCGCGGTCATTTGATACATGCATCTGTGTAATTGCCTTCTTTCGTAAATCTCTGTAGCTAACAAAGTTGTGACGTAACTCCCAAATTAACTACTTGTTGAGAACGGATCAAAACTCCTGAATGACGACGGAGGCGGATGAACAAGAACCCTCACCCCTCATAAATCCACCGAAACCTGTTGAATTGGATAAACGGATCCCTTATTCATTTATTTGATGCTTTTGCTTCGTTTTCGTGCTGCATATTTTATTCAGATAGTTTGTTATTACAGTACCCGAGTGGTTTTTGACATACCATGTAATAATTAAACGTATTTCTAATAACATTAAATAAATAAAAATTAATAACTTTGTGCTTCGGTGGTTATATTAGTTGGAAAAAATATGGGTATTTTTCATACTGCTTTCTTTTGTCATGGTTTTTTTTCTATTACCCTGATTCTGTCCCTTAGGTTTTGTGGTAGAGGAGAAAGAATTCTGGTGTCTGAACTGCGATCTTATTGGTCACAAGCTGACTAAGAACCACGTCGAAGTCTTCTGGAAAATATACGGGGACACCATGAAGCCTGTTGTTCGGAAAAAAGCTCCTGTAAGTTCCGCTGAGAAGCGTCTAACATTATTCCGTTTTAAGTAAAAAAAAAAATTGTTTTGATGCAAAATAATCCAAAGAGTAGTAGATCCGTGCTCGGGGCCTACGAGATCTTTATTAGGTACCTATTTTAGTGATATACTTACCTAGTAATTAAATCTACACAAATAAATAAAATTTAAGTGTCTGTTTTTTATCAAAAAACAACTTTTAACTAAATGCATAATATGAAAGTGATTTTTTGTGATATGCTTATGGCACTTATAACAAAAAACAAACAACTCTTCAAAAAACATTCTTAAGTTAAAAAAATCACACAAATACCTATATTTAGAGGTTGAAGGTAGTTGATGCTGAAAATTCGATATTTATTTATTACAGGCAAATAATATAATCTTTCAAGCAGAAGGAACCAGCACAGAAGAGAAAACGCAAAACGACGAATACCCAACGTGTGGTAACGATTACTTCATATGAAGGTGACCTCAAAATATATAAGCCAGTTGCCTGTTTTTGAAGCATCTATTTATATTGTGCCTAACGGTCTATTTTCATTAAAATATAACACATAAACAATCATTTATAAGATACTAGCTGTGCCCCGCGACTTCATCCGCGTAGTATTTTAACTTAGTAAAAAAATCGGGATTATCGGGTTAAAAAGTATCCTATATGTTAATCCCGGTTATAATCTATCTGTGTTCCAAATTTCATCCAAATCCGTTCAGTAGTTTTTGCGTGAAGGAGTAACAAACATACATACATACATACATCCACACTCACAAACTTTCTCATTTATAATATTACTAGCTGTGCCCCGCGACTTCATCCGCGTAGTATTGGATTATTGGGTTAAAAAATTTCCTATATGTTAATCCCGGTTATAATCTATCTGTGTTCCAAATTTCATCCAAATCCGTTCAGTAGTTTTTGCGTGAAGGAGTAACAAACATACATACATACATACATACATACATCCACACTCACAAACTTTCGCATTTATAATATTAGTAGGTTTTTTTTTTTTTTTACATTTAAATTTTCCAACAAAACTTTTGAAACTGTCATGGCGTTAGGCCTTGTAAGCTTGTAACAATTACAATGTTGATTGCACTGTTGCAGGCGTTACCAAAATAATAAATTTAACTTTTTGCAAGGCTCACTTTTGAAGCGTTGAATCCTGAAAATTGGTCTGCAGTGGACAAAACAATATGGACGTAATATAAAATATTTTATACCGTATCCTCAGCATCTTCGTTTTAAGACTTTCTGTACTACTCGAGATTAAACTTACAAAAGGTTGGAGGTGATTGTTCAAATGAAAAACCTTGGAAAAGCTTAAAACTGTTTTAGTAAGATTTAACAACAGACATTCTTACCTAATAATGTACTTTTTAGTGCTGATAAGCTCATTCTTTTAATATTAACTTTTGATTTACGTTTCATAAAAGTAACAATAAATACCTAGATATTAATACTTTAGAATAGGCTTTTTGACTACAATAGTGCTTTTGAATAGGCACTTTGACTACAATATTGTTGTTGAATAGGCACTTTACCTTCGAGTACGCTTTCCAATAGGCACTACGGCTACGACTACGCTTTTGAATAGGCAGTTTGGCAGCAACTATCGACTGACATTAACATTTATGAATAAATTTACCCACTTACAAAGAGGCTCACTTGCTATGGAATTATAAACTTGCGGTTGATATAAACCGGAAACGGCTGTGGAATATAGGAATTTTCGCTTTGAGAAATACCTTTGATAATGTTGTGTATAATAAGTATACACCGCCTATTTACCGCTTATTACCGCTCATTACCTACGTTTGGCTGGTTAAATATAATAAACATGTCAATGAATGACGAAGGTGTATTTAATATTACTATGGTACACATAGGATTGCGTAAGTGATAGAATCTGAGTCCGTAAACGTAACCTCTAAAAACGAAGAATAAGTAGCGTCGGGCGGAGCTCGTTGGTATAATGATAAAATGGTTCCCATGGGAACTATTTCCAATGTATCATATACCTTTTGCCAACGGTTTGTGCTTGTTTTGCCAATTACCAATCATGTTCGAACATAAAACGGTCACCACTGGAATCGTTAACATTCGGACTCCCTTTTATAAAATTTATGGTTAATTCTGTGTTTGAAACCGTAATGTTAATAAAAATAAAATTTAATAAAATAATCTATGTATTCATTTTCGCATCGCTCCTCGTTGGCACGGGCCAGGATGCGAGTGGCGCAAAATCGTAATGTATAGAGGTTATTGTGGAATACCAATATCCAGATACATAGTCTCACAGGTACTAACATAGTATTAAGTTCAGTTTAGTATTGCTGAACAGAATGTCGATGGAACCAACGCTCGCTCTTCAAAACGAAAATGTCAATTTTATTCTCTGACCGTAAAACCTAATCTCGAGACATGCGGGGTTCCGTAGCTTTAACGATGTGCTATCAACATAGGACATGCCCATTCCATCTTGGATTATGCTGCTTAGGTTTGAGAGGCGAGGAGAATCTCATAATAAAATATAAGAATGGGAAGATGTGCACTGAGGAAAGAATCGGATAAAGTTTTTTTTTTTAATGCATCGCCTGCGTTTACGCTCACTCTTAGAGCGGTTTCGCACTACGTACGAACCGAATCCGGTCCAAACCCGTGAAAATATGTATCTATAAATCTCGTTCTACGGCTACTACGGACCATATATTCACGGTTTCGGATCGGATTCGGATCGGACGTAGTGCGAAACCGCTCTTAGGGTGTCAGTCTGCTTGGCGGGCCTGCCCCCTTAAATAGGATCGCTTCTCTTCCTGACAACGTGAGCTAAACGCCGCTTGGCGCAGTGGTTCGAGCGTAGGCCGCTTGGCTCACTGCACATGGTGGTTGCGGGTTTCAATTCCCACCGGGGCAAATTTCGGAAATGGCCTTTTCGTAATTGGCCCCGGACTGGGTGTCACTGGGATCGCCCCCAGTCCATTGTATGGTGCCCATAGTACAAGCATTACTTAGTTTGGGACCATACAGTTGGTGTATCAGTCTGGCGATATTTATTTATTTTATTTATTGGTTAAAGTGGGTGGGCCCACTTCATAGCACACCCAAGTGGACTGTCACCCTAAGACTGGGAGATTGCTTTAGTTACACAGAACCCCAAAATACCAAAGCTGTTATAAGTAACATTCAATTTACAAATCAGCAGCCATTCAATGTTGTCGTGAATTATTTTATCACCATTGTTCGTTTTGTTTACACAGTTACTAATTAACTTTCCGAACAATTCTGAATCCGATAACAATGTTTATTAAGTACTGAGTTGGACAAGGATAATTCACTTTGAGAAATAAGGTTTTTAAAATCACATTTATTGCTTGTCCATCTTTCGGTGCCTATTTTTGTCGAAGATCTGACATTTTTCAATTGGGAACAGACCCAGTTCACTCACCACTGTTACTCCTAAAAGCCAGTATCGACTACGGTCCGAAGATGACGAGTCCCGGACGAAATTTTCTAGAAACACGCACAAATTTAATCAGTAGAAAGAACAGAAGAAGTTGGAAGAAAATGATCCACGTCCCATTCAGATCAGATCAGACATAAAGTCTAGCTACCTTGGGTTTGGAAAAGGTGGTTGCGATTCCGATTGCCGATTACCTATTCAGATTCTCTTAGGGATACATTATTACACTTGATTCCCTAGGAGGCACTCCTCAATTTTAACCACCAATTAAAGTCAATTTGATATAAAGTAGGTTTGTTTCCTCACGAAGTTTTACTTCACCGTTAAGAAAAATGTTGTAAAACCACTTACACATGTTCGTCTTTAGCGCTTGGTACGAAGTATTTGCAATCTCGCTTCTGGAAAGTGCTCTCTATCCAACTACGGGTTGTTTTCTGAAACAAAAACAATATGCTTAGTACACAATGCCGGGGATAAGTCAAATAACAATAATAATTCAGCCCTTTTGACGTCCCACTACTGGGCACGGCCTCCACTGACTACGAGGGGGATTCAGGCCGAAATCCACCACGCTGGCCCAAAGCGGGTTGGCTGATTTCACATGTCTTTCGAAAATTGGTTAGATTTTCTAAGGCATGCAGGTTTCCTCACGATGTTTTCCTTCGCCGTAAGCAAGTGGTAATCATCATTATAGAAATTATGATTCGCATATAGAATTCGAAAAGTTCAGAGGTGCGAGCCGGGGTATGAACTAAAACGTGGTGCCCACAAGACGCGTGCTTAACCAATCGGCTATCACTGCTTGGGGATAAATCAATACGACCAAAGTAATACCACATAATATACTCTCAGACTCTCAATAAAATATATCGTATGATGTCTAACTGATGAGGTGTTCCGAGGCTTCAACACACGGTTATTGAAACAAAAATTGTTTCAATAACCGTGCAAGCTCGCAATAACAAGCTCGCCGCAGGGAATACCCACGTTAGCTTGAGAAAATGAAGAGATGTTTATTTTTATTTCTTGCAATGTGGCATTTTAACATTAATAACTTTATAATTGAAATCAAATGTCGTATGGTCATGCGTATTTTTATGCTTGATTGATGGCATCTCCATTGTTTTTATTTGTCTATCAAATTATCATTTAAATAAACAGAAATGTTTGACATATCAAATTACTTATGTTACTCAAATAAGACGATGATAGCAATCAGCACCTAACTTATTTCTTAGTTTTTAGTTCATTTTATTTATCCTTGGTCGGGTTACAATAATTTTGAGCTATTTTTTTCAGTTATTGTTCTCACAGAAAGTTAGTTTGACACCATATTATAATAATGTTATAGATTGTTCGCGAGTCGCAGTTAATTACAAAGTTTAAAAAGTGGTTTGCGTTATTACATAGATAGCCGTTATTGCAGTGAATATTTAACTGAATGAGCAATATAACCTGTTCTTTTTATTACTGTTGTTATATTTTTCTTATTAAACACACATTTATGTTCATAAATCATTCTGCAAAGTAGCGAGCAAATATCTTCTGCGTAGAAATAAGCGACAGAAGCTAGCGTAAGCGCAATCAAATTTATCGCTTGCTTACTCTACCTACAAATATTTTTAATAAAATTTATATATCTATGACTACCATTTGCCCGCAGCCCCGATTTCGTGAACAAAAAGTAGACTTTATATTATTCCAGACCATAACAGCTGATCTCATTACGAAACTTCATTAAAATCCGTTCAGCAATTTTTGCGGGATGGTCAGTCAAACGTACAAACAAACACATTGTCACATTTATTATTAATACGGACTCCAGCTGTGTTTTTCTCACTTTCCCAATGGAATTTATTATCAAAGTTATACGAGTACTACACAGATCTGTATTTGGCAATGTCTCTGCCATCTGGCGCTATCTATATTATATTCTTGGCTCGTTGCCATCGAGCTGTGACCGCTGTGTTGGGTAACGAGGTTCTAAATACCGCTTCAGTGGGCCAGTGATGGTGCTTTTTACAAGATTTTGTGTACCTAGTTATAAACATTTTTTTTCTACAAATAAAAAAAAACATACACACGAATTGAAAAAGTAAGAATGCGTGGTAACAATAGTGTCTTCATGGCGGCAGAGCCAAGCTGTAGCCGGTCTGCATCGACTGGGGTAGTACCACACTCTCACAGAAGATTGGCGTAAAGTAGCTGTATTTCGTATGATGAGTGAGAGAGCCGAAAACTGAACTCCCACCTCCCTTCCCCCCCCCCCCTCTGTCTCACTCCCCCTAAAAGTCGGCGATCTGCACTGCGAGCAATGCGTTTGGCATTGAATCTTTTAATGCCGCTACCACCTTAGCATGAGTCTTTTCAAACACAGTTGAATTAATTCTGCTCATGCGCCACTCACTTATTCAAAATGACTGCTTAGAAATTAGGGTTGGCGAAGTGTGAACGCTACAGTAAACTTATTTATAAATAAATAAAATAAATAAATATCGCCAGACTGACGCACCAACTGTATGGTCCCAAACTAAGCGACGTTTGCACTATGGGTGCCGTACATTGGACGGGGGGCGATCCCAGTGACACCCAGATCTGGGAAAATTACGAAAAGGTAATTTCCGAAATTTTCCCCGGCGGGAATTGAACCCGCAACCACCATGTGCAGTGAGCCGAGCGGCCTACGCTCGAACCACTGCGCCAAGCGGCCGTCGATATTTCGAGGTGTGTCAGTATTTCGTATCTGAGTAATTCCAGCTGAATCATTGAACGCTTTTTTATTTACAAATGTTTTACAAAATCTTTCTAAATTAATACCATTTATAAAAGATTACTAGCGATGTGAGTTTATCACGTTTCTAGTATTCATACATTACCTTTAGCCCCTCAAACTAAGCTATTATTATAAACAATACTTACAACAATACATTACATACAACATAAAGCGAATAGTATCTACTCATACTCGATTCCCGCCAGGGCAAATTTCGGAAATGTCCTTTTCGTAATTTGCCCAGGTCTGGGTGTCACTGGGATCGCCCCCAGTCCATTGTACGGTACCCATAGTACAAGCTTTGCTTAGTTTGGGACCGTACAGTTGGTGTGTCTGTCTGGCGATATTTATTTATTTATTATTTATACTTAAATATGAAGTTAACCACTCCTCATTTCAATAAAATCATAACGGTATGAATAGGCTAATGATTTTAGTATGAAGACAGGATTTACGATGTTCACAAAACAAGTATATAACAGCCCTAAATATGGAGTTGGCAAGCTTTTCGACTTAAAACCCAGCGATACCAGCGATACTAAGACTTTCCAAGCAATTAAAGACCGTATCCCAATTGAGAAAAAGCTCAATTCCCATTGAAAACTTTCAACAGAATGAACTAAGTTGGTGTCTAAATCTTATGAATTAAATTATTCAGAGAGTGTGTACGAGAAATGTTTGCTCAGAGAGTTTAGTAATGTTTAGTAATCTCAATTGAGACAATTACGCGGTTCTTTTGGGTATTAAAGAAATAGAGCAGCTTTGCTTTATAATTTTTTACTGGGCTCTTCATAGACTCTACATTTTACTAACTACATCTGAAATTGTTTTGAATTTTAAGGTTCTGAGCCAAGAATATTTGTAGCTGCTATGCTAACTAGTATTTAGCTGCTATCGCTACCTAGTAGTTGTAAAATTTGTATTTTATCAAAATTAAATTACTCTTTTGCTGCTTTGTCTCAACAGACGGTTTTCGTCAACAACAAATGGGCGGGGCGGGCTATGATTGCTGCTTGCAAGCGAAAAGTTTTTAAAACTGATGAAGCTTGAAGTTTGCTGATAGTACCTATGTCAATTTCATAAACTGCCAACCCTATCTCGTTTTAAAGCATGTCCAGACATCGTGGTACATTATAAATGCAGCCAGGTGGAAGCAGCATCGCTCGAGACTTTGGTAACTCCAAAATATGCAAATTCCGAAACATCTGAGATAAGAGCTGCACCCATTTACTCTCGGTACATTGCTTTTCTTTTGAAAGAATATAAAATAATAAAAGAAAATTGTAGATTAGAATTTATCGAGACACTGTGCATGCGTTTGTAGACTTCTTTTATCATATTTTCTTTTATTTTATTAAAAAAATGGGAAGTTTGAAGGTGGAAATGTATATGTTTTTTATAAAACAATATCGGTAAACTAGGGTTATACCCAAGGTGGTATAACTTAAGGAAGTTAACCAATTACCGTGGTAGATCCTTGCAATACCAAAGGCATTGGCTCGCACGTTTCCAACCTTAAGGGGAGTGAGACAGGGGGAGGGGAAAGGAGCTAGGAGGAGCTGGTCTATCTCTCAATCGTCGTACGCAAAACTGAATATAATACCTTTTTTCCGCAACGCGCGCTTGTAATGAGTGCATGAAATATGAACATCTTGTTTCTGCTCGCAACTTCGTCCGCGTAGACTTAAGTAAAGTATTATATGTGTTAATCCGGGTTATAAACTATCTGTGTTCCAAATTTCATCCAAATCCGTTCAGTAGTTTATGCGTGAAAGAGTAACAAACATACATCCATACTTACAAACTTTCGCATTTATAATATTAATAGGATAGGATAATTGGGAATTTGAAAAAAAAAAAATATTTTTTGTTATGTATTTTGAAACTTTATTAATAATAATATTGATATTTAAAGAAAAAAACAAAAAAATATTATATTAATTATATACAGTTAAAAACTGATAGAATTTTAAAAAAGATCACGTGACTATAAACGCGCCATGCTTGGTCACGTTATAGTTGTGACGTCATAATGTTATAGCTATTTAATAACAGTACAGCGTTTAGGGCTATTACACGTGACTAGACAATAATATTGAAAATTTATTCCTAAAAAAGTTGTTAGTTGGTTATGATTAGCTATGTGTGATAAAGGCAAAGTCTGATAATATTCCTGATGTGGATATATTTATGATAACCAATTTTATACCATTTATTTCGACGTTTGTCATCTTGGGGAACATTTAAAAACATTTTTTCAGGAGTTTTTTTTGTAGTATTCATGCATAATGGTACAAAACAAGAACGATAACTTTTGAGGGTCGACATTTTCAATATAAATATTTGAATATTTAACAATGACAACAAAATTAAATAGACCAAAACACTGTACTTATTATTTCTATATGAACTGCAATGAGGGAAAACTAACATTATGACGTCACACGTGCTCGGGTTTGTTCGGGAGCTGTCGGCGTGTCTTCGGTACTGGATTCAAAAATTAATTTTTATTTTGAAATAACTTTTGAATTATTGCGATAATAAAAAAAATTAAAATGTTTTGTTATAAAACTTATATATGATCTTGCCATTCAACAGATTTTTTTTTTTCAAATTCCCAATGAGCAAAACTCCTTATTGATTCACGAGAATCAAACCCGAAGTCGGTACCTTGACGAAGTAAACTCATCGCACACGGGATTACTGTTTGAATGATGTACAGTGTGATGTCAAAAAGTATAAAAACCCGCCTCCGATCTCAACGGGCGGCGGTCCCGCATGAGTTATGTATTATTGATGAACAAACAGACGGAAAGGACGTGGAACGTTTATTAATAATGAAACACAATGTGCCGGTTTAATTCAGAGTGGGAGTTTGGACTCCGCACTCGTACGGTGTAGAGCCAAGCTGTAGTCAACTCACTACAGCTCATATACTGGCTAGCTCAATCGAGCAGTACCAACCTCTCACCGAAAATCAGCGTAACAAAGTCGGCAATTAAGCTTACGACCCGCCTGATGTTACGAACATCTATAGAACCGTCGACTGATGTTAAGCAACTACCGCACTCTATACCGATAGAGTACGGTAGTTGCTTAACATCAGTCGACGGTTCTATAGATGCTTGCAATACCAAAGGTATTGCTTGTATGTTGCTGAATTGAAGAGGAGTGGGATAGAGGAAGGGGAAGGAAGACAGAACCGACAGAAGCGGACAGATGGCGCTAAATGCAGCGCCTCAATACAATGTACGGATTCTTCATAGAAAAACTGAATCACGATAGTAAGACTCGCAAGCATCGTGACTATATATATAAGACCCCGAGAATAACCAGCGGGGAGGTCGCGTTCCGATCCGGTGGTAGATTTACCCTCGCCACCTCTTCTGGCAGCGGCCCAAGCCGAGGTCGTGTCCCTTGTGGCGCCCTTGAGCTAGCTGCCCCCCTGCCCCTCTGGCTGGAGCGCACTCGCGCTCGCCCTCTGTCCGGGTGAAGTTGTTATGGCCACTCTGGCCAACAACATATAGTCCATTCAAAAAAAAAAAAAAAAAACCCAGCGGGGCATAGCGGCCGCCCCGCCAGGCACAACACCCGCCTGGCTGGAAGATCTTCCCTTTTCCGCTAAAAGAGAAAGGGGTTGAGCTGCCGTGGCTCTCAATCATTGTACGCAACGCAGCTGTGATAGATACTTTACACCGATCTTCTGTGAGAGGGTGGTATTACCCAAGTCAAGCCAGACCGTTAATGGGCGGTACTCAATTGGCTACAGCTTGGCTCTACCACCGTGTACAACAGGGCCCTAACCACGCTAGCTACTCAAATCGTAATATAAAAGCAAACGCTCGCGATTGCGTTTCAAACGCTCCGCTTTTGACGTTTTGCTGACACGAGCTTCACGATTTCTACTGAAATTGATATGGTATGTCATCAAAACGTCAAAAGCGGAGCGTTGGAAACGTAATCGCGAGCGTTTGCTTTTTATTACGATTTGAGTAGCTAGCTAGCGTGGTTAGGGCCCAGGTGTCTTGTTAAATTTGATAAAACACGCGTTAAACACGTACTTAACTTTGTTGTAATAACACCGTTCTAGTCCAAGTAACTAAACCATTAATCTACTTTGCAAACCTATTGATTATGTTCCAGGCATACAGGTCAACCACATTTCAGGAGCCATACACGATATGCACAAACATACAATACAATAAGCTCTACCTATGCATTTAAATACAAACTTTGAAATTCCGGCATCATTCGAGGTTTGGATGCGACCACACCTGGCCGGATCCGTCCTGAGCCCGGCCGTCCCGAGCCCGGCCCGGACTCCGGCCGGCAGTCCGGATATTTGCTCGGAAACTAATGCGCCGACCACAACGCCTTTGCATGCATACCTTTATAAAGGTGTGTGTGGCTTTGAAAAAAGCGATTGTTTTTATACATTTTAAGTTTCTGACAGAAATATCTTGAGCGTAAATTATTTACACCAAACAGGATCATCATGCAGAAGATTCGAATATATTATTAGTTTCTAAGATACCAAGAAACCCGATGCGGGATAAATAAGTTTGAAGCCGTCACCTTTCATATTGTCTTTATCTGTATCGGTCTGACTGAAAAATGGAAGGTTCAGATCAATTGGATTTCAACGTGGTTCATTAGAATCACCACATCGCAGATACTAGGTGATTGTAAAACATAAACAGTTGCCTTGAAATCATCCACTCACACTACAATCCACGAGAAGCGATACGAAATGGTAATAATGTCCTAGTTCAAGTCAGTTGCCAACATTCGGGGGACTATTTTGAATGATGATATTGATTTTCAGCGCTCTCCGCGCGGCCACTCTACCCGTACTAAGCGTCAGTAGCGTTACACGATAACGTCAGTAGCGGTGCACGATATATCGTGCACCGCAGCTGCCAGCTGCGGTGCCCTACGCTTTATACTATAAAGCTTCGCTTCTTTCGGGTGTCCCTATACGGTATGTTTTTACGGCACCGTTTTTTTTTATTCATCATTCATTACGTGTTTGTAATGTTAATTACATGAGCAAATGAAGGCAAAACGTTAAAAATAACGAATATCATACAATTTATTATATATGAATATTCTATTTATTTTTGTATCGCTTCTCTTTGGCCGGGGTTTACAGGAACTACGTTACAGCAAGATAATGAAAGCGTTAAATTATAACCACCCCACTAATAATACCTCATTTGCGAATTTACTAAAGTTAAGTTAGAAATACTTAGAAACAAATAATATAATATTTCCTCGTGGCCCCAAGCCCGACCACTCGTTACACCGTCGGGTAACAAGCCAGTCCAATTACGTTACATGCAGTCCCCGTTAAAGGGGCACTCGTGAGCCCTTAGTGCCCCTATTCCATTTAAATTAACTTTTTCACGTTACGAGATTGCGATGTCCTTGACTTTCTTTAACAAAAAAAACTGGATAAGTGCACGTCGGGTCATGCTCAATGAACGCTTTCGTACCCATTTCAATAGCGAAAGTTTACCGTATCTATAAAATCTATTAAAAAATGCTGAATAAAATTAGCATAATTCATGAAAATGTATATTCCTTCTCTGGGGGGTCCAGGATCCTGACCTCAATCCAAGGTTACGATGCCCCTTGCACCCTGTATGAATAAGTTCGCTCGCACCAATCATGCTAGCTTTGGATCTAATCGACAATTGTGAGCTAGCGCGCTTTCTGGGACGCGTAGTTTGAGGAACTTTGTACATTATGTCCACATGTGTATAATAGTATAATAGTACATAGGTAGCAAGCTACAGCGGCTCCGTCAGGGTACAAGGGCAACACATTCATTGTCGGCACAGCGACACAAATGTGCGCCTATACAGTTTATGTCTCCCTAAACACCAGTTGTCAGAAAATGGGTATGACTGGTGACTGTTTATTTTATTTGTTCATTTCACATACCATCCTCTCACTGGCTTTTCGAGGACTAAAAGCACGGTAGTATATATTTAGGTGGTATGTACGTATAGTTATAAAGTAATGTCGATTCGTAGGTTGATCGCGGAAAGGGTATGATGGTCGGGACTCCAAACAAATACCTAACCTATCTACAAGGTAAGGGCTAATACCCGAAGTGTTTGGTAGCTCTATTAGAAGCGTATCCGTTTGCCAGAGTCGCTAGCGGCTACAAAATTATATTTTTGTAGCAGTTTATAAGTTCCCAGCTTAGCTCGCTGTAAATTTTACCCCAGAATACTAGGTAGCAAACTGCTCCTGTACACTGTACACTGTACAGAAAAAAATACAACCACAAATGCTTTTTGTAGTTCTCAGTATTTTTTACTTCACCTTTTGTAATTATAGCAAATATAATATTTATGTAATGCCTCGTATTCTAATTGAATACAAGGAACAAAGGTCCTTTTGTTCTCGTTATATTTTCTCAGCCCATTGAATTTTTGTTATTTTATTTTTCGCATATTTTAAGCTCGCTAATTGATAGCGATTGTCCCTCAAGTTATCGATACAAGTCTTTTATGCTGTATAATCACACAAATACTTTAGGTAGAGACGTCTAGACATATACATTAGCGTATAAAGCAAACGTATAAAATTATGGTAGAGCTCCTTAGGAGTAACTCTACTACGCCTCATACATCCAACGCAAACAAACACTCACTACTATTAGTAAGGATTACTATTTGAGTATGGATATTAGGATTTCCGAAACAACTTGTCAACTCCCCCCTAACCGTTAGGGGTAAGTTGTGAAATTAACCGCAACGCGAACTAGGAAGTGTGGGAAATGAGGAAACGGAAACGGAAACGCGTTGGAACGTGTAACGCAATTTCTTGGAAGTATTACATAACACAAGTTGTAATAAGTTTGCTCAATTTCACATTATTATTATAATAAATAAATAATATAAATATCGCCAGACGAACACACCAACTGTATGGTCCCAAACTGTACTGTACTATGGGTACCGTACAATGGACTGGGTGCGACCCTAGTGACCCAGACCTGGACTTATTACGAAAAGGCCATTTCCGATACTTTGCCCGGCGGGAATCGAACCCGATGCAGATACTCGTATCCAAGCGCTCTAAGCTCTAGCCACTGCGCTAAGTAGTATTCAAAAGAAAATAATATAATCATTGTAGCCACAACGATATGGCTTATCTTTATATATTAAATGCTGGTGTAGGTACGTAAGTTTATAATTCTTCTCCTCCTAAACGCCTTGACCGATTGTGAGGAATATTTTTTACTCACAGGGTCACCTGGATAATTTTTAGCCATAGTTACCCGGTAAGTGGCACTGTTGTCAATATTCAGAAAATAAGTTAAAAAATAACTAGCATCGATGGAAATAAAACTATTTTTACGGATTATATCGCGTTTATTTACTTTTTATGTTCCCGATGGCTGGGTGCTACCACCAACTTGGGATCCAGTAATTAATATAATTAAATCCAAAACCAAGCGTACCATTGCAAGACCTCAAGACACAGTGAGCACTTTCTGCGTGGATCGGACCGCAAACACCAACTAAATTTTGAGGGTACCCAGTTTTTAACTATGTCATCGGGACGTCTAACACCTCAGTCCCCCCGTGACCACGGTTGCTGTAAAGCAACCGAAACGTCGGGAACATAAAAAGTAAATAAACGCGATATAATCCGTAAAAATAGTTTTATTTCAATGCGTAGTATTCGCGTAAATATAAGAAAACAATAGCATCGATTGGTTCACACCAATCAATTAACACGCTTCGGTCGCCAGTGCATACGAAATAAGCTTAATAAGCTCAAATTTAAAACAAACTATTCTGATTTAAAAAATTAAACTAAACTTGTCAAAACGGTAAATTTTCAACGAGATAAACATCTAAGTACAGATTTAATGTGCCCACTATATCGATATTAGCCTCCAGTCATCTCCAGGCACGATAATACCTCGGTTTGTTACCCTGGTAATCCTATCCACTTAACGAGATTATCTCCCGGCTCCGTTAATCTTAAGCCAAATATTTTATCACAAACGTGCAAATATTTGTGTGGATTTATTTATGTTCCGATAGATGGCGTTCTGAAAACGTGAATCGCGCAAGTGAAGTTTTTAAAACCTAATTATGAACAGCATTACGATCACTGTCTTGTTGGCCTATAGTGACGAATGTTATCTGTTGTGAGGCGTGGTGGATATTATGACGTCACAACCATGGGTGTACCATGGTTCTGCTCCCAACCTGGACCTGAAATGTCCCACCCTTCTTTCATGCGGAATTCCAAATTTAAAATATTTTTATATAGGTAGATAAGTTTCTCCATATTTGCCCTCTCAACATATTGGACTCCTACTTACCTGGGGCCTAACCATGCTAACTACTCAAATCGTAATAGAAAAGCAAACGCTCGCGATTACGTTTCAAACGCTCCGCTTTTGACGTTTTGCTGACACCATACCATATCTATGTCAGTAGAAATCGTGAAGCAAAACATCAAAAGCGGAGCGTTTGAAACGTAATCGCGAGCGTTTGCTTTTCTATTACGATTTGAGTTGCTAGCGTGGTTAGGGCTCTGGTAATTTACCTTAATAAAATTCCTGATACGCCTCCCCACTTAGTTCAAAAGGGCTTATTTGCCCCCTCCCCCCATTCTACAAAAGATGGGTACGCCCACAGTCACATCATATCATTGGGCTTCCCTAACCTCCACACATTCCCTCCAGGCTTTACCTCTGCGAGGGTTACCAAAAAGCATCAATACAGACAATAGATCCACATAATTGAACCAAACCATTGTCTGGTTCACGAAATAAATTCCTTAATTATCTTTTAGGCGGGTCTGCGTGGAATCCGCTCACATTTAATTTTGTGCGTGTTCACTGTTCAACCATGTATATGGGTTTACAAAGTATTATTGTTGTGATAAATATTCAATTTGAACGACAATGAATTTGGGGGGTCCATTTGGTTTTATAAACAGTGTGGACACGTTCAATTCTACTTTATAACCCGCCACTCCACCTGCGTATCCATTTTATAAGCTTAATTATACCTACGCTAAAACCCCACTGAAATTGAAATTACTTCGTAGAATGATGCTAGAAACTTAGGGAACAAAATTTTTTAAAATATAGACGGCATCTAAGTCCATTACATGTCTCAGTTATTTTGTTCTCTTTCTCGCACTCACACAAGATTAAACATCATGTAAATCCCAGCTAATATGTCACCCGCTCAAGAAAAGTCGGCGGTTCTTCGTCCCTCCTTAAATAAATGCGTGCGTGCGGGTATAATTTATTTCGTCACCCTATTTACTATATTCACTTACTTAGCGTAGAATACTTAAGCGCAACTCATTATCACTCAACATATTTAAGATCTACGCTCTACAATATAACAAATAACAAATATACTGTCCACTATACTGTCCCAAATAAGCAAAGCTTGTACTATGGGTACCGTACCGACAGACACACCACTATACTGTCCCAAACTAAGCAAAGCTTGTACTATGGGTACCGTACAATGGACTGGGGGTGATCCCAGTGATAACCCGACCTGGGCAAAGTACAAAAAGGCCATTTCCGAAATTTGGCCCGGTGGGAATCGAACCTGCAACCACCATGTGCAGTGAGCCGAGCAGCCTACGCTCGAACCACTGCGCCAAGCGGTCGTCAAATTTACGAATATACAAATTGTTAGTTCCTCAGGAGACCGAACGCAGTGCTGGACAATTTGCCATACAAACAGTTAACGTAAACATAACGGTAGCGACTAACGAGCGTAAAACTCGTGATAGAGCTATCATGTCATGCGCATATAAAAAAAAAATTCTCTCCATTATTTTCCGGTCATGCTATCAAACGCACAAACCCCAATTTATGTACGAATTATTCAAAAAGAAGTCCTCTTTCCGTTTTATGTGTTCTCCCGAATTTATATGCAAAATAATATGGTAATAGAATCAGTCTCTACGCAACCGCAGCCCGAGGTCTCAGCTCGGTTGACGGCAAGTAAGCAACAGTTTGAAAGTTAGGTATCGACTCTACTTACGGAGAGACGAGCTTTACTATTCAAGACAAGTTATTTTACGTGCTCTGTGGAGATCAGTTTTGATTATGGTTCTTTCCTTGCTCGGTTTGATCCTGATTATTGTAAGTACCCAGGTGGTAGAGCCTTGTAGCCAACTGGCTACTGCTCATACATGGGCTAGTTTGACTGGGGTAGTACCACCCTCTTACGGAAGATCAGCGTAAAGTAGTTATTATAGCTGAGGGAGAGAGCCGGAAGCCCAACCCCCTCTGTCCTACTCTCCTTCAAGTCGGCAACGTACGAGCAATGCCTTTAGAATTGCGAGCATCCATAGACCACCTTAACTGCTTACTATCAGGCAGGTCATACGCTTGTTTGCTGACTTAGTTCTATAGAAAAAAATAATAAGAAGGTCCCACTTAGCTGTTTTTTTTGAGACGTGATTATGGTTTTATTTTAATTCTTTTAGAATTACGTCTCTTTTAAATTTGTGTTGAGTTCAGCAAAAAGTACAGTAAGATAAAAACTTTTTGCAACTTTACTATCTCGATTTATGTGGAAGATAGCCTTCCCGCTCGAGAGGGTTGCTGACGTATCGGCTTTTCTCTAAAGATTTGGGTTGTTGGGGGTGACAGCAGTGACAAGTTACAAATTTACACCTACTGAACATTGCATTGTGATGTAGTATGTTTAGATTGGGTGTAACCGATAAATTCACCGTCAATCAGTGGTAGTATGAAATCGGTCTAAGTCGGTCGACAGTTCCATCATCGATCGATAGTCGATCAATGATAACAATCCACCCTGAGTATTCATGTCTATGTAAAATATTTGTATGACAAATTGTAAGCCATCCAAGACACCTCAGGAACTATCAATAGAGAAAATAAAACATATCAAATCTGGAGGTCACAAATGTTAAACAATCAAATGCTCATTGGGCACTTAAGTGTCTTATTTTGAGTAAACTACTAATGATTTCAAAAATCCCTTAACATAATAGTTATAATTTGGTAACCATCACGACAGCTTTTAATATGCAAATAATTACATCAGCCTCTCCTCCCCCCCGGGTTCCGAGGCTCAACTCTATTAACCACTGGTATGTCGATCGACTCGCAATACGCCAAAACTGACAATACGGAACACTGACGTATTGTGTATCTGAATACGTCCGTTTTGACAGATTTTCTATAGGAACACTGACATATTGTGTATATGCCTATTAAGGTGAAGGCGCCTGTCTAGCCCGCGAAGTTCAAATTTTTTGAGTTCTTTTAGAAATTTTTCAAAATCTGACCATAATAAAATACAAATTTTGTAATTCGCGAAAAAGACCGTGTGCAGTGCATTTATTAATACAATAATATTACTCTAAATATTATCACGGTGGATATGATACTAGTAAATCACTAAATATACAAAAATTGCCAGATTATCTGGATAGCTGTCGTTCTTGAAATGTTTTAGAGTAAGTTGGATATATTAATAAATGCACTGCACACGGTCTTTTTCGCGAATTACAAAATTTGTCTTTTATTATTGTCAGATTTTGAAAAATTTCTAAAAGAACTCAAAAAATTTGAACTTCGCGGGCTAGATTGGCGCTTTAGCCTTAAGGTACGCGATCCGTTAGTTTTGACATATTGCGAGTACATCGAGATGCCAGCGGATAACAGAGTGGGCCCCAGGACCGTGGCCTCAGGGACTCATATTTCTTACAAAGGTGTGCCGAGCTCGACAGTTCCCCGGGAATCCCCCAACAAAAGTGATAAGGGTAAATGTTACGTCAAAATACGTTAACTCCGTACGAATCGAGAAATAAAAACGATTACTTTTGAATGTTCCGTGGTTCCAATGGTGTGAGAGCGACTGCCTACTTCACACATTGCAATCGATTGACAAATTTAATACTTTAAATTTGTACGCCATATAGGCTAGACATGAAGCACTTGTGTTGTATTACATTGTCCATCTGGCATACCTGTATGTAAAGTCATGTTGTTACAAATAAATTTTATTCTATTCTGTTCAATTATATTCGTCATCAAACGCTAGTTACTACTCTTTCATCGCCATCTGCCCTTTTCCCGTTACCTGGTGTAGGCGCCTTTTTCTTGCATTTATTGCCTTTTCCTTTTTTCCGTATAACGATTTCGTTACACATGCAAATGACCCGCCTGATGTTAAGCATTTACCATAGCCTATAGATTCCTTCAATACCAAAGGTATTGCTCGCACGTTCGCGACTTGAAGGGGCGTGGGACAGAGGGAGACAAAAGGAGGAGGAGTTGATCTTCCGGCTCTCTCACTCCTCGACCGAAATGCTGCTGCAATAGCTACTTTATGCAGATCTTCTGTGAGAGGGTGACCCTACCCTAGTCGATCCAGCCCGTATATAGTCTTTAGTCATATGGCTATAGATTGGCTCTTGGCTATCATACTCACGTCCTCTCCAACCTCTTCCCGATCAGAGAGATAATCAGAGATTGTATTTGTAATAAAAAGCGAGGTAATTTGGGGAATAAAGTGTCATGATGTATCCGTTCAGCTAAGTCTGAGCGAGCCTCCGTCAAACAGAAATTAAATTCACTTTTAGTATTCACTTTTAGTATTAATTTCTTATATAAAATTAAATGAGGTCTGTTTACCAAGAGAATTAGACCCATTGCCGATCCAATTATTTTAAATAAGTAATTTAATACAAAAATAATATACGTCTTGCTTCTTTTAGCTTTATACCATTAAATTTTTAATCAACAGATTCCTGCTCTGAAGTGTTTTTTTGTAGTTTTCTTTGAAATTGAAGCTATACCTTTTTTTATTTTAAAATACCGTAAAAAATGAGAGTACCTAATTTATTTTTCAGTAACCTTATAAATTGTCTTCATTAAGTTTTAACACGTAGTGGTAAATCTGTACAAGAAATTCATTTAAAACTAGCTGGCGCCCGCAACTGTGTTTCTGTGAATTTCGTTTTACCTGTGCCGGGATAAAATACAATCTAGATAGCTTTTAACCTGAGTCATAAGCTACTATTTCAAATAACAAACGGTAGTTGGGTGATATTTGATTTTTTTTACTGTTTGTCACACAATTTTCAAATTAAAGACATATTTATCAAAATCAGGTAACAGCTGGTCAAAATTGGATGACAAGTGGTTAAAGTTGCATAACAGTTTATTATATATGCCTAAGGAGTGAAAGTGAAATGAACAAATCCGACCATTGCGTTCAAGATACAGTTTTTTGTGTTCCCTCTGGAAACATAATATTATAAGTAGGTATTGAGTTATGAACACAATATTAGAAACTTTAATTAAAATAGTTTGATACAAATAGATAAGCAATGTATTCATCAATAATGTACATTAATGAAAGCCCTTTACAGAAGAACAATAAAATACACAGAGTAAACAAACTACGAATTTCAGCACATTTAATTGTTTGTTTTCAGAACTGATTGCCGCTACGCTGTGTACATTCGAATTAGCTATTCAGATTTTCATTGTAGCTTTTCAAACATTAATAAATTAATTTCGGGCACCCCTACTGATATTACCATGTATATTAAAAAGGTTGGATGTATTCAGGGTACATTTTGTATTCCATTGCGTTGTAAAAACGACCGTTCTGTAATAATATCGTGGGTGCAGCGCACTGGACTGTGGAATTAAACGGCTTCTGTATTGCGATTTGGTGGTAGCCGCTTGCTACGTTATGGCTATTTTAGCCCGGGGGAGTTTAGCTAGACTATATGGACGAAGTTTTGTAAAATACAACCAATCCACATATTTCTGCAAACGGAAACCAACCTACAACTACTCGCACAAGGTTTGAGTTGGTCTGCAGCTGTACGTGTGCGTTAGATCCATTCTGCAAAACTATATCCATTTATTAATGGATTGAGCGCTTATTCGCCACTCTAAATTCAAAGAAATAACACCCAAGGTTATACTTTTTCACGGATCATGCCTTGTTCCCCAAAGGGATAGGCAGAGGCGCCACAAGATATTTCACCTAAAATTACAACACATTGAGTAGGCTATCGCCATTAAAACACAATTCCCATCTCCGAAATTTGCCCCGGCGGGAATCAAACCCGTGACCATCTGGCAGTGAGCCGAGCAGTCTACGCTTGAACCACTACACCAAGCGGTCGTCACAAAATTCGAATTTATTTTATCACAAAATTTTGCTGACGCAATAAATTTCTGTAAGTAGCACCTAATTTTCTCTCTCCAAATCAAGACTAATCTCCAGACGACAAATTGCTGCTTACATTAACTAAGAGACGTCTAGACTTGTTTGTCCGTCTGTACATATTGCGTATCTTAGAACTCGTAGTGTGAGTTTCTGTGAACATTTATTTAATTTATTTTGTGAATTAAGTGTTTTGGTGAGTTGCTTCAACTGTGTTTATGAATCTTATTACTCGAAGACTCTGTCATTTTGAGGCACCGTTCATTTACAGTACCAGCCAGTAAATATTACACATAGGCTTTTAGAGAGAGATAATTGTCGGCTTCATAGTGTCGTCTTATTATTTTTACCCGACTAAAGCAAAGCCAAAAGGAAGGATTATGTTTTAGCAGTCTATGTAAGTATGTATCATTTTTGTGTTCAACCGTAACGCCTAAACTACAAATCCGATTTTGATGAATGAGGTGTAAATCGATTTGTTTTTATAGTCCAACTGATTTAGGCTACAATTTTTTAGACCAAAATCAATATGACGTATGTTACATCCAGAAATGTAGTGGACCCAGATTTATTTCCAGTCATATTGAGTGGGATGTCAAATGAAAGAGGAATAAATTCTGAGTTCATATAAGTAAATATAGTACAATATAAAATATACTAAGCGACAGGAAAACAATTTATATACTATATTATTTCCGCGTTTATGAATACTACTAGCGCTATCTTTCGGCAATCTAAATATATATAACTCAAAGGTGACTGACAGACTGACTGACTGACATAGTGATCTATCAACGCACAGCCCAAACCAAACCACTGGACGGATCGGGCTGAAATTTGGCAGGCAGGTAGATGTTATGACGTAGGCATCCGCTAAGAAAGGATTTTGATTAATTCTACCCCCAAGGGGATAAAATAGGGGATGATTTTTAAGTTAAATTCCACGCGAACGAAGTCGCGGGCACAGCTAGTTCTTAATATAATTCGTGTAATTCCGTAGTCAGGTTGCAGATTTTTAAACGTGATTACTTTTTTATATAATTATATAGGTACCTATTTCGCCAGTGTCAAGTAACAAATGGCATTAAAACACATTTAATAACAATACAATACCAAAATGTGACCGTCCACTTTGGAAAACCATAGAGAGGCCATCTGACATTTTAAACGCACATAATTACTGAACTACTTGATGGATTTAAATAAAACTTGGCATACCCAGTGGTAAGTCCTACTAATATTATAAATGCGAAAGTTTGTGAGTGTGGATGTATGTATGTATGTATGTATGTATGTTTGTTACTCCTTCACGCAAAAACTACTGAACGGATTTGGATGAAATTTGGAACTCAGATAGATTATAACCGGGATTAACATATAGGATACTTTTTAACCCGATAATCCCGAAATTTTTGCTAAGTTAAAATACTACGCGGATGAAGTCGCGGGGCACAGCTAGTATCATATATTTCTGCTACATTTTGACACAGAAAATGAGAGTACAGAAAAGTGTATAGACGAGAGTGTATAATAGAAACGTGTTTAATGCAAAGGTTGGAGGGAAATTCGTATCTTGCCCGCGGTAACAAGAGGGGATTGAATATTTTATCAACAGTTTTTGAGAGTGCTGTGTTTCAGCTTTTGGGATTGCGTAGCTACACTAGGGTGCAAGAGAATTGGCACATATGACACAACGCCAAATAAATCAAGATTTATATTAAATTATTGTCGGGTTATCCCAGACTAATAAAGGATCTTGTCAATGTTCCCTCGTAAAATTTGACAAACCACGTTCATCTTGTGTTTATTTTTTTTGTAATCTTTTCAAAACTTTTAAAGTTTCTTCACATTTGTGTGACATTTCAATTCATCCAATTGGATGGCCTGAGACACAGCAGAAATACATACGTTAGTAGGTACTATAATATTATTGTAACTACCAGATTTTCTAAATTAGGAGTCTTTGATTATTCGTCATAATTTTCGTGTTGCGACCTTAACGACACTGCCAATAGCCTATAAAACAGGGCAATTTTCATTGAGAAGTAGTAGGTACCAAACCTTTCAAGAAAAAAGTTTAAAAAAAATTTTGTACTTATGTAGGTACTATGTAGGTAAGTACTTGAAATATGATGTTTTTATAAAATTTTCAGGTCTCTTTCCAATGTTCTAATTTCGATCAAATTTTTGCACCATTTAATTATACTTCTACTTGATACTTATACAAACCGCCTGAGTACAGCAGAGAAACACTGTGTACAGCAGAGACGGACATCAGCTACTAACCGATACCAAAATACAGAATATAAAAAAAAAATCATATACGAGTATATATTTGCTGTTATTCCTGAGGTTTCTTCATGACATAACGTTCCAGTGTACTAGAAGCCGTCGTTCCACCCACCCACCTGCACCATTTCATCTCTCCATGCCATCGCTCCAAACTGATAAGCCTTTGTTTTATTTTATTCTTTATTTGCGAACCTTTTTTCATTAAAGCAAAGATATAATTACGCGTTGAATTTGTATTGTTGGGGTTCGTGAAGGTAATCCGATTTTATATGAAGCTTATAATGTGATACTAACAATGTAAGGTCAATTGTAGACTTAAAAAAATCTAGACAAAAAAATCTTTATATATTAATTATTACGCGAAGGAAAAACTTTGTATCACTTTTTACGAAAATTGTGCGGACAGAGGAGTATGAAATTTGGCACACTTATAGTTTATATAGAGAAGGAGTGCAGAATGCTAAAATTATTTTTTTCAATTATGCATAAAAAATACATTAAATCACCAAATAAAACATTACCACATTACAGCTGCAGGAACTATTGCGAATATGGAAAGAGAAAAAAAGGGTCTATTGAGGGAGTTTGGATGGACTGGGGATTGGGCTATTGCAAAGGAATCTGACCACTGCCACAATCAGTATTATCTTACTATCTTCAGCAGATGATGGCTTGCCGCTCATTGGGTTATTATTATAACTATTTCAAAGTGAGTTTGTGTTAAAATTACTCGTTGGACATAGAGTTTCAAATCCCAACCCTTCCACTCCACTCCACTCTCCTTCCTCACTCCTTTTCAGCTCGACAACGTGCGATCAATGCCTTTGGTATTAGCATGTACAGGCTGAGTCTGCCTAACACCAGGCAGGTAGTACGCTTCATGGTCGAAAACAGGCAACATTAAAAAGTCCAGGAACAGGAGTTATTAACGCGTCTGTTGGATACCGTACACGTAACATACTCAGTTAAGCCTGGACCACGTTAACATCAAATATTCAGAAAGGTTCGTATAAAATGCTTCTAAGTGCCTACACCTAAACATTTACCGCACGTGATATAGAGAACGTTTCAATCGTCCGGAATAATACTTACGCACGGGGTATACACGGGCATTTTTTTTTCAAAGCGGTAGTATTCCTTTTTGTATGCATACACTAACAGTTTATTATAGCAATTTGGATTTGTTCTGGGGTTGGACACTTAAATTGTAAACTTAAACTCACGCAGCCTTATTACAAAAAGCGGTTTAACTAAAAAAACAGGTTTAAACTTCTATAAACTACGGTTTAGACAAAAATGGTATTACAAATCGTGGTATTGCGATAAACCATAGACTAAATCATGGTCTAACGCTAAACCTCGGCGACCCCTAGTTTAACGATGGTCTAAATCACTAAATCGGATCTGTCAACGTTTCTCTTTTAGATTATATCATCTATTTAATTGTGTTGTTTTGTTTTAACTCGAAAATTGATATTAACATGGTCGATTAAATTGATACTGAGGATATTGAAGCCGCGGAGTTGTTGGAAATGCCACGGCGACACAACAGAAATCGTGTTCGAGTCAATCCCATCGTGGAATTATCCGATGAAGATTTCAGGCAAAAGTATAGGTTTAATAAACGTTATGCAATGAAAATAGTGGACTTAGTAGTAGTTACTTTTTCCTCGGCAGTCCAATTCTCAGATCGCTTTTTTTTGTTGGTCCATCACATTAAATTTTTAAAATTAAGAAGTAACACAAGTAAACAAAGAGGCAATTGTTCTATTATACTTAAATTCCAAAGCTAAAAGAACTTTGTTCAACTTGCGATGGTCTTGTGTAATGTTATGGTTTCATATATCGCGCGAGAATGTTACGTTTCGATACACGTACCTACTTAGATATATTTTAGAAATGAATACGACAATGTGCTTACCTAACCAAAACTGCAATCGACGAAATAACTAAATAATGTTTATATCCATGCAAAATAACCAGGTCTCAATTTTTTTTAACACTCCTAATCATCATCTAATCATTAGCGTATTATCAAAACTATTTCTTTTCTGGGCATACGGAACGTTGCAATAGAATGACATCATGGTGAACGAATGATATTTGTATTAATCTGTGGTTGATATTTAGACAATGGTTCAAATGACGGTACTAAGAAGACCACGGTTTTTTTAAGTTTTGTAATACGAACAAGTTTAGACCATGGTTTTGCAGATAAGCCTGGACTTGAAAGTACAGGTTTAAACCAAGGTTTATTTAGTTTTTGTAATAAGACTGACGGTGATTATTTGGAACGTCCCTGCGTTTCTGATGATAAACGTCACATTTTGTATTTCTTGCTCGACGGCCGCTCACTAAAAAGTTTTTTATTGTTTTTTGTGCTGCTGCGAAGGCTTGATTAGGGGAACTTATATATTGAGAATATTTTACATACCGCCCCTGAAGAACACAAGCCAGAGTACGAAGATATTTTACAATATTATTTAAAGTCACTAATCTGAATATATATAACTCAAAGGTGACTGACTGACTGACTGACTGACATAGTGATCTATCAACGCACAGCCCAAACCACTGGACGGATCGGGCTGAAATTTGGCATGCAGGTAGATGTTATGGCGTAGGCACCCGCTAAGGAAGGATTTTGATTAATTCTACCCCCAAGGGGATAAAATAGGGGATGAAAGTTTGTATGAAACTTTGTCAATTAAATTCCACGCGGACGAAGTCGCGGGCACAGCTAGTTATATATAAATCATCAACCTCATGAGTAAGTACGTACTTAAAATATTATTTCGGACTTGTGTTACAACTTATAATAAGTCGAATTGACATTATCGAGGCCGCGGCCTAGGACGTCAGTGGGACTGCGATAAAATGTAGGCCTCACTGTTTTGACATTTCGCCGATGGTGTTATATTCCGATGTGAGGTTCAAGCCTATTGCCATTGCACTATACTACTGAATATAAAGAAGGTTTGACGAGTTCCACGATTATTTGAGCAGTTACAACATACAGACAGACCAATAAGACAACACACCGCTCCCGTCCACTATTATTGTATGACAATGCAATCGTCAAAAGTTGGGGAAGATGGCGAATTTTGATTGTTCCGTTCAAGTTCAAGCTGTGATTGGACAAATTAAAATGTCAGGTGCGGTCATAGGTACATATGACTGATGTAACCAATATTGGTATTCGCGAATATTCGCATATTTTTTGGCATTCACATTCGCAAGAAACTATGCGAATGTTTAGCGAAATAATTTACCTATACATGGAATGTTATACAAATCGTATGAAATATAATATAATTTTTCAACAGACTTGCTCGTAAAGTGGCTCTTATTGAACCGCTTTTAGGTTCATATAACAGCTTATTACGCACTAGTGCTTTTGACTTTACCAGGTGAACAATCCAACATTCGTTACATTAACTGCATATGGTAGGCGAGCGGGGGTGCCGGGCTATGCGGTGTCTATGGCATTTCAGTCTGTGTTATAACAAGACCGCTGTATGAAGTACCGAACATATGTTTCAATGGTATGACGTGCAATATCCTAACACCATTAAATGTTCACCTCCCTATTGTACGCATTTAGGAACGGACACAAACGGTACCGCTTAGTCACGTGATGTATTAAGATGAACCGTATCTACAGGCTGTGGCCTGGACCGACGTAATTGGGTGTGGAGGACAAGATAGGACCTTTGATCCTTAGGGGAGATTATAATGAATTAACATGTGACAAGACAGCGTGGTTCCTCTAAACTTTAGAGACTCTTTGGAGTCATTAGAGTCTAAAGAACAAAGAGTCTTTAGAAGTTCAATTTAAGGGCCTATGCACACCACATATTTAAACGCGCCGTCGACGCGCGTTTACAGACGCGATACTCACGCGAGTCAGACGCAGCCTGTAGACTTGTATAGGATAAAAGCACGCCCGCCGTAGACGCACGTTGTCGGCGCGTTTAAAAAACGTGGTGTGCATAGGTCCTAAGACTGTATCTTTTGAAATAGTTTATTTAAATAAAAAATTAAAAACAAATGGATTTTTTAGAATGGATTCAATGGTAACTGAATTTCAAGTGCTTAGTGCCATATAATTAGGCGAATAAATATTGGATAAGTGATAACAGACCGGAACTTAACTTCTCCGCAAAACAACGAATTTCACTGAAAACGACTAATATTCTTCTGGAAACCAAATGTATACCTGTTTTGCTTAATTAAGATCAAAAAAAAAAAATTGGAAGCATCACATTTTTTTGTTGTACTTAATATTGTTTTGTATTTTGGAATCCACGATACAGCACTGTTCAAACTCAAACCCTATTATAATAGTACTTTGATATATTTTTCCAGTACTGAAAATCCAGCGCTACCCCATTGTAAGCCTCGTTTACCAAGCCGCCCTTGTTCACCCTTCTCACACAAAGAGGCCAGAACAACAGGTGGAATAATAAAGATTTGTTGCTAGCTCCGGGGCCATTCATTTCGTTCAGGCCGGTAGTCGCGACCGAATTGGGATGTTTTATTTGGTAACTTGTTCCTGCGGCTGTGTTCGTGTGGAGTTGTTTTTAAACCGACTTCAAAACGGGAGGTTCTATGTTCGTCTGTTGTATTTGTATGTATGTTGTAAGGTTCTGTAGTTATTTATAGCTTTTTAGTGCACCTAGGATTTTTGAAGTCGGATTTTTTTTTTTAATTAGTTATTCGTGACTTGTCCCCACAGCGCTGATCCCGCAGTGCCGCAAATCATATTATATGCATAGCTATTGGTGCTCATTCTGTTGCTAGGTAGGTACACAAACTTAGACTAAACTAAACTAAGCAATTGTATTTCCATCTTTCTCATAGTCTTCACGAAATATTTTTTTTTTCATTTGATGATAACATAAATGTATCCGGATATCCGGATTAAAATATTTTCAATTACGTCGCGTTCCTCTGCTGAAATCCGTTAGAAAAGTTGATTCATTATAGAGATTACTACATCGAGGGGGTGTCCCTTCTCGACACCGTTTATCAAAGTGCAAGCCAGCAATTAACCATAACTTAAATTGCACACATGTTTCGAACAAGCAACGGCACTGGCAGCATGATCCGGGTTGTAACAGATGCTGTAAGTCCTATGTGTGGCACCGCACCTGTGCTGTGGGAATATTGGACTCTAGATGTGCCCTATACGGTATATTTTTACACGACACAAATAATAAATATAAAAATCCTGTCCCTGTTTTAGAATTATAGCTTCGGCTTTTAGACTTAATTAATTTGATAATATTTAGGTCATTTTCAACTGCCAACGCACGTTTGTATTTAAAGCATAGTGGGATCACGTTATATTCCTATAACTTCTTATTTACATACATAAACGAATTGAGTCCCTCCACCTTTTTGAAGTCGGTTAAAAATGTGAGATTATATTGCTATTATTTCTTATTTACGTATTCTTATTAAAAAAACAGTGTCGTCTAGGGACGCCCGAAAGTAGCGACGCTTTATAGTATAAAGCGTAGGGCGCTGCAGCTGCCACTCTTTGTCATCGTGTAACGCTACTGACGCTTAGCACGGATAGTGTGGCCGCGCAGCGAGTGCCTCAAACGTCCGTATAGAAACTTCGCTTCAAAACCATAATCTAAAAACCTCTGTCAAACGGACCGACGGATACCGTAATCACAATAATAGGGTACCAGCCGGACCCTTCGGGTTTCGGAACCCTAAAAACTGAATAACACAAATATTGGTATTTTATTGTATCCGAAATTGTGCCACATTTTCGTTTCCAAGCCAATTAGTCGCCCAAGGTTATGTTTCTTATTAACAAAGCTCCATGCGATATTATAATTGTTATAATTTTAGACAGAAATGCCGATCTTAATTAACCTTGTTTAATTATTGATTATAATACCAATTACCGGTGTGTTAAGATTTATATTTATCTGTAGCTTACTACTAGATACGAGTTTTGAACACTCAAACTAGCTCAAATTTATTCTTAAACGTCTTTATACCTTACCGTGGTCTGGATTTATCGTTGCCAAGTCCAGACATGATATAGCCCAGATTTTGGTTTATTTTACATCCAACCTATTTCGTTTTATCCCATTTCATATTTTTCTTAAGTCATCCCAATTATTGTCCCTTACACGTTGTAATAGACTCGTGTATGGATTTCTAACTACGAGGTCCACGTGGTCTTATAGGTAGTCCCACTACTAAGCCAAGTAAAAAAAAAACAAAATTAAATGGGAAGGAAAATCATGAAGAAGAAAAGAGAGATTCGAGTATACCATTTTATCGAAATCCTTTCAATACAGCTGTTCTTGCGTATAGGATCGAACTTATGTCCTAATTACCTAATTACCAGAACAATCTTGAATAGGCGCTATTTAATCACACACTGACCATAAGAAATTAGTTCTTACGTACATGTTCTACAAACGGTAAGAAATGGCCAGTACGAACGCAGAGGTATGACGGGACGACAAAAGCCAGTGTGAATGATGCCTTAGGGTGGTTAAATCGGCCTAGAATAATACTGAGAGTCTAGCATAGCCCTTTACCGTTGCGTGTTTCAGAAGCAGGAACGTTGCCCAGTCGCTGGCCAGTCTCTTGCGGTAGCAGTCTTCGCCCAGTCTCTTGCGGTAGCAGTCTTTGGCGAGTATCTTGCGGTAGTAGTCTTTGGCTAGTCTCTTGCGGTAGCAGTCTTTGGCCAGTCTCTTGAGGTAGCAGTCTTTGGCTAGTCTCTTGCGGTAGCAGTCTTTGGCCAGTCTCTTGCGGTAGCAGTCTTTGGCCAGTCTCTTGAGGTAGCAGTCTTTGGCTAGTCTCTTGCGGTAGCAGTCTTTGGCCAGACTCTTGCGGTAGCAGTCTTTGGCCAGACTCGTGCGGTAGCAGTTTTTGGCCAGTCTCTTGCCGTAGCAGTTTTTGGCCACATCCAGTCCCTCTGTATCCCCGACCGACCCGGTTTTGACCTACATCAGGGCTCCAGGCTCATTTGTCATGCTAATGCAAATGGTTATACCGGGATGAACTGACTTAACAAAATATTAACGCCGCTGTTACGCAGCCACTACGCAGAGGGTCGCTGTGGCCGATTTGAATTTCATGGGAAATTCACTAATGCGATACGAAAATGCGTAGATTATTTTATTATATATTTTTTGACGTTTCGCCTTCATTTACTTTTTACGACACTGAATGAACCACGAATTTATAAAATGTCCGCCTAAACGTCGAGCCCGGTGGTGACAGAATTGAGCTCGATTTCGCATCACTTCTCGTTGGCCATGGTACAGTTATTTGGCCCAGAAAAAGTTACATGTAGAGGTCAATTGTAGCGTAAACTTACATCCTTTGTAATGTCACTCGCAAGAGTTTCAGACGTCTTGAAAGCTTTCAGTTTGACGACGTAATCACGGTTTCCATGTCAATGATCCTCAATAATGATTGATGGAGACAGACTGACAATACATTATTTATTATCTATTGTTAAATATCATGTACAAGTTTGAACTTTGGGGTTGAAAGCAAGTAATCTCTTGAGCACCCATGTAGAGAACTTATTGTTCGTATACCTACGCGTGAACAATAAACAAGGCGCGGAGCTTCGATCCATGGATATATAAGCAAGCTGTGTGGCTCCTAGATCGACCGTCCTCAGGACTTTATTTGAGTTAGCTAATGGATTTCTATAGATAGATGCAGCAATCAAAAAGTTGGACAGTAAAAGTTTGTCAAAAGTAATACGACTTGTTAGAGGCACAGCCATGTCATCTGGATCGTGTCTTGAAGTTTATATTGAAAAAAAATAGCGATGATCAACTTTGCTACTTTTACTGCATTAATTTGAGCTAAATATCGATAATCAACGTCGAGGTTTGACCCTCGACGAGTCCCGCGGAAAAGTTAATTTGGAATCAATTATAATCAACTCACGAGTTTAGGACCAATTATTCTAATTGCGATCCGTGGTGCCTTACAACTGATCTTCAATCAGATGTAACAGTCTTGCTTCTGTGGCAATTAACCCATACCAGCTATTTTTGTCTCTCGCTTTGCACTGGAGGGAGTGGAATGTTTTTCTTCCAACTCCTCTTTTTATTTCTTTCGATTAAATTCGTGCGGGGCCCAAAACAATTAAAGCTAACATCAAAATTTTAATACAAATTACATTGTGACCAAATTACCACCGGCAAAATGTGGAACGTGACGTATGGCGGAACTTCAGTTGTTTGCTTTCCTCGCTTGCCGTAACTACCGCATGAACCTATTATATACTTAAAACTTCGTTGCCGTACCGTTGCCCGAGCTAAGCCGCCCGCACTCCCTTACTGCGCACAGCGAGCTCATGGACAACATTTAGTCAAAAGTTGAAGTAAGACCACCAAAAAGTTTGTTACAATGAGAAACTTTTCCTAAAATGATTAACAAAGTTCTTGCTGACTCAGCATGACTGTAGCTAATAATATTATGGACCCTGCAATTTCAATGTCAAATATGGATTGAAATTCATTATTCAATTTGGCCCTAAGACAATAAAATCGTCTAGACGCTTTGGTATTGAAAGAGACAAAGACAAAGATTCAAAAGTTTGCTAACGTCAAAGTTTGGAATGCATTATGAAAATGTTTATTAACGTTGCTGGGAGGTACTCTAATATTTTAAAGAAAATATAATGACTTAATTCTTACATTATATTAAGCAAATTTTAAGCTCAAAAAAGATGAAATTGAATGCATAATAAATACAAGTTCCACACCATTTAGTACATCCGAAGCATGTTATTCAAAATCCAATATCCGATTGGCGTCGCAATAAATATTGAATATCGATAAACATCATTTTAAACTTCAATGTTTATTGAAAGCTCTTCACAATTTCCATCGCGGAGCGGAACCCAAGTTGGAAACTTATTAAAAATTTCCCTGTAAGATCTCCGCATTAAATTGTCTTGAGAAAACAATGCTTTATACATTTACATGAACTGATCGTGAGGAAAATTATGAAAAAATAATCTGAGAAGATATTGTACGTTGGGTACTTAAGGCTAAAGCGCCCATCTAGCCCGCGAGGTTCAAATTTTTTGAGTTCTTTTAGAAATTTTTCAAAATCTGACAATAATAAAAGACAAATTTTGTAATTCGCGAAAAATACCGTGTGCAGTGCATTTATTAATATATCCAACTTACTCTAAAACATTTCAAGAACGACAGCTATCCAGATAATCTGGCATTTTTTGTATATTTAGTGATTTACTAGTATCATATCCACCGTGATAATATTTAGAGTAATATAAATGTATTAATAAATGCACTGCACACGATCTTTTTCGCGAATTACAAAATTTGTCTTTTATACAAACATATAATTGATTCACTCTCTTTTATAAATTAACTAGCTGTGTCCCGCGACTTCATCTGCGTAGTATTGGATTATTGGGTTAAAAAGTATCCTATATGTTAATCCCGGTTATAATCTATCTGTGTTCCAAATTTCATCCAAATCCGTTCAGTAGTTTTTGCGTGAAGGAGTAACAAACATACATACATACATACATACATACATACATACATCCACACTCACAAACTTTCGCATTTATAATATTACTAGCTGTGCCCCGCGACTTCATCCGCGTAGTATTGGATTATTGGGTTAAAAAGTATCCTATATGTTAATCCCGGTTATAATCTATCTGTGTTCCAAATTTCATCCAAATCCGTTCAGTAGTTTTTGCGTGAAGGAGTAACAAACATACATACATACATACATACATACATACATACATGCATACATACATACATCCACACTCACAAACTTTCGCATTTATAATATTAGTAGGATAGTAGGATTAGTCGTTGACGGCGGCGGCTCCTCCCGTGTGCTACTACGATAAAATAAAAGTATCCTAAGTTACTCCTTATAACATCAGCTGTCTGCATGTGAAAGTCCCGTCAGAATCGATCCAGTTGTGTCGGAGATTAGCCGGGACAAACAGCCAGACAGACAGACATTTTTTATTTGTCATAACTACCATACCTATATACTTTCATAATCTGAGTATGTATTTGGTAGTAAAGCTATTATTTTGACATTACAAACAGATACTTGTTAAAAATACAAGTTTATTTGTAATATAGATGGATGGAGGGTAGTCTTAGTGATACAAATCTGATAGGCTTTGTCGCGGTCGGTGTGCCCTGAGAATTAGTAGCAACTAATTGACTAAACTAACTGTATTTTAGACGTTGTAAAGAAAATAAACAAGAAATCAATAGATAAATAATAAATAAATAATAATCATAATAAATAAATAATAATCACAAAAACAATACCAAAAATTTTGGTGTATCTGGGTAGCGGGCCGATTTTAATATTCCGTGATCAAATAAATAAAAATGGACTATGTAAAACAACACAACCGCTGAGCGCGGAGGCACCGGCTGGATTACAGAGTTTAATAAGAAAATATTACGAAACTGGTATTACATTTACTTTTTAGCCGGTGTATCTAAATATATATAACTCAAAGGTGACTGACTGACTGACTGACTGACAGACATAGTGATCTATGAACGCTCAGCCCAAACCACTGGACGGATCGGGCTGAAATTTGGCATGCATGTAGATGTTATGACGTAGGCATCCGCTAAGAAAGGATTTTGATTAATTCTACCCCCAAGAGCATAAAATAGGGGATGAAACTTTGTATGAAACTTTGTCAATTAAATTCCACGCGGACGAAGTCGTGGGCACAGCTAGTATTAGATATACATGATGTTTCTAGTCCTGTATATTTTTTTTAAGTGGCCTATTTTATTTGCCACTGCTGGGCAATTTGTCGCCACAGGTCCCTATCTTGGGCTTGTTGCGGCCACGATTTACCCGCAAAGGTGTTCAAACCGTCGCACCATCTTCGCCTTGGCCTGCCACGACGTCGGTAACCATCTGTGGGCGTCCAGGTATTGATACGATTTGCCCACCTTTGGTCAAATTGTATCAATACCTGCCGGCCCAGTCCCACTTCAGCTTTGCTGTTTTCTCGGTTTAATACTTGATGATATTATTTCAATCCCTCTATGTAAGTCCCATAGCACGCATGGGCAAAGAAATATTGAGAGAGTAAATGTTAAGTAGTCTATTTTAATAGGCTTGTCTGAAAATTAATTAAAGCAAGATCTTGTTTTGACACCTACAAAGGTTTCCAAACCCACATTAAACTTGACATCGAATATCTGAAATAGGTTTTCAACAAAAACAATTAATTTGAAAACTCTAGATTTGACCTTTATTTAAGTTTAATTGGGTTCTCAAAGTAAGTTGTAATATTTTTTTCTTGGATCTGTCAAATGTTACGCTTGGTAAAATAGTGAAGTCGTATGACTACATTTTGTTTTTAATTTTTTTAAATTAACAGGATTATTGGTAAAACACTAACAACTTATCAGGACTATTTTACTAAACATCATAAACAAAGGTAAATGACTTGTTAGGGTTCCGTAGTCACTACGAGGAACCCTTATAAGATCATTCAGTCCGTCCGTCTGTCCGACAGTCTGTCCATCCCGGCCTATCACACACAGGGTCATAACTTGTACAGTTTCTGATGGAAGTTGATGAAATTTGGTACAGCTATACCTTAAGAGTAGATATCACTTTCAAAAATAAAATCTAGGAAAATTACTTTTTTCGAGGTACCTCCCCCAACATGGAACAAGGGGTTTTTTTTTAAGTAACCCTATACATAACAAAGTCAACAAACAAATGTGTACAGCCCGCCTGATGGTACGCACGCATGATACGAAACACAGCTATGATAGCAACTTCACGCCGATCTTCTGTGAGAGGGTGGTACTACCCCGGTGGAGCCAGCCCTGTATATGAGCTGTAGTCAAGGCTTCGCTCTACCATCCTAAAAGTATATAATAATCTTACTAATATTATAAATGCGAAAGTTTGTGAGTGTGGATGTATGTATGAATGTATGTATGTATGTATGTATGTATGTTTGTTACTCCTTCACGCAAAAACTACTGAACGGATTTGGATGAAATTTAAATAAAATTAACATATAGGAGATTTTAAACCCAATAATCCAATACTACGCGGATGAAGTCGCGGGGCACAGCTAGTAATTAATATAATAATTTAGCCCTTTTGACGTCCCACTCCTGGGCACGGGCCTCCCCTCAACACGAGGGGGATGAGGCCATAATCCACCACGCTGGCCCAGTGCGGGTTGGCGGGTTTCACATGTCTTTCGAAAATTGGTTAGATCTTCTAAGACATGCAAGTTTCCTCACGATGTTTTCCTTCACCGTAAGCAAGTGATAATCATATAGAAATTATGATTCGCACATAGATTTCGAAAAATCCAGAGGTGCGACCCGGGATTTGAACCCAAGACCTGGTGCCCGCAAGACGCGTGCTTTAACCAATCGGCTATCACTGCTTACAAGTATAACACTGCCTAAAAGTATAACAAAGAACTTAAGACTATTTCTTTATCTCTCTGTAAGTCGATTTTTACGTCTACTGAGCCCATTTCATTCCATTGTAGTCAACATTTACGTAGATATAAGCGTTTAACTTATTTGACTTGAAGAAGACAAAGATCTGAGATTAACTTTCCGAACTAAACCCACATCATTTAGAACTGACTTAAACTTGGGACTAACTTTAAAGTTTAAATCAATCGGTTGTTTTCTTGTCTGAAGCTGATTAGAATCTATTTGTATAAACCTTTTCTCGAAGTCATTTTAAAATATTTATTTTCTAAAGATGTTTTTCAAGACCAGCCCTTCGTAGGGCCTTTATTAAACTTATTCCACACAAAAACTTTAAAAAATGCGTTTGAAGAACCATAAACCACCTTATTAATAAACGCAGTAGAGTGTGTGAATAGTTACACACCGAATTATCTCTTTCTGTCAGAAGTAATTTGACATTCGAAAGAAGAAGACAAAGTATGGTGTAACTATACAACCGTTAAACCTCGTTTATTAATAAGGGGTTTAAGTTTTACTCAATTTCTTTTTTTATAATACTTTAGCAGAAAAGGGAAGATCTTCCAGCCAGGGTGTTATGCCTGGCGGGGCGGCCGCTATGCCCCACTAGTTATTCTCGGGGTGTTGTATATATAGTCACGATGCTTGCAATTCTTAATATCGTGATTCAGTTTTTCTATGAAGAACCCGTACATTGTATTGAGGCGCTGCATTTAGCGCCATCTATCCATTTCTGTCGGCGACGTGAATGTGAGGTCGCCACAATTGTCTCAGCTTGGCTTGTAATTATGACCAACGTGCAGAATCAAAATTTATAAGTGTAACAGGATTATAAAGTTCATACTAATATCATGTCTAGGCGGTTCTATTAACCGCGTAAATTGCGTGGCAATAAAACTTTATAATAAACCCTGATAAGATTGTAGCTATACCCACATACTACTGAGATCGCTCCAGTCCATTGTACGGTACCCATAGTACAAGCGTTGCTTAGTTTGGGACCATACAGTTGGTGTGTCAGGTTGGCGATATTTATTTACTGTATACAGTTTATAGCGCCATATGTACCGTTGCAAAAAAAGCAGCCGAGATGGTGAGATTACCGGCATGTGGCGGAAAATACAATAGATTATTAATAAAAGATAGATCGGATAATCCGTCTGTGTTCCCCCGAGGCTGGCCGCACTTCCTACACAATTGACTGCGTATTTCTGCAGAATGTTTCTGGAACTAGGAAAAGGAATATATCTCTGTCATCTTCACAACGCTTTGGGTGAAAATGAACCCGATGATAAGGAAAGAAATTTATTATGTGCCATATTATGTGCAATAGTTTAGTTTAGTGGTAGTGTTATTTATAGTACCTATAAATATGTATGTTGGTATATGAGGTATTATGGGCCTGCGTTGCCTGAGCATAAATAAATCAAGAAATAAAATAAATTTCCCTGGTTCTTTAGCGGATCTAATCAATTTGCCATAAAAAAAATAGGAGAGGAATGAAAAGACGCTTCGGAATCAAAGGGTGCAGGTTTATACCCAGGCCGCATAATTAACTTTAAAACCTGGCAAGTTCCAGACAATTCGTTTTACTCTAATTTTGTTTTATACTTTTAGATCCCTAGTAAGTTTTAAGTATATGGATAGTTTATTTCGAAACAAAGTGTAAAATAACGTCTTAGTTTAATATTTCATGATATTTTTCATAACGCCTTGGCGACACTAAAGATGATAAACTACCCCAGTGTCTACGCCCAAAAACAATCTCTAACATTTACTACGACCCAACGATAAAATGTCGTGAATTATTAAAATATAAGGCCTATAATGTGTATAAGGATAAGAGTTACCAAGTTCATAATAAGAAATGTCTAAGTAGTTCAGCTTACAGAGTAAACTGCCTGGAATTAAGTGGTCGTATTACTCCCCCAGTTAACCGTTTAAAACAATTGACTTGCTTTGTAAACGTTCACAGCGGGTAAACGAAATCGTCATTTCATTGCGAAACGCACGAAACTGTAAGAAGGTCCTTTAATAAGTCACGGAATCAACAACAATTAATTAATAACTAGTAATTATTAGCGTTTTTAGGCCAAGTGCAAGGTCAGTTGAAGGATAAAGCCTTAGCTTAGGTATATCTTGTACAGGTCTGTTCTAGATTATTGAATAATTCAAATTAGATGACTTCATTGAAGATAAAGAAACAGTAACTTTAATTACATGTACTTATAGCTGTATTTTTTGAAGATCACTAGCAATGTGAGTATATCACATAACTAGTACCTATTCCCGTTAGCCCCTCCAGCTAAGCTAATGCTTGTGTTAGGACCACTCCTGGGCCCACGCCCATGTCAATAATTTAATGGCCAGGATGGGGATCGAACCCGGAACCTCTCGCAACGAGGGTGGCCCTTCTAACCACTAGGCTATTGATGCCTGCAATTTCAATGTTCGTCTAGCTTATAATGTAGATTCCGATTCAGAGGCCGTATGAGGACTTATAATCATTGAAAAGTTCTAATTAATTCAGTTGAAGTCATTCAGCGGGGTACTTTTATTTCGTATTTTAAAGTACCTACTGATTTCAATAAATAGTTATTTAAAAATATTTGTGTATATTAATTATAAAGTAAATAATATAAGATCAATTTGCAGTTCAGGTGTAAACTAACCGTGCGTGCACTCGTGCAACATTTGCAACGGTTTATGCTGCTGTCTCAATTTCATGCACTCAAAAAATGGAGACAACACCATGTTTTGTGAGAAAGTTTCGTCCAGTGCAAATTTCCCCCTTTTGAAAAACTAACATGAATACTAAAACATAGAACTGAGGTCGGATATGACTATATCCGACTTCAGTGAAAGAAGTCAATGAATAAATATGCTTAGGTGGAACTGACATCATAAAGTACTGCTTAATAATGCCTTAATAAAAACTGAAAGCTATTTTAGCAAAAACAATAACCCTTTAATGTCCCATTGCTGGGCACGGGCCTCCCCTCAATGTGAGGGGGATTCAAGCCATGATCCCAGAGGAAAATCCCAGAGATGCGCACCAGGGCCTTGTGCAGGCAAGATGCGTGCTTAACCAATAGACTATCACTGCTTTTTTTGTAGAAAAATTAGCAAACAATAAGTCCAATCACGAACGACAATGGAACACTGAGGATAAGGATACTATAAAACACTAGATGTCATGGCAAATGGCACAGTTCAGTTCCATTCCGTGGATTGGAAAGTGACAGTGAGCTTGCGTTTAAAAACCACAATTTCAAGTGAGTTAACTGTTTTATTACTTACTTACACAGGATCGTTTGATAAGTATTCCTAGATTTGTCGACGATGCAAGTGGCACTTACCTGAAAGAAACAAAACATGTAAATTTTGTTATAGAGGCACGGTCTCGTCAGTCAGTGATAAATCTTTGAAATAAGGGTTCTCTATTATCTTTATGGGCGTTGCTTAGTAGTATTTTGGCTTCAAATATTATTTTGTAGAAGCTTACATCCCTTTCCATTTACCGCGTTTACTTCGACCGTCGCTAGACAAACAAATCAAATAATAGTTTGTACAAGCGACCCGCCCCGGGTTCACGCGGCTTTCCTCTTATTTCATTAAATTGAACTCAAATGTAAAGTAGTGTAAACCTTCCGGAAGACATTCTCTAAATCATAGTGAAAACCGCATCAAAATCAGTTGCCTAGTTAACTAAGCGGACAAACAGACAGACATGAATAGTTACTTTATTTTATACTATTCAAAGATTAGAAATACACAATCATATGTAAAGTCTCCGAAATCTCTTTTTCACAGAATGAAACTCCCCATAATATGTATAGTGATCTCTTTCTCCTGCCTCATCCAAGCGGAGATGTACAGCAGCCGCTATGACAACATCAAGTTGGATGAAATGTTGGGCAACAAACGACTTTTGAAGGGGTACATGAAGTGTACCCTCGATGAGGGACCCTGCACGGCTGAGGGCAGAGAACTCAAATGTGAGTACTTATTTGAGTTATAAGTTTTCTGTTACGATTTGAGAGGCTTTGGTATATCTTTGTCAAAAGTAGTCGTGAGTTCAAGTTCCGGTAGCACATGTCAAAATCTGTAAGTGCATAAAATGTTCCCAAAACAGAAGCCCTCGAGGCGGGAAACACCTGAATGGGTGACCGCTGGTGGTTTTTACAACTAAGCGCTTTCGTTCGTGCTTCGAAAGGCACGTTAAGCTATCGGTGCGTCACTAAGCTATCTCGGAGGTTTTCAAACGGCCGGAAAACTCCGTCGTCAGAGTTGGCCACTTGCTCAAACGATTAGGAGAAAACTAAAACATTTCTATCTCATTCCAGTCTACATACTGGATGCTCTAAAGACTGGCTGCTCGAAATGCACAGATCGCCAACGTCTGGGCATCAAGAAAGTCATGAACCACCTCATCAACCACGAACCCAAGTTTTGGAAGCAAGCCGTCGACAAATACGACCCAGATCGAGTGTACACACAGAAATACGAGAGTGAGGTTGAATCTTGGTAAATGGGTATGAGGAAATAAGGCTGAATTTTCCTCAAAAGTGTGCGAGATATGAGTGCAGAAAGGAGGAAACATTTAAGCAATGAAATCCTTCATGAAGCTTGTATATTATTCATGTCTTTGATGGAGATTCAGTCTATATGCCACATCTTAAAAATAATGTTGTAGTTTCATAATTTAATTAAAATTTAATGGTTAGGAAGACCTTATTCGTAGTATAGTAAAGCTTAAAAATCTATTTTATCATAAAAGCGATCTCATTCGAACGTGCACTGCTTGGAATGGAATTGGCTCCTGTGCGTTGTATGAAGGCAAAATTGTATCTTGGTTCACATACTGTAAATCCAATGCGGATATTATATTATTATCATTGTCTATGGTACGGCATTGCACAGATTATATTGCGGTATTGCTAAATTGGAATAAGGTTTTACAATGAGCTCAAAATATTTCGTACGGGTCGAGACCAGAAGGCTTATTTTAATTGATAATTTGAACTGTAAGGTTTGTAGTATGGTTGGGAAATAATCCTAATATCAGAATTTTTAATTCCTAATTTTTAATTCCTCCGTCAGACTTATCATGTATTCTAATTGCTTTATCGTGTTTAATTAGAATTTGCAAGTTTGATGGATACTATTTCATCTGAGTTTCAGGCCAGACGTCAAATCTGAAACCTAATCTTTATTTTGTTATCATTTCCCTAAGAAAACCGTTCAATACAGTTTTTGGCTTGATTCCATCATGTTTTCCTACCATAAGGTCTATTTTGGTGTGTCAGATTTTCTTATGTTCCTTATTCATATTGTGTTTAGGTAAGAGTTGCTTGTATTATATTACTTGAAGTATCTATTGCTTTCAATTAATACTTCATTGATATATTTATTAGATGTTATAATTTGTTGCTAGCTTTACTTAGTTTTAATAATCGTTTAATTCATAAATATGGACTTCCATATCCGAAATATATATTATGTTCAAAAATACAGTAGGGACAAAGGCCTCAGTTTTTTTAAACATACTTGTGTTAAAGTTGTGTTATCGTTTACATATTTGGCGAGTTTTGTCTTAATCACTTGAGCTTCTGTTATAACTTACAGTTTATATACTATTTACATTGTTTATTGTATCTTAAGGTTTCATTTTATGTAAATGTCCCTCATTTATGTATTTTTAATTAATGATTTCTCAAAGTACTTACCTATTTATTTTTCATTATTGTCAGCGTTACAAGCATTTTATTTAACATTTATTCCATATATCACAGTTACTACGTTTTTATTTTTAAATGAAATGTACATTTCGTTACACGTTGCATGTTATAATTATTTTTGTTTAGTTGTAGTATTAAAGAGCATGATAAAAGCCAGTTCGTTTACATTTAATCCCGCCCTACAAGGATTATTTTTCATTATTCATACCCCTCTGGAAATGCCTACACTTTCAGAAATTCAGACGCGATAGTGTATTTTAAAATTGATAGTAAGTATTCATCATTTCACTCTAGTAGACTGCCTTTAACATTTAATTGACGAAGAAATTCGTAGGTATCGTCGTCGCTTGGATAAAGCGTTGTTCAAAAACCAATGATTTTATTCATTTTTATTATAATGTCTCTACAAAATAAATAAAAGTCATAGTAAAAGCAAAGCTTCCTCTAAAATTTTACACAATTTGTAAAGAAATAAAACCAGTTCACAATAAACCAGCCATCTGGTATTCGCGTTGTTTAATTCCCGTTAATTACTTCCAACTTTCTTGTTGAAGCAATCTTTGAACTTCTGACATTTGGAGGGCTATTTTAAAAACATTGTAATCCCTTATTTACGAGCCAAAACAAACGTTACGACTCCGCAGATAAAATTTATATTCGTTTAACTGAATTGTTAAGTGTAATTAGGAGTTTACTGTTTCACCCGAGAGCAGTCTTCAATTTATAGGTTTTCGTTTATGTCATAATGTTTTTGTATCGTTTTTGTATTGAATTAATTAAAATAACGAGGATATATAGGTACAGCAATAATTAACAAATAGCGGGTTTTCGTTGATAACGCCTATTATTCCGAGGCGCGACGTTTATACATCCGGGTGTAGTTTTCAAACAATCGATTAAGTTAATTATCGCTTAAGCATTCGTTTTTTTATGTTACTAAGTCTACAAACAAGCATATGACCCACTTATTGTTATGCTGTTACCATAACCCATAAAAGTTTTTCGAAAATTGGTTAGATTATCTAAAACATGCAATGTTTCTTACTTTGTTTCCCTTCACCGTTAGCAAGTTATAATGCTATTGAAATACATAATATATACAAATTATATTAAATAAAATAAGAATAATAAAATAAAAACCTACCCCTAATCAAATAAATCCCGTCCGCGTGGGATGGTGGCAAGAATATTGAAATTATAATCCGCACATTGATTTCAAAAAACCCAGAGGTGCGAGCCGGGGTTTGAACTCAGGACCGGGCACAAGGTCGGGCGCAAGTGGGACCGGGCGCAAGACGCGTGCTTAACCACTCGGCTATCACTGCTTCCTTGCCCTAAATAAAATATAAAACCTCAACGATTGTAATTTTTAAACACGCACGCAATCGTTCGTGAAATTAACAAATATTTTACACAATTTGGGGTGGCATCGCACTTTTTTTATTTAATTAATTAATTAATAAACTAGGAAATGGGGTGACGTGATAAGGGCTCACAAAAACAGCTAACTAGGTACCTAGTTAAATTTTTATGTATATAGTTACTTTTAGTTGAGTGTGTGTTAAAGACTGAACTTTGTTATTTTGTTATAACTACTTCGATTTATGAAGATAAGCTGATATTTTGTCTTAATTAAGGGCGCCACATAGGGTACGGCCTTGTCAAGCAAGCCATTCAGGGGGAAAATTATAACGAACATACGCGCACACGGGAATTCAATAAAGATGTCTGCTACAAAAAGCGTAAATTGACAGAAATTCTTCATAAAAGCATAAAGATTTTACCCTTCATCTGCTGCGGGGTAAAAAATGTACAAACATTGTTATTCTATTCAACAAATCTTGAACAAATAATTATTTCAACAAGAGGAAGGAACATGAAAAAAACACGGAAATACAGTTTAGACAGGGAAAAACATTTGCCTGGGCTGTTATGCGGGCGGAAATGGGTAAAAGAGTAAAAATATGGGTTGCTTTTGTTAATCGAGATTTCTCTTAGTATTATGTTTGGAAACGAAGTTCCTTGAAGCGGCTTGCGGTTGGAGTTAATGGCTAAAATCGACACGCTTGAAAAGCGTTACACGTAGCTTTGTAACGTCCACTGTGAAAAAGTTCTCTCAAAAATCCACAAGATGGCGTAAGTGAGTTATTCAAGTGATTGGATAGTGTGACATGAAAATTTTAACCCGACTGCACCATTTTTTCAATTGATTTGACCACTATAGTTGCTTAGATACCATTGAATGACATTCTTCAATACAGGATGTTTCAGAAGTCAGAAATAATGCTTGGGGGTGGGATAAGTATCACTCATCTCACATATACTCACATATTAAAAGAAAAAATAATTCCGTCCAAAAATTTTTTGTAAATCACTCTCGTCTTAGCGCCACACTAATTAAGTATCACATGGAATTTAAAAAATTCAAGCTTAAGCGATACTTATATTCAAATTTGGTTTTTGTACTAGATTAAAATTATCAAGCGTCAAGGACAGCTCGCGCCGTTAGTCGTTTAGGGTGACCGTCCATTTAGCTGTGCTTGCTTCATTTCATAAGCAGGGGATTACTTCATTTCATAAGCTTCACTCAGCTTAGATCAAGTTAACAGGAAATGAAGCGATCCTAATGGTCGAAGCGGGCGGGCCCACTTCATAGCACACCCGGGTGGAATGTCACGCTTAGGGTTAAATAGTTTTTTGCGTGCGAACAGCTTCCGTGAGCACACGGCGGGTTGGCACGGACGTTACGTAAAATGGAACGAATTAGATTAGTAATTACCTTCCTATTTGCGTAACACGCTTTTATATAAAGTTTCATTTGGGCTTAGCTGACATAGATCGTGGCTTTTTTGTAAAAAATATGTTGAGCTTCCACCTCTCTGTATGTAAAACTAGCTGTGCCCCGCGACTTCATCCGCGTAGTATTGGATTATTGGGTTAAAGGATCCTATATGTTAATCCCGGTTATAATCTATCTGTGTTCCAAATTTCATCCAAATCCGTTTAGTAGTTTTTGCGTGGAGGAGTAACAAACATACATACATACATACACACTCACAAACTTTCGCATTTATAATATTAGTAGGATTAATGATGTCAAATTACTGAATTACTGTCAGGGTATGGACACCTTGTGACAGCGAAATAAAGAAAGGTATTTGCTGTCGCAGTCACGTCAGTAAAACGTCAATTTGCCGCGAGCCATCGACGGTAGAGCGAGTGAAATAATTGGGAAGCGTTCGATCGGACTTGAATGGTGATCGATTTGAAAAAATGGGGGGTGTAGGTAATTGGTTGGCGATAGTTACAATGGTGAATATTCCGATAAGCTCTTCAAGAATGATGATATTGACCGCTCGGAATCACCTGTCCAAAATATGAATGGAAATATTTATTTCTTCTACAACGATGTTTCCAAAATCGACCTTATTTATCCACTGACAAGCACGGGACTCCTGTAAATACTAAGGGAGACTTAAGCCATAATCATGCTAGCGGTGTACGGGTTTGTTTGTAAACTTGACATCATGTATTTCTCAAATAGGCAGGTCACCACACAATGTTTATTTTACCGTATAGCCAGTACATTTGAAATCACAAACTCAAAAAACCTGGGTGCACTAAAAACCTAGAAGTAACTAGGCACCTTATAATTTATTTCATTTTGGGTCTGTGCCAATTCATGTAAGTAGCGGTAAGGGACCTAAGAAGTTGTCCTAACGTTGTTTAATGATAGTGCCGAAGGCCCGTGGCCACGTGCCCAGATTTGGGACGTTAAAAAGGCTAAATAATGTATTAGAACAACGCTGTACTTGATCTCTTCCTCGAGATCCTAGCATCATGATTGTGTAGGTAAGAGTATTCCGAAAATGTCTATCTCATTGCATTTGGGATCGTCCATTGCACCTCTGCTTATCTTCGTGTTCAGAATTATTCAAGCGTTCACTCTCGTTGTAAAACAGGCTAAAAGTGCTCGGCACCCTAATATTTTAGATGGAAAAGGGCAACGGCAAGTGTGTGTGGCGTTTTGTAAAATTAAATGGTCTGGTGTATCTTGTTTCCTAAGTAAAGTGCTAGATAGTTGTGTTGGGTTGGATTTTAAGTCTTGTCGTGGTAAGGATAGAATTCAAATCAATCGCATTTTACTAACTGATGAAGCACGATCACAGGGCTTCACAAGCGAGATGTAAGCACGACTTTAGGTCTGGAGGAAATTTTATTCAAATCCGTTCAGCCATTTTTTAGATATAGCGAGTCAAAATTACAAAAATGTAGAATAGAAGTATGATATTAATGAAAATGAATAAAATTCTCAAAACTTTCGTCAACTTCCGTCAAAAACTGTAGAAGTTAAGGCACTGTTCCACAATAGAAAAGTCTGACTTCTCGAACAATTGAAGATGTTAGGCACAGCGATGTTACAACGAAAACCTGTGGCCCGTATTAATAAATAAATCTTAAGTCTGAGAGCGATCTTGGAAATGTCATTCTTATGTCATACCAGTACAAAATGACACGTCAAAAGCGTACTTAAGACCGATCTCAGACTTAAGTTTGATATATTAATACGGGCCTATAGAATGAAGTAATAGTAATTTATATTTCTATGGGTGAACCAAATAACAGGTGATGAAATAGTAAAGGCGGTGTGTCTAAATCCTCCTCCAGTCACATCTACAAATAAGGTAGAGATGGTAGAGCGAATATTATAACTTGCTACTGGCACAACAATTGATTACCTATCAACAACGATTTGTTGCCTCATAACTTTTCCGATCCTTACCCGGAAACCCATTAGGGTTGTGCATTAGACCTATTCCACAAGCCATAAATCGAGGGTTTGTAGGATATCTGCGATCTCGAGCGGTCCAAGGGTACAGGTGATCATTCAACCCCTCATGTGCAATAATTAGGGGGTCGGGTGCGTAAAAAGTTGGTCATTAATATTGCAAGGAGATAAAAACGTTTTAAAATTAATGGCCACCAGATAAGCGGCTAGCAATAAATTTGTCGTTGGATTTGAATCTTGAATTTAAAAAAATATAAAAGGCTACTTATAGTATATACACTTTAGAGTGTTTTTTTCTTTTAAATAAAGATTACTAGCAATGTGTGTTTATCACATTACTAGTATTCCCTTTAGCCCCTCCAACTAAGCTAATGCTTGTGCTAGGAGTAGGCTCACGTCAATAGCTTAATGGCCAGCATGGGGATCGAACCCGGAACCTCTCAGCTACGAGGACGGCCCCTCTAACCACTAGGCTATTGACGCTAGTTCACAGTATTCGAAGATTTCTAGAATGGTTTGCGATAAGGAGTTATCTACTGAATTCGAGAGAATTAAAAACAAGAATATTTGGAAAAGGAACTTTAAGCCCAGGACGGAATTGTCGAAATTACGTTGAACGCCACTATTTTGCAACACACTAGACTAAACCACTAGAGAAAATCCCCAGCTGCTCTACTACAATACGCTTGTATGAAGAGTCGCTAGAGTGTAAGTAAAGTATTTGTACGTCTAATTGTTAGTTCATCTGGTGGCTAGGAAAGTGCACAAATTTCCATGCAAATATTTCACGTAGAAACTGCAGAATTGCGAGCACAAAACTCTTGGTAGAGCCACAGCTTGCATGCACCAGCTGTAAAATGAACAAAACGAGTGTTGTTAGTTCAACGCGGTTCCACTAATCGGATCGCCGCAAACGGTTTACCGAATCCGATTCAACGGTATCGATTTTTAAATCGAAATGTTTCGAAAGTTGTCGTCACTAAGCGTGAGCTTGTCGCGACCTATGTCGCTTGTCGTTACTGCGACAAGTTTGTAGTGAAAAGTTGGGCCAATTAAGATATAAGACCCAATCCTGGGACGGTGTTGACAAGAAGCGAGTCAACAGGGCAATGAACATTCCTTTTATTTCGCAAATATTTTATTTACATACAATCTACGATTTTTTTAGAATATCTACCCCAGTTATTCAAAATAATATAATCAAAGCTTGAAGATAAGCACAAAACCTTAAAATTTATCCACTTAGCTTAAGATCCATGAGACCTCTTACGAAGTCCTGTGATCAATATCGCATAATACCCAAGGTCCGGAAATGATAGCTGGACGATAACCATCCCTTATATCCTACTAATATTATAAATGCGAAAGTTTGTGAGTGTGGATGTATGTATGTATGTATGTATGTATGTATGTATGTATGTATGTATGTTTGTTACTCCTTCACGCAAAAACTACTGAACGGATTTGGATGAAATTTGGAACACAGATAGATTATAACCGGGATTAACATATAGGATACTTTTTAACCCAATAATCCAATACTACGCGGATGAAGTCGCGGGGCACAGCTAGTTCAACAATAAGCCAATAGCTGAATTATCTCGCCTTTGTTTATTGATCTCTATGGTAAATGATATAAAGTCTTATTTCGTAAATCCAGGAAAATAAGATCATTATAGTGCTCGTACATAGCATAAATAAATATCAACCTTATTGGGTGTGTGTTTGGGAGGAATTTTCTGTAACGCGTAAACTCCCTTTGGTTTAACTCTTGCTTACATTACCTACTTGCAAAAGGAATGGAGCCACTCTGTTGAAAGATCTTACCTAATGCACAGAAAAGGTAATAGTACCACGTAATGAACTAGTTAGGTAGGAACCATGTATAGGTACAATCCATATAAGTACCTACTACCTAACTACCTATTATTCCCCGTCAAACCGTGCGCGAGATATTGCGGCGCGCCATACAAACGACCAACTCCATTTGCAGGGAACATAAAACACAACAAGAAATGCATTTTATCTCCACTGAATTGAAAAGATCTTTTTTTTTTTTTATCTGCAATCGGCTCTTCTAGCCATAATCAGATTGTATGTTGAGATACAGACCTTTTTTTGAGAGGTGTTTCATTGAATACTCTCTCTTTCTTCAAAAGAGTGATTTTTAGTCTCTCTGATCTAATTTTAATATTTTCCAGCGTTTCAGCCTTGTGATATGATCTTCATTGTTTAGTATTTCCCTGGCTAGTTCGTTTACGTGGTTTTTAAGCCTTTCTTTATGTTTTTCACTGTATTTTTTTACTTCTTCTTTGACAGTCGGCATATTTAGATATTGATGTATCTCATTGTTTCTAGAGAACCATGGTGCTTTACATATTGTTCTTAGGACCTTGTTTTGAAACCTCTGAAGAATTTCCCTGAACAGAATATTGTTTGAGGAATATTATAAGGTAGGTCACGGACGCATTATAAGTTAGGCCTGGCTTAAGGGTTTGGACTCCGTGGATTTGATTTTCTTTTGTATTGAGAATTGAATGTTTGGGCTATCGTCACCTAGGTATGCTGATCCATTTGTTGTACAAAATCAATTACATCAATTACATAAATCGGTGTAAATGATTCATCAGTGTAAACGAGGGATAAAACAAAGAAACAACACAACACCCCTCATTAAAAAAAATGGAATAGCGGGCGATTAGTTAAACACCGAATTATCTCCTTCCGTCATTATTAATTTGACATTTGAAAGAAGAAGACAAAGCATGGTGTAACTATACAACCGTTAAACCACGTTTATTAAATTCAAATTCAAATATTTTTATTTCAAATAGGCCAGATTAACTGGCACTTTTAAAAAGTCAAGAGCTAGGTGCATGTTCCAAAACAAAATCCTATGGAGAAGAACATGCAAGAAACTCCATGGATACATTTTTTCTTATCTCTTTTTTTAAATTATATTTGCGTTTACAGTAGGTATAATTAGAGGTGTGAGGACAATGTAGGTTAATGCATAAGGCATCACAAAAAAAGAAGTAATAGGCCCAGAATATTGTCATGTCATAAACTTACTTCTACTAGGCAGCTATATTATTATGCTCTTAAGGTGAAGGGGCCTGTCTAGCCCGCGAAATTCAAAATTTTCGAGTATTTTTATAGTTTATCCAAAATCTGCAAACATTTACGACAACATTTTGTGATTTGCGAAAAACACGGTATGCAGTGCGTTTATTAATACATTTAGTTTACTCTAAATATTATCACGGTGGATATGATACTAGTAAATCACTGAATATACAAAAATTGCCAGATTATCTGGATAGCTGTCGTTCTTGAAATGTTTTAGAGTAAGTTGGATATATTAATAAATGCACTGCACACGGCCTTTTTCGCGAATTACAAAATGTGCCTTTTATTATTGTCAGATTTTGAAAAATTTCTAAAAAACCTCAAAAATTTGAACTTCGCGGGCTAGATGGGCGCTTTAGCCTTAATAAGGGGAAAAAAGGTTAACACAAGTTAAGCCACGCTAATGTGAGTACATCTGTATTTCTCAGCGGGTACGTCTTCATTTGAACATTTCCCCTCAACACTGTCTCCTTGCTTTTGCTCTCGTACATTGATCCTCGTTCGTGCGACCCCATTAAAACTTTCTCAAGATAAATAAGTTAGTTTTACCTGAGTTTTGAGGAAACAAAGTGTTCGGATCGGACATTTCTAAACGCAGTAGTTACATACAGGTTTACTTAACTAAAGTATACAGTTCTTGGTCTGTACTGGCGTGTGCTTTAAAAGACAATTTTTGTGGTAGAGAAAATTTACTACAGCTTATACATATTATGAAACTAGCTGTGCCCCGCGACTTCATCCGCGTAGTATTGGATTATTGGGTTAAAAAGTATCCTATATGTTAATCCCGGTAATAATCTATCTGTGTTCCAAATTTCATCCAAATCCGTTCAGTAGTTTTTGCGTGAAGGAGTAACAAACATACATACATACATTCATACATACATACATACATACATACATACATACATCCACACTCACAAACTTTCGCATTTATAATATTAGTAGGATTTGTACTTCTCTTCATAATCTTGCAAGCTTATTAATAACGACCGCATGTACGAAGCTAAAATGACGACCACTTGGCGCAGTGGTTCGAGCGTAGGCCGCTCGGCTCACTGCACATGGTGGTTGCCGATTCGATTCCCGCTGGGGTTAATTTCGGAGATGGCCTATTCGTAATTTGCCCTGGTCTGGGTGTCACTGGGATCACCCCCAGTCCATTGTACGGTACCCATAGTAGGTGCAATCGTTGCTTAGTTTGGGGCCATACAGTTGGCGTGTCAGTCTGGCAATATTTATTTATTTATGTATTACTAGCTGTCCCGGCAAACGTTGTTTTGCCATATAAAAAAAAAACAATAATAAAAATAGATGTTGACCGATTCTCAGACCTCCACGAGATGCACACAAAATTTCATGAAAATCGGTCAAGCCGTTTCGGAGCCGTATGGTAACTAACATTGTGTGTGACACGAGAATTTTATATATAAGATTATTTAACATGAAAATACATTAAAATAAATCTACCACAATGTATTTGAAGACAGCCGCACACATGTTGAGTAACACAAAACAATTTATTACACTTCTTATAAATATACTCCACGTCAAATTCACTGGATTCCTAGCACTACCATTAAATCAGAAACATTCAAGATTTTGCAAAGTGTAACTGCAACTGGCGCGTACGCATGTCTGCTTCGAATAAACACAAACACCCTTCTACTGTGATACATATTATATGTCTATCCTTGTCTTGTAAACAGCAACCTAACACAGACCTTTGAGTTTATTCGTTGCTGCTATTTAAGGATATAAATTTAATAATACAAAGGTCTGGTTAAGATGGTTAACCATTGTAATATGAGATTATAAAGCTTATTTCTGTATGGAGTTGCGTCGTGTATCAAGGTCGGTGTTGTTTTGAATGAGCTGAGATATTGGAGACATAACAAAAGCAGTATTGTTAATGGATCTCTAGAAGGGGTAAGTTTAAACGCCGCATCAATTCCTAATAGGATGCAACAACGCCTTTGACTCAGCGGAGACTTTGACTTATCGGAGAGCCCCGGTCGTGCGTCCAGATTTACAATCTCGATGAAAATTCTTAAATTTATAAAGCTACAGGTATTATATAAATAATAAACATACCTAATAAATAATCATACATTATTTGTAACAACAAACTTTCAAAGGGTTGCAGCCAGCTCTCATTATAGTATTCAAAATGTTCTATGAGTCCTGGCTTCCATCAAGATATAAGGACCTATATGTTTTACATTTCAAAGAAAATTAATTTAATATGATTATGATATTAAAGCTAAGCTAATAACTAAAATTAATGATCCAAGGATAAAAAATATTTAGTATTAAGTTAGCTTGAATCCCTGTCGTAGTGAGGGGAAGCCCGTGCCCAGGAGAGAGACGTCAAAAGGGCCAAATTATTACTTACTAGCGGCCCGCCCCGGCTTCGCACGGGTACATTACGGTTACATTATTGGAGTTTTAGTAAGGATCCCTATTTTTTTTAATATAATATAGCCTATGTCACCCGGGGATAGTGTAGGTTCCCAACAGTGAAAGAATTAATCAAATCGGTTCAGTAGTTTCGGAGCCTATTCATTACAATCAAACAAAGTATGATATATATTTGCTACTATAGGATGTATCAGAATTAACGGTGGTAGAGTCAAGATGTAGCGAAATGACTAGATCCTGAGGAGGATTCAGGCAACAATCCACCACGCTGGCCTAGTGCGGGTTGGCGGATATCACATTTCTTTCGAAAATTGTATAGATTTTCTATGACATTCAGGTTTCCTCGCGATGTTTTCCTTCGCCGTAAGCATGATAATCATATTGTAATTATGATTCGCACATAGATTTCGGAAAAACGAGGTTTGAACCCAGGACCTGGTGCCCGCAAGACGAGTGCTTAACTGCGTATTAATTAGCACATAGTAGTAATGAATCCAAGTGCTAAATATACTTAGTGGTAGGTATACCACTGATTTACCACAATAACGCCCTTTCAAGTAACGACTAGTTTTACGTAAGGTCAGCCGCGGTCAGGGACTCCGGAAGTGGAAAAGCCAATTACTGGTGGCTCTATGCTGTAAATGCTAGGCTATTTCGAACGTATCTCCATCAGATTGCGTAGCTCTACCATCATTTATGTTACGGATCAACCCTTGGACAAATGTTTCTAAACCACATGCGCTTAATAAGGTGTATATTAGATTTTCGATCGACCAATCACAAATTACAATACGTTGCCTGCGTTGCTAACCAATCACAATGCAACTTTTTAGGAATTATTTTGAAAACCATAACTATGTTTGAAAACCCGACTCGCACCTCTGGGTTTTCGAAATCTATGTGCGTAAAATGTAAATTATCGCTTGCTTACGGTGAAAGGCGCCAATAGCCTAGTGGTTAGAGGGGCCGCGCTCGTAGCGGAGAGGTTCTCGGTTCGATTCCTATCCTCGCAATTAAACTATTGACGCGGGCTCACTCCTAACACAAGCATTAGCTGAGCTGGAGGGGCTAACGGGGATTCTAGTAATGTGATAAAAACACATTACTAGTAATCTTTAAAAAAAAAAATGCCATGATACTTTTTATATCAAGAAAGAAAAACCTTTTACAAGCTTTACTTCGGTATTATCCATGTCCTACCTTGATATTATAATCCATACAAATAAATAAAATTGGAGTGTCTGTTTGTAATATCAAAATAACACCTTTTCACTAAATGCATATGAAAGTATATACGACACCTATAGCAAAAACGCGAATTAAAACTTTTTTGTCTGTCTGTCTGTCTGTCTGTGTGTTTGTTCCGGGTAATCTCCGAAACGGCTGGACCGATTTTGACGGGACTTTCACTGGCGATAGCTGATGTAATAGGGAGTAACTTAGGCTACTTTAATTTTTGAAAAACAATTAGGGTTCCGCGTAAAAAAATAAAAACACATGAAATCAAAGAGTACGAGTATCTCCGAACTGGGTGGACCGATTTTGACGGGACTTTCACTGGTAGATAGCTGATGTTATAAGCAGTAACTTAGGCTGATGTTATAAGCAGTACTTTTATTTAAGAAAAGCAAAATGTAAAAAAATGAAAAAATGGGTTCTGTCGTGCGGGTTCAGAACGCGGGAGCGGGCTTTTTTGTTAAGTTAAATTCCACGCGGACGAAGTCGCGGGCTCAGCTAGTGTAATTTCAAAGCAATAAAGGCCAAGTTCCCCTGCACCTGACACCTTGACTTAATTGAGTTCGCGTGGAACAGAAGTGCTGGAGGTGAAATTAGAACCTCTTTCAACTATTAAATTGCTTTAGGTTTTAAAATCCTTGTGATCCAATTTGGACAGGAGCGCAGTGAAAAGTTTTCACATTTATTTTTATAAGGAATTCACCATTTCAAAAGAGCACTTACAGATATTACTTTAGTATGAACCATTCATAAGATACGCGACTGAATTGATCCATAGTTCTCCAATTGATATACTAGTCTATGAGGTCGGGTATAGAGTCGAATATAGTTCGAATTCAACAATGTTCAACTAGGATCCACCGGATCTGCACAATTTTATCATTTTCGCTAACAGCTAACAGCTGTTTTGTTATGTAACAAAGTCGGCAAACAAGCGTGCGACCCGCCTGATGTTAAGCAGTTACCGTAGCCTGAAGATGCTTGCAATACCCAAGGCTTGCTCGCACGTTGCAGACCTATAGAGGCGTGTGGGATAGAGGGATTTAGGTCTTCGGTCTCTTCCACTCATTGTACAAAACACCACTATTATAGACACATTACACCGATTTTCTGTGAGAGGGTGGTACAACCCCCCTTGAGACAGCCTGTACATGAGCCACCTTTGCTCTACCATCGTAGAAGTACGGTATAAATTGGACATCAAATCGTGTAGTGTGGAAGGCCCTTAAACTGCCTCCGTGTACTATGAGCACGCATACGTTAATCTTCACTCGCTTAGTCTGTCGGGAACATTACTGAACCAAATTACGTTATAAACTAACCTAATGGTATAATATCTTTAACAGAATCCTCACGATATTGTTACCAGACACCGACCTCGCCGGCGAGGTCGACGCACCCCCACATCCGCTAGAAGGTGCGCCTACTTACCTAGACGCACCTTGGCACCCGACAAGCCCGCTGAGTTTCTTGCCGGATCTTCTCAGTCGAGGTCGCGTTCCGATCCGGTGGTAGATTTACCACCTCTTCTGGCAGCGGCTCAAGCCGAGGTCATGTCCCTTGTGGCGCCCTTGAGCTAGCTGCCCCCCTGCCCCTCTGGCTGGAGCGCACGTGCGCTCGCCCTCTGTCCGGGTCATTAAAAAAAAAAAAAAACCTCACGATATTAACTCAGCTCAGGGAGCTACTCTTAGCAACGATAATCGTGCGTAGCAATAATATATCGTGACATTTTTAGTGTCGAAACCTACTCTTAATTCCATATTTTTTGCCGTCGAGTTAATATCATTAGCATTCTGTTAAATATGTTTACCATTATGTTCCCGTCGTTGCTGAGAGTAGCGACCCAGAAGCCTTCCGTCGAAAACCGGCTAACTTAAACCTTATTACAGTATTATCAAAATAATAGCTTGCAGACGGTCTGGGTAACTAGACCGGTATTATATGGGTGATATATTTCAGGCACAACTCGTGAGGTTTTAAGGTTATGATGCTTATTCCTTAATATCCTTGCGGTCACGAACTGAAATATGGCTCGCTTCCTTGATGAATGATAAATGAATAGAATGACTCCTTTTTCGTACCAAGAGGCAAATGAGACAAGAGATCGCTTACGTCTACAATTGCATGATGTAATCGTCAAAAGTTGGCCGGGTGTCGGGGAAAATGGCGAATTGTGATTGGCCGTTCAAGGTCGAGCCGTGAATAGACCAATCAAAATGTCGGATGCGATCACACATATGCAGTAGCGATGCTGTTAGCCATCCGGGGATGCCCGGCAATGCGGCGTCTATGGCTTATTGGTCTATATGTAGCAAAACCTTCTAATGGGTATGATTACTAGCCTACCTTGAACCCAGGACGCTCGTACCTGCAAGAAACTTGTTTAACCAATCGGCTATCACACTATATTGTACAAAAAATACATTTAGTATTTGCCTTCTAGAACTTCTAGACCGAAATAAATGTTTTACTGAAATTATGGACATTAAACTTCAATTCATGACATGGCTGTACTGAAAAGGCGTCTGGCTTCAACGTATGCCAGTTGGGAGTTGGCGCGTTGCCAACTAGGACGCAAGATAAATTGGTACATGTACCCAGGGTTTCGGTATAGAGTGTACTTACCAGTAAACAATTGTTTTATTTACATTCAAAGTTAATTAAGTAGGCGATGGATGAATTGAGATGTTGACAGCTTTAAAGTATTAAATAAATATCGCCACACTGACACACAAACTGTATGGTCCCAAACTAAGCAACGCTTGTACCATGGGTACCGTCAGTGGCGTGCATAGGGTTTTGAAACAGGGTAGGCAGTGTAAGATAAAAATAATTTAAATTAGGCATAGGTACCTGTGTGGGTACCTTGAACTATTGCTTGCTAGCTTAGTCCAGGATTAATGTGTTAGGCTATCGTACCTATTGAACGAAATGGGACATATTTTGTTGTTAGTAAGTACCTACATAGATATTGATATAGGTACCTATCCGAAGAGGCCTTTAAAAATACGTTTTATTAGCTGAAGTAGGTACTTACCTATTCATGCAGATATTCACAAGTACAGATACCTAGGTAGACTATTATAAGTACTTACCTCAAGTGTAACCGAAAGCAGTCAAACTGTTAGTTACCTACCCAGCCTAAATGAAATTCTCAAACTTAATTATTTATAAATTACTTACTTAAATCTACATAGTTATTTTTCAATCTAAATTTTAGACAACACGGCATGGCGATGTTGTGCTTGCGTATTTCGTAATTACCTACCTAAATGTTTAGGTACTTACCTACTTATACGCTTTAGCGATAAAAAGATCTCGGTATCCCGTCCGGTATACCAAGAAAATGAGTCGTTAAATTTAGCATTATAATTGTCTCGTAATATTTATTACCTTTCATCTGCGACAAATCCAAGTTTTTTACGCATTCACCGTTTAAAATATAATAACTTATGTATTCACTTTTTCTGCAGCATAAGACAATTGATAAAACACCTTTTAATTTATGTAGTTACCTATCTCATTAACACATACGTCACAAATAATTTATCCATAACAACGAGGATTTTATAATTATTCAAATTATTTAGCACGATGTAAACAAACACAAGACAACCAGCAATAATGGCGTCCAAAAAACTCCACAATAATATTATTCAATACTAAATACCTATAAGGTAACAAAAACGCATTGAAAACTTTAAGCCAACAAATTACATTGAGATTCAAACTTCTAAACCAAGTCGGATTACCAAAGAAGGCAGAGCCTACATCCCGAACATTTTCATTCATAGAAATATTGGAAAGTGGTGTGTATGTGTGCGTTTTTAGTACAAGTTTTGAGGCATATTTAGTGCATGCTTTTGCCACCGTGAAAGCAGCGGCGCTACCGGCGCGAAAGGAGCGGGGCCAGCGGGGGGCGCACTGGACTCCACATGACAGCATTCTGCGCGCGCTTTTTCAAATATTTAATTAAAATGATTATTTATTTTCGAATATATTTTTCTGTTTGATTTTATTATTTATTATTATTTTATCAGAAAATCTCAGGGTAGGCAGTGCCTTTATGCCTCTATGGAGTGCACGCCACTGGGTACCGTACAATGACCTGGTAGCGATCCCGTGACACCCAGACCTGGGCAAATTACGAAGAAGCCATTTCCGAAATCTGCCCCGGCGGGAATCGTACCCGCAGTCGTACGTCGTCAATATTATTGAAGATAGCGTTTTGGGAAAGGTATTTTATCAGAGTTAAAGCTTTTGACTTCAAAATAGTCACTTGTGGAGACGCGGCGCGACAAGCCACTCTATCTCTACACTTGATAATCTTTTTGTTTATTACAGTGGTCTGTCACCATCTTAACTGTAACAAGATGTAAATAAGCGAATGCAAACCTTTTCACAATTGCAATAGGAACCGAGATACCGGTACCTACACTGAATCCCTCTACTCGTATACTATTTTACTTTACAAAGGAAAGTTTTTAACGACAAAATTATAAAGTATAACAAAGTATGTTTTTTTACACGCAAATATAACGTTTATATAGTTCATAAATAACTAAACATATACCGTTTAAATGAATGCTTGCGTGATGCCGCCGCGCCGTAGGGGGTTCCCTGATATGTGGCAGATAATCAATAAGAACAAGTCTTTTTGAAAACATTCCATAGAAAACTTTTTTACTGTACTGTAAAAGACAGAAAGAGATGCTTGCCGGATGTTCTCAATCAAGCTCGTATTCTGATCCGGTGGTAGAGTCCCGAGAAATTTTGAAAAATTTAGTAGTCCTTGTGGCCTACACGAAATAATGAAAAGAAATACTTCCAATAGGTGCGCTAAAGTTATTTGCCTTGACCATCAACAACCATGGTAGGTAGGTATATGAAAAATAAACCTCATGACCAAATTATAAGGTGTAAAGGCAAATTATCTAATTGGAATAAGATTTGTTTTTAATATTAAATTAATAGTTAAATACACGTATCTTAAAACATGCGTCAATACAATATAACACCTAATAACTAATATCCTTTATAATTGACTCCAACATTAAATCACAAAAATCTAATCTAATACTTTAAGTTTGATTGAAAAAAATATGTTTTATTTCTACCATATCAAAAATACAAAGAAAACACACAGGAGTTATTATATTTACATTAATATGTACTACTCTTTTAATTATTAATATAGACAAGCAGCTGGCGACTTAGAAAAAATAATATTACATAAAGCCAAATCGCTTCTATTCCAATGAGCCCAAATGTCGAATACTCGTAGATTCGAGCCGTGGAAGTTGGTTTTGGCCGTGAATATGGCTTTTTAACCTACAAAAGAGCTGATAATCTTCAAACGGCTGAACCGATTTTCATGAAACGTAGCTAAGAACACTCTCGATCAGAATACTTATCTAACAAAAGAAACAAAATTAAAATCGGTTCAGTAGCTTAGGCGCTACGTTGCCACAGACAGACACACAGATACACATGTTAAACTTATCACATCCCTCTTTTTTCGTCGCGGGTTAAAAATGTAAAAAGACAAGCCCGTTGAGTTTCTTGCCGGATCTTGTCATTCGAGGTCGCATTCGGATCGGGTTATATATATAAGAAGAATATGTGAAAATGACAATTGTGTGAGAGTGTCATTAGGCACTCGCAAAAATGTCGTATTGAAGTTAATACTGCTACATAGTCCTACTTTGTTGTATTAAGTTTCAAGGTGAAAATTTAATCAATTCTTTTGAGGAAACTACCTATACATTTTATGTTTTTCATAATTTCAGGTCTCTATTACACTATTATTAGCTACTTACCTACTGCGAAAGGTAGATTTTGTAATTATAATTTATTAAATTACGATGTGTTCGTAATTCTTCTTCTCTTAAATGGCTTTTATGTGCTCTTTGATGTTTTTTTTTACTTATGTATGTACCTAGATGGTTCGTAGCTTCGGACCCGGCAGGTGGCGCAGTTATCGACTTCTAGAAATACTCAAGCGAAGCTGCGCTCCAAAGCTATACTTTTATTTTTGGAAGTATAAAATCAAAAACCTGAAAATGTATGTCGGCTGTATTCATCCATGTACCTATAATTTTAAGGTTTGACTTAAACATGCCTAGTTCAGATATCTTCCACCATTCACGTTGTCAGCCTGGACATTTCATTGGTCAACATGTCTCAGGATATCGCAAGATTTATGCCTCGTTGAATTACACAATAGTTACTCTTTCACACATGGCAATATACCTAGATTATGACGAAACAAATTGTCAACAAAGAAACAAAAAGGATCGCTCGACCGTGCGTAGTCGCATGATGTAATAATGCACAAATATGTGATGGGCATTTCTTTCAACGGGATTACTTGGCAATATTCGACCTAAAACACCGCATCGGTGACACAATACACTTAAAAACATAATATTTTCAATCATCTGTGCGATGACCTCATTGATAACGCAACCACTGATAATACAACGGAGCCTACAGACACTGCAAGGTACAGATTAAAATAAAATCATCAGTCAGTCGGTCACGCGCAGTCCAAGCGAGAGGACGTGTGCCGAGAACTAACGAAAATAACTGCTGTGTAATCATGTTATTGGTGGCGTGTTTGTTTTTATTTGCGCAAGCGCACGGCAACACTTTGCAAGTTAATACTACTGAGGGTGTTGTGGTAGGAGGTCAGGCGGATAATGGAAAATATTACGCGTTTCATGGTATACCTTACGCTGGATCAACGTCAGGTCAAAACAGGTTTAAGGTGAGTCGGAATTTTATATTAATGTAAGTCAAGATTTATTATTATTAAGTGAAGATTGCATTCGGCAATGCGGTCTGCGATAATCATGATAATGATTTGATTGCAAGTGTGTGTTCGAAAGGTGTGGACGAACCGGTGACTCTACATTTTTTTTTCATTCTGCATTGGAATGGCTCTTGCGTTCTGAGGGTTAAAAAACGGGTTCATATCCAGGCAGCGGGCGTGCACCAATGGGCTTTTATAAATCTATGTGCATACCTCGTTTCCAAAAAAACATAAGATAAGTGGATTCGTGTGGCCGAAAGCTTTTATAACTGAGCGCTTCGCAAGAAAAAAATAAAGAATAATACTTATTTCATTTGTTGCACTGCCAAACATACATCACAACAGGTGGCAATGGCAATGCAAGCTGATTTTAACCTTTGCGATAAAAACTGCAAGTTTTCATTACCTATAATCGACTTTAATTTACACTAGGTAGAGTTCAAATTTCACATGTTGTTTTAGTAATTTGAATTTGTTGTTCTTGATGGAAGCCAGCACTCATAGCACAGTTTAATACTATTATGAGTGCTGGCTGCAACCTTTAGAGACAGCTTATTATTTAAAAATAAATACATATTATTATTATTATTAATTTACTTTATTTCTAGAATAGAATCTAATGTTTGGACTACTCTTGTTTTGCGATCAATACGCTGATAAGGCGTTATAAGGAATCTGGGACTAATGCCCGTGTTAATAAATCGATCTCAAGTCTGAGGGCGATCTTAAGTACGCTTTGACATGTCATTGTGTACTGGAATGACATTTCCAAGATCGCTCTCAGACTTAAGATCGTTTTAATAATACAGGCCTTAGTGTTAATAAGTTTTATAGCACAAATCCCTGAAACAAATAGTTATATCAGCTCTACTTTTTTTTTTATAATTCGGTAATGGGGATGATGACTTTGTTTTGAATTGCAAAATTATAGTTATAAAGCCTGTCTTAGAATTACTCCCTGTGAAATAATGTTGTAATAGGTAACTAAAATTTGCAATTTTGTCAGAAAAAACATATACGAAATCACTCTTTTTGAGTAATAAAATAGATACATTATCAAAGGTGGTGTGATATGAGGAAAATATAATTATAATGATATAAGTGGATTCTGAATACCGACTCATACTTATAATCTTTCACGGCAACTAGGAAAGAATAATAATTTATTAGCAACGTTAAACAATAATAACAACTGAAATATCAGACACGTGTTTTACCGCTTATGATTAGCATACTCAAAACAAATAATCTCTACATTAATTTAAGAGCATACTAAAAGATTGATTGATGTGGCGTATTTTTACGAAGTTATAGGTATGTTGGTAGAGCTTAACATTCAAATATTTGAGTATTAGAATACTGCTTATTCTTATCTTTTTATTATTTGTATATAGTATTGAACTAACATATACTTAATAATGGCCAAGACGAAAGGATTTTATTCAAGTTATGTTCTAAAAATCTTAATAAATAAAAATAATATCGTATTCCAAAACCACTGCTAAATATTCGAATATATAAAAAAATCTTATATTTTTATCTGAGGACATCTTATAAGTAGAGTCTGATGTTAAGATGGCTCTTTATTATACCATTTGAAATTGTTGGGAGTAGGTACGTTATTACAGTTTATATTATGAGGAAACCTATGATAGTAAAACAGCCATTAGTGAGGCGACCGTGAGACGATGTTTTTAGATAAGTTTCTATAGACTGAATATTATAATAACAAGTCTCCGCTCGAACAAAAAGTACCTAGGTACTATATTCATCAATACATCTTTGACAAAAGGATGTTTCCTTGAAGTGAAACAAGAATACCTATTAATGGATGCGAACAGAAATAAGAGAAAAGAAGAAAACCATAATCTTAATTAAAACATGTTTTTTCCTTGTACGATAAAGAAATAATTGGTCAAATGCGTTTTGAAGACAAATAATCTCGTTTGATGAGCAGTATTTCTCTGTATACTCCACGTAATACTTAATACTCAGTACCTACAGTACTACCTCAGTTCATAGAGAAACATGACTTTTCCTTAACGAGATAAACATTGTTATTCCGATTACTGACAGGAAGTGGACAATGGGGATGATGATTAATATTGAATATATTTTGTAATAACTCATAAGTCCCAATAAATTTTGACGTATTGTGTAACCACTCATAATTCATCCTACTAATATTATAAATGCGAAAGTTTGTGAGTGTGGATGTATGTATGTATGTATGTTTGTTACTCTTTCACGCAAAAACTACTGAACGGATTTGGATGAAATTTGGAACACAGATAGATTATAACCGGGATTAACATATAGGATACTTTTTAACCCAATAATCCAATACTATGCGAAAGAAGTCGCGGGGCACAGCTCGTCAAGAATATATTTTTTAAAGTATAGAGATATTCGCTATTACAGTTTGCTAAAACTACACACTAATGATGTCATAGTTTACTAAATAACTATTGTTCTATTGCACAATTAATAAACGATGTCTTACGACTACTACCAGTGAAATAATTAACAAATTAACTTTCATATTGGCAAAAATACAGCCGTTTAAAGTTTTGAAACCTGTACTAGCTAGTGCTATTAGTGATTTTAATAGCGAATAAATACTTTATCAATTTAATATTTTTGAAAAATATTTCACCATTATGTCAAAAAAGAGTCGAGACTTATGAGCTAATATAAAAAGTACTAAATCAGTTGATTAGTCATCATCCCTATTGAGGCGTGATGTTGTACCAAATCACTTTCATACTACTTCAATCCATATCTTATCGGATATAAAGACAGTTTATTTACAGTCACTATCTATCCTCGTTCTGATATCTGTTTATCCTCGATTAATGTTTTGATTAACGTTCCAGGCGCCGCTGCCGCCTCCCAAGCGCAAGGCGCCTTTCGACGCGACCGCCGCCGGGACCCTCAACACATTCGCCGGCAACGTGATCTGCGCCCACCCCACATCCCGAGGACTCATTGGCACTGAAGACTGCTTAACCCTGAGCATCTTCACGAAAAACGTCACCACACCAAAGCCAGTAATTGTTTTCCTCAACTCCGAGGAATATACCACGACCACCCAAAAGCCGTACTCCTACCAGAGAATTGTTGATGAGAATCTGGTGTTCGTCACTGTTAACTATCGTCTATCCATCTTTGGGTTCCTCTGTCTGGGGGTACCAGAAGCCCCGGGCAATGCTGGGCTGAAAGACGTCATTCAAGCTCTGAAATGGATCAATGCAAATATTGCCAACTTTGGCGGTAATTCGAGTAATGTCATTCTAATGGGCCATGGTTCAGGAGCAGCTATGGTCGATATACTGACTATGTCACCTCGTACTACGAATTTGGTACATAAAGCTATCGCTCTCAGTGGATCTGCTCTAGCTCCTTGGGCAATCGCTTACGATCCAATTGGATACGCCAGAGCTGTAGCTTCAACCGTCGGATACTTTCATAAAACAAACTCACAGTTGGCTCAGCATTTAGTTACTACTCACATCAACGTTTTGATTCCGTCTATCAAAGATTTCCACTTTACGAATAACACGCCTCTATTCGCTCCATGTTTGGAGAACCCCAAGTTGAATCCGAACGATACTGTTATCTCTGTTGCACCAGTGGAATTGCTGCACTCAGGAAAGTACAATGATATTCCTTATATAACTGGATACACAACAAGGGAGGGGACCATGCGAGCACAAGAAGGAGCGTTCGGACAATGGCTCGAGGGTATGCAAGCAAACTTCACAAACTTCCTGCAAGTGGACCTGAATTTTGGAAACAACAAAACAGGTGTAGCACAACTGATCCGTGAATTTTACTTCAATAATCGTCAAATCGATATGGGGACAATTGAAGATTTCTTAGACTATGAAGGTGATATATTAGTACTTGTGTCTGTGATCAGAGGAGCGAAAGAAAGAGGATTGACTTCTCAGAGTGAAGTGAGATTATTGGAATTCGGTTATATGGGGACACTGAATAGTGATTGGACGCTCAGCCAAATACATTTGAACGGAGTAATGCACGGAGGCTTGTTGAACTATCTGTTCGATTACGATCTGAAACCAGCCGATGAAGCTGTCATGACATCAGTTGTAAAGCGATTCGCAGGATTTGCTTATACTGGGTAAGAAAATATTTTTTATTTGTAATTTAGCCATAATATTTTTCATGTCGCTAGCTTCGGGGAAATTGGGACAAACAACTTTCACCCTCTATTTTACCCCCATAGGGTGGAATTTTCCAAAACCCTTGCTTTGTCATAATTTTATGTTTCTAACACCAGCGATTAGAGCAGTATGTTGAAAATTTGGTTTTGATGAGTGCATTTGCGACGAGTATTAAAATATATTATATTGCATTGACATGGAAGCTTTAATTTTTTTACACCTCCAAGGGTCCTTAGCATATTTGATATGGATTGATATTCTTATATTCGATATTATTTTAACATCACATACGTCGTGACAGACTAACAGACAGGCTGAGAGACTGACAGCAAAGTGCCTATTCTATAAGGATTCCGATTTTGATCTTTGAGGTACGGAACCCTAAAAAGCTACATATTTATTTATGAACAAATTGTCTTTTCCAGAAAACCCAACGCAGTAACAGGTGGACGCGGTACTGTGGCCTGGCCTGCGATCACCAAAGACACCCTCAACTATCTCTACTATGGAGGCCAAAGCTCCAACCCCATCACGGCAGAGGAAGTCAAATTCAACCCCCATTTGCAAAGAATTACCTTTTGGAACAACCTGTATATGAAGTATTATGTACCCCCTCTAGCTATTAATTCCGCTGTCACTTCATTTAATGTGGTTTCGCTGCTTGTATTAAGTCAACTATTTATTCGTTTCTTTTAAATGAGATGATCCAAGTCTCAAATAAAATGAACCCAGTCCGGTCACATATGAAAATATGTATCTCAGATTTTTGAGTTTAAAGTGTTGCATATATTAAATTGTTGCTTAAGCTGAAATCGGTGAAAAAAACTAAATTATTAGCAGAACTAATTACTTTTTGGCATGTACACCTATAAACTTATCTGGACACAAAAACATTGATATCCACTGAACTCAATGATGGTGACAATTTGCAATATTTTTTCTCATATCCGAGATACATTTCATTGTGTTGGCTATAGGTATTTCGGGCTGTCTTCTTTGATTAGTTTTTAAGAAGCCAAAATGTATTTTACGCTTTTACACTATTTAAGTTCCGACTAAAACAGACTCGGTGTTCTTACAAAAAAGTTAAAAACGTGTTATGTCAGATTTTACTTGTAATATTTTGTATTTTTTTTTAATATGGGTTTATGCTTGCTTCACTTTTTTGTAATAACACAGACTTCTGGGTGATCATTTCTTGCCGTGACGAAATTATATAATACTAGCTGTGCCCCGCGACTTCATCCGCGTAGTATTGGATTATGGGGTTAAAAAGTATCCTATATGTTAATCCGGGTTATAATCTATATGTGTTCCAAATTTCGTCCAAATCCGTTCAGTAGTTTTTGCGTGAAGGAGTAACAAACATACCTACATACATCCACACTCACAAATTTTCGCATTTATAATATTAGTAGGATTTTATTGTTACTCGTGTTCACGTCAAAGTTATATGCCGGCGCGTCATGTAGCCGGATTCGTCAAGGTTGCAAGGAGAGTAGTGTTATTGAAATTCTACAAGAATCTAGACCACAGACAGTGCCTTAATTAACGGTTCAGTTTTTAATAACTTATTTGGTAATTTAGTGATTTTTTAGTGATTTTTATTTAATAAGGCCTAGACCACACTAATGAATGGAGCATATTTTATGTAATTTGTAGAGCAAATTAAATATTTTAAATTTTCAAACCTCGGAGTTGAAGATTCTATTATTTGACAACATACGTATAATGCATTTCAAATGTAGAATAATGAACGTTTGATTTTTTTTATTATATATATAGGCTGTTACCCAAGTATTGACTACAGTAATTATGTCGCATTTAACCTATTTGTGTTTTCTTGTGATACGTAATTTTGAAAAAGAATAAATTATGTTTTTTTTATTTGCATTTATTTTTATTTATTTTATTATAAGCTTTATAATAACGATTATAATGTAATGACCCATCTCCAGTATTATTACGTGAGCGTTTAGGGTAAAATAGACTCTATCGCATAAACATAAAGTCAACAACTCTGTTTTTTTTTTCATTGTGTAAATTTCCCATTATTATAAATTTACTGTTTAAAAATAAATACCTGGCTACACTGAGCATAATATGTATATATCGCACAGTAGTGAAATAAACAAAAACATTAAACTGATAGGCTCCAATACTTTCACCCAGGGCCGTTCAATTAACTTATAAAAAATAGCGGCCCGCCCCGGCTTCGTACGGGTACATTGCGGTTACATTATTCGAGTTTTAGTAAGGATCCCTAATTTTTTTGGAAATATATTATAGCCTACTTATGTCACCCGGGAATAGTGTAGCTTCCCAACAGTGAAAGAATTATTCAAATCGGTTCAGTAGTTTCGGAGCCTATTCATTACAATCAAACAAACAAAGTTTTCCTCTTTATAATATTAGTATGATATATACTGAACTTTACTCATATACATGGTGATTTTTTTATGGGTGTATTTATTACTATTCCCAACAGTTTTGTATGTGGCGACCCACGCCCAATTCAAACTGTACATTTAAAAAAAAATGATATAACTGGCTACTACTCGTATTCGCAATGGTCAGTTCTAAATTGCACCAGCATAAGGCATACCGTCCTAAGGGATGAATTTATATGCGTATTAGAGCAAAAATATCTCTAAAGGTATAACTTTTCAACGGATTTTGGAAGCTATTATTTTCTCGAGAGAGGTCGAAATTGATTGGCAATAAAATAGAATACGTTACGCTAGCGAGATAATAGAAAACCCGTGATGGAGATAACTGAAAATAAGGTCCAAAATCGAGTGAATTTATTATTTTTCCTTGAGAAATACTTACGAAAATCTCTTTCATATCGCGCGTCAACGCGTAACTTGTTCGTACATATGTCTGTGAGGACGGGACTTACCTGAAAAAGAAAAAAACAACATTTATTTTATAGACAAGCATTTATTTATCTAGAATTATTTACTAACCAAATCCAAAGTAGTCTTTACCCGAAACATAACAAGAACTGTAGACGAGCGAATACCTCTACATTCAGAACAGAAGCTCTATAAAAAAATGTCACACACACACACTAAACCAATTTTTTTACATGGAGCCGAAAAAAATGTATTACTTATCACAATTTCTTTTGGTAGAGCGTTGCGACTCTGAAAGTATAATTTCATGGTAGAGTCCACGGTCGTCTCATACCGGAAGCGATATTATATGAACGTCTATCGTCATTAGTCCGGTCACGAGACACTGACTCTACAAGACAGTAATATTTCCTGCGGGATGTTTATTGTTCGAAGTTATTAATTTGTTTTTGCTGCAGTAAAGATAGCTATAAAATTGGGATTCGCCTTTTTTATTACATAATTATATAACTTTTATTTTACCGGAAGTTAATGTGAAATAATTTTCGAAACTACAAATATACAGATGTTTAATTTGACGACCGATTGGTGCAATGGTTCGAGGTTAGGCCGCTATGCTCACTGCACATGGTGGTTGCGGGTTCTAATCCCGCCGGGGCAAATTTCGGAAGTGGCCTTTTCGTAATTTGCACTGGTTTTGTCACTGGGATCGCCCTCAGTCCATTGTACGGTACCCATAGTACAAGCATTGCTTGGATCGGGACCATACAGTTGGTGTGTCAGTCTAGCCATATTTATTTTATTTATTTATTTACAATTTCAGAAAACAACGAAATAATAATACTACTGAGCTATAGGGCCTAGATGTTACCAACAGAACAAACTCATACTTATGCTTCAAATCTGTACAATGTCCCACTGTGTTCTAAATAGTTATTGCTATCAGGTTGGTTTGACTGCCCTTGTCAGAAGAACAACCTCATCATTCCATAGTACTCCTTATCATTTAGGATCGGCATTCCAAATAAATAATAAACTCATATTTATAAAAAGAAATATAAAAAAATCTCATGTCACGTTGATCATCATCTTTCACACAGGACCCGTTTTTTAAATTTAGTTTTTCTAAAATAAAAGTAGCCTAAGTTACTGCTCATAAAATCAGCTATCTACCAGTGAAAGTCCCGTCAAAATCGGTCAAGCCGTTTCGGAGATACTCTTTGATTTCAAGTGTTTTTATTTTTTACGCGGAACCCTAATTGTTTTTTCTAAATTTAAAGTAGCCTAAGTTACTTCTTATAACATCAACTATCTGCCAGTGAAAGTCCCGTCCAAATCCGTCCAGCCGTTTCGGAGATTACTCGGAACAAACACACAGACAGACAGACAGACAGACAGACAACAATTTTTTAAATCGCGTTTTTGCTATAGGTCTCGTATGTACTTTCATATGCATTTAGTGAAAAGGTGATATTTTGATATTACAAACAGACACTCCAATTTTATTTATTTGTATAGAAGATGATTAGACTTTAGTTACATTTATATACAACTTTAATAATGCCATCGAAAGTTTGTGCTTAAACAAAAGCTTATAATAATACCCCTAAGCTCCCAGCAAAGAAAATGTCTGCAATATCTCTCAAAAACAATGGCGCTCGATCCTCAAAGCTCTCCAAGGTAATGAAAGGTAATGATATGAAACTCATTTCGTCTAGACAAAAATAAAGTGTAAGAACTAGATGGTAGAACAATTAAGTAAGTGGACAGGGTCGTTATAGCCCAGTGGGCATGGCACTAAGTTGTGTTCCGAAAATCGTAGGTTCAAAGCACTGCAATAGACTTACTTAAGGGGCCATCCATAAATTACGTCACACAGGGGGAGGGAGGGGGTCCACGAAGTGTGACATTGTGGGACAAGGGGTGGGGAAGGGTTTCCAAATTCTGTGACATCACATTTTTTTGACGTTCATTTTATTGAAATATAATTTAAATGGAAATAAAAATTATTACGGAACTGCTGTTTTAATTTCTAAATGTAAAATTTTAAAATATGTGACGTCACACTACGTAGGAGGCGTCTCACAAATGTGACCAGCTGTGACAAGGACGGGGGAGGGGTCAAAAAATCATGAAATTCGTGTGACGTAATTTATGGATGGCCCCTAATGTGTGCAATGCATACCCACGTTTCCGTCACAGAAGCGCGCGAGGCTATGTATCGGAGGGGGGGAGGGTTGTGGTTAGCTTCCGGCTCCGTCACTCATCGTATACGAAAACGCAGCTATTAAAGCTACTATACGCTGATCTTCTGTGAGCAAGAGGTACTACCCTGGTCGAGCAGGCCCGTATAGCTGTAGGTAATTGGGTACAGCTTGGCTTTACCATCGTAAATACATGAACCCCGTACACCACAAACGAATTCGCTTGTGGACTAGATGATAAAACCATATTCTTCTCACCCGGTTGTACAATTGAGGGAGACAATTAATAATAGGAACTTGTAGATGTTTAGTAGACCTTAACCCCTAGTGTCACAAGCACCTACGTCGGTGGATAAGATTTAAATGCTCCAAGTGTCGCGTTCCCTTACGTTTGGGTATAAGACGCGAGCGATCATTGGTGGTTCATTTGCTAGGTTTAGTAACACGTCAACGATAATAGGGTTTTATAGATCGACTAGCTGTGCCCGCGACGTCGTCCGCGTGGAATTTAATTAACAAAAAGTTTAATACAAACTTTCATCCCCTTGGGGGTAGAATTAATCAAAATCCTTTCTTAGCGGATGCCTACGTCATAACATCTACCTGCATGCCAAATTTCAGCCCGATCCGTCCAGTGGTTTGGGCTGTGCGTTGATAGATCACTATGTCAGTCAGTCAGTCAGTCACCTTTGAGTTATATATATATAGATTATTTCAAAGCCTATCTGTTTTTAGTATTGATTCTGATAAAAAAATATTACGGATCAGCACATAAAAAAAATACAAAAAAACTCATACTTCCGAAATATTGCGACACTTGGGGCAGAGGGCGCTCGGTGGTGGGGATCATTGGAAGGGTTAAACAAAATAGACGATAAGAATTTGGAATTTTGTATTTCATTCCTTCTAGTTCGAAGGTGAAACGTTCGCTGATCAAGCAGATAAGCCTACCCATTAAACTTAATGTTAGTTGAAATAAAATGGAGATGCAGAATCGCTCGCGCGTGAGTTGATTAGAAAACGGTGGAGACGCCTCGAACGGCGCGTGCCTGATTACTTCGGGCTTAACCTGTTTTTTAGAACGTCAGCCATTGGTAGCACAGATTGGGGAGGATTCATTTTGCGGCACGTTTCATAATAGTAGATACCTATTATTGCTACGAACTAAAAATAATAATAACTAGCTGTGCCCCGCGACTTCATCCGCGTAGTATTGGATTATAGAGTCTGGGCGAAAAAAAAACCTGCGTGGCCAACAAGCGAACTAGCATTGTGAAATTATAATTTGAAACTAAATAAAATAGGAATTTTAAATCAAAATAAATGTTAAAAAGTATTAAAATCGTACAGTCGAGCTATAAGTGTTGAAACTGTAACTAAGTACCGCAGCGACCTCAAATCTAAGACCATTCTCTCCACAAACAAAGTAATATTTTACCATCGGACTGAGCACGCAAAGTTATCTGAATAACGATGTCACTTCTAACCTACAGACACGTTTTACATTCACTTTTATATTCACTGGTAAATTAAGCTCTTTCATTATCTGTTTTATTAACCCCCAACGAAAAAAAATGGGTGTTATGAGTTTGACCTGTGTATCTGTGTATCTGTCTGTGGCACCGTAGCGCCCAAGCGGATGAACAGATTTTAATTTTGTTTTTTTTTTGTTATAAAGGTATTCTGATTGAGAGCATTCTTAACTATGTATGATAAAAATCGGTTCAGCCGTTTGAAAATTATCAACTCCTTTGTAGTTTAAAAAGTAGTCGCAACGGGGGTTTTTGCATTTTCAATTTAAAGGTATGTATCATAGCACTATCTCCACAGATTCTTATGTTTTATCGAGTCAACTAACACAGACATCAAACATCGTTACATTTGTTAATTTAAGTTGACTTCAATTGTTATTATAAATCAAGTAAGTTGTTTAAACAAGCGCCGTTCTAACCGAATTTTGAGGGTCCTCTAATCAGCTTAGAAAATACTTAACAGTTTTGGATTCACTCCCGTCCACTAAACCCATCATATTGTCTCCATTTACATATAAAATATAAGAGGAATTTGTATTACAGTCTAACAAAGATAATAAATGGTTAAAAGTGAATTGATTTATTACAGTTAAAAGCAGAATGAAAGGACCAGTTTTTGATGGCGGCAATGCAAAAACAAGATGGCGTTTCAAACAGCTAATATATAATATAAGTTTACAAACTTTATGTCCAATAGGATTTCCATGCAGACTTTCATATGTACCTACGCGTACGCTTTTACGGAACTCCTGTGCAAAATTACATGTTTCTAGAATCACTGAGTTAGGCTGTGCATTGTCTAATTGTTTTTTTATAGTATGCAGAAACATAAATAATTGGTTTGTCTTACAGTACCTAATAGTGATAGAACATTTCACAGGTAGCATGTGAAAAATCATAGTATATAGGTTTTCATAAGTAGCACCTGCTACCGACGCAGGTAGAAACTGTTAAAAATCATTGCAATCATCGTAATGAAATCGCAAAGCGTTCGGTACTGTCACAGTTTTTATGCTAAATCATCGACCAGTGACTTCATAGGATTACGTGTATCATAATCATTGACTATGAAAAATCACGGGTGAAATAGCAGTGAAAGAAAAATATAATTTCACGAAATGAAAATGAATTGAAAGTAGCAATCATTTCCATGCCTAGTACCTAATATTCGAATAGCTTACAGTAGCGTATGTTATGTACAGACACTTTTATTTATAACAATTTGTTCCGCGCCTACCTGTCTTAACAATGCTGTGCCACATCAATCATCTTTAATCGCAGCAAGCGCTCATCTCGTGCAAAGCGGTGACTCTGGTACAATCTGCCATCAGTCATTGTTCACGCTATTTCAGTAATAATTCACCACGTGTTACATGATGTCATCAAAGTATCGGATTTTACTAAAATATTCTAAGAACAATATTGTTTACAACTTATTTCATTGCAATGAAATCTAGTCGATATGCAATAGAAGTATATAGGGTGATAGATCAGCTTGAGACTGAGCAGCTCAAATATACAGTCAGTAATAATGTCAAAGCGTAGCGTGTCTTGCCCTACTGGTCCGAATTACTTTATGTAATTCTTGGTAATCTCAAAGGCAATGGAGCTATTATATTTATATTAGTATCTACCACGAATTAATTATTAATTAAATAAGCAGTGATAGCCGATTGGTTAAAGCACGCGTCTTGCGGGCACCAGGTCTTGGGTTCAAATCCCGGCTCGCACCTCTGGATTTTTCGAAATCTATGTGCGAATCATAATTTCTATATAATTATCACTTGCTTACGGTGAAGGAAAAAATCGTGAGGAAACCTGCATGTCTTAGAAGATCTAACCAATTTTCGAAAGACATGTGAAATCCGCACTGGGCCAGCGTGGTGGATTATGGCCTGAATCCCCCTCATGTTGAGGGGAGGCCCGTGCCCAGCAGTGGGACGTCAAAAGGGCTAAATTATTATTTTTATTTTAAATAAGCAACTGGCGATTTAATAAATAATAATATCACAAAATGTAAAAAGGCAAGCCCGATGAGATTATTGCCGGATCTTCACAGTCGAGGTCGTGTTCCGATCCGGTATAACAAAAATATTTTAAAAAAATCAGTGCCGTCTAGGGACGCCCGAAAGAAGCGAAGCTTTACAGAAGATATTAGGTATATTATTAGTGGCGTGCATAAAGTTTTGAAACAGGGTAGGCAAAGTGTAACATAAAATAAATGAAATTAGGCATAGGTGCCCACCTACCTGGGTAGGTACCTTGAATTATGTCTCGCTAGCTTATTCCAGATTTTCATTTAGGCTATCGTACCTATTGAACGAAATGGGACATCTTTTGTTTTTAGTAAGTAAGTACCTATCTGCAGTTGTATATCGTTGTACCTTTTTTCGTCCTTTTCTATGGTAAATTAAACCATTATACGTTAGTGTTCAATTAATTATATTAAAATTTAATATAAATTTCAAATTTTCTAAGGGAAAATATTGAAATCTTATATAAAACAAATATTCAATTTAAATAAATAAAATAATATAAATTGCAAATATAAATAAAATATAAATATAAATAGCAAAATTTCTAAGGGAAAAAATATTTAATCTTATATAAAAATATATTCAATTGCTTGTGTGAAGGTTTAAACCCAAGTCTGTTACTATTTAGGCCAGACCTATTACCAACTGAGTCACCTAATCATTAGATATTATGATGAAATTATCCACTATAAGGCAACTAAAATATCATATGTAATTGTAGATATGGGTTACTTTATTCAGAACCTTTATCAAGTCCATAGCACGTTGAATACACCGATCGTTCTCGTCCGATCACCGAAGTTAAGCAACGTCGGGCGCGGTCAGTACTAAGATGGGTGACCGCTTGATGACACGCGAAATTTTGAAGTATTCTAATTTTTTAGATATATTTAAATTATTACCAATGTTCTATCTAACCTTCAAGTCATATTTAGTATAAAGCTTAGGGCGCCGCAGCTCTGACGTCATCGTGTAACGCGTAACGCGTAACGCTTTTCACCGTTTTAGTGCCCGGGCAGCGAGCGCCCCGAACGTCCGTAAAGTAGCTTCGCTTCAAAATACAATTTGTAATTTACCCGTGGGCCTAAATAAAATAAACATAAATAACGCTTAGAACGTCCATATAGAAGCTTCGCTTCAAAAAGTCATGTGCACGCCCCGTCCCAGATACACCTGGTTCACTTCAAATCAAAGTTTCCTAAGACCTTGCATTAGCAACTTTGTGGTATTTGTGCTACCACTCAGAATAGTGGGCAGTAATAGTAATGGCCATATAGATCAGAGCACTATTACACCATGATTCCCTTTATCAAGCCGCCTATTATGATAACGCCTACCGACACGTTCTGTACCAACCGTGTTTGCTTTGGCAGCGGCCGAAATGTACTCGTTATTCATATTATCGTCTGATTCCGCGGATAATGTGAGTTCAAATATAGTTTATGGCATATTTTAATGGTATTTTAGTATAATCGTGGTTGAGTAAAAGACTCAAGACCTGAATAAATATAATACAAAATGGCGTTGCTACCGCTCTCACCACCGCATTTATTTATTTTTTAATATACGAAATGCATATGACCTATTCTAGACATTTACAAATGTTGGGATCCAATTGATGACCAAAAGAATTCAATATTAAGTCCTAGCCTTAAACTGCTAAGCATTTTATAATTCATACCGCTTTAATATTGTCAACAATAAGTTCCTATTAAATTGAAGCTCATTCATTCACTTTTATCCTTGCATTAAACAACTTTAGTTTTATGGTAAATTACCTATTTATAAAATAATTCAAACCAATGGTTTTTAATTCTATTCTGAGATTTTTGATCATCAGACTTAGGCCTAGTGACACCTCGACTAGGGCAAGTCACGAAAGCGTCAATTCCGAAAAACTCGACGGGAATCAAACCGCAGTGAACTAAGCGAAACTCTAACAACTAACCAATTCATAAGCCCAATAGCCAGATTATTACGACCATTATATCTACATAATACCCCCATCGCTCAAATGCATGAGTGGCGAATACATTATGGTAATTTGATGGGATCGTAGCGGATGCGATAACGCGGGTAAGACCTGTGAAGCTGGTTCGATAAGCTACTCACCGGTACTGGTCAGAATCTATGAATCAATATCTCCTTTCGCTGGTATGAAAGACAGGAAATACGAGACTTTCTTCCACGCACATGCAGTAGTGGGGATGCCCTCCCTCCTGAAGTAATTCGTTTACAGTATTACTTGGGATAGTTCAAAAGGCAAGTGTACAGGTCCCGCGTCGGTTGCAGATGTTCTTGGCGACGGTTACTACTAACATCAGGTAGACCTACCAGTGTGCCTACATAGGCAAAGAAGGAAGAAGAAACCAATGGAACCTGATGGCTGCAACTAAAGCCACAACTAAGTCTGATTGTGGATGACGGCAATACATTTGGGTTGATCATGTTTTAAAATGTTTGTGTATATAAATGTAATTAGAACCAATGCCTAATTTTGTGTATTTTCAGCTAGTATAGTTTTAAACCCAAGGGTTGTTATTTTAGATCCTTACAGCTGAATACAGTAACGCCATTCACATGTTGAAGGCGCGCATTAATAAAACGATCTCAAGTCTGAGGGCGATCTTGTAAATGTCATCCTAACGTCATTCCAGTACTAAATAACATGTCAAACGCGTACTCAAGATCGCTCCCAGACTTGAGTTAGATTTATTAATACGGGCCTAAGGCCTACTTATCCGTTTGAGACGGCTCTCAAAATTGAGATGCCTTCGAAAATTCTATCATAAAAATCTTCATTGGTCGGTGCAGTGATCTTATGTGGTATCCGGGGGCGTCCAGGGAAAAACGCGAGTGCAAGGTATTACGCCGCGTAATCTCCAGGGAAGGTGGAGGCTGTAGTACATGTTCCGACAACACAAATTGCTGGATTAAAATGTAATTGGCAATTTTGTGTGATGGCAATCTGCTTGGCCAGATCTCTTTGAGAGCGCTGTAAATTAGATTGTCCTGTACACAAGGATCAGAATTACCCGGGCTCTCATCATAATAAATGGCGTTCAAAATACGGTCGCCTAAAGTCTTGTCAACAACGAAAAAGTACAGCCAGGTTAGGCCATATTTTTATTAAAAGAAAAAATAATCTGTTACCGTAAACTTCATTATAAACTAATAATAAATCATGAGGTTATACGTAATAGTTACTTGTTAATTTATAATTTAGTCAAATCCCATTTATCACGTTTATAAATTTAATACCTACTTAAATATCTGTCTTTATCTTCTTTATAATTACTTTTTCATTTTGTGGCAATAAGAACAAAAAATTTACTACTATAATTCTTGTCTGTCTGTGAGTACAATACAAGATATTTCGAATTAATTGATTACTTCAACTTTATGGATTATGCTGGCGGTACACGGCAAATGATACAGATGTGGGTGCAACGAGTAACGGAACACACGTACATGAGAGATTAGGACAACCTCCGGCGGGCACCTCCTGTTAATGCTTGTTTTGAGCTGCCCCATGTGCGCGACTTTTGACTGCGGTTCAATGACTTTGCTGCCTCGAGTTTCAAGTCTACTATATCTTATAGAAAAACATTTCTCATAAGTTACTATATTGTTTTTAAGTTTTAAGCTCGTATATTTCGATCTCAAGTCTGATAACGATGTTGGAAATGAAACTCTTTGGTCAACCAAGTACAAAATGATCTGTCAAAAGCGTACTCAAGATCGCAATCAAACCTCAGATAATTTATTAATTCAGGGTAACCTATCGACGCATTGGTTCGAGGATTGTGCAGTAAATCAAGCAAATGTAAACAACGCCGAGGTATATATACAGGAGATTCGATTTATATTGCATCATAAAATTGGTTTAAAAATTATGAGATATTGAAAGATTCAAGGTGTATAATACTTACGTCCTAGAATAAACCACTCACACCCGAGCAGACAAAGCTTTTTAACATAAGTGTACCCGCGGGTACAAAGACCGTTCGTTTCGATAGATGGCGCTGAACCAATATCGACAATGCTAGAAGGAAAATGGCGATTTTCGAAACAATTCTGAATCACGATATTGAAGTTTACTTGTAGCCTTTTTTAAAGACCTTACCGACACCAATATTAAGTCATTACTACCATACCTATATTTGCATTATACCTGATATTACCCCGTGACGCCTCGTATTCACCCGGGTGTATGTCAAACAATAGATAAGTTAAGTAGGCCAATCACCAGAACTCTTGTAAGCCAAGATCTACATTGAAATCCAACGAGGACGATGATAAAAAGATGTTTGTAATACGGCGATGAAAGTGATTTGTAAATCTTTTAAACGATATATTCGTTGAAAATATTGTGACAATATATTGTTATGATAATTCCAGTAACTAGACATTATTGGTTTCTATTGCAACTCAGTTCCACGGTTAAAAGAACATTAGCTTATTAGTATGCACTTGTAAAATGCATGCATAAATGCAGCGTAATAGAGCACTATTGTATGGTACAGTCAGCATCAAAAATAGCTTGTTATATAAAAAAATGTAAAAGTATCATACTGTTAAACATGTCAAGACAATATGACACAAGAAAGTCTCTAAGGACCGTATTAATAAATCGATCTCAAGTCTGAAAGCGCTCTTGGAAATGTCATTCCAATGTACAAAATGACACATCAAAAGCTTACTCAAGACCGCTGTCAGACTTGAGATTCATTTATTATTATACGAACACATAATATTTCGTATTGTGAACATACTTTTGAGACCTTATAATACTATTATGACGGACTTAACGATATACTTTTACCGTTAATACTAAAACGTATGAGTTTAATTTTCTCAATGTACGTATTACTTCTAACGAATTCGTTGGATCTTCTCAGTCGAGGTCGCGTTCCGATCCGGTGGTAGATTTACCCTCGCCACCTCTTCTGGCAGCGGCCCAAGCCGAGATCGTGTCCCTTGTGGCGCCCTTGAGCTAGCTGCCCCCCTGCCCCTCTGGCTGGAGCGCACTTGCGCTCGCCCTCTGTCCGGGTGAAGTTGTTATGGCCACTATGGCCAACAACATATAGTCAATTCAAAAAAAAAAGAAAATACGAATTCGTTTGATTATTTCATGTTTTGATGTTTTTTTATGTAACTAAGTCAGGAAATAAGCATACTCGCCTGATCTAAGCCGTTCCCGTAGCCTATAGATGCTTTCAAAACCAATGGCATTGCTCGCACGTTACCGACCTGAAGGGAAGTGGGATAGAGAGACTAAGCTAGGGTAACTGCTTAACATCAGGCTGGTCGTGCGATTGTTCGCCCATTTTTTTTTATAAAAAATACCTCTAGTTTTCAGGGCCAACAAAATAACGTCTCCTCTTTACAATAAATGTTCCTGGTATATTCTACATATAACAATGTGCGCCATCATTGCAAATAATTCATATTATTTATGAATTTCTTCGGGAATAGATCAAACACAGCTATCGGCGTTTTACACTCAATAAAGACGTCATTGCTCCGTTTATAGTTTTCCGAAGTTGAAAACAACCTGAAAATATCCGCAGCATCACGCCAGTTCCATTTGAGGATGGACAGATGGAGCAGTAGTATAAAAGGCTTCAACGAGATGAGATGGGATGCTGAGGTGAGATGAGATGGGATGCTAAGATGAAATGAGATGGGATGCTGAGATAAGATGGGATGCTGAGATGAGATGAGATGGGATGCTAAAATGCGATGCGAGATGAGATAAGATTCTGAGATTAGATGAGATGGGATGCTGAGGTGAGATGCTGAGAAGAGATGGGATGCTAAGATGAGATGGGATGCTGAGGTGAGATGCTGAGAAGAGATGGGATGCTAAGATGAGATGGGATGCTGAGATGAGATGAGATGGGATAAATAGTATTTTTAAGTCTGTGCTTCAACCTAACATGTTGCAAAAGATGGCCACGAAGCAATGAGAATTGATTTAGGTTTGATCGTAAATCACATATTGGAAATGTAGATAGTCCACTACTGACTTGCCTCACATGACGCAACAGAAGACACACAGATGGAGAGACATGGGAGGCGGTGGACTGTGATGAAGGACTTAACAGGCCGAATTCGTGGATGTGGACTGGTGGAGAGTAAGAGATGAGAACATTATTAGAACATACCTTAAAACAAGGACTGAAATTCACAGGCTGCTGCAAGATTGGGTCCAAAACGTAATGTATCATTATGTGTAGTAATAACAATAATGGGTGAATCCTTATTTGATTTTCCACTGTTATTCATAATTACATGGTTTTTTTTCAACGAACGAACACCGCGAGCTGCGCGCGCGCCACTAGTAAACCTCGAACTAATAGGGATTTAACCTATTTTAAAATTTCCATGTAAAATTCTTGAACGAAGTGAGAAAAGGTGAGCACTATACATGTTTACCTTTGTCTCGTGTACAGTCGGTGAAACATATCGGGGAAAAACATTATACAAAAATTCAAATACTATTGTAAAACTGCAGTCGTACCTACATAAATGGTTAGCGTAAGTAGTCTAAACAGGTTAAGGAACACAATTTACGATGTAAAAAAAAATTAAGTAGCTATATTTTGAAGCGAAGCCTCTTTACGGACGTTCGGGGAGCTCGCCGCGCGGCGTCTCTATCCGTGCTAAGCGTCAGTAGCGTTACACGACATATACCTATATAGGTATACGGAGTGGCAGCTGCGGCGCGCGCTCCGCAGCCTCTTAGTTCCTACGCTTTATCCTTACTAATATTATAAATGCGAAAGTAACTCAGTCTGTCTGTCTGTCCGTCGCGCTTTCATGCCCAAACTACTGAAGCGATTTGAATGAAATTTGGTACATATATAGTCTAGAGCTTGAGAAAGGAAATAGGACATACTATTTAATCCGAAAAAAGGATTAAAAGGGGTTGAAAGGGGGGAATGAAAAGTTGTTTGGTAGTATCGTCATTTTTAGAGCTAGAAGCTTGAAACTCGATATAAATAAATATGAAATTCAAGTTTGTAAAAGTTTTCACCTCAAGGCTGTAAAATAAGTAGCCTAAATAATTAAAAATGCTACCCAAAGACACTATTCCACGCGGACGAAGTCGCGGGCACAGCTAGTATACTATAAAGCTTCGCTTCTTTCGGGCGTCCCTAGACCGCATATTTTTTTCTATTGTCGTATCAAAAATAAAAACTCTATTAATACTTAATTAGAGTAAAAGGCTTCAATCATATATGAGGAAAGCTACTAACCAGCAACCTAGAAGAACACCTATTAGAGTAGATAAAATCATATATAAAATTGTATGTTACAAAGAACTTCTTGAGAAGGTACTCCCACAAAAATCTGAAATAGCCTCCAACATTTTCCCAAACAGAATGATAAACATTTTCCACTGGAACTTTTTTACTATAACATCGAAAGTCATGCCGATAACACGTGCCTACCTACTTGCGCCAATAAAAATATGATGACGACTGTACTGGACTCTGGAAATAGCACCAACCTTGTACTTGAGTACATATAAAAATTTACAGCGGTACAAATGAAAAGAGTAAGCTGTTTGAAACAAAGAAGATATTATATTTTGAAGAGGGAGTTTTCGGCCGTATTCACAAACAATACTTGTCTAAGGAAAGGACCAAATCTAAAAGATTAACATTCATCTATATCGTTTTCTTATATTTACGCGAATACTACACATTGAAATAAAACTATTTTTACGGATTATATCGCGTTTATTTAATTTTATGTTCCCGACGTTTCGGTTGCTTTACAGCAACCGTGGTCACGGGGGGACTGAGGTGTTAGACGTCCTGACGTCCAGGACGTCCCCCCGTGACCACGGTTGCTGTAAAGCAACCGAAACGTCGGGAACATAAAATTAAATAAACGCGATATAATCCGTAAAAATAGTTTTATTTCAATTCATCTATATCATTCATCATAAATATCATTCATCTAAAAGCTAGACATTTCCCAATGGGTTATGGGTTTGCGCGCACTATGAAACCTCATAGTAATATTTGTGAATACGCGCTTTTCGCTACTACAAATATTTCATTTCATTCTTAGCAATTTCGAAAGGCAGCCAACTAAAGTATTTTTTTTACATACCTATAATAACAAACACTAGAAAACAAGCGTACCTAAGACCCGCCTGATGTTAAGCATTTACGCTAAGTAAATAGTAAATAACCACTGTTCGCCTAACTATGAACTTGTAGGTAACACCACACATCTTACATTGCCCCACATTTTATTAGTTCACGGCGTTCTATAAAACATAGCAAACCAATAAAAAAGGTTTCCGATATCATTCGGTAACGGCCTTGGGAGTACATTATTTTAATGCATTCGTTAACTGTTTTAGTACCCACCGTCATGCCTGCATTCCTCTGAGGTATATGCGGACATGTGTCTACTTTAGACAGAAATATTAAACGAAGATCTGAAACCAACTGACTACAGAGGTTTTTTAATTGGAGCCTGTTTACTCATTAACCCTTTCTTATGTCAGTGGCAACCAGCCCATACGTTTCTTTTTGTCTCCAACTTTGTAACGGAGGGAAATAAATAAATATAAATATCGCCAGACGAACACACCAACTGTATGGTCCCAAACTAAGCAACGCTTGTACTATGGGTACCGTACAATGGACTGGGGGCGATCCCAGTGACACCCAGACCAGGGAAAATTACGAAAAGGCCATTTCCGAAATTTGCCCCGGCGGGAATCGAACCCGCAACCAATGTGCAGTGAGCCGAGCGGCCTGCGCTCGAACTACTGCGCCAAGCGGTCGAAAAATCATAATCTTCTTCCAAATTTTCCTATTTTTTTAGTTTGATTAAATTCGTGCAGGTTACAAGACAATTTAGCTTTTCCCTAGGACTCGTCAAGAGTCAAGCCTCAGCGTCACCATATAATTGATCCTTGACCCTGGCTTACAGGAGTAACAGTGATGCGAGAATGAGGGGTAGTTCCATGCGAAAAAAAATGTGAGTCCTTTGCATGACCGCCATGGTGCATAGTCCTTCAGTCGTGTTTTACACAGAAAGAGGAAAACCTAATTCCTAATTGCCGATTAAATTTATCCCTGGTTTCTTATTATTTTTTAATTTTAAAACTTGACCCCTTTTCATAGTTTCTTAAAATCATTTCTCATATGATAACCTTCTTACCGTCTTCCATCCCCTTAAGCCTAATAAGATGATGCGATTGGGGAAATAGGATCGTTAAAACGATATTACGTGATCACTCGATTATGATATCTCGATTATGGCCCGCGCCCGGACGTCGCAATTATCGATTCGATTATGCGATTCGCTTGACTAATTCCGCTATTAATTATTCGGATTCCTATTAAGTAATGATTAATGGGCCCTAGTTTTTTGCTGATGCTTGTAATGTAAAGAAATATGTGCATACCTTGTGTACCTACCTCTGCCACAATTTATAACTTCGCAATACATTCACATAACACATCATTTTATAATACATGATATTATAAAGCAATAATATATCGTACACATAGCCATATATGTCAAATGGGTACTATATACAGAATGATATTGAATTCAATCGCACAATTGATACGAGAGGTTCGAAATGTCATATAAAAATTGAGGTGTCAAAAATAATTCATATTTTTGTATTGTAGCTCCTCAGTACTTACAAACGGCTTTGTCGTTTCCGTTTCATATTCATTCATCAAACAATAAGACGTCAATAACAACATATGTGGAATATATTATTTGTACTTTTATTTAGTCCGACTGTTTTAGTAGTATCACAGGGCTTAATTAATATGACTGCTCAAAGTCTCATATTAATATCTATCTTAAGGCTAAAGCGCCCATCTAGCCCGCGATGTTCAAATTTTTTGAGTTCTTTTAGAAATTTTTCAAAATTACAATAATAAAAGGCAAGTTTTGTAATTCGCGAAAAAGACCGTGTGTAGTGCATTTATTAATATATCCAACTTACTCTAAAACATTTCAAGAACGACAGCTATCCAGATAATCTGGCAATTTTTGTATATTTAGTGATTTACTAGTATCATATCCACCGTGATAATATTTAGAGTAAAATAAATGTATTAATAAATGCACTGCACACGGTCTTTTTCGCGAATTACAAAATTTGTCTTTTATCATTGTCAGATTTTGAAAAACTTCTAAAAGAACTCAAAAAATTTGAACTTCGCGGGCTAGACAGGCGCCTTCACCTTAAATCTTTTTTTGGTACACAAAGGATCACGCAAATACGTTTGACCTACAATGTCAAGTTGGCTGTAATTTGTTCGTCATACAGCCTGAAAATGATTGATTGAACTAGACCTGCCATATGCCATACTGCGGTTTTCATGTTCGAACTGGGTCATTCTCACATGAATATAAATAATAATTAGGAAAAGAACTAGGAGCCTAATTATATTCAAACGGTTTGCATGTCCGAAGCTCTAGGGTTGTCAGGCGATCAATTAAAAACTGGTCATTTGATTTTCCATGCCATACAATATTGTTATTACTTATATAACGTAACGTTACACGATTTGTGCGTTTACAAAAAAAAATAAAATGTCATTGTTGTTTTTTCCATTAATATGTTTATGTTCCATCCTGCTTAGAGAAATCCAGTAATAAAACATAGTTTGCGTGCTACCAACAAAATAGGGCTATCAAGGTATCGATTACATCGTGTAGCTCATTGATCACATGGAAATTACGCGGCATGCATGCAAATTTCGTCACACTCTGTATAACGGCGTAACCGCCCACAATAACATCACAATTTAAGCCTTACCACTTTTTGCTAAAGTTCATTTTACAATGTCAGTGTCGGTAAGTAAATGGTGTATGATTGAAGTCTAAGTAAAGGCGTATATGCTCAATACCTTTGATGTGTTGACTTGCAAACGGTCAACTATTGTTACGTAATAGAACTAGAACGTTTAATACAATGCGGTTTAAGTTGACGTAACTAGAATTGACGATCATCGCAGAGGCGAAGAACATAGGGAAGACTTGGAGCGAATTAAAGCGCGAAGCTCAAGACCGAACGGGATGGCGGCGCATTGTGGAAGCCCTCTGCCCCACCTAGGGTACACAGGAACATAAACATATAACAATGGTCCCGAGTCCAAAACATTTGACAATACCATGGCCAACTAGAAGCGACACGAAAATGAATAAGTAGGCACTTAGATCATTTTATGATAAAATTACTTAATTGTTTTTAAAGTATCGTATTAATTTATTATTATTTATTAACATTACTACGGTATCCAACACGGAGTAAACCACTAATTCATAAATCCGCCACCCGAACATTGGCGAAGTCGGCCAGTGACCAACTTGATCTCGAACATTATTACCATTTGGTATAGCCTCTCGTTGGCCGACGTATAGAATTAAAAAGATTCCTGGTATTGTATATAATCTGTGGTCCAATCAAAATGCGCCTTTACCGAATGCTATACAGGGTTGTCGATAGCGAGTTTAACAAGATCAATCTAGCAGGCGCTCGTAAAATGCGTCATAAAAGCGCGAGCGAGCGGCATATACAGAGTGCTGTAGGAATAAAAATATTTCATTTTATGCCGCTTTGCGGACAGGAGGGCCTAGTTTGATTCACTGATCTACGTTTAGCCAGTGTCATTCATCGTTATTTTTATTTGAACTAGTATTCCCGCTGTAATGGTCGAAATTCGACCATAATTCATTTATATTTTTGTTTTAAACGTCATTAATGTTTTGATGTCAAAGACTATTTGATACTGGCACGCAGAATGCACTATGGAAGTCCCGCCTTCCAACATCTGTCATCGTTTGTCAGTCAGACAGTCAGTCGGTGTGGAGGTTACAAATGTGTGTGTGTCAATTCATGGTAGTGTGTGTAATGTTTTATCTATTAAATTTAATGTATTTCTAAGTATTATAATATAAAAATATTAGTATTCTGCACTCCTTCTCTATATAAACTATAAGTGTGCTAAATTTCGTACTCCTCCGTCCGCGCAATTTTGTCTGGCTGACAAACGGTGACAGTTTATTTTTTTTTCGGAGGGTGGGCATTCTGCGAGCCAGTATCAAGTAGTATTTGACACTAGAACCTGAATTATTACGTTTAAAATTTTAATTTAAATGAATTATGGTCGAATTTCGACCACGGGCGACCACTAGTATTTACAAATATGGCCTCACCGGCCTGTACTATTTTGTTGCAGACTCGACAGGTGTTTAGGCGACCACAAATTTAAATGCCATTTAGTTTTAACTTAACACGGCATTGAGTACTTATATTTTTATCAAGGTGGACAAAGGTTGTCTGGGACAGAGTGATCACACCTTGCGATAAGACCGCCGCCCAGTGAACACTACCAATCGTTATTATCTATACATCTATGAGTATAAATAAAAAAATAATAAAATTCAAGTGTGTGTTATGACAAAATATCAGCCTTTAAATGCATAAATAAAAGTACTATATACTGTAAAAAAAAACAATTGTCTGTGTGTTCCGGCTAATCTCCGAAACGACCCGACTAATTTTGACGGGGCTATCACTGATGTTTCAAGGAGTAACTTAGGCTACTTTTATTTTATCGACATTTCACGCGAGCGGAACCGCGGGCATCAGCTAGTTTATTATTATTGTATAAATACTGGTACACCATAAAGTCTTATTTAATTTATTTACAGACTACATGACCCGGTGGATTATTTAGATTTTTGGCTCTCCTTTGATAACCAAAAAGAAACGAAGGTCGGAGCCGCACTGGCATTTTGATTCGGTTGTTATAATTTATAAACAAACTCTAACGAAACTGCTGTCACATCGCAATCTCCAACCAGTGGGGGGCCCCACTGGTTGGCGATTGCGGCCTAATAGTAATCTCTTTGTCCAGAAAATAAGCGTCTGGTGAGAAATGTCGGGGAGAGAGGAAGAAGTAAAGAGAAAGAGAGAGATCTATTTCGGATGATTCAGATTCCTGTAGATTAATGTACACGAATTTTAGAAGAGAAGATAGGAAAACATATATTTATAAACCGTGCACTAAAAAGCTAGTAATATGGACCTTATAATTTATTTCATTTGGAGTCGGTGCCAATATCTTTACACTACGTAAGGCCACCAAGACGGTACCCTAGTAACTAGAATTGGCAGAATCAGAGTAGGCCCCCGATTATTTACGTGCTAACAATCGAATCGTTAAAATCATCATAGCCGTCATATTTTTTGAAATGGCTACGTTATTCTGCCCACAACGCGGTGATCGATCGATCTTTGGCGGAAGTCGTAATGCGTCGATTTAAATTCGTATTGATGGTTTTACAAGGTTGTTATCATGGAAGTATCATCTCAAATACCACTCTCAAATTTCACTTTAGCGAGCCAAATTTAAGCCTGGGATGCTACCCAAAAGAATATGAGAGACTTCTTTGTATTCCTCGAAATATGTATTCTAGTTTAAGGGTTCCATACCTCAAAAGGAAAAAAACGGAACCCTTATAGGATCACTTTGTTGTCATTTTGTCTGTCTGTCAAGACCTTTTTTTCTCGGAAGCTTTTTTTACATTCCGGTTTCCTCACTATGTTGCCCCATAATAATAATAAATTGAAATAAAAAATAATTTAGCCCTTTTGACGTCCCACTCCTGGGCACGGGCCTCCACTCACTACGAGGGGGATTCAGGCCGTAATCCACCGCGCTGGCCCAGTGCGGGTTGGTGGATTTCACATGTCTTTCGAAAATTGGTTAGATGATCTAAGACATGCAGGTTTCCTCACGATGTTTTCCTTCACCGTAAGCGAGTGATAATCATATAAAAATTTTGATAATATAATGCTCCATAACATAATTAATTATAAATAACATATTTTTTAACGAATCGCGGGTATATTCTTTTACAAGTATCTCATTAGTGACCACAGAGGAAGTAACGACAGACGCGCCGTAGGGGCCGAACCGCAAATTAAATTCTGCGGAACCCGAATACATACATAATGTTTGTCAGCTGGCCTTAATTGCGAAGAAAATTGCGTCTGTTTCCGAGTTTATGGTTTTCCAGGATTTTACACATTTAAATAAGTAATACAATAATAATTTTTTTTTTTCGTGTAGCGTTTTTTTTCTCACTGTATTTCTGACCTTTGATGGGAAACGAGACAGAAGCTTTTAAAGGAAAAACAGTAATAGTTGCCCATTGTTTATGTAAATTTTTGGAAATATAATTTCGACAAATAGTGCATCGGCTGCTATCTTTAAAATAATTTCATATATTTCGCGAACAAGCGTACTACCCGCCTGATGTCTTAAAGTCCTACAAACTTTATTTGGCTCGTAAGAGGGTCGCTAGTGTCTGTACAAGACTGTCAAAATAAGATATTTTTGCTAATGAACATCTTAGTTCCTCTTTTGGCCACCGGCCAAATAAAGCTTGTATCACTGTAACATTATTTAACGCTGGACCACAATTACCGTAGACATACATGCTTGTACCAAAGGCATTGCTCGCACGAAGCCGACGTGAAGGGGGAGGGTAAGAGAGGGAAGTTGTTATTCAATACTCAACTCTACCGCCATCTAAAGAACCATCGAAATTTGTATGAACTGTGACCATTCGTAATATTTCCTAATGCCACTCTATTACAATTAAGGCTGAAGCGCCCACCTAGCCCGCGAAGTTCAAATTTTTTGCGGTTTTTTAGATTTTTTTCAAAATCTGAATAATAACATTTTGTAATTCGCGAAAAAGACTATGTGCAGTGCATTTATTAATATATCCAACTTACTCTAAAACATTTCAAGAACGACAGCTATCCAGATAATCTGGAAATTTTTGTATATTTAGTGATTTACTAGTATCATATCCACCGTGATATTATTTAGAGTAAAATAAATGTATTAATAAACGCACTGCATACTGTGTTTTTCGCAAATCACAAAATGTTGTCTTAAATGTTTTCAGATTTTGGATAAACTATAAAAATACTCGAAAATTTTTAATTTCGCGGGCTAGACAGGCGCCTTTACCTTAATGACGTATTCAATTATCATAAAATCTACATTACGCTGGCAACTTCGAAACTGTATTATGCAAATAATTTGTAATAATAAGGTGTATTATTACAAATTCTTTGGTATTATGTGTCCAGAAGATAGTCTTAATCAATAGCTGACGCAGTACAAACGTAGAGCATATTTATTTACCCATGAACTTTATCTACACTAAATTAAAGGAAAATAAATATTTATCACAAACTAAAGCGTTGTTAAATAATGGTTTAACATATAATTACTTTGAATCCATGGCGCGACGTGACGTCATTCTTTTAAGTAACTTGTGTAAATGATTTAAAATAAATAAATAAAGCCACTGTATCCAAGTAGTATTTTAAATAAATTTTAACAGTTTTTTCTAAACAATTCCTAAGTTAATGAAAACTACATTTAACACTTTCGGCGGGAGGAATATAGCTTGATATGAGTTTGATGCCTTTGTCGGTCTGTCTAAGACATCGTAGTTCCAGAACGGATGAAGCGATTTTAGATCATCGTGGTATTTTATTTATACCATCTAAAAACAGAGAGATTGTGTTGTCCGGTATTTTTAAAATATTTCGTGACCACCTGCCATTGTAAGTCAAGACAGATGGTATTCATAAAGAAAATATTTCTGTAATATAAAATAATACTCACCTTTTTCGGCACAGCCTTTACAGGCTTCTGGGTGTACGCAGACGTGAACAGTATCGTGTGTACTGGCGCCTCCGTCGGTATGCCGAGTGACGTCATCCTCACAATTCACTGATCTAACCATTAAATATAACCTCAAAGTACCTTATAGTAAGTTTTAAATATGTAAGTAGGTTTAGAGTCTGACTCAATGGAACTACTATTAGAAAAATAATTGTAGATTATTGTCCGATTAGCGGGCCTATTTTTTATAACACTACAATATAAAAACATAAGGCTACAATTAAAAAAAAACTATTTCTAATTTCACAGTGAGCGTTCACACAATCCAGAATGCTGGTCAATACTGCGTCAATACGGTTTAATTTGGTGTAACATAAATACATTTTTGTTTATTTTCGCGAAATAAAATTAATGTGAAAGTGTTCGGATGTTTGTTTTTATTTTCGAATTACGCAAATGACCTGTCTATATAACTCTCGTTAGGTGGTCTATGGGATTTATTCACAATGTAATTAAAAATAAATATATTAATAGCTTTCCACTTTTAACACTGTATGTAGGCCTGTTTTCTCGTTTTTTTTTAATAAACAAGCTTTCTAAGAACGATGTGCTTCATTAAGTACCTACTCGGTAATAATGAATTTGCTTGTTTAACTATTATAGAATTCTTAGATCTAGAAAAAACAGTGTTTGAGTAGTCACTTGAAATAAATATGGTCTCCCGCTGTCTTCGCAACTAAATTTATAAGTACCATAGATTTATACAACTATTGCGTTGTCTATGGTTTGTCTAAACACACTAGTGCCGCGTGACAGTTATTCCTTTTGGATAAAACTATAAAAAGCGAAGTATTAAGGGCTGATTAATAATCACATGAAGTAAGCTAACAGGTGCTGACCGCTAATATATCACTTTTCGATGTAAATAGAACAAAATAAGGTTCAAATTCCTAGACCAGTGACACTTATACATGTCATTGACTTTGACTTCTTAAAAATGAGTTCGCAAGCAGTCTTAAGTAACGATGTATTATTAACTATCGCACATTACATTATTTCTAAAGATCTACCAGAGTACAGTTTATATCCTAGATACATTTGGTAATCAAATCATGAATTGGAGATCACACGCGCACGCGGAACTTCCTGTTGCATGCAGGCACAGTGCGATGCAGTCCATCGCTTTGGTTTCTATTCCAGATTATTGTTATTTTGATTAGAAACTAAAATCAAAATGTATGATGTACACTGTAGGATAAGTTATTTGTAATTGGGTACATTTTCTTTCGCGTTTCGCTCAGTGTGACTAACATAATGAAGACAAAAACAGTAGGTACTATGAAGTTTCTAACAATTTATCAAAACAAATGGGAGCATATAAAAGGTACCCCAAGAGTTAACCCAGAGTATTCTACAATCAGTGTGCCTACCTAATTTAATAAAATACGTTTAACTTGTCCGTAGTTATTGAATAACAAACAGCCAACATTATCAATGTAGGCACAGTAATGTAGCAACATGTATTTTTCCGCTACTCTGGAAAGATACGCGTCTACTATCGAATCACTATTCATTTATTTCTCAAGGATAGCACTTGCAATGAATTTAATAGATGCAAAAGTCACACACGTCTATTCACTGCAACATTTCCAACAAAAATGACAAATAACAAAAATACTAATTTGAATTTCGAATGTAAAACAGCTTTAGAGTCCAATTGCGCAGGGCAACGAAACACACTGACTACTACAGCTAAATAAACGCATCCGATTTGACGAGCGTGACTATGTAACCTTGTAAGGGGGTACTTAAAGACTTAATTGTTTGAGTACCTAGATAAAATGGAGCCATGATTGTGATAATATGAAGGAAATTGATGGTTTGAAATGAAACCATTCAGCAATGAAGCCACATAATGTTTTTCCTTTGTTTGTGCAATTATTATGAAGCAAACAAGGATGGAGTCAAAGTATCAACAGAATGTAATGACGGTACTATACTACCGTCTTTACTCCCCACCAGACACCGACCTCGCCGGCGAGGTCGACGAACCCCCGCTTCCGCTAGAAGGTGCGTCTACTTACCTAGACGCACCTTGGCACCCGACAAGCCCGCTGAGTTCCTTGCCGGATCTTCTCAGTCGAGGTCGCGTTCCGATCCGGTGGTAGATTTACCCTCGCCACCTCTCCTGGCAGCGGCCCAAGCCGAGGTCGTGTCCCTTGTGGCGCCCTTGAGCTAGCTGCCCCCCTGCCCCTCTGGCTGGAGCGCACTTGCGCTCGCCCTCTGTCCGGGTGAAGTTGTTATGGCCACTCTGGCCAACAACATATAGTCAATTAAAAAAAAAAACTACCGTCTTTGTCGGTATTTTTTTGTGTGGTAGAATAAAATCAGTATAAAATAAACATTCATCCAGATGAGGAATACTCATAGAAAAATACATTGAAGTATGTATATTTTGGGTTACCCACAAAAACACAGATATTCCACATTGTCTGTGTTTTATAGGCACTTGATGCCACCCATCAATAATCAAACAAAGCCGCTGTAGTTTATTGCCCGTAACTCACAACTTCCATTGAATTAAAATCGTACAAAATAAAAGCGAATAACAATGTTTTTCATCTTTACAAAATAATACCATTTAACCATCTAACTACTTCAAAGGTCCCAATTAGCAAAGGTCAGCATAATATACGATAACTTGCTGTGCCCGCGACTTCGTCCGCGTGGAATTTAACTTAACAATCATCCCCTATTTTATACCCTTGGGGGTAGAATTAATCAAAATCCTTTCTTAGCGGATACCATAACATCTACCTGCATGCCAAATTTCAGCCCGATCCGTCCAGTGGCTGTGCGTTGATAGATCACTATGTCAGTCAGTCAGTCAGTCAGTCACCTCTGAGTTATATATATTTAGATAAGGCTCGTATTAATAAATCGATCTCAAGTCCGAGAGCGATCTTGCAAGTGTCATCCTAACGTCATCCCAGTTCAAAATTGCATGTCAAACGCGTACTCAAAATCACTATTGGACTTGAGATAGGTTTATTAATATGGGCTTATGTGACAGTGTCGCTTCGCACGCCCTTCAGGTCTGCAACGTGCGAATCAGTGCCAGCAGTGCCATTGGCAATGCAAGCATCTATAGGCTACAGTGACATTGTGATTGCTTAACATTAGGCGGGTCGTACCTACGTATAGTTTGCCGACTTTTTTGTACAAAAAATACACAAAGGGCAAGCCCTACGAGATGTTAGGCAAATTCCGAGCAAATATTTATAGATGGATTCGTCCAACATTGTGTGGAAATATTAAATCGTGCGAAGGCGTACTAAACTGGATTCCGGTAGAGTAGATAAGCTTGTTTTGAATTTTCTCATGTATGTGGCTCGTGTTTGTGGCCAAACATTGTAGAAGCGGTGGTTAGTCAACCGCAGTGTTGTTGAACCAATACCTCCTACATCAGTGGCAAATATAGGATAGTACTTACAGCATTATACTGAATATAACTAAAAAATAATGATGAGATGATGACACTATTAAGGAGTGACATCACTAAGCCCGGACTAATAAATCGATCTCAAGTCAGAGACCGGTCTTGAGTGTGCTTTTGACATGTAATTTTGTACTGGTATGAAATAAGAATGACATTCCCAAGATCGCTCACAGACTTGAGATCGTTTTATTAATAGGGGCTTAAAAAACGGGTACATCTCTGTGGGCGCGGCCATTTTGAAGAAAACTTTTGACATAGACAATTTATATTTTTTCACGCACTATAATATACTGAAGCGCCCATCTAGCCCGCGAAGTTCAATTTTTTTGAGTTCTTTTAGAAATTTTTCAAAATCGGACAATAATAAAAGACGAATTTTGTAATTCGCGATAAAGACCGTGTGCAGTGCATTTATTAATATATCCAACTTACTCTAAAACATTTCAAGAACGACAGCTATCCAGATAATCTGGCAATTTTTGTATATTTAGTGATTTACTAGTATCATATCCACCGTGATAATATTTAGAGTAAAATAAATGTATTAATAAACGCACTGCATACTGTGTTTTTCGCAAATCACAAAATGTTGTCTTAAATGTTTTCAGATTTTGGATAAAGTATAAAAATACTCGAAAATTTTGAATTTCGCGGGCTAGACAGCCGCCTTCACCTTAAAACTATATTGAAACTCTAATCTGTATTAATAAATTCTATTTTCAATATTACCTATTGAAATCAGATAATCATTTAAACAAGCAAGTAGGTAAGAAACAGAATAAGTTCCCATTGTGGCGGTTCACCTTCTTCATTCTTTAAAAATATGGCCCACCCAAGTTAATAGGTATTTCAAGTAACAAATAGCAATACAAACACAATACAATACAAAAATGTGACCGTCCACTTTGGTAAACCAAAATTGATAACTAACAATTATGACGGACAGAAAGTGACAAAGCTATACAAGGAAATAAGACACGAGCTGCTGACAAAAATAGATTATAGCCACAGCAGTTTTAAGTACTAATCAAGCAACAGAAAAGTTTACCAATGCCCGGAGACTTGACAGTTCTCTACACCTATGCCTATGCCGATAGGCTTTCAGCTCTTTTCTAGTCGGAGATGTTGTCTATGGTGAAATAAAACTATTTTTCGGATTTTATCACGTTGTCTATGGTGGTTAATAATAAAATTACTTACACAATTTGTAACTCTATCCGAAGGGCTCGACATTTCACGCCGCCATTTTTTTTTTTTTTATATAATAAAGTCGGCCAGCATACGACCTGTCTAATGTTAAGCAGTTCACGTAGCCTAGATGCTTTCAATACCAAAAGCATTGCACGCACGATGCTGACCTGTAGGGAAGTGGGAAAGAGGGAGGACAAGGGCGCCACTCATTTTTTTATGTAACAACTAGCTGAGCCCGCGAATTCGTCCGCGTGGAATTTAACTTAACAAAAAAGCCCGCACGCGCGTTCTGAAACCGCGCGACAGGAACTATTTTTTTAAATTTTGTTTTTCTAAAATAAAAGTAGCCTAAGTTACTGCTTATAACATCAGCTATCTACCAGTAAAAGTCCCGTCAAAATCGGTCCATCCGTTTCGGAGATACTTTTTGATTTCATGTGTTTTTATTTTTTTACGCGGAATCCTAATTGATTTTCTAAAATTCAAGTAGCCTAAGTTACTTCTTAAAACATCAGCTATCTGCCAGTGAAAGTCCCCTCAAAATCGGTCTAGCCGTTTCGGAGATTACCCGGAACAAACACACAGACAGACAGACAGACAGAGCAAATTTTTTTAAATCGCGTTTTTGTATTAGGTGTCGTATGTACTTTCATATGCATTTAGTGAAAAGGTGTTATTTTGATATTACAAACAGACACTCCAATTTTATTTATTTGTATAGATAATGCGTTATGGTTGTTTTTCGTAACTAGTCTCTGACCTAAGATTAATGACTTATAATTTTTGCTACAAAAGAGTCATATAAAAGCGATTATGAATAGGGTGTCCCTATGTTGGATATTGTATTGTATTGTAAAAACGCTTTTTAAAAGTCTTTTCAACAAAGTGAAAGGCTAGTAATTTAAAAAGTATCATCAGATATTATATACCTAGCAATTTTAAAGTTTGAACTGGCGCTACTCTTTATAACACCGGAAACATCTAACGAAATTAGAACTGTAAGGTAAAAAACCTAAATATTTCGTTGCAAATAACAAGTAACAAGCCAGTATTTAATGTGGGTTTGCTTCGTCAAAATGGCGACGCCGAGTCTCTTTTCAAGATTTTTAACCTGACAGATTATTTTGGCGAAGTGACAAAAAATATAAATATTAACTATAAATATATTTCCGAGACGCTCGTTCAAGAATATATCGTTCATCTAGCGGACTTACTTATCACGTCCCGTGTAAACAAGGGTACGACAATCAAACAATTTTGTTTAATCAGACCAACGGTGATGTCTTCACCTCGTATGTACTACCTACATAAGTCATGTCTACGTCTATAAATTATAACCTGTGGGCACAGAACAATGATTCATCTCTTTCTCTTTGAGCCTGTGCGTTAGCGAAGGCCCTAGGAATCGTCTTGTTTTTCATTCTAGTAATGTGTGATTTTCAATCACACAAAAAAAACGAGTAGTTAGCAGAGTTAGGAGTGGACTCACGTCAATATTTCAATGGCCAGGATGGCGATCGAACCCGGAGCCTCGGTTACGAGGACGACGCTTCTCACCCAGTGGTGAGAAATAGCCCAGTGGCTATTGACGCTTATGGGTGATGATGTTTGCCCACATTTGCGGATTCATGCGGGCCACACAATCCGGTGCTCCGAATGAATTTTCATCAAAGCAATATTGACCGATGTTGACAGAACATTGTGGCACTAAATACTTGCGGACAAAATTGGCACATTAAAAAACATAACGCCTTTCAGAACACTATTATATTTCATATTATATTTATTATGTAGAACAACACCACATGCGTGTGGCAACATTATCGCCCGCTCCGTCGCATCGCCGCCGCTCCGCTGAATGTATCAGAACGTGAGAGCACAGATTATGTAATTGAGCGAAAACTTTACACGAAGGCGTCATGTGTCTGCCTACTTGACTTGGCTGTAAGCTGAAACTGTTGCTACCTTGTGCTTTGTGGCCACGAAAATAGCGTTCTCGAGATAGAACCCGTTTCCCGCAGCGAGCGGATTCACAGCAGCACGAATTATGAGGGTGACATATTTCTCTGTTGAAATTATGTGGATGGATTTCAATGTGATTGCAACATTGATAACTGTGGCCAATATTTTGTTGGCATGTCGAACTCTACCACCTCTGGCTACAAGCAGAAGCACAACAGTATTTTTTCTTTATTTTAATTACTAGCAATGTTATGACAACATGTGGTATAACTCATAGCCCTATTTGCCTATGCAACTAAGCTGAATTCTTTGACTATAAATGGGCTCATATTAATTAAAGTCCAGAATGGGGAATCGCATCCGAAAAATAATACAGATAAAAATAAATATCTAACCACTAGAATATGGACACTTAAAATACTTATTATTGCATAGCTGCAAGCTCAAGTCCTTGGATGTGCGTGGACAAATTTTAATTAGTTTCGATTCCGCTTCTTTCGTGGCCGCACGCCCCCGCCGTTGCGTGTGACGCTCTCGTGAAGATCGCACACAGCGCGTTAATGCCGATTCATTTTAATACAATTCCCTTGTATGTTTAATTAAGAACTACAAATAAATATATTAAAATACGTTATTTCAATTAATATGTAATTAATTTTAAATACGTACTTTATTACAAATAATTGACAACCGGTTGGCCTAGTTGTTGCGGGTTCGATTCCCGTCTGAGCAAGATTTCGGAAATATCGGAACGACAAATATTATTGTAATTCATCAGCGCTGGGTTCGCCCCAGTCCTTTGTACGGCAACATTTATAGTTCGGCAGCTGAGTTCGATATCACAGCCATTCGATAATATATAAAAAAAAAAACATTTAACATTGCAAGTCTGACGCAAAACCTATCGATAGGTAATAATGATTAATAAACTTCCCAATTAAGATATTTTTTTTCCATTGAATCTCGATACAATCACGTAACTCGATATATCCCGTGACGTTACAAAGGCGTTAACAAGCGCTGCGATTTTTTTAACATAATAAGTGCGAATTGAATTTGTTACGGCGGCGCGGCGGCGTCAAAGGCGATTTTATCACGTACTCGCTAACTTTGATCTGTCCCCGAAGGTAATGAAGGTGTGTACAATCAAATGACTCTATGGCCAGAGACAATAAATGCCACGATATTTTCAAAGTCAAGCGTTTATTTTTTTAGGCCTACGTGGGCACTTACAAATTGACATTTTACAACCGGATCATGATTTTTGAGAATCTGATTTATGATTTCCTCAATAATTTATTGATGTGTGAACGCATTCAATCATACGTATTGAGAAAAAAACAGTGCCGTCTAGGGACGCCCGAAAGAAGTGAAGCTTTATAATATAAATAGTAGGAACTAAGTTTTAAAAACAGCTGCCCCTCTGTATACGTATATAGGTCGTGTAACGCTACTGACGCTTACGAGTGGCCGCGCGGCGAGCGCCCCGAACGTCCGTATAGTAGCTTCGCTTCATAAGTCTGTATAAATGTATTCAGGTTTTATTTTAACTAGTGGTCGCGGGTGGTCGAAATTCGACCATAATGCATTTTATTTTTTAATTTTAGTCGTCATTAAGGTTCTATTGTCAAAGACTATTTGATACTGGCACGCAGAATGCACTATCGATGTCCCGCCCTAGGAAATAAAGAAAAAAAACAGTCACCGTCAGTTACCAAGTAGAAATACAAATGTGTGTGTGTCATGTCTGTGTGTAAAACGCATGGTAGTGTGTGTAATGTTTTATTTATTGAATTAATGTATATTTTATGTATATATATTTTTTTTTTAATTTCATTCGACACTCCTTCTCTATATAAACTATGATTTCATACTCCGTCCGTGCAATTATCGTAAAAAGTGGTATAAAGTTTTTGCTTCACGTATTAATATATATAGATAATGCAATGTTCTGCATGGCACCTTAGTTAATGGTAAAGACGATAGATAACTGCCAGAAAATATGGTATAAATGAAATGTGTCCTGTTGGTTGGCAGCATTCCGAACCGGTGGTAGATTCTGACTATTCATAAATGCTTTGTTGGCTTACGAGAATAAAAACAATTTTGAGTTTGAGTTTGAGTTGAGTTTGAGGTCATTGGTCATGGTCAATCAAAAGCCAGCTGTTAAAAAGATACCCATACAACGCAGAAAAAAGTAGCGTGCGTTATTAAATTAATAACTTAATTTTTTTCCTCATTTCTGAGGTAGGTACAAAGTTCTTACCTTTCTGTAAGGCCCGTATTAATAAATCGATCTCAAGTCTGAGAGTGTTCTCGGAAATGTCATTCTTATGTCATACCAGTACAAATTACGTGTCAAAAGAGTATTCAAGATCGCTCTCAGACTTGAGATAGATTTATTAATACCGGCCTTAAGCACTCAAACAAATTAATTTAATTATATTAATGTCTCATTACTAATTAAAAACTCATGCCAATTGAACACTCCAAAACAAAATATGTTCATTTCATTCCCCGCGCTTAAGAACCCAATCAAAATGAGTCTTGGAACCAGGTTCAGCTAAAAATATTTATGGTCCATATTCAAAAGTATTTTCAAGGATCAAGTTGATCGGATAAAATATGCTTCAAAGATCCCTTCTTCACCCGTCCGGGTGTAGCATTAATAAGGCTCTAGGGTTTAACAAGGATCCGAAAATAGAGTGGTGAAAAGTCCGAGCATGGATTTGGAAAGTCCGAGCCGCGGCCGTGGATTAGTGAGATCATGGATACGAAACTTTGGGTAAATAATCCAATCTCCGATCTAGAATCTTTCATATCATATATAGAGGTCCATACTACTATTATCGTTTTGTTTATAAATATGTAAAGAGAAAATCCCAAATAAGGCTAAAGCTGGACCAGGTACTCTGCTAATAAGGCTTGGCAAGCCAAATTAGGGTTCACGCTGTGATACATACGCTCTAATTTAAATTGTTGAGGATTCATAAATTATGGATTTCAATTTGGATTTTCAAGCCGTTCAGCCAATAAGTACGGTTCGAGAGAACTAATCAATCTTGAAACGATCATTTAATTTTTCCCAGTTACCTGGCACAGATCAGAAGCTGATTATTAAAACAATAACTCACTTTTGTTATCTAATTTTTCACGCAAGTGAACAAAAGCAAGGCAAATAAGTTACTTTGTTTTCATTTCAAACCATCTTCAAATTTATTTTTAGTAGAACGCAACACACGCCTCCTTGGTAAGCTTATAATGATGATGACAGTACAAAGAAAAAAACCCTAAAATAATATTTTAAAATCAATAAAAATATGAATATTGGTTAGACAGTTTGTGTGACTTTAAATGTTTCTGACGAGAGTATGGTGATAATGATGACCAAACTACTAACTTTTCGTTCATACACGGGAACTGACAGCGACAGCATCGCCAAACCAACTTTTTTCAGACCACTATGGGCACCCTGTCGGAAAAAAATTAGTAAATAAAATAAGATACGTTTACCTAGTTTAAAAAAACAAACAATAACATTTATTACTTAAGTACAATGGATAGGACTATAGCACCATAGATTATTTTTGGTTTTATTTTTAACTAAAAGAGTTATCTTTAAACGGAATTTAATAAATTCCCAGTGCATCCTTATCATTATCATTTCACCCGAAAGACGCCCACTGCTGGACATAGGCTTCCCCTAAAGTGATCCACAACGACCGGTACTGCGCTGCTTTATTAAAAAACTATGATTACATTTAAAAAACCTAGTCTAGACAACCCTAATAGACTTTAAATCCGTCGACCACCCAGGCGAATGTTTATATCAACATATCTGCCGAGTGTAAACAGTGTGATAAAGGCGCGTGCGCATGCACCTGGTGCAGGTACCAACTAGTTCAAATCGCGCGTAATTTAAATTTAAATTGATTGATTTGTTTCACTGTTGACAGTGTCTGTAGTTAACTAACCACAGAGCCAACCAGTTTTGATTACTAAGGGTCAAGACTATGTCCTAATTACAAGGAAGTTATAGCTATAGGTTAAATAATCATAATATTCATATATTTCTGAAATGAGACACAATGTCAAAAATAGTTATTTATTATTTATTAATAAAGAATGAAATTACCTTACTTAACACCAGTGTTTTAAATACTTAATCAGAATTACGTGACAGGCAGGCCTAGTCTTATGTAAACATACGCGAGGAGAGTTTGTGCGTGTCAGTCGCGATTTGAAGGGACAATTTAGAATTCTCTGCAAAAATAGATAAAAGTGACAGTTTTCGAAAAAAAAAACAATTAGATATTCTTACCAGTATTTTATTGACAAACGCTCTTATTGATTACGAGAGTTCCGTACCTCATACGAAAAAACTAGAACTTATATAGAGACGATGGTAGAGCTAAGCTGTAGCGAATTGACTACATCTCATATATAGCCTGTGAGTATTTAAGGTAAAAGGACACACGCCTATCTGTCACATCTATACAAATAAATAAAATTGGAGTGTCTGTTTGTAATATCAAAATAACACCTTTTCACTAAATGCATATGAAAGTACATTCGACACCTATAGCAAAATCGCGATTTCAAACATTTTTGTCTGTCTGTCTGTCTGTCTGTCTGTCTGTATGTTTGTTCCGGGTAATCTCCGAAACGGCTGGACCGATTTTGACGGGACTTTCACTGGCAGATAGCTGTTGTTATAAGGAGTAACTTAGGTTACTCTAATTTTAGAAAAACAATTATGGTTCCGCGTAAAAAAATAAAAACACATGAAATCAAAGAGTATCTCCGAAACGACTGGACCTATTTTGACGGGACTTCCACTGGTAGATAGCTGATGTTATAAAAAGTAACTTAGGCTACATTTATTTTAGAAAAACAAAAAAAAATATGGGTCCTGTCGCGCGGGCTCAGAACGCGGTAGCGGGCTTTTTTGTTAAGTTAAATTCCACGCGGACAAAGTCGCGGGCTCAGCTAGTCCTCAAATAAAATGTCTAAGATGCTATCTCTAAAAATCGACCCAACTATTAACTTGATAAATGTAGAGCTTCAACAACGCCGCTAATATATAGTTGCGTATCCATCTGTCAGTAATTTGCCGTATATATTCATTTCCTTACAATTCCCCAGAGTGGCGACCCTACCGCTCACTAGGGCTGGCAACGAGTAGTTAATTAATATTAAGTGGTGTTGTCGACTTGATTTAAGGCGTAACATGTAGCGCTAATATAAGCACTAAGTAGACCTAATAAAACGGAGGTAATTTGGGTCACACACATAAGCAGGTTTTATTAATATACATGTTGGAAAAAATAATGAAGAATCGTCTTCTGACGTAAAGTTGCGAGAGTTCTGTAGGACTTTTAACGATGTCCATAGTGATGTTAATGGCACGAAGACAGTTTCCAATACGTGTTCACCATTCGACGGTACAAACCGCAATGTCCTCGCCGCTAATGACAGCTAACGCTAATGACTTATGGACTTTGTTCATAACGCCCACAGATGGCGCTATAGACCCAATTCGATCGTTGTAACACTATAAATTGGTTTTATTTTCAAGTTACATATTAAATAGATGGATTCCCTGATGCAAACCTTAATGTTAAAAGTTACGATTGAGTTTAATAAGGTAAGTACAATAATGGTCACTCTTCAACAAATGGTCACTCTTCTCTAGCGACCACCATAAAAAGATAAACAACGGAACCCTTATAAAGAAGGGTACCGTTGTTTTTCCTTCTGAGTTACGGAACCCTAAAATTTGACAGTTAAGTACTTTTAACACTTACTTACCATAATACCTAGTTCAAATATTGATTTTATCGAATACGTGCTCCGTATTACGAAAAAATACGGTACGAGAAAAATCTACTTAGTTTTATACACTAATTTACATGCAAATCTTCGTGGAATTTCTGTTCAAAAGTTCTTCGTGGAATTGCTGATTGGATACGTCTACAAGCATTTGTACAATCTTAATAGGTAGTTAGTTCTACTGCTAATAAAGGTAGGTATTATGTCGAGTTTCAGAAACAACCCAGAAAATAATAACAAAACGAGGTCATGGCGGAACCCAGGAGCTCTCAAGAGTATTCGCGACCATATCCATTAACTTTTGTCGTCATTTGCAGGACATACCTTTGAAACAAATCTCCTCTGAACCCTGGGTAAGTTTAGACAGCTCATCAGCACCATGTCGATAGAAAATACTTACTCTTTGTAAAACAAACAGGGAAACCCACATTTTTGGATGTAACATCCGTCATATTGATTTTGGTCGTATAAAATGTAGCCGATGTGAAACAGACCATAATAACAAATCGATCGATACCTCATACACCAAAATCGGATCGGTAGTTTATGCGCTACGATGGAACATACAATGATACATACATAGCTAGACTGCTTCCTTTTGGTAAAAAGAAAAACAGATGAATAAATATTAGCCTGCTTTCTTTTAAAAAAAACAACCTTTTAAATCGAGTATTACAAAACAAGGTGGCAACCCAACAATGGACGTCAATGAGGTTAATTAAATCTATTCACCATGTATTCTCATTAAAATTCCACGTGCCAACCCTAACATTAGGGTTGCTAGACGTGTAACTAATTAATTGATACTAAGCGACGCCGCTAACTTGATTAGCGGATCTTAGAGGTTGATGAATACAAAATGAGGGTGTAATCACACGGACTAACCACGATGTGGAGTCTGCACTAGAAAAACTTACACTACCCATATATTATTTATATCGAAAAAGTTGCGGGACTAACAGAGCCACCTTCACTTAACTTCACTTTGATATTTAATTTTTACAAAAACCCCATGGCTTCCATCGGTTTTTGAACTACAGAATTTTACAAACACCAGTACGGTTAAGGTGAGGCTTGATCTTATGGAATTAGTTTCAAGAAAGTAAACGCAACGCAAGCGATTCTAAATTATTTTTTATTATAGCACACTGTCTGTAGAAACTTTCTTTGCTATCTTTATATTCCAGGCGCTAAGATAAGAGACTTTTCTTTTTCAATTAAACTTGTCCTTTATTCAGGTCATAGAATACTTTAATTTGAAAGCACTTAAGTGCGTCGCTTTGATAACTAACTTGATGAATTATTGTAGAAACATTTGTGGAGACAACTTAGCCAACTGCATAGGTATCTACCTAAGTACCAAGCTTATGCAGCAGTTATATAATCAATTTGCTATCGGTTTAACTATTCTATACAAAGGTTTAAACAATGTTATGTTAACAATAAATTACACGGTTAACCCAGCAATGATAATTTCTATAAGTAGGTACATTTTACTGTATCCAGATGTCAATACGTCCATTATCTGTAAATTTATTACAAACAGAACGGTGTCGGCATCTTCGTGTGAACGAACGCTTAGTTTATTTTTGCTTGTTGATCTGGAATTACTACGGTTTGTTGAATTTATTAGTTCAATTTTCATCCTTATTATTAAGCGGTTACAACGTTAATTAATTACACCAAGATCATGACTTCAAAAGTAATTTCAATATTTCAATCCCCCACTTTATAAAACTACCTACTACCTATTATAAGTTTAGTTATCAAAACTACTGTTCTATTCCACAGAATTCTGCACCAATAGGTAGCTACCTAGTAAAGCTATTGTAAATCAACATTCAAAATAATCCACTGTTATACTCAGGAGTCTAAGAGTGGGCACCACAGCATTGATAAATCAGTGACTGTAACGAATAAAACCGATGTGGTTGACACCAACTGAGATCAGCTTGGTTGCCACTGTTACGTCAGTAAACCAGGATGGACAATGTTTCCAACGATGACTCCGAGGTTTGACCCTCAACGAGTCCGAGAGAAAAGCTAAATTGTCTTGGAGTCCGCAAGAATTTAATTTAAAGTAAGACTAGGAAGAGTTACAAGAAGATAAGATACAACAAGGCCTACAAGAAACAGATTCAATATCTCTCGAAAGATCAAACCTAGGTACCTACTCAAGAAAAGAGAAATGACAATGAATCCTTTAATGGTAGGTACTTACCTAAGTAAACACTTTATAAGGTATTTGTACCCATAAATTTATTATTATCAGAGTTACAATTGTCCTCATAAGTGACAACCCTTTAACTGCCGACTGACTGCAAAACGCCAATTAGCAGTCAAAGATACCACTGACGTTACTGCGTTTACAGAATCGAAATGCCGACATAGTGAATTGTACTTTAATATGTTGCTATACGATACTTTCTCGTTGTTAAACTGTAACGAGAGAATTCAGGCTGTATTCGCGGTTACTGAGCCAACGATAAAATTCAGAGCCCAATCAAATGTTCATAATTAGTATAATCATACTAATATTATAAAGAGGAAAACTTTGTTTGTTTGATTGTAATGAATAGGCTCCGAAACTACTGAACCGATTTGAAAAATTATTTCACTGTTAGGAAGCTACACTATCCCGGGTGACATAGGCTATAATATATTTAAAAAAAAAAATAGGGATCCTTACTAAAACTCGAATAATGTAACCGCAATGTACCCGTGCGAAGCCGGGGCGGGCCGCTAGTTATGTATAACGGACTTGTGAATAAATAAATGAGTTGCGTGTTCCGTATCATGTTTAAATTTTCCTTAAGCATACGCAATAGGTTGAGCCCTTTAGAGCAATTGAAATTCCACCATAACTTTTATTAGGTCAGTCCGACGCGACGCACAGATATTGAAACGGTCGCAAGCAACCAACGATCCCATTTAAATCACTACATATTATAAAACAACGTCGCGTCCCGCTGTCTGTATGTCCCTATGTATGCTTAGATCTTTAAAACTACGCAATGGATTTTGATGGGGTTTTTTTTAATAGATAGAGTGATTCAAGAGGAAGGTGTATATGTATAATACATGCATAATGTAGTAGAGATACACTGATAATTTTAGAGCCGTGCGAAGCCGGGGCGGGTCGCTGGTATCTTATAACGAATAACTTATGTCTTCGTTTCATATAGAGTTAGGGATATAGAAGAAGAAAAAATGCAGCAATTCATTTGAACCGAGAACGGAAATGTTTACTGTGACGTAGGTAATAAATAATATAAATAAGAACGCAATTTGTTTGAATATTATTATTTTGATGTCACTAGAATTATCGACACAAACAGCCACGACTGCAATAAACAATTAACTTCCTTACGCTATTTTGTCACGGAATAACCTAAAAACGGTGTCCTTTCATACATTACAAGGTCGTTAAACTGAAGTGCAGGAGCTCTTACCGTTTTCACTTCACTGCTATTCGACTTGGAGTTCGACATCGCCTTTATCATCCTGCTGGAGTTATCCAGGAAGCACTTCTGGATACTCATTGCTCTTGTTTTTATAACACAGCACAGAATACAAATAGTCACATCATCGGTCCCGCACGTCACTTGCACTATTGACGATTAGCACGCCATGTCGGAACACAAAACTAAATCACATTTTCTACTTCGATTTCCGAAACGCGCGTGTTAGGTTATATCCATTGATTTGACGTAAGAAAGTTTTTTTTATCCCGAAACGCGGAGCGGCCACGTGGTGTTCGGCCCGGCGGCGAAGCGCGACTGCAGACGCGTCCACCGGAGTGAAGACAGCTGGCCGACCAGCGCCCCCTGGTGACGTTTGCGAGGACAACGAAACAAAGAACGGACTGCCCCGCCTGCCACACCTATAATAAAACCAAACAGACACCATTGAATGAACTCGGTTTAAGTCTGCGACGTCACAGGGCATAATAACGTTGAGGGCAGTGAAACGGTTAGAATGGTTCGATGCGAAGGGATGTCCCACTTTCATTAAGTGTTAATTGGATGATGTACGACAAGGCTCTCTCGATGCCGTTTTGATGCGTGTTTAATGACTAAACGGTCGAAAAGTTTGACATTGACTGCTAATTAAACCGCCTTTGTTAACTAAGAATCGTTGCCCTCATAATTAAAACCGGTTCCCAAGAACCAATTCGGAGTCTTACAGCAATATGAACAAATTCATTGATCAGACCATTATCTGACCATATTATTATTATTAAGGTTTTACGTGACGTTTCTTAATATTTTTGAGGAGGATAGAATCCGGAAATGGTTTAGAGTTGACACGGGAGTTAAATATTTGAGGGTAGAAATTTGATTGGTATCTGAAGAGGGTAGTCATTAAGGAAGGGGGCCTACAATATCACTCAGCTCCATAGACGAAGACTGAAATTCAAGATTTCTGAAGCCGTTATGCTTGTGGTTAATCTGGTGCCATTTTAAGTTTCCGGAATAAAGGGTATATTCAGATGAACTGCATAACGACTGCAAACCAACTGCAAGCGCTGCAGTCCGCCTGCAGTTGACTTGCAGTCAACATGCAGTTGACTTGCAGTCATCATGCAGTTGACTTGCAGTCAGCGTGCAATCCACATACAGTTGCTTGGAAGTTTCAATGCAGCTACCTATATCAACTGCATCGTAAACCTATCCAAACTGCAATTTCGCAGTCAGCTCGCGGTCCAGAAGCTGTCCTTCTGAATAGATCCTAACATCGTCACTCCCATTCGTACTTTGAAGAACACGTTAAGCCAGCGATCTTATAGTGATAGTTTAACTAGTCCTTAGGTTACCAGCAGTCTATGTGGGTTTCGGAGAGCAGACGAAAATTGTTCTGTCTTAATATAGGTAATTAACCATCGAGATAAGGAGGACTAGATACATGGATATAAAATAATAAATATCGCCAGACGAACAAACCAACTGTATCGTCCCAAACTAAGCAACGCTTGTACTATGGGTACTGTACAATGGACTGGGGGCGATCCCAGTGACACCCTGGGCAATTTACGTAAAGACCATTTCCGAAATTTGCCCCGGCGGGAATCGAACCTCCAACCACCTTGTGCAGTGAGTCGAGCGGCCTACGCTCGAACCACGGTGCCAAGGGGTATTGTTGCAATAATTGTACCATAGGGATGCCTGGTATCCCACTAATATGCTGCACATGCAAATTGTGGAATGATCTCCCTACTAAAGTCTTTCTATTGCACCGCAAGAAGGGGTTCTCCAAAAGGCAAGTCTATATCTACATGTCCCTAAAAGGTCGGTAGCGGTACCCTATCTGCTCCCCTAAGTTGCACTTACCATCGGGTGGACCTTCTGCTAGTGTGCCTACATAGGCAAAAAAACAACTAATTTTAGGTGAAGGCGCCTGTCTAGCCCGCGAGGTTCAGATTTTTTGAGTTCTTTTAGAAATTTTTCAAAATCTGACAATAATAAAAGGCAAATTTTGTAATTCGCGAAAAAGACCGTGTGCAGTGCATTTATTAATCCATTTATTTTACTCTAAATATTATCACGGTGGATATGATACTAGTAAATCACTAAATATACAAACATTGCCAAATTATCTGGATAGCTGTCGTTCTTGAAATGTTTTAGAGTAAGTTGGATATATTGATAAACTAGCTGTGCCCCGCGACTTCATCCGCGTAGTATTGGATTATTGGGCTAAAAAGTATCCTATATGTTAATCCCGTTTATAATCTATCTGTGTTCCAAATTTCATCCAAATCCGTTCAGTAGTTTTTGCGTGAAGGAGTAACAAACATACATACATACATACCTTCATACATACATACATCCACACTCACAAACTTTCGCATTTATAATATTAGTAGGATGCACTGCACACGGTCTTTTTCGCGAATTACAAAATTTGTCTTTTATTATTGTCAGATTTTGAAAAATTTCTAAAAGAACTCAAAAAATTTGAACTTCGCGGGCTAGATGGGCGCTTTAGCCTTAAGATAGACTGGATGGTCCAAATAAAAATATTGTAAAAAGCTAGAGAAAAGTGGGAATGACCTTGATTCGTATATTACAAAAAAAAAATCCTTTAGGTAAATTTTTACTATATAATGTTGGCAAATAATAGATCTACCTACCCACAGTTTTGTATTACATTCAATTTATAAAATACCATTCACATAGTCAGCGTTTGTCAGCGTGCCTACTCTCTGGGCCATATATCAGCGAAATTAGAATCACAACACGAGAAAAGGAAAAAAAATGGTCGCACGGTCCGAATATATGGAGGTGTATGACGCCCCGACATTGATGGAAGACATAAAAACTGCGGTTCCAAGGAGTTCACGACTAGCGAGGAAAGCCTTTGTCTAGAATACTGAAAAACTTAACAGAACGATGAATAAATAGAATTGTAAATGAATCGCACTACGGGCAAGTAGCACTGCAGTAAAAGAGTAACCATTGAGTTTCTTGCCGGATCTTCTCAGTGGAAACAACATTCCGAACCGGTGGTAGATTCTGACTAGTCATAAATGCTTTGTTGGCTTACATGAATAAAAAACAATTTTGTTTTTTTTGGTACTAATCGTTACCTGCATGATATCAGGTACCGACTAAGTTCAGATAAAGGTCTGTGTTAGGATTACTATCATAATCTATTCTTTTGAAAAAATATTCCAAGTTCTCCAACGCATGTCAAATCAAGCCTTTTTCCTTTGATTATATTGCACCGAGTCACTCTCTCTTTTTCGTTATGCATAGGAGAGAATAAGACGAAATCTATTTATGCTTGGCCGAGCCACCGTGGTGAAATATGGCCCAGACACCCTTCGCGTTGGGGGGGCGTGGCATTATAATAAGTAAATGGTATACCCAAAGGTATCAGAAAATTATATTTGAACCTATTTTTGCGAAATGGAACCATTCCACACACACTTCTGCGAACTGAAACCAACCTACAAACACCAAACCAAGGGTTGGTTTTAGTCTGCAGCAGTGCATGTGGTTTGATTCTATTCTGAAAACGATATACATTTTGTATCTTATCTACGCTTCCTAGAAATGGTTACCTAATTCATATTGTTTATAAGATACCATTGATCATAGCTTATCATAGACATGTACTCCGCTTATCATTGTTCATACAACGATGAAAGTTTCAAGATAATCTATGAAGATAACATTATATCTTGCTCTAAATAACCTAGCTTACCTAATTATTTTAACACTAAAACTAAATATATATTTCATATACCGATTTTATTGCCTAAACTCGATGTTAGGTCTCCTCTAATATATTGTTCAGTCTATCTGTGCCTTTGCTTAGATTACTCGTACTAACGTAGCTCATTCGAAATAATACTTATCCGGTACCGACTACGCATAGATCCGTTCAGCTGTTCTTGCGTCATTCTCAGTGAAACATACATACGAGCTAGCTTGACCGGGGTAGTACCATCCTCCCACAAAAGATCGGTGTAAAATAGTTGCTCTACTATAACTGCGTATCCTGTGATACGTGAGAGAACCAGTAACCTGTTGCCACCCCACTTCAGGTCGTCAATGTGCGAGCCTTCGGTATTGCAAGCGTATTTAGGCCACAGTAGCTGCTTAATATCGGACGGGTCGTACGCTTGGTGGCTAACTGTGTTATTATAATATATAAAAAACTTACAAAGGAATACTTCTTAACACTCTTAGATTTATTTGAGTTGCTTTTAAGATAGAAATATGATTTGTCACACGTCTGTACAGAAAGAAAAGTATTTCGAACGTTAAAGGGATTTTCTCACAATAACTCGAAGTAAAAGTTTTTATTAAATTACGGAGTAATTCGCAAGTTTTTTCAAGTAACTTTTTGCTATCGTAATAACTCCTTTGCTGGTTAATTTCAATAAAACTTGTCATTTTGGGTGTACCTAAATATAATTACGAAATTCTTCTGCCCAGACTTTTCACCAGTATTTGAGGTTAGTCTGGCCTACTACTCTTATATTTATGATGGCTTATTATAGCTACTATCGTCTGCTCTCTGACACTCTAGTGAGATTGGGAGCAACCCAGGGTTTAGACTTGGACCCATTGTCAGAAATTTTCAACCTCATGCCTTCAAAAACAGAACAATGTCCGAACCAGAAGAGGTCTTAGTCTGAGCACACCTAAACAATGGAAAAAACCGTTTCAAGAGTTTCTGTTATGATCCATTTTAGTTATATTCAGAGGTTTATGTATACTAGGTGATACAAAATGGGTATACTATTTTTTTTGCAACTTAACTTTGTAAATCTCAAACTATCGGCTTTGTGGGACAGTTGAAGTACTAAAGGTTTTGTAGACTTGTGAAATCGGTCAACAGCTGTATTCCTATAACACCTTTTGTTTTTCAAGTTCCCTCCAAAGCTGATGGTTTTAGAATTACAAAGTTAAGTTTTGAAAAAAAAAGTATACCCATTATGTGTCACCTTGCATAGTGGGACAGTCTATTATCTTAATAATATGTGCGTGGCTATTTTTGTTAACATGATGTAATTAATAAAACTTGACACTTTAGTGAGCCGCATCGTTCTCACAGAACCGTTTTACCACTGACAACATCAAAAATGACTACTCATATTGCATAGAGATATATTTAGCTTGGCAGATGTGTTTCTCAAATCTGTAGATGAGAAATTTTAATTGTAGTTATCTCCATGGATACTAGGATAACGGAAATAGGTCTGGTTTCTCGTATGGAGGCAGATTAAATGTAGAGACGAGTCAGCCTTTTGAGGCAAAAGGTCAGTAACTTATTTTCAGAGCAACCACGCTCTGAGAGCCTATAACATTTTACTGTGTTTTTTGCCGAAAAAGTCCTTATCTCCCGATAACTTAGAAACGTGAAATAAAAATGTACGAAATAAACTTTTAGGAGCATAGACCATTTTTTTAGATTTTAGATAAAGGCTAGCTGAGCCCGCGACTTCGTCCGCGTGGAATTTAATTTAATAAAAAAGCCCGCTCCCGCGTTCTGAGCCCGCGCATTTTTTTTTTTTGTTTTTCTAATATAAAAGTAGCCTATGTTACTGCTTATAACATCAGCTATCTACCAATGAAAGTCCCGTCAAAATCGGTCCAGCCGTTTCGGAGATACTCTTTGATTTCATGAGTTTTTATTTTTTACGCGGAACCCTAATTGTTTTTCTAAAATTAAAGTAGCCTAAGTTACTCCTTAAAACATCAGCTATCTGCCAGTGAAAGTCCCGTCGAAATCGGTCCAGCCGTTTCGGAGATTACCCGGAACAAACACACAGACAGACAGACAGACATACAAAAATTTTTTTAATCGCGTTTTTGTTATAGTTGTCTTATGTACTTTCATATGCATTTAGTGAAAAGGTGTTATTTTGATATTACAAACAGACACTCCAATTTTATTTATTTGTATAGATAAATCTTATTAGGCAGACAATATGTTTGCACTGTTGACTTCCGATTCCACTTGACTTTGATAACAATAATTGTCACCCTGAAAGTTATTTTGATTACTTTAAAATATCCACGTCCCGCATAGTTAAGAATTTGTATTATATAAAATGGGAAAATTCGGTATTAGCGACCCATGCACTTGTACAAATAGAGTGGAAATTTATTTAGTAAAACCGTCACGATGTTCTCATATGCTTTCGTTCATGTTGTACCTACCTGGTTAAAAAATACTCGAAGAATATTTCTTGTAATATGTGTAGTTATATCGATATTATATTCAGGCAGAAATACATAAACTTATCGTTCTGAAATCGAAAAATCCAGTGTTGTGATGCATGTAGAGTACGTTTACGACTTGTGGCGCCGTCAAACAGCTGGTGCCGATTAGATAAAAACAGCCTTTACATTCCCATACCCATAAAAAGCTTGATGATTATTTTATCACACGTTCGAGAGATACCTTTCTTTCCGTCGAAACCATCCAACGAACGCTCTGACCGATATTAACATAAAAATAATATTTATTACTCCAAACTCGAAGTAAAATACCTGTACTTATTATTATCAGATACAAAATCGAATCAGATTGTCATCCGAAATAACGAAATCCCATTTAAACTTGTTAATTCATTTATGAGAGTCATATAATCAGCTCTTCAAAGGGAATATTCTACAATTTTATTCATCCAATTTTCGGTCAAATCGTTACAGATAATAAAAACACTCCTCTTGAGATACAAATTAATAGATACTTAGGTACGTCGTTATTTCAATCATTTTGACTCTCTGTCTGGTTTTGCTTTTATTCTATACACATTGTAGTCGATCGTACCTGCGATTTAACTTTAAAATCTCATTGAATCCTCACAATCCAGCCATGGTAGGATAATGCCATCAATATTCATCCACCGCTCAACCCTGTTCGATCTGTACAAAAGATGGCTGTATCCGCTTGCTGGAAATAATATCTATGCGTTTGATTGCTTTCGATGATATTCAACAGAGCGACTCTCTCTTTGTCCATACATAATTGTGGATTCGTTGCGATATCCCGGAATTAGGTTTGTGGCTCTACCATGTTTGTACGTTCTCTGTAGGTAGTAGCTTCAGGTTGGCAATGTGCGAGCAATACAATTGGTATTGCAAGCATCTATAGGCTACGGTAACTGCTTAACATCAGGTGGGTCATACGCTTGTTTGCCGACTTTTTAAAAACACATTATATATCTGTATACTAAAACCAACAATCACTCGCTCTACGGTTGGTTTTGGTTTGCTGAAATTAATGTGTGGTTATCACATTACTAGCTAACCTTTTAGCCCCTCAAACTAAGTTAAAATGCTGGGGGTAGACTCAAGACATTTTTTGAATGGCTAAGGTAAGCTTCAAACCTGGGAATCTCTCGGTTATGAAGGCGGCTTGTCCAACCATTACGCTATTGACTCTTACAATTTGCTAGAATTTATCCTAACCTTGTTATCTTAACGTATTGTCTTTAAATACCAACAGTTTTATTTTTTAACAAGAAATTGGCACGCTTTAGCTCTAGCTCTAATCACAGTCGAAGGCGAAACTAAACACTGATAAACTATTATAATTATGGATAGCAGCGCCATCTATGACTTTATTTCGTAAACTTAATAATATGCAAACTACACGAGTTAATGTTAGTTCCTACGTACATTCATAGATGTCGCTACTAATCGTAATATATATCGTCGTGCGAAGGATAGCTTTGTTTTGGTTGGATAACCTGCGCACCAATCACTATGTTTATAATTCCCCGCGTCGCAGTTTACAATAGTTATCAGTTTATCGTTTATCGTGCCAGTGTGTCTGTCTGCCCGAGTCGGTAAGTTATAATTGTAAGGTTATCAGTTCAGTTAGTTATTTGTGTTAAAGGTGTTTTTAAACGTGCGAAATACATTCTGTTTTGAAAACGTAATTGTATGGGGAGAGTGGGTAACGGTGAATCAAGGGGCACAGTGAATAAACTGCCATTATATCTGTCTCTGTTTTGGTCTCACAAACATAGAAAATAGACAGGCCCAAGCTATTTTACATTGCCCCCGCGCTGAACCATTCTTCGCTGCGCTATGATAGATGGTGTTCACGTTACCACGGTACGAACACAAAGTGAGTACGAAAGTATATTTTTACGACTTTTTAAAAGTTATGTTGCATGGATGTGAGTCTATATTCTAAATATTTCAATATTTTCCTATCACACTTAGTATTTCTATTGTTCATTTATTCAATTTTTTTCTCTCTGAATATAGTATTAATTAGTTTTGCAATTTTGTCGTTAATCAGTGGGTATCAGTGGTTAATTTACTTTTGGGTCGCGGCGGATAGCAATTCATTGTACTCCACAGAGGCGTACTTGAATTTCTTTGGCATGATAACGTTTAATTTCGTCTTGTTCTTTTTTAGGTTCCAAAAACCACGAACCGTGGGCGGAACATCCATTCGACTGCTAACCCTCAGGTTATGCAGCAGGCTATAAAAATGAAGGTGTCAAATTAAAGCTATTGCACATCGATTAATACAGATTTAATCGGTCTGTCTGGGACAGGCAATTTATTAAGTTTTCAAGTGGTACCTATTTGACGGGTAGGTTACTAAAAAGTTAAGTTTTCCAAAATTTACTTACTTATGTTAATTTGTATATCAAAGAAGTGACTATTATTCATAAAAAAACTTTAATAATTTGTTTATTTTTGTAACTGAAATACTGTTAACATTTTTAAATAAAAATAATAAATTACTTAATACAAATCACTATTTAAAAATCCTCAGAAATCCACTGTGCCCCCACAGATTCACGTGTAAGCCAGACACGAGGTAAGCTGGATCATTTCCCATTCTTTAAAAGTCAAGCTTTCAACCCAAATCCATACCATATAAGTACTCGATTTGTAATTGAATGATAAACAAGAGATCTCATGAGAGCGTCATTTAGAAAAGAAATAATGAGCCGAAGAAAAAAAATGGTTCACTGTTACCCACTCTCCCTACTTACTTACTCTTCCTTTTCAATTTCTAACTACCTACTACTGCAGTACATGAAAAGGTCATATTTTAATACTAGCTGAGCCCGCGACTTCGTCCGCGTGGAATTTAACTTAACAAAAAAGCCCGCTGCCGCGTTCTGAGCCCGCGCGACAGGACCCATTTTTAAAATTTTTGTTTTTCTAAAATAAAAGTAGCCTAAGTTACTGCTTACAATAACAGCTATCTACCAGTGAAAGTTCCGTCAAAATCGGTCCAGCCGTCTCGGAGATACTCTTTGATTTTATGTGTTTTTATTTTTTTACGCGGAACTCTAATTGTTTTTCTAAAATTAAAGTAGCCTAAGTTACTCCTTAAAACATCAGCTATCTGCCAGTGAAAGTCCCGTCAAAATCGGTCGGCCGTTTCGGAGATTACCCGGAACAAACACACAGACAGACAGGCAGACAGACAGACAGACAGACAGACAGACAGACAGACAGACACACAGACAGAAAGACAGACGGACAGACAAAAAAATTTTTAATCGCATTTTTGTTATAGGTGTTGTATGTACTTTCATATGCATTCAGTGAAAACGTGTTATTTTGATATTACAAACAGACACTCCAATTTTATTTATTTGTATAGATTAGTATCGTTCGTCATTACATTACGTTGTGCTAATCATTTGGAGCATTAGGATATTTTCTTACTTACTTATCTATCTTGGTACCAATGCCTAGCCTAAATACTTTGTTATTTAATAATAATAATACAGATAGGTACATCAATCTTGACCTATTTAATACTAAGGAAATAAAATAGTTTAATATATACATTACTTTTTCAAATTAAGTATTTAATACTATAAAAATTAAGAATGTGAGCCTTGAAAAGAACATAAGACGCTTACCGATCGTTAATTTGGAGATTTATGACTTAATGGCAATTTAATGCAATATCATTTATATGTTATTAAGTATCGGCTTATCTATATTTGTCGCAGGTCCATGAAAATGGCGAAAATTACACCGAACCCAGCTAAGATTGAATTAAGGAACGAGATAGCATCCCGCATCTCTGCAATGAGCGCTGAGGAAAAGAAACGCGAATCAAAAGATGTTTATGAAAAGGTCAGTTACCATACACATACCTATTAAATATATTAATACCTTTACTCTGTTCTATGTGCATGTGAAAGCAGTGATAGCCGAGTGGTTAAGCAAGCGCTTTGCTACATGTCTCAGAAAATATAAACAATTTTCGAGAGATCTGTGAAATCCGTCAACCAGCACTGGGCCAGCCTGGTGGATTATGGCCCGAATCCCCCTCGTATGGAGGGGAGGCCCATGCCCAGGAGAAGAGAATTAAAAAAATCTAAATTTTTATTATACCCCATCACCCCAAATTCCAGGTAATTAACCACCCCTGGTACAAGTCCTCAAGCCGAATCGCTCTATTCATGAGCACGGACCAGGAGATCGACACGGCTCCTCTCATCTCACACATCAAGGCGAGGGGCGCCGCTGCCTTCGTGCCGCAGTACGCTGGCGGAAAGATGAGGATGCTGCGGATGGAGGCGGATGATGAGAAGACCATGAGCGTAACAAAGCACGGGATAGCACAGCACAGCAAGGACCAGGCGAGGGAAGATGCTTTGGATGCTGGTATGTTGGTAGCTAATTACTGATGATACGAGTAAATGGGCAAAATTAAATTATCAAAGGTTCCTTGCAGGGTGTAATACAAGAGCTAAAATGCAACAACATAATTTTATAATATTGAACTTAAAGTATTATTTCCGACTTTTGAAAAACCCTTTCATTTTTCTCTCTGGTCAACGTGAGTCCACTCGTATTGAAACCATTTTACTTATAGCCAGATAAACTCACATTGCTAGTAATCTTTAAAAAATAGTCTTGGTATGTGTACTCACCAGGGCTGGATCTGATCATAGCGCCGGGTGTGGCGTTCTCGAAGTCAGGCGAGAGGCTCGGCCACGGCGGTGGATACTATGACAAATACCTCTCACATTTGCGGAGTAACCCCCAAACGGCACCGAAGGTAATATTTAGTAGAGCATCCCACCGCCCCCAATCGTTTTGTGGGTGTCGTAAATGTAGAGCCTTCCAGAAAACCGTGTCGCTACCATGGCGGTCGTTTGTGTAAAGATTTTCCTTGAGATTATTGTGACACCAAGGTACCAAGCATTATTTTGGACATATTTGTTAGTCTTGCTCTAGTTCCTAGTGGATGGGATACTTTTTAGGGATTCTCACCACCCGAAGGGACAACCTAGATTTTTTTAAAGCCATACCTATTTTTTAATTCTAAATCCTATTGTTCCTTTCGATTAAATTCGTGCTTTCTAGACAATTTAGTTTTTCTCCGGGACTCGTCGAGGGTCAAACCTCGACGTCATTATTGGTCACCATTGTCGATCCTGGTTTACAGGAGTTACAGTGGTAGGAGTGTGTAGCAGAAACAATCACATTAAAAGGCCAAACCTAATATGTTTGCAATCCAACCAAGAACATATTGACATGAAGATTTCACGGGCTACCGAATTTTGGCGCGAAGATAATACGAGTAATTAAGGTGAAGGCGCCTGTCTAGCCCGCGAAGTTCAAATTTTTTGAGTTCTTTTTGAATTTTTTCAAAATCTGACAATAATAAAAGACAAATTTTGTAATTCGCGAAAAAGACCGTGTGCAGTGCATTTATTAATACATTTATTTTACTCTAAATATTATCACGGTGGATATGATACTAGTAAATCACTAAATATACAAAAATTGCCAGATTATCTGGATAGCTGTCGTTCTTGAAATGTTTTAGAGTAAGTTGGATATATTAATAAATGCACTGCACACGGTCTTTTTCGCGAATTACAAAATTTGTCTTTTAATATTGTCAGATTTTGAAAAATTTCTAAAAGAACTCAAAAAATTTGAACTTCGCGGGCTAGATGGGCGCTTTAGCCTTAATGACCAATTGTTTTCCGATGTACTGGAAATGTCCCCAATTTCATACATATGCACACTGTTTGCAATAACTATGGCCCACTCTTAGGGGATCTCTCTGATGGTCCTAAATAGGTGTCTAGGTAATCTGTTTATACTTTTCCAGGTCGTAGCAATAGCGTTCTCCTGTCAAATGGTGGATCACGTACCGACAAACGAGCAAGACCAAAAAGTAGATGCAGTTATCTATGCAGATTGACGAATTTATTCAAAGAGGACTTTACGACAGCAATATATTTAAAGTATTTTAAGAATTAAGTAATTGACAAGGTCATGGGTGCTTCAGAATCGCAAGTTTCTAGTTCCTAGCTAAAGAGGTGCCTTTCCAAAGATTGTGATAATTTTCATATGAGGTAGATTTGCAAGGAAGAAAATAGTTAGAGAAAGTGGCGTCACGTGTGGGCATTATTTTATCAATTCATTGGGATTAAAAGTTACTAATGGAATTTAATATTATTGAAGACTAATCATGTTAAGAATGTAGTGTAATATATTTTAATCATTAAATATATTTTTGATACTCACATAAAAAAAAAATCGCCTACGTAAATAAAATATTTTATTTAATACATAAATACAAGCGCACTATGTGCGTACATGAAAATTTATCTATATACAAATAAATAAAATTGGAGTGTCTGTTTGTAATATCAAAATAACACCTTTTCACTAAATACATATGAAAGTACATACGACACCTATAGCAAAAACGCGATTTAAAACTTTTTTGTCTGTCTGTCTGTGTGTTTATTCCGGGTAATCTCCGAAACGGCTGGACCGATTTTGACGGGACTTTCACTGGCAGATAGCTGATGTTATAAGGAGTAACTTAGGCTACTTTAATTTTAGAAAAACAATTAGGGTTCCGCGTAAAAAAATAAAAACACTTGAAATCAAACAGTATCTCCGAAACGGCTGGACCGATTGTGACGGGACTTTCACTGGTAGATAGCTGATGTTATAAGCAGTAGCTTAGGCTGCTCTTATTTTAGAAAAACAAAAAAAAATGGGTCCTGTCGCGCGGGCTCAGAACGCGGGAGCGGGCTTTTTGTTCAGTTAAATTCCACGCGGACGAAGTCGCGGGCTCAGCTAGTAATGAATAAGTTAGGTACTTATTCGTCAGCAAGCTTTTAATTTTCTTTAGAATCAAGCATGCTAAAGAAAAATTTCCTACCTTATTCATAATTTCAATGACGCGACGGTATAGGTCCATACATGCCTATATATAGGAAACCAAAATATTTAAAATCGGACCAGCCGTATTGGAGATACTCTTTGATTACATGTGTTTTATTTTTTTACGTGGAACCCTAATTGTTTTTCTAAAATTAAAGTAGCCTAAGTTACTCCCTATAATATCAGCTATCCGCCAGTGAAAATCCCGTCAAAATCGGTCCAGCCGTTTCGGAGATTACCCGGAACAAACACACAGACAGACAGACAATTTTTTTTTATATCGCGTTTTTGTTATAGGTGTCGTATGTACTTTCATATGCATTTAGTGAAAAGGTGTTATTTTGATATTACAAACAGACACTCCAATGTTATTTGTATAGATTATCCCTTTTTCTTCCTCTAACTATAGGCAAAATTCATATTTGGTGCGAGCAAGCAGAGATTTTAATAAACTGTGCAAGGATTTACCTTTGTTACTAATAGTAAACAAGCAAGAAGGCAGCTAAACCTGAAGTTCTTCCAATAATTTTTTTAATGTTCTTATATTTTCTGTAATTAGTTCTGGTATCTCTAGGTGATGTGTGCTATTAAGTGTTTGCATAAGACTCTATTGTACTTCTCTACTGCTATACGTGAAAACCTTTAATTGGCTTTCTGTATAGATTTAATGCTTATTAATTTGTATGTAGCTGTTGGTTTTCCATAAGTTAAATAAATAATTAAATAAATTATGTAGAGGCATAGTAAGGGTATGATTAAATAAATACAATTAATTATGCTTTTTGTATATTATATTCTTATGTATGTAACATTATTTCCCATCAATAATATCTAGAAAATAATGTAAGTATTAATCTAAAACAAAATTATAATGTCCAGGAGAACCTAACCAGTTCTACATAAATATTTGTGAAGTCTACCAATTCGCACTGGACCAGCGCGGTTGACTATGATCCGAATCCTCCTCGCATTGAGGGTGAGTGTGCCCGGTATAATGTATAATGGTAACAGGCGCGCCCATATAACATTGAGACATTAAATACATTCATAATTCAAACTGTGTTGTTTTATTATGTAAAAATAATGTCCGAACGGACGCTCAGTCGCATAAATAATAATAAAACTTTATTTTTCAAATGTTTCCAACATATAATTATAATAACATACATTTCTGCGTTAACAGGGATTAAAACTACTGAAAATAAATGTGGGTTCACCTCTGCCTACTATAATAAATAGCGACCAATCATAGTGTGATATAATATAAGTTTAATGTACATAATTTAAGTACATCATATATTCATATACGTGGCATGCCTTTTAAGTTCTGTCGTTTCCATATTTCCCTGCGATTTTGAATTTGGAACTGTTCTATATTCGAATGTGTTTAAATTTTGAATCTCAAAACAGTTGAATGAAGGTATTAGAGCGTTTTCACATTATCCGATCCGATATCGGTGTCGGACGCCGATCCGATATCGGGGTAAGTAAAATGTATGAAATATGTACCTGTCTTTCATATTGTCCGGCCCGATATCGGATATAGACAGGTACATATTTCATACATTTTACTTACCCCGATATCGGATCGGCGTCCGACACCGATATCGGATCGGATAATGTGAAAACGCTCTTAGAATTAATGCTAATGTTTAGGCAGTCACAGCGTCGATTGGAATCTGTCAGGTTACGGTGAAATAATTTTCTACAACTTTAGAAGCAGTGATAACCGATTGGTTAAAGCACGCGTCTTGCGGGCACCAGGTCTTGGGTTCAAACCCCGGCTCACACCTCTGGATTTTTCGAAATCTATGTGCGAATCATAATTTCTATATGATTATCACTTGCTTACGGTGAAGGAAAACATCGTGAGGAAACCTGCATGTCTTAGAAGATCTAACCAATTTTCTTAAGACATGCGAAATCCGCCAACCCACACTGGGCCAGCGTGGTGGATTATGGCCTGAATCCACCTCATGTTGAGGGGAGGCCCGTGCCCAGGAGTGGGACGTCAAAAGGGCTAAATTCTTATTATTATTAACTTTAGAAGAGGCCTGACACGGCTTCCGTGTTTTAAAGAGCTAACATCTGTGTTCAGTGATGAAGCCCCATGTCTGCGGACTGTCGAACGCTGGTATTTAGAATTCCAGCGTGGACATACTAGTGTTAGTGACTAATCTCGCGAAGGACGCCCAAAATCCGCCTTCACTGAATATAACATCATTGCTGTGAGACAACTAATTCTCGAAGATCGTCATGTGACGTATCGAGAGATAGAGGCTCTATTAGGCATCTCAGGGACAACCATTCAGAAGATCTTGCATGAAGCGCTTGGTGTGAGAAAGCTAGTTTGCCGTTGGATACCGCATCTGCTTCCCGACGATCACAAGGCGGCCCGCGTCAGATGGTGTAAGAAAACTCTGCAAAGGTTCAACCGAGGAGAGTCAAATCACGTCTACGACATCATCAGTGGTGACGAATCTTGGATCTATGCCTACGATCCTGATTCCAAACAACAATGTGCAATCTGGGTTTTTCAAGACGAGCCAAAGCCGACTAAAGTTGTTCGTTCTCCAAGCACTTCAAAGAATATGGTGGCCCCGTTCGTTGGAAAAACCGGCCATGTTGCGACTATTGCACTTGAAGATCGTAGAACGGTTAACGCAGAGTGGTATACCACAGTTTGTTTACCACAAGTTATCGCCGAACTTCGAAAATCTAACTCAAAGCGACGCGTCATCCTGCACCACGACAACGCAAGCTCACACAGCAATCGTCAAACGATTGAGTATTTGAAGCAGGAAAAAGTAGAAATTCTTGACCATCCTCCATACAGGCCTGACCTAAGCCCTAACGATTTCTTTACATTTCCTAAAATTAAGAAAAATCTTCGTGGTAAAAGTTCCAGTCCGGTGAAGAAGCAGTCGACGCTTTCAAGTAAGCCATTTTGAACACCCCCACTTTAGAGTGGAATAAATGTTATAATAACTGGTTGGAGCGAATGGAAAAGTGTATTAAGCTACGTGGTGAATACTTTGAAAAACAATAAAAAGTACTATAAGGTTCTAGTTGTGTTTTTTTCTTCAAACGACAAAACTTAAAAGGCATGCCTTGTAACGAGATAATTCTCATTTTTGGTGGCGCCGCTGGAGAGAAACTACCTGACGACGCCACCTGGTACTCATACCAAAGTACTCAGTGACTCATACTTATTAATGATATTAGCAATAATTATTATTATTAGGCTTTGTGCGTTAATTATTTTAACTAATCATTCCTTTAAAATAAATCAAAAACCAATATACATTACATCGTTGGACACATAACCAACAAAGGTACGGGAATCACAAATTAATTTAAATCACAATACATTTTAATACTCGTAAAGGACTACAATAATAATACTTAAAATAAACCCGATGGCGGAGACAGGCATGAGCTGAATAACTAATTTTCATTAAAATTACTGAAAATTCAGAAAAAAGAAATGAATATTCGGTGTCCTGCTCGTGGTTCGTGGCTCAAGACTATCAGCAACATAATGGCAGTGAATAAGTTGTTTTACACTCGTGTTTTCTTCTCTTTATGTTATTTAATCAAAGTAACAAGTTATTTTGTTTTGATACTCAAAGCAACCCACGGAAGATTGTGAGTTCTACTTATTAAACAGGATTATTGAAATAAAATGGTGATAAAAACGATACTTGAAATACTTTCCTAATAAAAATATATTGATTTAACTGCTTTGTTGGTGTTGTGATCACTTGAGTTCCCAATCATTTTTATTGCCTAGGTAGGATGATAAAAAACCCATCGACCTGTCGATCTAGAATTCAAACATGATCGCGGGCTCATGCCATTAGGTGGACCGTCATTCAGTGTGTTACCACACCAATCGAACGACTGTCGATCGATCCATCGATCGATGGTAGAATGAGATCGAACGATCAATCGTGACCATGGCTGCTGTAAAGCAACCGAAACGTCGGGAACATAAAGTTAATAAACGCGATAAAATCCGAAAAATAGTTTTATTTCAATTCGAACGATCAACTTCGATCGATAGTTTGTACATAGAACATTTAATCGATCATCGATAGAACATTGCTTTATATAGCGCTATAATTTTTGAAAATTAGGATCAGCCCACAATTCGAAGGTCCGCCTGTCGAATGAGGTTCGTTCCTTATACTACATCGAAACCTTTTACAGACTGAAGTGAGTCTTCAAAGATAAAGTATACCTAGGTGGAGTGTGTTTTCAAGAAGCTTCAAGAGGGGTTGCATGCATTAGCGCCCTAAACACCCTTGAACAGTCTTACAGCAATTTGTTTATTGAATTATATTTTTTATCACTATGGCACTAAGGTTCCACTTGTTGACAAATAGGCATAGCATTATTTCACATATTATTAATAAAATTTCGATATTCAAGTATTTTCGTTGCAGACTAAAATCGTAATATTTAGTAATATCTATGAGTAGGCATATTTCTCCGCTTATTATTATAAGAATTTACAAGAACTTTTATAGATACTTACCAAAGTTTAATATATTAAAATATATTGTATCCCACTATCAAATTCCTATTAAGCACTAAAACAAATTAAGAGACAATAATTAAAATTGTTGTTACTTATAATAAACTTAAATAACCATTAATAAAAATACTTACCTAGTATAAATTTATTTAAATCAAAGTTTGAGAAACACTGCATTAATTTTGAAGCATGAACATTAATAAATTCGTTGAAATTATAACTTATTACATAGGAACCTACAAATTATTTACAAAATCAACTTAATTATTTACTACTATATACTTACACATATTTCTACATAAGTATCTTCGATAGTGGAATCCAATGACATCGGGATCAAGATATCAACCGCAAAATGTTGGCACCTGCAGCAGTGCACATAAACTAAAATTGTAGAGTTAAATGATATTTTTTACGGCGAGGGTGCTATCTTTAATCCAAAGCGCAGTAAGAGCTTCAAAGTAAACATAATTTGCCACCAAGCAAACTCTACTTTTCACCCCTACTCTATGTGAAAAATAATAAAGATAGCGCTTTTTAAAAAAAAACTATTCCGGTGCAAGCTCCGCCGACTTGACCGGTTGGCTACTTTATTAACTATTATTATTTTTCGATCTCTTTTGGTCACGGAACACTTTGAAATAATATTCGTTATCCAAATTTAAAAAATCGATCTTAAGTATGAGAGCGGTCTTAAGAACGCTTTTGATATGTCATTTTGTACTGGTATGACATAAGAATGACATTTCCAAGATCCCTCTCGTAGCTGCTCTTTGCGAAAGTTTAGTGGGAATAAAAAAACATTTTGCTCGAACTTACTTATTAAGGAACAAGAATATCGGTTTTCGAATAGGTAGGAGTTTGGTTCTATTTGACAGAATCACAATTTTATTCGTGATTTAAAAATGGGATTTCTATATTTATCTAATTGAAAAATAGGTTCCATTGGAAACCCTTGGTCAGGTCTTATATTTAGGTATCCATAAAAGTATTTTGAATCAACATAACACCTGTAACTCTACCACGACTTTTACTCGTAATTTCTCACTAATAACTAGCGTCTACGTAAAATTTATATAGCGTGCAAGCCACCCGAGGAACCATGGGAATTACCACACCAATCGATGTCCTTCGATCGACCCTCGATCGATGTTAGAATGAAATGTGTCAATGTCGATCCACTGTTTAAACATAGAACACGTTCGACCAACGATTCGATCAATAGTTGACCGATTATCGATCGAAGATTGATCAATTGGTAACACCCTAACAATTTGCCACACAATTTACGTAGACATTAGCGACACTCTTGACTCTACTCTGATAAGTGTTTCACCGAATCACAGCCCCGAAGACCCTCTGTCCCCTGGACATTAGCAGTTCCACAGCTCCTATAGCCGCCAGGAGTAGCAGTAGTGCGATGATAGCCAGCACGGCCCTGCAGCGGCGGCGCCGGCGCTCCCCGCGAGCCAGCCGCCGGGTTAGGGCTTCGCCCCTGGCTCCATCCAGGGTGAAGAGTGCGCTGGCTGCCTGAAAGTTGAATGGAAAATGTTAAAAAGGTAGGTACAACTGTATTCGACTATTGGCAAGCAGGGGGGCAATTCTACAAATTTAAATAGGACTTGATTGCAATTGAAACGCAAATGCATTGCAGCTTTTCACCATTTTCGTATTTTACTAATGAACAACGGTCAAGCTGCAATCCAATTCCAGTCAAAGTTGAATGTAAGTAACGTTAATTGGTATTCTACAAAACTTTTGAGAGATGCGTGGATTGCACTACGATCGCAAGTTGACCTTTCGAATGATATAAACTTGTCACAAATAGCGATCAAAATTAAGCTGATTCAAAGCAATTTTCGTGAATGGTTTCAGAAGACGTGGAGATAGGGGGTTAGTACAAGTTTTGAAACCATCCAATACTGATCGTGGGATCGAATCTTTCAATTACATTTCACAGCAGCGCCCCTAGCGGAAACGTGCAGCTTTACTGGTGAATTTATGAAGACATAATATCATATCACTCATCAATCTGTATTTGAATACGCTCAGAACTTATTCTAACCCCCCTACCAAGTTTTAGACCAAGTTTTAGAAACTTGCATAGCGAATATCTTTTTATTTATCTCAAGTATTTGACAGTAAAAAAAATCATCATAAAAAACTGTTGTACTTAAGTTTAACCTGTGTGTCTATCTGTGGCATCGTAGCGCCCAAACGGATGAACCAATTTAATTTTAATTTAGTTTTTTTAGTTAGAAAGGTATTCTAATCGAGAGTGTTCTTAGCTATGTTTAATGAAAATCGGTTCAGCCGTTTGGAAATTATCAGCTCTTTTGTAGTTCAAAAAGTCGTCGCATCGGCGGTTTTTTAAATTTTTATATTAATTTGTTTTATTATATTTTTATCACATTTGAGTCTAAATCACGTTTCGCCATTCGCGCCAGTAGGTCAGACACATTAAAGGGCATTCAAATTAATAGATATTGCAAAACAATAATAACTTTTAATTAACAAACTTTAACTAGCATTATAAAAAAGTGATTGACATTATTATGGCGCCGAGCGTTCGTGACACACGGACTATTAATAGGTGCAACGAATAAAATATTGTACAGTGAAGATACATTCATTTGCAAAGATAATAATAGGTAACTAACCTTATTATCATCAAGTAATTATGAAGTATGATATTTATCTTCTTTGAACTCTATCCGTGAGTAGTTTGTCAAAAAATTGTTGTGATATAACTATTCCTGGAGATGGGCCGGACACATCTCACGATATCCAGACAGAATATGGACCATTGAAGCCACACGATGGAAAGGACCAATGGGGAAGAGGAATGCTGGACGACAATTACGACGGTGGGCTGATCACATAACACATGTCGCAGGTAACGACTGGATAAAGTCAGGCAAGGACAGGGAGTCATGGAAAAGGATGGAGGAGGCCTTTACCCAAACAGGGGTCCAAATCTCCGAAATAATACTAACAAGTTATTATAAGTAACCTTCTTAAATTTAAGCAACAATCTACTAATAAACTTTGTAATATAAATCGGAAGTGAGATTTGGAATAAATGGCTTTATTATTTATTATTATTAACTATTCCTACTACTGTGAGAATCCTCCCTCTTTTTAAACCGATCTAGTTACTCTCCCAAGATTTTATGAATTTTATCTTGGATACATTACAATTTAAGATAGAAAAGCTTGTTCTTTTAAGGCGCCGTGAAACATGCACGCGTTTAAATTACTTGCTCAAAGTGATCTAAAGAAAATTGTTATGAATGTAGCTATACATAATTCAAGTAGGTATGGGATAAGGTAATATATGTTAAGAAACATGGAGGTGTCGATAACACTCACTGGAACTTTGTAAAACAGGGTTTAATTAATTACAACATGGTAATCGAGATGTTTAATTACCTTAAAGTATGTCGAGTTTAACCGTTCTTTTGTAAATTATAAATTAACTTTGTCAAAGTAGATTCTTAATGGAAACATTATCGAAATGTTTTCATTACTAAATCCGAAAATATTAATAAGTGGGCAGACTAATTCTGCTATCAGTAACAACATAATAATTCGCCCTTATATTTCTATACCATTGCCAACGAGAAATGAAACGAAATTGAATAGATTATTTTATATACCTAATTATATTTTTTTTACATTTCACCTACGGTTTCCTACACAATGAACCACAAATTAATAAAATTGCCTCCCGAATGTTCGCGAGCCCGGCTGAGACCGACTTGAACTAAAAAATATTTCCATTTCGTATCGCTTATCGTTAGCCGTAGTATAAATTTGGGATTTTGGCTCACACTGGGGCCCAACTCTGTTACACTGGCATCCCCATCGACTCGCAAGACGTCAAAACTGACATCTCGCGTAGGTAACTCGATACGCCAGATTTGACAGAGTTTTCCCAGCTGGTCCAGTGCAGTTTGACAGAGTTTTCCCAGCGCGCTTTTGAGAACAGATTTTTCTTCACTATTCAGTGTAAATGATATCAGAATAATATAGGTACATTTAATTTTGATATAACAGCAATAATTCTGATTGGACACAATCGTCCGACTTCAATCAATGGTATTGTGCGGTTCGCGCCGTCACGACTGCATTAACAGATTTATTTCAATTTACCAGACACCACTCGAGATAGCCTTGGATGGCGCCAATCACAATAAATTGATGTCAATCATGATCCTCTTCTGATATTAAAAGTTAAGTAGTAGTTATAAATCTTCCCTTCACACGACTGCATAAGCCGAGGTATGTTCCTCGAATTACTGTTAAGCTATGTAAATCAAGAGCGAATTTTCTTAGGGCTAAGTGGGCGGCTGATGTAGATATAAAGCTGCAAAACAGGCCTGGGGTGCTACTCTTAGCAACGATAATCTATATATCGTGAAATTCATATTGTCGAATTCCACTCTAAATTCCATATTTTTTACCGTCGTACATCGTCTGAACGAACGATCATTTTGTATTGTTCGTTCGGTAATCGATACGACGGCAAAAAGATGGATTTTAGAATAGGATTCGATAGCACAAATGTCACAATATATCTATTATCGTTGCTAAGAGTAGCACCCCTGGATACTGTATCCCACGCCTGAGCTATCTATTTTATAATCACTTAACCCAGGGCCGCCTTAAATGCGAAAATAAAAATAACCGGTAACCCGTGCATTGCCCGGTTTTCAGAATTTTGTATAACCATTACATGGTTGTAGTTACAGCTCAATCAATAATCCATAATTCCTAAATAATATTACATAATTGTCTCTTTAAAAGGACACAAAGAGAAATCGCACATGGATATCTAAACATCTTATTTATGTAACCGAAATGGCGGTGCTGTCACAAATATTGAAATCTATCATTTCGAATGACAGACCCCGGCCCCCGCACCACCTGGGGCGGTGGCCGATTTGGGCAAGAGGTGACGCGGGCCGATGGCCGATGTGGGCCAGACTTTGATGTAGTGTTTTGTTTGAAGCAATTAACTTTGCCTTTTGTGACCAATTGTAATTAGAGGTCATGTTTCAATGAATGCCAAATATGCCCGCGACTTCGCGGCTTTCGCGACACGGTCCATATGAATAAATCGATCTCAAATCAGAGAGCGATCTTGGAAATGTCTTTCCAGTGCAAAATGTCTTATCAAAACCGTACTTAAGATCGATTTATTAATACGGGCCTATATGTTATATTTCTTAAGGAAACACTTTCGTTTACTGTAATAAAAAAAATATTGTATTTGTCAATCCAAGATATATGCTGTCAAAACGCTAAGTTTCATTAAAATCCACCCAGTCGTTTACATGATAGACGATCAAGCAGGCCCCGCCCAAAAAATTTCAATAAAACATTGTTTCGATAATGCCCACTAGACTAGTAATTTGTTACGAATGTTTGCGTTCAGATTTGAGATCGATACCTACATTAATACTGGTACAATAATGTTTAGCACAAAACTCACACATCTTGTTTTTTTTTTTTTTGAGGTCGCTTTCCTATCCGGTGGTAGATTTACCCTCGCCACCTCTCCTGGCAGCGGCCCAAGCCGAGGTCGTGTCCCTTGTGGCGCCCTTGAGCTAGCTGCCCCCCTGCCCCTCTGGCTGGAGCGCACTTGCGCTCGCCCTCTGTCCAGGTGAAGTTGTTATGGCCACTCTGGCCAACAACATTAGTCATATCAAAAAAAAAAAACTATTTTTTTTTGTTTTACGGACTACTAAAACACCGCCAATTCAATTAACAGATAGGAATGATGATAAATGACATGATAAATCTTGTTAGCCATTATAAAAACCGATTTGCTACAACTAATGAGGTGATATGTCATTGGGGGGGACAGTGGTGTGGGTTTTCGCAAATTGGTTTCAGACAAAATTAATGCATGACCATTGAAATAATATAATGCATGACAAATTTGATTGACAGCCGTGTCATTACTTAGATTGTCATGGGATATTGATTGTTGAAATGATTTTTGAAGAAATTATTTTTGTTTTTTTTTTTTTTATAGATTACTATCAATGTGACTTTATCATATTACTAATATTCCCGCTAGCCCCTCCAGCTAAGCTAATGCTTATGTTAGGAGTGGGCTCACGTCAATAGTTGAATGGGACCGAACCCGGAACCTCTCAGCTACGAAGGCGGCACCTCTAACCACTAGGCTATTGACGCCTTAAATTATATCATCATCATCTGCCTTACCTTTTCCCATTAGCTGGGGTCGGCGCAGTATGTCTTTTCCTTCCATACATCGCGCTTTCCCGTCATACTCACATCCACTCCAACCTCGTTCATATCACTCTTAATACAATCCATCCATCTTTTCTTGGGCCTTCCTCTCGCACTGTATCCATCCACAATCATATTCATCACTCTTTTAGTCACATGCATCTCATCCCTTCTCATCACGTGTCCAAACCATTCCAGCCTCCTACCTCTTACTTTATCTGTTATATATTACGCCTTAAATTATATGATTAGGAAAAAAACAATACATCCTACTAATATTATAAATGCGAAAGTTTGTGGGTGTGGATGTATGTTTGTTACTCATTCAGGCAAAAAATACTGAATGGATTTGGATGAAATTTGGAACACAGATATTTTATAACCGGGATTAACACATAGGATACTTTTTATCCCGATATTCCCGAAATTTTTGTTAAGTTAAATACTACGCGGACGAAGTCGCGGGCAAAAACTAGTATCCTGATAAAGCCGAAACATTCAGTATCTCGACCCTATCACGTCAACAATGATGATTGCAACTCTACATTCAATCCTTTATCTATGTCGCCGCCAACTAGCTTAATTAGCCGTTCAATTAACAGCCTAGCCACTTAACTAAACGGCGCCGTTCAACTAGTGGCCTGAATGATATTCAGCCATTTGATCAAACAGCTAGGCAAATGACTTAAATCAATGACGTTTAACTACTTGCCTAGCCGTTTAATTACCTGCCTAGCCTGTTCATTTCAATTTAGTTCTACTTTCTGCCACCTAGCGCCGAAACTCACCAAACTGTCAATATCTCTATATTCTATATTCTCTTTGGTCAATATGGCGTCGGAAAACAACAACTTTGATGGAATAATTTTAATAGGTACTTAGGTTTTATGGTTTTTTACGACTTTTTTAGATCCACCGTATCTATTTGCCGGGTGGGGTTTCTGTGGGGTCATAAAAAAAAAAACCCTAACCTAAACCCATCCCGGTCGTTCTGCTTGGGTAGTATTTTGAAAAAGTTTTGTAGTGTTTAAATGTCAACCAGTTGCCTAAGCATTAGCCAGCCAGTTTATTAAATGTTGTAACAGACGATACGGCTGAATATCATTTAGGCCGTTAGTTGAACGGCGCTGTTTAGTAAAGTGCCTAGGCTGTTAATTAAACGGCGAATTAAGCTAGTTGGCTGCGACATCTATATTGTGTAAGAAAATAAACATTAATGTACTACTGCGGGTTAGATAAATAAAGGTGCGTTCATTAACCGTACTCCACGCATCGACACATCAATCATAATCCTACTAATATTATAAATGCGAAAGTTTGTGAGTGTGGATGTATGTATGTATGTATGTTTGTTACTCCTTCACGCAAAAACTACTGAACGGATTTGGATGAAATTTGGAACACAGATAGATTATAACCGGGATTAACATATAGGATACTTTTTAACCCAATAATCCAATACTACGCGGATGAAGTCGCGGGGCACAGCTAGTACGCAATATTATTTTTATATCACAATCCGACATTACGTTAGCCAATCAGCTTTCACTAGACGCTCCATCGAGTTGATCGTTTCGCTCGCTCTATGTTCGTTCTAACGTAATTGTCGTAATGCGTGTCTGTGATGCGGCAGTCCAACGACATCGTGATGAACTTCATAAAGGAGTGATGTAATGTGACGTAGGCTTGTGTTTGAGAATTGAAATTGTACCAGATCACATAAATATCCGAAAATAAAAGTTATATCACTGTGTCAGACTAGGACGGCCGGATTTGTAGGGACTAAGTACTAAACCCTATATAATTATATAAAAATTTAGCACTTTTGACGTCCCACTCCTGGGCACAGGCCTCCCCTCCCTGCGAGGGGGATCCGGGCCGTAATCCACCACGCTGGTCCAGTGCGGGTTGGCGGATTTCACGTGTCTTTCGTAAATTGGTTAGATTTTCTAAGACATGCAGGTTTCCTCACGATGTTTTCCTTCGAAGAAATATAGAAATTTCTATATAGAAATTATGATTATGATTTGATAGATTCGCACGTAGATTTCGAAAAACCCAGAGGTGCGAGCCGGGGTTTGACCCAGGACCCGTGCTTAACTAACCCTAAACATATTTTTTTTATTTTTTTTATTAATGGCCTCTATCCATTGGGTCAGGCCCAATGTGATTCTGCCAATGTCGAGTAACACATAGCAATAACAAACACAATGAATAACAATACAATACAAAAATGTGACATTCTGGCATTAACAAACAAACCTGAATTCCTTGTCAATAAAGCATGACAGATAACTGGATACCTCGATTTAACCCAAATAATACTGGTTGTCCTATAGATTTTCGACATAATATTCAAATTTTTCGAAGTTACGCTCGCACAATACTTGTAGCGACGTCGCGTGTGGACCGCGACGGCTATAGATTGAATAGTTGCGAAAATGACCGCGACCGGACACCGTGTCAAGATCACTGCATGCATATGTCGCAAGTCACAATAAATTGTATAATTTACATGCATCTTCTTCGTAGATAATGCATTTCATTGTTTTAACTTCAGCCATTTAACTCTTGAAGCGATCGGCAGCTTCAGACTCTCTTTTTAACGACACCAGAGCAAAATATTTCGTTGTTTGTCTGCCAATAACGGCGCAGTGGTTCGAGCATAAGCCGCTCGGCTGCACCTGGTGGTTGCAGGTTCGATACCCGCCGGGGAAAATTTTGGAAATGGCCTTTTCGTAATTTGCCCTGGTCTGGGTGTCACTGGGATCGCCCCCAGTCCATTGTACGGTACCTATAGTACAAGCGTTGCTTAATTTAGGACCATACAGATGGTGTGTCAGTCTGGCGATATTTATTTATTATTTACTAGTTTCTGCCCGCGACTTCGTCCGCGTAGACTTAAGTAAAGTATTATATGTGTTAATCCAGGTTATAAACAATGTGTATTCCAAATTTCATCCAAATCCATTCTGTAGTTTTTGCGTGAAATAGTAACAAACATACATCTACACTCCCAAACTTTCGCATTTATAGTATTAGTAGGATTTAATAAACTAAACAATATAAATATGTATAACTTTCTTGTAGCTCATGTGCGAGTTCTTTACATTTTGAATTAAAAACTACTATCAAAACGAGAACGAAACGAATTGCTTAAGTAATGATAAGGGAGATTATTAATCTAACTTTGGACAATTTTTGAACTATGCCCGGGCATAGAGTCTACCTGCAGCCTCTTTACTCAATGTAAAATGATGTTCAACAGTACTTTAAATAATTTAGATCTATTTATTTTGCTTTTAATGTTATTTGCTTTATCGTGTTCTGTTTAAAATTATGCAAGTGTTTGTTCATCTGTGTGTCTAAAGGTCGACAGGTTGCGTATGATTTCCCTCAAACTGGTAAATATTATGAATTTCTTTGGACATCGGCAAATAAGAATGACCTTTATATTGAATATTTCGTCATATTACGATCTTATAGTAGTTGTATCCTCCCTAAGTTTAGAGTTATTTAGTCCCTCTATTAGGTTCATCAAATAAATCAGTTTAGATTCCTGGCTACAATAAAAATTACATTATAGGAGAAGCACTTACTTTAAATTATTAAATAAATAACAGTGATAGCCGATTAGTTAAGCACGCGTTCTGCGAGCATAAGGTACGTACAAAGCCCAGCTCATTACATTCAAAAATTGTTTGCTTTGAAGATAATGAACGAACCTTCAGATAAAAAAGAAGTAAGATTTTACAAGTGCTACAAATTATTAAATAAATAAATAAATATCGCCAGACTGACACACCAATTGTATGGTCCCAAACTAAGCAACGCTTGTACTATGGGTACTGTACAATGGACTGGGGGCGATCCTAGTGACACCCAGGCCAAGGCAAATTACGAAAAGGCCATTTCCGAAATTTGCCCCGGCGGGAATCGAGTCCGAAACCACCACGTGCAGTGACCCGAGCGGCCTATGCTCGAACCACTGAGCCAAGCGGTCGTCAGATTATAGTTATAGCGCCCCCCTATCAATTACCTTAACTCTAACGGACATATAAACGCATAGTAGAGCTACAAAACTGACGCGGCGTCATCAGAACAATTAAAAAGTTAACTTCCAAAAGCCGTGCGGAAACTGACCTCGCCCAAACGATGGTGAATGATCACACCGCGCTACCAGCCGTCTTACCAGTGTAATCAGTATGTAAGCCACAGTAAATAGTCTACAGCCTCTCACGATTGCATCACGAACGCCTGTCGTATTATCGTCAGATTACGGATGTTATACACCGCGTTATTTACTGGCAACTCTTTGAAGTGTCGCAGAGAGTGGCAGACAATACAAGTTAGTCTTTCTTTTGGTTAGCGGCTGAGTTGTTTAAACGTGAAGTCCTCAGTCTTGGATTAACGACAGTAGCCAGTATGGTCGTGACTGAAAGTTTAAAGTAGAAGAACCAAGGCATTCTGATTCAATTTTTTTTTTATAACAGCGAAGTCATTTCAGACCATTGTGGACTTTACATTTTCAGGAGCAACACTAAATTAGGACCTTACTCTCTATTACATTAAGAGGAAATTCCATCGGCCATCCCCATAGGTTTTCAGACATTTCATTCTTAACACGTCGATGCTGCGCTAGTTGTGTACTGTGACGTCACAGGTCTAGGTTAGACGATGACCAGAACGCGTTCCGTTTAATTTCTTGAAAGGTTTCAGCCAGAACTCTAATCCAAGAATTGTAAAATTTTGTGTTGACAAAGTACCTTGCCACTATTAGCCGTTGCGTGTTACTTCAAAACTTTGGATCAAACCAGAACAACCCACAGACTTAAACATACTACGTAAAAGAAACAACCATATTGGTTAAAGACAAACGTGTCTTTCTAGTCCTTAGTCAAAACCTTATTGTTGCAAAGTTTCAGGTGAATCTTTAACCCATCGAAATTCTCCATCGCTGGCGTCTACGGAAAGCGTTAGTCTAAGTGTTAGTATAGTTTCTCTGGTGACCAATAAACCTGAACAAAAACGTCAAGTTAGGCAGTGCCCACTAATTTCATGATAAGTGAATAAATAAATATCGCCAGACTGACACACCAACTGTATGGTCCTAAACTAAGCATCACTTGTACTATGGGTACTGTACAATAGCACCCAGACCAGGGCAAATTACGAAATGGCTATTTCCGAAATTTACCCTTACGGAAATCGAACCCGCAACCACCATGTGCAGTGAGCCGAGCGACCTACCCTCGAACCACTGCGCCAAGCGGTCGTCATGAGTTGTTAAGTTTTGAATTAAAATAGGTATTTAAATAGGTAATGCACATCTCGGATGGCCTTCGTGCATTTTGTCGTATCCATCCGTTCGCCAGTCACCAATTGTCTGGCAATTTACTGCCATCGGTTAAGCGTTGCAACATCTAATACCCTAGTACATTAAATCTTAAGCAACAGCGCGAAGCTACCAAGTCGACCCCTATTTGCGGTAATAAATTTCAATTTGTTGATGCTTTAGGTAGAGTAGTAAACTGGAGATTGTGAGCGCAGGCTACAATCATATACTACATCAAGAAAAAACACACACACACATACAGAAAGGGTATACAATTTTTTTTTTTTTACGTTTTGCTGACAGCATATCAATTGTGTCAGCAAAACGTCAAAAGCGAAGCGTTTGAAACGCAATCGCTAGCTTTTGCCTTTCTATTACGATTTGAGCAGCTAGCGTGGTTAGGGCCCTGGGCAAATTACGTAAAGGCCATTTCCGAAATTTGCCCCGGCGGGAATCGAACCCGCAACCACCATGTGCAGTGAGCCGAGCGACCTACGCTCGAACGACTGCGCCAAGCGTATTTGAATAGAATGATAAACACAGTGCCTAACTTGGATATTTGATTATGTGCTGTAAACCTTAAGTTCTTCCAATAAATTCTGTAATGTTCTTATATTTTCTGTAATTAGTTGTGGTATCTCTAGGTGATGTGTGCTATTAACACGTTAAGTGCGAAGCGAGGCCTAAATCACCCCTGATGCAACTTCCCTGTGGTGCGGCAAGCAAAAAAGTGAATTTCTCTGTCGTGCGAATGGCATAGCTTTGGTTTGGTCCAGTGTAGGAAAGAGATAAATATATATTTGAGATCACTAATGGTTCCGGACTCGGTGGTGTACCTACCTTGGTACCGGATGTCTTAGGCCTCGTGCCGCACTGAATTAATATAATTTTAATGCAGTGCGGAACGAGGCTAAAACGTCCCATATCCCCCCTGACCTCGTACCGCACTCAACGCGAGCTTCCCGCGACCAGTGTTGTGCATCACGTCGATTGGAGAGCACGTCCTTTTACAGCGCCGAACATGTCTAAACGATGTCGGAAGAAGTTAATTTTAAAAAACCCAGAAACAGAGCCAAAACAGAAAAACTGTGAACCGCATTAAGATTTTCATATACAAATAGAAAGATAAACCTTATGCATAAACCGTAATCCATTATTTTCCAATAATAAGTCTGTAATAGGTGCCTCTTAATGGTATAGAATGGAACGCTTCGTGCGCGAGTCCGACTCGCACTTGGCCGGTTTTTTTTTCTTTATGGCGCCTTCAAGCACAATTTAGATTATTAAAAAAAAATGTATCCTTTGATAGCTTTGTGTTGTTTTGCCAGGTTTTGCCCTTAAAACGATCTAATGAGATATAATTGATCAAAATCGGTCAAGTCGTTGCGTAGTTAAGACAGTTTAAAAACGTCGATATTATTTTTCCCATCACTAATCGCAGCGAAAATTTGCCCTATTTCAGTGCGTTACGAGGTGTATAAGATCCCATATTTTGTTTTGCTAATAATTCCTAAACTAGCCATCAGATCCCGGGGCGACGGTGGATTAGGGTTCATCAATTCACTGTCTATATCAACCAAAATAATAAAAATATATAAGGACCAAAATTCTCATTTATCTTTGATTTCGCGCCAGAAAATGGATTTTAGTCTGTAAAAGGAGGTGGGGTCTAATAGACCGCGTGTCGCCCTAACGTCTGGTCACGGTACGGGCCGATTATACCTCGTGCCGCAGGAACGGAAAGTATGCAAAAATTGGTGCCGCAGCTAACGTGTTAAATGTTTGCATAAGACTCTATTGTACTTCTCTACTGCTATACCTACGTGAAAACCTTTAATTGGCTTTCTGTTACTAGATTTAATGCTTAATAATGTAGTTGCTTAGTAATGTAGCTGTGGGTTTTCCATAAGTTAAATAAATAAAAAATGTATTCCAAAATGGTTGGCTTCGCTATAATTGTTATTTCTGTGTACTGTAGCTGTCCCTTACATCCGATTGGCTAATAATAATCAAGATCATCTGAATAAAGCACAATTATATTTGAATACAAATCCACCATACGGCCATTGAATCCAAAGAGAACGCAAAAGTGTAAGACTTCACTTCTATTGACATTCTTTTTCTAAGAAAAGGTTTGATAAAGTCGCAATGGATGTAACGTCACTACTAGGACTTTTTCGTAGGATTTTTTACCCAATCACAACTAAGGAAACGGGACCTAACTTGCCATACGTACAGTGATACATAGTACTGTTTTCGCTAGCCGAAGATTAGTAATTCAATACAAATTCCATATTTTATGAATAAAGGTCGTTGTTAAGCAATTTATGGTGCCTATTTATGAATAATCATGAATATTAATTTAATTAACATAGGCGCACTAACATAAAATATAATAAACAACATTAATGGTTTCTTACGTAACTAACATAATTTATTTTTATTAGTTTTCAAGCGAAATAATAACTGAATTAGTGTAAAAACAACTACGATGAAATATTTTCGCGAATAAGCTGGTAATACTTGTACAGTCAATGACAAAAGTGTGAATCGAAAAAAATACTAAAAATAAAATCAGTCTTCATTAGATCCAGGACTCGTTTTAAGTAGGGCTCTCAGACTTGAGATCGATTTATTATTACGGGCCTAATTGTTATGAGAATGTTTAATGTAGAAAGTCGTTATAAGTTTCTTATTCGTTTATTTTATTTCTAATTTTTGAATTGTTTTCTTAGGATAAGACTGAAATCAGCTTCACAGTCCCAATTTGTGTTGGCACTTAAGGGCTTTAGGCTACGTAATAACTTTGCTAGAATTGGACACTATCATCATAAATAACTTTACTTTCAACGAACGTAATTGAAAATACTTATTCGATTACATCCTCTTCGTGCTGATAGCAATTAGAATTAGCTTCAGTCTAATTATATCACACACAGCAATCACCATAAAATGCATGCGCTGTTTACTGTGGGTGGTAAAGATGTATTTTATGGGTGCAACTCAATTATCGAAAATATTATTATACTAAACTAGCTGTGCCCCGCGACTCCGTCCGCGTTCTATTGAATTTTTTCCTGAATTTTCTTTGCTATAAACCTCACGGAGCCCGAGACATTTCCAACGAATGCAAAACCGTGGAAATCGGTTCGTGCGTTCTGGAGTTATAGCGTCAGGAAGGAAAACCCGACTTATTTTTATATAGTAGATTATTATCATATTACCTTCTAATGTTCCTTAAATATTTGCATTCTTATCACTCCGATCAGTAAGAAAAAAAATGATTAGAGTTTATAGAGAAGAGAACAGACTAATGCTTGCCGCTAAAAATAAACGGAATATTTTTTTTTATTTATTTATTTATATCTCGAGCCCAATTTGTCTGATTGAATCCAAGTGAATCGACGTGTAAACAAGTTAATCTCGTCCTAATAGTCAACCGGTATTATAAAAAAATAAACGCATATCTTCTGCTTTTCTTCTACCTGTGCAATCGGTATGCATTGTATGACAAATAAATATTTAACGACTGAGCAATCAATTCAAAGAGCTATTAATTTATCCGAGTATTAAAATCGATAATTGTTTAATGCCCACCATTACTACATTAAATATTATTCGATAATAAATCGATTTAATGTCAGATTTATTTCGCGACATCGGTTTCAATTTGGAATACTTTTTATTATTTGTAATAAAATATTTTTTATATGTTTTATTGATAAAATGAAAATAATTATTTCGCGCGTGAGTGTACGAGTGCCGTTTTGGCAATCCGCGCGGCCGTTGCGGCAAGAACCGGGCTCGCCCGCGGCAAGGCAGCGCGCGGTCACTGCACAGCCGATGCCGTGGAGAGATGCCATACTCGAGCTCTACCATGAGTTCATTCGTTCGCGAGCAGTCGGTCGTCGATATCGTCTACGTAAAATACTTGCTGAGATTTTTTTTGCTGCCTCGGGTTACTATGGCGCTGTACAATATGTGCTAAATTACTACCAATACTATCTTTTCATTACATCTAGCCTTTGACTAACCGACTGTTAGAACTCTATTCTTGGAATAAATTGTATTTAATAACTGTGTCTAAATTCATTATCATTCCACCCCCTTCAGGCCGCCAATGTGCGAGCAATGCTATTGGTATTACAAGCATAATATAGGTCTCAATAACCGCTTAACATCAGGCGGGTCGTACGCTCGTTTGCCGACTTTGTTACATAAAATACTTTGAAATGTTAAAAACCCCCGCCAGGTCTATTCAACAATAACTGATTGTACATTAATCATTTTTAAATCGATTGGAACATTACCGATATAATGCCACGTCACGAAATAAATCTGACATTTATATCGATTTATTATCGAATAATCTTTAATGCAGTAACGGCGGTCATTAAACAATAATCGATTTTAATCTCGGATAAATTAATAGCTCGTTGAATTGATTGCTCAATTGTTAAATATTTATTTGTCATACAATGGCATTCGTTTTATTTTCTACATTGTGTGGGATTCAAAAGGCGACTAGAGAACTGACCCGAAGGAACTCTTCGTTTGCAGCAACGGACGCACGTCCTGTCCCAGGCTAGACATGAAAATGATTGCTACTATTATTTCACTTTTATTGCGATTTTATATCAGGCGATGTTTATTGTAGTAGCAGATGCTAGGGATTCAAACGTATTCACCATGATTTTTCACAAATAACTTTATGAAATATTCAATTTCAACCTGTCACGTCCGTTCTGCTGTCACATTTAAATTAAGTGTTTCTAATACTTGTTCAACTGTTTAGAGTATCTCTGACTACCCCTTTGAATCCGGCATTACTGTCATGATCCCAGCACACTAAACAACTTTTACTATGCAGTAAGTTGCTTGACAGAAGAGCAGTCGAGTACCAGTTACTCAATTCTCGCCAGTGATAATAATTCCACTACTGCGAGTGAACGTATATAGTTCAAGACCGCTGTGGCAACACTGGCCACATTTTGCATACAAAAACCAACTTATATCAACCACCCTATACAGCTCTATCTCCGCCGACTAAAGACAAATTTCGAATATTTTAGAATCTTTAACTTGGTCGTCCGGCGTCAATTTGCAAAATTCATTTTGCGGACACCTAAGCCTTTAATTATACAGTGTTAATGTACATAATTGATTGTGATTGATGTTTGAGCTGCTGTTTGGTAATTAGTATTGGTGTTTATTTTATTTTTTAGGCGTAAACTTGATTGGTTGCTTACTAATTATTTGAAATGAAGACCAATCTGAGGTCGCAAATCTGAATAAACCTAAATATATAAAATAAGTTACTTGAATAAGTCGATAGGTACCTAATCAGTTCAATCTGGATAATGCTGTTCGATCAACGTCGTTTAGAACCAATTTAATTTACCCCATAGCATTTTTAATAATGATTTTTATTAAAAATTCTTCGATTTACCCCGACGCAAAGCAAAAGGCAATTATTATAGATCTTCCTAGCTTTCTTAAACGCAACTTATATAAGTACATTAGTAGGTGAATAAATTAAACTGTGAGACTATTTTAACGCACAGAACGCAAAACAGATGATATCGGAAAGATTCATTACTCGATTGCGAATTCTTGAATAAAGCTTATAAAGCGTCTCGTAAAGGTGTGTGCACCATATAGATTTAAGCACTGGTTTTCTTTTTTAGGGTTCCGGACCTTAAAAGGAAAAGCCGGAACCCTTATAGGATCACTTTGTTGTCCGTCTGTCTGTCAGTCTGTCTGTCTATCAAGACCTTTTTTCTCAGAAACGGGTAGAGTTATCAAGTTGAAATTAATACCAAATATCAAATGCTATGGTCCCTTGTGGGTGTCAAAAATTAGGCTTCTAAGTCAAGGCAGTCAAAAGATACGGTGATTTATGTCACATATTTTGATACTTTTCGCAAATTCACTTATCAATACAAAGGAATCAACGCACAGCCCAAACCGCTGGTGTTAGAATCATGAAATTTTGACAGTAAGGACTTTATATACCGCAAGTATCCACTAAGAAAGGATTTTGGAAAATTCCACCCCTAAGTGCATAAAATAGGGGGTGAAAGTTTGTATGGGGTAATAAAAATTAAATGAACCTAGAGACATGAAAATAAGTATTGAGGCTACTTATTACAAATAAAAAATATTAATTTCAGCGTTTTGTAAAATTCCACCCCTAAGTGTGTAAAATAAGGGTTTGTATTGTAGTTTGTATTCAGTTTGGTTGCAGTTTGTATTGGGTTCCCGAATTTGATTAAGCATTTTTGGGAACTATTTATTATTAAAATGTCTTGCCGGTATTGATATTGGAATCCAGGAATGGAAAAACTATCTAAAATCATAATAAAATATTGTACGGAACCCTCAGGGCGCGAGTTCTACTCGCACTTGTCCGGTTTTTTTTTATAGGAAGCCCCTCATTTTTAGCCTTATTACCGTTTGTGATTATGTATTATATCACAATTTCGGCAAACAAACATACGACCCGACTGTAGTTAAGCCGTTACCAAAGGCATTGCTCGCATGTAGCCAATCCGGAGTGGAGTCGGAGAGAGGTAGGGAAAAGAAGGATGGGTGGAACTTTTGGCTCTCTTACTCATGACACGAAACACATCTGCTATTACAGCTTACTTTACGCCAATGTTCTGTGAGAGAGCAGTACCAAGAGATATCATTACTTCATTGACGTTTTCACTGCTCTATCTGCAGTTCTGTCATTTTTCAATGTAGCGAGCAACAGTTGCACAATATTGTATGTCCCTTACTCTACCTGAACTCACCCTTAATCCATCACGCATTGCAACCACGTCCTATACAAGCAATGACCGAGTTGGTAACAAGAGCTCTTGGTATTCACAACACGACTCTATTAATATGCCAGTAGTTGCCGCTCTACCCTATTGTGTTGGGTCGAGATTCGTGGGTCAGAGGAATAGAGGAAAACCGTGAAAAATGTGCTTTATGCGGTTAACCTGTCTAAAATAAAATGGGGATGATAGCGCCACTCACGCTTGTAGGTAGAGCCAACAAACAAATCGATGTCTATTCATGACAGTGACGCGCAAATTGCCATTAAAAGTTAGGTATGGACCAAGAACTTTATACAATTCTAAGCTTCTTGGTATGGACAGTAAAAAACGCGAGACATTTTCATTGTCATTGTTGTGATTGGACAAACGAAGCAGTATTGATGTTATAAATGGGCCTTCAAAGGTTTTTAATTTATCAGTGCATAGCTCAGGTGCCCCTTTTGTGCCTTGACGAGATTCACACGTTTCCGAAAACTGGTAAAGTTCTCTTTGAGGTGCAGGTTCTCTTACGATGATTGCCACCACTGATTATAATAGAATGTGATTTTAACTCTAAATTGCAAATCCTGACTAACAGACAGGCAGAAACAATGTGGCAGAGACAAGGTGTAGTATTACCCAATATTACTGAAGATTTAAGTCCGAGGGCCAGGGTTGACAGGGTCTGAGCGATGGAAGCAACGGCCAGGCTCCAATATTCTTATTGAACCTTAACAACACCGCCCAAGATCTCAAATTAGCAACTGAACAAAACCTAGGAGGCAATTTGCAAATAGTCATTATTAAACGACAAGGCGATGATGTTCCTATTTTTTTTTACAAGTTGTAATAATTGCAAATGATTGATTGACGACGTCGCGTTCCGATCCGGTGGTAGATTTACCCTCGCCACCTCTCCTGGCAGCGGCCCAAGCCGAGGTCGTGTCCCTTGTGGCGCCCTTGAGCTAGCTGCCCCCCTGCCCCTCTGGCTGGAGCGCACTTGCGCTCGCCCTCTGTCCGGGTGAAGTTGTTATGGCCACTCTGGCCAACAACATATAGTCAATTCAAAAAAAAAAAAAATGATTGATTGACATAGAGGATTGATAAGTGTTTGTGCAATGCGCGATTAAATGAATATTGAAGGGTCCTTTGTCATCGGCTAAATATCAAGCGCCTTGATTGTGATACTTAATCAATCCTGAATGATCTATGATCTTCTATCTCTGTCATATATACCGAATTCTGGCTCGCCTGTTCCCTTACAATATTCCCGTCTCACACTTATCTTTTAGGTTATTTATAATTATTATTTGCGATCATCTAGGGAAGTTCAAGGTAATCGTTAATAAATACTTTTGGTGTTAACAGCTATGTTAATTTTGGTGCAACAAATTAAAATATCGCCAGACTGACACACCAACTGTATGGTCCCAAACTGAGCAGCGCTTGTACTGCGGGTACCGTACAATGGACTGGGGGCGATCCCGGTGACACCTAGACCTGGGCAAATTACGAAAAGGCCATTTCCGAAATTTGTCCCGGCGGGAATCGAACCCGCAACCACCATATCCAGTAAGCCGAGCAGCCTACGCTCGAACCACTGCGCCAAGCGGTCGTCAAACAAAATATTATTAACATGCAAAATGTAATAATTTACCTACCTGATGGCTTTGGTGTGTACAATTAAGACTAAAATTTGTTAGCGAGTAGCAAATCCTACTAATATTATAAATGCGAAAGTTTGTGAGTGTGGATGTATGTATGTTTGTTACTCCTTCACGCAAAAACTACTGAACGGATTTGGATGAAATTTGGAACACAGATAGATTATAACCGGGATTAACATATAGGATACTTTTTAACCCGATAATCCCGAAATTTTTGCTAAGTTAAACTACTACGCGGATGAAGTCGCGGGGCACAGCTAGTAGCGCATATTTGACTTGTAGATGTTAGAAATTAATTACTGCTCAGTAATAATAAAGTTTGATAGCATCATCGGCTTCCTTAATTGGCACCGGCATTATGATTGAAATTATTATGTTTTCACTTGAGCGCACTAAAGGGTAATTAACCGTTCCTCATTGTAGAGGAAACTCCTGATTTTATAGATCAAAGTGGCCAATTATTTACGATTTTTAATCATTATGATGCATTACGCACCCACAGGTGAACTGGAGTAATGTTGGTGGTAATTATTGTGTGTCTGAAGACGACACTGTTTCTTCTAAACATTTCAGACAGATAATGCCCGTTACTAGCATCCAGGTAGGTAGGTATAGTAAAATTTATTTAAATTATCGGTGTTTGGTTGAATGCCACCATATCTTCGCCTTCCTATATTTTGGAGATTCAAAAGACTGACCAGTAAAGACATTTCAGTGTTCTTAGGCATCATAGTGACGTCGCCGGGCCGGACCCCGGGGCCGCAGTAGGGCAGCGAGGGCCCCCTGTTGGGGGGCCGCGGGGGGGCTTCGTGCAGCGCCAGCAGTGCCGCGTGCAGCCGCGCCCGCGCAGCGCTGATGCCGCCCGCGCCGCGGACCGCCGCTTCTACCACTTCATTTACGTCTTTCTCCCATCTGAGGAAGCAACAGCACGGCCTTAAGCTGAGGAATTAATCATCGAACTCATAGCAAGATTTCTTGGCTAAAAACTGTGTCTATCATCTCTAAGTTATTCATGCCTCATAGCCGCAATAGTATAGGCTAGAGCGTCTGCTTGAGACTCTATCAAAGTACTTTAGTACGGTAAACCAGGATGTGCATGTCCTCTGGTATGCTCTCCAATGGGTAGAATAACCAATTTTACTTGTGAAGATACGTCTACATTAAGCGCAAGTCAAAATACTCATTAGATCAGACACTCATTCAGAACCCCGCACTTTGCCTGCTAACCTGCATCCTCCCAAACACGACCTGATGTCCTCCTTGAGACTCCTGCTAAGCGTGCAGATCGGACTCGCGTCGGAGTCCGAGGTGCTGTGAGATCCATCGTGCTTGTCGCAGTCGGACAGCCGCCTCGCCGGCGTCGTGACGAACTCCTCACGATCGTTCTTTGGTAAGTTCGGGGAGACTCGCCCGTGGCTGCCGCCGCCGCTGCCGTAGCCTGTACGTAGGGTTTATTAAGGAATAAAGGGTTATCTGATGGATAACCAGGCTAACACACATACTGTATGATCGCAAACCAACTTGCCATGACGGGAATCGAGCCCGTAACCATCCGGTGCGTCACGTGAGTTATGTGGCTTACGCTAATGATGATATTCCCGATGTGTGCGGTATTTCCTATATAGATTATGCATTGGTTGGTAGCTATGAAAGGGGGCACTAGAATTGTCTTTTCGTGTAATGGGGGACAGAGTTGAAACAGATGACTGAAGACGAACCTGATGACGTGGATGGCGCTCGGCGCGGCGTGCGCGGTGGCTCCTGCGCAGCCTCCGGCGCGTCCTCAAGCGAGTCCACGATTATCACTACCTCTTGCTCCTCCTCCTCTGTGTACAGGGGATTGGACCTGGACGTCATGGACAAAGCGTTAGTAAGGTCTTGCAACAATAAAAAAAAATCGCCAGACTGACACACACTGGTCCCAGTGACACCCAGACCAGGCCAAATTACGAAAAGGCCATTTCCGAAATTTGCCACGGCGGGAATCGAACCCGCAACCACCATGTGCAGTGACCCGAGCGGCGTACGCTCGAACCACTGCGCCAAGCGGTCGTTATTTCTTAATACCCTATGCCTTATTCTGTACCTGCATTGAAGAGGTATACACTAGAAAACGAAAATAACAGCTCTCTAAAAGCTTCCAAAGATTCATATTGAAGCAGTCATAGGGATACCTATCGGTGACGTGATATATTCCATTGTTCTAACTTTTTATTTAAACTATTTTGGTCTATTTATGTGTATTGTTTGGCAATGTTCTCGATTGTACTCCTATTCCATCGCTTAGCGCACAGTGTGACACGCGCACGTATTAAACAGGTTCCATTAAGGTGAAGGCGCCTGTCTAGCCCGCGAAATTCAAAATTTTCGAGTATTTTTATAGTTTATCCAAAATCTGAAAACAATTAAGACAACATTTTGTGATTTGCGACAAACACAGTATGCAGTGCGTTTATTAATACATTTATTTTACTCTAAATATTATCACGGTGGATATGATACTAGTAAATCACTAAATATACAAAAATCGCCAGATTATCTGGATAGCTGTCGTTCTTGAAATGTTTTAGAGTAGGTTGGATATATTAATAAATGCACTGCACACGGTCTTTGTCGCGAATTACAAAATGTGCCTTTTATTATTGTCAGATTTTGAAAAAAATCCAAAAAACCTAAAAATTTTTTAACTTTGCGGGCTAGATGGGCGCTTTAGCCTTAAAAGAAAATAAAATACAATCACGCACAAAATCTAGATACGCATTATGAATGCAAAATTTCTTCGACAGTCATCGACCTTAACCTTAACCATGCGTGAATTCTAAAATATACTATGAAGGTAACCCAATAAGGGTGATATTGTCTGCAAAAAAATTGTTGTGTGGTTGGCGGGAATCATCAATGATTCAGAGTTTCCTGGATATTTCCTGACATCGGCCATTGTTCGAAATGCCCTCAAGCCTTTTGTTATTACTTCATGGAGTGTGATGACTGCGCGGTTCGGAATTTAATGTAATAGCTTTCGTTATGTAAGTGGTTGCGAAAATTTAATTGGCGTGACTTGTATTGTGTGGTGTGACGAAATTCCTAGGTATGAATAGAAGATTATTTCCTCCATCTATCAGATTATGTATTGAATTGTAACACATGGTAATAAAACCATAATGTCAACAAAGTTCTTGCCAAAAGTGTTTGGCATTCAGAACAAAGTTTAGAACTGTCTCCAATCTTAATAGGATATCATTTATCGGAGTCCATCGCATTGATAGTAGGTACTGTCACATGTCAATACTATGAAATTCAAATTCAAAACGTTTATTTTGTTTAGGCCAACGGGGGCACTTACAATTTGTCAATTTTACATTTTTTTCTTATATCTACAACCGGATTGGAACGCAATCCCTATTGAGAAGATGCGGCAAGAAACTCAGCGGGCTTGTCTTTTTACATTTTGTTATATTTTTCTTTTTTTATCGCCAGTTGCTTACGTCTTCTATATATATAAATATGAATGTTTGTCTGTATGTCCTTTATAGAATCGTAAACTATGCATTTGATCATGTCATGATCTTCAGCAAAGTGTTGTGCATGAGCCCACAAAGGTTTCTGAGTTGGTAGTACGACCAATCTTTGACAGCGTAGCAACGCGCGCAGGGTACAGCTAGTAGTTAATAATTACAAAGGGTGGTAGATATTAATATAAATATAATAATTATTACTAGTTTTCGAGGTCAAAATAGTACTGCAATGCTATTGATAGACATCGATAGTTACGCAACATTACTGGGCAGTGTGGCATATAATTTGAGAAGCAGGTCCTGTGGGAGTGGATGCGCACCTGAGTAGCGTCGGCGGCATCGCGTCAAGTGCGTGCAGCGGGTGGTGGTCGGGCGGCGCGGGGGGCGCGGGCGGAGCGCGCCTGCCGCCGCACGCGCACCCGGCCGCCTCCTCACACTCGCGGCGCCCTCCACCCTGACAAGAGGAAATAAAATTAACCGTCTGGCAGACAACGCACAACTATTTGGCGACCGCTTGGCGCAGAGGTTCGAGCGTAGGCCGCTCGGCTCACTGCACATGGTGGCTGCGGGTTCGATTTCCGCCCGGGCAAATTTTGGAAATGGCCTTTTCGTAATTTGCCCAGGTCGGGGTGCCACAGCGTTGCTTAGTTTCCACGGGAATTAACCCGCAACCACCATGTGCAGTGAGCCGAGTGGCCTCCGCTCGAACCACTGTGCCAAGAGGTCGTTCGAGCAAAAATGATTGTATTGGAAATTTCAAACGAGGATTCATGCCTGAAATATTGGTTTGTCTTCATGTTAAGACAAACCCATATTTCTATTCCGGAATAGTAAGTATTTAGCCGTGCTTGAATTCCAACAAAACAAACTAAATCCGCTTAAAGAATCACCTCGGTCAGCAAATTTCACATGACCCCACAATTATCTGATACGAACTTAATGTCTTCGGCCCAAGGCTCTGAATCGGCGAGACCGTCAGATATACCACACAATTATTTAGTGATATAACAACAGACAAAGGAGGCGCACTCTTTGTTTCCATGCTATACGGATTGATATAATCTTTGTCATAGAATAATGAATTTGAAGAGTGGTCATGGCATAGGCAGGAACTAAAATCTATCTAAAACCAGGACAGTTTAAGAGAAATATAAGTTGTTTTTTAAAGCATACAGTGTTAAATAATATCTCCATCCCCGGAAAACAAATAAAATTGAAATCTTGTTGATAGTCGACGACCGCTTGGTCCTAGCTAATGGCCGCGAATGGTCGCGGGTTGGATTACCGTCGGGAAAAATTACGGAAATTGCTGTTTTGTAGTTTTCTCTGATCTGGCTGTCACTGGGAGTGTCCCCAGTCCACTGTATAGTAACTATAGAGTGTTGCTTAGTTTGGGACCATACAGTAAGCGGTCATTCAAACACGGTTTACCCGTCACCGATAATTTTCAAACGTTTTACTGCAACAGAGTGTCAAATACAGCCATTATCTGTCAAAAATGTAAGACGCATGACGGATTTATAATTTATTTATTTATTTATTTATTTATTTTCTCAATACATAGAAATATCTTTACAGGCTAGACCCAATGCGATATTGTTGCAAACTTAAAAATTAAAAATAATATAACTGTTTTTATTTACATAGCAAATTCGATATGTAGCTGTTCTTGTAAATTCACCCAAAGTGCAACAGAATAAGTCCAAGTCCTCAGCAATGAGGTTGAGAGTGCGGAGTGCGCTCGTGAGCGGCGCCTCGCGCAGCAAGTTAGTTCGCGCGTACGGTTCCACCAGCAACCGCGGCTGGCGACGACGACCGACATACCCGTCTGGCACGGCTAGCTCCACCCTTCGCAATATATCAGCATTGTGTATCTTCCCTCTAATTACTTTAAAGATATAAGTCACTAGTGTGAGTTGCCTCCTGACCCTTAGTTCATTATGTGAACGACTGTGTTTTACTGTGTATATAATATAATCTATTTTCACTTATTAGCATGTTTCTAGACTCATTTCCTAATTTTAAATTGATACGATCGGTGCAGTCTTACTTGATTTAGTATATTACTTTCAGCTTTCTGATTAAATTGGACTATGTTAATTAAATAATAAATTTGCAGTCATAAACTTATTACACAATTCAACATCCAGTTATAAGGCTTTCCGGTCTAAATTCACATCCCGGCCACTATGATCTCGTGCTCATTTATTCCGCCAGGCCGCCGTATCAATATTAGTTAATGATTGTTGACATTTATACCTTAACGGAGGAAGTAATCAATTGCAATACCTATTTATTAAGGCAATATTTGTATCTCTTTCTACTTATTTCTAGCTATTTTATTTGACTACCTCTTGGCGCAGTCGTTCAAGCGTAGCCCGCTCGGCTCACTGTACATGGTGGTTGCGGATTCGTTTTCGGCGGGGGTAGATTTCGGAAATGGTATTTTCTTAATTTGCCTTAATCTGGGTGTCACTGGGATCGCCCCCAGTCCATTGTACGGTACCCATAGTACAAGCGGTGGCTTAGTTTGGGACCATACAGTTGGTGTGTCAGTCTGGCGATATTTATTTATTTATTTTGGGCCACTCCTATCTACTATATGTATATTACAACTCCAAACATAGTAATGTAAGAAATAGGCACATAACTAAAACTGACCCCTCTGTTCCATCCGCCAGAATATTCTATGTTATCTCCCCACAAATCACATTAATTTGAATAATGACGACGAACCTCGGAAACTAACTCGCATTGTTTTACGATAGTTTACTTTAAAAATGGCTCATAGAATAATCTTTATTTTAAAATAGGAAATGAGAACTTCCTCAGGCGGTATTATCAATATTGGTATCTACGTCGAGGAATTAAAACCATAATTCAGTAGTAACGGTATGGCCAAGCTGGAATTTGCCTTTGAAAAGGGAGCCTTTCATATATATACCTATTACTAGACTCTTTCAAATCCTAAATAATGGTCTTCTTCAACCAATTAAGGTGTAGTGCCATTTCTGGCTGAACACAATTTAGCCAAAAATCCGGTTGGTGGTTTTTAGCCATTTGCTATGGGAACTAAGAACACTACGCCACTTTGTAGTTCATAATTTTCCCGTATGTACGTTCTACTTTTAAATCGGGACAGTCGCGCAGGAAAGTCTTAACGATAAAAATAACTTGATAATACAACTGTCGTTTACAACGGATGTGCGTTCGCGGGATCAACTAGCCTGATCGCCCTCGTTCCACTTGCTCCGGCGCTGGAAATATGGTGTTAAGTAACATTATGTGTGTTGTTAAGAAATTACTATTGTTTGTGTTTGCTTTTGTATGTAACAAGTGCGTTTTGGTGTTTTGATGTACGGTATGAAGGATTTTGCCATCGCGTTTGGTCAATGTTTTGCAAATCCTTTTATGTCATTTAAATGTAAATTAAATGCTGGAGTAATTGAGCTGGAGGGGTAGCCAGTGGTACACTCTGGTATACTCACGGTTTATCTATGGTTTTTCGTCGCAATAAAATATAATTATTGTCATTTACTGACTCTGTTCAGTAGGTACAGAACTGGTAAACTATTAATCTAAGTAACACTTTAAGCGACTCGAGATTCGAACTGAGTGCCTCGTGATTGGCAAGCGGACCCCCTTAATAGAAAGTTATAATTGATTTTCAATGGCATTAGAAAGCTCTAAAATATGTCAGACTTTAAGTCTTAATAGCTTACAATTTCTATTTATCTAGGAGTTATCCCTGACTTTTTATAAAAGGGAGTAGTTAGATTTGCTAAAAGGCCTCAAGTGGTTAAATATTGAATCAATAATCACACCGTTTATTATTTAATCAATTAATTGATCGAAACTAGTGCAAACATTTCGAAATGAGATCGCTCTTGGGCATGACGAATGATTAATTTGCCTTCAATGAGCTTGTCTATACCTGCGTAATTGGACTGGATTTTAGGAAATACCATCACGTTACCAGAATTAAATTTGAAGTAAATAATGTTAGTTTCGTTAAGTTGTGTAGGGAAAAAATTCTTAGCAAGTTTAATTTAATTAAAATGTATTTTAAGACTGCACAATGGAGGTCATAGTCTAGATGTAACCTTTACGTAGTAGAATAATAAAAACAAAGCCGGTTTGTCTGTTAATAATAGAAAAAAATATGAAAATTAGCAAATTACATATTATAGGAATATTCTAGGTAAGTATGTACTCGTTACTATAGCCATTTGAATATACCTATCATAAAAATATCATAAAAATATACTGTGCATAGTTCAGTCCCTATATCTCTTTACTTTCTGTATGTTAATTTTATGAATTACCAAATTCTTTTAACTCTTACTCACACTGGCGCCAACAAACGGATTATCGATCATTTAAATGCATGCCTGTTCCTTTCACAAAAGCACAGTTGCAAAATAAATCACAAAATTACAACCCGAAAGATTGTTCTAACATTAACAACCATTCCAAAATGGATTCACACGTCGATAATTAATCACGATAAAAATGCATCATATTTCTTAAGCATTGTACCCAATACATTATTTTGGACCACAAGGTTATTGAAATAAAGGTCATAAATATATATCTATGTTTTTTGCAATGAACTTGCTAAATTAATAATATATAATTCCTATTTAATAACCGACATAGTGGATTACACAATACCTTAATGCATTCGAAATTCAAATAACATTATAATAAATTGAGATGTTCCATTTTCATGAATCAATTTTATTGTGCTCTCTGTCGATCAAACAAGAGGTGTTATTCGATTATTTAAATCGATTCTTGATCTGACGAATGCAATTAGTGCGTGACTGTACATTTTGAAACACAATAGGTATTTGTTACAAGAGGTATCAATCACATTTAAATAAATAAGTATCGATTTTAGACTTGTTATAAATTGGGTGATAAATTTATGTCTAAAGACGGTAACAGACCAGCCGTGAATATTCGTACTTTTTTCCTGTGTTTCAGATCATTTCAAATGTCGTTGATTCGCTCGTGTATCGATTCAAGTGAGTCAGTCCCATACACTAAGGTCCGTAGATATTAATAAATCGATCTCAAGCCAGAGAGCGATATTGGAAATGTCATATCAGTACAAAATCGCATGACAAAAGCGTACTTAAGACTGCTCTCAAACTCGAGATCGATTTATTAAAACAGGCCTAACGACAATTTGGAATAAACTTTGAAATGATCAGAGGGTTATGTGATTCCTTATAAAGTGCCTTTCACATGCTTGAGGCTGCCAACAGTCACATTTTTAAGTTAGATCAATGCCAACAAAACAACACATTGGTACCTATTAAACTAACGTACACTTTGCAAGCCAACACATGTCAAAATAACAATCTAATTATTTATCATCACACACACCATACCTATTTCGTTAGCGTTAATCTATACATCTATACAAATAAATAAAATTGGAGTGTCTGTTTGTAATATCAAAATAACACCTCTTCACTAAATGCATATGAAAGTACATACGACACATATAGCAAAAACGCGATTTAAAAAAAAATTGTCTGTCTGTATGTTAGTTCCGGGTAATCTCCGAAACGGCTGGATTTTCACTGGCAGGTAGTTGATGTTATAAGCAGTAACTTAGGCTACATTATTTTAGAAAAACAAAAAGCTTTAAGATCACAAATGCTGCCTGTCGCGCGGGCTCTAAACGCGCGAGCGGGCTTTTGCGATAGTAGGTATATAAAACACGAAACATCGACTCGCAAATGTTAAATAATTTTATTGTTAATTAAATTCCACGCGGACGAAGTCGCGGGCACAGCTAGTATCCAGATAAAATCTGCAAGTATAATTCATTTATGCGCCGGGTAAGGACGGCGCGGCCATCTTACAGACACAATGTTTTGTGTGGCCATTAAAGATTTGAGATTAGACGAAATTGAATGCAATAATAAGTCATTAGGAATAATCGTGAGTGGTTGCACAATATGCATTTTGTAGTTTCGGTAATGGTCAAGACGGAATTATTGTGTTTGAATTTATTTTATAATTGTGAATTTTTGTATTGCATAGTTTAGATGGACTTAGTTCAGTTATAGCTTCACATGAAGACGACTTCCAGCCTTTGCTATTCATGGCTTAGGCTAAGACGTTAAAAAAATTGCAATGCGCATAGAATTAGAACTATTTATTGTACCTACACCAGAGTTTGATTTTTTCGAAGATTACATGAATTTGACATTAAGTAACATAATAATAAAGTAGTAAGTACTTAACATAATCCTATAATAAATTGTCAAATGCAACTTTTAATCTAATATTTATAATTTAAATCCATATTATAAAGTTTTTGAGTCCCAAAATATAACAACAATAAAAGTCACTGTGGTTAAAGTCTCTAGTGTACAATAGCCCTTAACATCACACAATAGTAGACGTCTAATTCGTGATTCGATATTAAATCGATACGTTATTCGATAACGCATTCATCTAAATCGATTTAAAAATATGAAAATTTGACATCAAGGCAATGATAAAAAGATAATGAATGCCTTGACCTGAAGAATACTAAAAAATATTTTAAAATGTAATACGTTGGAGTTTACACAAGGTTAGTAATTGTATGTTTGACTTAAATACTTGTTAATGAATTATTAAAATCAAAGTTTGAAAAAGCTTATGATGATTGCCTCCTATGGTCTGTGCAGTGTGTGTTAGAGTAACTTAGACTAACCTTTGTTGATACTAGTGTTAAAGTAAAAATATACTAACTTCTGAATTAATTACCCTTATTTAAATGAAGAATTCAAATTTTAATATTCAGCTACACATTTTGTTATTTTAATCATAAAGTTAAAATTCAATTTATTAAAAACAAAAACATAAAAAATACGACCTGTCCGACCACAGACAAAAAAAAACATGACACCTTGCATTTCGACACCTCACGAACTTAGATGTTTATCAGTGAACGTTAATAAATGAAGATGTCTGATCCACTTCATCCATTAAGATCATTTATTATAAAGGCTTACCTATAATTAATTAGACAGCTGTTAGATTTGCTGAATGTAGGTAGGAGCTTGATTGACAAGCGCACGACTGGCGCTACCACGGGTTTACATGTTCGCTAGGAGTCGCTAACTTGTCGCTAATCCCTAGCGTCTGCGTAAAATGCTTGTATATAGCAAATTGTACAGGAACCCTGTCACCCTGTCGGCCATTCGATGAACCGCTTCTAACATTTTTGATAACTAGACATTGCTGCATACTGTGATAGCCGATTGGTTAAGCACGCGTCTTGCGGGCCCCAGGTCCTGGGTGCAAACCCTGGCTCGCACCTCTGGGATTTTCGAAATCTATGTGCGAATCATAATTTCTATAATGATTATTACTTGCTTACGGTGAAGGAAAACATAGTGAGGAAACCTGCATGTCTTGGAAAAAACTAACCAATTTTCGAAAGAAATGTGAAATGCGCCAACACGCACTGGGCAAGCGTGGTGGATTACGGCCTAAGGCCCGTGCCCAGGAGTGGGACGTCAAAAAAGGCTAAATTATTATTATTATTTATGCAGACATTGCTGGTAAACTTAAAAAAGTTATAGCCTTAAAATGACCATTATTTAACAACTAGCTGAGCCCGCGACTTCGTCCGCGTGGAATTTAACTTAACAAAAAAGCCCGCTCCCGCGTTCGGAGCCCGCACGACAGGACCCATTTTTTCATATTTTTTTAAATTTGTTTTTTCTAAAATAAGTAGCCTAAGTGACTGCTTATAACATCAGCTATCTACCAGTGAAAGTCCCGTCAAAATCGGTCCACCCGTTTCGGAGATACTCTTTGATTTCATGTGTTTTTATTGTTTTACGCGGAACCCTAATTGTTTTTCTAAAATTAAAGTAGCCTAAGTTACTCCCTATAACATCAGCTATCTGCCAGTGAAAGTCCCGTCAAAATCGATCCAGCCGTTTCGGAGATTACCCGGAACAAACACACAGACAGACAGACAGACAGACAAAAATTTTATAAATCGCGGATTTGTTATAGGTGTCGTATGTACTTTCATATACATTTAGTGAAAAGGTGTTATTTTGATATTACAAACAGACACTCCAATTTTATTTATTTGTATAGATAGGAGAAGCAAGCTATAGCCAATGACTACAGCTTATATGCGAGCTGGCTCGAAGGAGTACCACACTCTCACAGAAACTCAGCGTAAAGTACGATGAGTGAGAGAGCCGGATGCCCGAACCCCTTCCACTCCCTCTATCCCACTCGCCTTTACGTCGGCAAAGTGCGAGCAACGCCATTTGTATTACAAGCATCTATAGGCTACGGTAACTGCTTAGCATCAGACGGGACGCATGCTTGTCTGCCGATTTTGTTACATAAACAAAAATCTTAAGAAATACAACTACTCTTTATATGGTTATCATCAAAATGGGCTTTATGTTTCAGTAATAAGAGTCAACATAGTTTCTAGCTTGGAGTCGATCTAAAGAATTTCGACGCATGAGTGAACCTGAAAAGGACCAAGTCTAACTAGTTTAGAAATGGAATGTGAAGTCTATCAACTCATTGATTAAGTGGTTTTTCGTTTGATTACCGCCTACAACGATTACTATTGGATTAACGTCGCGATGGATAAGGATTAGCTTGGAACCAATGAACCGTTATTCCGCATCAATATTTACTTTTGTGAACAAATAGAGAAGAGTAGAGTCAATTAAATACACCTTCGCTCTACCATGATCAAATATTTTTTAATAATTAAAAAAAAATTTGACCATCATTGATCATTTCGTACCTAAAGGAATAAAACGATTATAGAAGAAGTTTTTTTTATATATATGACTAGCTGAGCCCGCGACTTCGTCCGCGTGGAATTTAAATTAACAAAAAAGCCCGCTCCCGCGTTCTGAGCCCGAGCGACAGTAGCCTAAGTAACTGCTTATAACATCAGCTATCTACCAGGGAGAGTCCCGTTAAAATCGGTCCAGCCGTTTCGGACATACTCTTTGATTTCATGTGTTTTTATTTTTTTACGCGGAACCCTAATTGTTTTTCTAAAATTAAAGTAGCCTAAGTTACTCCTTATAACATCAGCTATCTGCCAGTGAAAGTCCCGTCAAAATCGGTCCAGCCGTTTCGGAGATTACCCGGAACAAACATACAGACAGACAGACAAAAAAATTTTAAATCGCGTTTTTGCTATAGGTGTCGTATGTACTTTCATATGCATTTAGTGAAAAGGTGTTATTTTGATATTACAAACAGACACTCCAATTTTATTTATTTGTAAGTATAAGTATAGAAAATCTGCGAGCAAGCGTACTATCCGTCTGATGTTAAGCAGCAGCAGATAGATGCTTGCAATACCAAAGGCATTGCTCGCACGTTGTCCGACCTGAAGGGGTGAGATAGAGATTTGAATCCGAGATTCGAAGGGAAGGAGGAAAGGAAGTGGAATTGGCTTCCGGCACTCCATACCAAAAGCAGCTATCATATCGTACGCCGACCTTTTGTGAGAGAGTGGTAAGTATTTAGTTTTTAATGACCTACATAACCTTTGCATTCTGTTTCACCTGAAAAACAATGTTCTATTTCCTGTCGAAAATCTTCCACAATTACAGAAAATCAAAACCGCAACCTTCGTCTGAGGTTAGTGTCCGCAGCTCGCTGGTAGTCCTCAAATCCAGGTCAACACTCGAATAACAATAACTGTGTTGGGTCGGAACAATATAAAAATGCTATAAAATTTATATGGCGCTGTCCAATATATGATGTCACGTAATAACTGACCCCAGCTTCCGATGGAGTCTAGCTTCAGTGACGTGTGGTATAAGGTCGAAGCTGAGAGCGATTTGATACAAAACTGCCATAAAAACTTTGCGATAAAAATTGGCAAACATCAAAGAAGTTATCCACTCCGGGTATTATCTTCCCACGATGACCCAAGACTACGTCACGATTCAGTATTGCCACTCATTGACATCTTCAATACAAATAAGTTCATTCTTAGCTGGCGACGTAGTCTTGGACCGAATCACGTGACCTGGCTGTCACAGGAATAGAATACCTGAGGTCCGTATTAAAAATCAATCTCACACATTTTAGCCTTTATGGCTGCGATTATATAATTTAATATAGGTGTATAGACTGACAAATGTGTCAACTGTGTGTTAAGATATTAAAACAATTTGAACATTTTCATCACATAAACCTTGACTATATTGGGCGCAATCTAGTATCTATAGAGGGTGGCTGTAGCTACTGTTCTACAAAACACTATCATACCTACATGGAATGTAACATAAATTGGGTCCAAATGCGTCATCTCCAAACATTCAAGAAGAAAAGTTGGATTCAACCTCTCGCTAAGTACCTCACTTGCACCTCACCTATTATATTTTAATAATACCGATTAAAAAACTCAATTATACACGACACAACGACATAGACAATACGTATTCATGTATACAGTGACCCGGATATTATACACAAATCCAATATCCATGGAAACCTTGAATACCTTCGAATAATAGAATACAAATCGTTAACAAGCAGTTACCGACATTTAGACAAAATAATTAATTATAATAACATCATTAGTTTATAATCCTCGCTCGACATTCATCATTTTTGGAGGTTCTATGGAGTTTATGGAAATATTATTAGAATATCCAATGGTAATTTATTAGAGACCGTCTGAATGCAGATTCAAGTTTATGCGTGTAAAATGTTTGTATAATATTTATAATAACTTTATACTTACCTACTTCCGATATGACTTAATAAGTAGGTAAGTGGTATTAAGCACATGGATAAATCATTTTGGCACAATTTTCGAAGCGGTTCAAACAAAGAGGAGAAAGCTGCGCGCATGCACGGCACCGCACCCGAGGGGACGGTGTATTTGAGAATGATTAATTACCTTTTAATCGGGACTAAGTTCTTTAGTAAGTTTTTTACAATGTGTATATTAGAATGTTTACAATATTATGTTAATTATAAGATACCTACATCTTTTATTTTCGGGTATGTACCTACGTATTAAAAGTCAGTCTATTTAATTTAATAACCGCCTGGCAAGTTACATTCACTTCATTAATAAGTAATTCTATGAAACATAATGTAATCACAAGATGTAACTCAAAACTTCAGAACAGAATGTCTGTCGCATTCATACTTCTAAAATACTACACTCATTGCGATAAGACCTCGTGACTGGTGCTTTGCTCACATGTGGTATGAACTCGTCCTACGCTGACGCAACTTACTACAGCACTTTTCACTCGATTACGGCATATTATACAAGCGACATTGAAACCAACTTACCGCGTTCAAATTCAAATTCAAAATTCAAAATTGTTTTTATTCATGTAAGCCAACAAAGCATTTATGAATAGTCAGAATCTACCACCGGTTCGGTATGCTGCTTCCACTGAGAAGAGCCGGCAAGAAACTCAATGGTTACTCTTTTCAATGCTAATACCTACTCAACATTAAGTAAAGCTCGCTCGTGAGAGTAAATAAAAGCTAGTAAAATATATATTTTCTTGAATGTCTCATAATTCACTTAGATGTTACTTCGTGGAATTCAGAAAAAAGAATTGGGAGAAAGACCCACCATTCTCTCGGCTTGTCAACCCGAAACAAGTTAAAAGGACCAACAAGTCCGAACGAAATATGTTTCGAATTATTATTTAAGTTCTCTTTGTGCTACGGAAATTGCATATTATTAGGGTACCCGACACTCAGACTCTTGACCAACGGAGTTCGGTCTCGTTTTCCTCTTCTATTATCGACCAACTACTGTGTTTTTTATTTCTGAAATTTGGGGATGTTTTCACAATCGGCGGAAAATTTCTGTCTCGTAAACATCTGTCTCCATCCTTCTTCTAGTAAATATTTAGAAGGAGGTTGGAAGCTGTCGTTTCTGACATTGGAAATTTTCCTTCATTATTGAATAGGTACTTATCTTGAGCTACCAGGTATGCGATAATAATCTATTCGTCCGCGTTGAACCACACCCCTCTTTGGGAGGGTTTAGAATAATGATTCCATAGCGAAAGTGTTTAGTGACAGTACCTACAAGTTGACCCGCGCTAAGACCTCTTTGCGTAAACGAGGTCAAATAATTTCATAATGCGTTGCGGCTCAGTAAGCAAGTATTGCAAGCTAAATGTCTTACGCATAGGTGTCAACATGAACAGGTCGTAATTGTTGAAGCGCTGGGTCCTATTGCCTATGGCTTCATTATCATGGAGAACCTTATTTCATAATCTTCTTATTTTAAAACTAGCTGAGCCCGCGACTTCGTCCGCGTGGAATTTAACTTAACAAAAAAAGCCCGCTCCCGCATTCTGAGCCCGCGCAACAGGACCCATTTTTTTGTTTTTCTAAAATAAAAGTAGCCTAAGTAGTAACTTAAGAAGTAGTAACGAAGCAGTAGCTTATAACATCAGCTATCTACCAGTGAAAGTACCAGTCCCGTCAAAATCGGTCCAGCCGTTTCGGAGATACTCTTTGATTTCATGTGTTTTTATTTTTTTACGCGGAACCCTAATTGTCTTTCTAACATTAAAGTAGCCTAAAATACTCCTTATAACATCAGCTATCTGCCAGTGAAAGTCCCGTCAAAATCGGTCCAGCCGTTTCGGAGATTACCCGGAACAAACACACAGACAGACAGACATTTTTTTTTAAATCGCGTTTTTGCTATAGTTGTCGTATGTACTTTCATATGCATTTAGTGAAAAGGTATTATTTTGATATTACAAACAGACACTACAATTTTATTTATTTGTATAGTTTAGTTCCTGGTTGTAAGAGAGTTCGTCTTTGTTGGGTACTAACTACCACTCAGTAGAAGTAACGGTGAAGCACAGGCGCGGGTACAGGGAGGAGAGGAAGTGGGGTTCTATGGGTGCCATTATTGTTCCCACATCTCGACGATATCCTCTATCCGCGCCTGGTAGAGCATTGATTTATTTATATTACAACAACTAGCTGAGCCCGCGACTTCGTCCGCGTGGAATTTAACTTAACAAAAAAGCCCGCTCCCGCGTTCTGAGCTCACGCGACAGAACCCATTTTTTATTTTTGGGTTTCTAAAATTAAAGTAGCCTAAGTTACTCCTTTTAACATCAGCTATCTGCCAGTGAAAGTCCCGTCAAAATCGGTCCAGCCGTTTCGGAGATTACCCGGAACAAACATACAGACAGACAGACAGACAGACAAAAAAAATTTAAATTGCGTTTTTGCTATAGGTGTCGTATGTACTTTCATATGCATTTAGTGAAAAGGTCTTATTTTGATATTACAAACAGACCATCCAATTTTATTTATTTGTATAGAAGATGTATAGATAATTATAAAAAACCTTATATTTTTTAAACAGTCAAAGAGGAAGTGCTAAAAAGTGTACCAATATTTGATGCAGTATAACAGCTTACTGTGATAATTTAACGTGAGGACTAGTTCCGATGCGTTGACCCAGCTTTAAACCCAAATAACTAAGTAAGAGCTAGCAATCGCAATAGTATTTTCAATTATTCTAAGATTATTAGCACCTACACAGTTTACTGGGATTATGTGTTACGTTAATTTTAATAGCATGTATTTTTCAAAAATTATCGATTCGATCTCGATTAGCGACCGGATTCCTTGCGGACGATGTTGACAGCCGGCTGACCATACAAACATCTAGGTGAAATGTATAAGTGCTTGCGACACGCGGCCTTGCGGGAATTTCGGCGCGAGCGCATGCAATTGCACTTTGGCGCTCACTAGAGATTGACAAAAAACGTATAATAGTGTGATTGTTTCCAGATATTGTACACAATAGGTTACGTGTGGGGCCCGAATTTGTTAAATGTCGCTTCAAATGACGGACGCTTTTGCAGTTTCAAGATAGCTAACCGCTAAGTGGATTCCTCCGTTAATAATATTCGTTCCTATCAGGGGTGCTCTTAGCAACCATAATCAATATATTAATTAAATATATTATTAATCGATATATACGATTACTGAACGATCGATACAAAATTTTCGTTCATTCAGACGATAGTCGACGGCAAAAAAGATGGAATTTAGAGTAGGATTCGACGATACAAATGTCACGATATATCGATTATCGTTTCTAAGAGTAGCACCCCAGAACTTAGAAGATATTGAATCAAAAACTTGCTATGCATGAAAAATTATTAACAGTCAGAGGAAAAGACTCTTTATTTGGAGTCTCTTAGTCCCTTAGTCTCTTTATGTGTGTTATCATTTCAACTCATCTATGACCTTAGGACAGAATATATAATAATACGGTTGTAGGTAATATCTGATGTCCAAAAATTCTAAAACACCAATTCAGTAAGACTAAACACTAAACTAAACATAACACCTAGATTTTCAACGACAAATTAAGTAAGTATTTGATAACACACATCGCTCGTACAAACAGACATGTGATCGGCGTGTGTGTGTTTTGATACCTAGCCTAGGTCAGCTCAGATGCGAGTTTAAACATACTCGACTTTCCATTTCCTTGTTTTGAATATGTATGATTAGTATTCTGATTGCGGTGAAAGAAAACATGATAGCTAAGAAATCCTACCCCGGTATTCACACGCCAAAGATAATAACTATTTACATACAGTTTTACCGAAGGTATTCAGGGGCCGAATACAAATACTCAACTTAAAAGAAGTCAATACTTTTCGGAAGACTAGACTCTTAATATCAGAGCATAGGGTCAAGGCACTTTAGCCTAATTGACGAGCAATTACATGCATGATAAGCAAGCTCGATTCCTCACTCCTCAAGCATTCTGCCAATTTCTGGCTCATTCATAGCTAATGTACATTTTTTTCGAGTTCACACGCGTTTTTGCCGATCAAATTACCTTTAGAATTATCACAGTAGCATTTAAAACCTCTATTTTCATTACAATGAAATAAATTAATCGTTATTGGCTATGATCTAAGTGTCATTAAGGATTAGGTACCCAAGTTTCTATAGAGTTTTAGCTAAAGATATAGTAGATAGGTAGTTGATACTGTTATTGATAGAGTCGTATAAAACGGTCGTAACCGTTGTGATTCGCCAAAGGTTTGCCGATGTTTTACGCAACCCAGCGTCAGATGGCTTAGATGTTTCCCTGTCTCAATTGCAACGGATTATGATATTAATAGGTGAGAAAGGTCAATATTCTGATGTTAAGCAATCATCAGGTACCTAAGTACGGCTTCGAAATGGATGGGCGGACAGTTTGTTACGGAAAGAATTCTCGGTGAGGTGTCGGGTCAGAATAACGTCGCTCCCAGTGTTTCTGTGGATAGCATCTTGATGTTTTAAAATGCGACTATAGGAGTTAAATATGGGATCAAAATTAAACTAAAAATGTTCAGGTTCATTTTAATCCTGTTAGTTAGTATTAATTGTACGGAGTTTAGGTACTTACATAGACGGAGTGTTTTTAATCTTGAAATAAGTACGTATTTGATTCATTTTATTTTTGTTGCTTGTTTCAGCAATTATTCATATTATCTGTTTGTAGTTTTCAGGATTATTTAAGTTTATATTTCAGTCTACCATTTCGTTGAACATCCTAATATAACCTAAAAAATGTAGCGACCAAGTTTAAAAACTGCCAAAGTATTTTATGTCACAATGATAAACTGCTTGTAACATAACCAATAACTCGCATTAATAATGAGTTCAAACACGCTTCAGTAATCAGAAAGGCTTAATCACAATCGTCGGCTTAACCCTCATTAAGAGTATCATGCAGAAAGGATAATCCTATAATCTATTATTGATTGTAATCGTTGCCAAAAATGGTACAACGAGGTGTGTTAGAATTGGCAGTTGCTTGTGAAAGAGATTCAAGGTCATTTCGTCTGGCAATACTGTCATTGGCTTGAACGACACCTTTCCATAACTAAGGGGTAGAACCGGTAGAGGTGCTTTAACGCACCCACATTTAGCCGACATTTTTCCCAATATTATAATTGTTGTACTCGTAGTATATTGTACTAGCTGAGCCCCGCGACTTCATCCGCGTAGTATTGGATTATTGGCTTAAAAAGAATCCTATATGTTAATCCCGGTAATAATCTATCTGTGTTCCAAATTTCATCCAAATCCGTTCAGTAGTTTGTGCGTGAAGGAGTAACAAACATACATACATAAATACATCCACACTCACAAACTTTCGCATTTATAATATTAGTAGGATGTTTCCCAGATGTAGGTACAATACGTAGGTATATATATGGGTCTCAGCTACAAACTAAGTATTTTTACCTACCCAAAAAGATGGTAACCCCAGGTTTGATTGTACCTTCACACTGATTCCTTTAATATATAATCCTTTTTCAAGGGGAGTCGGAATTAGGATAGAAGGAGCGGTTACTACCGGCTCTTTCACTCACCCCACGAAACCACCTATTAGTTACTTGACGCAAATTTACTGTGAGATGTTGGTACTACCCCGATCGAGCCAGCCCTCAAATGAGATGTAATCCATTGGCTACAGCTCGGCTCTACCTACTACCTACCCTAGTCCCGCCACACACTCCCACCACTGTAACTCCTGTAAGCCAGGATCGACAATGGTGACCAATAATGACGTCGAGGTTTGACCCTCAACGAGTCCCGGGGAAAAGTTAAATTGTCTCGAAACCCGCATGAATTTAATCGAAACAAGTAATAGGAGGAGTTGGAAGAAAAAAGTTCCACTTCCCTCCGTTGCAAAGCGGGAGACAAAATAGCTGGTATGGGCTGATTGCATTAGAAACAAGACTGTTACAGCTGATTAAAGACCAGTTGTAAGGCAACACGGATCGTAATATGACAAACTAGCTGGGCCCGCGACTTCGTCCGCGTGGAATTTAATTGACAAAGTTTCATACAAACTTTCATCCCCAATTTTATTCCCTTGGGGGTAGAATTAATCAAAATCCTCCATCTTAGCGGATGCCTACGTCATAACATCTACGTGCATGCCAAATTTCAGCCCGATCCGTCCAGTGGTTTGGGCTGTGCGTTGATTGATCACTATGTCAGTCAGTCAGTCTACCTTTGAGTTATATATATTTAGATTGGACCTAAACTCGTGAGCTGATTATTCTACCTACCCTATTCGCAGCAGACGGACTCCGGCGCACATTACCGTGTCATCTGCCGAGTCAAATTATGGGTCTGATTCGTTACGAAACAGCCTTACCCATTCATAATGAAGGAAAGTTTGTAGATTTAATACAGTTATTACGGTTACGACATCGTGAACTTGCTGTGCAGTCATGGCGGGTTAGTGACGTCATAATTAGGGGTGTTATAGGCCCGTATTAATAAATCGATCTCAAGTCTGAGAACAATCTTGAGTACACTTTTTATATGTCATTTTGTACTGCTATGACATAAAAATAATAAAACTAATATCGCCAGACTGACACATCAACTGTATGGTCTCAAACTAAGCAACGCTTGTACTATGGGCTGGGGGCGATCCTAGTGACACCCACACCAGGGCAAATTACGACAAGGCCATTTCCGAAATTTACCCCAGCGGGAATCGAACGTGCAACCACCATGTGCAGAGAGCCGAGCGGCCTACGCTCGAACCACTGCGCCAAGCGGTCGTCAATAATAATGACACTTCTCAGACTTGAGAGTGATGTGTTAATACGGCCCGTAGACCAGTTTATGCCTTCATAAGATAGTTTTAACCCCACGGGATATTAAGCTACGAGTTTATTGTAATTACTAGCTGAGCCCGCGACTTCGTCCGCGTAGAATTTAACTTAACAAAAAAGCCCGCTCCCGCGTTCCGAGCCCGCGCTACAGGACCCATTTTTTTAATATTGTTTTTCGAAAATAAAAGTAGCCTAAGTTACTGCTTATAACATCAGCTATCTACCAGTGAAAGTCCCGTCAAAATCGGTCCAGCCGTTTCGGAGATTACCCGGAACAAACACACAGACAGACAGACAGACAGACAGACAAAAATTTTTTAAATCGTGTTTTTTCTATAGGTGTCGTATGTAGTTTCATATGCATTCAGTGAAAAGGTGTTATTTTGATATTACAAACAGACACTCCAATTTTATTTATTTGTATAGATTACACCTAACAGTAGAGTTAAATTAGCAAATGTTGTACGCAGTTAACATACTTACTATGAAGGCCAAAAAAGCTTATGCATAGTCAGAATCTACCACCGGGTCGGAATGCTGCTACACAGTAGTATTTTTAAGTCTGTGTGCGAAGAACTTCCACTGAGAAGATCCGGAAGAAACTCAATGGTTACTCGTTGTATTAGAATAAAAATAAATATTCTTAGAAACAGCATCACAGCGTGAGCTGGCAACACCATCGACGCTACAAAAGTACTAGGCTCAAAAGGGCTTGCACCCTGGCCGTTAAACTAACTATAAAAAATGCAATAGTACTAGAAAATAAAACACTAGTACCTAATAAAAAAAAATCTCATTACTTACATCCCTGAGAATTGACCCGAAACCACCCGGTGCATTGAGCCTAGCCGCCTACTCTCAAACAAATTGACAAACCGTCGTTAGAAATGATTCAAATTAGGTAAGTCTCACTCGCGGGCTATGTGTGGTTAACAATATTTTCTAGTTCTTTCAGTCTTTCCAAATAAAAAATATGCTTAATACTGTATTTGGCTAAGTAATATAAATAGTAATAATAACCTTTTGAAGGAGGTTCACTAACTAGGATTGAATACCCTACCTCAATGTTTTTTATTTTGTATATCGTAATTAGGTGCACAAAAATAATAATAATATTTAGCCCTTTTAAAGTCCCACTACTGTGCACGGACCTCTCCACAATGCGAGGGGGATTTAGGCCCTACTCAACCACGCTGGATCAGATCGGATTGGCGGATTTTAAATGTCTTTCAAAAATTGGTTAAATTTTTCTAAGACACATCTAAGGCACATGTATCCTCACGGTGTTTTCCTTCACAATACCTTAATGTAAATAAATTTAAATACTAACTTACTTTTCGACAGATGGTGCCTCGCTACCGGTGACCTCACGAAATAAGCACATCACAGTTTGCCACAAAAAACCAACACCTCATCCTTTGCCACATAATCGATTGATTTCGGAACGAAAAAAAAAACAAAATAATTCGCGCGCAAGCGAACTCTAAATTTGAAATTACCGCAATAAAAACTTTAAATAAAATTGTTATGTAGTTGCGTTCGTGTTTGACACAATTTTTAAGGTAATAAACCGAAATTATGTTTTTTATCTTTGAATAAATGTTTATTTTACTAAAACTGTGTCAGTCGCATGCGGGCGGTGGGTTGCATAACTGGCATAACGCGACGCGTGCTGGCCGACCGAGCGACTCTTATAAACTGAAAGTGCAAGTGGTCTCCGAACCATCCACTCCACCCCAGACGAGCGTCTTGTGGCGAGGGATGTGCAGCAATCCTTGGAATTTGCGGATCATCCGCAAACGGCTGAAACCCACGTAAAATCGGTACCTATCATTATTTGCTTACCGGTAAATATGTAATTAGTCTTTGCCAATTTACAACCCTGACAATTTAGTTTGTTTTTGTATAATTTATCATATTATTATGTACTACTTGAGCGTAATTAGGTGCCTACTTTCTTATCAAACTAACATGTAAGAAAAAGCCTAACAGATTTTTAATATCTACCCGCATTTTTCATTGAATGACTCTATATAGCACTTAAAGCGGGCGTAATCATTTTTTTTGTGTAGAAAAAAAAAACAAAGACTAACCACCGAGACCGATGTCGTTTTGATGACGAGTAAAGAAACACTTGGCACTCACACGCTCAGTAACTCCCTTGGTTGGGAAAACCGGCTTTTATTGCAATTGTATGTATTGGAGATCTGCAAAGCTTGGTACATCACTAGCTGCACTCCGCACAGCGTCGCGGTTAGGTAACCTAACGCAGCGTTATTTCCATTTAATTCCATTTCCATAACATATCCGCCTGTTTTGTTGATTTGTGCGGTGCGCCCTGCTTTTAGAGTTCCGTATGACATCATAGGTACAACAGACTTCTAAAAACTACGTATAGATACCTACCTACCTACATAGCTATCCGAACATCGAAGACGTTGTCCACTCTCCTATGTATAACGATTTTATTGTTGAGACTTTTTTATTTTACAAAGTCGGTTAGCAACCATTCGACCCGACTGATGTTAAGCAGTTACTGTACCCTATAGATGCCGACCTAAAGGGCAGTGGGATAATGGAAGGAGTGTTGGGTGTTGGGCTCTCTCACTCGTACGAAACGCACCTATAATAGCTACTTTACGCCGAACTTTTGTGAGAAGGTTATACTACCCCGGTCAAACCTGCCCGTATATGAGTTGTAGTCTGTTGACTATAGCTTCGCTGACTTGCCTCGACCCCTTACGAACCATCGTTTACTATTAGTTTACCATTCATTCACGGACACTTATGTTTGTACCAACAGATTCAACTCAAGCCTGTCACTAAAATAAAGGTGTTAGTCCAACTTGGATGACCCAGCTCATTAGATAAGTACATTGTAATATTTATAATAGTGCTAGTAATTATTATGTGTATATTATATGTTATTAACAGTCAAGTTCGTAAACCGTTAGAGCTCCGACGACATGGAGAAAGTTAGCCCGAGCGAGGGGGCGAGCTACCGTCATCGTTCTTAAACAGATTAATTTATCTAATCAGGAACAAAGACTACTTACAATATTTTAGTCAGACTACAGACTACACGTAAACACCATATTTCCTGAGTAACCGGCCCTTGAGTAGAGTAGAGTAACCGACCCTAACAAAAACTAAACACACAAGGTCACATTTAAACCTAAAACACATCGGTATTGCACCAGGTGCAAAGATAATAAAGCTACCCAATGATCAGAACCTTAAATTACGGTAGGAAAAACATACAATATGAGGGAGATCAACTGTATAATAAATTGCCTAAAATATAAAGGAATCTACGTCGATTTGTATATTATTACTAGCTGACCCAACAGACGCTGTCCTGTCTTTTAGGGGTATGAAAAATATATGTGACCGTTTCTCAGACCTACCCGATATGCACACAAATTTTCATGAAAATCGATCGAGCCATTTCGGAGGAGTTTGACAACAACCACTGCGACACGAGAATTTTATATATTAGAGAATAGGTACATTTAAAAATTGATTGAAGATGTAGGTACTTATAAGATAAACCTGATTTATGCCATGGTTGTTATTTGCCAACTTTGGGCTTATGTATTATTTAAGTTTCTCATAATTAAGTGAACTTTGTATATTCTTTTTGAGAAATATATTCTTTAAACCGAAACCGAATATTCATCACAACTTTCATTTGACCTTAGAAAACACATTGAATGACCTATAAAACAACATAAATTACATTAATACGTAGCAGCCCCACATAAAAAAATATCTGTGAGAGGAACGGATATGAATGAAGGTACCTACCAAAAATTACAAAACATTGTGTGAACTCATCCCACAGATCTTCCGCTTGCTGTATTGTTGATTCGCCGCGGTTTACACCGCTCTTGTGATCATTCCCACCCGCTCCTAATTAATACACACAGTTTAACGACGACATGCCTCAGACAATCATTTCCAGATAGGGCTGGCAGATCTTTTAGGACAATTGGTGCCTCAAAATAAAACCAAAATGTAATCGTAACATTTTTATTTGTCGGATTGTGTTGACAACAATATCGCTATATTAAACGCAGATAAATAATCTTATTCACAATTATTATACAAAGGGGTTTTGAACGAAACCACGCCTTATCACATTTACTTGACTAGCTTGCACGCGGCTCCGCTTGCGAAATAAAATTGACCTTAGTTAAGGTGGATGCACACATTCGAGGCAGCCATACGCCGCAATGTGAATCGAGAATGTACAGAAATACCGGCATGGTCGAACGAACATGTGACCATCTTTACTTTTCAAAGAACACACAAGACTTGATATAATAACATTTCCTTACACATATTTTAGCACAGTAGATATTTGTCTGAATTTTATCATATTTATGAAATAATACGCATACAAGAAATCGCTGAATTATTTTATTTCACTAAATCACTGGATATGAATTCACAACCTTCCATTGGAAGTCAGGGTATTGGCTTAGTATGCCTTTACCCCCACCAGATTAATAAGGGCGAAAACATACAATGCTGTTTAAATTTAAAGGCGACGGCCAAAGAAGCTCAAAGGGAACAAAAAAACGTGTTTGTGGTTTGTGAACACTAAATAAAATATGTAATGGTTGAACCATCAGGTATTATTAATATTTAGGGATTAAAAGTACGAACTATCCTTTGAAAACAATGTTCTATGAATACTTTTGAAGGGGATAATTGGGAAGTATCGTTAAAGTTATAAAAACACAAAAAAATAAGTAAGATAAAATCAATATAGTCATTGTATAGTTTAGTAGGTCTCCAAAACTAGTTAATTGCTTTTATATTTAGGGTTTTTAGTTCCCGGTTTGTAGTTGATTCATTGGTAAACATCTAGTTCTTATCGATTCTGGGTTTTTTTGTCCTTACATTTTCAGCCGCCTCCTTTTGAACGAAGATTGCATTGATGGATTTACAGCAGATTGAAACTACACATGGCTTGGATTCTTGTAAATGCGAATCTTGAACTGTAGGTAAATTTAAACAAGCGAGCGATCCGCTACCGACGTCTTCCCAGACTTCATTAGAAGCGACTGCTCGAACGAGCGCGAGCTAATTGAGCGTGCTTGCGCGATCGTGGCGAGCGAACCGTTCGCTCGCTTAATTCTTTCTGTTTTAGATTATACAGCTCTTACTAGTAACCGCATTTTTGCGACAAAATTATGAAGATGAAATTTAAGGGTAGTTTAAAATTAGCTTACTATAAAATTCACTACACACATTAAGTATAATTACACATTAATGCCAATCCTGTTGGCACTACTATTAAATAATATATCGTGTAAAGAACACTTCAGACGCAACAGAATGAAATGTCCTAGTCAATGGAAAACAATTCATTTAAAAATATAAATTAAATCATTTTAATATTAGGAACTTTGGTTAAAAAACATGTTATTTTGAATAAGATTTTTTTCAAAATATATAATAATATAAGTATTATAATATCGTACCTACATTTGTATTGTACATATAGCAGGTACAATTGATAAGTACATATGAATAGGTTTTGCTTACAAAAATACCTGGTTTTATAGAAAAATAAATAATTCAAGGTATTTTAGTTTATATGTATTTTGCTTTATGAACGCATCTACTTTGTCGATAAATCTATGTTCCATTAAAATCCTTACCCAAAATTAATATAAATCCACGGCGAAGAAGGGTTTCCTCAAGGCGGATAGGAAAAGACTTTATGTCAAGGATATAAAAGATTAAACATTACATTTTTATTAGTTGAAAAAAGTTCTGTCAAGTTTAATCTGACCTACGGCTGATCTACAAATAGAATCTGATTAAGGTGAAGGCGCCTGTCTAGCCCGCGAAATTCAAAATTTTCGAGTATTTTTATAGTTTATCCAAAATCTGAAAACATTTAAGACAACATTTTGTGATTTGCGAAAAACACAGTATGCAGTGCGTTTATTAATACATTTATTTTACTCTAAATATTATCACGGTGGATATGATACTAGTAAATCACTGAATATACAAAAATTGCCAGATTATCTGGATAGCTGTCGTTCTTGAAATGATTTAGAGTAAGTTGGATATATTAATAAATGCACTGCACACGGCCTTTTTCGCGAATTACAAAATGTGTCTTTTATTATTGTCAGATTTTGAACTTCGCGGGCTAGATGGGCGCTTTAGCCTTAAATATATTATTCATTAGTACGAATTTCTACACTGAATGCTATCCTTTAAAGTTGATTAAATGTCAGGCTTTATTAACCTCTGAGTCGCTTAGTAATAACTATTTGGAAGCTCTAAGTTTGAGTCTCAAACGAACAAACCGCAAAGTACTTTCAGACTGTACGAAGGTTAATTGCGAATGCGTTGAAACAATTTAATAGTTAAGTACTAAAAAACGTACCTGAGGGGAAGGAGGATAAGAATGCATAAATATTTATAAATAATAAAGCTTTTAATATTAGTTAAATACAATACAAGAGAAACAGTCAACTAATTGATATTTTTGACTAGAATTAGAAGTCATTTGTAAGAATTTATAACTCATTTATAATCATATGGCTACACATATTTTTGTGCCATCGCGTCTTATATACATCTACAAAACTACGTAATTAATTATGCGCTTGCGCGATCGTTATATGTTTATAGGAAAAAGTGTTTTAATTGTAAGTCATTAAAGGTTGACCAGACGCATAATTAATTTGGTAACTACAAACAGTAATTTCAACTACTTATAATATTCTATTTTCGTTAATTCATCATAGAATAATAATATTTTGTTAGTAGATTACGTATAACAATTAATTCCTTTTACTAACATTAGTACATTGTATATTTAACATTATAGATTGTCGTTTATACGTTAATTTTGCATTGCAAGCAAGAGTTTGCATTTCGGTTTAGTAACTCAAATTGTTTAAAAAAAAAAACAAATTCTCGAATAAGGAACACTATCGTAAGTCTCGATATTGTTGAGCATTATATCGAGTCGATAAAATGCTGTCGTCAACGCGAGTATATCGATAAAAGGACGGTCAAGTTCACGTCCACAAAAAGGGTCAAATTCGTTCGACATTATCAATGTCTTAATGTGCGTTAATATTTATAACTATATACATTGTCTAAATATATATTTTGTCTTCTCTACAATCGTCTCAGACGATAGCGACAAAACATAACAGCTTAGACATATCTGCCACGGATAGGCACCTAGCGATGTTCGTCCTAATCTTATAAACTAATTATATTTTTATTATCACAATACGTCGTCACCTACGATTCGAATGGCAAAATCGATAAATCGATTCCAATTAGTCGATTTACCGCATCACTATTCCTACATTAGTAATATTTGAGCCATGTATGGGACAATATCGTCTGAACACATTTTTAAGCCCTGCGTCTTATTGTATGTGTATTTGAAGAATTTCGTTAAGACGAAGTGGATTAGGAAATAATTAAAGTCGGACAGTACAGCACAGTAGCATGTCAGTTCTAACAATAATAGTGCATTATTATGTTTTAATACGTAGAAAATCTTGGTATTCACAATTGACGGAAAGTTTCCGATGTCGAAAACGCCAGCATCACTATTTTCCAAATGAATTAGAAGAAGGATGCAAGCTTTTGTTTCCGACACGGGAACTTTCCGAGGATTGTGAACAGCAAGTTTTACCTATTAAAACATAGGTACAGTTACTCTATAGGAAAAGTGTCAAAACTGAGGTATCGCGAATCCAGTGAGATGCCAGCGGATAACCCTTCCAATGGTCCCACCTCCAAACGCCCTCTGCTCCAAGTGTCGCAATATTTCGGAAGTATGACATTTTTTTGTGCCTAACAGTAACGTTTTTTTACTATAATCGATACATAAAACAGATAGTCTATGACATAAATCGATCCATGAAGCCCTATCCCTTATCGCTGACCCTTTACCAAATTTGGAAAATAAACAACCATATGTCCACCCGTAGGTGAACGCGACTCTTGGGTCCGTATTGCTAAATCAATCTCAAGTCTGAGGAGAGGTCCTTTTGACATCGCGTACGCATTTCGTACTGGTATGACATAAAAAGGACATTTTCTTGACCCCACTCAGACTTGAGATCCATTCGCGTCTTATATCCATCTCTATATAGGGGAACGCGACACTTGCGAGCATTCAAATCTTATACACCGACGGAGGTGGTCACGACACTCTAGTGGTTAGCAGAGCTGGGTCCCCCGTCCCTGGTGGCACGTGTGGCTAGGGGTTAGCAGAGCTGGGTACCCGGTAGCACGTGTGGCTAGGGGTTAGCAGAGCTGGGTCCCCGGTAGCACGTGTGGCTAGGGGTTAGCAGAGCTGGGTCCCCGGTAGCACGTGTGGCTAGGGGTTAGCAGAGCTGGGTCCCCGGTAGCACGTGTGGCTAGGGGTTAGCAGAGCTGGGTCCCCGGTAGCACGTGTGGCTAGGGGTTAGCAGAGCTGGGTCCCCGGTAGCGTCGTGGTCTAGTTGGCGGGGCTGACGCCGTGCATGGCGAGGAAGGCGTGCAGGTCGCGCGGCACCAGGCGCGGCCGGTAGGTGGCGCCGTGCGCGGCCAGCGCCGCCGCCGCCAGGCACGCCAGCCGCGGCCGCAGCGCCGCGCGCACCACGCCCTCCGCCGGACCTGCCGGGGGAAGGGGGGGAGAGTGTTAGGCTTGTATTAAGGAAGCCATCTCAAGTCTAAGAGTCATCTTGAGTACGTGTTCGACGAGTTATTTTGTGAATGAGATTTTCAAGATCGCTTTCAGACTTGAGATCGATTTACTAACACAGGCCTAGGGAACATAATCTCTCTCCCTCTCTCTAGTTTTCACGTAATTATATAGTACTTAATTCATAAATACGGTTCTCAATCATTTTTTGCAATCGCTGCGCGCCATATTTTAATATAACTCGAAAACGCGCGAGATTTCCCTAGAGGATATTGACTACGTGACCAAAACCTTAGCCCCCCTGTCCAAGTGACCAGGCGTGATATTTTGAAGAAATGAACAAGTTACGTAGTAATAATAAAAATAATAATATCGCCAGAATGTCACACCTATTGGTGTCACACCGTAAAATATACTGGGGGTTATCCCGGCGACACCCAGACCAGGGCAAATTACAAAAATGCCATTTGCCCCGGCGGGAATCGAACCCGCAACTACCATGGCAGTGCGCCGAGCGGCCTACGCTCGAACCACTGCGCCAAGCGGTCGACAAAAGTAGTCATAGGATAGGTACGTTTCCCTAGATGTGTTATTGTGGCGACATGTTTGATTTGATGGTCCCTTGGCGCAGTGGTTAAAGCGTTGGCCGCTCGGTTCACTGCACATGGTGGTTTCGAGTTCTATTCCCGACGGGCCTAATTTCGGAAATGGCCTTTTCGTAATTTACCCTGGTCTAGGTGTCACTAGGATCGCCCCCAGTCCATTGTACGGTACCCATGGTACAAGCGTTGCTTAGTTTGGGGCCATGCAGTTGGTGTTTCAGTCTGGCTATATGTATTTACTAGTTTCTGTCCGCGACTTCGTCCGCGTAGACTTAAGTAAAGTATTCTATGTGTGAATCCAGGTTATAAACTATCTGAGTTCCAGATTTCATCCAAATCCGTTCAGTAGTTTTTGCGTGAAAGAGTTATAAACATACATCCACACTCACAAACTTTCTCATTTATAATATTAGTAGGATTAATGTGAGCCGGCGCTGACCTCCCATGGCGGCCACCAGCGGCGTGATCCCGTCGGCGTCCATGGCGTCCACGTGCGCGCCGCGCGCCAGCAGCTCGTACACCACGCTGCACAGCGCGTCGCCCCACTGCTCCCGCTCGTCTGGCACACACAACTGACGGTTTTATTGAAGCGACGCTTATATACGGACGCTTTTATTGAAGCGACGCATCTATTCTGAAGCTTTTATTGTAGCGACGCTTCTATAAGCAATCTCAAAAGGCAACACACTGGAGCTATTATATTATTTTATCTACTACCCTTTGTAATTATTGATTATAATTTAAGAAACTGGCTATAAAAAATACATATAACATAATGTAAAAAGACAAGCCCGCTGAGTTTCTTGCCGCCTCTTCTCAGTCGAGGTCGCGTTCCGATCCGGTTGTAGATGTAAGAAAAAAAATTAAAATTCACAATTTGTGAGTGCTCCCTTAGGCGTATATCGTCTGAACGAAGGATTATTTCAGTATCTAGTGTTCAGTAATCGACACGACAAATGTTACGCACCATATATCGATTTATCGTTGGTAAGAGTAGCACCCCTGTACCTGTACCTGTAGAATTATATTAGGGCTGCCCCACACTCTGCAGACAAAGGGTGCGTATATTTCCGAGGTGAGGCAGGTTAGATAGTTACCGGGCACGAGCTGGAAGGAGATGAGCGCGACGTGCAGCGCGGTCCGGCGCGAGTCGTCGGCCGCGTCCACCGCCGCGCCGCACTGCAGCAGCAGCCGCGTCGTGCGCGTGCACGGGAACCTCCACACAAACTCATATATATCAACCATTTATTATTATTTGACAACCGCTTGGCGCAGTGGTTCCAGCGTAGACCGCTCGGATCACTCCACCGGATGGTTGCGGGCTCGATTTCCGCCGGGGTAAGTTTCGGAAATAGCCTTTACGTAGTTTACCTACGTCTGGGTGTCACTGGGATCGCCCCCACTCCATTGTACAGTACCCATAGTACAAGAGTCTCTTAGTTTGGGACCATACAGTTAGAGTGTGTTAGTCTGCCGACAGTGCCTTAACTAGGGCTGTGCCAGCAGTGCCCAAGTACATGTCGCAGACTATGGAGGGGCGCAGAAACAACTAGACCTACCAGGACCAAGTTTTCAAGGGAGCAGTTTTGGAGCTCGCTCCAGACGCATAAAAGGCTACTTATGAAGCTGTCTGGCGATTTTTATTTATTCATCTCTGCTGGGTACTCACTGGCACACGTCGCTGGTGTGGAAGTCGTCGACGGGCGTGCGTCGGTCGGCCGCCAGGTGCAGCAGCGTCTGCCCGCTGCGCAGCTGCGCGCCGCGCAGACGGAATATCGCGCGCCGCACGCTACTCGACGTGTCCTGACCAAACAAACTTTCACTCAAACTCCGGATCTTCTCAGTCGAGGTCGCGAAATCCTCGGAAATCCGGTTGTAAACTTCAGAAGATTTAAAATTGACAATTTGTAAGTAAACCCCTGGTAGGTCTTAACAAGATAAACGATTACCCCCTAATGATTAATAAGGGGGTAATCGTTTATTTTGTAAAGTCCTACCAGGGGGGCACTTACAAATCGTCAATTTTACATCTTTTCCTGGAATCTACAACCGGATTACCGAGGATTTCGCGACCTCGATTGAAAAGATCCGGCAAGAAATTCAGCGGGCTCTTTGACTTTTTAATTATTTTTTTAAACCTCCTGTTGCTTATCCTACTAATATTATAAATGCAAAAGTTTGTGAGTGTGGATGTATGTATGTATGTATGTTTGTTACTCCTTCACGCAAAAACTACTGAACGGATTTGGATGAAATTTGGAACACAGATAGATTATAACCGGGATTAACATATAGGATACTTTTTGACCCGATAATCCCGAAATTTTTGCTAAGTTAAAATACTACGCGGATGAAGTCGCGGGGCACAGCTAGTAACTAATAAGAACAAAGAGTAGAATAGCTCCAGTGTGTTGCCTGTATACACTTACTTAATATTTAAGGTGATAGAGCCACACTGTAGCATGCAATTATCTGCATAAGCCAGTTTTGACGGGTTTTCCTGTAGGAAAACTGTCAAAGTGACGTATTCAGATACGCGATACGTCAGTTTTGATGTATTGCGAGTAGAGTGCCAGTCGATCGTGATGCCAGCGGTTAACAGATTTGGGCCCCTGGGAGTTTGTTAGTGTTTAACCAAAAATAACCCTGGATTTTATTTTTAATAATCCTATATGTATATAAAATTCTCGTGTCACAATGTTAGTTACCATATGCATTAACCTACATTGTTCTCACACCTCTAATTATACCTATTGTAAACGCAAACATAATTTAATTTGCAAAAAGAGAAAAAAAAATGTATCCATGGAGTTTCTTGCATGTTCTTCTCCATAGGATTTAGTTTTGGAACATGCACCTAGCTCTTGACTTTAAGTGCCAATTAATCTGGCCTATTTGAAATAAAAATATTTGACTTCATACTCCTCCGAAACGGCTTGACCGATTTTTATGAAACTTTATATGCATATTCAGTGGGTCTGAGAATCGGCTACTATCTATTGTTCATACCCCTAAAAGACAGGACAATGTCTGCCGGGTCAGCTAGTAATGTGTAATGGCGTCTCACCTCGCAGTTGCCGTCGTTCTCCAGCAGCCTGGCGGCGACGGCGACCAGGTAGAGCGCGGTGCGCACGTTACCCTCGTACTCGTCCTGCAATATGAACGCGCGCACCAAACTCTACGCGTCAATACGTGTAGAGAGCCTCTTTGCCAAACGGTGATGGTGTTAGTGTGTGTGCGTGACCTCCGATTATGTCTGTCCCTGACGTATCCGCACGTATCGAGCGAATATTATACTTAGGCGTTAATAAAGTCCATTTTAGAATATATATACGCGAGAGAACAATCTTTTTTGAAGTTAATTCGGTAACTTAATTTTAACACTGGGCTACTTTCCATTCAACAATATCATAGTGTTTTATTTTCATAATTATTTCACCAGAATGCATTTTTTATGCCAGTTATTAATAAGTGATTAATTTTAACACGATTAATGTGTCCAAATTTATTTGAATAAAATTTAAGCCTGTCACCAGGAATTCAAGTAATCTTTATTTACTTAATACGTGCAAATAAATCATAACGGCTTGACAACTTGTCGCTTTGGTAACGGCGACAAGCAACTAATTTGCGACACTGTCTATTAGCGCATGCGTCGCTATTGTATTTACTTCGCTTGTCGCAGTAGCTTGTCGCTGTAGCTTAGATGACAAGCAGCTAAGCCATGAAGATTGAACGTCGTTCAAAGAGAACTGGCTAAATGTCCTTCACACAATTTAATTTCACAGATTTGGTATTTTCGTTCGAGACCATAATTGTGATTGTGCTTTAAAGAAACCATGCTAGTTCTCGCTGAGCGAACTGTAACTTCCAATCATATAGGGGACGGTAAATATCTAATTATCAAAATCGGCCCATAAATATGATATGTACACCATAATTTTGTAATGTTTCTAGTCTACAATACATTACGTTGGTAAGAATATTTGCCGCATATTGCCACAACTATGAGTTCATACGATCAATGAACTATATTTTGAATTTACTGATATTGAAAAAAATTTTTATTTTTTTTTAATCTTGACAAACAAAATGAAATATCAACGCTACACTCACATCATTTTGGTTATTATTATGCAAATAATCCACCAAAACCACAGAAAATAAATTTTTTTTTGGCATCAAAAATGGGTGCTGGTTGAACTAAAGACATAAGATACTCTATGCATCTCATTCTCTCTAACACAAAGGTATATGCTTGTATCTTGTTTTCGCAGGGTCAATATGTTCACAATAACAATAATGACCAATGACCAATATTTTTGTCTTTCTCAATGTCAATGTCAGAGCTACTAAATTATTTCATTTTAGATTTCATTATTTAAATCTGGACTATGGGGGGCACGGTTTAAATCATTAGAATCGATATCGAAAATGTATTCGGAAACTTTAAACGTCTGTATACTAGCCATCCACAAAGTTATCGTAAGACATTTTCGATTGTAAACATACAATAGTACATTGTTACACAAGGGGCGAATGTAATGAAAATATTCTTTCATTACTCATACTAAAACGAAAACGAAAGTAGGTCTGAAGTTGCTTGAGGAGCGGGTTGAAAGTAATCCCTTTCCGCCCTAGGGAGAATCGCTATCAACTGACAGCTGTCAAATTATTAAAAGGAAATTAGTTCTATTTTGAAAATTGTATTAAACCAGGCCAACGAAAAAAAAAAAAATGGGCGGCAAATGCCAATCCGACCTTCATTCGTTTTTTCGAGTTGTAGAGACTTCCTTATATTATTTCTTTAGCTAATTCCTGTTCTTATTTTTACTTTCCTTGTATTCGTAATGAAAAGCATAGTATTTACCTCGGGTGAATGACCTTCACCCCTTGGGTAACAATGTACTATTACGAATAAATTAAAAAATGGCCAAAAAACACACGTTCGAAGTATGCGAATCCATTTCCGATATCGATTTGCATGAACAATGAACTAACCTAACCTACTTGATCGTACGAACTCATATAGTGGGCACATATAATTTCGCATGTCATATGAAATGGTACATGAGGTGGATAAAGTGTGTTAGCTACATACTACTAGAGATTCCGGGTCGTGGTTGCTCTGCGGCTTCTCCAGCCTCTTCATGCCTCGCCTTAGCTCTTCAGCGCACGCTTCCAGTACGAAGCAAACCTAGAAAAAGTTTCTAAAGCTTAAACGACGTCGCTTAAATGGACTGGGCTGGTGTTACCTGTCACTTCACTTCTGTCAGGGTCAATAAAAAAATAATATAGCGACGTCACTTTACTTGAAATTGTCTCCCATCGTATTTTATGAGAGGCTGTCAAAACTGGCAATTGGCATATCTGTGCGCTCCACAGTGGCGCCGCCCTGGTGGCTAAAAAAACCATGGATGGTGCAGACATGTAGGTATATTGCAATAGCTTACCTGACCAAGAGGCAGTTCAATTCCGATGTGTATCATTTGTGAGAACACTTGAGCAAATCTGAGCAGATCTTTCACCACCGACACCTTAAACAAAATGCAACATAAAATATCCTCCACAATGAGAGGTTAAGAAACCGCTGTTCAGTATTGTATCAGGCGAACACTTGAATAGTTTTTTCTTGTGAATGCTGCGGTTGGATACAGCGGGCATCCTCGCGAGGCGGTACACATGTCGCGCGGGAACGTAAGGTATACAGCGCGAACGTTTATCTCGGGCGAGGCAAATCATACTAAGCGACGCAAAACTGCCTCGCGCGGCTGTGCGGTATAATGTAGACACACAGAAAGGCTGTAAACGTATTAATTGTCATTTGTCATTATTATTAGTACTGGTATTCCCGTTATAATGTTACGAAATACGACCATAATTCATTTAGATTTTAATTTTAAACGTCATTAAGCTTTTATTGTCAAAGACTTTTCGATACTGGCACGCAGAATGCGCTATAGAAGTCCCGCCTTCCAAAAACTGTCACCGTTTGTCAGTCAGACAATCAGTCGGTGTGGAGGTTACAAATGTGTGTGTCTCAATTCAAGGTATTTCTAAGTATTATAATATAATAACTCTAAATTGAAAATTTAAAAACCCCCGATGCGACGACTTTTTCATCAAATGTATACAATAATCAACAGAAACTCTGCGTAAAAGTATGAGTCATTATTTTGTTATGACATTATAATAATTGACATTAGAATAGACAACGAATCTAAATATTGATGCCACGGAGGTTTAATTCCTAGTAAAATATTATCAATTATGATTCAATTTCATGTAATAACTCTGGTTGAGGTGGATGGGAGCAGCCCAGGGTAAGAATTTTCAATAACGCTAAAATTATTTTAAATTAGATTTGTTTTTTTATATTTTTTCTCAATGGCGGAGCAGCGCCCTCTAGAATTATTATAACGTAATATTACATGACCATTAACAAAACAAACAAAGCTTAACGCATGCGCGTATCCCTCATTTGACACGTGACTTATGGAACGTCTTTAGTTCATACACAAATCTCATATAAAAATTGATAAAATAAATTTTTTTTCCAGAATCAGGGAAACTTTTCATATTTATAATATTGTAAAAAGCCAGTTCAGACAATTACGATGATTTAAAAATATAATAAATCGAAATCCAATAATCTCAAATTTCGATTGGATTCGAGCCGTGGAAGTTGGTTTTGGCCGTGAATGTGGCTTTTTAACCTACAAAAGAGCTGATGATCTTCAAACGGCTGAACCGATTTTCATGAAACATAGCTAAGGACACTCTCGATCAGAATACCTATCTAACAAAAGAAACACAATTGAAATCGGTTCATCAGCTTGGGCGCTACATTGCCACAGACAGACACACAGATACACAGATACACAGATACACAGACACACAGATACACAGATACACAGATACACATGTTAAACTTATAACACCCCTCTTTTTTCGTCGGGGGTTAAAAATATTAGCATTCTGCACTCCTCTATATAAACTATAAGTGTGCCAAATTTCATACTCCTCTATCTGCGCAATTTTCTTAAAAAGTGGTACCAAGTTTTTCCTTCACGTATTAATATATAGATGGGGTGCGGCATTTTAGTGTACAGTGGCCAGTGTCTGGTACCTGGTTGTGCTGTCGCAGCGCGAGCGCGTGGCGCCAGAGCGCGAGGCAGCGGTCGAAGCGCGCCTCGTCCGCGAACACAGCGCCGCGGAACACGATGGGGTGCGGCAGTATAGTGTACAGTGGCCAGTGTCTGGTACCTGGTTGTGCTGTCGCAGCGCGAGCGCGTGGCGCCAGAGCGCGAGGCAGCGGTCGAAGCGCGCCTCGTCCGCGAACACAGCGCCGCGGAACACGATGGGGTGCGGCAGTATAGTGTACAGTGGCCAGTGTCTGGTACCTGGTTGTGCTGTCGCAGCGCGAGCGCGTGGCGCCAGAGCGCGAGGCAGCGGTCGAAGCGCGCCTCGTCCGCGAACACAGCGCCGCGGAACACGATGGGGTGCGGCAGTATAGTGTACAGTGGCCAGTGTCTGGTACCTGGTTGTGCTGTCGCAGCGCGAGCGCGTGGCGCCAGAGCGCGAGGCAGCGGTCGAAGCGCGCCTCGTCCGCGAACACAGCGCCGCGGAACACGATGGGGTGCGGCAGTATAGTGTACAGTGGCCAGTGTCTGGTACCTGGTTGTGCTGTCGCAGCGCGAGCGCGTGGCGCCAGAGCGCGAGGCAGCGGTCGAAGCGCGCCTCGTCCGCGAACACAGCGCCGCGGAACACGATGGGGTGCGGCAGTATAGTGTACAGTGGCCAGTGTCTGGTACCTGGTTGTGCTGTCGCAGCGCGAGCGCGTGGCGCCAGAGCGCGAGGCAGCGGTCGAAGCGCGCCTCGTCCGCGAACACAGCGCCGCGGAACACGATGGGGTGCGGCAGTATAGTGTACAGTGGCCAGTGTCTGGTACCTGGTTGTGCTGTCGCAGCGCGAGCGCGTGGCGCCAGAGCGCGAGGCAGCGGTCGAAGCGCGCCTCGTCCGCGAACACAGCGCCGCGGAACACGATGGGGTGCGGCAGTATAGTGTACAGTGGCCAGTGTCTGGTACCTGGTTGTGCTGTCGCAGCGCGAGCGCGTGGCGCCAGAGCGCGAGGCAGCGGTCGAAGCGCGCCTCGTCCGCGAACACAGCGCCGCGGAACACGATGGGGTGCGGCAGTATAGTGTACAGTGGCCAGTGTCTGGTACCTGGTTGTGCTGTCGCAGCGCGAGCGCGTGGCGCCAGAGCGCGAGGCAGCGGTCGAAGCGCGCCTCGTCCGCGAACACAGCGCCGCGGAACACGATGGGGTGCGGCAGTATAGTGTACAGTGGCCAGTGTCTGGTACCTGGTTGTGCTGTCGCAGCGCGAGCGCGTGGCGCCAGAGCGCGAGGCAGCGGTCGAAGCGCGCCTCGTCCGCGAACACAGCGCCGCGGAACACGATGGGGTGCGGCAGTATAGTGTACAGTGGCCAGTGTCTGGTACCTGGTTGTGCTGTCGCAGCGCGAGCGCGTGGCGCCAGAGCGCGAGGCAGCGGTCGAAGCGCGCCTCGTCCGCGAACACAGCGCCGCGGAACACGATGGGGTGCGGCAGTATAGTGTACAGTGGCCAGTGTCTGGTACCTGGTTGTGCTGTCGCAGCGCGAGCGCGTGGCGCCAGAGCGCGAGGCAGCGGTCGAAGCGCGCCTCGTCCGCGAACACAGCGCCGCGGAACACGATGGGGTGCGGCAGTATAGTGTACAGTGGCCAGTGTCTGGTACCTGGTTGTGCTGTCGCAGCGCGAGCGCGTGGCGCCAGAGCGCGAGGCAGCGGTCGAAGCGCGCCTCGTCCGCGAACACAGCGCCGCGGAACACGATGGGGTGCGGCAGTATAGTGTACAGTGGCCAGTGTCTGGTACCTGGTTGTGCTGTCGCAGCGCGAGCGCGTGGCGCCAGAGCGCGAGGCAGCGGTCGAAGCGCGCCTCGTCCGCGAACACAGCGCCGCGGAACACGATGGGGTGCGGCAGCATAGTGTACAGTGGCCAGTGTCTGGTACCTGGTTGTGCTGTCGCAGCGCGAGCGCGTGGCGCCAGAGCGCGAGGCAGCGGTCGAAGCGCGCCTCGTCCGCGAACACAGCGCCGCGGAACACGATGGGGTGCGGCAGCTCGGCGCAGCGCCGCCCCAGCACGCGCTCGCGCACCGCCAGCCCCTCCATGTGCAGCGCGTGCGCGTTGCCGTGCAGCCGCTCCACCTCCTGCGAGACACCGTGCGGGCGACGGGCCAGCTTAGCGACACGCCTTCATCGTGGCGGTTAGGCAACACGCCCGAATCGAGGTCTTTCAACGTCACGCCCTAATCATGGCGGTTAAGCGACACGCCCAAATCGTGGCGGTTAGGCGACACGCCCAAATAGTAGCAGTTAAACGACACGCCCCAATCGTGGCGGTTAAACTAGACTCCCAGATCGTGCCCGTTAGGCAACACGCCCAAATTCGTGGCGGTTAAACGTCACGCCCACATCGTGGCGGTTAGGCGACACGCCGAAATCGCGGCAGTTATACGACACGCCCCAATTGTGGCGGTTAAGTGACACTCCCAAATCGTGTCAGTCCATTATCTACAGTACAAGCGTTGCTTACTTTGGGACCATACAGTTGCATGTGTTATAACGGGCGATATTTTTTTATTATTTATTTCCAATTCTTACCTCCACTGTGGTGCTCTCCTTCCAATTATCATAGGCCGGTATAGGATCCGCCGGTTTCTTGAGCTGTAGACCATACCGTGTGTCGTAACGCATCGTCATAGCTCTGTGTAGGTATTGGTACGCCATCTGCAGGAGAACAATGGCAGTAAATAATTATGTAATTATATAGGGCGTCAAAAAGTGTGAAATTATACTCGGGGCCCCCGAGTATTATTTCTAACTTTTGTAACACCCCGTATATACCATGATGTGTTCTAACTCGAAACTAAAATTAATCTCGTTTATTTTGTTTACGCCTAAGGGAACATCTACAAATTGTCATTTGTAAATGATTCACTTTAGTTCACAACCGGATTGTTACACGACAAGCCCGCTGAATTTCTTGCCGGATATTTTCAGTCGAGGTCGCGCTCCAATCCGGTTATATTTATAAGAGATATATGTAAAAAAATTACAATTTGTTAGTGCGCCAGTAGGCCTAAACAAAATATACGCTTTGACTTTGAACATAACATATACAGTTGCACAGAACCATATTATACAGATTGAAACAGAAAAGCAATACTTTTTTTTTTCAAAACTTAACTTTGTAATTCTTAAACTATCACCTTTGGAGGAAACTTGAGAAACAAAAGGTGTTACAGCGATACAGCTGTTGACAGATTTCACAAGTCTACAAAACCCACAAGCCGATAGTTTTAGATTGACAAAGTAAAGTTGCAAAAAAAATAGTATACCCTTTTTGTTTCACCTAGTATAACTAATTGCCTAGTATAAATAGTTACCCGTAAGCAGTAGTACTCCTTGTCGTTGGCGAAGGACGCGCCGAGCAGCTCGAAGGCCTCGATGGCCTGCGCGCGCGTCACCTCCGCGCGCGCCGCCAGGATCTCCACCACCGACGCGCGCGCGCGCTCCGCCGCCGACTGCAGCGGGCTCATGCCTGCGCCACACACAACCCACTCACTAGTCATGCAACATTTCACACGTCACACGTGAAATAATAGTTCGAGGGACAAAGTAAGTCATTCACCCGAGATAAACACTGTGCTTTTCATTACGAATACAAGGAAAGTAAAAATAAAAACAGGAATTAGCTAAAGAAATAATACAAGGAAGTATGAACAATACTCCACAACTCGAAAAAACTAAAGACGGTCGGATTGCCATTTGCCGCCTATTTTGTTTTTTTTCCGTTGGCTTGGTTCAATAGAAATGTCAAAATAGAACTAATTTATTTTTTATAATTTGACAGCTGTCAGTTGAAAGCGATTGTCCCTAGGGCGGAAAAGTATTACTTTCTACCCGCTCCTCTGGCAAGTTCAGACCTACTTTCCGAATATGAGTAATGAAAATTCATATTTCAAAGGTTTTCATAAATAGCACTTGCCACCGACTTAGGTAGAAACTGTTAAAAATCATTGCTATTAAATCACAAAGCGTTCGGTACTGTCACGGTTTTTATGATACATCATCGACCAGTGACTTCATGGGATTACGTGTCATAGTGAAAATTCACTATGAACAAAATCATTAACTGTGAAAAATCACCAGTGAAATAAGAGATAATAAGAATCTAGAGAAGTAGAGAATAGAGGCATTCCTATGCTGTGGACACAATGTGATTGACTGATTTCTGCAGAATCGAGATCTATGACCACATCTTAATGATATGGTTATGAAAAATTGTACTCTTAAATCTGAATGAGGCTCTTTTTTGTTTACTTAAATTCACATAAACTTATAACACGTTGTATAGAAGAACGACTCACCATTCTCATTGGTCAATATTTTGGCGTTATGATCGAGTAGTGCGCATACGACGGCGGCGTGGCCACACTCGGCCGCGAAATGTAACGCTGTCGCACCGCATAACGCACGTTCGTCTGCCCTCGCACCACTGTCTAGCAAGAATTGTACCTGACACAACAAACACAAACAAATTACAAAATTATTGAAATAAAACTATTTTACGGATTTTATCGCGTTTATTTAGTACTAGCTGAGCCCGCGACTTCGTCCGCGTGGAATTTAACTTAACAAAAAAGCCCGCTCCCGTGTTTTGAGCCCGCGCGACAGGACCCATTTTTTTAATTTTGTTTTTCTAAAATAAAAGTAGTCTAAGTTACTGCTTATAACAACAGCTATCTACCAGTGAAAGTCCCGTCTAAATCGGTCCAGCCGTTTCGGAGATTACCCGGAACAAACATACAGACAGACAGACAGGCAGACAAAAATTTTTTAATCGCGTTTTTGTTATAGGTGTCGTATGTACTTTCATATGCATTTAGTGAAATGGTGTTATTTTGATATTACAAACAGACACTCCAATTTTATTTATTTGTATACTAGATGTTATTTTCCCGACGTTTCGGCCGCTTGCTACCACCCACTTGGGATCCAGTAATTAATATAATTAAATCCAAAACCAAGTGTACCATTGCAAGACATCGAGACACCGTGAGCACTTTCTGGATGGATCGGACCGCAAACAACAACTAAATATGAGGGTACCCAGTTATTAACTATGACATCAGGACGTCTAATACCTCAGTCCCCCCGTTGTTGCTGTAAAGCAGCCGAAACGTTGGGAACATAAAAAAGTAAATAAACGCGATAAAATCCGTAGAATAGTTTTATTTCAATGTGTAGTATTCGCGTAAATATAAGAAAACAAAATACAAAATTAAATTTTAATTAATAAAGATCACTAGCGATGTATATGTATCACATTACTAGTAAGTATTCCCTTTAGCCCATCCAACTAAGCTAATGCTTGTGTTAGGAGTGGGCTCACGTCAATAGGTTTAACGGCCAGGGTGGGGATCGAACCCGGAACCTCTCAGCTACGAGGACGGCTCCTCTAACCACTCGGCTATTGACGCTTAATATACTTATATTCATTTAGGAGCACTGATAGCCGCTTGGTTAAACACGCGTCTTGCACCTCTGGGTTTTTCGAAATCTATTTGCGAATCATAATTTCTATATGATTATCACTTGCTTACGGTGAAGGAAAACATCGTGAGGAAACCTGCATGTCTTACAAGATCTAACTAATTTTCGAAAGACTTGTGAAATCCGCCAACCCGCACTGGGCACGTGGTGGATTGCGGCCTGAATCCCCTCGTAGTGAGTGGAGGCCCGTGCCCAGGAGTGGGACGTCAAAAGGGCTAAATTATTATAATTATTTATTATATCATGTAGACCGACAAAGCCGATTTTATTTTCAGGATGTCGACAACAGCGTCAACTACCGGGACCAACAAAAGCTAAGAACAATCCAGGTGACAAAAAAAAACTTCAAAATCGGTTAAGCCGTTTAAGAGATGAATTACGAACACAGGCACACCGAAACTCGGAACTCTATTAATAAAAATGTACCTCCTAAAAATAGGACGAGTCAATGCAACGATTGACCTGTGTCATCTGTGTGTATAACAAGACGGTATATGGTGATGTCTTGTTTATGGAATGACAGCGCGCAATGAAACGCGCGCGGCATTTTACGATCGTTCTGATTTATCGCAGAACGTACCTATTAATTGTAGAATAACTTTGTATGTAACGATATCCTACTAATATTATAAACGCGAAAGTTTGTGAGTGTGGATGTATGTATGTTTGTTACTCCTTCACGCAAAAACTACTGAACGGATTTAGATGAAATTTGGAACACAGATAGTTTATAACCGGGATTAACATATAGGATACTTTTTATCCCGATAATCTCGAAATTTTTGTTTAGTTAAATACTACGCGGGCGAAGTCGCGGGCATAAACTAGTTAGAACTAATTTAAAGGCATGGATGTATACAATCCCAAAAAGTACCGTAACCAAATGATAAAATAATTATTGAAATTATGATTCGCACATACATTTCGAAAAACCCAGGACCTGGTGCCCGCATCACGCGTGCTTAACCAATCGGCTATCACTGCTTGAGGCCTTACCTATCATACTAATATTATAAAGAGGAAAACTTTGTTTGTTTGATTGTAATGAATAGGCTCCGAAACTACTGAACCGATTTGAAAAATTCTTTCACTGAGTGTTGGGAAGATACACTATCCCCGGGTGACATAGGCTATAATATATTTTCAAAAAAATTAGGGATCCTTACTAAAACTCGAATAATGTATCCGCAATGTACCCGTGCGAAGCCGGGGCGGGCCGCTAGTAGGCAATAAGAAACAAAACTCACCACATCCAAATGCCCTTTGTACGCCGCGATCATCAGACACGTGTTGTTGTATTTGTTCGCCTTGTGTATGTCCGCTCCGTGGCGGACGAGGTACTTGACGATGTCGAGGCGGCCGTCGAAGCAGGCGGCCCGGAGGGGCGTGCTGAGGGTCCTCGTCGCGTGGTTCACGTTCGCGCCGCCGCGGACCAGCCGCTTCACTATGCCGAGGTGGCCGGCGCCCGCCGCGCACCAGAGGGCCGTGGCACCTGGCCACGACAATAAGAAGACCTATATTAATAACTAGCTGAGCCCGCGACTTCGTCCGCGTGGAATTTTTATCCTTGCTTAGGGGATGTCTACGTCATAGTAGCTTTATGCATGCAAAGTCTCAGCCCGATCGGTTTAAAATTGACAGTTTCATACAAACTTTCATCCCCTATTTTATCCCCTTGGGGGTGGAATTAATCAAAATCCTTTCTTAGGGGATGTCTACGTAATAGTAGCTTTATGCATGCAAAGTCTCAGCCCGCCCGGTTTAAAATTGACAAAAGTTTCATACAAACTTTCATCCCCTATTTTATCCCCTTGGGGGTGGAATTAATCAAAATCTTTTCTTAGGGGATGTCTACGTCATAGTAGCTTTATGCATGCAAAGTCTCGGCCCGATCCGTCCAGTGGTTTGGGCTGTGCGTTGATAGATCACTATATCAGTCAGTCACCTTTGAGTTTATAATCGATCCCAAGTCTGAGCGCGATCTTGGAACTATAATTCTTATGACATTCCAGTATATCTAAAGCGTACTCAAGACCGGTCTCAGACTTGAGATAGATTTATTAACACGGTGCCAGTTGGCTTGTTGGTTGCCCACCCTCTCACATGAGATAGCTGCGTGTAGTACTATGAGTGAAAGAGCTGGTAGACCAACCCACCTGCCTTCCCTTCCCTCTGTCCCACTCCCCGATAGATCGGAAAAGTGCGAACGATGCCTGTTCAGGGTATTTGATAGTATATAAGTTAATTATATGATGGATAGATTTGCATTATCCTCGATAGATGTCGCTGTTGCAAAATTGTATCGCAATATGGTTTCGTTACACAAATTTACATATGCATGTTCGAAGCTTTGTATTAATTGTGAGCACACAGTACAATAAACAACTTTAATTGCTAATTGACTGTTTACTTCATCACTAGGCATGTGTCGTTCGTTCAATTTTGGAGATCCAGATCAGTACTGATCTGTTTAGTAAATGACCCGGTTCATTCGACCCGTTCAATCGATTGATAGTTTTCAAGGCGAGCCGTTGGCGTCAATCTAACTACTTGGTTCAAATTCAAACACGACCTATGCAGATGCACTCACCTGGGTAGGACAATCAATGAGTAGATCGCTCGTTCGTTGTGCATTCACCACGCACAAAGAAACAAACACACAGGTCACGGGTCAGAAGGTCACTAAAAACTTTTAAAATAATTCAACGAATTTTTATTATTTTTGTCATTGGTTCATTATTTCGTTCGTTTGTAATTTTAAATTTAAACAAATCAAATAGTCAAACTTATTACATACGAAAAAGAACGTTAATGTTTAGACAATATGCTTTAAAATAAAATAGTCAACATTGGAATATTGCAGGTGCGCGCCTAAACAAATGCGTAACATTTTGCAAATGTACATCTAAATGTCTTCTTAATAAGTCATATTTTCCATAAAATTGTTTCTTGGCGCCAGTCGCAATTCAAATTCAAATTATGCGCCGTTCTTTAAACAAGGATCGAATGAACGGATTATTATTTTCGAACGACCCGATCAGTCGTTCAGTTCTTGCGACCCGGGTCTTTTGATTCGGTCAATCGCGAACGACACATATCTAGTTGGTGTGTCAGTCTGGCGATATTTATTTATTTATGTGCTTAAAATCAGGTGGGTCGCACGCTTGTTTCCCGAATTAGTTACATTAAAAAGAAAAACTACAAAAGTTTCGTACACTTATCTAGGAGATTAGACTAATTTTAATTTAGCAGAATGATAGTGTTGCCACTCTACAGGGTTATCGATTTGTAATCTCGAATGCGGCATAACCCATACGAATCAGACAGCGTAACTTGATGCAAGTAATCATGCGATTAATGAGATGATGACAAAGACTCGCGTCCAACAAGTTTGTTATTTCTGTATTTTATATCATTACACGATGTATATAGAATGTCTTAAACCTTGCTCTTAAAAAGCTCTTACTACGACGAAAGACAGAATTGTAGTTTAATTGGGAACATAACAACGCCAGAAAAACAAAGCTCCTGAAAATAATTTATATTTTCGGGAATCGTCGGCGTGACAATCACGTGTAGATATTTACTAAACAGTCCCGTAAGTAAAAGCCGACAGATAGACACGAAAAGTCCCACACTAGAAATAACCTACTGACACAGAATCTGACACAGAATAATAATATTTTTGCAAATTGTCGAGTATCGAGTCAACTATCGCATTTGTTCGAGACACCGGTGAATCATTCGGACATTCTTCGATTCGGTGACGATTAATCAAAAATTTTATTTCTAAGAAAGATCATGTAAACAGACATACCTGCGCGCATGTTTGATGACAACGAGTCTATGAGTTGGCGGAGTGCACCTAAGCGGCAGGGGATGCCAAACTGCAAATCCTTTATAATGACGTTAAATCATAAACGCGATGAAACAAAGAGCATTGGACACGAGCCAGGAGCCGTATTGAGATGTTCAGAGGCTAATTTCTGTTTCTTTGTGTGTAAACTTTCACAAATTTTCTATTTATATCGCGCCACGCGTTCGAGGTTTACCGAGAAAAGGGAAGTCAATGTTCTTTACGCCGGAAATTTTTACGTTGCAAGACTTGCAAGCTTCCCCGCCGTCGCGTGGCGTACTGCATCCGCGAATATCGGACGTTCGAAGAAAGCAATTCGAGTCGTTTAAAAATATGCATCCCCGGAAATAAATAAGTTCTAAGAATACGCTCAAAATATCGTGGGTACTAGCGTTTACTCCTTTGTGACTAAATGAGGTTTCCAGTCTTTTATTACAAAACATACACTATAAAGAAACTTTGTATTACCAAACAGTGCAGTATATTGTACTTTACTATAAAATAAATATTCAATCAAGAGAGCAATCTATTCTATCGCGACAAATGGTGACCAAAAAGATCTTAATTTCATGATATTAAAGTTTAATTTGCCGTCGCTCATGACTTCCTACATTTTCACCCGCTCACCTTCAATAACATATTCGTCAAACTTCACCGTCCCCTCTGTCTCCAGTCGGACAGGCGGGCGGAACTTCTCCAGGAGGATTCTGACGGCGCCCTCGCGCCCGTGCCGCGACGCCGCGATGAGCGGCGTGCACTTGACGCCCTCACAGCATACATCCTGGAGATTGAAGGATTATAAATTGTTATTAGATCAGGGATTGTGCCTAGAACTTTTATTATTATCAACTGATATACTTCGTTAATTTTGAAGAATAAGATGTATCTATAATGTTGATAGGTTTGAATAAAACCAAAGCAAGATTAACTAAAAAAAATAAACTTAAGAAAGTTAATAAAAATATCTATACATACACAATTTGTACATTTTCTAAATAGATAATTGTAGGTAGACACATAATTAATTTATATTCCTTTAATATTTTAATAATATAATAATAAAAATGTATGTACATTTAACGGAATAATGATGATACATTAATTAAATAGGGTCCAGTAATTACGGCATTATCTTCCAAAATAATAAAATAAGCATTGCCATATTCACATGTAAACATGCCAATGAGAGTCAGTGACCTGTCATTAACCCACTCACATCTTTGTGTGCGAGAGAAAACAAAGAGTCTTGTTTATTTATTTTTACCTACTGACCGCTCTAAACTTTCGATGATAGATTATTGGTGAGGATTACATTAGGTATCAATATACAGATTGTGGTACTGGTAACCCAAAGGTTTTCATTGTGATACCATCTCTACAACACTGATATGGGTAGTGACATGTGGTTCTAGTGATGTTAATGGTAGTGTACTACCTCCCATTTAGATATTGATCAGTGATTCCATGATGACCGAGTATTTCTTTGGTATCATAATGTCTATTACTTCATCCTTGTGCAAAGAGTAACTATCTCAATTTTTTTTATTAGTAAAAATATCAATCTCTCCTCATTTACTGTCCTACTTTTGTCTTTTAACTCTCTTTATTTCTAAATAGTATAAAACAAAGTCACCATGGGTGTCAAACTGCTTAGTTTTTGCATCTGATTTTGATGCGGTTTTCGCTATCATTTAGAGAATTTATTTCATATATGTATAATAAATTTTAATTAAAATAGTTAATAGTAGAGAAAAGCTGTGCAAAGCTAGGGTGGGTGGGTCACTAGTTTACAATATCTAATATTTCCTTGGTCATAGCATCATGCGTGAATGGATGGAACGCTTTCGCGAATTCCTTTATTTTTGTGTTTATTATTGTCGGGAGAAGGTTCTTATGAAAGAAATAAATTAAGAAAATTGAGCAGAATAATTGAAATGTAATATCACAAGTTAAGATAGGTCAATGTCTGTTGGGTCAGCTAGTATAGATTTATACATATACTAGTTGACCTGACATGCCAGTCATATTTATTTATGACTGGCAAGTGGCTGGCATGTGAAGGAAATTGTATCATGTAGAAACACAGCCCTAACCACTACTTACATAATTATAACAATGCAATATTAAACAGCAATGTTGGAAGTAACATAAAGATGCGACCCCGGCTCAGTGATTGTATGCCGTTTCGCAATGTACCCCCGCGTAAGGCCAGAAAGCGCAATATCCCGCTAGTATCAAGGTTACTACGATAAAATCGTTTTACGACGCAAAATCAAACTCCGCGGCGCATAAAAAGTAAATTAATAACTCACCCGTCAATGTATAACGCGCAAAACGTAACGCGCCTTAAATTTGTGTATGATAAAAATAGATTATCACAGTCAGATTTGTAATGACATTAGCAGAAATCGAGGAGCCTTTTTGTAGGTGATAAACGCTTGTTTATTTGATTTTATGTGATAAATAAAAATAATACTCACGGTGTTCAGAATATCGTCAATTTCATCTGTGTTTTTTTCGTACAACAAAGCGTACAGGGTTAGGGACATTCCATCCCTGGCAGCGAAAAACACCCGTTCCCTCAGTGAACTGCTTACATCGTCTAACATCAATTTATCCTCCATTGTCTAATCACTATCCAAAGGGACACGATTTTATTTCAACACAACACGTTCACGATAAACAGGTATTTGAAAAATGATTATTTTCGGCAATAATTCAGAAGCAAAATCAAATCCACTTTTTCCACTAATTAAAGACTAGAGAAATGTGTGGACGGACGTGTTGTTGTTGGTTCATGATTGGAACTTTTTGTCAGTTTTGTTTGACAGATTCATTTGACATTACTACCTCATAATCGACATCGAAATAATAATACCTCAAAATCGACTAATACTCTCTACTACTAACACTTTTTCGCTCTATTCGTCTTCGTTCTTCACTAAGTCCACCACAGGTTATAAAAACCGTTTAAAAATAAGCACAACAGGAGTTAGTTTATTATTTAATAATTTAGATATTGGGCTAATAACGCTTTTATTTGTTATTATAACATAATTTTCTACCAGAAAAGGGCGCACTTATAATAAAATAAAATAAAATCTTTTCTACATAAAAAAATACGATCAAAAATTGGAATGAAATTCCTGCCACGTCTGGCCAAAGTGGAATGTATCAACCAATGAGAAACAGTTTCGGTTTTTTTCTTACGTTTCTGTATTTTAGTCTATATTTTGAGCATGAGTTTTCTCTAACCCAGCTATTAACAATACTAAAATGTATTATTTGTCCTTGTCTTATGCTAAAGTAACCAAATATTTTATTAAAAAATTTTGTTTTTTTTTTTTGCTAAAGTTGTTTGGTTTTGACGTGTAACCTATTACTTTGATGCTTTCCCTTTATTTACAAAGAATTCAATAAGAATCTGTTTAAAATATCTACAATAATGTCGACTGGTCAATGGGAAGTCGTTGGGAAGAGCAAGAAGTCGCAGAATGGAAAGATAAAAACCAAAGAAGATGAGAAGAAAGCGATTAAAAATGGGCCGAAACTTGAGGATATCTGTGAGTTATTCAGTTTTAGTTACAGCCTATATTCTGCTTATAAACCTAAACTAAAATTTGTGAAATTTGGAAATCTCAAACTCGCAAGATCGTACTGCCTAATGGTGTACTTTGTAATCACAATGCTGTTGTACTATTTTTTGTTTAGTTCCATAATGATTCAGTAGCTATAATTCGGCATGCCTGAGAATAATGCAAGAATATTTGCAATTCCTTCCCACGGAGCTCTGTAACTTCCACTGGCAGTCCATTTATTAAATAGCTACTGTAAAAGACTTAAGTTTGTAAAATAAATGTTAACTTTCCACATTTTAGTGCCCCATTCCCAAATAAAGTCCTTTTATGCTGGCATGGAGATTGACAACGACGAGAAGCCAGCGAAAGACAAGAAGAAGGAAGGGGAGAAGAAAAAGAAGCAGCAGGATAAGAAATCCGAACCACCCAAACCCAAGCCTCCTAAGACCATAGAAGGAGCTCTTGAGGCTGTAAGTTGATCTTTGATGTTCCAAACCACTACCAGATAAAAAAAAATATTTTAAAAATATCCTTTCTCATCCTGGGCAAACACAGGAAATGCTAAATTATAGTATATCCACTTTTTATACTGTTGATAAACATATTTAAATAAATAATAAGTTTAATCTCAATATTTAAGTGTTATGTTGTACTCCAACATTTTAACTAATGAAGGAATGTGTTCAATCTTAGGCCCCAAATCATTAGTGTGTATGTGTAGGTACCAGACAAATTATACACATGATGCAATAGACTGGGCTGGGTGTTCCTGCTAATACTCAAAATATACAAAATAGGCCACTGAACACACAAAACCATGTCCCTTGCATTGTATATAAAATAAACTGAATAAATAAAAATAAGAATGCAAGGAACCCAGTGAAAGTAAAGTTATATCATGTAACTGTTATGTATTACTCAACACTCTACTTGTTACGGCAGACAATTACAATTGCACAATTGTCTTGTGTAAAGTGTAAATAATTTGTAATTTTTTAAGTGCATGACATAAGATACATTAACATTTTATTTCACACTAGACTGCCTCATATTCGCATAGCTGTTATCTACTATTTATAAATGTAATAAGTATGTATTATACATGTAAATGGAGTGGATTATATTCTCTAAACTAGCTGTGCCCGCGACTTCGTCCGCGTGGAATTTAATTGACAAGTTTCATACAAACTTTCATCCCCTATTTTATCCCCTTGGGGGTAGAATTAATCAAAATCCTTTCTTAGTGGATGCCTACGTCATAACATCTACCTGCATGCCAAATTTCAGCCTGATCCGATGGATGAGATGATGATGTCAGTCAGTCACCCACCTTTGAGTTATATATATATAGATGATAGTGAAAACTGCATCAAAATCTGTTGTATAGTTAACTATGCTTATGAATAGAAGGATGCAGATAGCGACTTTATTTTACACTGCTTAGAGATAAGAGAGATGCATAAAACAGTTGGTCTAGAATTCTATTGAATCAGAGATTGGGGTCAGTGCAAAGCCTATCATGTATCACAGGGGAATACAGATTATAGTAAAATCAAATGACAAGTGTGCCATCTATATTTGATTTGATGCAACCTGAAGATCATAAAAACAGGAGAGGAACACAACTATACAAAAGTATAAGATATACTCCCAGCTTTCACATACATTTCATATACATTCACCCTCTGAACTGTTTAAATGGGTTATGAAATAGTTCCAATTAGCTGTTTGAAACTCTGGAACTCTATTATCTATAGTTATTGTAATTATTTGTATGAGTTGTCAAACTAAATCAGCTTTCAAATTTGAATTGCAGTCAATTATTTTTGCTGTAATGAAACAAATTCTGATATAAATCGATTTTGTCACATTCTCTCTTATACATTACTAGCTGTGCCCCGCGACTTCATCCGCGTAGTATTGGATTATTGGGGTAAAAAGTATCCTATATGTTAATCCCGGTTATAATCTGTGTTCCAAATTTCATCCAAATTCGTTCAGTAGTTTTTGCGTGAAGGAGTAACAAACATACATACATACATACATCCACACTCACAAACTTTCGCATTTATAATATAGTAGAAAGAATGGAACTGAGTAATTCGACTTAAACAGTGTCCAAAGTCATTAGCGCGCGAGCTGACCTTCAATGCTCAACGAAGTTTTGTAACATCCTTAAATCAAATAATTCATTCCAGATTGACCCAACAGAGCTGGCAAACATAATTACAACCAACAAGATTCGATTCTCAAACGCGCCCCTCGTGTGGCTGAAAGACGTGACAGCATTCCTCAACACCAAGATACAGATAGATGTAGAAGACCCTACTTTCTCCAGCCACCCACCCCTCTACCCGCTCTCCACAATCCCGGGAGAGATCAGGAGTCTGTTGAAAGGCGTGCTGCAAGACGCGGGGAAGGCGAATGCCCAGTTGTTCTTTGAGTTGACTTTGACGACACTGGCTAATGATATGAGCAGAGGTTTGTGTTATAATTGTACCACAGCTACAAACATGCGGCATCTATCATGTCATTTAATTTGTCTAAATTAATATCTAATTTCACTTGTTTAGACTCAGTGGCGACCCTTAAGGCCGACTAGTAGGCTAATCGTGACCAAAATTATTTTATTGATCAATGTTTCTTACTTCTTCACAAACTAACTTCTGAACCGATTTTGATAAAAGTTGGCAAGTTAAATTCATAGTAAACTTCTCAGTAAATAATGAGATGAGAGGTTGGTACTACAGGGTCCAGGGTTGCCAAGACTGCTAGTCCGCCTTGGCCTATTCCCTATCCCATTGTCTATAACTTATTTAATTTTCCAGGTCAAATGGTGAATGGTCATAGGCTACTTCTGCAAATGTTGGCGCATGACAACCCTGACTTCTGTGTCGCGTCCATTCAGAAGAGCGCCAGCCTCCGCAACTCCTACCAGAACCGCCCGCCCATCGGCCTCTCGCTGCTGTGGGCGTTCGGCCAGGGCGGAATCACTAACTTCGCCGTTGGGTTAAAAGGTATCTAATGTGTCTGATGATGTACGAGTATAAGCCCGTATGCGGGCATCAAAATTTCGCCGATAATATATTGGTCCCAATGTGATAGGGGCACCCTATTAGGGCTAGGGGCACCCTATTAGGGCTAGCCTATAACCTTTATACTGGACCCCCATAGTGCAAGGGGGTCATACTATGGCCCCAGTCCACCAAGCTGGCCCGGATTACTAATAATTGAAATACCTGCACAATCACAATATTTTTACTTCTTTTAATTCATCAACAATGTCACTAGACTCACTCCTTAGTTACCTACTCCAAAGTACCCATTGTGGCTATGGAGAAAATGTGCAATATATATTTAAAGGAATATATTTTGGATTAATCAGAGCATAAGGAGGTATATTTTGGGTCAAAGCCATTTCTCTACAGTGATAACGCTTATCGCGCTATCGGTCGTCACTTTGACACCTCTCAAGGTACATTTTAAGATAACCCAGTAACTATCTCTCAGTTACCTTTCAATGCACCTACCAAATAAGAAAAAACTTCGATTTTATTATTTTTTATTAGTGAATTATAAATGGTTGTGTACAGTAAATAAATTGGTATGTACTTATAATTATCATCTAACATACTCCGATTGAATGGAAATTAATTATGAGCGGTAGATAAATAAACGCACAGGCATATTGACCGACACAATAATTTTAATCTGTCGTCACAACTCAATGGGTAGTGTGCTTACATTACATTTATGCCTATTACATTGAGAACAAGATACCATGTATCTGTCTCAGTTGAGGTGGCGCTCCGATCCGAATTTGTAAGTGCCCCCATAGGCCTAAACAATATAAACGCCTCGACTTTGGCTTTAACATGCATGAAATGCTCTAGGGTACTCCTGTGCCTACCCTAGCGGGGAATACATATGTGATGATTTACAAATGAATGAAAATCTGTTTAATATGTAAGGTGATTTTAAAGATAATTTCTCTTCCAGCCTGGCAAGAACTGTTCCTTCCTATCATAGAACTGAAGAATTACTCGAAGTACGTTGTCAGCTACCTGTCGAAGCTCCTGGACAGCCACATGGCGGCCGACACGAGCGTCACCCAGGACCAGCTGTTCGCCATGATAGACATGGTGAACAACAAGAGGAATAGCCTGCAGAAAGATTTGTCAAGTGACCTTATCAAGCAATTAAGTAAATATAAGGTATGTCGTGCTTGGTCAGATCTATTTATCCTGCGACACTGAAAAAGGGGCGCAATTTCATATACTTGAAACATTCTACATTACATGGCATCAAGAACAATAATGGTTATAAAATGTATGTGAGATCTCCATGGAACTAAAGCTCAAACTACATTGAAGCCATCTGCCTCTTTCCAGATCGTTTGCTATTGGTTAAACGGTCCAAGCTTATAAAATTAGGGTTTCACCAACTACTTCTAGCTCATTGAAATTACGTGCGGTATTTTCATATTTCCCATCGTTCCAGGATATTTATTTCAATAGAAGTAACAATAAGTTGCAAGTGACCTTCAACCAGCTGATGAAGAAGCTACCGAATCAGTATCTGAGTGGGTCCACTCTGGACCCGTACCATAAGGTGCTGGTGGACTGCTTGGTGGACTGCCTCGCGAGGGACGACTCCTGCAACGCGACATGGAGGCAGCTCTTCCATAAGTGCAGTAAACAGACTGCTACATTACTAGATTACATAGGTAAGTAAAAATTATGTGAAGGCATATTACTGATGGCTTAATATCCACCATGAAGAGAATAGCAGGCCACACAGGCACATTAAGCATGCCCGGCGGGTACACCTGGCCATGTACGGTGACAAAAGGCCGACTTTACGTACTGTCTTCTCGATAGATGCCTGCAAGACAGAAACAAGATATTTGCGATCTAGTATATCTTGTGTGGTGCTTATATCTTGTCTAAGAACGCTGAATAATATTCCAAGGGTACCCGAAAGGCATACTCGCAGTGGTATTCCTGGCTATTGTACCCGCTCTACACTCTGAATCAGTAGTAGTAGTGAAACAAACCTACATAATTTAAAGGAATCCTTAGTGTCTAAGTCTGATTCAATAAAATCTTTGTTCGTAGACACCAACTGGATTGAAGTTAGTGCGAAATTGAGGCAAAAATCGCTGAAAATGTCGGTGCTACAATACAAAGAGGTGTGCGGCGAAGCTCTAAAAGGAAAGAAGAAGGATGAAACAGTCGTAAAAACTAACAAAATATGCCAGGTTAGTTCATTTTACAGTCTCGGCCGTTGACAAGGCGGGCAACGATTTATTTATATGGTGAGTGAGCTAAGCAAAGTAAGTAATTTCAGCAATGTTTTTGAGCCACAGACTTAAAAATACTACGAGTTTCAGCAGTACATCGCTTTCAGCAAATTTTTATCAGTACAACTTATTTATTTTGAGACTTAAAAAATATAATAATAATATGAAATAATTCATGAACCTTTCCTTGGCCATATTTAACTCCCACTTTCAGTTTGCCTGGCAAAATAAAAAAATATTCCTCGACTTTTCATGTCCATCTTGTATAGGAACGTTAAAAATTAAAGTCTGTGGACTGTACATGTTTATTGTCTGTGGTTCTAATATTTAATAATTTCCCTGGTCACCCTAAATTTGTCATGTTGACAAACTGGGGGATTATGTCCCTAAATTTAGGGAATTTACGTTGCCAAAGGGGACGGTCCCAACAAAAACCTCAAATAAAATCTAAAGTTTAATTTAACAACAGCTAGAAGGAAATGCGATACGATAGAGATAAAAAACATTCATTAAAATTTATGAGCCAACAGACAGATTGTCGCGTTGTCCATTCGTTTGATTTGTTTTGTTCCACGCACAAACCGCGTTAAAGACATAATACTGGGTGTAGTTTTCAAGAAACTAAGAACGAGTTAAACGCTACTTCAAAAAACTAAGAATATAGGGAAATAAAAAAAATCGTGGGGTAAAAGTTTGGTATAGGTTGAAAACACTGACATTTGTCAGTCAAAAAAAACGAGTCTGCGAGGGGCGACATTTTTTTCATCAAATTAGAAATTTAATTTTCGGAGATTTTCGTCAAGTGTTAAAGGTAAATAAAACTGTGAAGACATAATTTAATTATATTTAGATATTTCTGCCAAATCATATATAGTGCTAAATAGATGGATGTCCATCACTAATTACGTTCATGGAGTAATGTGCGCAAATCGTTTTTAACAATTCAAAGAATCGCGCAGTTTGCCGATGAATGGAAGTTGAAAAACTACTTTAGGCGTGTATGGCTCAGCGCGGGCCGTGCTAACAGTAAATGTTGATGTGTTACATCCGTTAGATACTGTGCGGGAGGTGCGTGGAGCGCTCCACGTTTTAAAAACAATTTGTTGTATCGAATTCCAGGTATTGTACACGTATTTAGCATTAAGTCTACAGCATTCCTAAATTTCTTCATTATTATAGTGTAGTTTATTTGTTCATTTATTTTCGTGTACCTACCTTATCTATATTTAGATTACCTACCTATTAACCAGCTTATTGAATCAAAAATGTTGAAATAGGTATCTAATTAAACGAAATCTTTTCCCTTTACGTTTATTGCTATTTAATGTTACCTAATTCAGTTCAATAAGTTTGAGGTTAAAAATATTTTTTATTGTCCACGGCAGGATATTCTAGACAGAATGACAAGCACTAGAAGGTTCCCTTGGATCTGGGCCAGCTTTTTCCTGCTGGTTGGCATCGCTGGACTGGTCACCTATGATGTATCCACAGTGGGTGGCAATTTCCCGAGTAAGTGCAATCTTATTATAACAACACAGTACAGGACTGTAGTTTCAATGCAATCAGTGTTTGCGCTTGTGGATACAGCAGGGCTAACACAGCTGTTTGCAACAAGAAAATCCATTTTGTCTCATTGTCACAGTAAATTTGATCTAAAAAGGAGGATAAGCAACAAAACTTTAAAGTGTGAGATGAAAACTTGTTGTGTTCTTGTGCTAAGCCTAAAGGAGTAGTCACAAAAGTATGCACAAGTGTTCCCATTGCCACATCATTTAATGGATTTTGGTCAAGCATGGGGTTTAAGCCAGTAAGAAACTGGCATTACTGTATGCCTAACCTGGATGTACACAGGATGTAGGTATCTATATGGATGTCCAAATGTAAAAAAATAACATGCCATAGAAACATTAGAGATAGTAGTCAATGTTGTGTTTGAACATTTTCTAATGTAAACTAAGAGTGATGAGTTACATATTAGTTATCTTAAACAAATAGGTGCCAGTGTGTATTATCAGTATCACTGAGGCTAGAGGGTTTGACCTTATAACTAATTGTTATTCCGTTATTTGTGTTGTATATATAAGCGAGAAAGAGCTAGAAAAGACACACTCGGACACAACTTTGATAAGATTGTACATTGTAATGTCACCTATCACCTATTTACCCGTGTTGCATAAACATACCTTATCTCAAAGGATTAATGTGTAGAATATAATAACAAGAATACTGGTCAAACACCTAGCACCTATGACCTTGTATGTAATTACCAAAATGAAATAGCATAAAAAAGTTGATGTTTCCAGTTTTTTTGTTGTTTCACCAAAAACAAAGTGAGTTTTATAAACTACCAGCTGTGCCCCGCGACTTCATCCGCGTAGTTTTTTAACTTAGCAAAAATTTCGGGATTATCGGGTTAAAAAGTATCCTATATGTTAATCCCGGTTATAATCTCTCTGTGTTCTAAATTTCATCCAAATCCGTTCAGTAGTTTTTGCGTGAAGGAGTAACAAACATACATACATCCACACTCACAAACTTTCGCATTTATAATATTAGTAGGATTGATAAAAGTTAATTGCTGGGTCTAGATAGTAATGTTTTATTATTCTTGATTGTTTTGTATTAATGCACACATAGAGATTGTCATCAAGTATGTTAAAAATAGTTATTCGAAACTGCAGGCATTTTGATAATGGCCCGATAGTATGGTGAAAACAAACTTTAGAGAGGCCTGAGAGAAATTCATCAGCCATCAGAGGACAGCCTATTCAGATGAAATGCATCCCAAGAGCACACTGATGGCAAGAGTCCACTTGCAGTTGGCATGCAACTGCATCTAAACTCTAATTTTGCAGTCTGAAATATACCATTAGAATAGTCATTTTTAGTGTGAACAGCAAACTTTCCTGGTAGCCTTGGTTATTGAGTACTAGCTGTGCCCCGCGACTTCATCCGCGTAGTATTGGATTATTGGGTTAAAAAGTATCCTATATGTTAATCCCGATTATAATCTATCTCTGTTCCAAATTTCATCCCAATCCGTTCAGTAGTTTTTGCGTGAAGGAGTAACATACATACATACATACATACATACATACATACATACATCCACACTCACAAACTTTCGCATTTATAATATTAGTAGGATGGCGCCAAGAAGGTTAGAATACCACTGGAGATATCACGTAGAACTATGGAGTGAAGACAGGTTTTTTTACATACATACGTATGCTCTGACCCTCTCACACTTCATCTGAAATTGCCATGATAAACACAAAAAAATACCCAAACTAACGTGTGATGAGCCAAGATTTCGCAAGTCCATGGTTTTCGTGTCTGTTTTTTTATGGATTTTATTTACATATTACATATGCTCAATTTGAGAATCCTCTTTTGACTTCAGTATTTATTTTTATATAGAAAACCACAAAATATATCAACCGTTCACTTTCCTGATTGTCGGTAGCTGTTATTTTAATAATTTAGCAACACTGATAGAACACTCAATTTGACACTATGGCCAAACTGTCAAAGATTTTCAAGCACTTCGCATTTTTAAATTAGTTTAATGCTTAAATAAAAGTGTATTCTTGTAATTTAAACGATGTATTGTGTTGTGCAAAATTGCAGAAGTGTATGGATACCAAACTCAAACATTAAGTTACACGGGTAATTGTATTTTACGCTAATCACCGTATTTAACCATATTTATATTATTTTTAATGGGAGACGTAATAAAACATCAATAAATGATTATTATTAGTATTGTGTGGCTATTGATTAATGATATAACAGTTTATGTTGTACTTTTCGTACTATATTCATTTAGTTTTTACATGAACATTTGACCTAAGAAGGGTGACCATCATCTCACTGTATTTCAGATTTTCTGAGTAAGGAAGGATACATAAGTATTAGTGATGTAACGAATGTTGGATTTTTGACATTCGCGAATGCGAATGCGAATGCGAATATTTGGCTTCAACATTCGCGAATGCGAATGCGAATGCGAATGTTGACTTTCAAATAAGAAACCCTAAATTGAAAATTAAAAAGGTTTTTAATATAAAAAGTAATAAAAAAAAAATTCTTCTTCTTTTAAAATATGGCTTTCATCGTTAGGTAGTCGATGATTTTGCCAACAACAGAGTTTTATGTGACTGATGGTCGGTAGGTCTAGGTGAGGCTATTTTTTTTTTAAAAAAAGGTAATCTAAAAATTTTGAAGAAAAAAAAAAAAAATTAAACGACTTTTTAAATTACAAAAGAGCTGATAATTTTCAAACGGTTGAATCGATTTTCGTGAAACATAGCTAAGAACACTCGATCAGAACAGCTTTCTAAAAAAGAAACAAAATTAAAATCGGATCATTTGTATGGGCGCCACGATGCCACAGACAGACACACAAATACACATGTTAAAATTATAACACGCCTATTTCTCGGAGGTTAATAAAGAGCGCGCAAAATGTTACACTGGATTGACATTTCGTGTCGGCCGAATATAGCCGAACCCATAGGTTGAAAGAACGAAGTTAGTCACAAAGTTAATTCGAAGAGATTTTTTTTATTTGAGGGTAGTTTAGTATTATTTCATTAATCAAATTTATTTTATATTCAAATTTTATTGATTTAATATTTTATTTAAACTAACAGGAGCAATAGAGAAAGATCCTATTTATAATTTAGTTGCCTACCTCAAGACAGTTACTTTTTTTTAATTCAAATATAAGTAATATTAAGTGCATTATGTGCAAGTGAGCTAACTTACGATCGAGCCTGGTTTGCAGCCAGAGACTAACACGAGGGCTGTGCTGTGATGGAGCCAAGGTGTGTAATTAACAATGTTCACGCATTTTATACGACATTTAACAACTTATTTGCGAGTAAAAAATATTTAGAATAATACATCTTAATTGAAAAAAAAAACACAATTCACGATTTTTTTTAAGACCTAGAGTTTTGCAGGAACCCTTATAGTTTCGGCACGTCCCTCTGCAATCACAGTAATTTTATACAGAGACTATAAGGACTAAAATACTGCAAACTGGCAAAAAAATGAGTTTATGTACCGCTAAAGACTGTATTTAAATTTTGAAAGCATAGTTATTCCATTGTGCCTCCCGTACTTATGGGAGTAAAAAAAAAATTACACGCCCCCTCGATTGAGGTATTGTTCAGTAGTATTTTAAAATTATTTCATGGTTTCTTGGACAGTTTTTCAATATTAATTCCCGTTTACGAAATATTGAGCTTCATTGTGGCCTTTTTTACTTAAGTAGCAAGATTTCCTTTAAATTAGAACCACATTATAAATGGTTTATTATAGGAAATAAATAGTTATTTACTATTCAAAATCAATATAAGTAATTAAAAAAAATCTAAATTGAGTCTCAAACCACGCACCACTGATTGTGCACCCAGTCTAATTACAATTTAATTATTTGAATTAAAAATTTCTAAGAATTTTCATCAGTCCAAAAAGAAAATAAAAGTTTATATCACTTTTGCTGAAGATGTCTATGATAAATTTAGTAACAGAATTTCTTACTATTTTATTTAAAAAGGTGACTAATACTTAATTAATTTCGCAGAAATTAATAGGTTACGTGAACCGCCGTATTCGATGTTTCATATCAATAAAAAAAACACACTTTTATTTTATGAGTTCCGTAGTATCGAAAAGTGGCGGGATGTCTATGGAACTCTATAGTATGCTTAGTCCGACATGCATTTGGCTGTTTATATTTATCTATGGGTCTGGCAAAGCCGGTGACAATTATTATATTATTTGAAAAATAATAAATCGTTTTTTTATAATATGTCTTATCTACAATGAAATTGAATGTCAAAGAAATTTATTTAAATAGTTAATGTATTTATGTATAATATTTTAATAAACATCGTTTATTTAGTATTTTAAATGTTTACTATTTTTAGGATAACTCTTTACTAAGATTTAAAAAATGTAAAGGCACTAGCACTAGTGCGTAATAAGCTGCTTTGCGGATGAATGAACCTAAAAGCGGTGCAATAAGGGCAACCCTATGAGGGAGTTTGTTTAAATAATATATCATTCTTACTAGTTGTTAACATTCCATATTCGTCTATAGATAATTTCTTTTTTGTTTTTCAAAAACATTCGCCAAACATTCGCATAGATTCTTGCGAATGCGAATGCGAATGCGAATGTCAGAAAACATGCGAATATTCGCGAATGCGAATGCGAATGCGAATATTCGTTACATCACTAATAAGTATTATACTAATCATATGTTCCAAAGTCAATCATCTTATTACACTTATATGTGTTCGGTCCCCAAGCCTGCTCCAATGGGTTATTGATAAAGTAAAAATGCTGTAGAAAATGTGCTAATGAAAATCTATATTGTTATTGTTGCTAGGCTACAAACACCATAAAGTCAAAAGAGAAACTATGTACCAAAAAGGTTGTTCAAGCCTTAACAATATGAGTACCCACCATATATTGTGATTGTGCTAAGTTTATAAGTACCACAATCACAATGGGTACCTATTTTATGACGGGTGCGTATACCTCACTTTGCCCCCTGCACACTTCGACCCTAGGCAGGAGCCGAGCCGGCGCGGCGTTCGGCTCGCATACGTGCTCGCGCTGGTACCGCGCTGTGAGTTAGTGACAGTTAGACCATCACGCAGAGAACGCGCGTAAGCTCGAATGCCGGTTGGGTTATTTATACAAACAAATAAAATTTGAGTGCCTATTTGTAATATCAAAATAACACCTTTTCACTAAATCTATATGCAAGTAGATACTCGTACAATACATAGGTAACAAAAAAGCGGGTTGAAGCGGTTTGTTCCGGTTAATCTCCGAAACGGCTGGACCGATTTTGACGGGACTTCCACAGATAGCTGAAATATATTAGCTGATACATACCGCATATTTATATTTTTAAGATTTAAGTAATTTTGGAAATGGTTTCACTGGCTTGTTTCATTTTTTTTTACTTGTTTATGATGAGTGAGTTTGTAACGCGTATCAACATATGTGATGTGACTTAAATGGTTGTATCTTTTGATTGTGGTGACCTGGAAGCTTTATAAATTATTGATTCTTCTTCTTTCTTTAAAAATATGTTCCAGTAATAGCAATAACAAACACATTTAATAACAATACAATACAAAAAACAGGTGTGATGTGATTAAGATTAGAATAGTAACGATGACATGACTATTCATTATCATCAAACAATCTATTTACTATTCTAATAAATTTTGTGGTAGCTTAACTTCCACTGAAATTGGGATCACCACTGTTGCACAAGAAATCAATAGCATCAGCGACAGAAGAACTGAGTGTCTGCGCTGCAAGACGTACATATATGTATTTATTTTTATACTATGATAAGTAGTTCACATGTCCACCTGTAACTTTTTGGACAATTTTAACCCTTCTTTCAATTGCACCATGTGAAGTTCTTTAATAAATTTAAATGACATTTCCGTCCGGCGTTGTTAATGTACCTATAATCAGACATTTCTAGTAAGCTTTAAAATATGCGTAGCATCTAATAAGCAGTGTACATTGTTAACACAAAAGTCTTGTAACGATCTTGACTGCGCTTTTGATATGTCATTTTGTACTGGTATGACATAAGAAACATTGACATTTCTAAGATCGCTCTCTCAGACTTGAGATCGATTTATTAATATGGGCCCGAAACCGTCAGTCCTAAACTTGAGATCCGATGTTGTCACCCTAAAGAGAGAAGCAACAAACACGTGACGTTATTCAAGGTCATATTTTTTTGCTTCAAAACATTGTTCGTGTTAAAACATCCAGTGTTATGTATAAAGTTCTTGGATGGCGCCATATTGTGATGTGTGACGTCAGGCGTAGTTGCCACGCACATCTCGTCTAACAGGTAATAAATAGTTCACTGTATAGCACAAGTCCTTAGATAGGTAGGTATTACATAGATGCTATTATGTGTGGTGTGTTACACATGGTGATTTGTTCTCTAGTAAATCTATATACATTACTCTATTTCCTTAATCATCGCATCACGCGTGAACGGATGGAATGATTTCGCTAATTCTTTTTTTGTTGTGTTTATTATTATCACAGGAGAAGGTTTTTATGAAATAAAAAATTTAGAAAGTTGAGCGGAACAATTCGAATTCAATATTCAATGTTAAGATAGGACAACGTCTGTCGGGTCAGCTAGTAGTTTAAAAAATATATATTATTTTGAGACCATTATTGATAAAATGTAGGTGCACAGAAGTTCACCCCCGCCTACCCCTACAATTACTTCGTATTTCAGCATAGTCAGCTCAGCCCAGCTATGGGTTTGATTCCCGTTGGGGGAATATTTTTCGTAATTTGCCCTAGTAGAACTGGATGGTCCCTAGTCCATTGTGCGCAAGCATTGTTTACATTGGAGGGTTAGTGCAAGTTGATAGTATCAAATACCGGTCGAGAGATCGAATCTTTCCATACACTGCCCCGTAGCGACCCTAGCGGAAGCATGATGGTAAATTTGTAGAGACATAAGACCATTCGATCGGTATTCGTGTAAGTGTAATGTGTTCAAATTTATATTAACCGTCCTGGAACCATAGTTTTGTTCCTATATTTCTTTAATACTTTGTTATCCACAGAGAGTACAACGGGCCGTTTCCTCAACGACATTGGCGTTCTAGAACACAGTCAGCGTGCTTGGCAGAAGACACTGTCGACGTCCGCACGCGGATACCTGTGGCTGGAGACCAACGCTCCGGTCTACTACACCCAAACCGTTGAGGTCTGCAAGCCGTACACCCAACTGAGCAGAGACTTCGTCATCGTGGCCGTGAAGAAGGCGGGCCTCCTCTACGCTAACACTAAGGAGTATGTCACAGAGAAGACCCCTGTTGTGGTGGCCACCATCGATCAGTACGCGCCCGGATTGGTGGATAATGTTCAGAGTTACGCGGCGACCGGCGTCGGATTGGTTAAGAAATATTCCAATGATTATTATCAATGGACGGCTGAGTACTTGAAGACTAAAGTGTTTGTGTGAGTACAAATTTTAATCTAAATTTTTACATTGTTTTAGTAATGTCAGATGCCTATTGAATCGGCGTAGATTTTCTAGTCTGTTCTATGATTTACTGTTGACAACCCCAAAGGAATTTGATAAAATATGAAATAAAACTATTCATGATTGTTTGGATATGCACACACTTGACTTTTTTAACATTTTGGTGTCCATGATGATGCTGAGGTTTAATCCTCGGCGAGTCCCAGGGGAAACACTAAATTGTGTTGGAATGTGATAATATATATGTCATATTATATTTATATGGTAAAATTAATTATTATTATCTTTCTCTATTCCAGAGGCGAGTGGGCGCCGGAGAACCTCCAGAGCAAGACTCAAATAGCGCTCAACGTCACACGCACGCACGTGTCGACGTACTTCCACTGGTTCAGGGAGCAGGTCCACATCTACTCCAAGATACCCTGAAGTGTGTGTCGCATGCTAACCTAGTGATAATACCGTCGCGTACGGGCCGAGGACTGTGTTCCGTTTAGTTTGATTGATTTATAGTAAATGTGGTGAACAAGGAAATGTTTGGTACTTAGTGAGTTTTTTTTTTTAATTATAATGGGACAAGTGTGGGGCTGTTGGCCACAAGACTTCCTACTGTTAGGAAATCAGAGTAATAAATAGATCTGAACCCTGTTGAAAGCAATAGAAAAATCTGAACCAAGGATACACAACAAACACTAAAAGCATCACGAAAATAATCTAGCCAGAATTATTTTCTTGGCGCTTTATTATTGTTAGTTATATAAATTACTTATCAGCCACACTATCAGTTGTATGTTTTCACAAATTGTTTATTTATAATTCCTAATCACCACAAACACTGTACAAGCTGGACTTTGCACAAATCAAACACAGTCCTCAGCCCTTATGTTTTTTGTTCAATCTCTAATTATTATTTATAATATATATTTCCTATGAAAAAAATCGAGTACAATACACAATAACAAATACATTTTAGAACCATTTTTTTGGCACTTTGCGAAACAATACCGAAATGATGTGGGCCCCATACATCATCGCGTTAGAAAGGCCTAAAAAATTACCCATTACCATTATATAAATACTGCCAGCAATGTATTATGTGCCAATAATTGGTTCCTTTACCCATATTTGGATGCTTTGTTACATTCATTGTATTAGTCATTGCAATAATATAAATCATATCATTGATGGATTAGACTTAAAAATAATTTAATACCATGACAATCACTTAATCTTAGTATTTTATTTGAAATCGAATATCTAGTATTTGAATACATTCCGCTGATGCATTTAAATACCAAACAGACTGGTATCATCTTCGTAATTATAGGTCTCACTAAGTTACCTCGATTGTCATCCAAATATTTAAATTTCATTTGATTATGTCATTTTATTGAAGTGTTTTAATGTTTGAGATATAGTGGTATAAGTTTTTTTGTAGTATATTTATTTTGTGTTGAAAGATCGTGTATTTTAAAAGATGTTTTAATGAAATGTGTGAGGAACGGGAAATTGGATTGTATTGAGAAATAACACTCATTTTTACAGTTAAAATATTAATGCCGCTCTGCAGGACAATTCGTTGGCAATTTTTTAAACTGACTACATGTGATTCAGATTTTTTGAATAAACCTGAATATAGAATGGAGTTTATATCAGCCAAGTCTTTTTGGGATTGAAAACCATAATGATTTTTGCTTATCCAGAACCTGAATGTTGATTCTGTTATTTTCAGGTTTATTTCTTTATTATTACTCAATCGATTATTTGATTCATTTACTTATAATTATCTCAATCATAATGTGGAACATAATTTGAAATATTGTCAAAGATTTTCAAGTCGTTCTGTATATTCATGTTGCTAACTCGCGCAATAAGTAACATAACATCCCTGGCCGGTAGGGCGCAGCCTACCACTGTCGCGGCACAAAGAGCCGCTTTTTCAAAGAACTTTCAATTTACAAACATCGTTGTTCATAAAATTTGCATTTTCGTTTAGTCAAGAATTTCTTTTGAACACTGTATTAACAAACATGTAGCATTTTTACAACATTAATCCTCAATCAATTTTACGCCATTTACAATAGCATTACAAATCAAACTTAAAATGCTTAATAATGCCACTGTAAATGTAATTAAATTTCCATTAATTTGGGTAGTCGGACTGAATGAAATCTATAAATTATAAGTTTGTCAACTGTTCCACGGGATTAAATTATTAGTGTTGTGTTGTACGAAAGTAATTTGTAAGATCACGAATAAATACTGTTAGTGATTGAAGTGTTTGTTTAATTTAAACATTTACAATCATGGAATATAAACATAATTATGATACCTTACTGGCTGTGAATTGAGAACATAAATAAACAAACTGAAATTTGAGTACAAAATATAATTCTATTCACAATTCGTACATTAAACATTTATTTACTTATTGAAGAATAATTTACAAGTGTTGTTATAAATGGCCGCTGCTAACTCGTCTATATTTTCTTTGCGTATAGCTGCCAATATCTCTAGAACTTGCCTGAAAAAAATAAAACTAATCAGTTCAGAGAAAGATATAATCGAACTTAAATCATAAAAATCGGCAATAACTAAAAATGATCTCTACTACTAGCTTTCATCAATTTCTTAAGACTACCTAGGAATCTTCAGACATATATTTTGTACTAGTCTGTAGCTCCAACGAAAATACAATACTCCAAAATGAGTTCATAATGTTCGCTAAGGCCCGTATTAAAAGATCGATCTCAAGTCAGAGTGATCTTGGAAATGTAATTCCAGTACAAAATGCCTTTTTTTTTTTAGTGGACTGTACGTTGTTGGCCAGATTTGCCATAACAACTTCACCCGGACAGAGGGCGAACGCAAGTGCGCTCCAGCCACACAAAATGGCATGTCAAAAGCATACTCCAGACTCAATAAGAATAATTTGAATAAGCCCTTGCACTACTTACACAATATTAACAGGCTCGTTCCTCCCTTTCACCTGGGTGTCAGATCCCACTGAATACTTCTCTTTCTTCATGGTGGGGAACTTGGTGACCACATGCCCATACCCAGGGTGTGTGGGCTTCACCTCGCACCAAGGACAGTCCGTTTCAATCATGAGCCTATCTTGAGGGATCTTTGATGCCACTTCAAGGTTTTCTTTTGTTCTTAGAGAACTACAAAAATGGATAAGACAATAAATTATGATGTGATCTTCAAAAATATAATATAAACAAACTCCAAAAGTAAAGTCTAGGATTGTTTTTCCGTAAGGCAAGAAATTATCCATTTTATTATTAGGAGTTGGTGCCAACTATTATTTGCTCAAGCAAGACTCTGCACACTAAATTGGCGTTATCCTTTAAGTTCGGAAATGGCTCTGGTAGTGTAGGTTCTGGGTCTGGTAGTGTGAGCAGTTGGTAAAGGTAGGCTGTAACAGTACATTGATATCTATGCGCCTACAAAATATATATGTCGCAGCCAAATAGCTTAATCCGCCGTTCAATTAACAGCCTAGGCACTTTACTAAACAGCGCCGTTCAACTAACGGCCTAAATGATATTCAGCCATTTGATCAAACAGCTAGGCAAATGACTTGGATCGATGACGTTTAACTACTTGCCTAGCCGTTTAATTACCTGCCTAGACTGTTCATTTCTATTTAGTTTTACTTTCTGCCACCTAGCGCCGAAACTCACCAAACTGTCAATATCTCTATATTCTATATTCTCTATGGTCAATATGGCGTCGGAAAAAAACAACTTTGATGGAATCATTTTATTAGGTACTTAGGTTTTTTACGTTTTTTTTTTAGATCCACCGAATCTATTTGCCGGGTGGGGTTTCTGTGGGGTCATAAAAAAAATAACCCTAACCTAAACCCATCCAGGTCGTTCTGCTTGGGTAGTATTTTGAAAAAGTTTTGTAGTACTTAAATTTCAACCAGTTGCCTAAGCATTAGCCAGCCAATTTATTAAATGTTGTAATAGACTATACGGCTGAATATCATTTAGGCCGTTAGTTGAACGGCGCTGTTTAGTAAAGTGCCTAGGCTGTTAATTGAACGGCGGATTAAGCCAGTTGGCGGCGACATATATATAGCAACGTCATTAGAACCACTTTCAGAATTGGAATTGAGTTTCGCGAGTAATACTAAGGGCGCTATCCCGCTAGCGTTTTGTGAGCTTGTTGATCATTTATCTATCGCCTCTTTGGGAGCACGCTCGCAGATCGCTAGTGTGATATAGCCCTAAGAACTAACCATCCATTAATACCTATATACATTCCAAGCGCGAGTATTTTCTGCAGCGCGTCTTCTGTGCCGTCGAACGAGTGCACCACCCCGCCGGTGACATGGTCGCGGTTCCTGCTCAGAACCTCTACCAGGTCGTCGGCAGCGGCGCGGCAGTGCAAGAACAACGGCAGAGAGAACTCCCGGCTAAGTTGCAACTGGTATTCAAAGTACCTGGATGAAGAAAAAAGCTTAAGAATATATCATAATATAAAGAAATAATTTTATACACCATCACAGTCAACCTACATGATAGTGTTCTGGTCCCAATGTAATAGCAGGCAAGCCTGTTGCCATACCAGGCACAGTCAATACGAGGGTGATTTGGGTCATAAACTATCCCAATGGCCTAGTTCTGTTTGATGTATTTCACACGCTATCAAATGACAGGCAGGTTTCCTCACAATTTAATAAGGAAATTTAAAACAATATAACATATAGTAGTTTGACAATATCAGAAGTATTTGCCTCTCCAACTAAGCTTGCGTTAGAAGTTGACTAAGGCTACACAGACAGTGCTGGGAGCTCCTTCGGGTCAGCAATATGCAACCAGTGCCTTTAGTATTGCAAGCATCCATAGCCTACTGCTTCACATCTGATGGGTTGTACACTTGTTTTCTCAAATAAGAGTAACTTACTTCAACTGAACATCCTTTTCACAGAAGTTCAGTCTTTCATAATCCAGTCCACACTCCCCAATAGCGACTACTTTATCTCTATTCTCTGTGATTACGTCTCTCAGGCCTTGCAGGTATGTGTCGGGATCTTCCACAAACTCTTTGCATCTAGTTGGATGGCAGCCCACTGTTGTGAACAATCTGGCTAGAAATACAAGTTATGATGATTTTATGAACCTTGAAAACCTACTATGGATGATACCAAAGTATTATTTGTTGTCCCATTCACACTGCTGCAATGTAGTTACAGGATTTTTAGCAGACCTGCTGCAAACTAATTTCAAAGGATACGGTTTCAGAATAGTTTTGCATGTGTGAACTCACTGATACAATAATGTACACAATATGTTTTCAGGTTTACGGATGAAATATTAGTATAATATAGCTGACAACCTTTTAGTGTAGTTGTTCCAGTATAGGATGCTGGGGAAAATTTCGAAATGGCCTTTTCCTATATTGCCCCAGTGTAGAATGTAGATGTATGTTGGATCACCCCCAGTCCATTGTATGGTACCAGTACAGCGTAATTTAGGTAAGGAGCCATAAAATTGGTGTGTTATTCTGGCGAAATCATTAAGTATTATTACTTATTGCATAATAGAGAATACAACTTTGTACCTACTTACAATCACAACGCGACAACTCGAGAGCTTTCTTGCTGTCCGTCAAGCTGCCACCAGTTATAATCATTTTATCCAAGCCACCGGTCCAGCTCCGCTTCAGAACCACTTCGAGATCAGCCTCGTGCTTCCTCGAACCATGGTATACACCCTGGTACATATCATCAGTGAGATTTGCTCCGATATCTTAAAATAATCAGGAAGTAGGTACAGGCATAAACTATTGTTTTTGTATAAGTTTTAGTATTACGTAGGTACTAAACATACCGATATATTTCCTTAGCGCGGCCATTCTCCTCATTAAAGTTATTTGATGCGTATAAAAAACCTTACTTTGATCCAATTCCAATTTAAAGTTTATTACGAATTTATTTATTGACGGCTTTACTTTGGTTTGGTATTTCTGTTATCTTGAGGTTATATTACTCCTTGGTATTAATCACAGATTAGAGATATGTATTAATTAGGCATGGGCAAAAAATATCGATATTTTTCCAAACAATAATCGATATATATCGTCGATATTTTTAATCACAATATATCGATATTCGATATTTATTTTAGAGTATCGAATTTGTGTTAATTCCGATTTTTTTCTACAAATCAATGACATAAAAAAAAATGCACATGTAGACACACATCAAACAGAGGGTGCTCCTGATGTCCATATCTGATGACTACTGGTTTCATTAAATTGTATATAATTGTTTTAGCTCGAGAATTAATAAAAAATGCTATTTTCGTCTATTCTTTTTTACGAAGTTTGAATAATCATGCGAAAACTGACGATATATCGATATTTTTCACTCGATAATTATCGATACTGTTTAAAAACATCGATATATTTTTTTCACTTGCCCATCCCTAGTATTAATATTATGAAGGATGCATTAGGCCCAGCGCGAGCCACAGATTAGAGATATGTAGGCGCGAGCACACACCGCCGCGGCGCCGGAGGCGCGTAGAGCAACAAAAACAACAATTTAATATAAACCTTAACTACCTTGACATACGGTATGTATGAGCAGTGGCGTGTATGCTCTTGTAGTAGCTTGAGGTAGGGATATTCAATAAACATCGATTTTTCGAATCACTCGATATTTATAATACGATACATCGAATCGATCCGATGTTTTGACAAACTCTTGATTCACTCGATGTATCGATGTATTTTCATAAAACATCGAATACCAGATTTAATTAAAACTCCGTTTGATCTCCAAATCATTCTCATTCATAGTTTTTACTTTTTTTAATAAACAATATTAGAATCAGCGATGGTTCCATGTGTACGAGGATGCCTGTACTAATTTGTCTGATAGGGGTTGGGTTGGGCTGATAGAAACACTGATATAGCTGATATGATAAAAGTTGTTATATTATAAAACTGACATCAAACCTAAGTAGTGGGAGTGGATTTAATGAGGGGTGAGAACGTGCGGTTCGCTTGATGACCGATGACGAACTGATTTTGGTTACAATAAAATTTTCGTAAATGTGAATTTGGGTCAGTGTGATAGCTGCTTCGGCAAATATACGTGCATGGTCGTACACCATGAAAAGTTGTATTTTCTTAGTTATACATATAGATTTCTTGAAAATTCAGCATCCTTGAACACACGCGATAAATGTGCAGTGGACTGTGCTGGTGTAGGAGTAGTATATAATTATAAATTGACGCTTGTATGGAGTGTCTGAGGGCTGACTAGGTGAGGGCTTTGTGTTATGATGTAATGTTAGAATAATTACTCGATTTTCAGTAAACATCGATGTTTGTAACCGATACATCGGAAGGCATCGATACACACTTCCGATATATCGCATCAAAAAAACATCGATGTTTTTTCTAAGTGGACACCCCTAGCTTGAGGGGGGCGCTGCGAGCTTTTTTTTTATATTAAACTAGCGGCCCGCCCCGGCTTCGTACGGGTACATTGCGGTTACATTATTCGAGTTTTAGTAAGGATCCCAATTTTTTTTAAATATATTATAGCCTATGTCACCCGGGGATAGTGTAGCTTCCCAACAGTGAAAGAATTTTTCAAATCGGTTCAGTAGTTTCGGAGCCTATTCATTACAATCAAACAAACAAAGTTTCCTCCTTATAATATTAGTATGATTGTTGTCTTCAATTACTCTCTGCCGCGCCTCCAGCGGTGTGCGCTGGGCCTTAAAGGATGTTTTCAGTCATAGATAATTTTATATCATTTTATGTTTGTTGCGTTGGCTTGATATAATTCGATTTGGATTAGAAAATAAATATCTACTATGTTTAGGGTCAAACTAGAAATGCTTCGTAGTTTCGTCCACTGAGTACTTACTTTGTATTGGTTTCGTCTTGGTCGCGGTCAAGAAGAATATTTTGTTATTTCACTCGACTATTTCCTCTTCTTTCTTTAAAAATATGGCCCACCCAAATTAATAGGTAAGTATTTCGCCAGTGTCAAGTAATAAATAGCAATAAAACAATACAATACAATCTTAGAACATAATACAATACATAAATGTGACCGTCCACTTTGGCTACGTTCCACTTAGCGTTCACAACGATTAAAATGCTCCTTTAGCCGTTCCGCATAACGACCGCGGTCGTTGTGGTCGCGGCGAAAAAGTCACTCATGACGTCATGACTTAGGCTCACGCGAAGCTTACGACGACCCATCTAAAAAGGTGGGTCGTAGTGATCGTTGAGAAAATTAGCGGGATTTTCAAAACTCAAAGCATCAAAGATGGCGACCTTGAAACTTACGTTATTACATGCGGAAAGAGATATTTTAGTAGAAGTGAATGTTAAAGATATTTTGATTACATTTGAACGTAAATTAATTTAATACACCACTAATATTAATTATAAAAATAAATTATATTGTTTTCAATATATTAATTTTAAAAAGCAGTGATATCCGATTGGTTAAAGCACGCGTCTTGCGGGCACCAGGTCTTGGGTTCAAACCCCGGCTCAAACCTCTGGATTTTTCGAAATCTATGTGCGAATCATAATTTCTAAATGATTATCACTTGCTTACGGTGAAGGAAAACATCGTGAGGAAACCTGCATGTCTTAGAAGATCTAACCAATTTTCGAAAGACATGTGAAATCCGCAAACCTGCACTGGGCCAGCGCGGTGGATTATGGCCTGAATCCCCCTCATGTTGATGGGAGGCCCGTGCTCAGGAGTGGGACGTCAAAAAGGGCTAAATTTTATTATTATTTTCAATATAAATTGATTTAAAAAATAATTATTTAAGTTTATTTTCAAGGCTTACTTATACAACATATAACATTATAACCTAACCTAATCTTTTGCTTTATTTTTACTAACTCGCTGTTTGTATTATTTACCTCCACGCTCAAAACGCTCTATAATCCATTCCACTTGAGTTTACGACAGTAACGCTCACAAGCAAGTGGAACGGGAAAAACTGCGGTCGTGAGCGTGATCGCTGTGAACGCTAACTGGAACTCACCCTTTGGAAAAACAAAATTGACATAAATACACCTGTCAACGTCAAGGTGTGAACTGATGTCTTATGTCAGTTTGATGTCAAATAGGTACGAGCCCAGTCAGTCAGTCAGTCAACAAAAGAAAACGGTAAATAAACAAAGTTCGCTCAATCCACGCTCAATCAAACATTTTCGGTATTGTTTATAAAATTAATTCACATGTCAGAAAAGTTTAATAGGAAATTATTGAGAAGGTTACAGTAATTATTCTCAAGAAAGAAAAACTGGATGTTAAAATCCATAGTAAGGGGAAATGCTGATGTGAGTCCTTGCTTTTCTTTGTGTTTTGAAAGTAACAAAGCCTGACTTGAACAAAGCCGATACTTGGTAGGTACTTTGATTTTAAAGATACTGTTATGACTGTTATAATATTCTACAAACTAATCTCTGCTGTGAGTTGAACTCACGGTTTCCTAGTGTTTTCTTCTAATCCCAAGTTTGCACTGGACGAAACATTCACACAAAACATATTTATAGTTTATGACAAAAATAGAGACAAAAACATGGTGTGCGTGTGTCCACTGCAAACATAGGTAAGCTATCTCCTTGCCCCAAAGAAAAAAGTATGTACAATACATACTTTTTGAAGGTTTCATAGATTTTCAGGATATAAATTATAGATATGGTAATTTTATTTAATAGTTCATATTAAGGTGAAGGCGCCTGTATAGCCCGCGAAGTTCAAAATTTTCGAGTATTTTTATAGTTTATCCAAAATCTGAAAACATTTAAGACAACATTTTGTGATTTGCGACAAACACAGTATGCAGTGCGTTTATTAATACATTTATTTTACTCTAAATATTATCACGGTGGACATGATACTAGTAAATCACTAAATATACAAAAATTGCCAGATTATCTGGATAGCTGTTGTTCTTGAAATGTTTTAGAGTAAGTTGGATATATTAATAATTGCACTGCAAGACCATGTATTTGTCGTTATAAAATGTGCCTTTTATTATTGTCAGATTTTGAAAAAAATCTAAAACACCTCAAAAAATTTGAACTTCGCGGGCTAGATGGGCACTTTAGCCTTAAAATAAAAATTCGTAAATTTCATTGAAATAAAACTATTTTTACGGATTATATCGCGTTTATTTAATTTTAATGTTTTAATGTAAATTTTGAGGGTACCCAGTTTTTAACTATGACATCAGGACGTCTAACACCTCAGTCCCCCCGTGACCACGGTTGCTGTAAAGCAACCGAAACGTCGGGAACATTAAAATTAAATAAACGCGATATAATCCGTAAAAATAGTTTTATTTCAATGTGTAGTATTCGCGTAAATATAAGAAAACAATAGTAAATTTCACTTTTTTTCATGTAGGTAAGAATCTAAAGGCGTACCCAGATAAATAATATGAATGTGTAAGTAATAGTTACATCTTCAAAATATCTTACTAAATACATAGGGTTGAATAGAATATTATCAAGTAAACAAGTGCTTACCTATAAGTGGACTTGTATTTGTTTTTACTTACCATTACTAATTTTATTTAAGCTGTAAGCCTCCCAAATAAAAAAAAAATATATATCAAAAGGGTCTGGCAATACTAGAATTAGTCTTACAATTACAATTCTAGCACAGGGAAGTCACAATAATCACAATCATAGGGAAAAGTAGTGAGACTGAATCTATCCTTGAATGTGAATTGAATTGCTTTTTCTGGTAACTCTCGAGCCAACTTAAAAGAATTTTCCTCATTGTTGTACCTAACTGATAGACTATTGTACCTTTTGATATTTAAATTTAAAGGTGTATTTCATTGTATTTGTAATTTTAAAATAAGTATTTATCATTAAGTGCTGACTCTGTAAATAGGGGCAACTCATTTCAAAGGGCATTTAGAAGAAAGAAAGAACAGAAAGCTAAAACATTTATTTGACACAGACACAAGGGGTTCCAAAGGCAAAAAGAAGTGGCAGTGATATTTGGGTAGGTACCTCAGTGTTACATGTGCCGAAAGGCAATTGGCTCAGCAAAAGCTGAAAGGAACCAAAGTCTCCTCCAGCACTGATTTTCAGCCAAAACCAATCCCGCATCTAATGCGTTCAAGTATTTGGAAGACAGACCAAGCATATGCAGTGGTCGCTTGGCGCAGTGGTTCGAGCGTAGACCGCTCGGCGCACTGCACATGGTGGTTGTGGGTTCCATTCCCTGGCCTTCCCCCCCCCCCCCCCTTGGGGATCGCCCCCAGTCCATTGTACGGTACCCATAGTACAAGTGTTGCTTAGCTTGGGACCATACAGTTGGTGTGTCAGTCTGGCGATATTGATTTATTTATATATTTCCAGTTACAATAACATTATTTATCGCCATTACACTTACACATACTTTGAGATATCAGTAATTAGACGCCTTTGTAGCTAGGACATTGGATACATAGCAATTAGTAATTCTAGTGTACGGAGTCTAAAGAAGGGGGGCTGGTCGGTGTAACACACGCGTTTAACTCGTTGTAAAACTGTATTTGTAGATATAATGGTCATTACTAGTAGTAGACTTCACATTATTTTTGTTAGTAGTTTTTTCCCATCTGTCATTTTTAACCTTGTTTTTCTTCCATTCAAACGCGGAAGACTCAATGTCGTCGACATCACGTTTCACTTTTTTTTCACAGAATGGAGGCAAAAAGCCTGATACAAAGGGGCAACACACTGCAAGTAAAGCTTGGCGTCACCAACTACAACACTCCATTCGCCACGAAGAGCAGCCCCGAATACGTCATCAGTGGTTCCGCCGTGTTCCAGGTGCGAGTGGTTGCGGCTCAAGTCAACAACGGACACACGAACGTATACAACAATCTGGTGTTCATCAGGTTTGTCAAGCTCCGCCCGGACGACGACCTGACGTACAATATTAAGTTCACAAGCACAGAATTCGGTATAACGAACAAGTGTCTCACCAGCGATGATGGAACCTGGCATTTAGTGTATGAAAACAAAAAACAGCAGTACACCTTCGACATTACGGTCCAAATGGACGTGGTCCCCAGCGCAAGCTCCTTCTCCACCCTCCACGAAGACATGGAGCTCACTGACTTTGAGCTCCGAGGCGAGGACGGCTCTGTGCACATCCACAAAGTGGTCCTAGCCGCCTCCAGTCCAGTGTTAAGAAGAATGCTTGGAGGAACTTGGCGAGAGACAACCGAGGGTCATGTCGATGTGCCTGGGACTTCGAAAAAGACTTTACAACACTTGAAAAACTATGTATATTTACATACTTTACCTGATGAAGACCTGGAACAGCTGCTGCTGCTCTCGTCGTACTACATGATGCCGGACTTGGAACAGAGGTGTGTGGACAGGCTAGTGAACAGTTTGACGGCTCAAAACGCGTGCGACCTCTTAGAGTTCGCCGCCAAACACAAGGTGACGAGGTTGCTGCTGGCCGTTCTGGAGTGCGTGCAGAACCGCGCCATCGATGTGAATGAGATGCGCGATCATTTCATGCGTGGAAAGTGACAGTGGCTTGTTGCAACCTAGACTTATATTAGCTACCACTGCCAATATGTACAATGGAAAGTGATTTGAGAATTATTCCAAGTTTATTCCAATTAATGAATTAATTAATGTGACTGATAGTGTATTTTTATATGTATGTGTAATCTACCTGTACTTATATTTTAGTATTGTTCGTATTGTTTATTATTATTCTCAATTGTTGGTTGTAAAGACTGATACTGTAACAGAATCTTAGGCCACTATTCATAAATCGATTACATGTCTGATAAATAACTTGAGTGCGCTTTTGAGTTGTCAATTTGTACAAGAAGGCATAACAATCACATAACCATGTTCGGTCTCGGAGTTGAGATAGATATAAGGTAATACTGGACTAGCTCATCAAGGTATGCTATGAAGCAGTCGTCGATGGAGTTTATAGAGCTTAGAGCACAGTTTATTTTACGAAGTAAAATAATTACTGTGTGCTTTCTACAAATAGCGATTATAAGCAAAATATAGCTATAAATAGCGATTGTCTTGTTGAACGAAGTTGTCTGTTAAGTGATTTACATGCACAACATTTAAGTTTTTACCATGTCGCACTATCAAGTCATCTGAATAACTGACGCCATCTAGTTGCTATTTGAGATAACTTTTTCATAGTGGATGTTACTAAGTAGTTTACAAAATTACTAAATGATGCCTGGGCATAATGCTTTTCAAGCGTGACGATTTTAGCCATTTTACCCTACCACGAGCAAAGTAAAGGAACTTCGTTCCAAAAATATTTTAGTTATATTTTGCTATTGCAGCTAAACCCTTATGCTGCTCCAAAATTGTGTATTTGTGCGAATATTTGCGTTACCTATCAAAATGCCCATTAGAATGCTCGAAGGTTTGTTTGTTTTTATTATAGCCGTATAATACCCACGCTATTTATTTACATTACCCTCATTTGGGTAGCGCAGTCGGGTAATTTGTACCTACCCAAACCAACATCTCATGATCACCCACACTCAAAGAGATCCCGCTAAGGTAGGGCCTGTATAATTTAATCGATCTCAAGCAAAGATCTGAGAAAATTGCATTTAATCGTGTTTTCCTTTTATGAAATCCTAGATAATGTTCTTGAATAACACATAAATGAAAATAAGCTTCATCAAACTAATATTATAAAGAGGAAAACTTTGTTTGTTTGATTGTAATGAATAGGCTCCGAAACTACTGAACCGATTTGAAAAATTATTTCACTGTTGGGAAGCTACACTATCCCCGGGTGACATAGGCTATATTATATTTAAAAAAAATTAGGTATCCTTACTAAAACTCCAATAATGTACCCGTGCGAAGCCGGGGCGGGCCGCTAGTGATCTATACTTAAAATGAAAGAAATATGTCGAATTGAAAATCACTATATTTTGAAATTTGAATAGCTCCTCTTAATTAAAGAAGCCTAGCTGACGTAAAAAAATCTGCTAACACTGGTAATAATAAATGGTGTTCCCAGGTATCTGTAATCGAAATTAAACAAATATAATACTTATCCCATAACCTTAGACAGCATACTAAAAGAAAAACTTATTCAAAACTAGGTACAGCTTTAACAAATATAGGGTAAGCGTACCAGTGAATGAAACCGGAAATTTTGGACTTTGAAAATTCATTAAAATTATATTGCTATGGAAAATAAGTCTTATGCATTATGGTTGAATAGAGAAAACATTCAAGATTCAGATTTCACCTTTACTTTTTCAAAATACGAAATAGTTTTATGGTAAAGCGAAAAATACCGCAATACACCAGTGCATGAACGGCATTTTCCAGGAAATTAACTATGTGCAACCAGTGAATGAACAAACATATTGTTTAATTCTGATGAACTTAGTATTACTCCTGTTTGAGAATTTAATTGAAAAATATGTTTTGGTCAAATTGAAAACAGTCAAAATAATGCGTCAATTTGTAGGACAAGTGATAATGCGAAATGATGAAGAGCAAAAATATGATGTAAGTAGATCTTCTTAGGAAGAAATCTGTGACGTGCACCGCGCACACGGCACGGTGGCGCCGCCGTGCACGTGTACAAGCTTCCATAGTGATCCATACAACACTGACGAGACCGTGCCTACACACGGCGAATTAACCGTAGATTTTCACGTCTAGAAACCGTGTGTGTACAAGAGGCCTTAGCCTTGTTTAAGCCCCATGTACCTCATGTAACGGGAGATGGTTACTCTAACATCCAACGTGTACTATGGGAGCCTAGTTATTCTAGGCGTGAGTAGATATATTTTGTTGATGTAACATTTATATATATATATATATAATGAATAGTAGTCGTGGAGGTTAAGTCATTCTAATATATAACTTCTCTAGGCAGAGTCTGCAGAAAGGATTCTGTGTAGTCACTTTTTAGGTTTATATATCTACCTAGACGTGGGATATGCTTAATGAGACGTGGATTAAGTATAATGATTTAATGCTCAATAAGAAATATAGACGAGTAATTAGTGAGACTGCTTAAAATCAAAGTAAAGAAATATTTACCTATGTTAATTTACTTAACTTGTTGTTATAAAATTGTTGTGTTCCGTCATATATTTTGTATTTTCATTGATTTTAGGATATTAAATATGTAGTTCTTCTCTAAGAAGAACAGTATTATGTATTCAGTGTACTCAGTGTGATTTTGGTTGCATTTTTACCATACATTTATCATCCAAATTAAATATTTATCATCATTTGTGTAGGTACTTTGGTAATAAATTATTTTTCATTTCATTTTTTTCATCTCTAATCACTGTTACTGTATTGAGAGGCTCTTCGTGGTAATCATTATTTTTCGCCATATCTTTTACATTTTATTTATCATTAAGATGTTAAGAAGTGTGCTAGATTATGTAATTTTAATTAAAGGTATAAAAATATGAAAAATATTAGGATGTTTAGTACAAAAATGTCCTGTTCATTTATTGCGTACGTATTCATGGACTAAACCAATGATTGATCATTATGTAAATCCTTAGTTCGTTAACTGGGTTTTTTAAACCAATGAATGAACATACCCGTTCCAATATTGGCCAAACAATCGGAAATCGTTTTCTATAGGACTTTTTAAAGAAACAAACCTTAAAACGTAAAGTTAAGTAGGTAACATTTTTTAACTAAAACATGATATTTGCCTTGTCCCAGTAAATGAACACATGTTCATTCAAATATTTTTTCTGTTTTCTTGTGCTAATACTGGCACCGCTAATAATTTCCCGCATTCTATACAAAATTTAAATTGACACGTTTGAAAACCAACAATTCAATAATAGGTATATTTCTCAAATAACTATTGAGCAACCACAATAACTACGTATTATGGCTACAAAATTATATTAAAAATATGTTGTCTTCCTTGAGCCCTTAATTCTGGTGCATACAAATGCAAACTAGCATAGAACAGACTTTTTCAAAAGCTCGCCGTTGTGAAATGACTAATTGATGGATGTAAAAAGTGTTTCCACCATATTAAAAAAAAATATACTATGCACTGTGGAAATGCTCACATTTCTTATTATTTGGAAAAAATGTGTTTTGTTCATTCACTGGTGCACTTACCCTATAACATTACCATACATCACCTTAATGGGAGTAGGTCCCAGCGAAAATGATTTTGTCTTCGAATAGTATCAGGTATAGGAAAGGATGGTCCACAGTGAACTTCAATGTAGGTGGTGGTGTGCTGTCTGAAGACATATACATCACTATATTTCCTGTAAATTAATTTAGATAGGTAGTAAAGAAGTAGGTAGGTATACAAGTACAGGTACAGGCAATTGTGAAATAGTACATTCGAGGGACAAAATAAGTCTTTCACCCGAGGTAAACACTGTGCTTTTGATTACGAATACAAGGAAAGTAAAAATAAAAACAGGAATTGGCTAAAGAAATAATACAAGGAAGTATGAAAAATACCTACTCTACAACTAGAAAAAAATAATTAAGGCTAAAGCGCCCATCTAGCCCGCGAAGTTCAAATTTTTTGAGTTCATTTAGAATTTTTTCAAAATCTGACAATAATAAAAGACAAATTTTGTAATTAGCGAAAAAGACCGTGTGCAGTGCATTTATTAAATATCCAACTTACTCTAAAACATTTCAAGAACGACAGCTATCCAGATAATCTGGCAATTTTTGTATATTTAGTGATTTACTAGTATCATATCCACCGTGATAATATTTAGAATAAATAAATGTATTAATAAATGCACTGCACACGGTCTTTTTCGCGAATTACAAAATTTGTCTTTTATTATTGTCAGATTTTGAAAAATTTCTAAAAGAACTAAAAAAATTTGAACTTCGCGGGCTAGACAGGCGCCTTCACCTTAAGATCGGTTTGCCGCAAGAACTTTATACATAACAAGCTTCTTGGTTTGCCGCCTATTTTGTTATTTTTTTCGTTGGCCGGCCAACTTCATTATTTAGCCATTATTTTTCATTTTCATCTTTAAATATTTTGCCCAAATCTATGTTATTATAAAGAAATTGTTGAAACTAAATTATAATTAAGTCATTTAAAAATATATATCGATGCCCCCAAGCAATAACTCGGTAATCGAAAAATCCAAATTTTACAGGAAAAATGTTTTACTGATTTTTTCGAATATTTCTTCAACGAGTGGGACTATTAAAGTCATTTATGTATCAAATTAAAGCTAATTTTTTGTCAAATATGACTGCACCATTACTAAGAAATTCCTTTTATTAATTACCCTGTAATTAAACAAAATAAATAATACATTACATTCTATAAATTAAATATAACAGTTTTAGTACTTACGAGATTATTGCAGTAAATTTATCAAATAAAATATTTCGTAACATTTTGTTATGGACTTCTAAGGTGTTATTTTTTGTCGTAGGAATGATACATAACGTCTTTTACAGAGTTATTGCGGTAATATTCAATAATTTTACATACGGTATTGATGTATTACATTGTTATTACGACTTAATTTTGAAAACCACTGTTATAGGTAACAGTAAATACAGATTTTTATCGAAGTATTTAAAAATGAAATTAGAAGGGTTTAAACGAAAAAATACAGTAATTTCTTTGAATTTGAAGTAATATTTATTGCACCATGACATGTGGACAATTATTAATAATCAAATAAATCAAACAAAATCAACAATTACATAAAATTTAATCTAATTCTTCATCAGAAATATTTTCTCTTCTTACTTTTCTGTGTTTACATCTGTGTCAGCAGTGAAGTGTTTATTAAGTGATCGATTAGTTGCGATAAGAGTTATAATATTGAGTGTGTAATTATACTGGGGGATTTTAATGCCAATCCTGGCTCACGGTTTTTTAGTGAATTTATTTCTGTTTGTAATGAGCAGACTTGGTTTTGCACCGACTATGAGCTTCTGCCGAAGGACACACATAAGTTTGTTTGTCAGGCTAGCGGCTCGCGACGCTCGCTAGATCATTGTTTGACAACTAGCGCAGCCAAAAACTTAATTAATAAAGCATTGGTCTCATGTGGGGTTTACCAGTCTGATCATTATCCTGTTTTATTTGAATGTAATTTAACTAAAATTAATCAAAAATTATCAGACCTGTATTTTGTTAATAAAGTTTTGGAAGTACACTAACAAATTAAATCCCAAGCCGTGTCTCCCTGCGAGTGTGTCGGGTCTGAGTGAACCAAAAGATATTGCCAACCTCTTTCAAATACATTTTAAAGTTCAGTCTTCCTTGCTAACGGGGCAGCGGGAGTTCGATGAAGGGGAATCTTCGGGTTCTGGTGAGCTTGCCGTAATGATTACAGCTAAACAGATTTCAACACTAATAAAAAAAATGATAAAAGTTAAGTCGCCAGGCCACGATGGCCTTAGCGTCGAGCACCTGAAGCACGCAGGGCCACATTTGTATAGGGTCCTTGCGTTACTTTTTAATTTGTGTCTCAATCACCGCTATTTGCCGCAGGACCTTATATAGTACCACGGTAGTACCAATAATTAAGGACAGGACTGGGGACGCCTCTGACGTGTCCAATTACAGGCCTATTTCGTTAGCCATAATACTCGCGAAGGTCTTGGATAGTTTGCTTGATCAACAGTTGGCGAAACACATCGAGCTGCATGACGAGCAATTTGGCTTCAATCCCGGGCTATCCACGGAAAGTGCCATTCTGCGCTTCAAGCAAACTATTCAATATTATACCTCCCGAAAAACACCTGTATTTGCTTGTTTTTTGGGCCTGTCAAAGGCGTTCGACCTGGTGTCCTATGATAAACTATGGGATAAAGTGCGGAGTGATACAACACTACCGAAGGAAATTACATCCCTGCTTCGCTTCTGGTACTACAACGAGAGGAACAGTGTCAGATGGGGGCAAGCTCAATTGGATGTGTATAGGCTGGATTGCGGGGTGAGGCAGGGGGATTAAGTTCACCCCGCCTGTTTAATTTATACATGAACCGGCTGATCAGTGAGCTTATCTGCACCAAAATTGGAGGCCATATTGATAGCGTTTGTTTCAATAATATTAGTTACGCCGATGATATGGTGCTGCTGAGCCCATCGATTGGCGCTTTGAGAACACTTGTAGATATTTGTGAATCCTATGCAGTTGCCCATGGGCTCAAGTACAATGTTAAAAAGAGTGAACTCATTATGTTTAAAGCGAGTGCCATAAGTTATTCTGATATCCCCGGTGTGTCGCTCGGTGGCACTCCTTTAGCATGGGTGACTAAATTTAAGTACTTGGGTCACTGGGTCACTGATGATCTCAAGGATAATTTTGATATAGAGAGGGAGCGCAGGTCGCTGGCTGTTCGATGTAACATGCTGGTTCGAAGATTTGCACGTTGTACGAATCAGGTAAAAGTCACTCTTCTTAAAGCCTTCTGTCAATCTTTCTACACGTGCAGTCTTTGGACCCGTTTTACGCAAAGGACATACAGCGACCTTCGTGTCCAATATAATAACGCGTTCAGAATACTTTTGGGGCTGTCGTGGCGTTGTAGTGCATCCGGAAAGTTTGCGGAGGCGCACACTGACGATTTCTACGCCATAATAAGAAAGAGGACCGCATCTATGGCAGGCCGCCTGCGCACCGCCACTAATAGTCTCCTGAGCGTGTTCTCAGATCGGTGGGACGCCCCTCTGCTGCGTCACTGGGTAACGACCCATACCATTTGTAAGATAGGTCTTAGCCTTTTTACTAACATTATTAATTAATTTATCTTGTATACTAATACTATGGACTCAGGTCTAAAATAAAGAATTTGAATTAATGAGCCTATATCAAACTTAAATAACGTTGTTAATATATATCACGGAATACGAATATTTAAATAAGCTCAATAAAAACCCCGTTCTGACGTTTACCAAAACCTCCTTGAAAATTATTTACGCCAATAACCCAGTAACCGCAGCTTACCAAATTATATTCTACAAATATATTTTGTACAGACTTTTAACAGTTTTATTGCGAAATATTTTTGTTTTAAACTTCCCAACAATAAACCTGTGTGTCATGATATCTTTGTAAATATCATTAGAAAAAATCTGAAAAAAATTGGTAAGGTGTATTCTAGTCCGTAGATGCCAAATTTGATATAACAGCATAAACCCCATAATAGGACATTACCGAGTTATTGCTTGGGGGTGTCGATATTATTTAATTAATACTTAACTTTATGTCATTTCAATTTTACATCGTGCAGTAATTAAGTGACTGTAGAAAAAGTTTGAACATGGTTCCATAGAAATGTGAAAATGGAACTAGTTTTTTTTTTATAATTTGACAGCTGTCAGTTGAAAGCGATTCTCCCGGGCCGGAAAAGTATTACTTTCAACCCGCTCCTCAGGCAACTTCAGACCTACTTTCAGAGTATGAGTAATGAAAAATATTTTGTTCATGGCTATTCTCATTCTTATGGGGGCCTCTGGCGGAATACACTCGTATCACGAGGCCTTAGAGCATATTAGTGTTTTATGCGATTTTTCTATTGTTATTTAGGGACTTAGGTACATCAGACTAGTCCCAGGTGATCACGAGCCACCGAAATATAAGTACCTACTGGTGGCCGATGGGAAGAAAAAAACTATTTATGTCCCAACTGCCACCACTGCTATTACTGATTTGTGGGTGGTTGCAGTTAAGATTTTTATGTTTTTCTTCTCATTCCAATTCCCATAAAGTACATACAGATAAGATTGTTATGAGTAGTCCCATCCGGCCCCACTTGATTAAGTAATATTAATAACATGAGAACATCATGAAAAACCTGCATATCCGGGAGTCCGCCCTTCTACAGCGTATTATGGTTTTGTTTTTTTCGATCATGGGCTTATTCTGGCATATCTAGTGTATGAGAATGAATCAAAAGAATATATCTTTGGTGTTGATACTGACCAGTGTACGCCCCGGCCGTGGCTCCCTCCTCGTCGACCTTGATGAAGGCTTCCTGGAACGCCTTGGATACCTTGACTTGTTGCCCTTTCACGATGCCTGGCGAGGCCTCGTTAAAGAGTTTTGAAACTCCAATCTGTACGATATAAAGAAAACCTTTAAGAAGTGTAAGTAAGTGTGTCAGCATCAGGCAGCTACTGTCTAATAGCTGCCTCAAATAGTTATATAGTAACTTATCAGTCCCTCCCATCAAACCCAACGCTCCCAATAATACACACATACATTTGTATGGGAGGGTAGACAGATATCAACACGATACCCGGTGTGTACGATGTGTTGAAATATCAATGTGAGAACATTAAAATTGTTACATTGATAACGGCAAATTGAGATAGATTAAAAAAATACGTGCCTACCTATTTTAAATTCATTTTTTATTTGGTGTACCTATACTAGGTGATACAAAATGGGTATACTATTTTTTTTGCAACTTAACTTTGTAAATCTCAAACTATCGGCTTTGTGGGACAGTTGAAGTACTAAAGGTTTTGTAGACTTGTGAAATCGGTCAACAGCTGTATTCCTATAACACCTTTTGTTTTTCAAGTTCCCTCCAAAGCTGATGGTTTTAGAATTACAAAGTTAAGTTTTGAAAAAAAAAGTATACCCATTATGTGTCACCTTGTATATGAACATATTATGTACTAGGAATAACATAACATATTATGTAGGTATAGGTGTAAATATTAACATATTATGTAACTCTGCTGTTGCCGCTCCCAAGCCCGGATGCAAAAGGAGGAGCGTTGGTCAGGAGGGATCACACCTGCTGTAAAAGGTCAACGCCGAGCATCAGGCCGCGGTAAATAACATGACTCCACCATGGCCACCCAGCGCACATGAAGCGGTACCCAGGCACCGTGAGGTTTAAATCACCTCAAAAAGTCTGACATGGAAGGACGCGTGAACCCACCGTGTTCATTTTCCCAAGAAAACCCCCCTCATTATGGACACAAATATAAGAGAGATGATTTTGTTGGAATATCCGACTAACGGTCAGCGCTACCCTGTACCCGGGCCGGCTAGTGTGCAATATGCGACCGAAGCTTCCGTTAGCGGAGGGAAATATAAGAAGTTATCAATACGTGCACATAGACGTTTTGCTGCCTGGAATACTTAAACTGGCTTACTTAAACCAGGCAAACTTAGCATCGTTGAAAAGAGCACAAGCTTAGCATACTAGGAATCAGCGAGACACATATTATGCATGGAAACGGTCACTTTAAAACAAGCAATAACAATACTACCTACTTTTCGGGTTCTGATCACTCTAGTCTGCATGGAGTCGGCATGCTAGTTCCTAACAAACTAAACAAATATGTCCTTGGTTGCAATCCAGTTTCAGACCAAATCATGGCCATGAAGCTCAACACCAAGCCGGCGCACTTCACATAGTAAATACAAGTGTATGCCCCAACGGCTTAATCGACCGATGAGGAGATTGATAACTTTTACCATCAACTGGATGAAACACTGGATGGAATACCAAATCGGGCATCAACAATGATTCTGGGTGATTGGAATGCTAAAGTTGGTAATACTACAGCAAATGACCACTTGAGGGATGTTGTAGGCCAATTCGGCCTTAGTGACAGAACCGAACGAGGTGAGAGGCTCATTGATTTTTGCACCAACTGGAAACTATCCATGTTGGACACCTACTTCCAATACCATCCAAGGCGCCGCTATACCTGGAAATCACCCAATGACAGGTACAGAAACCAAATTGATTATATAAGTACTAATCCCGCCACCCACTCCCACCACTGTAACTCCTGTAAGCCAGGATCGACAATGGTGACCAATAATGACGTCGAGGTTTGACCCTTGACGAGTCCCGGGGAAAAGTTAAATTGTCTTGGAACTCGCACGAATTTAATCGAAAGAAATTCTCCGCTAGTAATGGCAAAACTTTTCCTGGTGCTGAATGTAGTTCCGATCATAACTTGCTAGTGGCCAACAAAATCGACACGATCACCGCATCCAAAACCAAGATTATGGAGATTGATCGGGCTAAAAAACTGGAACTTACTGGGTCTCTTGGTCTCGAGATAGTGGATAACTTGGTTCTTCGATCAGCAACAACGGATCTCGTGAGGCGGAAATACGAAGACGCATTGGGATGGCCAAAAGCGCGATGTCTCAGTTACATAGAACGTGGAAAAACAGAAAGATCTCGCCCACTACAAAAATCAAACTTGTACTACTAGAGTCCAGTGTTTTCAATATTCCTCTATGGTGCTGAGACATGGACCTTAAAAGCTGCGGATTGCAACCGTATCGACGCCTTCGAAATGTGGTGCTGGACTGCATTTCAGACCATCGCCTACATACTCGAGCAACTCAAAATCTCCACTAGGCTCTCTACTATCTGCCTCAATAGAGTGCTTGAGTACTTATTTTGGACTTATTGCCAGGAAAAACGGAGATAACCTTAAAAACTCATGGTCACTGGCAAGATGGATGGAAAGAGATCTCGGGGTCGCTACCTGATGCGTTGGTCCGACCAGATCCGCACCAAACTCGACACCTCCGTTTACGATGCCATGCAGGTCGCCGTTGATAGGAACAAATGGCGTACCATCATAAAAGAAAAGGTAGTCGGAGGCGGTCACGACCCTTAGAATTGAGGAATACGACGCCAGGAGGAGGATGTACTAGGCTTTACATAAAGGTCTTGGGTTTTTTGCTTTTACATAGCGCGCGGTGACCCGTCTACATAGCGCGCGGTGACCCGTGTACATAGCGCGCGGTGATCCGTCTATATAGCGCGCGGTGACCCGTGTACATAGCGCGCGGTGACCCGTGTACATAGCGCGCGGTGACCCGTGTGCATAGCGCGCGGTGACCCGTCTACATAGCGTGCGGTGACCCGTGTGCATAGCGCGCGGTGACCCGTCTACATAGCGTGCGGTGACCCGTGTACATAGCGCGCGGTGATCCGTCTATATAGCGCGCGGTGACCCGTGTACATAGCGCGCGGTGACCCGTGTACATAGCGCGCGGTGACCCGTGTACATAGCGCGCGGTGACCCGTGTACATAGCGCGCGGTGACCCGTGTGCATAGCGCGCGGTGACCCGTCTACATAGCGTGCGGTGACCCGTGTACATAGCGCGCGGTGATCCGTCTATATAGCGCGCGGTGACCCGTGTACATAGCGCGCGGTGACCCGTGTACATAGCGCGCGGTGACCCGTGTACATAGCGCGCGGTGACCCGTCTACATAGCGCGCGGTGACCCGTCTACATAACGCGCGGCGACCCGTGTACATAGCGCGCGGTGACCCGTGTACATAGCGCGCGGTGACCCGTCTACATAGCGTGCGGTGACCCGTGTACATAGCGCGCGGTGACCCGTCTATATAGCGCGCGGTGACCCGTGTACATAGCGCGCGGTGACCCGTGTACATAGCGCGCGGTGACCCGTGTACATAGCGCGCGGTGACCCGTCTACATAGCGCGCGGTGACCCGTGTACATAGCGCGCGGTGACCCGTCTACATAGCGCGCGGTGACCCGTCTACATAACGCGCGGCGACCCGTGTACATAGCGCGCGGTGACCCGTGTACATAGCGCGCGGTGACCCGTCTACATAGCGCGCGGTGACCCGTGTACATAGCGCGCGGTGACCCGTCTATATAGCGCGCGGTGACCCGTGTACATAGCGCGCGGTGACCCGTGTACATAGCGCGCGGTGACCCGTGTACATAGCGCGCGGTGACCCGTCTACATAGCGCGCGATGACCCGTCTACATAACGCGCGGCGACCCGTGTGCATAGCGCGCGGTGACCCGTCTACATAGCGCGCGGCCATCCGTCTACATAGCGCGCGGTGACCCGTCTACATAGCGCGCAGTGACCCGTGTACATAGCGCGCGGTGACCCGTCTACATAGCGCGCGGTGACCCGTGTACATAGCGCGCGGTGACCCGTCTACATAACGCGCGGGGACCCGTGTGCATAGCGCGCGGTGACCCGTCTACATAGCGCGCGGCCATCCGTCTACATAGCGCGCGGTGACCCGTCTACATAGCGCGCAGTGACCCGTGTACATAGCGCGCGGTGACCCGTGTACATAGCGCGCGGTGACCCGTCTACATAGCGCGCGGCCATCCGTCTACATAGCGCGCGGTGACCCGTCTACATAGCGCGCAGTGACCCGTGTACATAGCGCGCGGTGACCCGTCTACATAGCGCGCGGTGACCCGTGTACATAGCGCGCGGTGACCCGTCTACATAGCGCGCGGTGACCCGTCTACATAACGCGCGGCGACCCGTGTGCAAAGCGCGCGGTGACCCGTCTACATAGCGCGCGGTGACCCGTGTACATAGCGCGCGGTGACCCGTCTATATAGCGCGCGGTGACCCGTGTACATAGCGCGCGGTGACCCGTGTACATAGCGCGCGGTGACCCGTGTACATAGCGCGCGGTGACCCGTCTACATAGCGCGCGGTGACCCGTCTACATAGCGCGCAGTGACCCGTGTACATAGCGCGCGGTGACCCGTCTACATAGCGCGCGGTGACCCGTCTACATAGCGCGCGGTGACCCGTCTACATAACGCGCGGCGACCCGTGTGCAAAGCGCGCGGTGACCCGTCTACATAGCGCGCGGTGACCCGTGTACATAGCGCGCGGTGACCCGTCTATATAGCGCGCGGTGACCCGTGTACATAGCGCGCGGTGACCCGTGTACATAGCGCGCGGTGACCCGTGTACATAGCGCGCGGTGACCCGTCTACATAGCGCGCGGTGACCCGTCTACATAGCGCGCAGTGACCCGTGTACATAGCGCGCGGTGACCCGTCTACATAGCGCGCGGTGACCCGTGTACATAGCGCGCGGTGACCCGTCTACATAGCGCGCAGTGACCCGTGTACATAGCGCGCGGTGACCCGTCTACATAGCGCGCGGTGACCCGTCTATATAGCGCGCAGTGACCCGTGTACATAGCGCGCGGTGACCCGTCTACATAGCGCGCGGTGACCCGTGTACATAGCGCGCGGTGACCCGTCTACATAGCGCGCGGTGACCCGTCTACATAACGCGCGGCGATCGAGGGTTTACCGCTCTTAATTTGTACGCACCTTAACTCTATGACTTTGGAAACGACTTCCTTAAGTTAAATAATTACGTACATTAGGCAGGATGTCGTTAAAGTTCAGTTTGCTCCTGACATCGAACTTGGGTATGTCAAAGTCGACGTCCTGATAGCCTGGTTCTAGTTTTAACACGTCATTAAGCAGCCCGCTCTCTGTCGCCTTCTCCAGCAGCGCGGGCAGACCGTTCACCTCGTCCGGCAACACCACCACCATCCGGAAACCCTTCTCTTTGTAGGGCAGCTCTATCATCTAAAGATTAAATATTAGCATGCATCAGTAGGTAAACCAGTTGTATAAAACAACATTTTGTCTTCACGATTATTTAACTCTTGGCTCTTCTTTCCAAAAAATGTAGGAGGGCTTACTTTGGCTCCCAGCTCCTGGCATTCCGCATAGTACAAAGGCCTCAGTAGGTGCATGGTCGGCTTCTTCACTGTGGTTTTTGCGTCAACGTGGAAGTCCTTATCCTGCGTCTCAGCCGCTTTGAATGGAACGTGCCAGTGACCCTGTAATAGACCGTAAGATATAACCACACATGTTATACAGAAAACCATTAGTTATTAATATTATCTTGGCGTCAAAAACTGGAAGTCCGTTGAATCTTTGGCGGTGGACATGTTGTCGGCCAGTGGATTGCTATTGGGCTATTGCTTATAGATAGGCTATGGTTTTTTATTAGGTGAACGGCGTTGCAGATTGTGTAAAATAATATAAAATATATTTTTATTGGAACGAAGTTCCTTATTGCGCGTTGCAAAAGGGGGCTAGACGGAAAAAATTAAGTGTGTACTGACACATTTTGTGTGTAGCGACTAACGACACATTTTGGCGACACATTTTGCTATAGTTGTAATTCCGTGCGGCGCGCGGCGTGCGCGTGTTTCTCTGTCTGTCTCTCTCTCTCTCTCTCAGTCATTCGGTCGGTCGGTCGGTCGGTCGTTCCATCCGGGTGTCCCTTGACACCTCTCAAGTTTTTTTTTTTTTTTTATTATTTTACGCTGATGTTTGATTTTCAGACTGGGGGCCATGCCAATGACCATGAACAATAAAAAAAGAAATGTATTATGTGTTCTACGCCACAGACAATTAACCGAAAGGTACCTACCCATAGTACTAGCAACGTTGCTTATTTTGGGACAGTATGTTAGTCCGGCAATATTCAATATTTATTGAGGCATTTATAACTCACTCTGAAGAATATGACGTTGAAGAGGGCAGCGGCTGTGTTGGCGTTCAGCGAGTCCGCGCTGACTGGCTCATTGATGTTGCCCTTGGTCTTCTCTGAAGCCTGACAGCATAATTAAAAAATGTATTTAAGACAATGATCTATAGATATGTTCACGCGCGCCCATAGGAGAAGACGCGATAACTTTTAGGTGTTACCACATCCGGTATACCGATGTCGTCGATCGATTGTTGTTGGATCAACGTTCGATCGACCATGAATTGATAAAGCATGGTTTGGTTAATAGTTTGATGTCTTCAGTACGGGCGATCGAATTCGACTCTTTTGGCATCGATCGGCCGCAGCATTTCATTCGATACGTACTACATAGTAGTGATGTAACGAATATTCGCATTCGCATTCGCAATCGCGAATATTCGCATATTTTTTGACATTCGCATTCGCATTCGCAAGAATCTTTGCGAATGTTAGGCGAATGTTTTTGAAAAACAAAAAGGAAATTATGAATAGATAGATATGGAATGTTAATTCAACTAGTAAGAATTAAATGTTTTTCAACAAACTTGCTCATAGGGTGGCGTTTATTGCACCGCTTTTAGGTTCATAAAGCAGCGTATTACGCACTACTGCTTTTGACTTTAATTTTTTTTAATCTTAGTAAAGTTTTATCCTAAAATCAGTAAATATTTTTTATATAATAAATAAACAATGTTTAAAATTTAAAATATTATAAATACACTAGCTGTGCCCCGCGACTCCGTCCGCGTTCTGTTGAAATTTTTCCTGAATTTTCTTTGCTATAAACCTCACGGAGCCCGAGACCTTTCCAACGAATGCAAAACCGTGGAAATCGGTCGTGCGTTCTGGAGTTATAGCTTCAGGAAGGAAAACCCGACTTATTTTTATATATAGTAGATTTAATTGTAAATAAAACGTTATAAACATTCGATTTACTATATTACAAATAATGTAATAATTATTAACGATTTTGCCAGACCCACATATAAATATAGCCCTCCAAATATTGGCTACCGTATAAATAAAATAGTAAGAAATTCTGTTACAAAATGTATTAAACCGGCATTCATAGACATCTAAGCAAAAGTGACATAAACCTTTACTTTATTTTTGAACTGATGAAAAGTTATTATAAGGAGTTGGAATTGAAATAATTAAGTTGTGATTAGACTGGGTGCACAATCAGTGGTGCGTGGGTTTGAGACTCAGTCCAAACTTAAGAAATAATACAAGGAAGTATGAACAATACTCTACGAAAAAACAAATGAAGAACGGAATGCCGACAATTTGTTTTTATTTTTCGTTCGCCGGCCAACTTCATTATTTAGCCATTATTTTTCATTTTCATCTAGAATTTTTTTTTATGTTATTTTAAAGAAATGGTTGAAACTAAATTATAATTAAGTCATTTAAAAAAAAAAAATTCTTTAATTAATACTTAACTTGATGTTATTTCAATTTTACATCGCTCATTTCAATTGAGTGGCTGTAGAAAAAGTTGGAACATGGTTCCATAGAAATATGAAAATGAAACTAGTTTTTTTTTATAATTTGACAGCTGTCAGTTGAAAGCGATTCTCCCATGGGCGAAAAAGTATTACTTTCAACCCGCTCCTCAGGCAACTTCAGACCTATATTCCGAGTATGAGTAATGAAAATTATTTTTAAATACCTACTGAAGAATACCTCACTCGAAGGGGTGAGTAAACCTTTTTTTTTACTCCCTTTTTTACGGGAGGTTCATCGGAATAACTTTGCTTTCAAAATTTAAATACACATCTTTGTAGCGGTACATAAACTATGTTTTTGCCAATTTGCAGTATTTTAGCCCTAATAGTTTCTGAATAAAATTACTGTGATATCAGAAGGACGGGCAGATGGACAGCTGACGTGGCGAAACTAAGGGTTCCGAGTTTAACTACGGAACCATAAAAACATACGGCGCGCCATCTTGTTTTATTTTTTATTCATACTACAATTATCTAGATCTTAAACAAATTCATGAATTGTGATTTTTTTCAATTAAGTTTGTAATACATATTTAAAATATTTTTGACTCGCAAGTGCGTAGTAAAATGTCGTATGAAACAGTTTAACATTTTGCGCGCTGTTTATTAACCCCCGACGAAAAAATAGGGGTGTTATAAGTTTTACATGTGTATCTGTCTGTGGCATCGTAACCCCCAAGCAGATGATCCAATTTCAATCTTGTTTTTTTGATAGAAACGTATTCTGATCGAGAGTGTTCTTAGTTATGTTTCAGGAAAATCGGTTCAGCCGTTTGAGAATTATCAGCTCTTTTGTAGTTTAAAAAGTCGTCGCATCGGGGTTTTTTGAAATTTTTTGAAATTTTCAATTTAGAGTTATTTGAAAATGAACATTCGCATTCGCGAATGTTGGAGCCAAATATTCGCATTCGCATTCGCGAATGTCAAAAATCCAACATTCGTTACATCACTAGTACATAGTACTTGTGGAAGCTGTAATTATAACTTACAAGTTATAATTACAGCTTCCACAACCTAAGTAGGTACTTAAGTGTAAATTGAATTAGCCCTAAGTCTGTCTATGACCATAGGCTCAACTCTATTCACGACTGTCGCTCGACTCGAAATACGTCCAACGGACGTATAGCGTAAATGAAAACGTCAGGTTAAAATTTTATCTTCAGAAAAACTCAAAAATAACGTTTATCTATACAAATAAATAAAATTGGAGTGTCAGTAATATAAAAATAACACGTTTTCACTAAATGCATATGAAAGTACCTACGACACCTATAACATAAACGCGTCTGTCTGTTTGTCTGTCTGTCTGTGTGTTTGTTCCGGGTAATCTCCAAAACGGCTGGACCGGTTTTGGCGGGACTTTGACTGGCCGATAGCTGATGTTTTAAGGAGTAACTTAGGCTACTTTAATTTTAGAAAAACTTTTAGGGTTCCGCTTAAAAAAATAAAAACACTTGAAATCAAAGAGTATCTCCGTAACGGCTGGAACGATTTTGACGGGACTTTCACTGGTAGCTGTTGTTATAAGCAGTAACTTAGATAACTTTTATTTTAGAAAAACAAAATTATAAATATGGGTCCTGTCGCGCGGGCTCAGAACGCGGCAGCGGGCTTTTTGTTAAGTTAAATTCCACGCGGACGAAGTCGCGGGCTCAGTTATAATATATATACATATGCGATAAGTCAAACGTCAGTTTTGACGTATTGGGAGTTGTGTGTGAGTTCAGTCAAGCGACTGTCGGTAACAGAGTAGGGCCCCTGGATCTAGATTTCGTACGGCCTTACCCATTGGTTGATGACTCTAACAGCGTCCTCCGGCTTGGTGAAGTCGAGTGTGTCGACCTCGCTGCGGTAGGAGCGCGCGGCGGCCGCGAGCTGCTCAGCGGGCGTGTACTTCGACGCCACGTAGATCTTGTTGGCTAACGTAAGGAAGTTAGGGTCCATGCTGGAGAACTCCCGGCTTAGGTTGGAGTAGGATTCGGAAAGCTGAAAATGATGGCGAAATTGTACAAGACTCAGAATCAGAATATTTTCAATCGACTTCAGACGGGGATGGAAGCGGCGAAATAATTGTAAACTTTATCTACATACCTACTTTAGAGACCAGTAGCTTCAAAAGTTTTGAAAACGTCGCGCGGCAGCGTCAGTGTTATCACAACAATCGATCGAATATCAAGGCGTCAATAGCCTAGTGGTTAGAGATGCCTCCATCGTACGTAGCTGCGAGGTTCCGGATTCGATCCCCATCGTGGCCATTAAACTATTGATGTAATCCCACTCCTAACACAAGCATTAGCTAAGCTGGAGTGGCTAAGGGGATACTAGGTAGGTAGTAATGTGATAAACTCACGTTCAGTAATTAAAATAAAAAGATAAAAAATAGTACATTGTTACACGAGTGGTGAAAGTGACTTATTTTTCCCGAGACGGGGTTTGGCGCCCGAGCGTAGCGAGGGCGCTAATAGTTCGAGGGACAAAATAAGTCTTTCACCCGAGGTAAACACTGTGCTTTTCATTACGAATACAAGGAAAGTAAAAATAAAAACAGGAATTGGCTAAAGAAATAATACAAGGAAGCATGAACAATACTCTACAACTCGAAAAAAAAAAAAGATCGGATTGCCGCCTATTAAGTTTTTTTTTCGTTGGCCGGCCAACTTCATTATTTAGCCAGTATTTTTAATTTTCATTTTTAAATATTTTACCAAATCTATGTTATTTTAAAGAAATTGTTGAAACTAAATTATAATTAAGTCATTTAAAAGTATATATTCTTTAATTAATACTCAACTTTATGTTATTTCAATTTTACATCGTGCTGTAATTGAGTGACTGTAGAAAAAGTTTGAACATGGTTCCATAGAAATGGAACTAGTTTTTTTTTTATAATTTGACAGCTGTCAGTTGAAAGTGATTCTCCCGGGCCAGAAAAGTATTACTTTCAACCCGCTCCTCAGGCAACTTCAGACCTACTTTCAGTGTATGAGTAATGAAAAATACTTTTCATTACTCATACTCTGAAAGTAGGTCTGAAGTTGCCTGAGGAGCGGGTTGAAAGTAATACTTTTCCGGCCCGGGAGAATCGCTTTCAACTGACAGCTGTCAAATTATAAAAAAAACTAGTTTCATTTTCACATTTCTATGGAACCATGTTCAAACTTTTTCTACAGTCACTCAATTACAGCACGATGTAAAATTGAAATAACATAAAGTTGAGTATTAAATAAAGAATATATACTTTTAAATGACTTAATTATAATTTAGTTTCAACAATTTCTTTAAAATATCATAGATTTGGTCAAAATATTTAAAAATGAAAATTAAAAATACTGGCTAAATAATGAAGTTGGCCGGCCAACGAAAAAAAAACAAAATAAGCGGCAATCCGATCTTTTTTTTTTTCGAGTTGTAGAGTATTGTTCATGCTTCCTTGTATTATTTCTTTAGCCAATTCCTGTTTTTATTTTTACTTTCCTTGTATTCGTAATGAAAAGCACAGTGTTTACCTCGGGTGAAAGACTTATTTTGTCCCTCGAACTATTAGCGCCCTCGCTACGCTCGGGCGCCAAACCCCGTCTCGGGAAAAATAAGTCACTTTCACCACTCGTGTAACAATGTACTATTTCATTACTCATACTCTGAAAGTAGGTCTGAAGTGCCTGACGAGCGGGTTGAAAGTAATACTTTTCCGGCCCGGGAGAATCGCTTTCAACTGACAGCTGTCAAATTATAAAAAAAAAACTAGTTCCATTTTCACATTTCTATGGAACCATGTTCAAACATTTTCTACAGTCACTTAATTGAAATGCGCGATGTAAAATTGAAATAACATAAAGTTAAGTATTAATTAAAGAATATATATTTTTAAATGACTTAATTATAATTTAGTTTCAACTATTTCTTTAAAATAACTTAGATTTGGGCAAAATATTTAAAGATGAAAATGAAAAATAATGGCTAAATAATGAAGTTGGCCAATGAAAAAAAAAACAAAATAGGCGGCAGTCCGATATTTTTTTTTTCGAGTTGTAGAGTATTGTTCATACTTCCTTGTATTATTTCTTTAGCCAATTCCTGTTTTTATTTTTACAATCCTTGTATTCGTAATGAAAAGCACAGTGTTTACCTCGGGTGAAAGACTTATTTTGTCCCTCGAACTATTAGCGCCCTCGCTACGCTCGGGCGCCAAACCCCGTCTCGGACTAAATAAGTCACTTTCACCACTCGTGTAACAATGTACTATTGTAGAATGGATTGAGTCGACATGTCGATCGACAGTTTCTACATAGAGCAACGTTCGATCGATCGATGGTGGTAACACCCTTACAATAAGTACTTATAACCGGTATCAGTACTCTGTGGGCCGTATTAATATATCTATCTCAAGCCCGGGATCGGTCTTGAGCGTACTCAAGACTTTTGACTTGTCATTTTGTCTGACATTGACATAAGTAAGAATGACATTTCCAAGTTCGCTCTCAGACTTGAGATAAATTTAGGCCCAGTGAAAGGAGCATTTCTTATCGGTGGTAATTCTCGGTTTTCGTAAATGATTTATTTGTAGCGTCAATAATTAGGTTAAGAATAGGTATATTTCTCCCAAATATGAGATTGTCCTATTACTATAGTAGTCCCGTCAACAAAGCTGAGCTGCTTGGGCTTGTGCTAGGAGCGAGCTCATATTATTGGGTGTATGATTTCGTTTGAAGACTGCTGAATCTTGAACTGTACCTGTTTAAAGTCGTCGCCTCCCAGGAACTGGTTGATCTCGTCCCTGGAGCCCGCGCCGGCGCCGGAGTTGTACAGCGAGAGCAGCAGCATCAGCCCCAGCGGGGATGACACCACGTTCTTGTCTCGCGCCACATCGTATGCGGCCTGGAAATTAAAATTTAAACTTAAAATTCGTAATATAGCTTCCGTTAGTGCGGCCAAATCATCATGTTCACATGTAGATACTGTCTTACACAACTTTCATTTTCTAAAGCATAGCGTTAACTGCACATAATGGCTATCATAAACGCTGTGGTATGTCCTGTTTGTTTAAGTACCTACCTGTCTGATTTGCTTCACCTGGTAACCAGATGGCACGTTATAGGAACTCGGAGTTTTAGTGAATTATCATTCACTATGTTAAGGTTGCAGATTTATAACTCTTTCAAACGACCCCTGTTTACAAAGTAATTATTTTATAAGCGAAAGTTGTGTACCTACCTCCTATCTCCACGTCACACCATCCAAAAGAAAAATAGTTAATTAGAGATCACAGTCTTGCTATGCAAATTACGTTAAGAAACCACAGTTTAATGACGATGTGGATATATTTTCATTTTTTGTACCTATATGTTTTTATATCACGTTATTTTTATGATACACTAGCTGAGCCCGCGACTTCGTTCGCGTGGAATTTAACTTAACAAAAAAGCCCGCTCCCGCGTTCTAAGCTCGCGCGACAAGACCCGTTTTTTAATTTTGTTTTTATAAAATAAAAGTTACCTAAGTTACTGCTTATAACATCAGCTATCTACCAGTGAAAGTCACGTCAAAATCGGTCCAGCAGTTTCGGAGATACTCTTTGATTTCATGTGTTTTTATTTTTTTACGCGGAACCCGAATTGTTTTTCTATAATTAAAGTAGCCAAAGTTACTCCTTTTAACATCACCTATCTGCCAGTGAAAGTCCCGCCAAAATCGGTCCAGCCGTTCCGGAGATTACCCGGAACAAACACACAGACAGACTGACAGACAATTTTTTTTTTAATCGCTTTTTTATCCCGAAAAGTAATCCCTCAAATTTTGTTATGTTAAATACTACGTGGACGAAGTCGCGGACATAAACTAGTTCTATATGATTTAAGTATAGGTTTCAAAAATAGATACCAGAGTGAGCTTTTATCGAATAATCTAACACATTTATGGTATTACTAGCTGTGCCCGCCGACTTCGTCCGCGTAGTATTTAACTTAACAAAAATTTCGGGATTACTTATCGGAATAAAAACTATCATATGTGTTAATCCCGGTTATAAACTATCTGTGTTACAAATTTCATACAAATCCGTTCAGTAGATTTTGCCTGAAAGAGTAACAAACATCCACACTCACAAACTTTCGCATTTATAATATTAGTAGGGTTGTTGTGTCAAATTGATTTATAACCAATTTAAAAAAATGCGGTACATTATCTTACATATTACGCAAATAGTTACTTAATACTTATTGTGAATTTTGGTGTAGATATGCGTCCATACCCTTACACTGTGTTAATCGATCAAAGCATGTTGGTTTCATTACCTTCAACAGTTTCATGGAAGACTTATCGATAGAGTCCCCTAGCGGAGTCCTCTCGTAGTCCTGCGCCCGCGTCACCATAACGACCGTCGCCGTAACTGGAAACAATATATTTAAGATAAAAATCCTAATGGGCCTTTCGTTTTTCGCGAACAGTTATTTATCTACTATATAAAAATAAGTCGGGTTTTCCTTCCTGACGCTATAACTCCAGAACGCACAAACCGATTGCCACGGTTTTGCATTCGTTGGAAAGGTCTCGGGCTCCGTGAGGTTTATAGCAAAGAAAATTCAGGAAAAATTTCAACAGAACGCGGACGGAGTCGCGGGGCACAGCTAGTCCTCATATAAGTTTGTGCTCGTCTGATTTTATAAGCGCGATTATTAAGAACATACTTACTTCTGACTACAACGTGGGTTCAGGTAAGATCGGTGGTGGGGCAAGACCGTATGAAATTAATTCCCGGCGAATTTAGCCATGTTTTCTTATGTTGGCAACATTTTACACCAGGAAATTTTATCCTGCCGCGACCAATAATTCCCGCCAGTCGCTCCGGCATGTTTAACGGATGCTACACGCCATAAGAAAAAAAAACGTAATTTTGTTATTTTTTTGGCCATTTGGTCTTGCCCCATTGACTTTTGTTTTGTAAATTCTGGCGAGAATGTAGCTCGTTTAGATATTATTTTGTTTAAATACTGTGTTTTATGGACTGAATGCTAGATAGAATAGACCCAAGCTGGCCTAGGGTCATTGTGGGCAAAATCCGGTCAAGATCAGATAATAATCTTTATCCGTTCAAAAAACACAGTGGTTTTTAAACATTTATTTTTAATCGCGTCCAAGTAGATGTTTTTGTTCGCATTACATCAGAATCAGATTTATTTTATTAATATAAACCTTTTAGGTAGGTTACATAGTAATCGATCAGAACATCTATATTTGAAGGAATAATAGGTTATATATTTAAATATGTTTTAGAAGAATACATTTCGAATGTATTCATTTATGGGCATTGTTCTCCAAAAACTAGAAGCAACTTTAAATTGAAGTCCGGTATTGCCCCCTGACGATAAGGTTTTCATCATGCTCAGAAAAAAAATGTCTCGTCTTGGCTCACGTATAAGTCGGAAACCATTGAGTTTCAAACACAACAAAATTCAGGGCTAAACTACGTATATGTTCATTAATAATTTGCTCCGTGTTTGAATCTGAGGTACCTATATAGAAGTTGAGAAAAATTAATCTCGCCAGACTCCTTCAACTAGTCGAAAATCAATCTGATCTTACCTGGACGCACCTTATCATTTATTGTAATTACTTGTGTTATGCTTAGGTACAGTCCATACAAGAAATCCCGCGGAAAGATACGCAACGTAATTAAATTTTAGTACTTTTTTTATTTTTTTTGTTTGAACCAGTATTCCCTGATGTGGAAGTCAGGGACTTTGTTATGTCTTTTTTTAATTTGTTGGGCAAGCCTGTTATTTCGTTAAAGTTTGTTAATGTGTACTATTTGTTTCTTAATGCCACTGTACGGGCTATTTATTTGCATAATTTTATAAAGAAGTCTCTAGTGCTTTTATCTCTTATTATATTTATTATTTCATGTGTTGTTATTTTTATTCCAATTATTGTTTCCAGTTCTGTTCTTTCTTTGCAGTGGACCGGACATTCCACGATTAGGTGCAAAACGCTTTCTTCTATCTCCGGGTCGCAGATGCACGCCGGGCTCTCCTTGCGCTTGAAGCGATTCAAGTACTCGGAGAACCCGCCGTGTCCTGTCAATACTCGCGTCATAATTGGGTCGATCTCCATCTTGTAGTACTTAGGGCCTAATTAGGTATAATGCTTCTTCGTAGTATGTGTTATAAGTACCTACGTTTCATTAATGCGTCAGTGGATAATGCGCTTATTACAGCAGGTACTTATTCATAAAACAGGTAGTTTAGCTACTTACCTAACAACAAAAGTATTTTGGCCATGTTCCACGAGCAAGGGCTCGACCACCACTGAACTGAAATTTTATATACTTAGTAAGTTTTATATTGTAAGTGATGTGTCGCGTTCGGCGTTACTTACCAACTTGGAAATTGTTGGCACGATTTTTATCGAAATTAATTTTATTTCTCTCTGTCACTATGAGACAGCTAGCAGTGATAGCCGATTGGTTAAAGCACGCGTCTTGCGGGCACCAGGTCTTGGGTTCAAACCCCGGCTCGCACCTCTGGATTTTTCGAAATCTAGTTGTGAATCATAATTTCTATATTATGATTATCACTTGCTTACGGTGAAGGAAAACATCGTGAGGAAACCTGCATTTCTTAGAAGATCTAACCAATTTTCAAAAGACATGCGAAATCCGCCAACCCGCACTGGGCCAGCGTGGTGGATCATGGCCTGAATCCCCCTCATGTTGAGGGGCGGCCCGTGCCCAGGAGTGGGACGTCAAAAGGGGCTAAATTATTAATTATAACTATGAGACGGTCTCCTCATGTTGGAAAAAAAATATACGATTGCTTGCGATTCCTGATGACAATGAGATTGGGGACGATGGTACCTACGACATCTGTCTATCCTCTTCTGTGTGGATTGATGCAAATTGCAATACTGTTGACGGGGATCACGACAGGACATTAAACCTTCATTGTCCAAAGATTAGGATTCATTGAAGAGTTAAGCAGTCCTACAATTTATTTATTTTATTTATTTATGTTCAGGCATCGCAGGCCCATAGATAAATACCTTATAAACTAACATACATATTAATAATAACTAAACTATGGGTGGTGACGGCGGCAATCTCCCCCGAAAGCGCCTGAACACCACACCCTTCGGCCAGTAGTCTTCCTGCATTAAAGTTGACACACTGGCACACTGGGACGTACTGAACGATCTTATAAGGTTTCTATGTTAGGACAAGGAAACTCTAAAATCTTGAATGAGGCTTGGGGAAATAAAAAGTAACTAAGTAATAATACTGAGATGTTATATTTCAGGTACTTAGGTACTTACTTTTAAAATGTTTGTTACCCCTGAAAATCGCAATAAAATAATTTCACGTTAGTTCAAGCGTCTAGTTTCTCGTTATATGTATTAGTTATAGATATAATGTGTGTGATAATAGACCAAACAATTTTATTGATTAAACTAGCTGTGCCCGCGACTTCGTCCGCGTGGAATTTAATTGACAAAGTTTCATACAAACTTTCATCCCCTATTTTATCCCCTTGGGGGTACAATTAATCGAAATCCTTTCTTAGCGGTCGCCTAAGTCATAACATCTACCTGCATGCCAAATTTCAGCCCGATCCGTCCAGTGGTTTGGGCTGTGCGTTGATAGATCACTATGCCAGTCAGTCACCTTTGAGTTATATATATTTAGATAGATTGTGCATTCTAACATATACCTACCTGCTTAAAGTTTGTACAGTCTATTACCGGACACATTAGTATAATAATAAACTGTTACAAATCAATTTGTAAGGTAGGAATGGATGAAACTACTAGCTGTTGATAAAGCATGTAATCAATTAATTTTATGTTTGCGGTTCGCGCGAGAAATTTGATTCCTTTATAAGTAGAATGGTTCATTTATGTTTCTTTAGCCCATGGTTTTTTAACCTCGGACCGTCTAGCGATAGTTTAGACTAGTTTAGGAGTGCTAACGCTCGACGATGGCTAAGGCTTGACGATCATAGTGTTAGCACTATGCTCGTCAAATTTAACTTATACTATGATGTTCACAAGCAATCAATTGTGCTTAAAGAACAAGTGTTTCACCAGGGACGACAGTACCTGGCGGCTAGTGGATGAGAACACCCACCAGAATCAGTATACAATTGATGTAACAGTCCAAGTTGACTTGGTCCACAGGTTGGACGGTTGGAGTGTAGCCTTAGGGGCGCTATTACTTGTCCTGGGAGGCGATGGCCTCTTTCTGCGAGGACGTGATGTCGTGGAAGGAGGCCGCGGAGCGGGCCAGGGACGAAGAACCCTTGGCAGATCCGCTCCGGCGCAGACGTGTGGGGAGGAGAAGAAGGCGCTAAGATCGTCTTCTTCCTCCCCACTAGCCGAAATCATGTGGTGGGTCGGGGGACCCACTACCTATTGCACGATTTCGGCCGTCTGGGGATGACTGGGGTGGCACCAGGTCGTCCCCCTTTAGCGCCTGTGGCCCGGTAAATCATTGCCGGGCCGTCCGCCGGGGCGTCTCGGAGCATTTCATGAAGTACCTACAATATAGGCAAGTATCATCGGATCCGAATACTGCGGTGATAATAATAAAAAATATCGCCAGATTGACACTCCAACTGTATGGTCCCAAACTAAGCAGCGCTTGTACTATGAGTACCGTACAATGGACTGGGGGCGATCCCAGTGACACCCAGACTAGGGCAAATTACGAAAAGGCCATTTTCGAAATTTGCCCTGACGGGAATCGAACCCGCAACCACCCGATATGTAGATATGTAGGTAAGTACTTACCTTTAAAAAAAATGAGTGCCCTAAGCTTGTCATTCTCTTTGCGTCTCAGTGGGATAAGAGAATACAATGGATAGGTAGGTATTAAAAAAGATTGCTTACGCAGCCTATTTAAAATGTGTTTATTTTACTTTGTGTATGTACCAACGAAGAGTATTTTGTCATTGTAAAGTATAGCGTAGAGGAATGGGTGGTCCACCCTGATCACCAGCGGCCTTGGCGGGCGGGAGAGCGACGACATCGGTACTGCGACTAAACCTATAAAATAAAACAAATACATTATTAAGCTATAAGTAAGTGTCTTAGAATTGTAGGTAGGTACTGTTCTCGCCAAATCACGAATCTTGACAAATTACAAAATAAAGTAATTGGTCTCGATTCGAGGGTCAGGCGATAATGAAAGATATGGGGTTTTAATTAACTAATTTAATTGTTCGATATAAATTTTAATGTTGTCAAAAACGGTTAAGTTCTATTGTAATTAACGTACCTATATTTATAATTGTAGGCGTCAAACAGTGCATAGGTATTATATTATGTAATCGATAAACTGCCATGTTTTATCTTTCAAATGAAAAATGATTGTAATGTAACAAAAGTATCTTAATCGCCACACTGTATTCACAATGAAAGAAATTCCTATAAAACCCAAACCTTAGTGAGAGAGATTGTTAAGTACTAAGACAGCATAAGACTGAAGAAGCAAAAGCATAAGTACGTGCTTAACTGAAACTACCGCAGTAGGTACCTACTAGAAATCACCTTAATGGGAGTAGGTGCCAGCAAAAAGGATTTTGTCTTCGAATAGTATCAGGTATAGGAAAGGATGGTCCACAGTGAACTTCATTGGAGGTGGTGGTGTGCTATCTGAAGAATAATTCACGAATACTACTCCTGTGAATCAATATAAAAGTTGATTAGAAGGATTTTTAACCCCACATGTAGGTAGTTGTAAGGCCTAGTGCAGTATGTGATTTTCTTTTCCATTTGAATTCACCTCTATGGTGTTCCAATACTCAAAGAGGTCTTAGTTACATCGCACATGATCAAACGCTATTGACGAGGAGGTACCTATAATACTTTATAACACCTAGTACTGAGCCAGAGACGGGCGATGTGCCTTTAAATCTCCCGCTCTCACCACGATCTCCGCAGAGCGGAGGGTCGATAGACAGCCCAAACAATCGCAATAGCGATATTTCGCCACGCAAAAGCGCTTCGCGATTGGTTGAACCCGGGAAAATTCCCGGCGTTTTCCCGGCGTTATTCGGTTGTTTCCCCGTTACCTTGACCAGTAAGGAATTATAGAATCATGACGCGCGATACGACGTCCGTGATATTGAGCGCCCAAGTAAAATGATTATATTGTGTAGTGTGATAAAGGCGTCGCTCGTTTCAATAAATTCTTCGGCCCACGAGCGCCAAACCCACTTAAAGAAGTCTAGCTGATATTAAAGAATCTGCTAACACTGGTGATAATAAATGGGACCAGATGGGAAAATGGTATTCTCAGGTAGTTATCTGTATTCGAAATTAAAAAAATATAATATCCCATAACCTTAGACAGCATAAAAGAAAAACTTACTCAAAACTAGGTACAGCTTTAACTAATAGACATCATCAACACACATCACCTTAATGGGAGTAAGTTCCAGTGAAAATGATTTTGTCTTCGCACAGTATCAGGTATAAAAAAGGAGAGTCCACAGTGAACTTCATTGGAGCCGGCGGAGTGCTATCTAAAGATTCAGTCACGAATACTTCTCCTGTGAATTAATATTAGGTTGGTAGTGGATTGGTACACAGCCTTTTGACCAACTACCTACCTAGGTATTGTAAAGCCTAGCACGGAGTTTTTTTTTAATTCACTTTTATGAGGTATTTAAATCAGTTGGTACTTAATGGGAAGCAACATCGGACTTGTTTTAGTAATCAAACACCCAAACTGTGCATAGGTACCAATCTATAGAAATTCTAGCATCAATCAACACTTGCGGCTGACGGGAAGAAAGCATACATTTTGTTATAACTGCCTCCATCGGTGACAATAAACGGGGCCAGATGGGAACATGGCATGCTTATCGACCTATAAGTACAAAGTTAAACAAGTACAACTATTACAATTTGTTGTATTTAAGGTGAAGGCGCCTGTCTAGACCGCGAAATTCAAAATTTTCGAGTATTTTTGTAGTTTATCCAAAATCTGAAAACATTTAAGACAACATTTTGTGATTTGCGAAAAACACAGTATGCAGTGCGTTTATTAATATATTTATTTTACTCTAAATATTATCACGGTGGATATGATACTAGTAAATCACTAAATATACATATTTGCCAGATTATCTGGATATCTGTTGTTCTTGAAATGTTTTAGAGTAAGTTGGATATATTAATAAATGCACTGCACACGGTCTTTTTCGCAAATTACAAAATGTGCCTTTCATTACTGTCAGATTTTGAAAAATTTCTAAAAAACCTCAAAAAATTTGAACTTCGCGGGCTAGATGGGCGCTTTAGCCTTAACGAAGACGTCAGCCACGTGACATTTATGGTAGAGCTACTGAACATATAATTGGCGTTAGTAAGCACTGTGGATCGAAGTGACGGACACACATTTTTAACCGAAAACAGTAGGTAGGTGGCAGGCTGTATTTTCGCCATACTTACCTACCTACACACCTATCCCAGAAACTGTAGATAGTGCCAAGGCAAACAAAGGCAATGGTTAATTACTGACTTACATTAAAGTTATTGGTTTCAGTTATTGGCCTCAGGTTTCAAAGAATCTCAAAACGATTCAAATTGTAGTGTAGGTGGTTACTTAGTTAGGCATTTAGCAACCCAAAGCTTAGTGAGTGAGAGAAATATCAGCAAGACAGCATAAGTGAAGAAGGAAAATAATAATTGAAATGACTCTATTACTAGACATCACCTTAATGGGAGTAGGTCCCAGTGAAAAGGATTTTGTCTTCGAATAGTATCAGGTATAGGAAAGGATGGTCCACAGTGAACTTCATTGGAGGTGGTGGTTCGCTGAATGAAGAAACGGTCATCAGTACTAATCCTGTAAATTAATTTAGGTAGTATAGAAGTTGATAGGTAGGTATATGTACAGGTACTTGTGAAAAAATATTTTGACCAGGGCTATTCTCATTCTTATGGGGGCCTCTGGCGGAATACACTCGTATCACGAGGCCTTAAAGCTTATTAGTGTTATATGCGATTTTCCTATTGTTATTTAGGGACTTAGGTACATCAGACTAGTCCCTGGTAATCGAGGGTCACCGAAATATACCTACTGGTGGCCGATGGGAAGAAAAAAACTATTTCTGTCCCAATTGCCACCACTGATGACAGATTTGTGAGTGGTGGCAGTTAAGTTTTTTTTTCTTCCCTTTTCCATTTTATATACCTAACCATTATACAGATAAGAATGCTATGAGTTTTCCCATCCGGCCCCACTTGATTAAGTGTAAACAAACATGAGAACATCATAAAAAACCTGCATATCCGGGACACCGCTCTTCTATACAGCGTATAATGGTTTTGTTTTTTTTTCAACATTGGGGTTTATTCTAACATACCAAGTGTTACATAGGTGTTGATACTAACCTGTGAACGCCCCGGCCGTGGCTCCCTCCTCGTCGACCTTGATGAAGGCTTCCTGGAACGCCTTGGACACCTTGACTGGTTGCCCTTTCACGATGCCCGGGGCGGCCTCGTTGAAGAGTTTTGAAACTCCGATCTGTACAAAGTAAAGAAAACATTTAAGTGTAGGTGTGTCAGCAGCAGGCAGCTACTGATGCTTCTTATAGCTGCCTCAATAGTTCTATAGTAACTTGTCAGTCACTCCCATCAAGCCCAACGCTCCCAATAATAAATGATTTATAACCTCAGCATCTGCCGCTCCATTTGAATGGGCGGGTAGGCAGGATACCGGTATCGATATCAACACGATACCGGTGTGTACGATGGCGTTTTAATATATCAATGTAAGAACATTAAATGTTATTGTTAAATTGATAGCGGCAAATTGATATAAATTAAAAATACGTACCTAACAAATTTTTAATTATAATGACTTAGGTCATTATATTTTTTTTTGGCGTAAATATTTATATTCTCATGTACTAGGCTTTACAAAAAAGTCTTGGACTCTGTGATTTGTAACTTTTTTCTTATGAAAATTGTGTAATGAGTTGGAATGTTTTCCTTAAGTAAAAGAATTAGGTATGTACCTTAGGCAGGATGTCGTTAAAGTCCAGTTTGCTCCTGACATCGAACTTAGGTATGTCAAGGTCGATGTCACGACCGGCTGGATGTAGTTTGAACACGTCATTAAGCAGCCCCTTTTCTGTCGCCTTCTCCAGCAGCGCGGGCAGACCGTTCACCTCGTCCGGCAACACCACCACCATTCGGAAACCCTTCTCTTTGTAGGGCAGCTCTATCATCTAAAGATTAAATATAAACGTGCATCAGTTTTTTTTTATTTTCACGGATGTTTAACTGTTGGCTCAAATGACAAACAAATTAACAGACTTGGACCCAGTTAGAATTTGTATATTCTTTCCAAAAAATGAATGAGGGCTTACTTTGGCCCCCAGCTCCTGGCTCTCCGTATAGTACAAAGACCTCAGTAGGTGCATGGTCGGCTTCTTCACTGTGGTTTTCGCGTCAACGTGGAAGTCCTTATCCTGCGTCTCAGCCGCTTTGAAGGGAACGTGCCAGTGACCCTGTAACAAATCGTACCAGATAACCACAGATTCATACATTTCCGTCGGAAAATCATTAGTCCGTTGTATCTTTGGCAGTCGACATGTTGTCGGCCAGTGGATTGCTATTGCTAACAGATTGGCTATGGTTTTCTTTTTATTAGGTTATCGGCTTTGTGGTTAGGGCTACCAGAAATGCCTAATGCCATTGAATTATTGAGTTACATGACGTGAAAAATAAACCGTTTATTATTAGGGTTCTGTAATATTGAAAAGCTGTGGGATGTCTACGAAACCTTTTGTGTATGAAACCCGTGCATAGCGTGGTTCGACACGCACTTGGCCAGTTTTTATTTCATTTTCCTGCAATTATCTCTAGAGGTTTTTGTCTAGAAAAAAAACATGAATTGTGATTTCTTTTCAAATAAGATTAAATAAAATTGTATTTATTACTCGCAAGTGTGTTGTAAAACGTCGTATGAAACGCGTGAGCATTGTTCATTACATAGGTACTTTGGCTCCATCATAGCCCTCTCCTTGGTCTCGGGTTGCAAACCAGCCTCATGTGTAATGATTAACTTAGCTCACTTGTATCATAACATAATACTAAACTACCCTAACAAAATCAAAACAAATGAACTTAATGTGACTTCTTCCTTCTAATCTATATGGGTGCGACTATGCTCGGTTCAAATATGGCCGACACGAAATGTCAAACCTGTCTGACATGTTGCGCGCGCTTTATTTGAACGTCAACATTCGCATTCGCCATAGTACCACCACGGATGCTTACTGTGGGACAGTTGGACAGTTAATATGTTAGTTCGGCAATATTCAATATTGATTGAGGACTTTATAACTCACTTTGAAGAAGATGACGTTGAAGAGGGCAGCGGCTGTGTCGGCGCCCAGCGCGTCCGCGCTGACTGGCTCATTGATGTTGCCCTTGGTCTTCTCTGAAGCCTGACAGCATCATTAAAAATGTATTTAGGACAATTATCTATATATATAATTCACGCGCACCCATATCAATAAACGACATCATTTTTAGGTGTTACCACAACCGCTCGACCGATGTCGTCGATCGATTGTTGTTGGATCAACGTTCAATACAATCGAATAGATCGGTTTGATGTCATCAGAAGGGGCCGGTCGATCGACTATTCGACCATCGATTCCACTCGATAGGTACATGCATACTTTTGGAAGCTGTACTTATAACTTGTACCTAAGTAGGTACTTAAGTGTATATTGAATTAGCTCTAATTTAAGTCTGTATATGAGTGCCTAAAACTGTCAAATTAACGTATTCATATGCAGACATGCGATACGTCAAATGTCAGTTCTGACGTATTGCGTTGCAAGTCATGTGTGAATCAAGTCGAGCGACTGTCGGCTGGATCTAGATTCTAGATGTCGTACGGCCTTACCCATTGGTTGATGACTCTAGCAGCGTCCGCCGGCTTGGTGAAGTCGAGTTTGTCCACCTCGCTGCGGTGGGAGCGCGCGGCGGCCGTGAACTGGTCAGCGGGCGTGTACTGCGACGCCACGTATATCTTGTTCGCTAAAGTGAGGAAGTTAGGGTCCATGCCGGAGAACTCCCGGCTTAGGCTGGAGTAGGATTCGGAAAGCTGAAAATGATAGCAAAATAGTCCAAGATTCAGAATCAGCATATTTTTTATTCGTGTAAAATTTGAAACAATCAAGCTATTGAGCTTGATTTTATGAAAACAAAAAATAGAGACAACAATATGTTTCGCCAACATGTTTCGTCCAGTGCGAACTCACGGTTATACGGCCGCGGCCCTGTGAAAGGAGCAATTTTTATCGGTGGTTCATAAGTGATTTATTGGTTGTGTAAGTAAATAAAAAAGTTTTTTTGATTACTCATACTCTGAAAGTAGGTCTGAAGTTGCCTGAGGAGCGGGTTGAAAGTAATACTTTTCCGGCCCAGGAGAAACGCTTTCAACTGACAGCTCTCAAATTATAAAAAAAAACTAGTTCCATTTTCACATTTCTATGGAACCATGTTCAAACTTTTTCTACAGTCACTCAATTACAGCACGATGTAAAATTGAAATAACATAAAGTTAAGTATTAATTAAAGAATATATATTTTTTCATTACTCATACTCTGAAAGTAGGTCTGAAGTTGCCTGAGGAGCGGGTTGAAAGTAATACTTTTCCGGCCCGGGAGAATCGCTTTCAACTGACAGCTGTCAAATTATAAAAAAAAACTAGTTCCATTTTCACATTTCTATGGAACCATGTTCAAACTTTTTCTACGGTCACTCAATTACAGCACGATGTAAAATTGAAATAACATAAAGTTAAGTATTAATTAAAGAATATATATTTTTAAATGAATAAATTATAATTTAGTTTCAACAATTTCTTTAAAATAATATAGATTTGGGCAAAATATTTTAAGGATAAAATGAAAAATAATGGCTAAATAATGAAGTTGGCCGGCCAATGAAAAAAAAAACAAAATAGGCGGCAATCCGATCTTTTTTTTTTCGAGTTGTAGAGTATTGTTCATACTTCCTTGTACTATTTCTTTAGCCAATTCCTGTTTTTATTTTTACTTTCCTTGTATTCGTAATGAAAATCAAAAGAAAAGAATTAACAATATGACATTGCCCCTTTACTATTAGTAGCTAAACTAACAAAGCTAAGCTGCTTGTGCTTGTGTTAGGAGCGAATTCATTTTATTGGATGTAAGTTTTCCTTTGAAGACTGTGCAGCATCTTGAACTGTACCTGTTTAAAGTCGTTGCCTCCCAGGAACTGGTTGATCTCTTCCCTGGAGCCCGCGCCGGCACCGGCGTTGTACAGCGAGAGCAGCAGCATCAGCCCCAGCGGGGATGACACCACGTTCTTGTCTTGCGCCACTTCGTACGCGGCCTGGATATTATAATTAAAACTTAAAATACAGGATGTTTTAAAACTCCGAATAATACGTAACGGTTTGAATAGGTATCGGGCATATACGAGTAGTAAAATGGTAACAGTTACTCGAAATTCCAAACTTTTCAAAAAATACATATTTACTTATTCTCTCCAATTAAAAACAAATCGGTATCTTACATATATTGCAAATTGTTAATATTGTGAATACATATTGGTGAATGCGTCCTTACACTTACACTATGGTCCGTGTTAATAAATTTATCTCAAGTCTGACTGCGATATTGAGTACGCGTTTGACATGCCATTTTGTACTAGTATGACATTTCAAATATCGCTCTCAGATTTGAGATCAATTTGTTAATACGGGCTTATGTTAGTCGATCCAAGCTCTCAAATTTGGTCTCATTACCTTCAACAGTTTCATGGAAGACTTATCGATGGAGTCCCCTAGCGGAGTCCTCTCATAGTTTGGAATCTCGAAGGCCTGCGCCCGCGTCGCCATAACGACGGTCGCCGTAGCTGGAAACAATCAATAAGATACAAATCTGAATGGGCCTTGGCTTTGTGTTTTTCACGAATATTTATCCTCATATAAGTTTGTGCTCGTCTCGTTTTAAAAGCAGGTTTTTTAAGATCACACGTTCCTACTTCTGACTATAATATTTTCCTTATCGTTTTTTTCCTTGTATGGATACCTACTGATGAACGTGACCTGGGTTAGGTAGGTATAAAGATTTAAGAAAATTGATTTTTACAACTTCCTTGTTATATGGCTTGTAGGTATTATGGTCACTACCTAACCTACCCACTTATAGTAATTAAAAGTTTTAACTTAAAACCTGTAACGAAGACGGTAGGTACCTATTAAAAAGTTCATGATCATTTTTACACCAGAATTCGTAGGTAAGTACCTACCTATAGCAGATATAGAGTTTAAAATATTAAAATATTAAAACTAGCATAAGTAAGTACCTAAAAGTTTTATGCTTATTGACCTTTGCTATTGACAGATTATTGAATAGGTACTTACCAATGGTTAGCTACGGAGCATCGAGTTATAATAGGTACAATACCAGATAATAAAGTTGATTGTTGACCGGGCAAATAGATAGGTAGGTTATAGGTAGGAACCTACCTATCTTCGTTAATGTACTTTTGAAGAAGGTGCAGGTACGTTAGGTAGACGTAAGTACCTAAATACGACAAGTGACTTGGGTTCGAAGTCTAAATATTTCCAAGTCAGGGAGTTCATTTCCTGGTGGGAGACTCCAAAGGACAATAGAGGGCGCAGTGAGAGGTGGCTACTTTCTACTAGTGATGTAACGAATATTCGCATTCGCATTCGCGAATATTCGCATATTTTTTGACATTCGCATTCGTATTCGCATTCGCAAGAATCTATGCGAATGTTTGGCGAATGTTTTTAAAAAACAAAAAGGAAATTATCTGTAGACGGATATTAAATGTTAACAACTAGTAAGAATTATATATTATTTAAACAAACTTGCTCATAGGGTGGCCCATATCGCACTGCTTTTAGGTTCATAAAGCATTTTTTTAAATGTTAGTAAAGAGTTATCCTAAAAATAGTAAACATTTAAAACAATAAATAAACGATGTTTATAAAAATTAAACAATTTAAATAAATTTCTTTCACATTCAATTTCATTGTAAATAAAACATATTATAAATATTTGATTTATTTCAAATAATATAATAATTGTTACGGGCTTGCCAGACCCATAGATAAATATAACCAGCCAAATGCATGTCGGACTACGCATACTCTAGAGTTCCGTAGACATCCCGCCACTTTTCGATACTACGGAACTCATAAAATAAAAGTGATGTTTTTTTATTGCTATGAAACATCGATTACGGCGGCTCACGTAACGTATTAATTTCTGCGAAATTAATGAACTATTAGTCACCTTTTTAAATAAAATAGTAAGAAATTCTGTTACTAAATTTATTAAGGTGAAGGCGCCTGTCTAGCCTGCGAAATTAAAAATTTTCGAGTATTTTTATAGTTTATCCAAAATCTGAAAACATTTAACAACATTTTGTGATTTGCGAAAACACAGTATGCAGTGCGTTTATTAATACATTTATTTTACTCTAAATATTATCACGGTGGATATGATACTATTAAATCACTAAATATACAAAAATTGCCAGATTATCTGGATAGCTGTCGTTCTTGAAATGTTTTAGAGTAAGTTGGATATATTAATAAATGCACTGCACACGGTCTTTTTCGCGAATTACAAAATGTGCCTTTTATTATTGTCAGATTTTGAAAAAATTCTAAAACTCAAAAAATTTGAACTTCGCGGGCTAGGTGGGCGCTTTAGCCTTAAACCGGCATCGTAGACATCTTCAGCAAAAGTGACATAAACTTTTATTTTCTTTTTGGACTGATGAAAATTCTTATAAGGATTTTTGATTCAAATAATTAATTTGTGATTAGACTGGGTGCACAATTAGTGGTGCGTGGGTTGAAACTCAATTTAGATTTTTTTTATTAACTATATTGATTTTGAATAGTAAATAACTATTCATTGCCTATAAATGGTTTAATTTATAATATGGTTCTAATTTAAAGGATGAATCTTGCTACTTAAGTAAAAAAGGCCACAATGAAGCTCAATATTTCGTAAACGGGAATTAATATTGAAAATCTGTCAAAAAAACCTTCAAATAATTTTAAAATACTGAACAATACCTCAATCGAGGGGGTGTGTGAACATTTTTTTTACTCCTCTTTCTTAAGTACTTTCAAAATTTAAAAACAGTTTTTTAGCGGTACATAAACTCAATTTTTTGGCTAGTTTGCAGTATTTTAGCCCTAATAGTGTCTGTATAAAATTACTGTGATTGCAGACGGACGTGCCGAAACTATAAGGGTTCCGAGTTTGCCTACGGAACCCTAAAAACTTACGGCGCGCCATGTTGTTTTATTTTTCATTCATCCTGCAATTCTCTAGGCCTTAAAAAAATCGTGAATTGTGATTTTTTTTCAATTAAGATTGTAATATTCTGAATATTTTTTACTCGCAAGTAAGTTGTAAAATGTCGTATGAAATGCGTGAGCATTGTTAATTACACACCTTAGCTCCATCACAGCACAACCCTCGTGTTAGTCTCTGGCTGCAAACCAGCCTCGATCGTAACTTAGCTCACTTGCACATAATGCACTTATTTACTTATATTTGATTTAAAAAAACTGTCTTGAGGTATGCAACTAAATTATAAATAGGATCTTTCTCTATTACTCTTGTTAGTCTAATTAAAATATTAACTCAATAAAATTTGATAAAAAATAATTTTGTGAAATAACACTAAACTACCTTAAAATCAAAACAAATCTCTTCGAATTAACTTTATGTGACTAACTTCGTTCTTACAACCTATGGGTTCGGCTATGTTCGGCCGACACGAAATGTCAATCCAGTCTAACATTTTTCGCGCTCTTTATTAACCTCCGAGAAATAGGCGTGTTATAAGTTAAACATGTGTATTTGTGTGTCTGTCTGTGGCATCGTAGCGCCCAAACAAATGATCCGATTTTAATTTTGTTTCTTTTTTTAGAAAGGTGTTCTGATCGAGGGTGTCCTTAGCTATGTTTCACAAAAATCGGTTCAACCGTTTGAAAATTTTGAGCTCTTTTGTAATTTAAAAAGTCGTTTAAATTTTATTTTTTATTTTTTTTTATATAAAAGTTTTTTAAATTTCAATTTAGGGTTTCTTATTTGAAAGTCAACATTCGCATTCGCATTCGCGAATGTTGAAGCCAAATATTCGCATTCGCATTCGCGAATGTCAAAAATCCAACATTCGTTACATCACTACTTTCTACCAAAGCTTCAAAGATACCGTATTCGTTCATTTCGTAAATTATGATTAAATCTTTAAAAGTTAATAATCTCGCAAACGGAATGTCCGAACATAAAATGTTGTATTCAAACACAGTTTCATTTGAAGATACCTTGTCAACGATACCCCACACGAACGGCTAGGTTACCTACCTAAAATAAATATACCCTCTTTCTATGTTCGGTGAGGTAGGTACCTCAAATAAAGTAATATTGCAACATTTTATATTTGTTTTTGTGTTTTTTATTAAGGTTTATCTGTACCAAATTTGTCAACTTCTGACAAAAACTGTGGAAGTTATGGCACTGTGACAGACTGGGACGGACGGACGGACGGACTGGATTATCTTATAAGGGTTCCTCGTAAGGACTACGGAACCCTATAAAAAATTGCCAACTATCACTAACCGACTATCTATACAAATAAATAAAATTGGAGTGTCTGTTTGTTGTAATATCAAAATAACACCTTTTCACTAAATGCATATGAAAGTACATACGACACCTATAGCAAAAACGCGATTAAAAAAAAAATTGTCTGTCTGTCTGTCTGTTCCGGGTAATCTCCGAAACGGCTGGACCGATTTTGACGGGACTTTCGCTGGCAGATAGCTGATGTAATAGGGAGTAACTTAGGCTACTTTAATTTTTGAAAAACAAAATTTAAAAAAAAATAAAAATGGGTCCTGTCGCGCGGGCTCACGACGCGGGAGCGGGCTTTTTTGTTAAGATAAATTCCACGCGGACGAAGTCGCGGGCTCAGCTAGTGTATTTATAAAATACCGATAAATACTTAGTTAACGTAGAATACCTACCTCTATCATGAACATGATAAAAAGGTCACCATAAAGTAGGTACCTTTATGCTCTTTGGTCACTATCACAACGTTATCAACTCGCCATGACATTGGAGATTCAGCAGCTACAATAAGTACTTACCTAAATACTTACTTATCAACCTCTTGGGTAGGTACAAATGAATGGCCAACGGAGCCGTGGGCATGAGTAGGTACTTAGGTAACATTTTATAAACACGGAGTTACTGTTAACAGACCTGACGTGTCTACCTACGTGTCTAATTTTCAACAATAATTTATCGGATCCGCCTCGTTAACCCCTTTTCTGTTGTTTCGAAGGGAACGCAGAATTGGGAATATCAGTAGATTGTGAAATTCATTAACCCTCCACGAGACCCGAAGAAAAGCTTTGTCATGGAACCCAAGAGTGCCTAGGTGTTGGATTGGAACAAAATTACCTATCTAGGTATCTACTTCCCTCCATTGCAAAGCGGGAGATAAAAATATTATTATAAGTACTAACTTATGATTGCCACGGAAGCAAGACGGTTACTGCTGATTGCAGACCACAATTATACTTAATTATTGTAATTAGTAACTAATTTATTAGTTGTGTTGTGCGTAGGTAACTATAGTCTATTCCATAATATGAGAAATCCCGCGGAAACATAAGTACGGAAGGTAATTAAATTGTACTTAAAACCTAATTAGGTAGGACTATTGCTTCTTCGTAGTATGTGTACCTACTTTATAGACTGTAGGTAGGTAAGTATGTACTTACATTAAGTAATTAATACGTCATTGGATAGGTAGGTAAGGTGAGCTCAGGTAAGATCGGCCATGGGTGCAGACCGGATGAAATTAATTCCCGGCGCATTTGGCCATGTTTTATAATTTTGTCAACATTTTACAAGACGCCATTTTATGCTGCCGCGATCAGAAGTTCCCGCTAGTCGCTCCGACAAGTTGGACGTGTGCTACGCGCCAAAAAAAGGTTAATCCGATCTTTCCTTCGCCAAATGTTAGTCCGATCTTCCCTGAGTGCACCTTACATACCTAAATTAGTGAAGTATCTAGGTAAGTACCTATTCCATGCACTTTTTCCAGTAAGTATATAAAATAAAAGTGTCTGTCTGTAATATCAAAATAACACCTTTTCACTAAATGCATATGAAAGTACATACGACACCTATAGCAAAAACGCGATTTAAAAAAACATTGTCTGTCTGTCTGTCTGTCAGTTTGTTCCGGGTAATCTCCGAAACGGCTGGACCGATTTTGACGGGACTTTCACTGACAGATAGCAGATGTAATAGGGAGTAACTTAGGCTACTTGAATTTTTGAAAAACCATTAGGGTTCCGCGTAAAAAAATAAAAACACATGAAATCAAAGAGTATTTCCGAGACGGCTGGACCGATTTTGACGGGACTTTCACTGGTAGATAGATGATGTTATAAGCAGTAACTTAGGCTACTTTTATTTTAGACAAACAAAATTTAAAAAAATGGGTTCTGTCGCGCGGGCTCAGAACTCGGGAGCGGGCTTTTTTTGTTAAATTAAATTCCACGCGGACGAAGTCGCGGGCTCAGCTAGTATAAAATAAAAAAGTAGTTATGAATAAAACAGTTGATATTAGCTAGTTAGACTCACCCAACAACAGAAGTATTTTAGCCATGTTGCCTGGACAACGTCTCGAACACAACTGACTGACCTCAGCTCGCGGGTGAGGGTCATGTTTTGATTGAACGTCTTATGCATAGCAGGGGTCACAAAACTTTTATAGAGATACATATTTTATATCGTAAAGTGATAACTATGTCTAGATAGGAGGTGGTAACTATGTAACTATGTGTCGCGTTACTTACCAACTTGGAAATAGTTGCCTCGATTCGGGCTGAAATTTGGCATTCAGGTAGATATTATGACGTAGGCATCCGCTAAGAAAGGATTTTGATTAATTCTACCCCCAAGGGGATAAAATAGGGGATGAAAGTTTGTATGAAACTTTTTCAATTAAATTCCACGCGGACGAAGTCGCGGGCACAGCTAGTTTTATATATAAGATTGTTGACGGGGATGACGATGGGACATAAAAACTGTATTGTCCCCAGCGAAGGATAAATTGACGTACTGAATTATCTAATAAGGGTTCCATATAAGGTCTAGGGAAGTCTAAAATCTTGAACGAGGTCTAGGGAAAATAAAATGTAATTAGGTATACTGAGAAGTTTAGCATGTTATATTATAGGTAGATACTTTTAAAAGGTTTGTTACCCCTGAAAATCGCATCAAATTATTTAATGTTACTTCAAGCGACTGGTTTCTCGTTATATGTATTATACCTACTATGTGTCTGATAATCGACTTTACAGTCTTTAACGGGGTATGTATATGCTCATTTTTTTCAATAAAATAGTTCTATATGAGGGGTCTTACTGAACCCAACCCATCTAGAATGGCAAATAATGTTAATAAAGAAAATAATGTTTATTTTAATGATTTAATTTAGTATTCCACGTTTATTTCAATATGATATACCTACCTACCTAGCAGTTCTTATGTATGTTTTAGATATTGTACCAGCAAGCACCTACTTCTTTCCAGATACCTACTTAAAAAGGTTTATTTTCTACATCGATTGGCATTCAACTTCTAAATTTATTGTTAGTTTATTACGCACGCTTCAAGTATTCCGAATTAAAAAAAATGCCTGACATTCTAGGGGGGGTTGGGTTTAGAGTAGTTTAGTTAGACATCTCGTATAGAACTGTGGCGACCTCACATTCACGTCGCCGACAGAAGCGGACAGATGGCGGTAAATGCAGCGCTTCAATACAATGTACGGATTCTTCATAGAAAAACTGAATCACGATATTAAGTCTCGCAAGCATCGTGACTATATATACAAGACCCCGAGAATAACCAGCGGGGCATAGCGGCCGCCCCGCCAGGCATAACACCCGCCTGGCTGGAAGATCTTCCCTTTTCCGCTAAAGAACCATTTTATAGATAAAATTGAGCATTCTACCCGCCTAAAGTTAGTTGTACAGTTGATTACCGGACACTTTAGTAATATAAGAAACTGTTACAAATCAATTAGTAAATAATGGATGAGACTATTAGCTGTTGATAAAGCTTGTACGTAATTAAAAGTAAATATGTTTGCTGATCGCGCGAGATAGGTATTCTTGATTCCTTTATAGAATTATTTACGTTTTCTTCACCCATGCTTTTTCAACGTCGGACCACTTAGAGATTATCCAACTATGATCGCCAAATGTTTTATAGAAATCCTACTAATATTATAAATGCGAAAGTTTGTGAGTGTGGATGTACCTATGTATGTATGTATGTATGTATGTTTGTTACTCCTTCACGCAAAAACTACTGATCGGATTTGGATGAAATTTGGAACACAGATAGATTATAACCGGGATTAACATATAGGATACTTTTTAACCCAATAATCCAATACTACACGGATGAAGTCGCGGGGCACAGCTAGTACTTACATAAATAATAATAATGTTGGTAGTTTATTTTGACCGCGCTCCCCTTAGGTAAGGTTCGTGGACCCCAAGTTTTGCCGTCCGATTACTAAAATTGGCAAATTTTAGTTAGGTAGGTATCAAGTATGTTATAAGTAGTTTTACAATTTCTAGGGACATAGGTAATTTCAGGTCGGACGGCAGAGTAATTTGCCCAGATCTGGGTGTTACTGGGATCCTACCCGTGCTGTACCAAACATACCAAAAATATATTTTTTTAATTTCCAACAGGTTCCATACAATCCAACGACTTTCAGGTGTAGGTGCAAGGTCCCAAACTATTCAAGGCTTTGTTTTGAGTTTTTTTACTCCCAGAGTAAGGTCGCAGGGAAAGGGGGGGAGGCCCGCCATGTAGTACCTTGGATACTCCCCCGCGTATCCAAGGTTCCACGGGGATGACATACAATGGTGACAATGACGCGCGAATTATGGCAAATTGACCCATATATCGGTGGCATACGAGTCACACAGGAGGTACGCGTCATCGCGCAGTGAGCTAACTATAAAATGCCTTCTACATTGTTGGGTCACCCCCTCTTTGCGCCCCGGGTGTGATAAGGCCCTAGGAACACAATAGATGGGTAGGTATTAAAAAATATTGATTACGCAGTCTATTTAAAATGTGTTTATTTTATTTTGTGTATGTACCAACGAAGAGTATTTTGTCATTGTAAAGTATAGCGTAGAGGAATGGGTGGTCCACCCTGATCACCAGCGGCTCTGGCGGGCGGGAGAGCGACGACATCGGTACTGCGACGATACCTATAAAATAAAACACATACTTACTTAAGTACATTATTAAGTTATAAGTGTCGTGTCTGAGAATTATAAGTAGGTACTGTTCCCGTCAAATAACGAATCTTGACTAATCAATACAAATAAATAAAATTGGAGTGTCTGTTTGTAATATCAAAATAACACCTTTTCACTAAATGCATATGAAAGTACATACGACACCTATAGCAAAAACGCGATTTTTTTTTTTTTTGTCTGTCTGTCTGTCTGTCTGTGTGTTTGTTCCGGGTAATCTCCGAAACGGCTGGGCCGATTTTGACGGGACTTTTACTGGCAGATAGCTGATGTAATAGGGAGTAACTTAGGCTACTTAAATTTTTGAAAAACAATTAGGGTTCCGCGTAAAAAATAAAAACACATGAAATCAAAGAGTATCTCTGAAACGGGTGGACCGATTTTGACGGGACTTTCACTGGTAGATAGCTGATGTTATAAGCAGTATCTTAGGCTACTTTTATTTTAGAAAATCAAAATTATAAAAAATGAAAAAATGGGTTCTGTCGTGCGGGCTTAGAACGCGGGAGCGGGCTTTTTTGTTAAGTTAAATTCCACGCGGACGAAGTCGCGGGCTTAGCTAGTTACAAATAAAACTCTTGCTCATTGGTCTTGATTCGAGGGTCCGGCGAAAATGAAAGATGTGTGGTTTAAATTAACCAGCACAGGGCCCTGGACAGCATGAGAGTATTTAATAGAAATTGTATTATAATATGTCGCTAGAAATTTTAATAACGGAAATTTCAAAAACGGTTAAATACTATTGCAATCAACGTACCTACTTTAAAATGTGTAGCAGTCAAACAGTGCGCAGATATATTATGTACCTACTTACATAATCGCCAAAGCGCCAAAACACAGTAGGTAGGTGGTAGGCTGTATTTTCGCCATACTTACCTGCACACCTATCTCAGAGACTTCAGAGAGTCACGAGGCGTACAAAGACAATGGTTAATTACTAATTTACATAAAAGTTATTGGTTTCAAAGTATCTCCAAACGATTCAAATTGTAGGTGGTTACTTAGTTATGCATTTAGCAACCCAAAGCTTAGTGAGAGAAATATCAGAACGGCATACCAAAGTGAAGAAGGAAGTAATAATTGAAATAACTGTATTACTTACTAGACATCACCTTAATGGGAGTAGGTGCCAGCAAAAAGGATTTTGTCTTCAAATAGTATCAGGTATAGGAAAGGATGGTCCACAGTGAACTTCAATGCAGGTGGTGGTGTGCTGTCTGAAGACATACACATATATACTGCTCCTGCAAATAAATTTAGGTAGGTAGGTATATTACAGGTAATTGTGAAAAAATATTTTGAACAAGGTATTCTCATTCTTATGGCCTCTGGCGGAATACACTCGTATCACGAGGCCTTAGAGCATATTAGTGTTACATGCGATTTTTCTATTGTTCTTTAGGGACTTAGGTGCATCAGACTAGTCCCAGGTAATCAAGTGCCACCGAAATATACCTACTGGTGGCCGATGGGAAGAAAAAAACTATTTATGTCCCAACTGCCACCACTGCTATTACTGATTTGTGGGTGGTTGCAGTTAAGATTTTTATGTTTTTCTTCTCATTCCAATTCCCATAAAGTACATACAGATAAGATTGTTATGAGTGGTCCCATCCGGCCCCATTTGATTAAGTAATATTAATAACATGAGAACATCATAAAAAACCTGCATATCCGGGAGTCCGCCCTTCTACAGCGTATTATGGTTTTGTTTTTTTCGATCATGGGCTTATTCTGGCATATCTAGTGTATGAGAATGAATCAAAAGAATATATCTTTGGTGTTGATACTGACCAGTGTACGCCCCGGCCGTGGCTCCCTCCTCGTCGACCTTGATGAAGGCTTCCTGGAACGCCTTGGATACCTTGACTTGTTGCCCTTTCACGATGCCTGGCGAGGCCTCGTTAAAGAGTTTTGAAACTCCAATCTGTACGATATAAAGAAAACCTTTAAGAAGTGTAAGTAAGTGTGTCAGCATCAGGCAGCTACTGTCTAATAGCTGCCTCAAATAGTTATATAGTAACTTATCAGTCCCTCCCATCAAACCCAACGCTCCCAATAATACACACATACATTTGTATGGGAGGGTAGACAGATATCAACACGATACCCGGTGTGTACGATGTGTTGAAATATCAATGTGAGACCATTAAAATTGTTACATTGAAAACGGCAAATTGAGATAGATTAAAAAAATACGTGCCTATCTATTTTAAATTCATTTTTTATTTGGTGTACCTATATATGAACATCGACAGCACAATGTGCAGATTCTGCCAAGAAGCAGAGGAAAGTGCAATGCACATCCTCTGCTCGTGCGGCTCACTAATGCGTTGCAGAAGTATCTTCCTAGGGCGGCACATCATGCATCCGGAGGAGATACAATCACTCACTGCTCAAAGCATTTGGAAGTTCCTGAAGGCCTCGGGACTAGGCAGTGAACTTTAACACTTCAGTGCTGGCTACAAAAGATCAGTAATGGTCGAAGTAGCCAAATGCCGCCCGAGCGGCTTAGGGCACAAAACCTAATAATAATAATATATATGAACATATTATGTACTAGGAATAACATAACATATTATGTAGGTATAGGTGTAAATATTAACATATTATGTAACTCTGCTGTTGCCGCTCCCAAGCCCGGATGCAAAAGGAGGAGCGTTGGTCAGGAGGGATCACACCTGCTGTAAAAGGTCAACGCCGAGCATCAGGCCGCGGTAAATAACATGACTCCACCATGGCCACCCAGCGCACATGAAGCGGTACCCAGGCACCGTGAGGTTTAAATCACCTCAAAAAGTCTGACATGGAAGGACGCGGGAACCCACCGTGTTCATTTTCCCAAGAAAACCCCTCTCATTATGGACACAAATATAAGAGAGATGATTTTGTTGGAATATCCGACTAACGGTCAGCGCTACCCTGTACCCGGGCCGGCTAGTGTGCAATATGCGACCGAAGCTTCCGTTAGCGGAGGGAAATATAAGAAGTTATCAATACGTGCACATAGACGTTTTGCTGCCTGGAATACTTAAACTGGCTTACTTAAACCAGGCAAACTTAGCATCGTTGAAAAGAGCACAAGCTTAGCATACTAGGAATCAGCGAGACACATATTATGCATGGAAACGGTCACTTTAAAACAAGCAATAACAATACTACCTACTTTTCGGGTTCTGATCACTCTAGTCTGCATGGAGTCGGCATGCTAGTTCCTAACAAACTAAACAAATATGTCCTAGGTTGCAATCCAGTTTCAGACCAAATCATGACCATGAAGCTCAACACCAAGCCGGCGCACTTCACATAGTAAATACAAGTGTATGCCCCAACGGCTTAATCGACCGATGAGGAGATTGATAACTTTTACCATCAACTGGATGAAACACTGGATGGAATACCAAATCGGGCATCAACAATGATTCTGGGTGATTGGAATGCTAAAGTTGGTAATACTACAGCAAATGACCACTTGAGGGATGTTTTAGGCCAATTCGGCCTTAGTGACAGAACCGAACGATGTGAGAGGCTCATTGATTTTTGCACCAACTGGAAACTATCCATGTTGAACACCTACTTCCAATACCATCCAAGGCGCCTCTATACCTGGAAATCACCCAATGACAGGTACAGAAACCAAATTGATTATATAAGTACTAATCCCGCCACCCACTCCCACCACTGTAACTCCTGTAAGCCAGGATCGACAATGGTGACCAATAATGACGTCGAGGTTTGACCCTTGACGAGTCCCGGGGAAAAGTTAAATTGTCTTGGAACTCGCACGAATTTAATCGAAAGAAATTCTCCGCTAGTAATGGCAAAACTTTTCCTGGTGCTGAATGTGGTTCCGATCATAACTTGCTAGTGGCCAACAAAATGGACACGATCACCGCATCCAAAACCAAGATTATGGAGATTGATCGGGCTAAAAAACTGGAACTTACTGGGTCTCTTGGTCTCGAGATAGTGGATAACTTGGTTCTTCGATCAGCAACAACGGATCTCGTGAGGCGGAAATACGAAGACGCATTGGGATGGCCAAAAGCGCGATGTCTCAGTTACATAGAACGTGGAAAAACAGAAAGATCTCGCCCACTACAAAAATCAAACTTGTACTACTAGAGTCCAGTGTTTTCAATATTCCTCTATGGTGCTGAGACATGGACCTTAAAAGCTGCGGATTGCAACCGTATCGACGCTTTCGAAATGTGGTGCTGGACTGCATTTCGGACCATCGCCTACATACTCGAGCAACTCAAAATCTCCTCTACTATCTGCCTCAATAGAGTGCTTGAGTACTTATTTTGGACTTATTGCCAGGAAAAACGGAGATAACCTTAAAAAACTCATGGTCACTGGCAAGATGGATGGAAAGAGATCTCGGGGTCGCTACCTGATGCGTTGGTCCGACCAGATCCGCACCAAACTCGACACCTCCGTTTACGATGCCATGCAGGTCGCCGTTGATAGGAACAAATGGCGTACCATCATAAAAGAAAAGGTAGTCGGAGGCGGTCACGACCCGTCTTAGAATTGAGGAATACGACGCCAGGAGGAGGATGTACTAGGCTTTACATAAAGGTCTTGGGTTCTTTGTTTTTACATAGCGCGCGGTGACCCGTGTACATAGCGCGCGGTGACCCGTCTACATAGCGTGCGGTGACCCGTGTACATAGCGCGCGGTGACCCGTCTACATAGCGTGCGGTGACCCGTGTACATAGCGCGTGGTGACCCATGTACATAGCGCGCGGTGACCCGTCTACATAGCGTGCGGTGACCCGTGTACATAGCGCGTGGTGACCCATGTACATAGCGCGCGGTGACCCGTGTACATAGCGCGCGGTGACCCGTGTACATAGCGCGAGGTGACCCGCGTACATAGCGTGCGGTGACCCGTGTACATAGCGCGCGGTGACCCGTGTACATAGCGTGCGGTGACCCGTGTACATAGCGCGCGGTGACCCGTGTACATAGCGTGCGGTGACCCGTGTACATAGCGCGCGGTGACCCGTGTACATAGCGCGTGGTGACCCATGTACATAGCGCGCGGTGACCCGTGTACATAGCGTGCGGTGACCCGTCTATATAGCGCGCGGTGACCCGTGTACATAGCGTGCGGTGACCCGTCTATATAGCGCGCGGTGACCCGTGTACATAGCGCGTGGTGACCCATGTACATAGCGCGCGGTGACCCGTGTACATAGCGTGCGGTGACCCGTCTATATAGCGCGCGGTGACCCGTCTATATAGCGCGCGGCGACCGCGCGCGCGCCAATGATCGAGGGTTTACCGCTCTTAATTTGTACGCACCTTAACTCTATGACTTTGGAAACGTCTTCCTTAAGTTAAATAATTACGTACATTAGGCAGGATGTCGTTAAAGTTCAGTTTGCTCCTGACATCGAACTTGGGTATGTCAAAGTCGACGTCACGATAGCCTGGTTCTAGTTGGAACACGTCATTAAGCAGCCCGCTCTCTGTCGCCTTCTCCAGCAGCGTGGGCAGACCGTTCACCTCGTCCGGCAACACCACCACCATCCGGAAACCCTTCTCTTTGTAGGGCAGCTCTATCATCTAAAGATTAAATATTAGCATGCATCAGTAGGTAAACCAGTTGTATAAAACAACATTTTGTCTTCACGATTATTTAACTCTTGGCTCTTCTTTCCAAAAAATGTAGGAGGGCTTACTTTGGCTCCCAGCTCCTGGCTTTCCGCATAGTACAAAGGCATCAGTAGGTGCATGGTCGGCTTCTTAACTGTGGTTTTTGCGTCAACGTGGAAGTCCTTATCCTGCGTCTCAGCCGCTTTGAATGGAACGTGCCAGTGACCCTGTAATAGACCGTAAGATATAACCACACATGTTATACAGAAAACCATTAGTTATTAATATTATCTTCGCGTCAAAAACCGGAAGTCCGTTGAATCTTTGGCGGTGGACATGTTGTCGGCCAGTGGATTGCTATTGGGCTATTGCTAATAGATAGGCTATGGTTTTTTATTAGGTGAACGGCGTTGCAGTTAGGACTACCAAAATTGTGTAAAATAATATAAAATATATTTTTATTGGAACGAAGTTCCTTATTACGCGTTGCAAAAGGGGGCTAGACGGAAAAAATTAAGTGTGTACTGACACATTTTGTGTGTAGCGACTAACGACACATTTTGGCGACACATTTTGCATTTTCTTTTTGGACTGATGAAAATTCTTATAAGGATTTTTGATTCAAATAATTAATTTGTGATTAGACTGGGTGCACAATTAGTGGTGCGTGGGTTGAAACTCAATTTAGATTTTTTTTATTAACTATATTGATTTTGAATAGTAAATAACTATTCATTGCCTATAAATGGTTTAATTTATAATATGGTTCTAATTTAAAGGATGAATCTTGCTACTTAAGTAAAAAAGGCCACAATGAAGCTCAATATTTCGTAAACGGGAATTAATATTGAAAATCTGTCAAAAAAACCTTCAAATAATTTTAAAATACTGAACAATACCTCAATCGAGGGGGTGTGTGAACATTTTTTTTACTCCTCTTTCTTAAGTACTTTCAAAATTTAAAAACAGTTTTTTAGCGGTACATAAACTCAATTTTTTGGCTAGTTTGCAGTATTTTAGCCCTAATAGTGTCTGTATAAAATTACTGTGATTGCAGACGGACGTGCCGAAACTATAAGGGTTCCGAGTTTGCCTACGGAACCCTAAAAACTTACGGCGCGCCATGTTGTTTTATTTTTCATTCATCCTGCAATTCTCTAGGCCTTAAAAAAATCGTGAATTGTGATTTTTTTTCAATTAAGATTGTAATATTCTGAATATTTTTTACTCGCAAGTAAGTTGTAAAATGTCGTATGAAATGCGTGAGCATTGTTAATTACACACCTTAGCTCCATCACAGCACAACCCTCGTGTTAGTCTCTGGCTGCAAACCAGCCTCGATCGTAACTTAGCTCACTTGCACATAATGCACTTATTTACTTATATTTGATTTAAAAAAACTGTCTTGAGGTATGCAACTAAATTATAAATAGGATCTTTCTCTATTACTCTTGTTAGTCTAATTAAAATATTAACTCAATAAAATTTGATAAAAAATAATTTTGTGAAATAACACTAAACTACCTTAAAATCAAAACAAATCTCTTCGAATTAACTTTATGTGACTAACTTCGTTCTTACAACCTATGGGTTCGGCTATGTTCGGCCGACACGAAATGTCAATCCAGTCTAACATTTTTCGCGCTCTTTATTAACCTCCGAGAAATAGGCGTGTTATAAGTTAAACATGTGTATTTGTGTGTCTGTCTGTGGCATCGTAGCGCCCAAACAAATGATCCGATTTTAATTTTGTTTCTTTTTTTAGAAAGGTGTTCTGATCGAGGGTGTCCTTAGCTATGTTTCACAAAAATCGGTTCAACCGTTTGAAAATTTTGAGCTCTTTTGTAATTTAAAAAGTCGTTTAAATTTTATTTTTTATTTTTTTTTATATAAAAGTTTTTTAAATTTCAATTTAGGGTTTCTTATTTGAAAGTCAACATTCGCATTCGCATTCGCGAATGTTGAAGCCAAATATTCGCATTCGCATTCGCGAATGTCAAAAATCCAACATTCGTTACATCACTACTTTCTACCAAAGCTTCAAAGATACCGTATTCGTTCATTTCGTAAATTATGATTAAATCTTTAAAAGTTAATAATCTCGCAAACGGAATGTCCGAACATAAAATGTTGTATTCAAACACAGTTTCATTTGAAGATACCTTGTCAACGATACCCCACACGAACGGCTAGGTTACCTACCTAAAATAAATATACCCTCTTTCTATGTTCGGTGAGGTAGGTACCTCAAATAAAGTAATATTGCAACATTTTATATTTGTTTTTGTGTTTTTTATTAAGGTTTATCTGTACCAAATTTGTCAACTTCTGACAAAAACTGTGGAAGTTATGGCACTGTGACAGACTGGGACGGACGGACGGACGGACTGGATTATCTTATAAGGGTTCCTCGTAAGGACTACGGAACCCTATAAAAAATTGCCAACTATCACTAACCGACTATCTATACAAATAAATAAAATTGGAGTGTCTGTTTGTTGTAATATCAAAATAACACCTTTTCACTAAATGCATATGAAAGTACATACGACACCTATAGCAAAAACGCGATTAAAAAAAAAATTGTCTGTCTGTCTGTCTGTTCCGGGTAATCTCCGAAACGGCTGGACCGATTTTGACGGGACTTTCGCTGGCAGATAGCTGATGTAATAGGGAGTAACTTAGGCTACTTTAATTTTTGAAAAACAAAATTTTAAAAAAAATAAAAATGGGTCCTGTCGCGCGGGCTCACGACGCGGGAGCGGGCTTTTTTGTTAAGATAAATTCCACGCGGACGAAGTCGCGGGCTCAGCTAGTGTATTTATAAAATACCGATAAATACTTAGTTAACGTAGAATACCTACCTCTATCATGAACATGATAAAAAGGTCACCATAAAGTAGGTACCTTTATGCTCTTTGGTCACTATCACAACGTTATCAACTCGCCATGACATTGGAGATTCAGCAGCTACAATAAGTACTTACCTAAATACTTACTTATCAACCTCTTGGGTAGGTACAAATGAATGGCCAACGGAGCCGTGGGCATGAGTAGGTACTTAGGTAACATTTTATAAACACGGAGTTACTGTTAACAGACCTGACGTGTCTACCTACGTGTCTAATTTTCAACAATAATTTATCGGATCCGCCTCGTTAACCCCTTTTCTGTTGTTTCGAAGGGAACGCAGAATTGGGAATATCAGTAGATTGTGAAATTCATTAACCCTCCACGAGACCCGAAGAAAAGCTTTGTCATGGAACCCAAGAGTGCCTAGGTGTTGGAACAAAATTAGCTATCTAGGTACCTACTTCCCTCCATTGCAAAGCGGGAGATAAAAATATTATTATAAGTACTAACTTATGATTGCCACGGAAGCAAGACGGTTACTGCTGATTGCAGACCACAATTATACTTAATTATTGTAATTAGTAACTAATTTATTAGTTGTGTTGTGCGTAGGTAACTATAGTCTATTCCATAATATGAGAAATCCCGCGGAAACATAAGTACGGAAGGTAATTAAATTGTACTTAAAACCTAATTAGGTAGGACTATTGCTTCTTCGTAGTATGTGTACCTACTTTATAGACTGTAGGTAGGTAAGTATGTACTTACATTAAGTAATTAATACGTCATTGGATAGGTAGGTAAGGTGAGCTCAGGTAAGATCGGCCATGGGTGCAGACCGGATGAAATTAATTCCCGGCGCATTTGGCCATGTTTTATAATTTTGTCAACATTTTACAAGACGCCATTTTATGCTGCCGCGATCAGAAGTTCCCGCTAGTCGCTCCGACAAGTTGGACGTGTGCTACGCGCCAAAAAAAGGTTAATCCGATCTTTCCTTCGCCAAATGTTAGTCCGATCTTCCCTGAGTGCACCTTACATACCTAAATTAGTGAAGTATCTAGGTAAGTACCTATTCCATGCACTTTTTCCAGTAAGTATATAAAATAAAAGTGTCTGTCTGTAATATCAAAATAACACCTTTTCACTAAATGCATATGAAAGTACATACGACACCTATAGCAAAAACGCGATTTAAAAAAACATTGTCTGTCTGTCTGTCTGTCAGTTTGTTCCGGGTAATCTCCGAAACGGCTGGACCGATTTTGACGGGACTTTCACTGACAGATAGCAGATGTAATAGGGAGTAACTTAGGCTACTTGAATTTTTGAAAAACCATTAGGGTTCCGCGTAAAAAAATAAAAACACATGAAATCAAAGAGTATTTCCGAGACGGCTGGACCGATTTTGACGGGACTTTCACTGGTAGATAGATGATGTTATAAGCAGTAACTTAGGCTACTTTTATTTTAGACAAACAAAATTTAAAAAAATGGGTTCTGTCGCGCGGGCTCAGAACTCGGGAGCGGGCTTTTTTTGTTAAATTAAATTCCACGCGGACGAAGTCGCGGGCTCAGCTAGTATAAAATAAAAAAGTAGTTATGAATAAAACAGTTGATATTAGCTAGTTAGACTCACCCAACAACAGAAGTATTTTAGCCATGTTGCCTGGACAACGTCTCGAACACAACTGACTGACCTCAGCTCGCGGGTGAGGGTCATGTTTTGATTGAACGTCTTATGCATAGCAGGGGTCACAAAACTTTTATAGAGATACATATTTTATATCGTAAAGTGATAACTATGTCTAGATAGGAGGTGGTAACTATGTAACTATGTGTCGCGTTACTTACCAACTTGGAAATAGTTGCCTCGATTCGGGCTGAAATTTGGCATTCAGGTAGATATTATGACGTAGGCATCCGCTAAGAAAGGATTTTGATTAATTCTACCCCCAAGGGGATAAAATAGGGGATGAAAGTTTGTATGAAACTTTTTCAATTAAATTCCACGCGGACGAAGTCGCGGGCACAGCTAGTTTTATATATAAGATTGTTGACGGGGATGACGATGGGACATAAAAACTGTATTGTCCCCAGCGAAGGATAAATTGACGTACTGAATTATCTAATAAGGGTTCCATATAAGGTCTAGGGAAGTCTAAAATCTTGAACGAGGTCTAGGGAAAATAAAATGTAATTAGGTATACTGAGAAGTTAAGCATGTTATATTATAGGTAGATACTTTTAAAAGGTTTGTTACCCCTGAAAATCGCATCAAATTATTTAATGTTACTTCAAGCGACTGGTTTCTCGTTATATGTATTATACCTACTATGTGTCTGATAATCGACTTTACAGTCTTTAACGGGGTATGTATATGCTCATTTTTTTCAATAAAATAGTTCTATATGAGGGGTCTTACTGAACCCAACCCATCTAGAATGGCAAATAATGTTAATAAAGAAAATAATGTTTATTTTAATGATTTAATTTAGTATTCCACGTTTATTTCAATATGATATACCTACCTACCTAGCAGTTCTTATGTATGTTTTAGATATTGTACCAGCAAGCACCTACTTCTTTCCAGATACCTACTTAAAAAGGTTTATTTTCTACATCGATTGGCATTCAACTTCTAAATTTATTGTTAGTTTATTACGCACGCTTCAAGTATTCCGAATTAAAAAAAATGCCTGACATTCTAGGGGGGGTTGGGTTTAGAGTAGTTTAGTTAGACATCTCGTATAGAACTGTGGCGACCTCACATTCACGTCGCCGACAGAAGCGGACAGATGGCGGTAAATGCAGCGCTTCAATACAATGTACGGATTCTTCATAGAAAAACTGAATCACGATATTAAGTCTCGCAAGCATCGTGACTATATATACAAGACCCCGAGAATAACCAGCGGGGCATAGCGGCCGCCCCGCCAGGCATAACACCCGCCTGGCTGGAAGATCTTCCCTTTTCCGCTAAAGAACCATTTTATAGATAAAATTGAGCATTCTACCCGCCTAAAGTTAGTTGTACAGTTGATTACCGGACACTTTAGTAATATAAGAAACTGTTACAAATCAATTAGTAAATAATGGATGAGACTATTAGCTGTTGATAAAGCTTGTACGTAATTAAAAGTAAATATGTTTGCTGATCGCGCGAGATAGGTATTCTTGATTCCTTTATAGAATTATTTACGTTTTCTTCACCCATGCTTTTTCAACGTCGGACCACTTAGAGATTATCCAACTATGATCGCCAAATGTTTTATAGAAATCCTACTAATATTATAAATGCGAAAGTTTGTGAGTGTGGATGTACCTATGTATGTATGTATGTATGTATGTTTGTTACTCCTTCACGCAAAAACTACTGATCGGATTTGGATGAAATTTGGAACACAGATAGATTATAACCGGGATTAACATATAGGATACTTTTTAACCCAATAATCCAATACTACACGGATGAAGTCGCGGGGCACAGCTAGTACTTACATAAATAATAATAATGTTGGTAGTTTATTTTGACCGCGCTCCCCTTAGGTAAGGTTCGTGGACCCCAAGTTTTGCCGTCCGATTACTAAAATTGGCAAATTTTAGTTAGGTAGGTATCAAGTATGTTATAAGTAGTTTTACAATTTCTAGGGACATAGGTAATTTCAGGTCGGACGGCAGAGTAATTTGCCCAGATCTGGGTGTTACTGGGATCCTACCCGTGCTGTACCAAACATACCAAAAATATATTTTTTTAATTTCCAACAGGTTCCATACAATCCAACGACTTTCAGGTGTAGGTGCAAGGTCCCAAACTATTCAAGGCTTTGTTTTGAGTTTTTTTACTCCCAGAGTAAGGTCGCAGGGAAAGGGGGGGAGGCCCGCCATGTAGTACCTTGGATACTCCCCCGCGTATCCAAGGTTCCACGGGGATGACATACAATGGTGACAATGACGCGCGAATTATGGCAAATTGACCCATATATCGGTGGCATACGAGTCACACAGGAGGTACGCGTCATCGCGCAGTGAGCTAACTATAAAATGCCTTCTACATTGTTGGGTCACCCCCTCTTTGCGCCCCGGGTGTGATAAGGCCCTAGGAACACAATAGATGGGTAGGTATTAAAAAATATTGATTACGCAGTCTATTTAAAATGTGTTTATTTTATTTTGTGTATGTACCAACGAAGAGTATTTTGTCATTGTAAAGTATAGCGTAGAGGAATGGGTGGTCCACCCTGATCACCAGCGGCTCTGGCGGGCGGGAGAGCGACGACATCGGTACTGCGACGATACCTATAAAATAAAACACATACTTACTTAAGTACATTATTAAGTTATAAGTGTCGTGTCTGAGAATTATAAGTAGGTACTGTTCCCGTCAAATAACGAATCTTGACTAATCAATACAAATAAATAAAATTGGAGTGTCTGTTTGTAATATCAAAATAACACCTTTCACTAAATGCATATGAAAGTACATACGACACCTATAGCAAAAACGCGATTTAATTTTTTTTTGTCTGTCTGTCTGTCTGTCTGTGTGTTTGTTCCGGGTAATCTCCAAAACGGCTGGACCGGTTTTGGCGGGACTTTGACTGGCCGATAGCTGATGTTTTAAGGAGTAACTTAGGCTATTTTAATTTTAGAAAAACTTTTAGGGTTCCGCGTAAAAAAATAAAAACACTTGAAATCAAAGAGTATCTCCGTAACGGCTGGACCGATTTTGACGGGACTTTCACTGGTAGCTGTTGTTATAAGCAGTAACTTAGGTAACTTTTATTTTAGAAAAACAAAATTATAAATATGGGCCCTGTCGCGCGGGCTCAGAACGCGGCAGCGGGCTTTTTGTTAAGTTAAATTCCACGCGGACGAAGTCGCAGGCTCAGCTATAATATATACATATGCGATAAGTCAAACGTCAGTTTTGTCGTATTGGGAGTTGTGTGTGAGTTCAGTCAAGCGACTGTCGGTAACAGAGTAGGGCCCCTGGATCTAGATTTCGTACGGCCTTACCCATTGGTTGATGACTCTAGCAGCGTCCTCCGGCTTGGTGAAGTCGAGTGTGTCGACCTCGCTGCGGTAGGAGCGCGCGGCGGCCGCGAGCTGCTCAGCGGGCGTGTACTTCGACGCCACGTATATCTTGTTCGCTAACGTAAGGAAGTTAGGGTCCATGCTGGAGAACTCCCGGCTTAGGTTGGAGTAGGATTCGGAAAGCTGAAAATGATGGCGAAATTGTACAAGACTCAGAATCAGAATATTTTCAATCGACTTCAGACGGGGAGGGAAGCGGCGAAATAATTGTAAACTTTATCTACATACCTACTTTAGAGACCAGTAGCTTCAAAAGTTTTGAAAACGTCGCGCGGCAGCGTCAGTGTTATCACAACAATCGATCGAATATCAAGGCGTCAATAGCCTAGTGGTTAGAGATGCCTCCATCGTACGTAGCTGCGAGGTTCCGGATTCGATCCCCATCGTGGCCATTAAACTATTGATGTAATCCCACTCCTAACACAAGCATTAGCTTAGCTGGAGTGGCTAAGGGGATACTAGGTAGGTTGTAATGTGATAAACTCACGTTCAGTAATTAAAATAAAAAGATAAAAAAAATACTTTTCATTACTCATACTCTGAAAGTAGGTCTGAAGTGCCTGACGAGCGGGTTGAAAGTAATACTTTTCCGGCCCGGGAGAATCGCTTTCAAGTGACAGCTGTCAAATTATAAAAAAAAAACTAGTTCCATTTTCACATTTCTATGGAACCATGTTCAAACATTTTCTACAGTCACTTAATTGAAATGCGCGATGTAAAATTGAAATAACATAAAGTTAAGTATTAATTAAAGAATATATATTTTTAAATGACTTAATTATAATTTAGTTTCAACTATTTCTTTAAAATAACTTAGATTTGGGCAAAATATTTAAAGATGAAAATGAAAAATAATGGCTAAATAATGAAGTTGGCCAATGAAAAAAAAAACAAAATAGGCGGCAGTCCGATATTTTTTTTTTCGAGTTGTAGAGTATTGTTCATACTTCCTTGTATTATTTCTTTAGCCAATTCCTGTTTTTATTTTTACAATCCTTGTATTCGTAATGAAAAGCACAGTGTTTACCTCGGGTGAAAGACTTATTTTGTCCCTCGAACTATTAGCGATCGATGGTGGTAACACCCTTACAATAAGTACTTATAACCGGTATCAGTACTCTGTGGGCAGTATTAATATATCTATCTCAAGCCCGGGATCGGTCTTGAGTACGCTTTTGAGTTGTCATTTTGTCTGACATTGACATAAGTAAGAATGACATTTCCAAGTTCGCTCTCAGACTTGAGATCAATTTAGGCCCAGTGAAAGGAGCATTTCTTATCGGTGGTAATTCTCGGTTTTCGTAAATGATTTATTTGTAGCGTCAATAATTAGGTTAAGAATAGGTATATTTTTCCCAAATATGAGATTGTCCTATTACTATAGTAGTCCCGTCAACAAAGCTGAGCTGCTTGGGCTTGTGCTAGGAGCGAGCTCATATTATTGGGTGTATGATTTCGTTTGAAGACTGCTGAATCTTGAACTGTACCTGTTTAAAGTCGTCGCCTCCCAGGAACTGGTTGATCTCGTCCCTGGAGCCCGCGCCGGCGCCGGAGTTGTACAGCGAGAGCAGCAGCATCAGCCCCAGCGGGGATGACACCACGTTCTTGTCTTGCGCCACATCGTATGCGGCCTGGAAATTAAAATTTAAACTTAAAATTCGTAATATAGCTTCCGTTAGTGCGGCCAAATCATCATGTTCACATGTAGAGACTGTCTTACACAACTTTCATTTTCTAAAGCATAGCGTTAACTGCACATAATGGCTATCATAAACGCTGTGGTATGTCCTGTTTGTTTAAGTACCTACCTGTCTGATTTGCTTCACATTGTAACCAGATGGCACGTTATAGGAACTCGGAGTTTTAGTGAATCATCATTCACTATGTTAAGGTTGCAGATTTATAACTCTTTCAAACGAGCCCTGTTTACAAAGTAATTATTTTATAAGCGAAAGTTGTGTACCTACCTCCTATCTCCACGTCACACCATCCAAAAGAAAAATAGTTAATTAGAGATCACAGTCTTGGTATGCAAATTACGTTAAGAAACCACAGTTTAATGACGATGTGGATATATTTTCATTTTTTTGTACCTATATGTTTTTATATCACGTTATTTTTATGATACAATAGCTGAGCCCGCGACTTCGTTCGCGTGGAATTTAACTTAACAAAAAAGCCCGCTCCCGCGTTCTAAGCCCGCGCGACAGGACCCATTTTTGAAATTTTGTTTTTATAAAATAAAAGTTACCTAAGTTACTGCTTATAACATCAGCTATCTACCAGTGAAAGTCCCGTCAAAATCGGTCCAGCAGTTTCGGAGATACTCTTTGATTTCATGTGTTTTTATTTTTTTACGCGGAACCCGAATTGTTTTTCTATAATTTAAGTAGCCAAAGTTACTCCTTTTAACATCAGCTATCTGCCAGTGAAAGTCCCGTCAAAATCGGTCCAGCCGTTCCGGAGATTACCCGGAACAAACACACAGACAGACTGACAGACAATTTTTTTTTTAATCGCTTTTTTATCCCGAAAAGTAATCCCTCAAATTTTGTTATGTTAAATACTACGCGGACGAAGTCGCGGACATAAACTAGTTCTATATGATTTAAGTATAGGTTTCAAAAATAGATACCAGAGTGAGCTTTTATCGAATAATCTAACACATTTATGGTATTACTAGCTGTGCCCGCCGTCTTCGTCCGCGTAGTATTTAACTTAACAAAAGTTTCGGGATTACTTATCGGAATAAAAACTATCCTATGTGTTAATCCCGGTTATAAACTATCTGTGTTACAAATTTCATACAAATCCGTTCAGTAGATTTTGCCTGAAAGAGTAACAAACATCCACACCCACAAACTTTCGCATTTATAATATTAGTAGGGTTGTTGTGTCAAATTGATTTGTTACAATTACCTATAACCAATTTAAAAAAATGCGGTACATTATCTTACATATTACGCAAATAGTTACTTAATACTTATTGTGAATTTTGGTGTAGATATGCGTCCATACCCTTACACTGTGTTAATCGATCAAAGCAGGTTGGTTTCATTACCTTCAACAGTTTCATGGAAGACTTATCGATGGAGTCCCCTAGCGGAGTCCTCTCGTAGTCCTGCGCCCGCGTCGCCATAACGACCGTCGCCGTAACTGGAAACAATATATTTAAGATAAAAATCCTAATGGGCCTTTCGTTTTTCGCGAACAGTTATTTATCTACTATATAAAAATAAGTCGGGTTTTCCTTCCTGACGCTATAACTCCAGAACGCACGAACCGATTGCCACGGTTTTGCATTCGTTGGAAAGGTCTCGGGCTCCGTGAGGTTTATAGCAAAGAAAATTCAGGAAAAATTTCAACAGAACGCGGACGGAGTCGCGGGGCACAGCTAGTCCTCATATAAGTTTGTGCTCGTCTGATTTTATAAGCGCGATTATTAAGAACATACTTACTTCTGACTACAACGTGAGTTCAGGTAAGATCGGTGGTGGGGCAAGACCGTATGAAATTAATTCCCGGCGAATTTAGCCATGTTTTCTTATGTTGGCAACATTTTACACCAGGAAATTTTATCCTGCCGCGACCAATAATTCCCGCCAGTCGCTCCGGCATGTTTAACGGATGCTACACGCCATAAGAAAAAAAAACGTAATTTTGTTATTTTTTTGGCCATCTGGTCTTGCCCCATTGACTTTTGTTTTGTAAATCCTGGCAAAAATGTAGCTCGTTTTGATATTATTTTGTTTAAATACTGTGTTTTATGGACTGAATGCTAGATAGAACAGACCCAAGCTGACCTAGGGTCATTGTAGGCAAAATCCGGTCAAGATCAGATAATAATCTTTATCCGTTCAAAAAACACAGTGGTTTTTAAACATTTATTTTTAATCGCGTCCAAGTAGATGTTTTTGTTCGCATTACATCAGAATCAGATTTATTTTATTAATATAAACCTTTTAGGTAGGTTACATAGTAATCGATCAGAACATCTATATTTGAACGAATAATAGGTTATATATTTAAATATGTTTTAGAAGAATACATTTCGAATGTATTCATTTATGGGCATTGTTCTCCAAAAACTAGAAGCAACTTTAAATTGAAGTCCGGTATTGCCCCCTGACGATAAGGTTTTCAGCATGCTCAGAAAAAAAATGTCTCGTCTTGGCTCACGTATAAGTCGGAAACCATTGAGTTTCAAACACAACACAATTCAGGGCTAAACTACGTATATGTTCATTAATAATTTGCTCCGTGTTTGAATCTGAGGTACCTATATAGAAGTTGAGAAAAATTAATCTCGCCAGACTCCTTCAACTAGTCGAAAATCAATCTGATCTTACCTGGACGCACCTTATCATTTATTGTAATTACTTGTGTTATGCTTAGGTACAGTCCATACAAGAAATCCCGCGGAAAGATACGCAACGTAATTAATTTTTAGTACTTTTTTTATTTTTTTTGTTTGAACCAATATTCCCTGATGTGGAAGTCAGGGACTTTGTTATGTCTTTTTTTAATTTGTTGGGCAAGCCTGTTATTTCGTTAAAGTTTGTTAATGTGTACTATTTGTTTCTTAATGCCACTTTACGGGCTATTTATTTGCAAAATTTTATAAAGAAGTCTCTAGTGCTTTTATCTCTTATTATATTTATTATTTCATGTGTTGTTATTTTTATTCCAATTATTGTTTCCAGTTCTGTTCTTTCTTTGCAGTGGACCGGACATTCCACGATTATGTGCAAAACGCTTTCTTCTATCTCCGGGTCGCAGATGCACGCCGGGCTCTCCTTGCGCTTGAAGCGATTCAAGTACTCGGAGAACCCGCCGTGTCCTGTCAATACTCGCGTCATAATTGGGTCGACCTCCATCTTGTAGTACTTAGGGCCTAATTAGGTATAATGCTTCTTCGTAGTATGTGTTATAAGTACCTACGTTTCATTAATGCGTCAGTGGATAATGCGCTTATTACAGCAGGTACTTATTCATAAAACAGGTAGTTTAGCGACTTACCTAACAACAAAAGTATTTTGGCCATGTTGCACGAGCAAGGGCTCGACCACCACTGAACTGAAATTTTATATTGTAAAGTGATATGTGTCGCGTTCGGCGTTACTTACCAACTTGGAAATTGTTGGCACGATTTTTATCGAAATTAATTTTATTTCTCTCTGTCACTATGAGACAGCTAGCAGTGATAGCCGATTGGTTAAAGCACGCGTCTTGCGGGCACCAGGTCTTGGGTTCAAACCCCGGCTCGCACCTCTGGATTTTTCGAAATCTATTTGTGAATCATAATTTCTATATGATTATCACTTGCTTACGGTGAAGGAAAACAGCGTGAGGAAACCTGCATGTCTTAGAAGATCTAACCAATTTTCTAAAGACATGCGAAATCCGCTCTGGGCCAGCGTGGTGGATTATGGCCTGAATCCCCCTCGTGTTGAGGGGAGGCCCGTGCCCAGCAGTGGGACGTCTAAAGGGCTAAATTATTATTATTATTATTTATTTATGCGAAATCCGCCAACCCGCACTGGGCCAGCGTGGTGGATTATGGCCTGAATCCCCCTCATGTTGAGGGGCGGCCCGTGCCCAGGAGTGGGACGTCAAAAGGGGCTAAATTATTAATTATAACTATGAGACGGTCTCCTCATGTTGGAAAAAAAATATACGATTGCTTGCGATTCCTGATGACAATGAGATTGGGGACGATGGTACCTACGACATCTGTCTATCCTCTTCTGTGTGGATTGATGCAAATTGCAATACTGTTGACGGGGATCACGACAGGACATTAAACCTTCATTGTCCAAAGATTAGGATTCATTGAAGAGTTAAGCAGTCCTACAATTTATTTATTTTATTTATTTATGTTCAGGCATCGCAGGCCCATAGATAAATACCTTATAAACTAACATACATATTAATAATAACTAAACTATGGGTGGTGACGGCGGCAATCTCCCCCGAAAGCGCCTGAACACCACACCCTTCGGCCAGTAGTCTTCCTGCATGAAAGTTGACACACTGGCACACTGGGACGTACTGAATGATCTTATAAGGTTTCTATGTTAGGACAAGGAAACTCTAAAATCTTGAAAGAGGCTTGGGGAAATAAAAAGTTACTAAGTAATAATACTGAGATGTTATATTTCAGGTACTTAGGTACTTACTTTTAAAATGTTTGTTACCCCTGAAAATCGCAATAAAATAATTTCACGTTAGTTCAAGCGTCTAGTTTCTCGTTATATGTATTAGGTATAGATATAATGTGTGTGATAATAGACCAAACAATTTTATTGATTAAACTAGCTGTGCCCGCGACTTCGTCCGCGTGGAATTTAATTGACAAAGTTTCATACAAACTTTCATCCCCTATTTTATCCCCTTGGGGGTACAATTCATCGAAATCCTTTCTTAGCGGATGCCTACGTCATAACATTTACCTGCATGCCAAATTTCAGCCCGATCCGTCCAGTGGTTTGGGCTGTGCGTTGATAGATCACTATGCCAGTCAGTCACCTTTGAGTTATATATATTTAGATAGATTGTGCATTCTAACATATACCTACCTGCTTAAAGTTTGTACAGTCTATTATCGGACACATTAGTATAATAATAAACTGTTACAAATCAATTTGTAAGGTAGGAATGGATGAAACTGCTAGCTGTTGATAAAGCATGTAATCAATTAATTTTATGGTTGCGGTTCGCGCGAGAAATTTGATTCCTTTATAAGTAGAATGGTTCATTTATGTTTCTTTAGCCCATGGTTTTTTAACCTCGGACCGTCTAGCGATAGTTTAGACTAGTTTAAGGAGTGCTAACGCTCGACGATGGCTAAGGCTTGACGATCATAGTGTTAGCACTATGCTCGTCAAATTCAACTTATACGAGTACTATGATGTTCACAAGCAATCAATTGTGCTTAAAGAACAAGTGTTTCACCAGGGACGACAGTACCTGGCGGCTAGTGGATGAGAACACCCACCAGAATCAGTATACAATTGATGTAACAGTCCAAGTAGACTTGGTCCACAGGTTGGACGGTTGGAGTGTAGCCTTAGGGGCGCTATGACTTGTCCTGGGAGGCGATGGCCTCTTTCTGCGAGGACGTGATGTCGTGGAAGGAGGCCGCGGAGCGGGCCAGGGAGGAAGAACCCTTGGCAGATCCGCTCCGGCGCAGACGTGTGGGGAGGAGAAGAAGGCGCTAAGATCGTCTTCTTCCTCCCCACTAGCCGAAATCATTTGGTGGGTCGGGGGACCCACTACCTATTGCACGATTTCGGCCGTCTGGGGATGACTGGGGTGGTACCAGGTCGTCCCCCTTTGGCGCCTGTGGCCCGGTAAATCATTGCCGGGCCGTCCGCCGGGGCGTCTCGGAGCATTTCATGAAGTACCTACAATATAGGCAATTATCATCGGATCCGAATACTGCGGAGATAATAATAATAAATATCGCCCGATTGACACACCAACTGTATGGTCCAAAACTAAGCAGCGCTTGTACTATGAGTACCGTACAATGGACTGGGGCGATCCCAGTGACACCCAGACTAGGGCAAATTACGAAAAGGCCATTTTCGAAATTTACCCTGACGGGAATCGAACCCGCAACCACCCGATATGTAGATATGTAGGTAAGTACTTACCTTTAAAAAAAATGAGTGCCCTAAGCTTGTCATTCTCTTTGCGTCTCAGTGGGATAAGGCCCTAAGAATACAATGGATAGGTAGGTATTAAAAAAGATTGCTTACGCAGCCTATTTAAAATGTGTTTATTTTACTTTGTGTATGTACCAACGAAGAGTATTTTGTCATTGTAAAGTATAGCGTAGAGGAATGGGTGGTCCACCCTGATCACCAGCGGCCTTGGCGGGCGGGAGAGCGACAACATCGGTACTGCGACTAAACCTATAAAATAAAACAAATACATTATTAAGCTATAAGTAAGTGTCTTAGAATTGTAGGTAGGTACTGTTCTCGCCAAATCACGAATCTTGACAAATTACAAAATAAAGTAATTGGTCTCGATTCGAGGGTCCGGCGATAATGAAAGATATGGGGTTTTAATTAACTAATTTAATTATTCGATATAAATTTGAATGTTGTCAAAAACGGTTAAGTTCTATTGTAATTAACGTACCTATATTTATAACTGTAGGCGTCAAACAGTGCATAGGTATTATATGTAATCGACAAACTGCCATGTTTTATCTTTCAAATGAAAAATTATTGTAATATAACAAAAGTATCTTAATCGCCACACTGTATTCACAATGAAAGAAATTCCTATAAAACCCAAACCTTAGTGAGAGAGATAGGTAAGTACTAAGACAGCATAAGACTGAAGAAGCAAAAGCATAAGTACGTGCTTAACTGAGACTACCGCAGTAGGTACCTACTAGAAATCACCTTAATGGGAGTAGGTGCCAGCAAAAAGCATTTTGTCTTCGAATAGTATCAGGTATAGGAAAGGATGGTCCACAGTGAACTTCATTGGAGGTGGTGGTGTGCTATCTGAAGAATAATTCACGAATACTACTCCTGTGAATCAATATAAAAGTTGATTAGAAGGATTTTTAACCCCACATGTAGGTAGTTGTAAGGCCTAGTGCAGTATGTGATTTTCTTTTCCATTTGAATTCACCTCTATGGTGTTCCAATACTCAAAGAGGTCTTAGTTACATCGCACATGATCAAACGCTATTGACGAGGAGGTACCTATAATACTTTATAACACCTAGTACTGAGCCAGAGACGGGCGATGTGCCTTTAAATCTCCCGCTCTCACCACGATCTCCGCAGAGCGGAGGGTCGATAGACAGCCCAAACAATCGCAATAGCGATATTTCGCCACGCAAAAGCGCTTCGCGATTGGTTGAACCCGGGAAAATTCCCGGCGTTTTCCCGGCGTTATTCGGTTGTTTCCCCGTTACCTTGACCAGTAAGGAATTATAGAATCATGACGCGCGATACGACGTCCGTGATATTGAGCGCCCAAGTAAAATGATTATATTGTGTAGTGTGATAAAGGCGTCGCTCGTTTCAATAAATTCTTCGGCCCACGAGCGCCAAACCCACTTAAAGAAGTCTAGCTGATATTAAAGAATCTGCTAACACTGGTGATAATAAATGGGACCAGATGGGAAAATGGTATTCTCAGGTAGTTATCTGTATTCGAAATTAAAAAAATATAATATCCCATAACCTTAGACAGCATAAAAGAAAAACTTACTCAAAACTAGGTACAGCTTTAACTAATAGACATCATCAACACACATCACCTTAATGGGAGTAAGTTCCAGTGAAAATAATTTTGTCTTCGCACAGTATCAGGTATAGAAAAGGAGAGTCCACAGTGAACTTCATTGGAGCCGGCGGTGTGCTATCTAAAGATTCAGTCACGAATACTTCTCCTGTGAATTAATATTAGGTTGGTAGTGGATTGGTACACAGCCTTTTGACCAACTACCTACCTAGGTATTGTAAAGCCTAGCACGGAGTTTTTTTTAAATTCACTTTTATGAGGTAGGTATTTAAATCAGTTGGTACTTAATGGGAACCAACATCGGACTTGTTTTTGGTAATCAAACACCCAAACTGTACATAGGTACCAATCTATAGAAATTCTAGCATCAATCAACACTTGCGGCTGATGGGAAGAAAGCATACATTTTGTTATAACTGCCTCCATCGGTGACAATAAACGGGGCCAGATGGGAACATGGCATGCTTATCGACCTATAAGTACAAAGTTAAACTAGTACAACTATTACAATTTGTTGTATTTAAGGTGAAGGCGCCTGTCTAGACCGCGAAATTCAAAATTTTCGAGTATTTTTATAGTTTATCCAAAATCTGAAAACATTTAAGACAACATTTTGGGATTTGCGAAAAACACAGTATGCAGTGCGTTTATTAATATATTTATTTTACTCTAAATATTATCACGGTGGATATGATACTAGTAAATCACTAAATATACAAATTTGCCAGATTATCTGGATATCTGTCGTTCTTGAAATGTTTTAGAGTAAGTTGGATATATTAATAAATGCACTGCACACGGTCTTTTTCGCAAATTACAAAATGTGCCTTTCATTACTGTCAGATTTTGAAATTTTTCTAAAAAACCTCAAAAAATTTGAACTTCGCGGGCTAGATGGGCGCTTTAGCCTTAACGAAGAAGTCAGCCACGTGACATTTATGGTAGAGCTACTGAACATATAATTGGCGTTAGTAAGCACTGTGGATCGAAGTGACGGACACACATTTTAAACTGAAAACAGTAGGTAGGTGGCAGGCTGTATTTTCGCCATACTTACCTACCTACACACCTATCCCAGATACTTTAGATAGTGCCAAGGCAAACAAAGGCAATGGTTAATTACTGACTTACATTAAAGTTTCAGTTATTGGCCTCAGGTTTCAAAGAATCTCAAAACGATTCAAATTGTATTGTAGGTGGTTACTTAGTTAGGCATTTAGCAACCTAAAGCTTAGTGAGTGAGAGAAATATCAGCAAGACAGCATAAGTGAAGAAGGAAAATAATAATTGAAATGACTCTATTACTAGACATCACCTTAATGGGAGTAGGTCCCAGTGAAAAGGATTTTGTCTTCGAATAGTATCAGGTATAGGAAAGGATGGTCCACAGTGAACTTCATTGGAGGTGGTGGTGTGCTGAATGAAGAAACGGTCATCAGTACTAATCCTGTAAATTAATTTCGGTAGTATAGAAGTAGGTAGGTAGGAATATGTTCAGGTACTTGTGAAAAAATATTTTGTTCATGGCTATTCTCATTCTTATGGGGGCCTCTGGCGGAATACACTCGTATCACGAGGCCTTAAAGCTTATTAGTGTTATATGCGATTTTCCTATTGTTATTTAGGGACTTAGGTACATCAGACTAGTCCCAGGTAATCGAGGGTCACCGAAATATACCTATTGTTGGCCGATGGGAAGAAAAAAACTATTTCTGTCCCAACTGCCACCACCGATGACAGATTTGTGAGTGGTGGCAGTTAAGTTTTTTTTTCTTCCCTTTTCCATTTTATATACCTAACCATTATACAGATAAGAATGCTATGAGTATTCCCATCCGGCCCCACTTGATTAAGTGTAAACAAACATGAGAACATCATAAAAATCCTGCATATCCGGGACACCGCTCTTCTATACAGCGTATAATGGTTTTGTTTTTTTTTCAACATTGGGGTTTATTCTAACATACCAAGTGTTACATTGGTGTTGATACTGACCTGTGAACGCCCCGGCCGTGGCTCCCTCCTCGTCGACCTTGATGAAGGCTTCCTGGAACGCCTTGGACACCTTGACTGGTTGCCCTTTCACGATGCCCGGGGCGGCCTCGTCGAAGAGTTTTGAAACTCCGATCTGTACAAAGTAAAGAAAACATTTAAGTGTAGGTGTGTCAGCAACAGGCAGCTACTGATGCTTCTTATAGCTGCCTCAATAGTTCTATAGTAACTTGTCAGTCACTCCCATCAAGCCCAACGCTCCCAATAATAAATGATTTATAACCTCAGCATCTGCCGCTCCATTTGAATGGGCGGGTAGGCAGGATACCGGTATCGATATCAACACGATACCGGTGTGTACGATGGCGTTTTAATATATCAATGTAAGAACATTAAATGTTATTGTTAAATTGATAGCGGCAAATTGATATAAATTAAAAATACGTACCTAACAAATTTTTAATTATAATGACTTAGGTCATTATATTTTTTTTTGGCGTAAATATTTATATTCTCATGTACTAGGCTTTACAAAAAAGTCTTGGACTCTGTGATTTGTAACTTTTTTCTTATGAAAATTGTGTAATGAGTTGGAATGTTTTCCTTAAGTAAAAGAATTAGGTATGTACCTTAGGCAGGATGTCGTTAAAGTCCAGTTTGCTCCTGACATCGAACTTAGGTATGTCAAGGTCGATGTCACGACCGGCTGGATGTAGTTTGAACACGTCATTAAGCAGCCCCTTTTCTGTCGCCTTCTCCAGCAGCGCGGGCAGACCGTTCACCTCGTCCGGCAACACCACCACCATTCGGAAACCCTTCTCTTTGTAGGGCAGCTCTATCATCTAAAGATTAAATATAAACGTGCATCAGTTTTTTTTTATTTTCACGGATGTTTAACTGTTGGCTCAAATGACAAACAAATTAACAGACTTGGACCCAGTTAGAATTTGTATATTCTTTCCAAAAAACGAATGAGGGCTTACTTTGGCCCCCAGCTCCTGGCTCTCCGTATAGTACAAAGACCTCAGTAGGTGCATGGTCGGCTTCTTCACTGTGGTTTTCGCGTCAACGTGGAAGTCCTTATCCTGCGTCTCAGCCGCTTTGAAGGGAACGTGCCAGTGACCCTGTAACAAATCGTACCAGATAACCACAGATTCATACATTTCCGTCGGAAAATCATTAGTCCGTTGTATCTTTGGCAGTCGACATGTTGTCGGCCAGTGGATTGCTATTGCTAACAGATTGGCTATGGTTTTCTTTTTATTAGGTTATCGGCTTTGTGGTTAGGGCTACCAGAAATGCCTAATGCCATTGAATTATTGAGTTACATGACGTGAAAAATAAACCGTTTATTATTAGGGTTCTGTAATATTGAAAAGCTGTGGGATGTCTACGAAACCTTTTGTGTATGAAACCCGTGCATAGCGTGGTTCGACACGCACTTGGCCAGTTTTTATTTCATTTTCCTGCAATTATCTCTAGAGGTTTTTGTCTAGAAAAAAAACATGAATTGTGATTTCTTTTCAAATAAGATTAAATAAAATTGTATTTATTACTCGCAAGTATGTTGTAAAACGTCGTATGAAACGCGTGAGCATTGTTCATTACATAGGTACTTTGGCTCCATCATAGCCCTCTCCTTGGTCTCGGGTTGCAAACCAGCCTCATGTGTAATGATTAACTTAGCTCACTTGTATCATAACATAATACTAAACTACCCTAACAAAATCAAAACAAATGAACTTAATGTGACTTCTTCCTTCTAATCTATATGGGTGCGACTATGCTCGGTTCAAATATGGCCGACACGAAATGTCAAACCTGTCTGACATGTTGCGCGCGCTTTATTTGAACGTCAACATTCGCCATAGTACCACCACGGATGCTTACTGTGGGACAGTTGGACAGTTAATATGTTAGTTCGGCAATATTCAATATTGATTGAGGACTTTATAACTCACTTTGAAGAAGATGACGTTGAAGAGGGCAGCGGCTGTGTCGGCGCCCAGCGCGTCTGCGCTGACTGGCTCATTGATGTTGCCCTTGGTCTTCTCTGAAGCCTGACAGCATCATTAAAAATGTATTTAGGACAATTATCTATAGATATAATTCACGCGCACCCATATCAATAGACGACATCATTTTTAGGTGTTACCACATCCGCTCGACCGATGTCGTCGATCGATTGTTGTTGGATCAACGTTCAATACAATCAAATAGATCGGTTTGATGTCATCAGAAGGGGCCGGTCGATCGACGTCGACTCATTTGGCATCGATCGCCCGCAGCATTCCACTCGATAGGTACATGCATACTTTTGGAAGCTGTACTTATAACTTGTACCTAAGTAGGTACTTAAGTGTATATTGAATTAGCTCTAATTTAAGTCTGTATATGAGTGCCTAAAACTGTCAAATTAACGTATTCATATGCAGACATGCGATACGTCAAATGTCAGTTCTGACGTATTGCGTTGCAAGTCATGTGTGAATCAAGTCGAGCGACTGTCGGCTGGATCTAGATTCTAGATGTCGTACGGCCTTACCCATTGGTTGATGACTCTAGCAGCGTCCGCCGGCTTGGTGAAGTCGAGTTTGTCCACCTCGCTGCGGTGGGAGCGCGCGGCGGCCGTGAACTGGTCAGCGGGCGTGTACTGCGACGCCACGTATATCTTGTTCGCTAACGTGAGGAAGTTAGGGTCCATGCCGGAGAACTCCCGGCTTAGGCTGGAGTAGGATTCGGAAAGCTGAAAATGATAGCAAAATAGTCCAAGATTCAGAATCAGCATATTTTTTATTCGTGTAAAATTTTAAACAATCAAGCTATTGAGCTTGATTTTATGAAAACAAAAAATAGAGACAACAATATATTTCGCCAACATGTTTCGTCCAGTGCGAACTCACGGTTATACGGCCGCGGCCCTGTGAAAGGAGCAATTTTTATCGGTGGTTCATAAGTGATTTATTGGTTGTGTAAGTAAATAAAAAAGTTTTTTTGATTACTCATACTCTGAAAGTAGGTCTGAAGTTGCCTGAGGAGCGGGTTGAAAGTAATACTTTTCTGGCCCAGGAGAAACGCTTACAACTGACAGCTCTCAAATTATAAAAAAAAACTAGTTCCATTTTCACATTTCTATGGAACCATGTTCAAACTTTTTCTACAGTCACTCAATTACAGCACGATGTAAAATTGAAATAACATAAAGTTAAGTATTAATTAAAGAATATATATTTTTTCATTACTCATACTCTGAAATTAGGTCTGAAGTTGCCTGAGGAGCGGGTTGAAAGTAATACTTTTCCGGCCCGGGAGAATCGCTTTCAACTGACAGCTGTCAAATTATAAAAAAAAAACTAGTTCCATTTTCACATTTCTATGGAACCATGTTCAAACTTTTTCTACGGTCACTCAATTACAGCACGATGTAAAATTGAAATAACATAAAGTTAAGTATTAATTAAATAATATATATTTTTAAATGAATTAATTATAATTTAGTTTCAACAATTTCTTTAAAATAATATAGATTTGGGCAAAATATTTTAAGGATAAAATGAAAAATAATGGCTAAATAATGAAGTTGGCCAGCCAATGAAAAAAAAAACAAAATAGGCGGCAATCCGATCTTTTTTTTTTTTCGAGTTGTAGAGTATTGTTCATACTTCCTTGTACTATTTCTTTAGCCAATTCCGGTTTTTATTTTTACTTTCCTTGTATTCGTAATGAAAATCAAAAGAAAAGAATTAACAATATGACATTGCCCCTTTACTATTAGTAGCTAAACTAACAAAGCTAAGCTGCTTGTGCTTGTGTTAGGAGCGAATTCATTTTATTGGATGTAAGTTTTCCTTTGAAGACTGTGCAGCATCTTGAACTGTACCTGTTTAAAGTCGTTGCCTCCCAGGAATTGGTTGATCTCGTCCCTGGAGCCCGCGCCGGCGCCGGCGTTGTACAGCGAGAGCAGCAGCATCAGCCCCAGCGGGGATGACACCACGTTCTTGTCTTGCGCCACTTCGTACGCGGCCTGGATATTATAATTAAAACTTCAAATACAGGATGTTTTAAAAGTCCGAATAATACGTAACGGTTTGAATAGGTATCGGGCATATAGTAAATTGGTAGGAACATTTACTTGAAATTCCGAACTTTTCAAAAAATACATATTTACTTATTCTCTCCAATTAAAAACAAATCGGTATCTTACATATATTGCAAATTGTTAATATTGTGAATACATATTGGTGAATGCGTCCTTACACTTACACTATGGTCCGTGTTAATAAATTGATCTCAAGTCTGACTGCGATATTGAGTACGCGTTTGACATGCCATTTTGTACTAGTATGACATTTCAAATATCGCTCTCAGATTTGAGATCAATTTGTTAATACGGGCTTATGTTAGTCGATCCAAGCTCTCAAATTTGGTCTCATTACCTTCAACAGTTTCATGGAAGACTTATCGATGGAGTCCCCTAGCGGAGTCCTCTCGTAGTTTGGAATCTCGAAGGCCTGCGCCCGCGTCGCCATAACGACGGTGGCCGTAGCTGCAAGAAATCAATGAGATACAAATCTGAATGGGCCTTGGCTTTGTGTTTTTCACGAATATTTATCCTCATATAAGTTTGTGCTCGTCTCGTTTTAAAAGCAGGTTTTTTAAGATCACACGTTCCTACTTCTGACTATAATATTTTCCTTATCGTTTTTTTCCTTGTATGGATACCTACTGATGAACGTGACCTGGGTTAGGTAGGTATAAAGATTTAAGAAAATTGATTTTTACAACTTCCTTGTTATATGGCTTGTAGGTATTATGGTCACTACCTAACCTACCCACTTATAGTAGTTCGTTAAAAGTTTTAACTTAAAACCTATAACGAAGACGGTAGGTACCTATTAAAAAGTTCATGATCATTTTACACTAGAATTCGTAGGTAAGTATCTACCTATAGCAGATATAGGGAGTTTAAAATATTAAAACTAGCATAAGTAAGTACCTAAAAGTTTTATGCTTATTGACCTTTGCTATTGACAGATTATTGAATAGGTACTTACCAATGGTTAGCTACGGAGAATCCAGTTATAATAGGTACAATACCAGATAATAAAGTTGATTGTTGACCGGGCAAATAGATAGGTAGGTTATAGGTAGGAACCTACCTATCTTCGTTAATGTACTTTTGAAGAAGGTGCAGGTACGTTAGGTAGACGTAAGTACCTAAATACGACAACTGACTTGGGTTCGAAGTCTAAATATTTCCAAGTCAGGGAGTTCATTTCCTGGTGGGAGACTCCAAAGGACATTAGAGGGCGCAGTGAGTGAGGTGGCTACTTTCTACCAAAGCTTCAAAGATACCGTATTCGTTCATTTCGTAAATTATGATTAAATCTTTCAAAGTTAAAAATCTCGCAAACGGTATGTCCGAACATAAAATGTTGTATTCAAACACAGTTTCATTTGAAGATACCTTTTCAACGATACCCCACATGAACGGGTAGCTTACCTACCTAAAATAAATATACCCTCTTTCTATGTTCGGTGAGGTAGGTACCTCAAATAAAGTAATATTGCAACATTTTATATTTGTTTTTGTGTTTTTTATTAAGGTTTATCTGTACCAAATTTGTCAACTTCTGACAAAAACTGTGGAAGTTATGGCACTGTGACAGACTGGGACGGACGGACGGACGGACTGGATTATCTTATAAGGGTTCCTCGTAAGGACTACGGAACCCTATAAAAATTGCCAACTATCACTAACCGACTATGTATTTATAAAATACCGATAAATACTTAGTTAACGTAGAATACGTACCTCTATCATGAACATGATAAAAAGGTCACCATAAAGTAGGTACCTTTATGCTCTTTGGTCACTATCACAACGTTATCAACTCGCCATGACATTGGAGATTCAGCAGCTACAATAAGTACTTACCTAAGTACTTACTTATCAACCTCTTGGGTAGGTACAAATGAATGGCCAACGGAGCCGTGGGCATGAGTAGGTACTTAGGTAACATTTTATAAACACGGAGTTACTGTTAACAGACCTGACGTGTCTACCTACCTAAGGTATCGAAATTTTCAACAATAATTTATCGGATCCGCCTCGTTAACCCCTTTTCTGTTGTTTCGAAGGGAACGCAGAATTGGGAATATCACTAGATTGTGAAATTCATTAACCCTCCACGAGACCCGAAGAAAAGCTTTGTCATGGAACCCAAGAGTGCCTAGGTGTTGGAACAAAATTAGCTATCTAGGTGCCTACTTCCCTCCATTGCAAAGCGGGAGATAAAAATATTATTATAAGTACTAACTTATGATTGCCACGGAAGCAAGACGGTTACTGCTGATTGGAGACCATAATTATACTTAATTATTGTAATTAGTAACTAATGATTAGTTGTGTTGTGCGTAGGTAACTATAGTCTATTCCATAATATGAGAAATCCCGCGGAAACATAAGTACGGAAGGTAATTAAATTGTACTTAAAACCTAATTAGGTAGGACTCTTGCTTCTTCGTAGTATGTGTACCTACTTTATAGACTGTAGGTAGGTAAGTATGTACTTACATTAAGTAATTAATACGTCATTGGATAGGTAGGTAAGGTGAGCTCAGGTAAGATCGGCCATGGGTGCAGACCGGATGAAATTAATTCCCGGCGCATTTGGCCATGTTTTATAATTTTGTCAACATTTTACAAGACGCCATTTTATGCTGCCGCGACCAGAAGTTCCCGCTAGTCGCTCCGACAAGTTGGACGTGTGCTACGCGCCAAAAAGCAAAAACGGGATTTTTCGGTCTTCCGATCTTCCCCCTTTGACTTTTGATTGCATATTTTGGCGAGAATAAAGCTCGTTTTATTACTATTTGCTCTGAATACTGTGTTTTATGAGCTGATAGCTAGATAGAACTGATCCAAACAGTCCTAGGGTCACTGTAGGCAAAGATCCGGTGTTCACCCGGGCTGGACAAGATCGGATAAAATTTACGCGTTTAAAAAAAAGGGCAGTGTCTGTCAAACTTTTTTTAATATATCGCCTTGAATGCCATTCAAATTAAATGTTTTTGTTCACATTGCACCGTTCATAATATATAAATCAGATTTAGATTCATTTTCTTAATATAAACCATTTAGGTTACATACTAAAACATCATTTTTTTCATATCTAGGTTATACCTTTTTGACATTACAAAGCTTGAGAATCACAAAATCACAAAATTTTTGCATCACGGGCAAGATCGGATGCCGAAAACCAATAATTCGGATAATCGATCAGAACATGTGTGTTTGTTGGAATAAAATGTTATATTTTAAGATTATGTTTTAGAAGGATAAATTTTGGATATAATCCTTTATGGACATTGTTCTCTAAGCACTAGACGCAACTTTAAATTGCTGTCCGGTCTTGCCCTTTGACGGTAAATTTTTCATCATGCCAAAAAAAAATGTATCGTCTTTGCTCACGTATAAGTCGGAAACCAATGAGTTTACAAACACAAAAAAAAATCAGGGCTAAACTACGTATATTCGTTAACAATTAGCACCGTGTTTAAATAATCTGACGTATATAGAAGTTGAGAAAAAAAAAATCTAGTCAGGTTCCCTCAAATTCTCAAATGTTAGTCCGATCTTCCCTGAGCGCACCTTATATAAAATAAAAAAGTAGTTATGAATAAAACAGTTGATATTAGCTAGTTAGACTTACCTAACAACAGAAGTATTTTAGCCATGTTGCCTGAGCAACGTCTCGAACACAACTGACTGACCTCAGCTCGCGGGTGAGGGTCATGTTTTGATAGAACGTCTTATGCATAGCAGGGGTCACAAAACTTTTATAGAGATACATATTTTATATCGTAAAGTGATGTAACTATGTGTCGCGTTACTTACCAACTTGGAAATAGTTACCTCGATTTTTATCAGAAATAATTGTATTTCCATCTGCCACTATGAGACGTCCTCGTCCATTACGTAAGTATGTACCTAGGTGTTGGGAAAAAATGCGATTGTTTCTGTTCCCTGATGAGATTGGGAACAGTGGTACCTACGAAATATGTCTAGCCTCTTCAGTGCAGATCGATGCAAAATTTATAACAATACTAGCTGTGCCCCACGACTCCGTCCGCGTGGAATGTGGACCACCCTTAACATTTAGGGGTATGAAAAATAGATATTAGCCGATTCTCAGACCTACCCGATATGCACACAAAATTTCATGAAAATCGGTCGAGCCATTTCGGAGGAGTATGGTAACTAAAATTGTGACACGAGAATCTATATAGTATATATAACTCAAAGGTGACTGACTGACTGACTGACATAGTGATCTATCAACGCACAGCCCAAACCACTGGACGGATCGGGCTGAAATTTGGCATGCAGGTAGATATTATGACGTAGGCATCCGCTAAGAAAGGATTTTGATTAATTCTACCCCCAAGGGGATAAAATAGGGGATGAAAGTTTGTATGAAACTTTTTCAATTAAATTCCACGCGGACGAAGTCGCGGGCACAGCTAGTTTTATATATAAGATTGTTGACGGGGATGACGATGGGACATAAAAACTGTATTGTCCCCAGCGAAGGATAAATTGACGTACTGAATTATCTAATAAGGGTTCCATATAAGGTCTAGGGAAGTCTAAAAACTTGAACGAGGTCTAGGGAAAATAAAATGTAAGTAGGTATACTGAGAAGTTAAGCATGTTATATTATAGGTAGATACTTACTTTTCAAAGGTTTGTTACCCCTGAAAATCGCATCAAATTATTTAATGTTACTTCAAGCGACTGGTTTCTCGTTATATGTATTATACCTACTATGTGTCTGATAATCGACTTTACAGTCTTTAACGGGGTATGAATATGCTCAATTTTTTCAATAAAATTGTTCTATATGAGAGGTCTTACTTAACCCAACCCATCTAGAATGGCAAATAATGTTAATAAAGAAAATAATGTTTATTTTAATGATTTAATTTAGTATTCCACGTTTATTTCAATATGATATACCTACCTACCTAGCAGTTCTTATGTATGTTTTAGATATTGTACCAGCAAGCACCTACTACTTTCCAGATACCTACTTAAAAAGGTTTATTTTCTACATCGATTGGCATTCAACTTCTAAAGTTATTGTTGGTTTATTACGCACGCTTCAAGTATTACGAATTAAAAAAATGCCTGACATTCTAGGGGGGGTTGGGTTTAGAGTAGTTTAGTTAGACATCTCGTATAGAACTGTGGCGACCTCACATTCACGTCGCCGACAGAAGCGGACAGATGGCGGTAAATGCAGCGCTTCAATACAATGTACGGATTCTTCATAGAAAAACTGAATCACGATATTAAGTCTCGCAAGCATCGTGACTATATATACAAGACCCCGAGAATAACCAGCGGGGTCGTTCCGATCCGGTGGTAGATTTACCCTCGCCACCTCTTCTGGCAGCGGCCCAAGCCGAGGTCGTGTCCCTTGTGGCGCCCTTGAGCTAGCTGCCCCCCTGCCCCTCTGGCTGGAGCGCACTCGCGCTCGCCCTCTGTCCGGGTGAAGTTGTTATGGCCACTCTGGCCAACAACGTATAGTCATATCAAAAAAAAAAAAAAAAAAAAAAAAAAAAAAAATAACCAGCGGGGCATAGCGGCCGCCCCGCCAGGCATAACACCCGCCTGGCTGGAAGATCTTCCCTTTTCCGCTAAAGAACCATTTTATAGATAAAATTGAGCATTCTATGCCCGCTTAAAGTTAGTTGTACAGTTGATTACCGGACACTTTAGTAATATAAGAAACTGTTACAAATCAATTAGTAAATAATGGATGAGACTATTAGCTGTTGATAAAGCTTGTACGTAATTAAGTAAATATGTTTGCTGATCGCGCGAGATAGGTATTCTTGATTCCTTTATAGAATTATTTACGTTTCCTTCGCCCATGCTTTTTCAACGTCGGACCACTTAGAGATTATCCAACTATGATCGCCAAATGTTTTATAGAAATACTTACATAAATAATAATAATGTTGGTAGTTTATTTTGACCGCGCTCCCCTTAGGTTAGGTTCGTGGACCCCACCAGGTCGTCCCCCTTTTAGCGCCTGTGGCCCGGCAAATCATTGCCGGGCCGTCCGCCGGGGCGTCTCGGAGCATTTCACATGGTCCCAGGGCGCCCTTCTGCATGGCGGAGGGTGGTACACCGTTGGTTTTTATTGGGTATACTGCGCCCTTCAGGTGCAGGGACTCCCACATACCCCACTCGCCTCCCCCGAGGCGTGAGGGGACCCATAAAGGGTTTTCCAACGAAAAAAAAAAAAAAAAGGTTCGTGGACCCCAAGTTTTGCCGTCCGATTACTAAAATTGGCAAATTTGAGTTAGGTAGGTATCAAGTATGTTATAAGTAGTTTTATAATTTCTAGGGACATAGGTAATTTCAGGGCGGACGGCAGTGTGGGGAAACCCTGCCTTAGTTAGATGTACGTTTTCGTAATTTGCCCTGATCTGGGTGTTACTGGGATCCTACCCGTGCTGTACCGAACAGACCAACATTTTTTTTTTTTAATTTCCAACAGGTTCCATACAATCCAACGACTTTCAGGTGTAGGTGCAAGGTCCCAAACTATTCAAGGCTTTGTTTTGAGTTTTTTTACTCCCAGAGTAAGGTCGCAGGGAAAGGGGGGGAGGCCCGCCACGTAGTACCTTGGATACTCCCCCGCGTATCCAAGGTTCCACGGGGATGACATACAATGGTGACAATGACGCGCGAATTATGGCAAATTGACCCATATATCGGTGGCATACGAGTCACACAGGAGGTACGCGTCATCGCGCAGTGAGCTAACTATAAAATGCCTTCTACATTGTTGGGTTGTACCCCCTCTTTGCGCCCCGGGTGTGATAAGGCCCTAGGAACACAATAGATGGGTAGGTATTAAAAAATATTGATTACGCAGTCTATTTAAAATGTGTTTATTTTATTTTGTGTATGTACCAACGAAGAGTATTTTGTCATTGTAAAGTATAGCGTAGAGGAATGGGTGGTCCACCCTGATCACCAGCGGCTCTGGCGGGCGGGAGAGCGACGACATCGGTACTGCGACGATACCTATAAAATAAAACACATACTTACTTAAGTACATTATTAAGTTATAAGTGTCGTGTCTGAGAATTATAAGTAAAATAACACCTTTTCACTAAATGCATATGAAAGTACATACGACACCTATAGCAAAAACGCGATTTAAATTTTTTTTGTCTGTCTGTCTGTCTGTCTGTCTGTGTGTTTGTTCCGGGTAATCTCTGAAACGGCTGGGCCGATTTTGACGGGACTTTTACTGGCAGATAGCTGATGTAATAGGGAGTAACTTAGGCTACTTAAATTTTTGAAAAACAATTAGGGTTCCGCGTAAAAAATAAAAACACATGAAATCAAAGAGTATCTCTGAAACGGGTGGACCGATTTTGACGGGACTTTCACTGGTAGATAGCTGATGTTATAAGCAGTATCTTAGGCTACTTTTATTTTAGAAAATCAAAATTATAAAAAATGAAAAAATGGGTTTTGTCGTGCGGGCTTAGAACGCGGGAGCGGGCTTTTTTGTTAAGTTAAATTCCACGCGGACGAAGTCGCGGGCTCAGCTAGTTACAAATAAAACTCTTGCTCATTGGTCTTGATTCGAGGGTCGGGCGAAAATGAAAGATGTGTGGTTTAAATTAACCAGCACAGGGCCCTGGACAGCATGAGAGTATTTAATAGAAATTGTATTATAATATGTCGATAGAAATTTTAATAACGGAAATTTCAAAAACGGTTAAATACTATTGCAATCAACGTACCTACTTTAAAATGTGTAGCAGTCAAACAGTGCACAGATATATTATGTACCTACTTACATAATCGCCAAAGCGCCAAAACACAGTAGGTAGGTGGCAGGCTGTATTTTCGCCATACTTACCTAACCTATCCCAGAGACTTCAGAGAGTCACAAGGCGTACAAATACAATGGTTAATTACTAATTTACATAAATGTTATTGGTTTCAAAGTATCTCCAAACGATTCAAATTGTAGGTGGTTACTTAGTTATGCATTTAGCAACCCAAAGCTTAGTGAGAGAAATATCAGAACGGCATACCAAAGTGAAGAAGGAAGTAATAATTGAAATAACTGTATTACTTACTAGACATCACCTTAATGGGAGTAGGTGCCAGCAAAAAGGATATTGTCTTCAAATAGTATCAGGTATAGGAAAGGATGGTCCACAGTGAACTTCAATGCAGGTGGTGGTGTGCTGTCTGAAGACATACACATATATACTGCTCCTGCAAATAAATTTAGGTAGGTAGGTATATTACAGGTAATTGTGAAAAAATATTTTGAACAAGGTATTCTCATTCTTATGGCCTCTGGCGGAATACACTCGTATCACGAGGCCTTAGAGCATATTAGTGTTACATGCGATTTTTCTATTGTTCTTTAGGGACTTAGGTGCATCAGACTAGTCCCAGGTAATCAAGTGCCACCGAAATATACCTACTGGTGGCCGATGGGACGAACGAAAGAAAAACTATTTTTGTCCCAACTGCCACCACTGATGACAGATTTCTGAGTGGTTGCAGTTAAGGTTTTTTTTTTCTTCTCAATCCGATTCCCATCCATCATCCACCATCCACCATTGATCGATTCCGATTTTCAAATCCCGGCTCGCACCTCTGGATTTTTCGAAATCTATGTGCGAATCATAATTTCTATATGATTATCACTTGCTTACGGTGAAGGAAAACATCGTGAGGAAACCTGCGTGTCTTAGAAGATCTAACCAATTTTCGAAAGAGATGTGAAATCCGCCAACCCGCACTGAGCCAGCGTGGTGGATTATGGCCTGAATCCCCCTCGTTTTGAGGGGAGGCCCGTGCCCAGGAGTGGGACGTCAAAAGGGCTAAATTATTATTATTATTATATTAATCCGATTCCCATATAGTACTTCCATAAGAATACAGATAAGAATGCTATGAGTAGTCCCAGCCGGCCCACTTGATTAGTAATAATAATAACATGACAACATCATAAAAAACCTGCATATCCGGGACTCCGCTCGTCTACAGCGTATTATGGTATTGTTTTTTTTTTATCATGGGTTTATTCTAGCATATCTAGTGTATGAGAATGAATCAAGAGAATGTATCTTTGGTGTTGATACTGACCAGTGTACGCCCCGGCCGTGGCTCCCTCCTCGTCGACCTTGATGAAGGCTTCCTGGAACGCCTTGGACACCTTGACTGGTTGCCCTTTCACGATGCCCGGCGCGGCCTCGTTGAAGAGTTTTGAAACTCCAATCTGTACAAAATACAGAAAACATTTAAGAAGTGTAAGTAAGTGTGTCAGCAGCAGGCAGCTACTGATGCGTCTAATAGCTGTCTCAAATAGTTCTGTAGTAACTTGTTAGTCCCTCCCATCAACGTTGGGCTTGATGGGAGGGACTCCCAATAATATGATTTATTTATACCCTCAACACTGCCACTCCATTTGTATGTGCGGGTAGACAGATATCAACACGATACCGGTGTAAGTATACGATGTGTCGGCTTTTTAAAATATCAATGTGAGATAAATGAAAAAAATAATTGCCTACCTAACCTATTTTAAATTGTCTTTTTATTTGGTGTAAATATTTTCATTATTATGTACTAGGCTTTACATAAAGGTCTTGGGCTGTTTGGTATTTTTTAATGTTTATTCTGCAAACAGCTTTGTACGTCAGTACCGCCATGCCGCGCGCGGCAACCCGGCTATATAGGGGGGGGGGGGGGACTCGGCTACATAGCGCGCGGCGACCCGGCAACATAGCGCGCGGCGACCCGGCTATATAGCGGGGGGGGACTCGGCTGTATAGCGGGGGGGGGGGGAGACTCGGCTACATAGCGCGCGGCGACCCGGCTATATAGCGGGGGGGGGGACTCGGCTACATAGCGCGCGGCGACCCGGCTACATAGCGCGCGGCGACCCGGCTACATAGCGGGGGAGGGGGACTCGGCTACATAGCGCGCGTTGACCCGGCTACATAGCGCGCGGCGACCCGGCTATATAGCAGGGTGGGGACTCGGCTACATAGCGCGCGCCGACCCGGCTACATAGCGGGGGAGGGGGACTCGGCTACATAGCGCGCGTTGACCCGGCTACATAGCGCGCGGCGACCCGGCTATATAGCAGGGGGTGACTCGGCTACATAGCGCGCGGCGACCCGGCTACATAGCGCGCGGCGACCCGGCTACATAGCGCGCGGCGACCCGGCTGTATAGCGGGGGGGGAGGGACTCGGCTACATAACGCGCGGCGACCCGGCTATATAGCGGGGGGGGACTCGGCTACATAGCGCGCGGCGACCCGGCTACATAGCGCGCGGCGATCCGGCTACATAGCGCGCGGCGAACCGGCTACATAGCGGGGGGGGGGGACTCGGCTACATAGCGCGCGTTGACCCGGCTACATAGCGCGCGGCGACCCGGCTATATAGCAGGGGGGGGACTCGGCTACATAGCGCGCGCCGACCCGGCTACATAGCGGGGGAGGGGGACTCGGCTACATAGCGCGCGTTGACCCGGCTACATAGCGCGCGGTGACCCGGCTATATAGCAGGGGGGGACTCGGCTACATAGCGCGCGGCGACCCGGCTACATAGCGCGCGGCGACCCGGCTACATAGCGCGCGGCAACCCGGCTGTATAGCGGGGGGGGAGGGACTCGGCTACATAACGCGCGGCGACCCAGCTATATAGCGGGGGGGGACTCGGCTACATAGCGCGCGGCGACCCGGCTACATAGCGCGCGGTGATCCGGCTACATAGCGCGCGGTGATCCGGCTACATAGCGCGCGGCGACCAGGCTACATAGCGGGGGGGGGACTCGGCTACATAGCGCGCGTTGACCCGGCTACATAGCGCGCGGCGACCCGGCTATATAGCGGGGGGGGACTCGGCTTCATAGCGCGCGCCGACCCGGCTACATAGCGCGCGGCGACCCGGCTACATAGCGCGCGGCAACCCGGCTGTATAGCGGGGGGGGAGGGACTCGGCTACATAACGCGCGGCGACCCAGCTATATAGCGGGGGGGGGACTCGGCTACATAGCGCGCGGCGACCCGGCTACATAGCGCGCGGTGATCCGGCTACATAGCGCGCGGTGATCCGGCTACATAGCGCGCGGCGACCCGGCTACATAGCGGGGGGGGGACTCGGCTACATAGCGCGCGTTGACCCGGCTACATAGCGCGCGGCGACCCGGCTATATAGCGGGGGGGACCCGGCTACATAGCGCATGGCGACCCGGCTACATAGCGCGCGGCGACCCGGCTACATAGCGCGCGGGGACCCGGCTACATAGCGGGGGAGGGGGACTCGGCTACATAACGTGCGGCGACCCGGCTATATAGCGGGGGGGGAGGGACTCGGCTACATAACGTGCGGCGACCCGGCTATATAGCGGGGGGGGACTCGGCTACATAGCGCGCGGCGACCCGGCTACATAGCGCGCGGCGATCCGGCTACATAGCGCGCGGCGACCCGGCTACATAGCGGGGGGGGGACTCGGCTACATAGCGCGCGTTGACCCGGCTACATAGCGCGCGGCGACCCGGCTATATAGCGGGGGGGGACTCGGCTACATAGCGCGCGCCGACCCGGCTATATAGCGGGGGGGACCCGGCTACATAGCGCGCGGCGACCCGGCGACCCGGCTATATAGCGGGGGGGACGCGGCTACATAGCGCGCGGCGACCCGGCTACATAGCGCGCGGCGACCCGGCTATATAGCGGGGGGGACCCGGCTACATAGCGCATGGCGACCCGGCTATATAGCGGGGGGGACCCGGCTACATAGCGCGCGGCGACCCGGCTACATAGCGCGCGGCGACCCGGCTATATAGCGGGGGGGACCCGGCTACATAGCGCATGGCGACCCGGCTATATAGCGGGGGGGACCCGGCTACATAGCGCGCGGCGACCCGGCTACATAGCGCGCGGCGACCCGGCTATATAGCGGGGGGGACCCGGCTACATAGCGCGCGGTGACCCGGCTACATAGCGCGCGGCGACCCGGCTATATAGCGGGGGGGACCCGGCTAGATAGCGCGCGGCGACCCGGCTATATAGCGGGGACGACGACCCGGCTACATAGCGCGCGGCAGCCCGGCTATATAGCGCGCTACATAGTGGTTTACCACTCTTAATTTGTACGCCCCTTAACTCTATAACTTTGGAAAAGTCTTCCTTAAGTTAAATAATTACGTACATTAGGCAGGATGTCGTTAAAGTCCAGTTTGCTCCTGACATCAAACTTGGGTAAGTCAAGATCAATGTCACGATGGCCTGGTTCTAGTTTCAACACATCATTAAGCAGCCCCCTCTTCGACGCCTTCTCCAACAGCGCGGGCAGACCGTTCACCTGGTCCGGCAACACCACTACCATCCGGAAACCCTTCTCTTTGTAGGGCAGCTCTATCATCTAAAGATTAAATATTAGCATGCATCAGTAGGTAAACCAGTTGTATAAAACAACATTTTGTTTTCACGATTGTTTAACTGTTGGCTCAAATGACAACGAAACAAACAGACTTGGACCCAGTTAAAATTTGGATCTTCTTTCAAAAAAATGTAGGAGGGCTTACTTTGGCCCGCAGCTCCTGGCTTTCCGTATAGTACAAAGGCTTCAGTAGGTGCATGGTCGGCTTCTTCACTGTGGTTTTCGCGTCAATGTGGAAGTCCTTATCCTGCGTCTCAGCCGCTTTGAATGGAACGTGCCAGTGACCCTGTAATAGACCGTAAGAGATAACCACACATGTTATACAGATACAGATATTAATATTATCTTCGCGCCAAAACCCGGTAGTCCGTTGAATCTTTGGCGGTGGACATGTTGTCGGCCAGTGGTTTGCTACTGCTAACAGATTGGCTATGGTTTTTTATTAGGTGAACGGCGTTGCAGTTAAGACTACCAAAATTTTCTAAAGTAACGAAACACATCTTTTATTTTAATTATATTACGCTGCTGTTTGATTATCAGACTGGGGGCCATGATGTGAAAAGAAGAATATTTATGTACTTTGTGTTCTACGGCACAGACAATTAACCAAACGGTACCTACCCATAGTACTAGAAACGTTGCTTATTTTGGGACAGTTGGAATGTTAGTCCGGCAATATTGATTGGGGAATTTACAACTCACTCTGAAGAATATGACGTTGAAGAGGGCAGCGGCTGTGTCGGCGTCCAGCGCGTCCGCGCTGACTGGGTTATTGATGTTGCCTTTTGTCTTCTCTGAAGCCTGATAGTATCATTAAAAGTGTATTTAAGACAATGATCTATATAAATAATAGATATAAGTAACGCGTGCCCATAGGGAAAGACCAGATGATTTTTAAGTGTTACCACATCCGCTCGACTGATGTGGGAATGACGTTCGATCGACGATGAAAAGATAAAGCAATCGAGTAGATCGGTTTGATGTCATCAGTAGGGACCTGTCGATCGACGTCGACTCATTTGGCATCGATCGGCAGCAGCGTTCCACACAATTCATACATATTTTTTTTTACATATTTGTGGAAGCTGTACTTGTAACTTGTGCCTCAGTACTGAAGTGTAAATTCGAAATACGTCTACGTCTACGGCTACGTCATAGACGAGCATAGGCTCAACTCTATTATCGACTGTCGCTCGACTCGACTCATGCTCGAAATACGTCAAACTGACATACAGCGTAAGTAAATACGTCAGTTTAAAAGTTTTTCTAAGAAAACTCAAAAATAAAGTATTCCTATACGCGATACGTCAAACGTCAATTTATATTGCGAGTCATGTGTGAGTCGAGTCGAGGGACAGTCGTTAACAGAGCTCTTGGATCCAGATTACGTACGGCCTTACCCATTGGTTGATGACTCTAGCAGCGTCCTCCGGCTTGGTGAAGTCGAGTGTGTCGACCTCGCTGCGGTAGGAGCGCGCGGCGGCTGCGAACTGCTCAGTGGGCGTGTACTGCGACGCCACGTACATCTTGTTCGCTAACGTGAGGAAGTCAGGGTCCATGCTGGAGAACTCCCGGCTTAGGCTGGAGTAGGATTCGTATAGCTGAAAATTATGGCAAAATTGTCCATGATTTATTTATTTATTTATTTATTTAAACTCTATGCACAAGTAAAAACACAATGTACAAAGGCGGACTTAATGCCTTAGGCATTATCTACCAGTCGACCTTAGGGTGGTGCAGAAACAACATGGCGGGCGCAACTTAAACGAGAGAAATAGAGAGTAATTTATACCTATATACATATTATTGATAAATACATAGATACATACATACATATAAAACAAAATTGTTAAGAGAAAAAAAAGTCCAACGAATTACCGCTGTGACGATTCTACCAACTTCTTGCGAATGTGCTCTCGTGCCTTCACCTTAAAAGACAACCGACTTTTTGCCGTCCTGATACTCAGAGGGAGCGCGTTCCAAAGGAAGATCGCCTGGACAAAGAAAGAGGAGTGGATAAACCCAGAGCGGTGTGAGGGACATCGTAGGACTGAGTAGATTATTTGTCGAGCGCAGATTTTTACTGTGGGCAGAGCAAATTAATTGTATTTGTGAAGTTAGATAGGGGGGAGAAGAAGGATTGTTTAGAAAAGAAAACAGAGTAGTCAATGCCCTTAGTGCTCTGCCCTCACGAATGGGTAACCATTTTAATTGCGCTCGATGCGCAGAGACGTGATCATATTTACGGAGGTTGAAGACAAATCGAATGCAGTTATTTAGAAGGCGGTCAAGTTTATTGAGGAGATCTGCATTCAGGTCGTAGTAGCACATATCACCATAGTCAATAATGGGGAAAATTAGGGACTGTACAAGCAATGCCTTTATGTGAGCTGGGAGAAGATTTTTCAGTCGATACAGCGATCGCAATGTTCCTGTTACTTTCTGACTGACGCTCGCAACCTGCTTACGCCAGTCAAGACAGGTGTCGACAAGCAGACCAAGATCCTTAACCTCAGAGCCAAACGGAATGACGGTATTGTCGTAGAAAACGGGTGGAACAGTTAAACCATTAAGCATTTAGAATCAGGAATTTTCTTATTCATGTTAATTTGGAAACAATCAAGCTGAATGGAAGCGGCGAAATAATTTTAAACTTTATCTACATACCTACTTAAAAGACCAGTAGCTTATAAAGTTCGAAAAGGTCGCGCGGCTGCGTCAGTGTTACCACACATCAATCAATCGATTATGAAGGCGTCAATAGCCTAGTGGTTAGAGGGGTCACTCTCGTAGCTGAGAGGTTCCGGGTTCGATCCACATAGTGGCGATTAAACAATTGACGTGACCCCACTCCTAATACAAGCATTAGCTTAGCTGGATGGGCTAAGGGGATACTAGGTAGTAATGTGATAAATTCACGTTCAGTAATTAAAATAAAAAGTAAAAAAAAACTTAATAGAATGGAATGAGTCGGCTTGAGATCGATTTAGGCCCAGTGAAAGGAGCATTTCTTATCGGTGGTAATTCTCGGTATTCGTAAATGATTTATTTGTAGTGTAAATAACTAGGTCAAGAATAGGTATATTTCTCTCAAATATGAGATTGTCCTATTACCATAGTAGTCCCGTCAACAAAGCTGAGCTGCTTGGGCTTGTGATAGGAGTGAGCTTATATAATTGGGTGTAAGATTTCTTTGAAGACTGTCCAGAATCTTAAACTGTACCTGTTTAAAGTCGTCGCCTCCCAGGAACCGGTTGATCTCGTACCTGGAGCCCGCGCCGGCGCCCGAGTTGTACATCGAGAGCAGCAGCATCAGCCCCAGCGGGGATGACACCACGTTCTTGTCTTGAGCCAGTTCGTACGCGGCCTGGATATTATAATTAAAACTTAAAATACAGGATGTAAACGTCTGTAATAATACTTACGTATTGAATGACAAGATATTGGACATACTCGTATGATTAAATGGTGGAATCATTTAAGTAATCGTAATTCGAACACTTTTTTAAATATTTACATATTCTAGCCAATTAAAAAAATGCGGTATCTTACATATTATCCAAATAGATTGTGAACGGTGGTGTAGGTATGCGTCGTTACCCTTACACTATGTTAGTCGATCAAAGCAGGTTGGTCTCATTACCTTCAACAGTTTCATGGAAGACTTATCGATGGAGTCTCCAAGCGGAGTCCTCTCGTAGCCCTGCGCCCGCCTCGACATAGCGACCGTCGCCGTAGCTGGAAACAATCAATTTAAGATAAAAATCCGAATGGGCCTTGTGTTTTTCACGAATATATCCTCATGTATGTTTGTGCTCGACTCGTACCTATAATCTTTTCCTTATCTTATTTTTTTCCTCGTATAGGTATCTATCTACCTACTAGTAGGTACTAATGAACGGCCAACGGAGCCGCGGGCATGAGTTGGTACTTAGGTAATCTACACTTCTACACTAATATTATAAAGAGAAAATATTTGTATTTTTATATTTTTGTATGTTTGTAACGAGTAAACTCAAAAACTACTGGACCGATTTCAAAAATTATTGCATCATTAGTATGCTACATTATCCCTGAGTAACATAGGCTATATTTATTACTAGAAAAAAATTGGGATCCCTACAAAACTTTCAGTAGTGTAACCCAAGGTGTAAAAAAATAACCATAAAATATATTTTATCGCATGCGATACGGAAACTATTGATGATAGAACATTAAAATGTTCTACAATATTAAAGAACATATCAATATCTACAATCGGTGTGCACATATGAAATAGGTTAAGTTCCTACTTACTCTGATTCTCCACCCGTGCGAAGCCGGAACGGGCCGCTAGTCTACAAATAAATAAAATTGGGGTGTCTGTTTGTAATATCAAAATAACACCTTTTCACAAAATGCATATGAAAGTACATACGACACCTATAGCAAAAACGCGATATTTTTTTTTTGTCTGTCTGTCTGTCTGTCTGTGAGTTTGTTCCGGGTAATCTCCGAAACGGCTGGACCGATTTCGATGGGACTTTCACTGGCAGATAGCTGATGTTATAAGGAGTAACGTAGGCTACTTTTATTTTAGAAAAACAAAATTAAAAAAAATACGTCCTGTCGCGCGGGCTCAGAACGCGGGAGCGGGCTTTTTTGTTAAGTTAAATTCCGCGCGGACGAAATCGCGGGCTCAGCTAGTATTTAATAAACACGGAGTGACTGTTTACTTACAGACCCGGCGAATATCTACCTACTTAAGTAGGTATCGAAATTTTCAAGTTTGAAGAAGCTGTTGACACTGTGTTGTCGAGAAATTCCTTTAAATTTATGACGTCGCAAATATGGCGATCAGTCGTGGCCGATTTACACTTACAACAATAACACAGTAGCGAGTTAAAAAATCAGTCAGTTAAGTAGTAAGTAGCGTTCAAACGTAGGCGAGTGAGTACCTAAGTAGTCTATAAGTTGCCGTTCCGAGAAGAAGACTAGTCGCGTTGGTTGTTTTATTCCTCCGAAACAGTTGTTTTAATCAAAAACGTGTCTGCGGCCGCATTCCACGAATTTATGGACTGTACTAAACTCGCCCGTGTACATGCCGGCCAGATACATAAGTTGGCGGGGTGCGGGAGACGCGAGAGAGGGGCTACTGCGCACTGGACTCGCCCAAAACTAGGATCGCAATCTATTCAACTCAACTTAATCAACAACTTACTACCTAACTCGCTTTTGCCGTTTGAACGGTGATCTTAACTCGCCGATGTCGCAAGTTAACTCGCTACTGTACTAATTGAAGTGTAAATCGGGCATAAGGGTACACACTGACCCAGCTATTAGACAAAAGCTTCCTGCCGCAGACACACTTACTTACTTAAAGGTTTTCTATATTTGTACAGGTTGGAGTTTCAAAACTCTTGGAGAAGGCCGCGCCGGGCATCGTGTAAGAGGAACCAGTCAATGTGTCCAAGGCGTTTCAGGAAGCCGCCATCAAGGTCTACGAGGAGGGAGCCACGGCCGGGGCGTACACAGACCACTATCAACACTAGTTATGTAAAAGGCAGTGGCTGTCAAACTTTTATTCTATATTGCCTTGAATGCTATTCAAATTATAAAATGTATGTTTTTGTTCGCATTACACTGTTAATAATTTATAAATCGGAATCAAAATTAATTCCTTAAAATAAACTATTTAGGTAAAATAAAATAGTGAAAAATCACTATTTTCCCATCTAGGTTATACTTTTTGATACATGACAAAGTTTGAGAATAACAAAATCACCACATTTTTGCATGAGCGTCAAGATCAGATGCCCAAAACCAATAATTCGGACAATCGATCGGAACATCTATGTTTGTTGGAATAATAGGTTATATTTTTAAATATGTATTAGAAGAATACATTTCGAATGTATTTATTTATGGGCATTGTTCTCTAAGCACTAGAGGCAACTTTTAATTGAAGTCCTGTCTTGCCCTCTGACGGTAAATTATTCATCATGCTCTCAGATTATGAGATCATGCTCATAAAAAATTGGCTCACGCATAAATCGGAAACCAATGAGTTTACAAACCCAAAAAAATTCAGGGTGAATCCTACGTGTATTTATTAATTAGCGCCGTGTTTGCATAATCTGAGGTAGGTATTAGTGATGTAACGAATATTCGCATTCGCATTCGCATTCGCGAATATTCGCATGTTTTTTGACATTCGCATTCGCATTCGCATTCGCAAGAATCTATGCGAATGTTTGGCGAATGTTTTTGAAAAACAAAAAAGAAATTATCTAAAGACGAATATGGAATGTTAACAACTAGTAAGAATGATATATTATTTAAACAAACTTCCTCATAGGGTGGCCCTTATTGCACCGATTTTAGGTTCATAAATAAGCTTATTACGCACTAGTGCTAGTGCCTTTACTAGACTTACTTGAGTTCCGTAGACATCCCGCCACTTTTCGATACTACGGAACTCATAAAATAAAAGTGGTGTTTTTTTTTATTGATATGAAACATCGAATACGGCGGCTCACGTAACCTATTAATTTCTGCAAAATTAATTAAGTATTAGTCACCTTTTTAAATAAAATAGTAAGAAATTATGTTACTAAATTTATCATAGACATCTCCAGCAAAAGTGACAAACTTTTATTTTCTTTTTGGACTGATGAAAATTCTTATAAGGATTTTTAATTCAAATAATTAAGTTGTGATTAGACTGGGTGCACAATCAGTGGTGCGTGGTTTGAGACTCAATTTAGATTTTTTTTAAATTACTTATATTGATTTTGAATAGTAAATAACTATTTATTTCCTATAATAAACCATTTATAATGTGGTTCTAATTTAAAGGATGAATCTTGCTACTTAAGTAAAAAAGGTCACAATGAAGCTCAATATTTCGTATACGGGAATTAATATTGAAAAACTGTCAAAAAACCTTCAAATAATTTTAAAATAATACTGAACAATACCTCAATCGAGGGTGTGTGTAATTTTCTTTTTACTCCCCTTTCTCCCCTTTCTTAAGTACGGGAGGTACAATGGAATAACTTTGCTTTCAAAATTTAAATACAGTGTTTAGCGGTACATAAACTCATTTTTTTCGGTAGTTTTCAGCATTTTAGCCCTAATAGTCTCTGTATAAAATTACTGTGATTGCAGACGGACGTGCCGAAACTATAAGAGTTACTGCAAAACTCTAGGTGTTAAAAAAAATTAGTGAATTGTGTTTTTTTTTTTCAATTAATATGTATTATTCGAAATATTTTTTACTCGCAAGTAAGTTGTTAAATGTCGTATAAAATGCGTGAACATTGTTAATTACACACCTTGGCTCCATCACAGCACAGCCCTCGTGTTAGTCTCTGGCTGCAAACCAGGCTCGATCGTAAGTTAGCTCACTTGCACATAATGCACTTAATTACTTATATCTGAATTTTTAAAAAAAGGAACTGTCTTGAGGTAGGCAACTAAATTATAAATAGGATCTTTCTCTATTGCTCTTGTCAGTCTAAATAAAATATTATTTTTTATATTAAAAAGTTTTTTAATTTTCAATTTAGGGTTTCTTATTTGAAAGTCAACATTCGCATTCGCATTCGCATTCGCGAATGTTGAAGCCAAATATTCGCATTCGCATTCGCGAATGTCAAAAATCCAACATTCGTTACATCACTAGTAGGTATATAAGAAGTTGAGAAAACTCGCCAGACTCTTTCAACTAGTCAAAAATCAATCCGATCTTACCTGAGCGCACCTTATCATTTATTGCAATTAGTTGTGTTATGCTTAGGTACAGAATAAGGTATATAATAATAATTTCCATATCAGAAATCCCGCGGAAAGACACGGAACGTAATTAAATAAATAAATATCGCCAGACGAACACACCAACTGCATGGTCCCAAACTAAGCAACGCTTGTACTATGGGTATCGTACAATGGACTCAGGGCGATCGCAGTGACACCCAGACCTGGGCAAATAACGTAAAGGCCATTTCCGAAATTTGCCCCGGCGGGCATCGAACCTGCAACCACCATGTTTATTTCATTTCATTTCATTTTATTTATTTTTTATTTTAATTTTTTACAGCAATGATAGCCGATTGGTTAAAGCTCGCGTCTTGCGGGCACCAGGTCTTGGGTTCAAATCCCGGCTCGCACCTCTGGATTTTTCTAAATCTATGTGCGAATCATAATTTCTATATGATTATCACTTGCTTACTACGGTGAAGGAAAACATCGTGAGGAAACCTGCATGTCTCAGAAGATCTAACCAATTTTCGAAAGACATGTGAAATCCGCCAACCCGCACTCGGCCAGCGTGGTGGATTATGGCCTGAATCCCCCTCATGTTGAGGGGAGGCCCGTGCCCAGCAGTGGGACGTCAAAAGTGCTAAATTATTTTTTATTTTTTTATTTTACTTAATTTAATTTTATATGATTTGATTCATCTCATCTCAGCTCCTCTCAGCATGCCATCTCATCTCATCTCAGCATCCCATTTCATCTCATCTCATCTCATCTCATCACAGCATCCCATCTCATCTCAGCAACAACAGTCCATTTTCATTTCATTTCATTTCAGTCAGACATCAATCCAACATCAGTCGAGCATCAATCGAGCATCAGTCGAGCGTCAGTCAAGGGTCAGTCAGTCATCAGTCGAGCATCAGTCCAACATCAGTACAACATCAGTCCAACATCAGTCGAGCATCAGTCCAACATCAGTCAAGCATCAGTTTAACATCAGTCGAGCATCAATCGACCATCAGTCCATCATCAGTCGAGCGTCAGTCCAACATCAGTCGAGCATCAGTCAAGCGTCAGTCAAGGGTCAGTCAGTCATCAGTCGAGCATCAGTCCAACATCAGTCGAGCATCAGTTAAGCATCAGTCCAACAACAGTCCATTTTCATTTCATTTCATTGAAGTCCAACGTCAGTCCAGTATCAGTCGAGCATCAGTCAAGCGTCAGTCAGTCATCAGACAAGCATCAGCCCAACATCAGCCCAACATCAGTCGAGCATCGATCGAGAATCAGTCCAGCATCAGTCCAACATAAATCCAACAGCAGTCGAGCATCAGTCAAGCGTCAGTCAAGGGTCAGTCAGTCATCAGTCGAACATCAGTCCAACATCAGTCCAACATCAGTCGAGCATCAGTACAACATCAGTCAAGTATCAGTCGAGCATCAGTCAAGCGTCAGTCAGTCATCAGTCAAGCATCAGTCCAACATCAGTCCAACATAGGTCGAGCATCGATCGAGAATCAGTCCAGCATCAGTCCAACATCAGTCCAACATCAGTCGAGCATCAGTCGAGCATCAGTCCAACATTAGTCGAGCATCAGTCCAACATCAGTCCAACATAAATCCAACAGCAGTCGAGCATCAGACAAGCGTCAGTCAAGGGTTAGTCAGTCATCAGTCGAGCATCAGTCCAACATCAGTCCAACATCAGTCCAACATCAGTCGAGCATCAGTACAACATCAGTCAAGTATCAGTCGAGCATCAGTCAAGCGTCAGTCAGTCATTAGTCAAGCATCAGTCCAACATCAGTCCAACATAGGTCGAGCATCGATCGAGCATCAGTCCAACATCAGTCGAGCATCAGTCCAACACCAGTCCAACATCAGTCGAGCGTCACTCCAACATCAGTCGAGCATCTGTCAAGCGTCAGTCAAGGGTCAGTCAGTCATCAGTCGAGCATCAGTCCAACATCAGTCCAACATAGGTCGAGCATCGATCGAGCATCAGTCCAACATCAGTCGAGCATCAGTCCAACACCAGTCCAACATCAGTCGAGCGTCACTCAAACATCAGTCGAGCATCTGTCAAGCGTCAGTCAAGGGTCAGTCAGTCATCAGTCGAGCATCAGTCCAACATCAGTCCAAAATCAGTCGAGCATCAGTCCAACATCAGTCGAGCATCAGTCCAACATCAGTCCAACATCAGTCCAACATCAGTCGAGCATCAGTCGAGCATCAGTCCAACATCAGTCCAACATTAGTCGAGCATCAGTCCAACATCAATCCAACAGCAGTCGAGCATCAGTCAAGCGTCAGTCAAGGGTCAGTCAGTCATCAGTCGAGCATCAGTCCAACATCAGTCCAACATAGGTCGAGCATCGATCGAGCATCAGTCCAACATCAGTCGAGCATCAGTCCAACACCAGTCCAACATCAGTCGAGCGTCACTCAAACATCAGTCGAGCATCTGTCAAGCGTCAGTCAAGGGTCAGTCAGTCATCAGTCGAGCATCAGTCCAACATCAGTCCAAAATCAGTCGAGCATCAGTCCAACATCAGTCGAGCATCAGTCCAACATCAGTCCAACATCAGTCCAACATCAGTCGAGCATCAGTCGAGCATCAGTCCAACATCAGTCCAACATTAGTCGAGCATCAGTCCAACATCAATCCAACAGCAGTCGAGCATCAGTCAAGCGTCAGTCAAGGGTCAGTCAGTCATCAGTCGAGCATCAGTTCAACATCAGTCCAACATCAGTACAACATCAGTCAAGTATCAGTCGAGCATCAGTCAAGCGTCAGTCAGTCATCAGTCAAGCATCAGTCCAACATCAGTCCAACATAGGACGAGCATCGATCGAGCATCAGTCCAACATCAGTCGAGCATCAGTCCAACACCAGTCCAACATCAGTCGAGCGTCACTCCAACATCAGTCGAGCATCTGTCAAGCGTCAGTCAAGGGTCAGTCAGTCATCAGTCGAGCATCAGTCCAACATCAGTCCAACATCAGTCGAGCATCAGTCCAACATCAGTCCAACATCAGTCGAGCATCAGTCCCACATCAGTCCAACATCAGTCCAACATCAGTCGAGCGTCAGTCCAACATCAGTCGAGCATCAGTCCAGCATCAGTCCAACATCAGATAGGTAGATGGTTTAACGCACGCTTTGTACAACGTTCTGGGGGCCAATTCCACTAATTTTAATATGACTTATTGCAATTGCATCGCAACTGCATCACAGCTTTTGTCAATTTTCGTATTCTACTAATCAACAACGGTGCAGCTGCGATGCAATTGCGGTCAAAGTTTAGCTGCGAGTAACGAGCAATCGAATGTGTCAAAAATCGTATTCCGCTATTTCGATCGCATAAGAACGTAATAGAGCAAGAGCCAGCGATGGCCAGACGTTCGTTATTTTATAAAAGCTGAAAATGTATAAGAGCATATCCCAACACAGGTAAAAACGATCAGCGAGTATGGAGTTAGGATTGTGGTTACTTGGGCAGTTAACAAGTAGCAGAGGTGTAAAAAATAGTACCTCAAATTCGTTAAAGCATAAAGCTTAAGTTTTATATATTTCCTTCGGAATAACATTAGAAGTCACGTCATCCATTGCTGGACACTTAGTACGGTTTCAACCCCCTGCCAGACAGACCCCTAATTAAATTCAATAAATTATGATCATACTTTCGTCATAGTATAAAAGCGGGGTTTTTCATATGTTACGTGGGGACCTATAAAAAAAATGTTACCTCAATATATAATAGCCGGACAGTTTAAATGGTTTTACATCTTACCAGACACATTGAAAGTCTGCTGTAGGTGCGAGCGCGTGGCGACAACTGTTCAGGAAATGCAATAAAATATAGTTGTTTTACGTTCATAGCTATCTAATATAAAGTACAAAATGTTATTTTATTATTATAAACCACTAAAAAACTATTATTACATGTAAAAAAATATTTATTCATTTCTATGATTTTCATATTTTTCGTCAATATTTTCACTTCTAGTCCGGTCCGTGGCTTGATCGTCGTCAACATCACCTTCTACATCAGTTTCAGTAAAAAATTACTTAATTCATACAATTAAGTACGAATAATTAATTAATACTGGGGGACGAGGGGTGTGCTGTAATTTATTTTGACGATTGCCAACACCGATTGCTAGAGTCAAAATTCCGCAACTTCTTCCGGTCAAAAGCTTAATTTACATCATAGACTCTATACGAGTCGATGAACATTTGAAGTCGAGAAGCATTTTTTTTTTTCATGGATGTTATAATAGTTTTTTTGTGGTTTATAATAATAAAATAACATTTTGTACTATATATTAGATAGCTATGAACGTAATACAACTATTTTTGATTGCATTTCCTGAACAGTCGTCGCCACGCGTTCGCACCTACAGCAGACTTTCAATGTGTCTGGTAAGATGTAAAAACCATTTAAACTGTCCGTCTATTGAGGTAACATGTTTTTATAGGTTCTCACGTAACATATGTAATACCCAGCTTTTATACTATGACGAAAGTATGATCATAATTTATTGAAGTTTAGGGGTCTGTCTGGCAGGGGGTTGAAACCGTACTAAGTGTCCGGCAATGGATGACGTGATTTCTAATGTTATTCCGAAGGAAATATATAAAACTTAAGCTTTATGCTTTAACGAATTTGAGGTACTATTTTATACACCCTCCATACTCGCTGATCGTTCTTACCTGTGTTGGGGACATACTCTGAGAAATTTTCAGCTTTTATAAGATAACGAACGTCTGGCTCTCGCTGGCTCTTGGTATATAATGCTAATTGGTATTCTACTAAATTTTGACAGATGTGTGGATTGCACTGCGATCGCAAGTTGACGTTTCGGGTGCGTTCCGCTGAGCGTTCACAACGATCACGCTCAGGACCGCAGTTTTTCCCGTTCCACTTGCTTGTGAGCGTTACTGTCGTAAATTCAAGTGTAATGGATTATAGAGCGTTTTGAGCGTGGAGGTAAATAATAAAAACAGCGAGTGAGTAAATGAAAGCAAAAGATTTAAGAGCTTAAGTTATAATCTATAAGCCTTGAAAATAAACTTGAATAATTATTGTTTAACTCGATTTATATTGAAAAAAAATATAATTTACTTTTTTACAATTATTATTAACAAGCTGTGCCCCGCGATTTCATCCGCGTAGTATTGGATTATTGGGTTAAAAAGTATCCTATATGTTAATCCCGGTTATAATCTATCTGTGTTCCAAATTTCATCCAAATCCGTTCAGTAGTTTTTGCGTGAAGGAGTAACAAACATACATACATACATACATACATACATCCACACTCACAAACTTTCGCATTTATAATATTAGTAGGATTATGTATTTAATTAATTTATGTTCAAATGTAATTAAAATGTCTTTAACATTAACTACTACTAAAATATCTCTTTCCGCATGAAATAACGTACGTCAAGGTCGCCATCTTTAATGCTTTCACTTTTGAAAATCCCGATAATTTTCTCAATGATCACTACGACACACCTTTTCGTCAGTCGTTATATGGAACGGCTAAAGGAGCATTTTCATCGTTGTGAACGCTAAGTGGAACGCACCCTTCGAGTGACATAATCGTTTTAGCTGGGGTGCGGTTGCGGTGCAGTTGCGATGCGTTTGTAATGTAATTGGCGGTTCGTTCCTAACAATAGTAGAATACGATTTTGAGTAATCTTGAAAACGTAATCGCTACTGCACCGCTGCGTAAACTGGACTGATTGTTAAACGTTGTAAATTAGTGGAATTGCCCCCCAGGTTCAAACCCCTGATTGCATCTCCGGGGTTTGCCTATTTTAATTCAAAATCGCATGTCTCTCGAAAGACGTGTGAAATTTGACAACCAGCACTGAGACAGCACGGTAGGGTGTGGTATGGCCCTGATGGCCGGAATATGCCCGACATTATGGCAGTAAGCTCGCCCCCTATAACATTGGGACCAAAATGTCATCTGCGTAATACGGGTGCACTGCAGTGACACCTCTAGCCACCCTAGCCATGAGATCTTGGAACAACCGTGCAATAACTACGGAACTCTGCATTGTGCGTGGTCCCACGTGCCTGGCCGTGTCTTAATTACTTAAATACAAACCAGCTCTAACAACGATAGCCATTTCCTGTTTTTCTCATATTCTGCGGTTAGGACTCCCAATTAACAGCGTTGCCAGCCACGAACACAAGATAAATTTCTTGTTATTTCTACAATGGCTAGCTCACTTACACCTGCTCGATTCATATCTTATGTTGCTACTAGCTGAGCCCGCGACTTCGTCCGCGTGGAATTTAACTTAACAAAAAACCCGCTCCCGCGTTCTGAACCCGCACGACAGAACCCATTTTTTCATTTTTTAAAATTTTGCTTTTCTAAAATAAAAGTAGCCTAAGTTACTCCCTATTACATCAGCTATCTGCCAGTAAAAGTCCCATCAAAATCGGACCACCCGTTTCGGAGATTACCCGGAACAAACACACAGACAGACAGACAGACAGACAAAAAAAAATTAAATCGCTTTTTTGCTATAGGTGTCGTATGTACTTTCATATGCATTTAGTAAAAAGGTGTTATTTTGATATTACAAACAGACACTCCAATTTTATTTATTTGTATAGATAAACCCGAATTACGGTAAACATTGAGATTTTTTTATTTATTAATTTATTACTCCAGCACTCACAGTTTCCCAAACCGTGCTGAGAGGCATGTTACAACAAGTAAAATAAAATTATATACTTAATATAAAATCCATTCAGTATAAATAAAAATTCAATCTAATAAATTAATTAAAATTGGCTAAAACATAATAATTATAAAATTTACACAATATTATTTATATTGGCATAGAATTGTTTAAAACAACGTATGAATTCCCCTAGTCTAGTATGAAATATATCGACACTAGGCTGCTGGGCAATCAGAGTGTTGAGCAAAGAGATGGCTTGACCTGTAGGAGCATATTGTGCGGTACATGTTCTGACTGTGGGTGCCGCCAACAGACGGCGCGCACGCAGTCGCGTATACTGATTCGGTGCGGACAGGCCACAAGGCGACAAAGCCTCTGGATTGTCAATCTTACTATTAAGAAGCCGATAAAAGTGAGCTATCAGTGTACACTTGCGCCTTAACTTGAGATTTACCAACGATGTTCGGTATAATCTCAATTTGAGTACCTACGCACTTACTACTCAAATGAGCGAATCATTTTAATATAATAACAATAATAATAAATTATTTCCAGTAAAATATTTAACATATAAAGTTCTTGCAAGTTCGTTTCATTTCATTTAATTTCACTTTATTTTATTTTATTTTATTCGAATCGAATCGAATCGAACTAATTCGAATCCAATCGAATCGAATTGACTGAAATTGAATCGAATTGAATTGAAGCTGTAAGGTTTTTGCCGCCCTTGCCTCTAATATTGTCATGTCCTAGATTATTTTTACAATCCAAAATTTTCGTTGAAATTACACGTAAAATAGTAATCGGCAACATGTATTGCAGAGTGCTATCCCTACAACATCAGAAAACCGTCATGTAGAAATTGTTTTGATATCTATGTGGTAACAAAAAAAAATATCTGTACCCAAATCTGCCGCCCTAGGCTCCAGCCTACTCAGCCTGCTAGTAAATCCGCCACTGTGTCAACGAGTCCCAAACTAAGCGAGCCTTAGGAGTTTTTTTATTACAGTCTAAGGACGCGGGGGAGGGGACAAAGCCTGCCCCGTTGTCCCTAGGATACGCCCCCGCGTACCCAAGGTAAGTACTACGGGCACTCTACGGGGCAGGCTTCATAAGGCAACATATACCTATGTTGATGGCAATGACGCGCGAATTACGGCAAGTTGACCCATTATATCGGTGTCATACGAGTCACACAGTTTTCTTGCCGGATCTTCTCAGTCGAGGTCGCGTTCCGATCCGGTGGTAGATTTACCCTCGCCACCTCTCCTGGCAGCGGCCCAAGCCGAGGTCGTGTCCCTTGTGGCGCCCTTGAGCTAGCTGCCCCCCTGCCCCTCTGGCTGGAGCGCACTTGCGCTCGCCCTCTGTCCGGGTGAAGTTGTTATGGCCACTCTGGCCAACAACATATAGTCAATACAAAAAAAAAAAAAAAGAGTTACACAGTACGCGTCATGGCGCAATGAGCTAACTATAAAATGCCTTCTACGTTGTTGGGTCACCCCCTCTTTGCGCCCCAGTGGGATAAGGTCCTACGAACACAATAGATAGGTAGGTATTAAAAAATATTGACTACGCAGTCTATTTAAAATGTGTTTATTTTATTTTGTGTATGTACCCACGAAGAGTATTTTGTCATTGTAAAGTATAGCGTAGAGGAATGGGTGGTCCACCCTGATCACCAGCGGCATTGGCGGTAGAGAGGGTGTAAGCATCGCTATGTGGATACCTATAAAATAAAACACATACATTAATAAGTTATAAGTACCTATCTAAGTAATGCCCATATTAATATATCGATCTCACAGACAGTTATCATCAAATCAAGACCTTGACAAATTACAAAAAAAATCTTGCTTGTTGGTCTCGATTCTCGGGTCGGCCGAAGATGAAAGATAATTAAGGTTTATAGTAAACTAGCGACCCGCCCCGGCTTCGCACGGCTCTAAAATTATCAGTGTTTCTCTACTATATTATGCATGTAATACATATAAACCTTCCTCTTGAATCACTCTATCTATTAAAAAATCCGCATCAAAATCCGTTGCGCAGTTTTAAAGATCTAAGCATAAGTACATAGGGACATACAGACAGCGGGGTGCGACTTTGTTTTATACTATGTAGTGATTGTTGTCTTCAATTGCTCTCCCCCGCGTCTCCAGCGGTGTCCGCTGGGCCTAAGGCCCGTGTTAGTGTTGTAAAAACGGTTAGGTACTATTGTAATCAATGTATCTACCAGTATTCAAAATTTTAGGCGTCAAACCTAAAATTTTTAATATAGGTAGGAACGTTGATTGAGTACAATAGGTATAATAGTAACCGTTTTTGACTACATTAAAATTTATATCGTACAATTTCTACGAATAATTATTTTGCGGCCCTGTACTGACCAGTGAACGCCCCGGCCGTGGCCCCCTCCTCGTCGACCTTGATGAAGGCTTCCTGGAACGCCTTGGACACATTGACTGGATGTTCTTTCACGATGCCCGGCGCGGCCTCGTCGAAGAGTTTGGAAACTCCCACCTGCACAAAGATAGTAAACAGTTAAGTAAGTTTGTCAACGGTAGGAAGCTACTGTCTAAGAGCTGCCTCAACTAGTTCTATAGTAACTTTGCCAGTCCCTCCCATCAAGCCCTACGCTCCCAATAACATGACTTATTTATACCCTCAGCATCTGCCGCTCCATTTGTATGGGCGGGTAGACAGATATCAACACGATACCGGTGTGTACGACGTGTCGGCTTTTAAAAATATCTATGTGAGAACATTAAGGTGCGATCAGATAAGATCGGATTGATGATTGATGTAAATTATGAGTAGGTATGCACATTGCACACCCCACTAAAATAGCTTTCTCATTTTTTTTAATACCTAAATCTGAGTGAGATTTGTTTTTTTTTATATTGCGTTATAGGCAAGTATTTAACCACAATCTCACCTGATGGTAAGTGACGATGTGGTCTACGGTGGTGCATACTTGCCTAGAAGGTACCTGTTCACTCTCGACTTGAAAACATCCAGGTTATGGTCAACCGGGAACAAAGACGCCGGCAAGGTGTTCCATTCCTTGACAGTTCGCACAATAAAAGTAGAAGCGAAACGCTTGGTACGAACCGAAGGAATGTCCACGGTATATGGATGCGTTGTATCCGTGCGTCTTGTCGTCCGATGGTAGAATGGAGATGGGGGAATTACTTAACTCGTGTAGTTCCATCGCACACTCCCCGAAATGTATTCTGTAGAAAACTGATAGGCTGGCAACCCTGTGTCGGTGTTCCAGGCTCTGTAACTTAGCCTGCACTAGGGTTTCGCTGCCAATGAGCCTTCTTGCCCGCTTATCTATTGAGTCCAGAGCCTTCAGCTGATACTTAGCAGAACCATCCCAGAGATGGCTGCAGTACTCCATACACGATCGAACTTGAGCTTGGTAAACGTTTAGAAGCTGCCCCGGTGTGAAGTACCGCCTGACCTTCCCCAGGATGCTCAGCTTCATTGCAGCAAGTTTGGGTTTGGACTCAATAAAGGGACCGAAATTGAGCTTAGAACTGAGTGTAACACCCAGCAGCTCAAGTTGGTCCCTCACGGGCACAGATACATTCCGGAAAGTCGGAGTCAGTTGGAATGGGGCCGTTTTGCGGATAACAGACATTCTTGGGTCTTGGAAGCATTGAACTTGACCAGGTTGGCATCGCCCCAATCGGAGACTGCCTGCAAGGTCAAATTCAAGCTTTCGACCATAGCCTCTCTTTTGGACTGTATCAGCGCTGCCCCGGCTCGTGCGTCGGAGAAGTATTTATTATTTTAGATGATTAGCAGCATTTCGAATTGGTGGTAGATTCTGACTTTTCATAAATGCTTTGTTGGCTTACTAGAATCAAAACAATTTTGAGTTTGAGTTTGTTTTTTGATAAATTAAAGGAGTCCGACAATTTTTTTTTTCAACTTCTATTATACGTCTGATTATTCGAACACGATGCTAATTAGCCCTGAATTTTGTTGTGTCGGTAAACTCAATGGTTTCTGACTTACACGTGAGCCCAGACGAGACAATTTTATGATGAACATGATGAAAAATTTAGCGTCGGAGGGCAAGACCTGACACTAATTTAAAGTTGCTTCTAGTGCTTGGAGAAAAATGCCCATTAGGGAATGTATCCTTCTAAAACATATTTAAAATATAACCTATTATTCCAACAAACACACATGTTCTGATCGATTGTCCGGATTATTGGTTTTGGGCACCCGACCTTGTCCCTGATGCAAAAATTTGGTGATTTAGTCATTCTCACACTTTGTAATGTGTCAAAAAGGTATAACCTAGATAGGGAAACTGTTTTTTTTACTATGTAACGTAAATGGTTTATAATATTAAGAAAATGAATCTGATTCTGATTTATATATTATGAACGGTGCAATGCGAACAAAAACATCTAATTCGAATAGCATTCAAGGCGATATATAATAAAAGTTTGACAGCCACTGCCCCTTTTTGAACGGGTAAAGATTATCCGATCTTGACCGGTGAGGTGGAACACCGGATTTTTGCCTACAATGACCCTAGGCCAGCCGGATATTTGCCTACCATAGGCTAGCTTGGGTCAGTTCTATCCAGCTAGCAGATCATAAAACACAGTATTCAGACAAAAAAATAAAAATGTGCTAAGTACATTATCGCCAAAATATACAAACAAAAGTCAAAGGGGCAAGACCGGATGGCCAAAAAAATTCAAACGTTACGATTTTTTTCTTATGGCACGTAGCACACGTTAAACTTGTCGGAGCGACTTGCGGAGGGTACTATTGGTCGCGGTCGGATAAAATTGCCTCGTGTAAAATGTTGCCAACATAAGAAAACATGGCCAAACTCGCCGGGAATTAATTTCATACGGTCTTGCCCCACCGCCGGTTTTACCTGAACGCACAGTTGTTACATTGATATCGGCAAATTGAGATAAATACAAAAATACCTACCCATTATAAAATGTTTAATAACTTTTGTCATTTTATATTTGGTGTAAATCAAGCGTCAAATATTTACTTTATTATTTAACTAACTAGGCTTTACGTAAATGTCTTAGGCTCTTTGGTATTTTTTAATGTTTATTCTGCAAACCGCTTTGTATGTCACTAGCGCCATACAATTGTATTAGTAGACGGCACTTTTCGTTGTAATTTTTTACGTATTCACCGCGCGAGCCGATTCACCAAAACTACAACCATCCCAACTGCGCGCCAGCGAACCACTGAAGTAATGTTACAAACCCTACTGATTTCACATTGATGCCTCTGTTTTCTGTTTCATTCCTAATTTTTACGATGTAAATATTTTTCATAACCACTATGTCAGTAATTAAACGCTATAAAATACATATAAAAATAAATAAATAATTTAGCCCTTTGACGTCCCAATCCTGGGCACGGGCCTCCCCTCACTACGAGAGAGATTCAGGCCGAAATCCACCACGCTGGCCCAGTGCGGGTTGGCGGATTTCAAATGTCTTTCGAAAATTGGTTACACTTTCTAAGACTTGCAGGTTTCCTCACGATGTTTACCTTCACCGTAAGCAAGTGCTAATCATATATAAATTATGATTCGCACATAGATTTCGAAAAACCCAGGGGTGCGAGCCGGGGTTTGAACCCAAGACCTGGTGCCCGCAAGACGCGTGCTTAACTACTCGGCTATCACTGCTTAATGATAATATTATGAGTAAAGTATTAAATCTGCCTTTTTTTACTTTACCTACTGTTTTCTCCTGTGTTTTTATTGGTGAGCTGTTGTTTTTTAGTTTCTTGTAGTTGGCAACACTGCACTGAAGCTCCTTTCATGCAATCTCAAAACGGACAGTTTCTAGTATATACAAGGTGCTCTGTGACCGACAGCGAGCGGTTCGCCCCGCGCGCCGCGGCACGTTCGAGCGCGGCAATGCTCGAGTCACCGCGCGCGGCGTCCCGTCTACATAGCGCCAATGATCGAGGGTTTACCGCGCTTAATTTAACTCTATGACTTTGAAATAGTCTTCCTTAAGCTAAGAATTACGTACCTTAGGAAGAATGTCGTTAAAATCCAGTTTGCTCCTTATATCGAACTTGGGTATCTCAAGGTCGACGTTACTACTGGTTGGATGTAGTTTGAACACGTCATTAAGCAGCCCCCTCACCGCCACCTTTTCCAGGACCGCAGGCAGACCGTTCACCGCGTCCGGCAACACTACCACCATCCGGAAACCCTTCTCTTTGTAGGGCAGCTCTATCATCTAAAGATTAAATATTAGCATGCATCAGTAGAGTAGGTTACTTATATTTTTCACAATTATTTAACTGTTGGGTCAAATGACAACAAAATTATCAGACTTGGACCCAGTTAGAATTTGTATATTATTTCCAAAAAATATTTAAGAGCTTACTTTGGCCCCCAGCTCCTGGCTTTTCGTATAGTACAAAGGCCTCAGTAGGTGCATGGTCGGCTTCTTCACTGTGGTTTTTGCGTCAACGTGGAAGTCCTTATCCTGCGTCTCAGCCGCTTTGAAGGGAACGTGCCAGTGACCCTGTAACACACCGCACTAGGTAACCACACATTTATACAGAAAACCATTGGTTATTAATATTATCTTCGCGCCAGAACGGGTAGTCCGTTGAATCTTTGGCGGTCAACATGTTGTCGGCCAGTGGATTGCTATTGGGCTATTGCTAACAGATTGACTATGGTTTTTTATTAGGTCAACGGCGTTGCATTTAAGACTACCAAAATTGTCTAAAAGTAACAAAAATAATTTTGTTTGATTCTATTACGCAGCAGTTTGACTATCAGACTTGGTGCCATGTTGTGACCAATAAAGAAAAATAATTATGTATTCTGTGTTCTACGGCACATACAATTAACCAAACGGTACGTACCCACAGTACTACCAACGTTGCTTATTGTGGTATGTTAGTTCGCATTATTTATTGAGAAATTTATAACTCACTCTGAAGAATATGACGTTGAAGAGGGCAGCGGCTGTGTCGGCGTTCAGCGCGTCCTTGCTGACTGGGTTATTGATGTTGCCCTTGGTCTTCTCTGAAGCCTGACCGCAGCATTAAACAATGTATTTAAGGCAATAATCTATAGATATAATTCACGCGCGCCCATTGGGAAAGACGAGATGATTTTTAGGTCGCAGCATTCCACTCGATACGTAGGGAAGAGGGGGGCAAGACAGGATACTTAACGCTTTAAGGTCAGTAAAACTAACATATTCGTGTCTAATATTATCTATTTTATTTTAAGAATCACCTTTCGTAATCAGTCATTCATGATTAACTCTAAATAAGAGCATTATGTTACGTAATAAAATAAAATATAAACAAAATGTAGAAAAAGTCAGTTCTCCCCATCTTTCAAGATGGGGGTTGCAAGGACTAATATTATCTTTGCTCAAAATTCGCAACCAAACCTCGCATCGTCGACTTAATCATCTATACCACAACTACAGTGCGCCCATTTACGGCATGTAAAAAACGTAGCCCGGACTCCAGTTTACTTGAAAAACTACCAACTGTTTCTTTAGGGCCACACTAAACCTTCATTTTTATTGCAGCTGAAGCATTTTCGTTACAGTTTTCACCAAAGAATTTGTAATAATGTCATTTGTAATTATTACAAATTCTTTGGTTTTCACGAACCGTCTTGGCTTTTCTTTCCAAAGAGGTTTGGGGGACACCAAAAGTTTTCGCTGCCAGATAGTAACCGAATTTACCTTGTCCCACGGAGTTCACAGCATTTCTGATGGTATCTTCTGACTAATTTCCTCTATTTTTTTTATAAGTTTTCACCATGCTATTCCGATAAAAAGATACCTATAGGGGGCCATCCGTAAATTACGTCACACGAATTTCATGATTTTTTGACCCCTAGTATATATTATTTAATCATTACACTTTTATTGACAAAGATTTACTTATAGATTACTTTTTGTTGTACGGCAAGATGAAGTAGCCCATACGCCCCCGTCTGTCCTCTCATGCCCAGTTGAATTTAAAAATTCAATCTTCAAACACACATAAATAAACAAGTGCTTACATGCCAGTGTAATCGTTGATACATGTGAATAACCTTATTTGTATTTTTAAATGTTGTTATTTACAGAACAATCACGTTCCAACCAAAGTGGAAAAACGTTAAGAAAATCGCCAAAAACATATTTTTTCCATTTGACAACTAAAAAAGTAGCGTTGTCGCCGTGTGCCTTCGCTGATTAAGAACTGTCACGAAGGTGCTGGGTCAAGTGCAAAAACGAGCGTGAATGGTCAATTGGTTTCTGATATAAGATAGGTATCCTGTCTTACCCGCCACCATGTCTTGCCCCCCCTTCCCCGAAATACTTGTGGAAACTGTACTTATAATTTGTACCTAAGTAGGTACTTAAGTGTAAATTGAAGTAGCCTTAAGTCTGTCTATGACCAAAGGCTTAACTCGACTCTTAAAACGTACATATGACGTATAGCTGAAATAAATACGTCAGTTTAAAAGTTTTTCTTTAGGAAAACTCAAAAATCACGTATGCTTGTACGCGATACGTCAAACGTCAGTTTTGACCTATTGCGAGTCGTGTGTGAGTCAAGTCAAGCGACAGTCGTAAACAGAGCCCTTGGATCCAGATTTCGTACGCCTTTACCCATTGGTTGATGACTCTAGCAGCGTCTGTCGGCTTGGTGAAGTCGAGTGTGTCGATCTCGCTGCGGTAGGAGAGCGCGGCGGCCGCGAACTGCTCAACGGGCGTGTAATGCGACGACACGTACACCTTGTTGGCTAACGTGAGGAAGTCGGGGTCCATGCCGGAGAACTCCCGGCTTAAGCCGGAGTAGGATTCGGCAAGCTGAAAATGGTAGCGAAATTGTACAAGACTCAGAATCAGGATATTTTTTATTCATGTAATATTGGAAACAATCAAGCTCCATTCATACCGGGATGGCAGCGGCGAAATAAGTTCAAACTTTATCTACATATCTACTTAAAAGACCAGTAGCTAAGTTCGAAAAGGTCGCGCGGCCGCGGCCGCGTCTTTAATCGATCGATTATCGGGTGCAATCCCCATCGTGGCCATTAAACTATTGACGTAACCCCACTCCTAACACAAGCATTAGCTTAGCTGGAGGGGCTAAGGGGAATCGATAGGTAGTAATGTGATAAACTCATGTTCAGTAATAAAAATAAAAAGAGGGCAAAGTCTATACTTAGTAGACTGGAATGAGTCGACATGTCGATCGACAGTTTCTACTAAAGCAACGTTGATCGATCGATCGATGGTGGTAACACCCTTACAATACTTACAGCCGGTATCAGTACTCTGTGGGCCGTATTAATACATCTATCTCAAGCCTGAGAACGGTCTTGAGTACGCTTTTGACTTGTCATTTAGTACTGGTCTGACATTGACATAAGTAAGAATGACATTTTCAAGTTCGCTCTCAGACTTGAGATCGATTTAGGCCCAGTGAAAGGAGCATTTCTTATCGGTGGTAAGTAATTCTCGGTTTTCGTAAATGATTTATTTGTAGTGTAAATACTTAACTAGGTTAAGAATAGGTATATTTCTCTCAAATATGAGATTGTCCTATTACCATAGTAGTCCCGTCAACAAAGCTGAGCTGCTTGGGCTTGTGCTAGGAGCGAGTTCATATAATTGGGTGTAAGATTTCTTTGAAGACTGTCCAGAATCTTGAACTGTACCTGTTTAAAGTCGTCGCCTCCCAGGAACTGGTTGATCTCGTCCCTGGAGCCCGCGCCGGCGCCGGCGTTGTACAGCGAGAGCAGCAGCATCAGCCCCAGCGGGGATGACACCACGTTCTTGTCTTGCGACACTTCGTACGCGGCCTGGATATTAAAATTTAAACTTAAAATACGTAATATAGCTTCCGTTAGTGCGGCCAAATCATCATGTTCACATGTAGATACTGTCTTAAACAAGCTTCAGGGTATCTTCGAAAGAATTAGCGGCAGCTGCATATAGTGGCTATCATAAACGCTGTGGTATGTCCTGTTTGGTTAAGTACCTACCTGTCCGTTTTACTTCACATGGTATCCTGATGGTACGTTATAGGAACTCAAGGTTTGATATAGGTATATTTTAGTGAATCATTCATTATGTTAAGGTAATTAAGGTTGTAGATTTATAAGTCTTTCAAACGACCCCTGTTAACAAAGAAATTATTTTCATTAGAGACCGATAGGATGTTATATATACTTGTGTATATTTGCTCGTTTGAAATTAATTCACAATACTCACATTCAAGATAGGTCTGGAGGCTGTAATAGCGCCATAATTACGCTTTTATAAAGTAATTATTTAATTAGCGAAAGTTGTGCCCGTCCTATTTCCACGTCACACAAGCCAAAAGAGTTAACAAGAGGTTACAGTCTTGCTATGCAAATTACGTTAAGAAACCACAGTTTAATGACGACGTGGATATTTAAATTTTCTGTATATTATGTTTTTATATTACATTATATCTATACAGGTTGAAACAGAAAGGGTATACTTTTTTTTTCAAAACTTAACTTTGTAATTCTAAAACTATCAGCTTTGGAAGAAACTTGAAAAACAAAAGGTGTTATAGGAATACGCTGGTGACATATTTCACAAGACTACACAACCTTTAGTACTTCAACTGTCCCACAAAGCCGATAGTTTGAGATTTACAAAGTTAAGTTGCAAAAAAAATAGTATACGCTTTTTGTTTCACCTAGTATATATAAAACTCAAAGGTGACTGACTGTCATAGTGATCTATCAACGCACAGCCGAAACCACTGGACGGTTCGGGCTGAAAATTGGCATGCAGGTAGATGTTATGACGCAGGCATCCGCTAAGAAAGGATTTTGATTAATTCTACCCCCAAGGGGATAAAATAGGGAATGAACGTTTGTATGAAACTTTGTCAATTTTAAACTGAGCGGGCTGAGACTTTGCATGCATAAAGCTACTATGACGTAGACATCCCCTAAGAAAGGATCAAAATTCCACGCGGACGAAGTCGCGGGCTCAGCCAGTTTTAAATACAATATACTGTCGCTATTTTTTATTTTTATTTAAATAAAAAAATATAAAATTACAGTTACAAGTTAATACACCAATCTAGTGACATAATCTTGCACACTTTAAGAAATGCAATGGTTAGTTAATTTGTGAATTTAATGTACTAAGTATATGATGTAAGGTAAGTATATGTTTTAAAACTAGACACCAGAGTGAGCTTTTATAGAATAATCTAACACATATATGGTATTTTTGTTGTGTCAGATTGATTAGTTACAATTCTAACCAATTTAAAAAATGCGGTAAGTACCTTATCCTTCATATTACGCAACGCAAATAGTTAATATAGTGAATTTTGGTTTAGATATACATCCATATGTTAGCCAATTAAAGCAGGTTGGTTTCATTACCTTCAACATTTTCATGGAAGACTTATCGATGGAGTCCCCAAGCGGAGTCCTCTCGTACTTTGGTATCTCGTAGCCCTGCGCCCGCGTCGCCATAACGACGGTTGCCGTAGCTGGAAACAATGAATTTAAGATAAAAATCAGAATGGACCTTGTGTTTTTCGCGAATTGTTATCTATCCTCATATAAGTTTGAAAAAAAAAACATTTTATAAGCGCGATTATTAAGAACATACTTACTTCTGACTATAAGGCGGGTTCAGGTAAGATCGGTGGTGGGGCAAGACCGTATGAAACTAATTCCCGGCGAATTTAGCCATGTTTTCTTATGTTGGCAACATTTTACACCAGGCAATTTTACCTGCCGCGACCAATAATTCCCGCCAGTCGCTCCGGCCGCGGCATGTTTGACGGATGCTACACGCCATAAGAAAAAAAACGTAATTTTGTTATTTTTTGGCCATCTGGTCTTGCCCCATTGACTTTTGTTTTGTAAATCCTGGCGAGAATGTAGCTCGTTTTGATATTATTTTGTTTAAATACTGTGTTTTATGGACTGAATGCTAGATAGAACAGACCCAAGCTGGCCTAGGGTCATTGTGGACAAAATCCGGTCAAGATCAGATAATAATCTTTATCCGTTCAATTTATATTATTTTTAATCGCGTCCAAGTAGATGTTTTTGTTCGCATTACATCAGAATCAGATTTATTTTATTAATATAAACCTTTTAGGTAGGTTACATAGTAATCGATCAGAACATCTATATTCAATGGAATAATAGGTTATATATCTAAATATGTTTTAGAAGAATACAATCCAAATGTATTCATTTATGGGCATTGTTCTCCAAAAACTAGAACCAACTTTAAATTGAAGTCCGGTATTGCCCCCTGACGATAAGGTTTTCATCATGCTCAGAATAAAATTGTCTCGTCTTGGCTCACGTATAAGTCGGAAACCAATGAGTTTACAAAGACAACAAAATTCAGGGCTAAAATAAATATATTCATTAACAATTACCACCGTGTTTGAATAATCTGAGGTACCTATATAGAAGTTAAGAAAAACAAACTTGCCAGACTCCTTCAACTAGTCGAAAATCAATCCGATCTTACCTGGACGCACCTTATCATTTATTATAATTAGTTGTGTTATAGTTAGATACAGTCCATACAAGAAATCCCGCGGAAAGATACGGAACGTAATTAAATTGTATAGGCCCTAATTAGGTATATTGCTTCTTCGTACTACCTATGTGTAATATACTGTAGGTAGGTAGGTAGGTAGGTACATACCTAAATGGTAAAGTACTTATTCCGTGCGCTTATTACAGTAGGTATAATAATAATAATAATAATAATTTAGCCCTTTTGACGTCCCACTGCTGGGCACGGGCCTCCCCTCAACACGAGGGGGATTCAGGCCATAATCCACCACGCTGGCCCAGTGCGGGTTGGCGGATTTCACATGTCTTTCGAAAATTGGTTAAATCTTCTAAGACATGCCGGTTTCCTCACGATGTTTTCCTTCACCGTAAGCAAGTGATAATCATATAGAAATTATGAATCGCACATAGATTTCGAAAAATCCAGAGGTGCGAGCCGGGATTTGAACCCAAGACCTGGTGCCCGCAAGACGCGTGCTTTAACCAATCGGCTATCACTGCTTACGTAGGTAGGTAGGTATGTAAGTATAAAATGTATCAAGTAAGTAACTACTTATTCATAAAACAGGTAGATTAGCTACTTACCTAACAACAAAAGTAGTGTGGACATGTTGCATGAGCAAAGTCTCGACCACCACTGAACTGGCATTGTAAAGCGTTATGTGTCGCGTTAAGTACTTATTTACCAACTTAGAAATTGTTGGCACGATTTTTATCGGAATTAATAATAATATGTTTTATATCCATCTGCCCTCTGAGACGGTCCCGTCACGTGGATGTTGGGAATAACTACGATTGTTTACGATCCCTGATAACAATGAGATCAGGGCGATGGTACCAACGACACCTGTCTATCCTCTTCTGTGTAGATTGCTGCAAATTGCAATACTGTTGACGGGGATCACGACGGGACATAAAACCTTCATTGTCCAAAGCTTAGGATAAATTGAAGAGTTAAGCAGTTCTATAATGACCCACTGCGACGTACTGAATGAACTTATAAGGGTTATAATATGTAAGGACATGGGAACCCTAAAAACTTGAATGAGGTCTGGGGAAATAAAAAGTAAGTAGTTAACTATACCTACTGAGATGTTAAAAGCATGTTATATTGCAAATGTCGACCGCTTGGCGCAGTGGTTCGAGCGTGGACCGCTCGGCTCACTGCACATGGTGGTTGCGGGTTCGATTCCCGCCGTGGCAAATTTCGGAAATAGCCTTTTCGTAATTTGCCCTGGTCTGGGTGTAACTGGGATCGCCCCCGGTCCATTGTACGGTACGCATTGTACAAGCTCTGCTTAGTTTGGGACCATAGTTGGTGTGTCAGTCTGGCGATATTTATTTATTTAAATACCTACTTTTAAAATGTTTGTTACCCCTGAAAATCGCATAAAATGATTTCACGTTACTTCAAGCGTCAAGTTTCTCGTTATACTCGTATGTATTAGGTATAGGTATAGGTCCGATAATCTACCAAACAATTGTATTGATAAAATTGAGCATTCTACACCCATACACCCACTTTGTGTTTGTGCAGTTGATTATCGGACACATTAGTAAAATAATAAACTGTTAAACATCTATTTGTAAGGTCGGGATGGATGAAACTATTAGCTGTTGATAAAGCATACGTACTCGTACTTAATCAAATAAACATGTTTGCGGTTCGCGCGAGAAATTCTAGACTCCTTTATAGAATGGTTAATTCACGTTTCTTTAGGCCATGGTTTTTCAACGTCGGACCGCTAAGCGATAATCTAACACTATGATCGTCAAATGTTATGGGTATGTGGGTCGTCGTCGTCAGCCGCGGTTGCTGGTGGAACCGTGCGCGCGAACTAACTTGCTGCGCGAGGCGCCGCTCACGAGCGCACTCCGCACTCTCAACCTCATTGCTGAGGACTTGGACTTATTCTGTTGCACTGTGGGTGAATTTACAAGAACAGCTACATATATAATTTCCTATGTTAAACAAAAACAGTTATATTATTTTTAATTTTTAAGTTTGCAACAATATCGCATTGGGTCTAGCCTGTAAAGATATTTGTATGTATTGAGAAAATAAATAAATAAATGTTTTATGTACTTACATCCCATCAAACACAAAACATGTAAAAACAAACAAGTCTCGCAACTCAGTTCTCTACCGTTAAAAGAGGTGAGATACATGTAATACCAAGTCGGTTATTTATTAAGTACCTACTTAAGGCACCTTCTGTCTTAGTATTACGTATTACGTAACTAGCTAACCTAATTATATTTTATTGTGACCATATCAATATTAAAAATCGTCTATATTTTAAACTAGCTGTGCCCGCGACTTCGTCCGCGTGTAATTTAACTTAACAAAAATTTCGGGATTATTCATCCCCTATTTTATCCCCTTAGGGGTAGGTAGAATTAATCAAAATCCTTTCTGAGCGGATGCCTACGTCATAACATCTACCTGCATGCCAAAATTTCAGCCCGATCCGTCCAGTGGTTTGGGCTGTGTGTTGATAGATCACTATGTCAGTCAGTCAGTCAGTCACCTTTGAGTTATATATATTTAGATTAAACAGATTGTCTTGGCAATCGCACTAAACAATACATTGTTTTCATGCGATGACCACCTCAATATATTTAATTTAAAACATAAAATATATTTATTTAGATAAGTAGTGTATCTAGAAAACTGGAACGAAATTACAAAATATTTTAGTTTTTCCTTGATTTATACACTAAACACTAATTGTATTCCAAATTTGAAGATTCTATATCTAGTGCCTTGGAGTTGTGATGATAGCCTTCAGCTAGTGGTTAGTTCCTTATCTCTTCTGAATAAAACAAATAATAAGCCTACATTTGTATATTTATTTCACAACAATGTGTCGTTATACTCGTAACAAAAAAGATACGGTTCCATAATCCGAGAACAATTGTATTATTAGGTACGCACGTTGTAAAATGTATTTCAATTTTAAGGCAACACATTTCAAATTTGCATTATAAAACGGTGTGTATATACTTATATAGGACACGACACAAACATTCTGCCTTAATCTATATATTTATACGTGAAGCAAAAACTTTCAATCGCTTAATACGAAAATTGCGCGGAATCTCAGAAGTGCAGAATGCTAATATTTTTATATTATAATCCTTAGAAACACATTAATATTTGCGAACATACATACATTTAAATTAATTAACGGTTTAAATTAAAATTTAAGTGAATTATGGTCTATTTACAAGTACTTATATAAATATTGAAATAAAAAAAATTGTGCAGCCTATTAAAAATGTGTTTGTTTTACTTTGTGTATGTACCAACGAAGAGTATTTTGTCTATGTAAAGTATAGCGTAGAGGAATGGGTGGTCCACCCTGATCACCAGCGGCTCTGGCGGGCGGTAGTCCAACGACACCGGTACTGCAACTATACCTATAAAATAAAACACATCAGTACATTAATAAATTTTAAGTATGAATGAGCAGAGCGATCTTGGAAATGTCATACCAGTACAAAATAACATGTCAAAAGCGTGCTCAAGATCGGTCTCAGACTTGAGATCGGTTTATTTTATAAATACGTGTCTGAAAATTATAAGTGGCTACCCACTTATAATTCAAATGAAGAATCTCACCATATTACAAAAAAAAACTTGCTCATTGGTCTCGATTCGAGGTGTCGGGCGAAATTGATTAGAAAGCTTTTTAACCCCATAAGTAGGTAGCTGTATGGCCTAGCGCTAGTGATCTTTTTTAAATTTTAATTCACTTTTATGGTTTTCCTATACTCAACGAGGTCGTAGTTATTCAGGTTGAAATAGAAAGGGTACTTTTTTTCCAAAACTTTTTTTAACCTTTCTAATTCTAAAACTATTTAGAGGAATCTTGAAAAACATAAAGTGTTTCAGGGATACAGCTGTTGACATATTTCATAAGTTTACAAAACCTTTTGTACTTCAACTGTCCCACAAAGGCGATAGTTTTAGATTTACAAACCTACAAAGTAAATTTGCAAAAAAAAAAATATTTCCGTTACTCTTTCCGTTTCACCTAGTATAGCACTTGTGCTTGATGATCAAACGCTATTGACAGAGTAGGTACCTAGGTACTTTATAACAACTAGTACTGAGCCAGAGGCGGGCGATGTTTCTTTAAATCTCCCGCCCTCACCATGATCTCCGCGGAGGGTCGATAGACAGCGCCAGCAATCGCAACAGCGATATTTCGCCACATACTCGTAAAAGCGCTTCGCTAAAGGCAACCCGGATGAACGCGTCATTAGGTTGCCTGCCCGTTATTGACCAATAAGGAATTATAGAATCATACAACGTCCGTGATTTTTTGAAGCGAAGATTCTATACCTACGGACTTTCGGGGCGCGCTCGCCGCGCGGCCATCCGTGCTAAGTGTCAGTAGCGTTACACGACATATGGTACGATATATACCTATAGAGTGGCAGCTGCGGCGCCCTACGCTTTTAAAAAAAAAATCCGATATATTGAGCCCCAGTATTGCCAGACCCTACCATAATTGTGGGGGATTACGATAATTTGGCTATCGGTACGATGCACGATAAGGGGATATCAAAATCATGAGAAACGTACGATAATTTAATACAGCACAATACTTTAAAACAGACCGGAAGTCATAGTTTTTAATTCAACACCGTAAAACATTTTGCTGTATTTCATTTATCTTTAGGTACTAATATTTTCCTATTTTTTCCTTTTACGTGGGGAATGATTTTTGTCTTTGCATAGTATCAGGTATAGAAAAGGAGAATCCACAGTGAACTTCATTAGAGCCGGCGGGTGCTATCTAAATAGTGAGTCACGAATACTTCTCCTGTGAATTAATATTAGGTTGGTACTAACTTGTCACACAGCTTTTTTTTATAGATAAGTAAGTAAGTATCTACCAAACTTCTAGCGTCAACACTTGGGATGAAACGATGGGAAGAAAAAAACATTATCTGCCGCCATCTAGAGTTACTGAATGCTTAGTTGGTGTCAGTCAGCTCTGTGGGTTGAAGTGAGGGGCACACACATTGTAAACCAAAAACACAGCAGGCTGGATTATCGCCATACTTACCTACACACCTATCCCAAAACTTTACAGAGTGGCCAGGCATACAAAGGCTAATACCCCACCAGACACCGACCTCGCCGGCGAGGTCGACGAACCCCCGCTTCCGCTAGAAGGTGCGTCTACTTACTTAGACGCACCTTGGCACCCGACAAGCCCGCTGAGTTTCTTGCCGGATCTTCTCAGTCGAGGTCGCGTTCCGATCCGGTGGTAGATTTACCCTCGCCACCTCTCCTGGCAGCGGCCCAAGCCGAGGTCGTGTCCCTTGTGTCGCCCTTGAGCTAGCTGCCCCCCTGCCCCTCTGGCTGTAGCGCACTTGCGCTCGCCCTCTGTCCGGGTGAAGTTGTTATGGCCACTCTGGCCAACAACATATAGTCAATTCAAAAAAAAAAAAAAAAACAAAGGCTAAGTTAATTACTAACTCACATTAAAGTTATTGGTTTCAAAGCTTAGTGAGATAAATTTCAGAACAGCATAAGCATAGAAGGAAAATAATAATTGAAATGACTATATTACTAGACATCACCTTAATGGGAGTATGACCCAGCGAAAAGGATTTTGTCTTCGAATAGTATCAGGTATAGGAAAGGATGGTCCACAGTGAATTTCAATGGAGGTGGTGGTGTGCTGTCTGAAGACTCCAAAATCAGTACTAATCCTGTAAATTAATTTAGGTAGTAGATAAATAAGTAGGTGGGTATATAGGTATTTTTGCCAAATTATTTAACCAAAGTTATTGCCATTCTTATGGGAGCCTCTGGCGGAATACACTCGTATCACGAGGCCTTAGAGCTTCTTAGTGTTCTTATTCGATTTTTCCATTGTTCTTTAGGGACTTAGGTACAGCAGACTAGTCCCAGGTAATCAAGTGCCACCCAACTATACCACTGTGGTATACTACTGGTGCCCGATGGGAAGAATAAACTATTTTTCCCCCAACTGCCACCACTGATGACAGATTTCAGAGTGGTTGCAATTAAGATTTTTTTTCTTCCCATTCCAATTTCCATATAGTACTTAGTATAGTTATGGTAACTATACAGATAAGAATGCCATGAGTAGTCCCATCCAGCCCCACTTGATTATAGTTAATAACATGAGAACATTATAAAAAACCTGCATATCCGGGACTCCGCTCTTCTGCAGCAGCCCATTATGTTTTTGATATTTTCCAACATTGGGGTTTACTCTAACATACCAAGTGTTACATTCTCTTTGGTGTTGATACTGACCAGTGAACGCCCCGGCCGTGGCTCCCTCCTCGTCGACCTTGATGAAGGCTTCCTGGAACGCCTTGGATACATTGACTGAATGTTCTTTAACGATGCCCGACGCGGCTTCATCGAAGATTTTTGAAACTCCAACCTGTACGAAGATAGAAAACTGTTAAGTGTAAAATGTGTGTCAGCAGCAGGTAGCTACTGATGCGCCTAAGAGCTGCGGCATATATTTATGTAGTAACATTGTCAGTCCCTCCCATCAAGCCCAACGCACCCAATAATGTATGATTTATTTATATCCTTGGCATCTGCCGCTCCGCTTGTACTCGTATGGGCGGGTAGACAGATATTAACACATTACACATTACAGATATCAACACAATGTGAGATCATTAATTGTTGTATTTATCACTGCAAATTAAGATAAAGAAAAACGGGACAAGTGCACGTCTGAACATGCACAATGAAAGCTTCCATTTTAATAGCGAACATTTATCGTATCGTATAACCAAGTAGTGAAATACAAGAAACAAAGTTGCATTTGCGGTTGATTTTTGACTCTCAGTATTGAGTTTATTCAGAAACGGCAGGGAATCAACTTAGCTTTAACTTGGTCGGCTGTAACTCGTAATTTAATGAACCCATGTCTCCTATTAAAATTTTAAATGAAATTTAGTATCCTGTTTTGTCCAGATTTTCTGCGCAGTGTTTCAAGTTTTTATAGCAAAATCTACCGGTTACTTTGCTTAACTCTACTGTCTTCTGTTATTTTGCTAACTGATTTGTATGTGCTGGTAATGCGAAAGCTATTTTATATCTTCACTCTATGAGTATGTAAAAGCCTTCCTTAAGGTGAAGGCGCCTGTCTAGCCCGCGAAATTCAAAATTTTCGAGTATTTTTATAATTTATCCAAAATCTGAAAACATTTAAGACAACATTTTGTGATTTGCGAAAAACACAGTATGCAGTGCGTTTATTAATACATTTATTTTACTCTAAATATTATCACGGTGGATATGATACTAGTAAATCACTAAATATACAACAATTGCCAGATTATCTGGATAGCTGTCGTTCTTGAAATGTTTTAGAGTAAGTTGGATATATTAATAAATGCACTGCACATGGTCTTTTTCGCGAATTACAAAATGTGCCTTTTATTATTGTCAGATTTTGAAGAATTTCTAAAAAACCTCAAAAAAATTGAACTTCGCGGGCTAGATGGGCGCTTTAGCCTTAAGTTAAATAATTATTTACCTTAGGCAGGATGACGTTAAAGTCCAGTTTGCTCCTGACATCGAACTTGGGTATGTCAAGGTCGATGTCACGATAGCCTGGTTGTAGTTTGAACACATCATTAAGCAGCCCCCTTTCCGTCGCCTTCTCCAGCAGCGCGGGCAGACCGTTCATCTCGTCCGGCAACACCACCACCATCCGGAAACCCTTCTCTTTGTAGGGCAGCTCTATCATCTAAAGGTAAAATTTTAGCATGCAGTAATAGGTAAACCAGTTAACAAAACCGGACAAGTGTACTTCAAACCGTATACAATGAAGGCTTCCGTACTAATTTCAATAGCGAAATTTATTTTTTTTGTTAAAAAGATTACTAGTAATGTTCGTTTATCACATTACTAGTATTCCCTTTAGCCCCTCCAACTAAGCTAATGCTTGTGCTAGGAATGGGCTCACGTCAATAGTTTAATGGCCAGGTTGGGGATCGAACCCGGAACCTCTCAGCTACGAGGACGGCCCCTCTAACCACTAGGCTATTGACGCCTATAGCGTTTGATACCTATTTGATATTAATTTCTACTTGATATCTCCCTTCATTTCTGAGAAAAAGGGTTTTTACAGACATACAGACAGACAGACAGACATACAGACAGACAGATAGACAGGCAGACGGACAACGAAGTGATCCTATAATGGTTAATTTTTTTCATTTTGAGGTACGGAACCCTAAAAAACACATTTTGTGATCACGATTGTTTAACTGTTGGCTCAAATGACAAGGAAATTAACAGAATTGGACGCAGTTAGAATTTGGAACTTCTTTCCAAAAAATGTTTAAGGGCTTACTTTGGCCCCCAGCTCCTGGCTTGCCCTATAGTACAGAGGCTTCAGTAGATGCATGGTCGGCTTCTTCACTGTGGTATTCGCGTCAACGTGGAAGTCCTTATCCTGCGTCTCAGCCGCTTTGAAAGGAACGTGCCAGTGACCCTGTAACAGACCGTACGAGATAACCACACATGTTGTACAGAAAACCATTGGTTATTAATATTATCTTCGCGCCAAAAACCGGTAGTCGGTTGAATATTTGGCGGTCGACATGTTGTCAGTGGATTGCTTTTGCTAACAGAATGGCTATGGTTTTACTTATACGTCATATTATTTAAACACGGTGCTAATTGTTAATGAATATACATAGTTTAGCCCTGAATTTTCTTTTGTCGGTAAATCAATGGTTTCCGACTTATACTTACGTAAGCCAAGACGAGACAATTTTTTTATGAACATGATGAAAACTTTACCGTCAGAGGGCAAGACCGGACACCAATTTAAAGTTGCTCCTAGTCCTTGGAGAATAATGTCCATAAAGGAATATATCCGAAGATTATCCTTCTAAAACATCATTAAAAATAACCTTTTACTCGTATTCCAATATACATACATGTCCAATCGATTGTCCAAATTATTGGTCGAACTGATCTTGCCCCTGATGCAAAAACTTGGTGATTTGCTGATTCTTAAACTTGGTAAGTGTGTCAAAAAAGTATAACCTAGGTGGGAAAAAAAGGTTTTTATAATATGTTACCTAAATGGTTTATATTTAGAAAATAAATCTGACTCTGATTTATGAGTTTTTAACGGTGCACTGCGAACAAAAACATCTAATTTGAATAGCATTCAAAACGATATAGAATAAAAGTTTGACAGCCACTGCACGTTATTTGAGCGGGTAAAGATTATCCGATCTTGACCGGTGAGGGGGAACACCGGATATTTGCCTACCATAGGCTAGCTTGGGTCAGTTCTATCCAGCTAGCAGTCCATAAAACACAGTATTTATACAAAACATTATAAAAAATTGCTACATTCTCCAAAATATACAGTCAAAAGTCAAATGGACCGGATGGCCAAAAAATATAAAAAATAACGATTTTTTTTATGGCGAGAAGCACACGTTTACTTATCGGAGCCACTGGTGGGAACTAATGGTCGCGGCACGATGAAATATCCTCGTGTAAAATGTTGGCAAAATAATAAAATATGGCCAAATTTGCCGGAAATTAATTTCATACGGTCTTGCCCAGCCACCCATCCTCCCTGAACGCATCTTTACTAAGAATTTGTATTCAGTGGTCTACGACACAGACAATTAACCAGACGGTAACCTACTAGTTGGTGTACTGGTCTAGCACTATGCAATATAGATTGAAAAATGTATAACTTACTTTGAAGAATATGACGTTGAAGAGGGCAGCGGCTGTGTCGTGATCCAGCGCGTCCGCGCTGACTGGATTGTTGATGTTGCCCTTGGTCTTCTCTGAAGCCTTACAGCATCATTAAAATGTATTTTAGACAATGATATGTAGATATAATTCACGCGCGCCCATATGAAAAACGAGATGATTTTTAGGTGTTACCACAAATCGTCGATTGATAACGTTTGATCGACAATGAATTGATTAAGCAATCGAGCAGATGGGTTTGGTGTTTTTAGTAGGGGCCTGTCGATGGAAGTCGACTCAGTTGGCATCGATCGGCCGCAGCATTCCACTCGATACGTATATACTTGTGGAAGCGGTACTTGTTTATAATTGTACCCAAATAGGTACTTACGTGTTAATTGAATTATCCCTAAGTCTGTCTATGAGCATAGGCTCAACTCTATTAACGACTGTCGCTCAAAATATATCACAGCTGACGTACAGCGTAAATTAATACTTAGGTAGGTCACTTTGAAAGCTTTTCTTAAAAGTAACGTACCTATTCACATACGCGGTACGTCAAAAGTAAGTTTTAACGTGTTGCGAATCGTATGTGAGTCAAGTCGAGCGACAGTCGTTAACAGATCCCCTGGATCCAGGGCCCTAACCACGCTAGCTGACACGAGCTTCACGATTCCTACTGACATTGATATGGTATGGTGTCAGCAAAACGGCAAAAGCGGAGCGTTTGAAACGTAATCGCGAGCGTTTGCTTTTCTATTACGATTTGAGTAGCTAGCGTGGTTAGGGCCTTGATATCGTGCGGCCTTACCCATTGGTTAATGACTCTAGCAGCGTTCTCCGGGTTGGTGAAGTCGATTGTGTCGACCTCGCTGCGGTAGGAGCGCACGACGGCCGCGAACTGCTCAAAGAGCGTGTACTGCGACGCCACGTACATCTTGTTGGCTAACGTGAGGAAGTTAGGGTCCATGCTGGAGAACTCCCGGCTTAGGCTGGAGTAGGATTCGTATAGCTGAACATGACAAAATTGTACAGGAAAAAATCAAGCTCCATTCACACTGGGAGGGAAGCGTCGCGTCGTGGCGAGCACTTTCAGTGAGAAATAATTTAAAACTTTATTACCATACCTAAATAAAATACCAGTAGTAGCTTGAAAAGTTCTTAAAGGTAGCGCGGCCGTGTCTGTGTTACCACAACAATCGATCGATTGTCAAGGCGTCAATAGCGTAGTGGTTAGAAGGGCCGCCCTCGTAGCTAAGAGGTTGCGTTCGATTCGATTGAGGATGGGTTCGATCCCCATCCTGGCCATTAAACTAGCAACGTGACCCCACTCGTAACACAAGCATTAGCTTAACTGGAGGGGTTATGGGGAATACTAGTAATGTGATAAAATCATGTTCTGTAATTAAACACTGTAATACCCCCCTTAGAATACTTATAGCTGGTACCAGTACTCTGTGGCCTGTATTAATAAATGCTGGTATGATGACATAAGAATGGCATTTCCAAGTTCGCCCCTGTTAAAGGAGCATAATTCTTATCAGTGTTTATTTTCTCTTTTTTTTTTTTTTTTTTTTTTAAATGACTATATGTTGTTGGCCAGAGTGGCCATAACAACTTCACCCGGACAGAGGGCGAGCGCAAGTGCGCTCCAGCCAGAGGGGCAGGGGGGCAGCTAGCTCAAGGGCCGCCACAAGGGACACGACCTCGGCTTGGGCCGCTGCCAGGAGAGGTGGCGAGGGTAAATCTACCACCGGATCGGAACGCGACCTCGACTGAGATGATCCGGCAAGAAACTCAGCGGGCTTGTCGGGTGCCAAGGTGCGTCTAGGTAAGTAGACGCACCTTCTAGCGGAAGCGGGGGTTCGTCGACCTCGCCGGCGAGGTCGGTGTCTGGTGGGGAGTGTGCGTGTGTCGTTCTCCTCGACATCTGAGTCTAGGAGAGCGGTGAGTGGGTCGGGGGGGTCCAGCAACACATTCCGCGACCTGCGGTGGCATGCAACTGGCGCGTGTGTAGGTGCATAATCGGCGGCGGCGACGATTAAGGCATTGGTGTGTTCAGAAGCCTTCTTGAAATAGCGTTCGGACGCTATTTTGAAGAATGAAGGTCTACGTTCCTTACGAACCACGGGGCTGCGACGGCTTGGCGAAGGAAGCGGGACTGAATGGCCTGGAGGCGACTAATGTGCGAGTTGGCCGCGTGAGCGAACACAACGCTCGCATAAGACATGATAGGGCGTATGCAAGCTTTGTATAGTCACCTTATTTCTAAGGGACATTTTACTCCGCTTGCATAAGAGATAATGAAGGCGACCGAGCACAAAGGCGGCTCGATTGCGGACGTTTCTAATGTGAGGACCGAAGGTCATGGAGCCATCGAGAGTGACCCCGAGATATTTAACTGATTTGGACCAAGGGATAGGCTGCTTGTACAAAGAGACAGTACCTAAGTTGGAGCGAGTGTGGCGTTTGGAGGGGCGTCGAGAGGTGGTCCTGGCAAAAAGCACGGCTGCGCTTTTGCCCGGGTTCACCTCTATTCGCCATTTCCTAAACCACTCTCCGAGAGAATTGACAGCGCGTTGGAGAACGCGTGTGATTTGAGCCTTGTTACGATGGGAGAAATAAAGCGCGGTATCATCCGCGTAAAGGGCGAGTTGCACATTGTCCGTTCGGGGAATGTCATTGGTGTACAGACTGTACAAGAGGGGGGAGAGCACGGAGCCCTGAGGGACTCCTGCCCTGATGGGGTGGGGTGAGGAGAGCGTGCCCCCGACTCGATATCGAAAGGTACGGTTTGACAAGAAGTCTCGTAAGATGAGCACGAGACTGTCCGGCACGCCTAAGAGGTACAGCTTGTAAATCAAGCCGTTGTGCCAGACTTTGTCAAACGCCTTAGCGACGTCAAAGAAGAGAGCTCCCGTGGATAGGGGGCGACCGGGGGAGGAGTTGAGACCTTTGAGAACGTACTCCGTGATGCGGTGTACTTGGTGGACACAAGAGTGGCCGGCCCGAAAGCCGAACTGCTCGTCTATGAGAAGATGATTTGAAAAGATAAATACTCTTTGAGTCTTGCTAATAGCAGGCGCTCATAGAGTTTGGCAATGACCTTGAGGAGGCTAATGGGACGGTAGCTCGCAGGGACGTTTCGGTATTCACAATTGATTTATTGGTAGTGTCAATAATAACTTACAAAAATAGGTCGTTTTGTCTCAAGATAAGGTTTAATAATGTGGGATTGTCCCACCAACAAAGTAGAGCTGCTCGTGCTTGTGTTAGGAGCGAACTCATTTAATTGGATTTAAGATTTGTTTTGAAGAGTGTCCAGAATCTCGAACTGTACCTGTTTAAAGTCGTTGCCTCCCAGGAACCGGTTGAGCTCGTCCCTGGAGCCCGCGCCGGCGCCGGCGTTGTACATCGAGAGCAGCAGCATCAGCCCCAGCGGGGATGACACCACGTTCTTGTCTTGCGCCACTTCGTACGCGGCCTGGAAATTAAAACTAAAACTTACAATACAGAATGATTTATAAGTTCGCAATAATACGTAACTCAAAATCTTACCATTAAAAAAATATATAAGGTGCGTTCAGGTAAGATCGGCGGTGGGGCAAGACCGTATGAAATTAATTCCCGGCGAATTTGGTCATGTTTTCTTATGTTGGCAACATTTTACATGAGGCAATTTTATACTGCGGCGGCCAATAATTCCCGCCTATAGCTCCGGCAAGTTCAACGTGTGCTACGCGCCATAAGAAAAAGTTACTTAATTTTTTATATTTTTTGGCTATCCGGTCTTGCCCAGGCAGTTCTTTTCAAAACTACCTTCTTAGAAATGTCCTCCGAATGTCCACCCGTGCAAAGCCGGGACGGGCCGCTAGTTGTTAAGATTCTGAATATTGGTGTATGCGTCCTTACCATTACACTATGCTAGTCGATCAAAGCTGGTTGATCTCATTAAGCCCTAAGGCGTCAGGCTCTCCCGTGCCTGACGCCCGTTCAGGGGCTCGTGAGGGGGCGCTGTGTAACCTGTACCAACACAGCGCCACTTGGCCGGAATGGGTGGCCTTTTACACCACCCAGAGCGGAGGCCTGCAAAGGCCAAGCCGTGTCGGGGAGTCTTAAATCCACCCGGGTCTTCGACACACGCGGTACAGAGGGTACAGAGGTTACAGAGATGGTTTTTAGTGGGTATGCCATGCGCCTCCGTTGTGCGGGTGACTCCCACATAGGTACTCCTCCCGCCTCTCCCGGGGCGGAAGGGAATCCATAAAGGATTTTCCAAATTTAATAAAAAAAAAAACATTACTTTCAACAGTTTCATGGAAGACTTCTCGATGGAATCCCCTAGCGGAGTCCTCTCGTACCCTGGAATCTCGTAGGCCTGCGCCCCCGTCGCCATAACGACGGTCGCCGTAGCTGGATATAATCAATGAGATAAACATCCGAATGGGCCTTGGCCTTGTGATTTTCGCGAATATTTATAACTAGCTGTGCCCCGCGACTTCATCCGCGTAGTATTGGATTATTGGGTTAAAAGTATCCTATATATTAATCCCGGTTATAATCTATCTGTGTTCCAAATTTCATCCAAATCCGTTTAGTAGTTTTTGCGTGAAGGAGTAACAAACATACATACATACATACATTCATACATACATACATACATTCATACATCCACACTCACAAACTTTCGCGTTTATAATGTTAGTAGGATCATATAAATTTGCGCTCGTCTCGTTTTAAAAGCGGGAACATAACTTCCTATTTCTGCCGTTAATCTTTCCCTTATCTTATTTTTTCCTTGTATAGGTACCTACTTACACCTACAGAATAACGTGACCTAGGTTTAAGGAGGTGGATTTATCAACATCCTTATTAATATTGCTTGTATAATGCTCACTACCTATCTACTTATAGTAGTTACAACCTATAAGCCTATAACTAAGAGGGTAGGTACCTACGAAGATATGATAACACTATAATTCGTGGATCTATGTAGGTATAACAGAGACGTATTGGTAATTTAAAAAATGTCCAAGAGTTAAGATGAGCATAATAGTTTTATAGGTAAGTACCTACCTACAGACAGACTATTTCATACCAAAGCTCAGTCTACGGAGAATCGAGTTATAATATAACAAAAGATAATAAACTTGCTTGTTGAACAGGAAAATACCCAGTTAGTCACCTACCTACCTACTCTGTAAATGTACTTACTTACATTTGAAGAAGGTAAGTACCTAAATACTACAATTGACTTGGGTTCAAATAATATTTCCAAGTTAGGTACCTTAGGTAGGTTATTTATTTATTATTTATTTATTTATTCAACATCAAAACTCCAAAGGACAATTTATAAAGGGCGCAGTGGGAGGTAGCTATTAAAGTCTGCCAAAGATAGGTACCGTATTCGTTCGTGTAGGTAGGTAACTACTTTGTTTTGGCGGAATAATTTTATGCCTGCCGGTTTTTTTTGGGTTCCGTAGTCCCTTCGAGAAACCCTTATAAGATCATCCAGTCCATCCGTCTGTCTGTCCGTCCGTCCGTCCCGGCCTATCACAGGGTCATAACTTCTAAAGTTTCTGACGGAAGTTGATGTATTTTATTACAAAAATACTCTATGAGTGGATCTCATTGTTTGATGTTTAAAATAATGAAGGAATCTTCTACCAACACGAAATCCAATTAATAAACAGGAAGTATCGAAACATCCGTTTTTTCTTAATACCTACATACATACGTACTTTATTTTATACAGTACCTACTCCTTATTATTGTTATTAGAGATTAGTGACGTAACGAATATTCGCGAATCGTAAACTTCTTGACTTTCCCAATCGCATTCGCAAGAAATTGAGAATGTTTTTGACAAAAAAACGGTAAATATAAGAAATTATGTTACTAAATTTATTAAATACATAGACGTCTTGAGAAAAAGTGACAAACTTGTATTATCTTCTTGATACATCAAAATAATTCTAGAATACATACCGAGCAATACCCAAGTCGAGGGGGTGAGTAAACATTACTTTTCACTCCCCCTTCCCAAGTACGGGAGGTATTTAAATACACAGTTTTGTAGTGGTACAATAACTTTATTATTGCGCCAATTTGGTATTTTAGTCCCAATAGTCTGTGAATAAGATGACTGTGACTTGGGACAGACGGACATGGCTAAACTATAAGGGTTCGGAGTTTGTCTACGGAACTCGAAAAACTTACGGCACGCAATCTTCTTTTGTTTTATTTGCAATTCTCTCTAGCTTTATATGTCTTAAACAATTTTGTGACTTGTGTTTTTTTCTGAAATTAATATTATAATTTACTCGCAAGTGAAATGTAAAACGTCGTATGAAACGCGTGAGCATTATATGTAAAACTTGGGTCTATTATAGCCCTCGCCTTGGTCTTGGGCTGCAAACCTCTTGTGTGTAATAATCAACTAAGCTCACTTATATGATAATATAATGCACTATTTTAACTTATATTTTAATTAAAAAATATTATGAAACAGTATTGAGGTAGGCAACTCAATTATAAAAAGGCTCTATTATTCTTGTCATTCTAGTCAAAATATTAACGATCTCAATAACATTTTAATCTCAAATACATTTGATAAATACAATAATACTGAACTACCCTCAAATATCTTCGAATTCACATAATGTAACTAACTCCGTTCTTTCAAATGTTTAAACATAGTCGACACGAAATGTCAAACCTGTCTAACATTTTGCGCGCCTTTTATTTGGAAGTCAACATTCGCATTCTCGAATATTGGAGATAAATATTCGCATTCGCATTCGCGAATGTAAAAACTCCAACATTCGTTACATCACTAGTAGATATACCTATATGGGTGAAGTACCTATTCCGTGCGCTTTTTACAGTATGTATAAAATAAATCAAGCAAGTAAGTACGAATAAAACAGGTAGATTAGCTACTTACCTAACAACAGAAGTATTTTAGCCATGTTGCCTGAGCAACGTCTCGAACACCACTGAACTGACTGACTGACCTCGGCTTGCGGGTGAGAGTCATGTTTTGATATGGGCATCGAAATAATTGCTACTTTTAATTAATTTTCATAACGTGAAACACATGTTGGGTTTTCATACTCAATGATTTTATTCATGATGAATTTTCAGTACGGCACTGAATCCTATGAATTTACTTGTCTATGATTTATCATGAAAACCGGGACCGTATTGAAAGCTTTGTGATTTAATTGCAATATTTTTTACAAGATCCTGCCTTCTTCGGTAGCAGGTGCCACTTATGAAACACTATACAGGTACTTAAAATGATTTTTCGCACGCTACCGGTGAAATATTTGATTCTTATTTTCATAGCACGTAGGTATTATGCACAGCAGGGGTCAACGCAACTTTTATAGAGATATACATTTTATCTATACAAATAAATAAAATTGGAGTGTCTGTTTGTAATATCAAAATAAAACCTTTTCACTAAGTGCATATGAAAGTACAAACAACACCTATAGCAAAAACGCGATTTAAAAATTTTTTGTCTGTCTGTCTGTCTCTGTGTTTGTTCCGGGTAATCTCCGAAACGGCTGGACCGATTTTGACGGGACTTTCACTGGCAGATATTATAAGGAGTAACTTAGGCTACTTTAATTTTAGAATAACAAAAAAAAATAATGGGTCCTGCCGCGCGGGCTCAGAACGCGGGAGCGGGCTTTGTTGTTAAGTTATATTCCACGCGGACGAAGTCGCGGGCTCAGCTAGTATTGTAATAAAGTGATATGTACTTACCATATTGGATATTGTTGGCGCGATTTTTATCGGAATTCATTCTATTTCCATCTGACATTATGAGACCTCTCGGTCATGTGGATGTTGAGTAAAAATAACGCTTGTTACCGATCCCTGATGACAATGAGGTCGGGGACGATGGTACTTACGACATATTATGTGTATCCCCTTTTGTGCAGATTGATGCAAATTGCAATACTGTTGACGGGGATCACGGCGAGATATATAAACTACATTGTCATCATCTTAGCCAAAAATAATGTTATTAAAAAAAAAAATAGCCTTTTTGACGTCCCACTCCTGGGCACGGGCCTCCCCTCAACACGAGAGGGATTCAGACCATAATCCACCAAGCTGGCCCAGTGCGGGTTGGCATTGGCATTTTACATGTCTTTCGAAAATCTTCTAAGACATGCAGGTTCCCTCACGATGTTTTCCTTCACCGTAAGCAAGTGATAATCATATAGAAATTATGATTTGCACATAGATTTCGAAAAATCCAGAGGTTCGAGCCGGGGTTTGAACCCGAGACCTGGTAGCCCGCAAGACGGGTGCTTAACCAATCGGCTATCACTGCATAAGCCAGGAAAAGATAAATTGAAGAGAGCAGTTTAATAATGACACACTGGGATGCACTTAATTAAGTAAGGACCTGGTAAATCTAAAAACTTGAATGAGGCCCGGGGAAATAAACAGTAAGCAAATAAAATAACTATACTAGTGATGTAACGAATATTCGCATTCGCATCCGCATTCGCGAATATTCGCATATTTTTTGACATTCGCATTCGCATTCGCATTCGCAAGAATCTATGCGAATGTTTGGCGAATGTTTTTGAAAAACAAAAAGGAAATTATCTATAGATGGATATGGAATGTTAACAACTAGTAAGAAATATATACATTATTTAAACAAACTTGTTCACAGGGTGGCACTTATTGCACCGCTTTTAGGTTCATATAGCAGCTTATAACGCACTAGTGCTATTGACTTTACTTTACATGTTTAAATCTTAGTAAAGAGTTACCCTAAAAATAGTAAGCATTTAAAACAATAAATAAACGATGTTTATTCAAATATTTTACATAAATACATTAACTATTTAAATAAATTTCTTTCACATTCAATTTCATTGTAAATAAAACATATTATAAACATTCGATTTATTATATTTCAAATAATATAATCATTGTTACCGGCTTTGCCAGACCAATAGATAAAACCGGCCAAATGCATGTCGGACTACGGAACTCATAAAATAAAAGTGTTTTTTTTATTGATATGAAACAAGGAATACGGCGGCTCACGTAACCTATTAATTTCTGCGAAATTAATAAACTATTGGTCACCTTTTTAAATAAAATACTAAGAAATTCTGTTACTAAATTTATTAAACCGGCATCATAGACATCTTCAGTAAAAGTGACATAAACTTTTATTTTCTTTTTGGACTGATGAAGATTCTTGCAAGGATTTTTTATTCAAATAATGAATTTATGATTGGACTGGGTGCACAATCAGTGGTGCGTGGTTTGAGACTCAATCCAAACCTTAGATTCTTTTAAAATAAATTATATAATTTTGAATAGTAAAGAACTATTTATTTCCTAATATAAATAATAAACCATTTATAATGTGGTTCTAATTTATGGGATGAATCTTGCTACTTAAGTAAAAAAGGCCACAATGAAGCTCAATATTTCGTTAACGGGAATTAATATTGAAAAACTGTCAAAAAAACCTTCAAATAATTTTAAAATACTTACTGAACAATACCTCAATCGAGGGAGTGTGTAAACATTTTTTTTCGCTCCCCCTTCTTAAGTACGGGAGGTACAATGGAATAGCTTTGCTTTACAAATCATAAACAGTTTTTTTTTGGCTAGGTTGCAGTATTTTAGCCCTAATAGTCTCTGAATAAAATTGCTGTGATTGCAGACTGACGTGCCAAAACTATAAGGTTTCCGAATTAGACTACGGAACCCTAAAGAGTTACGGCGCGCCATGTTGTTTTATTTTTCATTCATCCTGCAATTTTCTAGGTCTTAAAAAATCGTAAAGTGTGATTTTTTTCAATTAAATTGTACTCAAAATATTTTTTAGTCGCAATTAAGTTGTAAAATGACGTATGAAATACATGAGCATTGTTAATTACACACTTGGCTCCATCACAGCACAGCCCTCGCGTTAGTGTCTGGCTGCAAACCAGCCTCGATCGTAACTTAGCTCACTTGCACATAATGCACTTATTTACTTATATTTGAATTTAAAAAAATTAACTATCTTGAGGTAGTTATAATTATAAATAGGATCTTTCTCTATTGCTTTTGTTAGTCTGATTAAAATATTAACTCAATAAAATTTTAACATAAAATAAATTTGATTAATGAAATAATACTAAACTACCCTGAAATCAAAACAAATATCTTCGTTCTTTCAACCTATATGGGTTCGGCTATGTTCGGCGGACACGAAATGTCAATCCAATATAATATTTTGCGAGTTCTTTATTAACCCCCGAGAAATAGGCGTGTTATAAGTTTAACATGTGTATTTGTGTGTCTGTCTGTGGCATCGTAGCGCCCAAACAGATGATCCGATTTAAATTTTGTTTCTTTTTTAGAAGGTATTCTGATCGAGAATGTTCTTTGCTATGTTTCACGAAAATCGATTCAACCGTTTGAAAATTATCAATCAGCTCTTTTGTAATTTAAAAAGTCGTCGCATCGGGGTTTTTTTAATTTTCAATTTAGGGCTTTGAAAGTCAACATTCGCATTCGCATTCGCATTCGCGAATGTTGAAGCCAAATATTCGCATTCGCATTCGCATTCGCGAATGTCAAAAATCCAACATTCGTTACATCACTAAACTATACTGAGAATTTAAGCATGTTATACTTACTGTAGGTAGGACAGTATCTACTTACTTTTAAAATGCTTGTTACACTTGAAAGTCGCATCAAAATAATTTCATGTTATATCAAGCGACTGGTTTCTCGTTAGAGGTGAGAGAGCTTGCCTGTGGCCCTGTTGCAAGGCGGGAGTTCGTCCACGTGGGGTATTAGCCGGTAAAAGTCCGGCATAACCGGCACGCCTCCCCTGAGGCGTGCGGGTATCCATGAGGATATCCCCAAGAAAAAAAAAGATCCCTCATATACAACAATTTTATTGATAAAATTGAGCATTCTACACCTGCTTAAAGTTTGTACACTCGATTACCAGACCCATTTTTAAATAATAAACTGTAAAAAATCAATAAGTACCTACCTTAGTTTAGGTTTGTGGATCCCAAGTATTGTATAAGTTACTTATACAGGTTGAAACAGAAAGGGTATACTTTTCAAAACTTAACGTTGTAATTCTACAACTATCAGCTTTGGAGGAAACTTGAAAAACAAAAGGTGTTATAGGAATACAGCTGTTGACAGATTTCACAAGTCTATAAAACCTTTAGTACTTCAACTGTCCCACAAAGCGGATCATTTTATATTGACAAAGTGAAGTTGCGAAAAAAATAGTATACTTACCCTTTTTGTTTCACCTAGTAGTTTTACAATTTTAAGGGACATCGTTTTCAGGTCAGACGGCAGAGTTGGAAAACCCAGCCTTAGATGCAAAGAGCATGTAATATAGAGTAAGGTCATGTTCAGCCTTCCCCGTAGTCCCTAGGATACGCCCCAGCGTATCCAAGTATTTAGGACCTTATAGACCAGTGGTGTGACTTTATTTCAATATTATTGCATTTACAATACAATAGGTAGTTGACAATGACGCGCGAATTATGGCAAATTGACCCATATGTCTGTGTCATATGAATCACACACTCATCATAGGTTACACAGTACCTACGCGTGGTTGCGAAATGCGCTCACTGTAAATAGCCTTTTACAATATAGGGTCTGCCCCTCTTTGCGCCCCAGTGGGATAAGGCCACAAGAACACAATGCATATAATAATATATAATATAATAATAATTTAGCCCTTTTGCCGTCCCACTGCTGGGCACGGGCCTCCCCTCAACATGAGGGGGATTCAGGCCATAATCCACCACGCTGGCCCAGTGCAGGTTGGCAGATTTCACATGTCTTTCCAAAATTGGTTATATCTTCTAAGACATGCAGGTGATAGCCGATTGGTTAAAGCACGCGTCTTGCGGGCACCAGGTCTTGGGTTCAAATCCCGGCTCGCACCTCTGGATTTTTCGAAATCTTTGTGCGGATCATAATTTCTATGATTATCACTTGCTTACGGTGAAGGAAAACATCGTGAGGAAACAATGCATAGGTGGGTTTAAAAAGATTGATTACGCACCCTATTTAAAATGTGTTTATTTTACTTTGTGTATGTACCAACGAAGAGTATTTTGTCATTGTAAAGTATAGCGTAGAGGAGGAATGGGCAGTCCACCCTGATCACTAGCGGCCCTGGTGGGAGGTAGAGCGACAACATCGGTACTGCGACTATATCTATAAAATAAAACAGATACATTGATAAGTTTTAAGTACCAAATGCCCATATTAATTAATCGATCTCAATCTGAGAGCGATTGGAAAATGCCATCCTGATGTCGAACCAGTATAAAATGACATGTCAAAAGTGTACTCAAGATCGGTCTCAGACTTAAGATCGATTTATTAATACAGGCCTAAGTGTCTGAGAATTATTATAAGTACTATTCTCGTCAAATCAAGAATCTTGACAAAATACATAAAAAATGGTACTCGATTCGAGGGTCGAGCGAAATGAAATGAATGTGGCTTAAATTAACCAGTGGAGAGCCCTGGACAGCATGAGACTATTTCATATAAATTTTGATTATATGTCAAACTAGTTAGGTAGGTACCAAGTAGGTACTATTGTAAACCACGTACCTACCTACATTTAAAAATGTAGCCGTTAAAAAGTGCATAGGTATTAGGTACATAATTGCCAAACCAAACCGCCATGTTTTTTCTTTCAAATGAAAAATGATTGCAATACAACAAAAGTTACTTACTTAATCGCCACACTGTATTAACAATGAAAGAAATATAAAAACCCAAAACTTAGTAAGAGACATAGGTACTAGGACAGCATAAGACTGAAGAAGCAAAAGCATAAGTAAGTACTTCATTGAAACAACAGCAGTAGGTAACTACTGGACATCACCTTAATGGGAGTAGGTGCCAGCAAAAAGGATTTTGTCTTCGAATAGTATCAGGTACAGGAAAGGATGGTCCACAGTGAACTTCATTGGAGGTGGTGGTTCGCTGCCTTCAGATAAGGTCACGTATACTACTCCTGTGAATCAATATACAAGTTGATTAGAAAGCTTTTTAACCCCACATGTAGGTAGTTGTAAGGCCTAGTGCTGTATGTGATCTTCTTTTCAATTTTAATTCACTTTTATGGTGTCCCAATATGAGTATTGGAACAGCATTAAAGTGGAGTCGTCGCCGGAACTCCGTAATAAAACAATGTAACCTACTCTAACACTCTGTGTTTGGGCTAAGTGGATTTTTTATGAGATGCATTCTGTCTACAAGCGCCATATATGTATTGGTATACGTCGTATCTACTTATATTACGTGTGGCCATGATTCTCAGAGGATATAATATATTATATTATGTATTTTTAAGTTCGATTATTGTAGTTGTTTGTAAGGGTTTACAAACGAAATACTCCAAATGAAAGAAATTATAAGGTCCCTAGTTATTTCTAGCTTTTTAGTGCACCAGGTTTTTTGAAGTCGGTTAATTTCTTTACTACCCCAACTGTGACCACTGATAACAGATTTGTGTGTGGTGGCAGTTAAGGTATTTTGTTTTCTTCCCATTCCCATTCCCATATACCCAACCATAACATATACAGACAGATAAGAATGCTATGAGTAGTCCTATCCATGTAAACAAACATGAGAACATCATAAATAACCTGCATATCCGGGATTCCGCTCTTCTACAGCGTATTATGGTTCTGTTTTTCCCAAATTTGGGGTTTATTCTAACATACCAAGAGTTACATTCTCTTTGGTGTTGATACTGACCAGTGAACGCTCCGGCCGTGGCTCCCTCCTCGTCGACCTTGATGAAGGCTTCCTGGAACACCTTGGACACATTGACTGCAAGCCCTTTCACGATGCCCGGCGCGGCCTCGTCGTAGAGTTTTGAAACTCCAACCTGTACGAAGATAGAAAACTATTAAGTCTAAGTAAGTGTGTCAGCATCAGGCAGCTACTGATGCGTCCAAGAGCTGTGTCAAATAGTTCTGCAGTAACTTTGCCAGTCCCTCCCATCAAGCTTAACGCTCCCAATAATATGATTTATTAATACCCTCAGCATCTGCCGCTCCATTTGTATGGGCGGGTAGACAGATATCAACACGATACCGGTGTGTACGATGTGTGGCTTTTTTAAATATCAATTTGAGGACATTAACAGAGAACATTCATAAGGGTAAATTAACATAAATGCGAAACCTACCTTTAAATTTATAATCACTGCGGTCATTATATTTTTTCTTTAGTGTAAATATTTATATTCTTATGTATTAGATTTACATAAAGGTCTTCGGCTCTTTGATACTTTTTACATTTTAAATATTTAAACTCGAGTTTAGTAAAGTCTTCCTTAAGTTAAAGACTTATGTACCTTAGGCAGGATGTCTTTAAAGTCCAGTTTGCTCCTGACATCGAACTTGGGTATGTCAAGTTCGACGTTACGATCGGATGAGTCTAGTTTGAATACGTCATTAAGCAGCCCCTTCTCCGCCGCCTTCTCCAGCAGCGCGGGCAGACCATTCACCTCGTCCGGCAACACCACCACCATTCGGAAACCCTTCTCTTTGTAGGGCAGCTCTATCATCTAAAAATAAACATAAGCATGCATCAGTAGGTAAACCAGTTGTAGAAAAGAACATTTTGTTTTCACGATAGGTAAACTATTGGCTCAAATGTCAACGAAATTATTAGAATTGCACCCGGTTAGAATTTGGGTCTTCATTCCAAAAAATGTTTAAAGGCTTACTTTGGCCCCCAGCTCCTGGCTTTCCGCATAGTACAGAGGCTTCAGTAGATGCATGGTCGGCTTCTTCACTGTGGTTTTCGCGTCAACGTGGAAGTCCTTATCCTGCGTCTCGGCCGCTTTGAAGGGAACGTGCCAGTGACCCTGTAACAAATCGTACCACATACTTAACCACAGGTGCATTTCACACATTTCCGTCAGAAAAGCATTAGTAAGTAATTACGCATTAGATGTTTTTTGTCGATAAAATAACCCATCACGTTTATTATTAGGGTTCTTGTAGGGTCTTCGTATTATTGACTCGTGGCGGGATGTCTACAGAACCCTATAGTATGCGTTGTCCGACACGCACTTGGCCGTTTTTTTATTTCATTCATCCTGCAATATCCTCTAGCTATATATTATATTTGAATACTAAATTGGCCAATTGCGTATCGTGGCACGCACAATGCAGGTCCGTAGCCATTTCAAAAATGAAATGACATTTTTTAGTAAATTTTAATTAAATGTTTGAAACTTAAAAATCTCGCAAGCCGAATTTCTGACCATTTTTTCAAACCATTTCATTTGAAACCTTACACGATGGGGTATCAAAAAAACAATAAATAAATTGTATAACTTAAAATATATCACTTGGTCACTTTCTATAATAAGTGTTGAATTTGTCAAATTTAAGCAATTATACTACTCTGCCCTCAAATAAAAAAAATCTCTTATAATGAACTTTGTGGCTAACTTCGTTCTTTCAACCTGCAATGGCTCGGCTATGTTCGGTTTAAACATAGCCGAAACGAAATGTCAAACTTTTTCAACATTTTGCGCCCTTTATTTGAAAGTCAACATTCGCATTCGCAAATGTTGGAGATAAATATTCGCATTCGCAAATGTGGTAAATCCAAAATTCGGTACATCACTAGTACTTACTTACTAACTCAGCGTTGCTTAGGCTGGGTTGCACCATCTTACTTTAACAATAACAAACGTCAAAATTTCGGTTAAAGTACCGGTTAGGTCAAAAATGAGTTGCACCAGTTGACAAATTGTTAAATGACGTCATAACTTTAACCATAACTGTAACCGGTCACTTGTCGCTGGTTAGTGTTATTGTTAATGTTAAATATCCGTCAAAGATGTCAAACGTTGTCAAACCTCTAAACATCATATCGCTACTCCGAGAAATACTCGCGGAAACCAGTTCTGAAGACGAAAACGATGACCTGTTCAGTGTGCATAGAAAAAGAAAATTTTATTAACCTAGACCCGATCGTTTTCCCTCATCATGGGACGAATAATCTTTCTTGGCGAGATTTCGAGTACCTACTCGAAATCTCCTCTTGCCGAGTGTTGCACCAGGGCTTGCTAACTGATCCGATAACACTCACCGGCGGAGTCAAACAGGGCTGCTTGTTGTCGCCGCTGCTGTTCCTGATTGTCTTGGATGATGTGATGCGCAGAGTAACCAATAAAGAAGAGAGGTCTGCCATGGTTGCAAGGTAAGTCCCTCGAGGACATAGACTTCGCAGACGATCTCTGTCTGCTCGCCACATCCCATGACCACCTACAGGCCAAGACCGAGGACCTCACAAGCGAAGCTACTAAAGAAAGGCTGCGCATCAACTGCAGCAAGACCAAAGACATGCGCCTACACAAATGGCGAGGTTGTCCAGCAAGTGCAGCTCTTTATCTACCTGGGGAGCGTCGTGGAGCCACTGGGGGGAGCAGAAGCGGATGTAGAGGCGCGCATCATCAAAGCTAGAGCCGCATATGAGCAGTTAAAAACTGTTTAGATGTCTTCCGTAATCATTTGGCGTACAAAGATCAGAGTATTCAACTCCAATGTCAAGTCAGTCCTCCTATACGGATGCGAGACATGGCTCGTCAAAAATGAAGTAACCAGCAAACTACAGGTCTTCGATAGAACAGTAACTTGTGGTTCGTTCCAAAGATGCATTGGCGATACAGCTGGTGTGCATAAGTCAACAGTATCACGCATAATATACATGACAAACAATAAAAATATTTCTATATAAAGTAATTACTTTTATTTACAACTAGCGGCCGTCCGCGATTTGGTACGGGCGGACCCTAGGGCACCTTTGACCAGGATAAAAAGTATCCTGTTCTAGGTTTTGAACTATCTGTGTGCCAAATTTAATCTAGCTGTTTAGGCGTGAACAAACACACACAAACTTTCGCATTTATAATATTAGTATGATCAAAATTAAAGTTTAGGGGAAATGTTTCAACTGAATTTCATTAACTGGAATTCTGTAGAATTTATGCAGCAATTATAAACGTAGTGATTACATACTCTTTGGCGATTATTACAGTTATGTTTAGTAATGCCATATTTAAAAATGTTACCCCCAACGATTTTAGTGTAAATTACGCCTCATTTGACTTGCAACCCTGATAACTTTAACAAAGCTAATGAATTCGCCGGTGCAACACATTTTGATGTATCCGTTAAAGTCAGCGTTACAGTTATTGTTAAATTTGACACAAACTTTTACTTTGACTGCTACTTTGGTGCAACCCAGCCTTAGTTTGGGTCAGTTGGTGTGTTAGTCCGGTTATCCTACTAATATTATAAACTAGCTGAGCCCGCGACTTCGTCCGCGTGGAATTTAACTTAACAAAAAAGCCCGCCCCCGCGTTCTGAGCCCGCGCGACCCATTTTTTTTTATTTTGCGAAAGTTTGTGAGTGTGGATTGTGTTTGTTACTCCTTTACACAAAAACTACTGAACGGATTTGGATAAAATTTGGAACACAGATATTTTATAACCGGGATTAACACATAGGATACTTTTTATCCCGATAATCCCGATATTTTTGTTAAGATAAATACTACGCAGACGAAGTGACGAAGTCCGTGGGCACAGCTAGTATTCAATACTTATTTATTGAGGAATTTGTAACTCACTTTGAAGAATATGACGTTGAAGAGGGTAGCGGCTGTGTCTGGGACCAGGTCGTCCTCACTGACTGGCTTATCGATGTTGCCCCTGGTCTTCTCTGAAGACTGATAGCATCACAAATAAATGTATTTTAGACAATAATAATGAATGATCTATAGATACAATTCGCGCCCATAGAAAAACGAGATTTTTTTTAGGAGTTACCACAACTGCTCGACCGATATCGTCGATCGATTTATATCGGATCGACTGTCGATCGACGATGAGTTGATAAAACAATCGAGTAAATCGGTTTGGTGTTTTTAGTAAGGGCATGTCCTACTCGCCCACTCCCACTCCCACTCGAACTTATACTTAAGTAGGTATAAGTTTTATACTACGTTATACTAGTTTTATTAAGTGTAAATTGAATTAGCACTATGTTTATCTATGAGTGTCTGTCAAATTAACGTATTCAGAGACGCGATACGTTAAACGTCTGTTCTGACGTATTCGAGTCGAGCGACAGTCGTTAACCGAGTTAGGCCCCCTGGATCTAGATTTCGTACGGCCTTACCCATTGGTTGATGACTCTAGCAGCGTCCGCCGGCTTGGTGAAGTCGAGTGTGTCGACCTCGCTGCGGTAGGAGCGCGCGGCGGCCGCGAGCTGCTCAGCGGGCGTGTACTGCGACGCCACGTATATCTTGTAGGCTAAGGTGAGGAAGTTGGGGTCCATGCTGGAGAAGTCCCGGCTTAGGCTGGAGTAGGATTCGGATAGCTGAAAATGATGGCGAAATTGCCCAAGATTCAGAATCAGGATTTTATTCTACATGTACAATTGGAAACAATCAAGCTCAATTCACACCGGGATAGCAGCGGCGCGGCGCGCGGCGAGCACTCTCAGTGTGAAATAATTGTGATATATTATTGACATATTTACCTACCTACTGAAAAGTTCGAAAAGTCCACGCGGCCGCGTCAGCGTTACCATATCAATCAATTGATTGTTAAGGCGTCAAGCGAGCTCATTTAATTGGGCTTAAGATTCCTGAATCACGAAGTATTAGGTGCGTTCAGGTAAGATCGGTGGTGGGGCAAGACAGTATAAAATTAATTCCCGGCTAATTTGGCCATGTTTTCTCATGTTGGCAAGATTTTACACGAGGCAATTTTATCCTGCCGCGACCAATAGTTCCCGCCAGGTGCTTCGACAAGTTTAAAGTGTGCTACTCGTCATAAGAAAAATAAACGTATTTTTTTATATTCTTTGGCCATCAGGACTTGCCCCTTTGACTTTTGTTTGTATATTTTGGCGAGAATGTAGCTCATTTTGAAGTTGTTTTGTATATACTATGTTTTATAGACTGCTAGCTGGATAGAACTGACCCAAACTGGCCTATTGTCATTGTAGGCAACGATCCGGTATTCCCCCTCACCGGTCAAGATCGGATAATCTTTACCCGTTCAAAAAAAGGTCACTGGCTGTCAAACTTTTATTCCTTATCGTCTTAAATGTTATTCTAATTAAATGTTTTTATCGCATTGCACCGTTCATAATATATATATATCAGAATTACATTCATGTTCTTATTATTAACCAATTGGGTTACATAGTTCATTATTTTTTTCCTATTTAATATACCTTTGACACATTAGAAAGTTTGAGAATTACAAAATCACCAAATTTTTGCATCAGGGAGGGGCAAGATCGGATGTCTAAAACCAATAATTCGGACAATCGATCGGAACATGTGTGTTTGTTGGTATAATAGGTTATATTTAAAAAATGTTTTAGAAGGATACATGTCGGATATATTCCTTTATGGGACTTGTTCTCCAAGCACTAGAAGTAACTTTAAATTGGTGTCCGGTCTTGCCCTCCGACGCTAAATTTTACATCATGCTCATCATTGTCTCGTCTTGGCTCATGTGTAAGTCGGAAACCATTGAGTTTACCGTCACAACAAAATACGTATATTTATTAACAATTAGCACCATGTTTGAATAATCTGACGTATATAGGAGTTGAGAAAAAAAAAACTTGACAGACTCCTTCAATTTGTCAAAAATTAATCCGATCTTACTTGAACGCACCTTACCTGTTTAAAGTCGTTGCCTCCCAGGAACTGGTTGATCTCGTCCCTGGAGCCCGCGCCGGCGCCGGCGTTGCACAACGAGAGCAGCAGCATCAGCCCCAGCGGGGATGACACCACATTCTTGTCTTGCTCCACTTCGTACGTGGCCTGGAAATTAAAATTGAATCTTAAAATACAGGATGATTCAAACGGCCGAAATACTAAGTAGTTAACGATTTGAGTGACAAGGCATCGGAAATTATAATTAAATGGTAGAAATATTTAAGCAATCTAAATTCAAGCACTTTTTTAAATATTTATTAATTCTAACCAATAAAAAAGGCAGGGCTTGTCTTAAATACTATGCAAATTGACAAAATTGTGAATGTTGGTGTATGCGTCACTATGTTAGTTGATCAAAGCAGTTTGGTCTAATTACCTTCAAAAGTTTCATGGAAGACTTATCGATGGAGTCCCCTAGAGGAGTCCTCTCGTATTTTGAAATCTTGTAGGCCTGCGCCCGCGTCGCCATAACGACGGTGGCCATAGCTTTAAACAATCAATAAGATAAAAATCCAAATAGGCCTTGGCCTTCTCTTTTTTGCGAATATTAAATTCGTTCCTCATTTTTGTGCTCGTGTCATTTTAAAAGCGGCATGATTAATAACATGCCTATCAAAAAATACCGATATACTTATACTTAGTTAAAGTAGAATACCTACCAACCTATATTAAGATAATGATAAAAAGGTCACCAAGTGGTTAGATCCTTAACTTTATGCTCTTTGTTCACTACTGTATCAACTCCACATGACATTGGACATTCAGTAGCTACAATAGGTACCTATCGATCGACCTATCAATCTCTGGGTTAGGAGTAATGCAAGGCCAACGAAGACGAGTGCAAGACCTACTTAGGTCATATTTTATAAACACGGGGCGAGTAGGTATTTATCTACCTAATTAAGTAGGTATCGATGTTTACAACTTATCATATCCGCCTCGTGACCGTGACCTCTTCTCTGTTGGTTCGTCGCGAACGCAGAATTGGGAATATCGGTGGATCGTGAAATAATTTGATATGATGATGATTGCCACGGAAGCAAGACGATTACTGCTGGGGATTGCAATCCGGTAAACCAGATCCGGTATAAATCGCGTTTTTGCTATAGGTGTCGTATGTACTTTCATATGCATTTAGTGAAAAGGTGTTATTTTGATATTACAAACAGACACTCCAATTTTATTTATTTGTATAGATAAATCATGTCAGTATGGTTTAAAACATGTCGATTAGCTACTTACCTAACAACAGAAGTATCTTGGCCATGTTGCCTGAGCAAAGTCTAGAACACCACTGAACTGACTAACTGACCTCAGCTCGCGGGTGAGGGTCATGTTTTGATAAAACGTCTTATGCATAGCAGGGGTCACGAAACTTTTATGGAGATACACATCTGATATTGTAACTAGCTGTGCCAGCGACTTCGTCCGCGTGGAATTTAATTGACAAAGTTTCATACAAACTTTCATCTCCTATTTTATCCCCTTGGGGGTAGAATTAATCAAAATCCTTTCTTAGCGGATGCCTACGCCATAACATCTACCTGCATGCCAAATTTCAGCCCGATCCGTCCAGTGGTTTGGGCTGTGCGTTGATAGATCACTATGTCAGTCAGTCCGTCATTCAGTCACCTTTGAGTTATATATATCTAGAAGTGGTATGTGTCGCGTTACTTACCTACCAAACTTGGAAATTGTTGGCACGATTTTTTATCAGAATTAATTTTATTTCCATCGGCCACTACAAGACGTTCCGGTCACGTGGATGTTGGTAAAACTACGATTGTTTTCGATCCCTGATGAAAATGAGATCGAGGACAATGGTACTACGACATCTGTCTATAATCTTCTGTGCAGATTGATGTAAATTGCAATACTGTTGACGGGGATGACGACGGGACATAAAAACTTCATTGTCGCCGGCAAAGTATAAATTGAAGAGTTAAGCAGTTCCATAATGACACACTGGGTCGTACTGAATTATCTGATCAGGGTTCCATGTAAGGTGTGGGTAGCTCTCAAGACTTGAAAGAGGTCTAGGGGAAATAAAATGTAAGGAGGTTATTATACGGAGAAGTTAAGCATATTAAAGTACTTACTTTTCAAATGTTTGTTACCCCCGAAAATCGCATCAAATTATTTAATGTTGCTTCAAGCGACTGGTTTCTCGTTATATAATATGTATGATACAATGTGTCCGATAAGTAATTAACCTTACAGTCTTTGAAGGTATGGATATTATTTTTCAATAAAAATGTTTTATATGAGTTGTCTAAACCCAATACAACTAGAATGGCAAATATAATGTTAATAAAGAAAAATAAAATAAAATAACCGACTTAAAAAAACTGGGTGCACTAAAAAGCTAGAAATCACTATGGACCTTATAATTTCTTTCATTTAGAGTCGGTGCCACTATCTTTACACTACGTTAGGACTACTTCTTAGGCACCTACCTACCCCTACTTTTCATCATCATCCGATGATGTAGCCGGAAGGTAGGCAGTTTATTGCGACTATTCTAGTGACCGCAAACACCACTGAAAAGTAACAGGGAAGCAAATTACGCAATTTAGTTTACTTGAATGATGTATTTTTTCTAGTTATTTTGATTTAAATGCCAAACTACTGATCCGATTTTGATGAAATTGATAGGAGCAATGTGGAAGGGCATTCTATTGAATGCAAAAATATTTTTCAAATCGGTTTATAAATAACGGAGTTTTGAGGTAACAATCATTTACAAAATAAAAAATACACACGAATTGAGAACCTCCTCCTTTTTGAAGTCGGTTGAAAATAGCTCGCGCTTGGGCTACGTTCCGTCTGCGCTGGCTTTACCCGATTTGATTATTTTTTGACGTTTTAATAAAAACATTTTTGCACGGTAATTCATACACAGGTGTATCAAAATAATATTGATAACTTTAGCTTAAACAACAATCCATTTTTGTCAATTATCTAATCGATTTAAAAAACAACCGAATGCAAAAAATATAAAGTACATTTCTGGGAATTTTGTAATTCCTTGTAAGTAATAAATAAATATCACCAGACGAACTCACCAACTGTACGGCCCCAAACTCAGCAACACTTGTACTATAGGTACTAGTTACGTCAAATACTCGATTATCGATTTATCCATTAATTTATTCTATACCAATCCCATCCTTAATCACCGTTCCTGATTGGCCGTCTCATTGGCGCGCGACATCAGCGCCATACAACCAGCGGGACGCCGCAGAGAAAAAAGAAAGAAAGACTGTCGCCATTAAGGTGATGGGGTCGATCGTGTTCTCCATACATATTTCATTCCGAATTTATACGAGACACACAAAGTTTTTCCTTAAAACAATGGATTTTATCACTTCTAAATAAATTATTGTATTCGCATCTAATGATTTCAGGCATTTAAAAATAGATTAACATAATTAAAATCGATCATAAAATTTGTTAAATTTTACGCCTGTGTGTGTGAATTTGTCAGCGCCATCTGACTAAATTAGGCCATTATTAACATAAAATTTGTACTTTGAGTAAACTGCGTGCTAATAGTGTACTAGTTGAAATGACAGATGGTGGTGACCAAATTATTATTGCAAATATGTATATCCCTATATTGCGCCATCTATATTAATAATTCCGTCAAGGGGTACGGTAGACTCGATTGAAACGTTACCAGAATAATAAAACTTAAAAAAATAATGATTTTGAGTCGACAACATATATCCGCAAAATTCGGATTGTCGTGATAAACAATGTTATAATTATAATATTCGGCACAGTACCGCCATATTTTCTATGAACGCATGTCAGTCAGTGTCAGTGATGACAGTGCCAGTGTTCTTAGTTGGTGGGCCATATTTTTAAAGAAAGAAGAAGAAATGCATTTATTGATTGAGCTGTCAGAACAAACAAATTCAGTTTTCAATGTTCATGATGTTTCCGTACGAGTATTCATTTCATTTAGTTTTGCTTTGCATAGTGCTTAACTTTCATCATCATCATCATCAGTCTATGCTTGTCCACTGCTGGACATAGGCCTCCCCTAATGAGCGCCATAGCGCCCAGTCTTCAGCTTGCCGCATCCAGCATCTGCCTGCAGTCTTTCGCAGATCGTCATCCCACCTGGTCGGAGGGCGTCCTACACTACGCTTGCCGTGTCGAGGTCTCCACTCAAGAACACGTTTAACCCAGCGGTTGTCGGTTCTTCGCGAGATATGGCCAGCCCACTGCCACTTCAGCTTGCTAATTCTTTGAGCTATGTCGATAACTTTGGTTCTCTGTCGGATGTATTTGTATTTCTATTAACTTTATTTGGATGTAAACACATCATGCCGAAAATTGTAATGAGTCACATTTCACCCGAGCGAAGCCGGGTTTTCATCTTTTATTATCATAATAATAACATTCAATAAAAAAATGAAGTAACGAGCTAAGTATTTTCAATATTTTCCGGACATAATACAATACTAAGTTTCTAATAAATAAATAAATATCGCCAGACTTACTCAGCAACTATATGGTGCCAAACTAAGCAACGCTAGTACTATGGCTACCATACACCTGGGCAAATTACGAAAAGGCCGTTTCAGAAAATTTCCTTTGTCGGGAATCGAACCCGCAACCATTCGACGCAGTGAGCCGAGCGGCCAACGCTCAAACTACAGCGCCAAGCGGTCGTCAATTCGCCACACGAGGTACTACGTTGTTGCAGACGCGACGTTGCCAATTGGTAGAGAGCGGCGACTTGACAACGTCGGATGTCTATTATAAAAGCGTTTGTTGTCGGAAATATTTTTTTCGTTTAGTGTATTATAGGTAGGATCACAGATATAGATTTACATTGATAACACAAGTATCACGATTTGTATTGAAACCAAGCGTGCCAAATTTTTAACACTTACTGTGACGTCACAGATGGCGGGAAATCCAAACCGATTCAAAGACACCGATGCCGCCGATGCCCCTCCGCCCGCTACGATTCTCTCGAGTGATTATCTCGCTCATACTCATATTTTTATATCTGTAGTCGCGAAGGACTGTAAGTTATCGGCGACCAACCTTGACGCTTGGTCGGGGTTTTCGGAGACGGTAAGTACATACATTTGCGTTATCTATGTAAATCCATATATGTGGGTAAGATAGTGTTGCCGCTGGCTTAGGATTACCGTATAGGTACATAAAAATGAAAATTTACTGTATTTGCCAAATAAATACCGAACCTGGTATATACAAACCATAGATACTGCTGTACTATCTACCTATACAAATAAATAAAATTGGAGTGTCTGTTTGTAATATCAAAATAACACCTTTTCACTAAGTGCATATCAAAGTACATACGACACCTATAGCAAAAACGCGATTAAAAATTTTTTTGTCTGTCTGTCTGTGTGTTTGTTCCGGGTAATCTCCGAAATGGCTGGACCGATTTTGACGGGACTTTCACTGGCAGATAGCTGATGATAAAAGGAGTAATTTAGGCTACTTTAATTTCGGAAAAACAATTAGGGTTCCGCGTAAAAAAAAAACACATGAAATCAAAGAGTATCTCCGAAACGGGTGGACCGATTTTGACGGGACTTTCACTGGTAGATAGCTGATGTTATAAGCAGTAACTTAGGCTACTTTTATTTTAGAAAAACGAAATTTAAAAAAATGAGTCTTGTCGCGCGGGCTCAGAACGCGGGAGCGGGCTTTAGTTAAATTCCACGCGGACGAAGTCGCGGGCTCAGCTAGTATTATATATGTACACATGTACTAGGTAAGTCCTACTAATATTATAAATGCGAAAGTTTGTGAGTGTGGATGTATGTATGTATGTATGTATGTATGTATGTATGTATGTTTGTTACTCTTTCACGCAAAAACTACTGAACGGATTTAGATGAAATTTGGAACACAGATAGATTATAACCGGGATTAACATATAGGATACTTTTTAACCCAATAATCCAATACTACGCGGATGAAGTCGCGGGGCACAGCTAGTATGTAATAAATATTGGAATGAAGTTCCTTATCGCGCGTTGCGGAAGGGGGCTAGACGGAAAAAATTAAGACCAAAAAATGTGTAACGACACTTTTTTCGCTATATGTGCGGCGTGCGCGTGTTTCTCTGTATGTCTCTCTCTCTCCCTTATAGAAAGCAAGCCAGTTATTATTTTTTTCGTATCGTCTTTCTATTTCGCATTGAACAGTGTGGTGTCGCGACTAACTTTTCCTTTTCCTTTTACCTTTACCTTTACCTTTACCTTTACCTTTACCTTTACCTTTACCTTTACCTTTACCTTTACCTTTACCTTTACCTTTACCTTTACCTTTACCTTTACCTTTACCTTTACCTTTACCTTTACCTTTACCTTTACCTTTACCTTTACTTTAACTTTAACTTTAACTTTAACTTTAACTTTAACTTTAACTTTAACTTTAACTTTAACTTTAACTTTTACTTTTACTTTTACTTTTACTTTTACTTTTACTTTTACTTTTACTTTTACTTTTACTTTTACTTTTACTTTTACTTTTACTTTTACTTTTACTTTTACTTTTACTTTTACTTTTACTTTTACTTTTACTTTTACTTTTACTTTTACTTTTACTTTTACTACCATCGACGATTGACGACCGCTTGGCGCAGTGGTTTGAGCGTAGGCCGCTCGGCTCACTACACCGGGTGGTGGCGGGTTTGATTCCCTTCACGGTAAATTTCGGAATTGGCTTTTCCGTAATTTGCCCTGGTCTTGGTGTCACTGGCATCGCCCCCAGTCCATTGTACGGTATCCATTGTCCAAGCCTTGCTTAGTTTGGGACCATACAGTTGGTATGTTTGTCTGGCGATATTTGTTTATTTATTAGTATTATTTTGATTGAGCTGAAGCTGTGATAGCCGATTGCTTAAAGCACGCGTCTTGCGGGCACCAGGTATTGGGTTCAAACCCCGGCTCGCACATCTGGATTTTTCGAAATCTATGTGTGACTCATAATTTCTATATGATTATCACTAGCTTACGGTGAAGGAAAACATCGTGAGGAAACCTGTATGTCTTAGAAGATCTAACCAATTTTCGTAAGACATGTGAAATCCGCCAACCCACACTGGGCCAGCGTGGTGGATTATGGCCTGAATCCTCCTCATGTTGAGGGGAGGCCCGTGCCCAGGAGTGGGACGTCAAAAGGTCTAAATTAATATAGTTATTACTAGCTGTGCCCCGCGACTCCGTCCGCGTTCTGCTGATATTTTTCCTGAATTTTCTTTGCTATAAACCTCACGGAGCCCGAGACCTTTCCAACGAATGCAAAACCGTGTAAATCGGTTCGTGCGTTCTGGAGTTATAGCGTCAGGAAGGAAAACCCGACTTATTTTTATATAGTAGATTATCTTTGTTGCAACCTACGTAGTGGAAATCATCAAAGAACTGGCCTGGTAATAATTAGTTTTTAAATTCCGTGTAATTTATATTGACATTTGTTTTTACATAGAATGTATTCTCTTTGCATAGAGTTCTATTCTGTCTGTCAAAATACGCTGTACATTAAATATCTTGTCTGGCCTCCGTATATGTTTTTATTTAATCTGCTACTCAGAACAGTCGTCGTCAAAGGTACAACCACAGCAAACTGTCTTTAGTAGCTCTTCAACAGCAGTGGGTGCCAACACAACGTTGAGCTTCGCAAAATTAAAGGGAAGCGTCAACTACGCGGCTTGGAGCTTCGCCATGAAGATGTACTTGATCGACAGCGAACTATGGGACTGCGTCATGAAGCCTGCGGATGAAGTTGACGACTTTCAACGCAAAGATGCCAAAGATCCAAGATTTGCTTGAGTCTAAGCGAACATCTATATCTCATCGTCATTACAGCTGAAACTTCGAAGGAAACATGGAAGCGACTTCGGGAAGCCTACGCTGACAGCGGGCTTGCTCGACGCTTACAACTTATGAAGAAATAGCTTGGTACTAAACTTGTATTGTACTCGAACATAGAAGCCTATGTGAATGACATGCGTGCAACAACAACTGATTGCCAATCAAGCTGGTCTGGAAGATGAACTTGTTGGTGTGATTATGCTGGCAGGACTCAAGGACAGCTACAGCCAATGGTGATGGCAATAGAGCATTCCGGCACCTCGATATCTACAGACTCGGTTGCATCGATCCTGCTGAAGGAAGAACGCCGAGATGCCTCTGCTACATCTAGTGCCTTTTCGTCGTCTAGTGTAAATAGTGTGCCTAAGGTGTCGTGTACATATTGCAAAAAAGTAGGCCATGTAGTGTCTCAATGTAGGAAACACTACTAACGCTACTCTGTATAGGACTCTAGGTCCTTTAATTTTGATAGAGACACGATTTTTATGTTGATTTCTTGTAATTATTGTTGTTGTTATAAATAAAAATATGTTCACATGGAAAACCACATCTATTTCTCAGTAATGTATCTCATATGTTAGAAAAGTGGACTACACAAACAAGTGTATTACAGTTATATTTTCACTATATTTAGTAACATCTAAATATATTACTCAAAGGTGACTGACTGACTGACTGACATACTGATCTATCAACGCACAGCCCAAACCTCTGGACGGATCGGGCTGAAATTTGGCATGCAGATGTTATGACGAAGGCATCCGCTAAGAAAGGATTTTGATTAATTCTACCCCAAGGGGATAAAAGAGGGGAAGAATAATCCCGAAATTTTTGTTAAGTTAAATTACACGCGGACTAAGTCGCGGGCACAGCTAGTCAGACAATAAAATTATTCTATAACAGATGTATATTTTTTATCGGTTTTTTAGAATGATGAATACACATACAATAATGAATTTTACAATAGCAAAAATATAATATATTCGCTATTTATTATAAAATAAAAAGGCCGCAATAAATATAAAAGTACGCCCTCTAGTGGCTAGTGGCTAAAATACACCTTTTGTCAATGTGTGCGTGTATGTATTACAATAAAAAGTGACAGAAGTTTTTCATCGGAAAACGCTTTGATTATGAATTATTTTAGGTTGATATTATTGCGTATGTCAATGCAGTATAATAGGCCGTATTCGCAAACAATAGTATTATATCTAAGAAATGCTCAAATTTTGCGTAAAAAATAAATAAGTGGAATCTGTTGACTACAGCGTCATCTTGAGAGAAACTGCAATAAACCCGACCGACGCTTCAACCTTAAGGCTAAAGCGCCCATCTAGCCCGCGAAGTTCAAATTTTTTGAGTTCTTTTAGAAATTTTTCAAAATCTGACAATAATAAAAGACAAATTTTGTAATTCGCGAAAAAGACCGTGTGCAGTGCATTTATTAATATATCCAACTTACTCTTAAACATTTCAAGAACGACAGCTATCCAGATAATATGGCAATTTTTGTATATTTAGTGATTTACTAGTATCATATCCACCGTGATAATATTTAGAGTAAAATAAACGCACTGCATACTGTGTTTTTAGCAAATCACAAAATGTTGTCTTAAATGTTTTCAGATTTTGGATAAACTATAAAAATACTCGAAAATTTTGAATTTCGCGGGCAAGACAGGCGCCTTCACCTTAAATCTCGCGAAAATTACCATCGCGTTCCCGTCGCGCCGCCAACATCTATATGTCGGCGCGCGCCGACAGATTAGCGGCACGCTCGTCATCAGAAGGTAGGAGCTTCAGGTACAGGGTTGATGGCGTAGGTCTCAGGCAATTAAACCGCAAAGATACAGAATTATAAATCTCGTATTATATGTAGGTACTTAATCAGAAATCACAAATAACAAAGTAGGTAATTGATTATCAGACTTTAGTGAACCACCGGTCCCGTTTGTAAGAACCGAACTGTATTGCTCTCTCGAATCAAATGCGTCCCAGACTCACCGGTTTCCGATATTTAAACAGTTGCCCCCTCCAAACGATTCCGATCACGTGACTCGTTACGTGACGGCGTTCACTAGATACAATTTACAAAAAGGATTTAAAGTTAAAGAGTTTTACTATTAGAATTCATCAAATAATCTAACAGGAATTATCGTAAAGTTATAACAGTATTTTAACAACTGTAATCTAATTACAATATCAGAATTATAATCTCAGCAATGTTTTGAACAGTAAGTACCCACATAATATCGAACTTGGTTGTACAATTTATATTCTCAACCACCTTCTACATATATATGTAAGATCCTTTCTTCAATGAAACACAATGATTTTACTTCATCACTTTTATTTGTACTTCCTTTCTTTCAGTTCAACTGTTATATAATATTATTAATGTTCATAAGTATAAGTCTGACTAAAACAAACCCCAGCTTCATAATGATCGTTCACAAACGCTCTCCCTATGCAACCATAAGTGCCCGAGAGAGCTCCTTTTTTGTGTACTTCCTAGAATCCCAATCATTTTAATTCCGTACCTCTTACAGCTCGTCCATCCTGTATATAACTCAAAGGTGACTGACTGACTGACATAGTGATCTATCAACGCACAGCCCAAACCACTGGACGGATCGGGCTGAAATTTGACATGCAGGTAGATATTATGACGTAGGCATCCGCTAAGAAAGGATATTGATTAATTCTACCCCCAAGGGGATAAAATAGGGGTTGAAAGTTTGTATGAAACTTTGTCAATTAAATTCCAGGCGGACGAGGTCGCGGGCACAGCTAGTTAAGTATAAAATTCTAATAAAACGAATTAAATTACCTATTTCATGTGCCACGCCGGCACGGGCACTGAGCCCTAGTAAAACAAAATTGTTCGCAAGTGAGTGCGGAGAAAACTAGTGGAAGTTCCAGAGGATCACGCCGCCGCGGCTAAGAACTAGGAGGAAGACGTCGAGAGGAGGTGCGTCCTTCCTTTCTCTACGTCCCGTACTCCTATTTGCCCTTTCCTCAAATCTTCCTACCATCCTGCCCTTGCTTCTCCGTGTCGCGTCTGCAGTTACCGTACAATGAACTGGGGGCGATCCCAGTGATACCCAGACCAGGGATAATTACGAAAAGGCCATTTTCTAAGTTTACCCTGACGGGAATCGAACCCGCAACCACCCGGTGCAGTGAGCCGAGTGGCCTACGCTCGAACCACTGCGCCAAGCGGTCGTATTAAACTAAATAATAATGATTAGAAGTCTAAATAATTAGACAGGTCGACTAATATATTGTCAAATGATGAATGAACACGACCCTATAAATATTATTTTTTGTTTCTTGTTCAATTTCAGTCAATTAAGTACGAAATTCATACGGGTCTCTTCTTACCTATTTCGTTTATTAAGATATTTTTTACAAATATTCGGCCTTAAGGAAGACTTATAAATAAAGGAATGAAAGAACTTAAATTGTCTATGTATTTAGGACCATATAGAGCAGTGGTGTGTCTTTATTTAAATTAGTTAGTATTAGTTAATTATTCATTTGCAATACAACATAGGTAGTTGACAATTACGCGCGAATTATGGCTAATTGACCCATATGGCATATTCACACAACCAGTACGCGCCATCGCGAAATGAGAGCTAACTATAAAATGCCTTCTACATTGTCGGTTCACCCCCTTTTGCGCCCCAGTGGGATAAGGCCCTAAGAACACAATGGATAGGCAGGTATTAAAAAATATTGATTACGCAGCGTATTTAAAATGTGTTTATTTTACTTTGTGTATGTACCAGCGAAGAGTATTTTGTCATTGTAAAGTATAGCGTAGAGGAATGGGTGGTCCACCCTGATCACCAGCGGCTCTGGCGGGCGGTAGAGCGCGGACTTCCGTACTGCGACAAGACCTATAAAATAAAACACATACATTCATAAGTTATAAGTAGGTAAGTACATAAGTGTCTGGTCTGAGAATGATAAGTAAATTAAATATTGTTCTCGTCAAAGCAAGAATCATGTCAAATTACAAAAATAAATCATGCTATTGGTCTTGATTCGAGGGTCGAGCGAAAACGGTTTAAATTAACAAGCACAGGGTTAAAATTGTATGCTCAATTTCTATGAAATATTCTCATTTCTATGAAATTATGCGCTATAAATTTTAATGTTACTTATGTCGAAAACGGTTAGGTAGGTGATATTGTAAACAACGTAAGTACATTTAATAATGTAGCCTTCAAACAGTGCATAGGTACCATCAACAAAGTTAACGCTTGATCAGTTTTTAACACTTTTCCCTTGCAGGCAGTAATCATAGGTTGCCTCACCCATTATGGTATTGTCCAATGAGACGAAAAGCGCCCGATGAGACAAAAGCCCTTTTTTTGGGAAGCCATTTGTTTTAATTGTTTTTATGACCATGCTAGCCGCAGGTAGCTGCGGGTCATGGCACACAAAATGCAACCTTAAGGTGATCAAGCGTCAAGTTTGTTGACTGTACCTATTAGGAGTATTAGGTAGGTATATAATCGCCAAACAGCCATGTTTTTTCTTTAAAATGAAACAGGATTGCAATGCAATAAAAGTTACTTGATCGCCACACTGTATTCACAATGAAAGAAATATAAAAACCCAAACCTTAGTAAGAGAGATTGGTTCTAGAACATCATAAGACTGAAGAAGCAAAAGCATAAGTAAGTACTTCATTGAAACAACAGCAGTAGGTACCTACTATAAATCACCTTAATGGGAGTAGGTGCCAGCAAAAAGGATTTTGTCTTCGAATAGTATCAGGTACAGGAAAGGATGGTCCACAGTGAACTTCAATGAAGGTGGTGGTGTGCTGAATGCAGAATTTGTCACGTATACTACTCCTGTGAATCAACATACAAGTTGATTAAAAAGCTTTTTAACCCCAGATTTAGATAGTTGTAAGGCCTATTGCTGTATGTGATACGTTTCCCATCTGAATTCACTTTTATGGTGTTTCATTCAATACTTTCAATACTCAATGAGATCGTAGTTATACTTATAGCACTTGTGCTTGATGATCAAACGCTATTGACATGGTAGGTACCTTGGTACTTTATAGCACCCAGTACTGAGCCAGAGACGGACGCTGTGTCTTTAAATCTCCCGCCCTCACCACGATCTCCGTGGATGGTCGATACTCGATAGACAGCACAAACAATCGCAACAGCGATATTTCGCCACGCAAAAGCGCTTCGCGACTGGTCGAACGCAACCCGGATGAACGCGATATTAGGTTGCCTGCCCATTACCTTAACCAATAAGGAATTATAGAAACATGACGCGCGATACGACGTCCGTGATATTGAGCGCTTAAGTCCAATAATTAAGTATCTTGTCTGTCAGCACGGTAAAACCCACGTTCTGTTTCTCATATTATTGGAAACTTACTGAGTTTTTGGTGATTATACTGTGTAGTGTGGTAAAGGCGTCGGGTCACTAAATTCTTTGGGCCACGAGCGCCAAACCCACTTAAGGTGAAGGCGCCTGTCTAGCCCGCGAAATTCAAAATATTCGAGTATTTTTATAGTTTATCCAAAATCTGAAAACATTTAAGACAACATTTTGTGATTTGCGAAAAACACAGTATGCAGTGCGTTTATTAATACATCTATTTTACTCTAAATATTATCACGGTGGATATGATACTAGTCAATCACTAAATATTGTAACGGAACGAACTCGTCCGTCACTTGCACAAATATAAATATATAGGAACTAATGTCTAATTAGAGACATCAATTTAATTAATTATAATAAAAATATGCATCATCTTATTTAAAACTAATAATTTAATAATAATCTAATATTCTTAAAAAAATTTAGGTAGCTGTACTTTAAGTACCTATATCGCGCTTGCCACGTGTAACTTTTACACGTGGAACATAGGTAGTTACCTACCCTGGATTTGACCTTTCGGCGCGTGCGGCGGCGACTTTAATACGAAACCTACGGTAGGCGGTCCCTTTGTCGGTATATTGTTAAAAGCAGCGGCGGCCGAAACTCTAGGTAACTACGGACGGCGGTGTCTTTGTAGGAAGATGCCGAAAGGCCGCGCGAGGCGAGTACGTTGGGTGGATTATGAATAAAAGGGCTGGGATAGTAGGTATATGGGACAGTCAATTACGATCTTCCGAACTAGTGACATGTGATTATAATTATCGTTGTGCAAATAGTTAGATTCTAAATTATTTATCTAGAATTGTGTTTTAGTGTGTGAATAATTATCAATATTAATTTAGTTCCTTGGTGTATCAAAGGCGTTGTATACTTTATTTATTCATTATTAGAATAGTGTTCAATTTCCTTTGAGATTTAATGTCAGAACGTTTATCTAAATGTAAATAGGTATGATACGTGTGCTCTAGTTAGTTAGGTATCTTGCCTAGGTATTAGTGTTCAGGGATTACCTAGGATAGATTTAGGTGAATAGGTTCTCTATGTTAGATGCAATAAGTTATATAGGTATCTACGCGTCGAGTACAATGGCTGGAGCGCGTACAAGCTGTAACCTGTTCATCCTTGCATTACCTACATAAATATAAATTGTTAGTAGGTTAGGACCTTTTGTAATATCCATGGAGTTTCTTGCTCATTCTTCTCCATTGGAGTAGGTTTACGAATGAGTGGTAAAGTTTATTTTGCATTGCATAAAGATATACCTACTTAATGTAACTTTATTACCTACAATCTTACTTCAACTTTCAATACTTGATTATAGTACAATCATTTTGAATACTTTTCATTTAATATTTGAGCATATCAATTGGTTCAGAGATGAGAATCTGGATGGATTGAAACTGGCTGATAAGTCTATCTATTTTACATTACTTATTTATTCCTCGACTAAAGCTTGATGTTTTGGATCACACTGGGGGCGGTAGACCCTGTTGGCAATCACTAAACAGTAGATGATAGAGTTGCTAACCTGAAAGTCACTGATCTGATTCATCAGCTTTATAACTACAATCCTATATTTGGTCATACTTGGGGCGGTAGACCCTGTTGGTATTCTCATCACATGTAGATGATCGAGATGCTAACTAGTCACTGACTAAACTTATCAAATGTGTATCTAATATTATTTCTGGACTTTGAAGCAGCAGATATCCTGAAGGTCTTGTTAATTACCAAATGATTGGAATATACGTTTCCTAAAATAAAGGAAATAAATTATACAAACCTGTCAGTAGAACAGACTATTATCATTCACACAATATTTTGCTGATATTAAAAGTTGTACTAAAACAATTTATTAATTTAAAATAGTTGACTGTGTGACAAGTCATGGAGGAAATATGATATGTGCTGTTTTTCACTGTCGGGTAGCGTGGTATGGGGCTCCCGACCTTGTCACAAACAAATAATTGCTGCATAATAATATCTTTGATATAACCATCATCCACTAGTTCATATTATTTGTGTAAAAAATATTACTTTCATATAATGTAATTTAAGGGCATAAACCTATTCAACATTAAACTTAGATTGAATTAGGACGGTCTTCTTTATACTTAGAACATAGAATATTAACGGTTTAGGTTAGAATATGAAGAATTTAATGTAGGTATATTTGTTCTTAGAATACCAATCTTTCACTAAAAGAATTTAGGTTACTATTTTCGGTTCACTACGTTAGGTCCTATAACTACTAGATGATACGGATCACTTGGCCATTATAATATTCAAATATTTCATGATATGCCTACCCAGGGTATGTAAGGTGGGTTGTTACAATATGCAAAAAAGCCAGATTATCTGGATAGCTGTCGTTCTTGAAATGTTTTAGAGTAAGTTGGATATATTCATAAATGCACTGCACACGGTCTTTTTCCCGAATAACAAAATGTGCCTTTTATTATTGTCAAATTTTGAAAAAAAATCTAAAAAACCTTATAAAATTTGAACTTCGCGGGCTAGATGGGTGCTTTAGCCTTAAGGAAGCCGAGTTGACGTTAAACCTTAAAATTGTATAAGTAGGTACTTACTACTGACGGCCGAAAGGAACAAATAGTTTTTGTTTATTCTGCTAACACTACTGGTGACAATAAATAGGACCAGATGGGAAAATTGTATCCTCAGGTACCTACTTACTTATCTGTATTCGAAATTAAACAAAATATACCTACTTAAAATTATTTCGCATAACCTTCGACAGCATAAAAGAAAAGCTTAATTTAAACTAAGTAGATACAGCTTTAACTAATATACATCTTCACCACAGATCACCTTAATGGGAGTAAGTGCCAGTGAAAATGATTTTGTCTTCGCACAGTAGGTATCAGGTATAGAAAAGGATGGTCCACAGTGAACTTCAATGGAGGTGGTGGAGTGCTATTTGAAGAAACCGTCATCAGTACTAATCCTGTAAGTCAATTTAGGTAGGAAAGAAGTAGGTAGGTAGGTATATAGGTACTTGTGACAAAATATTTTGACCATTATTATTCTCATTCTTGTGACGCCACTGGCGGAAAACACTCGTATCAAAAGGCCTTAGAGCTTATTAGTGTTCTATGCGATTTGCCATTGTTCATTAAGGACTTAGGTTCATCAGACTAGTCCCAGGTAATCAAGTGCAACTGAACTATACCTACTGGTGGTCGATGGGAAGAAAAATAGTACATTGTTACCCTAGGAATGAAAGTAACTTATTTAGTCACGAGACGGGGTTCGAGGGACAAAATAAGGCTTTCACCCGAGGTAAATACTGTGCTTTTCAATACTATTACAAGGAAAGTAAAAATAAAAACAGGAATTAGCTAAAGAAAAAATGAGAACAAGGAAGTGTGAACAATACTCTACAACTCGAAAAAACAAATTAAGAACGGATTGCCGCCTATTTTGTTTGTTTTTTCGTTGGCAGGCCAGCTTCATTATTCAGCCATTATTTTTCATTTTCATCATTGAAAAAATGGCAAATATTTCGACCAAATCTATGCTTTCTTGAAGAAATAGTTGAAACTAAATTATAAAAAAGTGTTTTAAAAACATATAAATTCTATAATTAATACTTAACTTTATGTTATTTCAATTTTGCATCGCGCTTTACTTAAGTGACTGTAGAAAAAGTTGGGACATGGTTGAACAGAAATGTGAAAATAGAACTAGTTGTTTTTTAATAATTTGGTAGCTGTCAGTTGAAAGCGATTCTCTCTAGGGCTGAAAAAATTACTTTCAACCCGATCCTCAGGCAACTTCGGACCTACTTTCCGAGTATGGGTCGTGAAAAACCTATTTTTACCCAAACTGTCACCACTGATAACAGATTTGTGAGTGGTGGCAGTGAAGATATTATTAGATATAGTTGTTTTTTTTCCATTCCCACATCACATTTATAAAACCATCAGTACTTCTTCTGTCCCACAAAGCCGATAGTTTTAGAATTACAAAGTTTAAGTTTTGAAAAAAAGTATACCCTTTATGTTTCAACCTGTATACCCAACCATAACTATACAGACTGATAAGAATGCATTGATTAGTCCCAACCGGCCCCACTTGATAAAGTGTAAATAAACATGGGAACATCATAAAAAGCCTGCATATCTGGGACTCCGCTCTTCTGCAGCTTATTATGATTCTGTTTTTTCCAACGTTGGGGTTTATTCTAACAAACATAGAGTTAAATTGATGTTGATACTGACCTGTGAACGCCCCGGCCGTGGCTCCCTCCTCGTCGACCTTGATGAAGGCTTCCTGGAACGCCTTGGACACCTTGACCGCATGCCCTTTCACGATGCCCGACGCGCCCTCATAGAAGAGTTTTGAAACTCCAACCTGTACAATGATAGAAAACTTTAAGTGTAAGTAAGTGTGTCAGCATCAGGCAGCTCTCTACTGATGCGTCTAAGAGCTGCGTCAAATAGTTTTGTAGTAACTTTGCCAGTCCCTCCCATCAAGCCCAACGCTTCCAATAATATATGATATACTATATATGATATACTAGCTGTGCCCGCGACCTCGTCCGCGTGTAATTTAACTTAACAAAAATTTCGGGATTATTCATCCCCTATTTTATCCCCTTGGGGTAGAATTAATCAAAATCCTTTCTTAGCGGATGCCTTCGTCATAACATCTACCTGCATGCCAAATTTCAGCCCGATCCGAGCCCAGTGGTTTAGGCTGTGCGTTGATAGATCAGTATGACAGTTAGTCACCTTTGAGTTATTTATATAATTATATAGACTATGAGTTTGGAAAGTCTTCCTTAAGATAAATAATTATGTACCTTAGGCAAGATGTCTTTAAAGTCCAGTTTGCTCCTGACATCGAACTTGGGTATGTCAAGTTCGATTTTACGACCGGCTGGATGTAGTTTGAACACGTCACTAAGCAGCCCCCTCTCCGTCGCCTTCTCCAGCAGCGCGGGCAGACCGTTCACCTCGTCCGGCAACACCACCACCATCCGGAAACCCTTCTCTTTGTAGGGCAGCTCTATCATCTAAATATTAAATAACAGCATGCATCCGTAGGTAAATCAGTTGTATAAAACAACATTTAATTTTCAGGATTGGTTAGCTGTTGGCTCAAATGTCAAAGAAATAAACAGACTTGGACCCAATTAGAATTTGGATCTTCTTTCCAAAAAATGTTTAAGGGCTTACTTTGGCCCCCAGCTCCTGGCTTTCCGTATAGTACAAAGACTTCAGTAGGTGCATGGTCGGCTTCTTCACTGTGGTATTCGTGTCAACGTGGAAGTCCTTATCCTGCGTCTCAGACGCTTTGAAGGGAACGTGCCAGTGACCCTGTAACAAATCTACGATTTGCAGTTCAGACTACCAAAATTATCTAAAATAGCGGTCCGCCCCGGCTTCGCACGGGTACATTACGGTTACATTATTGGAGTTTTAGTAAGGATCCCTAATTTTAAAAAAATAATAATATAGCCTATGTCACCCGGGGATAGTGTAGCTTCCCAACAGTGAAAGAATTTTTCAAATCGGTTCAGTAGTTTCGGAGCCTATTCATTACAATCAAACAAACAAAGTTTTCCTCTTTATAATAATAGTATGATAATATCAAAAATAATGTTTTGTTTTCTATTACACGCTGTTTGATTATCAGATTTGAGGCCATGCTGTAACCAATAAAGAAGAATATGTTTTACTAGCTGAGCCCGCGACTTCGTCCGCGTGGAATTTAACTTAACAAAAAAGCCCGCTCCCGCGTTCTGAGCCCGCACGACAGGATCCATTTTTTAATTTTTTTTATATTTTGTTTTTCTAAAATAAAAGTAGCCTTAGTTACTGCTTATAACATCAGCTATCTACCAGTGAAAGTCCCGTCAAAATCGGTCCACCCGTTTCGGAGATACTCTTTGATTTCATGTGTTTTTATTTTTTTACGCGGAACCCTAATTGTATTTTTGAAATTAAAGTAGCCTAAGTTACTCCCTATAACAGCAGCTATCTGCCAGTGAAAGTCCCGTCAAAATCGGTCCAGCCGTTTCGGAGATTACCCGGAACAAACACACAGACAGACAGACAAAAAAAAATCAAATCGCGTTTTTGCTATAGGTGTCCTATGTACTTTCATATGCATTTAGTGAAAATGTGTTATTTTGATATTACAAACAGACACTCCAATTTTATTTATTTGTATAGATGTGGTCTACTGCACCGACAATTAACCAAACGGTATCTACCCACAGTACTAACAGCATTGCTTAGTTTGGGACATTTGGTGTGAAAGTCCGGAAATTAATATTCAATATTTATTGAGGAATTTATAACTCACTTTGAAGAATATGACGTTGAAGAGGGCAGCGGCTGTGTCGGCGCCCAGGGCGTCCTTGCTGACTGGCTCATTGATGTTGCCCTTGGTCTTCTCTGAAGCCTGACAGCATCATTAAAAATGTATTTCAGACAGTTATAATGAATTATTTATATATAATATATACAATTCGCGCCCATAGGGAAAAACGAGATGTTTTATAGGTGTTACCACAACCGGTCGACCGATATCGTCGATCGATTGATAATGGATCGACGTTCGATCGACGGTGAATTGATAAAGCAATCGAATAGATAGGTTTGGTGTCTTCAGTAGGGGCCTGTCGATCGACGTCCACTCATTTGGCACCGATCGGCCGAAGCATTCCACTCGATACATACATACTTTTGGAAGCTGTACTTATAACTTGTACCTAAGTAGGTACTTAATTTACTCTCATCTAGATTAGATTACGCACGGCCTTACCCATTGGTTGATGACTCTAGCAGCGTCCTCCGGCTTGGTGAAGTCGAGTGTGTCGACCTCGCTGCGGTGGGAGCGCGCGGCGGCCGCGAGCTGCTCGGCGGGCGTGTAATGCGACGCCACGTATATCTTGTAGGCTAACGTGAGGAAGTTAGGGTCCATGGCAGAGAACTCCTGGCTTAGGCTGGAGTACGATTCGGATAGCTGAAAATGATGGCAAAATTATACAAAATACAGAATTAGGATATTTTTATTAATGTGAAATTGGAAACAATCAAGCTCAATTCACACCGGGATAGCAGCGGCGCGGCGAGCACTCTCAGTGTGAAATAATTTAAAACTTTATGTACATAGACATACATACCAAACAGTGCGAAAAGTTCGCGCGGCCTCGTCTGTCGACCACATTAATAGATTGATTTTCAAGGCGTCAATAGGGTAGTGGTTAGAGGGGCCGCCCTCGTAGCTAAGAGGTAGCGGGTTCGATCCCCATCCTGGCCATTAAACTATTGACGTGAGCCCACTCCTAACACAAGCATTAACTTAGCTGGAGGGGCTAAGGGGAGTCTAGTAATGTGATAAACTCACGTTCAGGAACTAAAATAAAAAAAAGAAATAAGTCTATAGTAGAATGGAATGAGTCGACTCGTCGATCGACAGTCTCTACATAGAGCAACGTTCGATCGATGGTGGTAACACTCTTAAGTCTGTATTAATAAATCAATCTTAAGGCTAAAGCGCCCATCTAGCCCGCGAAGTTCAAATTTTTTGAGGTTTTTTAGAAACTGACAATAATAAAAGGCACATTTTGTAATTCGCGAAAAAGACCGGGTGCATTTATTAGTATATCCAACTTACTCTAAAACATTTCAAGACCGACAGCTATCCAGATAATCTGGCAATGTTTGTATATTTAGTGATTTACTAGTATCATATCCACCGTGATAATATTTAGAGTAAAATAAATGTATTAATAAACGCACTGCATACTGTGTTTCTCGCAAATCACAAAATGTTGTCTTAAATGTTTTCAGATTTTGGATAAACTATAATAATACTCGAAAATTTTGAATTTCGCGGGCTAGACAGGCGCCTTCACCTTAAGGCTGAGAGTAAGCGTTTGACATGTCATTTTGTAGGTATGACATAAGAACTACATTTCCAAGATCGCCTGTGAAAGGAGCATTTCTTATCGGTGGCGGTATTCTCTGTATTCGTACGTAAATGTTTTATTGGTAGTGTAAATAATCACAAAAATAATGTTTCTTCCCCTCAAGATTTGGATTTCAAATGTGAAATTGTCCCGCCAACAAGCTAAGCTGCTTCTGCTTGTGCTAGGTGCGAGCTCATTTAATTTGGTTTAAGATTAATTTTAAACTGTACCTGTTTAAAGTCGTTGCCTCCCAGGAACTGGTTGATCTCTTCCCTGGAGCCCGCGCCGGCGCCGGAGTTGTACAGCGAGAGCAGCAGCATCAGCCCCAGCGGGGATGACACCACGTTCTTGTCTTTCGCCACTTCGTACGCAGCCTGGATATTAAAATTAAAAGTTAAAATGCAGTATGTCTTAAAAGTCCGAATAATACTTAACAGTTTGAATAAGTAAGTATCGGGCATATAATTAAACGATACTTATTTATTATATTCATTTACCCTCACCACTTGCGGTATCTTACAAATTATACAAATTGTTAATATTGTGAATATTGGTGTAAGGCATAAGCCTATCACAGCTTATAACCTTATAAGCTGTGATAGCCGATTGGTTAAAGCACGCGTCTTGCGGGCACCAGGTCTTGGGTTCAAACCCCGGCACGCACCTCTGGATTTTTCGAAATCTATGTGCGAATCATAATTTCTATATGATTATCACTTGCTTACGGTGAAGGAAAACATCGTGAGCAAACCTGCATGTCTTAGAAGATCTAACCAATTTTCGAAAGACATGTGAAATCCGCCAACCCGCACTGGGCCAGCGTGGTGGATTATGGCCTGAATCCCCTCGTGTTGAGGGGAGGCCCGTGCCCAAGAGTGGGACCTCAAAAGGGCTAAATTATTATATATCATTACTAGCTGTGCCCGCGACTTTGTCAGCGTGTAATTTAACTTAACAAAAATTTCGGGATTATTCATCACCTATTTTATCCCCTTGGGGATAAAATTAATCAAAATTCTTTCTTAGCGGATGCTTACGTCATAACATCTACCTGCATGCCAAATTTCAGCCCGATCCGTCCAGTAGTTTGGGCTGTGCGTTGATAGATCACCATGTCAGTCAGTCAGTCAGTCAGTCACCTTTGAGTTATATATATTTAGATTATTATGGTGTAAGGCGTCCTTACCCTTACACTATGTTAGTCGATCATAGCAGGTTGGTCTCATTACCTTCAACAGTTTCATGGAAGACTTATCGATGGAGTCCCCTAGCTGAGTCCTCTCGTAGTTTGGAATCTCGTAGGCCTGCGCCCGCGTCGCCATAACGACGGTCGCCGTAGCTGCAAACAATCAATGAGATAAAAATCCGAATGAGCCTTGGCCTTTTGTTTTTCGCGAATATTAAGTTTGTGCTCGTCTTGTTTTATAACCGGGATGATTAAGACCATACCTACCTATTTCTGACCATAATCTTTTCCTTATCTTATTTTTTGCCTCGTACCTACCGAGGAACGTGACTTAGGGGCCAATTCCACTAATTTACAATGTTTACCAATCAATCCAGTTTGCCTGGGTTGTAAAGAATTAAGAAAATGGTTTTCATCATCGTACTTATTAATATTGCTTGTAGGTATTATGTTCACTATCTACCCGCTTATTGTAGTTAAAACCTTTAATATGACGGTAGGTACCTATACCTATATTGGAAGTTTATAAAAATGTCCCACACAGTTAAGACTAGCATAATAGTTTTATACTATTAACACACTCTATGTCCTTGTAATTAATAAGCTGTTGGATGTCCAAATTATTGGATTATAAGTTTTATATTGAGATAGTTACCTCCTTGTGTATACAATACATTTTATAAGGCATCTGACATACCTATGTAAAAGAACATGTCACTTCAAAATAGAATTTTCCAACGTACGGTTTATTGTGAATAAATATATTCCTAGAAATCTCACCAGACGTTTAAATACTAGGGCCCAATAGGTTATGGGCCCAGATACGAATTACACTACGTAAAAGTATAAGAAAAGTATTTAGGGTGACGAGCAGAATTTTGGAAAACTGTTTCGTCGGTTGATACAACGAAAGTAAGAGAAGTCGTCATGGAAGTAACGAATACCATGAAGGTCGATAAGTTCGACGGAAAGAATTACCGCCAATGGAAGTTCCAGGGAAAGTGCGCTTTGAAAGCCAAGGGCCTAAATATCAATGAACCGAAGCCCGAAGGCGAAGCGGCGGCGCAATGGAGTAAAGACGATGGGATGGCATGTTCATTTTGACGCTAGTGATGCTAATGATGCTAGTGGGATGCTAGTGGGCTATCCCACTAGCATCATTCTCTTACTTTTCTTGCCTAATTTATTTCTTTTTTCGCTAGGAACATGCACATATCCTTCTGATCCAAACACTCTTATATGTTTTAGACATGGTTTGTAACCATTCCATAGTTCATATGGCGATACATCCTTTGTCTGACTGGACGAAGTTCTATTTAGTAGGTAAACAGAGCATTTTACAGCTTCTGCCCATAAGCTTAATAAAACATCGCGCGCATACAACATAGATCGGACACTTTCCATAATAGTTCGCATTTCTCTTTCCGCGCGACCATTCTGTTCCGGAGTGTAAGGTGCGGTGCGCTCATGTACTATACCCTCTTTTTCAAGGTAAGCTTTAAAATCATGGTTCACATACTCACATCTGTTATCCGTATGGAGTATTCTGACTCCATGTGCAAATTTGTTTTTCACAATCTGTACATAATTCTTAAAACATGCCAGAACGTCACTCTTGTTCTTTAGTATATCCACATGTCTGTAGCTTGTTGCACCATCTTTGAATAACACAAAATATCTTGCACCAGATAAAGATGTGTGTTCAAACGGACCACACAAATCACTATAAGCAATATCTCCGGGCTCATATTGTCCTCTTTCAGATTTCTGGAATGGTAATCGGCTTTGTTTTCCTTACTGGCATGCCTCACATATGAAATTACCATCATCTGTAGTAACTGTCACCGGTAAAGCACCATTCCTGCTCATATTTTTAATTTCTTTAACATTCAAGTGTCCTAAACGCTCATGCCACAACTTCAAGTCAGTTTGTACTAGATTACAGTTCATTTGTACAACCGCTTTGAAGTTCAATTCATAAAGGTTGTTCTCTTTCAAGTTGGCAGACATAGATCAGGCACATACAAAACATCAGTCAGAATGCTCTGCTCACACTGTCCATTAACAGTTTTATTTATCATTATTTTGCCTTCACCCAACACTTTTTCGTCTTTGTTTCCAAGTCTCACAGTTCTGTTGTTGCCATGGTATTCCTGTAGCTCACAGAAGAATTCTTTCTTGTACGACATGTGTACAGATCCTCCACTGTCAACAATCCATATATCAGAATCAACTTCAGATTGCAAGCATTGTTCAACGCTAAATGCTAGGGTTTTTTGCTCTTGGATTCTCTTTCCAGATTTATTTGGGGCTTGGCACTCCCTTGCGAAATGTCCCCTCTTGTTGCAGTTGTAGCATACGAATCTGTGTGGTGTACTTGCTCCACTCGTAGAACTTTTATTCATACCTTGCTTGTACTGCGTCCCAGGTTTCTTAGCTACCACCAAAGCATCATCACACATTTCATCCTCGTTGTTAAAGCTGGCCTCTTCATCTAATAATCGCGATGTTAGATTTTGGATAGTTTGCATCTTGCAATCAAGCGATAACCATGCCTGTCGAAGCGAACGATACTTGCCCGGCAGTGTACTTAAAATTTTCGTCATAATCGCTGTATCGCTAATTTCTTCTCCAGTCTCTTTCAATTGTTTGGCCAAATTTTCTATTTTCGAAATGTGTTGTGCAATGTTATCTGTCGGCGCCATCTTGTATTGGTAAAATTTCTTATGGGCCCAGATACGAATTACACTACGTAAAAGTATAAGAAAAGTATTTAGGGTGAAGAGCAGAATTTTGGAAAACTGTTTCGTCGGTTGATACAACGAAAGTAAGAGAAGTCGTCATGGAAGTAACGAATACCATGAAGGTCGATAAGTTCGACGGAAAGAATTACCGCCAATGGAAGTTCCAGTTAAAGTGCGCTTTGAAAGCCAAGGGCCTAAATATCAATGAACCGAAGCCCGAAGGCGAAGCGGCGGCGCAATGGAGTAAAGACGATGGGATGGCGATGTTCATTTTGACTTCGTCGATGCATTTGAGCCAGATTTCGTTCATCGAAAATTGTGACACAGCATTCGAAGTCATAAATAAATTAGATTCGATATATGAACAGAAATCAGAATTCCATAAGATGATCGTCCATGAGAAATTTTACCAATACAAGATGGCGCCGACAGATAACATTGCACAACACATTTCGAAAATAGAAAATTTGGCCAAACAATTGAAAGAGACTGGAGAAGAAATTAGCGATACAGCGATTATGACGAAAATTTTAAGTACACTGCCTGGCAAGTATCGTTCGCTTCGACAGGCATGGTTATCGCTTGATTGCAAGATGCAAACTATCCAAAATCTAACATCGCGATTATTAGATGAAGAGGCCAGCTTTAACAACGAGGATGAAATGTGTGATGATGCTTTGGTGGTAGCTAAGAAACCTGGGACGCAGTACAAGCAAGGTATGAATAAAAGTTCTACGAGTGGAGCAAGTACACCACACAGATTCGTATGCTACAACTGCAACAAGAGGGGACATTTCGCAAGGGAGTGCCAAGCCCCAAATAAATCTGGAAAGAGAATCCAAGAGCAAAAAACCCTAGCATTTAGCGTTGAACAATGCTTGCAATCTGAAGTTGATTCTGATATATGGATTGTTGACAGTGGAGGATCTGTACTCATGTCGTACAAGAAAGAATTCTTCTGTGAGCTACAGGAATACCATGGCAACAACAGAACTGTGAGACTTGGAAACAAAGACGAAATTAAAGTGTTGGGTGAAGGCAAAATAATGATAAATAAAACTGTTAATGGACAGTGTGAGCAGAGCATTCTGACTGATGTTTTGTATGTGCCTGATCTACGAAGGAATTTGTTCTCCGAAGGAGCAGTAACGAGAAAAGGTTACGTTATTATAAAGAAGAATAGTAGTGCACTGATACTAAAAGACAATCATGTAGTGATGTCTGCCAACTTGAAAGAGAACAACCTTTATGAATTGAACTTCAAAGCGGTTGTACAAATGAACTGTAATCTAGTACAAACTGACTTGAAGTTGTGGCATGAGCGTTTAGGACACTTGAATGTTAAAGAAATTAAAAATATGAGCAGGAATGGTGCTTTACCGGTGACAGTTACTACAGATGATGGTAATTTCATATGTGAGGCATGCCAGTAAGGAAAACAAAGCCGATTACCATTCCAGAAATCTGAAAGAGGACAATATGAGCCCGGAGATATTGCTTATAGTGATTTGTGTGGTCCGTTTGAACACACATCTTTATCTGGTGCAAGATATTTTGTGTTATTCAAAGATGGTGCAACAAGCTACAGACATGTGGATACGAGTATACTAAAGAACAAGAGTGACGTTCTGGCATGTTTTAAGAATTATGTACAGATTGTGAAAAACAAATTTGCACATGGAGTTAGAATACTCCATACGGATAACGGATGTGAGTATGTGAACCATGATTTTAAAGCTTACCTTGAAAAAGAGGGTATAGTACATGAACGCACCGCACCTTACACTCCGGAAAAGAATGGTCGCGCGGAAAGAGAAATGCGAACTATTATGGAAAGTGTTCGATCTATGTTGTATGCGCGCGATGATTTATTAAGCTTATGGGCAGGAGCTTTAAAATGCTCTGTTTACCTACTAAATAGAACTTCGTCCAGTCAGACAAAGGATGTATCGCCATATGAACTATGGAATGGTTACAAACCATGTCTAAAACATATAAGAGTGTTTGGATCAGAAGGATATGTGCATGTTCCTAGCGAAAAAAGAAATAAATTAGACAAGAAAAGTAAGAGAATGATGCTAGTGGGCTATGACAATGAAAACTATAGAATGTATGATGCTGAGACTAGAAAAGTAACGATATCCAGGAATGTAAATTTTAATGAAGATAATACATACACCTTAATTAGAATTAGATTCACACGAAGAAAACAAAACGTGGAGGTTTGTAGATCGAGAAAGGGAGAACACCATTGAATCCAAGTGGGTATTTTGTATAAAAAGAAACAAAGATGGAAGCGTTGACAGGTACAAAGCCCGCCTGTGTGCAAAAGGATTTAAACAGGTGACAGGTACGAACTTGTACAGGATCCCTGACCCGCGATCGAGGACTCAGTCAAAAATGAAAGATTCCCAATCAGAACGAAGGGATTTTATTAATATTTTTGCATACATTTAATGGTTTTTGAAGTAACGAAACCATACTGCGCTCTAAAATTATTCTAGCGACATTTACCGCAAAACCGTGCAAACAGTTGTACATTCCGCCCACCAAAGACATTGTCTTTATGTACCGCCCACCGTGAAAAGGCCAAATCGAAATTGAACGAATACAACTTCCAATGTCGTTGGTATGCTAAAGCGCATTATAACATAACGAAATAGAATATCCCTAGCCATAAACCTAATTAAACAAAGCCATACTAACTATACAGATTTTGAAATAAAACTATTTTTACGCAACCCAACAGATACAGGTAAAACACATAATTTCGAAGTTGGACGCTTAAGGTTTGTTCCCCTACAACGCAAGGTTACCACACGAACGATGCCATCCTTACCCGGATGCACCTCTATTATTTGACCATACAGCCATTTGGCCGGTGGTAAATTCTCCTCTTTCACTAAGACTACATCTCCGGGCTTAGGTTCAATTGTTTTCGTATTCCACTTATATCGATGAAAGAATTGCGCCAAATATTCGTGCGACCACTTACGCCAAAATCCTTGCACCATTCTTTGGGTTAGCTGCCACCTAGACAAATTACTCAATGAATTATCTTCGTAATTGTAGTCTGGAGCTAATATAAGTTGTTGTCCTACTAAGAAATGGCCCGCAGTGAGTGGGTCAGGATCATTTGGATCATCACTTCGACACAACGGCCGCGAGTTCAAACAAGCCTCTATTTGTGCTAAGACCGTTGCCATTTCTTCATAAGTCAGAGTGGAATCCCCGATGACTCGCTTGAGATGGTATTTAACGCCTTTGATTCCCGCCTCCCACAAACCACCAAAATTGGGAGCGTGAGGGGGAATGAAATGCCACTCAGTTCCGTTATTAGCTAGTATACTAGCTATCTCTTGCGACATTGATCCTTGCTCTGCTGAGAATAACGTTTTGATTTCCTTGGAGGCCCCGACAAAGTTTGTTCCGTTATCGCTCCAGATGTTACTACATGGACCACGACGCGCAACGAAACGTCGAAATGCAGCCAGAAAACCCTGCGAAGTGAGATCTGACACTGCTTCTATATGTACGGCCCGTGTAGCCATACAAACGAATAAACATATATAGACCTTATAGGATTTATTTCCTCGTCCTTTGGCAACCCTAATGTTAATGGGACCAGCGTAATCCACACCTGTATTCGAAAAAGGCTTGCTAGGTGTCACACTACATTGTGGCAATTGCCCCATGAGCTGGGTTTTAGTTGAGCCCGCATATAGAATGCAACGAACACAATTGTGTATGTGAGCCTTGACGAGACTTTTCGCTCTTACAATCCAGTATTTCCTACGTATCACGTTTAGTGTTAGCTGAATGCCGCCATGCATCGCCTTCACATGCGCATCTGCTACAATTAATGTCGCTAAATGTGAATCGTGTGGTATTATAAAAGGATGCTTGACGTCTTCAGGTAAATTGGCGTTTTGAAGACGCCCACCAACTCTCAACATACCCAGGTCGTCTACAAATGGATTTAATGAAGCCAAATGATTGTTCTTGTTAACGTGTCCTTTTCTCAGAAGCGCGTCGAATTCTTCACTAAAGCACTTCCTTTGACAGTTACGTATACAGGTGTATAACGACTCGCGGATCTCTGAAGCTGACAGATAAGTTGTTCGTGGTTGTTTCAATGGTCTTATTAGCAATAGAAAACGCCTACAAAATGCAACAACTCTAATCAATCTATGCAGTGACGAAAATCTTTCTTCAATACTGTGGACTGTATCTTCTTTGATTAGAGTGGCTGTATGCACTTTAATAGTTTTTTCTTCCAGATTCGTTTCCATGACCGGGCTCGTTACGTACTCTATTACCTCGTTACATAACCACAGTGGTCCTTCCTTCCACAGCTGATTGCTTAACAGACCTGATGGACTTAAGCCCCGCGATGCACAATCAGCGGGATTGTCTTTTGACTGAACGTGATGCCACTGTGTTGAGTCAAGTAACGTTAATATTTCGGATGTACGGTTGGCGATAAAAGTCTTCCATTTACTGGGATGAGAACTCAACCACGCCAAAACGACCATAGAGTCCGTCCATGCATATAGCTGTGATTTGGGTACATTGAGTGCAGTCGATACTTCAACCAACAATTTGGCAACCAGTACAGCCCCACACAATTCAAGACGCGGTATTGATATTTGCTTTACTGGTGCCACCTTCGTTTTAGCGGTAACAAGACTGCAGTGAATATCCCCTGCCGCATCGACTACTCGCATATATATGACTGCAGCATAGGCGACGTTTGATGCGTTGCAAAAGCCATGCAATTCAACTGCCCTATCATCTTTCCCCTGATGAAGCCAACGTGGAATTTGAAAATCGACCAGATTTACTAACTCACTGCGATATATTTCCCACTCTCTCATGAGCTCCGGTGTCAGTTCTTCATCCCAATCTAAGCCAGCGAGCCACAGCCTTTGGATCAACATCTTTGCGGTAATTATACATGGTGCTATCCACCCCAATGGATCATATAACCGTGATATTTTGGATATTAGTGTTCTTTTTGTTTCAGGTGCTGTGTGTGGCGTCAACTTCACCGAGTAACGGAATTCATCACTGCTTCTATCCCAGGTAAGACCTAGTATTTTTGTTAGTTTATCGCACTTAATTTCTACATCTCTACCATCATTTTCTTTTAGTTGCTCTAGTACTTCCCTCTTATTACAAGTCCATTTTTGAAGTTCAAAGCCCCCTTTTTTAAGTAAATTTGTTAATTCGTGATATAATTGAATAGCTTCTGCTTCAGAATGACAGCTCACCATGATGTCGTCCATGTAAAAGTCACTCAAGACCTTTTCAGCAGCCAGTGGGAACTTTGCACCCTCATCATGCGCTATTTGTTGCAACGCCTTGACCGCAAGATAGGGTGCACATGACGTTCCGAAAGTAACTGTTGTTAATTTATATTCTGCAATATTCTTAGAATCGTCATTTCTCCACACAATTCTTAGGAAGTCCTTATCTTCATCTGCAATTTTGACTTGACGATACATTTTTATTATGTCCGCCCCTATACATACAGAATGCTGCCTCCACCTCATCACTATGTGCCGTAAATCACGCTGTAGAGTCGGCCCTACCATCAAAGCGTCGTTTAGGGAAAATCCATTTAATCCTCTGCAAGATGCATCAAATACCACTCTGGTTTTTGTCGTTGTTTTATCCTCCCTAATTACAGCGTGATGAGGTAAATACACCGCATCTGGTTTGGTTCTGTCACTTTCATCCAAGATCGGCTCCATATGACCTAGAAGTAAGTACTCGTTTAAAACTTCCACATATTGTTTTTTCAGATTTTCATCTTTTGCCAGCTTGCGTTGCAGATAATGAAGTCTTTTTAATGATATTTGCTTTGAACCTCCGTATTTACAGGGTGGATCCTCGCATCGAAAGGGGAGCTTCACTACATACCGGCCTGTTTCATCTCTACGCGTAGTTGCAATGAAAAACTCTTCACAAGCTTGTTCTTCCGGTGTTAACAGCTTAGCCACGTTTGATGGCTCTGCTTCCAGCTCCCAAAACATCTTCAATGAATCGTGATCCATTACTTGAGCATGCATACTAACTAAATTATGACAAGGCATTGAAGATGTTTGCAATTGTCCGGAAACAATCCAACCCAAATACGTATCTTGCGCTATGGCTGCGCCCTGAGGGCTTTTGATTAGCCCTTCTCTTAAAACAATACCGTACACCTCGGCCCCTAACAAAATGTCAATTTTGTTAGGTGTATAAAAGTTGGGATCCGCCAACTTTACATGTTGGAGGTCTGACCACCCACCAAAATCCAGTTTCCTTCCAGGGAGCACTGTTGTTAGAGTACGTAAAACGTGTGCTGTAACCTGGATAAAAAAGGTAGGATCATGGAGAGACTGAATATTAACCAAAACTACGTACTTAGACGTTGTCCCGCCGTGATCCCCACCTATTCCTGCAATTAAACTGGCCGAAGATATTTTCTTTAATCTCAGCAATTGCACTGCAGCCTCCGTAATAAAGGAACCCTGATCTAAAAGTGCCCTAAATACTTGTGTAGACTGCCCATCTGAACACTCGGCCTTTACCAAGGCTGTGGCTAGAAGCACCCGGTCAGAGGTGCCAGCCATGTAATGGGTAGCTACCTTTTCAGTGCCCTCCGTTTGGTCATCGGGATGCGATACAGCCATGACTTCCTTCGGTTCGGAAGCCGCTGGATGCAATAGTGAGTGGTGCTTACGCCCACAGACACGACATTTTGTAGACACGCGACATGACTTAACACAATGACTCTTACCTAAACAATTGAAACATAGCCCTAGCTTTTGGACTGTCACACGTCGTTCATCTATGTCCCCTTTTGAAAATACTTTACAATTACTAATCTTATGACTTTCATTGCACACTGGACATAAAACATTTACTTTACTATTGTTAGGAGTATTAACGACGTGCATAACCTTGTGTTGCGTGGGGATGTTGCTTTTTGGTTTAGACTTAACAGGCTCAATAACTTCTAAGGCGCGAAACCTAGTTTCTAAAAACTTTTTAAATTCATCAAACGTTGGTAAGCTTTCGGTTGTTTGGCATACATGCAGTTCCCATTGTTTTCGGGTCTCTGCGTCCAACTTTGAACTCACAACATAAATTATTATAAGGTCCCATGATGATACATATATTTCTAGATTTGATAACTCATTTAAACAATCTGAAGTTGTATCTATTAATTCTTTTATAGCCTGAGAAGACTCCGACATTATATTGCGTTGACTAAAAAACCGCTTTAATATAGAATTCGATATAAATTTCTTATTATTGTAACGCTTATTTAATAGATCCCAACACACAACATAATTATTACTGGTTATAGGTACATGTTTTACAAGTTGTTCAGCCTCACCCGTCAACTGGGTCTTTAAATAATGTAACTTCTGAACGTCCTCTAAAGTTGCATTATTATGCACCAATGACTTAAAGAGATCACGAAACGACGACCATTCTGTATACTTTCCACTAAACAGGGGAAGCTGAATTTTAGGCAATTTAAGATTATCAGTGGAACAATCAGGCTTAACTCTTGTAACTGTTTGTAGTAACTGTAACGCATCTTGTAATTCAACCTTGAAGTCTAAGTACATCTCTGTTACCTCCTGCTGCACATCACCCTTTATATAGTCGGACGACTCCAATATTTTGCTGTCGTACTTGGATATCAATAACAGATGCTTATCAAAATACGTTTTATAATCTTTCTCCACCATTTCAAGTCTAGCCTGTATATAGTTAGCATTTCTTCTGTCCTTAGAAGCCTTTTTGTAATTAATGCGCACCTTTTCAATTTGAGACTTCAAATGATATAATAATCTTAAATCTGCCTCCATGGTACAAGAATTTTGGCTGAATTTTATAAGTCCAAAATACGACGAATCTTCGTAACTCAATTGAACAACCACAGGTTCTTGTGACTGCGCTGCTCAACCACAGCTTCCACACAGCACACAGCTCCGCTTAGCCAGCACACCTCAGCTTTCAACTTGGCAATATTTCAACTTTTCAATGTTATTGTTTACTATGTTATCGAAATGGGCTAATGTCTTCAGTCGCTTGTTTTCCAAAAATCGTTCTTCGGCTCTAAGGACCTTGTACGAACTTGTACAGGATCCCTGACCCGCGATTTTTGCATACATTTAATGGTTTTTGAAGTAACGAAACCATACTGCGCTCTAAAATTATTCTAGCGACATCTACCGCAAAACCGTGCAAACAGTTGTACAGATATCGACTACAAGGAAACATTCTCACCTACAGTCAGGTATGATTCGATCAGAATTTTATTGAGTCTAACGGCGAGAGAAAATTATGAGGTAAAGCAGTTTGATGTTAAAACCACCTTCCTCTATGGTGAGTTAGATGAAAATATCTACATGGAGGTGCCTGATGGAGTTGAAGCCGAGCCAAAGAAAATATGTAAGTTGAACAAGTCTTTGTATGGTTTAAAGCAAGCATCAAAATGTTGGAATAAGCAATTTTCTTCATTTTTGACTGCTTATGGGTTTAAGATTTGTCAGTCCGATCATTGCATATTTGTTGGTTCGTTCAATAATTTTAAAGTTATTTTATTGTTGTTTGTCGACGACGCTTTGTTGTTTTCCAAGAGTAAGGAAGTACTGACGCTTATTATTAATGATCTTAAGAAAACGTTTAAGATTAAGGTACTAAAGTTCAATTATTTTATTGGTATGCAAGTTATTAAGTCTGATGATTCAATTTTTATTCATCAGAAACATTATACTGAGCAGATTATAAAAAGATTTAACATGATGGATGCAAACCCATGTAGTACACCTGCAGATAATAATGTAGTTTTGACTAAAAACAGTAACGATGGAAGCGATATTGATTTCCCATATAGAGAGGCTATAGGGGCATTGCTATATTTGTCGTCTGTTTCGAGGCCTGATATAGCTTACTCAGTAAACATAGTAAGTAGATACATTAGTAATCCAGGTTAGGATCATGTGAATGCTGTAAAAATGAATTATCCGTTATTTGATTAATACTAAGTATATAGGTATTTCTTATAACTGTAATAGTAAGTTAATTGGTTTCTCAGACTCTGATTTCGCAACAGACTTAGATTCATGAAAATCGATTACTGGTTATGTATTCATGATGAATGGAGGGCCTGTGCCTTGGGCTAGTAGAAAACAGGATACTGTAACTTTATCCACCACAGAGTCTGAATATGTGGCGGCTGCTGAAGCAGCCAAAGAACTACTCTGGCTGAGGCAACTTTTGATAGATGTTGAGGAGCCTCAGGAACCAATCACCTTATATATAGATAATCAGAGTTCTATTAAGCTCATTCGCAACCCTGTATTTAATAGAAGGTCTAAGCATATAGACATAAAATATAATTTTATAAGGGAGAAAGTAGAACAGCATGTAATTTGTATTAAGTATGTGAAAAGCTCTTCTCAGCTTGCAGACTTCCTTACTAAAGCTTTGTCAGTTGGTAAGTTTGTAAGCAATCGATCCAATGTTTTGAAAGAGTAAGAATAATTAATTTATTCAGTAAGAAATACGAGTTTATGTTGTAAAATTTTATGGAACCATTAGATTATAAAACTTAAGAGGAAGTATTGGATTATAAGTTTTATATTGAGATAGTTACCTCCTTGTGTATACAATATATTTTATAAGGCATCTGACATATCTATGTAAAAGAACATGTCACTTCAAAATAGAATTTTCCAACGTACGCTTTATTCTGAATAAATATATTCCTAGAAATCTCACCAGACGTTTAAATACTAGGGCCCAATACAAATAAATAAATACTTATCTTCAGACTACAGACAGAGTATTGTATACCAAGCACAGAGTACTAATACCAAGGTATATTGTATAATAGGTATAACAATTCTCGCTTCAATATCTTCATAGATATTGAAGCAAGAAATCTCAAGTCATACCTCATATAGGTACCTACGTAATTAACTACATACATAATATTAAGTAATAAAAATAACTTGCTGACTATCACTACCTTTTTTTTTTATATGACCATATGTTGTTGGCCAGAGTGGCCATAACAACTTCACCCGGACAGCAGGCGAGCTCAAGTGCGCTCCAGCCAGAGGGGCAGGGGGGCAGTTAGCTGAAGGGCGCCACAAGGGACACGACCTCGGCTTGGGCCGCTGCCAGGAGAGGTGGCAAGGGTAAATCTACCACCGGATCGGAACGCGACCTCGACTGAGAAGATCACTACCTGACTTTCGATAAATCAATAGTTAAAGTAGAATACCTACCTAAGATATGTATTAAGATCATGATAAAAAGGTGCCTATCAATCTGCTGGGTAGGTACTAATGCAAGGCCAACGGAGCCGTGTGCAAGACCTACTAGGTCATATTTTATAAACATACGGGGTGAGTGTTTACAGTCCCGGCGAGTATCTAACTAATTATGTAGGAATCGCAATTTTAAACAATAATTTATCATATCCGCCTCGTTGTCGCGAACGCAGAATTGGGAATATCGGTGGATCGTGAAATTCTTTGACCCTCGATGACACTATCTATAAATATTATATTATCATTCATGATTTCCACGGAAGCAAGACAATTACTGCTAGGGATTGCAATCCGGTAAATTGGTAAGTACAGCGTGCGATAAAAAAAATCCTATTTTTTATATTTATGTAGTAGCCCATCCGGTCTTACCCCTTTGACTTTTGTTTGTATATTTTGGGGAGAATATAGCTTGGTTTGGTAATATTTTGTCTAAATACCTATAGTGAATTAAAGCGTGGTCGGCTATCATTGACTGTCGAAAAAGAAGGTAAGATAACAATGACTCTACTATTTAAAAATGTTGTCTTGTCTTGGCTCACGTATGAAGAAGGTAAGTAGGAAACCATGGAGTTTACAAACACAGGAAAATTCATCGCGGTTCTGCGAATAAGTAGGTATTCATCAACAATTAGCGCCGAGATTTAAATATCTGACGTACCTATACAGAATTTGAGAAAATATTTTTTCTTGCCAGACTTCTTCAACTAGTCCAAAATTAATCCGATCTTACCTGACCGCACCTTACAGTACCTTGTACCGTGTACGTATCACTAATTAATACGTCAGTGGATAGGTAGGTACATACCTAAATGGGTAAAGTACCAATTCCGTGCGCATTTATGTATAAAATAAATAAAGTATAAATAAAACAGGTCGATTAGCTACTTACCTAACAACAGAAGTGTCTTGGCCATGTTGCCTGAACAACGTCTCGAACACCACTGAACTGACTGACTGAGACCTCAGATGGGGGTGAGGGTCACGTTTTGATAGAACGTCTTATGCATGACAGGGGTCACGCAACTTTTATAGAAATACACAATTTATATTGCAAATTACCTAAGTATGTGTTACTTGCCAACTTGGAAATTTTATAGAATTAATTTTATTTCCATCGGCCACTACAAGACGGTCATGGGGATGTTGGTAAAAAATACGATTGTTTCCGATCCCTGATGACAATGAGTCTATCCTCTTCTGTGCAGATTGATGCAAATCGCAATACTGTTGACGTGGATGACGACGGGACATAAAAACTTCATTGTCGCCGGCGAAAGATAAATTGAAGAGTAAAGCAGTTCCATAATGACACACTGGGTCGTACTGAATTATATGTACTCGTATATAAGGGTCCTGGTAAGGTCTGCGGAACTCTCAAAACTTGAACGAGGTCTAGGGTAAATAAAATTTAAGTAGGTCATTATATGTATAGGTACTTATTGTAGGTAGGTACTTCATTTTAAAATGTATGTTACCCCTGAGAATCGCATCAAATTATTTCATGTTACTTCAGCGACTGGTTTCTCGTTATGTAATATGTATTATACACTATGTCTGATAAGTAATTCACCTTACAGTCTTTAAGGGGGTATAGTATATTGTTTTTCAATAAAATTGATCTATATGAATGCTAAATCCAACCCACCTAGAATGGAAAATAATGTCAATAATGTAAATTTTAAAGTTTAATTTAGTTGTATACTTTTATTTCAATATGATATTGTTGCGACCTAGAAACTACTTGGTCAAATATCTCGAAGGATCCTTATTTTATCAGCTTTATACAAAAACGCATTGTTAGTCTAGATGTACTCCATCGAATAATTACGAAGGATCTCTAAAAGTTGAATGTTCGAGACTGTAGGTATGTAGGTATAAAGTGAACGCGTTATCGGCGCGGCGACGGCTGCGAATACCTACTCGCGAACGAATACAAAGGGAAGCCGACAATGGGTCTCGAGATCGTTCGATTCCGATTATTATTACCTACATACCTACCGAGAATGTTCAGGAAAATACCAGCTCGCATCTTTATTCCGTATATAAGGTGTTGACGACGGGCAGCGAGTTAGTTACTTCTTGGAAGCGACAGTGTACGGAACTTAAGTAAGCGAACGAAGTGTGATATACCAGTGACCTAGGCGATTATATTGGAATACTGTGTGACTGCTAAGTGATTCGGAACAGTGTTTGTTGTATGTAACTAGCGATAGTGAACTAGTGTAGTAGTGTGTATTTGTCAAGTTTGTGGAGAGCGAATTAAACCCTTTATACACCGGAACGGCATTTAGTGTACCTACCCCTAGTACCTAACAATTGGTGTCAGAAGCGGAATGCCGTTACTACCGCGAGAGGAAGAAGGGCGTACTCCACGAACCAGTCGTCAAGTGGAGATGGATGCCGCACGTCAACGTAGCCATGAAGAGGAAGAGCGTCCAGTTGATACCGGAGTTTCGGCGGGAGCTGAGGCAGCATCAGCAGGTAGCTCATCGGAATTGAACTTGGCAGCGTTGATGGCCTCTATGCAGCAAATGTTCAAAGCCAATCAAGAAGCCAGCGAGCGAATGAACCAGGCTAGTCAAGAAGCGGTCTTAGGTAAGATCGACGCTGGTATCACCATTCTGGGTGCAAAAGTGAAGACTCTCGAAGACCGCATGCAGGTGCTGAACGAGGAAGTTAACCAAAAGACTGGGACTTTGGAAGATCGCCTGCATGTGCTTGATAAAGAGGTAACCCATATGGCATCCCAGAATGAGACCTTCGAAAGCCGCTTGGAGGTAATGAATAAGGAAATGTTACGCCTGAAAACTCATGGACCTGTTGCCGTGGCCGCACCGTCATCCACAAAGCTCGATCTCCCGCGCTTTGATGGGACATCCTCGTGGACGGCCTTCAAGTACCAGTTTGAAATACTTTCAGTTGGAAATTCCTGAAGCAGCGAGCAGTCCTTTGCGGCCCTGGCGCTTGCCTTACGGGGAGATGCTTTAATGGTTTTGGAGAATCTGCCGCTGGAAGGAAGGACTCTGGAGACTCTCATGGATGCACTGGATACACGCTACGGTGAAAAACACCTGGAACATGTTTATCGAGCGCAACTCCACGAGAGAAAGCAAAAGCCTGGTGAAAGTCTCCAACAATGGGCATTGGAAGTGGAGAGGCTGGTTTGCCGTGCATACTCATCCAATTCAGCTATGATTGAAGAGAACCTGCTGGAGTTATTTATAAATGGCATTCGAGAAACGGAAGTCAGGACCTTTGTACGGCTGGGACACCACCAAACCATGAAGAATGCACTGGCTCATGCTCTCGAGGTGGAAGCTGTTCGGCAGGACACGAAATTAAATAAGGTCAGGGAGGTTAAGGAGGTAGTTAAGGAGGAAAAAAAGCCTCGGTTCGTCCCAACTTGTTATGGTTGTGGTGGTAGGGGACATATTCGCCTGGAATGTCCTTCGAAGAGGAGGAGGGTCACAGACGAGTTTGAAACCCAAAGTCAAGTTATGACGCCGTCCGTTACCATCACCCAAGTTTGCAACGGGAATAGTCTGATCGTCAAGGCCACCTTGAACGACCAACCTTGCGGCTTAACTGTGGATACAGGAGCATCGCGGACAATTGTGAGGCCGGAACTACTGAAACGCACTATAATGTGGGAAAAGCGATCGCCATCGTGTCGTCTGCAGACAGCCACTGGTCAGCCAGTTTCCGTCCTCGGTGAGACAGATGTCAAGTTGAGAATTGGCAACCGGGTATACCGTCAGTCAGTGTTGATTGCAAGTATTACTAATGATTGCATTTTGGGACTGGATTTCTTGAAGAATCAACAGTGTGTTTTGGATGTAGCCAAAGAAGTGCTAAGGTTTCCTGATCAAGAAGTCTGTTTACGAGGATCGCGCCCGTGTAATATTTATCGTCAGAGGAAGGAAGTCCGGGAAGAGGTCAAGCTCATAAGGACTCATAGAACTGTTTTTTTTTTTTTTTTTTTTTGAATTGACTATATGTTGTTGGCCAGAGTGGCCATAACAACTTCACCCGGACAGAGGGCGAGCGCAAGTGCGCTCCAGCCAGAAACTGTCGATGAATGGACCGGAGTCAGTATGAAGAAGGCGCAGGAAGAAGATAATGACTTAAAACCTATACTGCACTGGAAACGGAGCGGAAACAGACCCCAATAGTCCAAACGTGTAAACGTGTCCGTTTACAGTCCGACAACGAAGTGTTATTGGGCCCAATGGGACAGTTTGACTCTGGAAGATGAAGTGCTGTATAGGAAACGGGAATCGAAGGACGGCAAAGAAACAACCATGCAGGTGATAGTGCCGCGGAGTAAGGTGACCCCTCTTCTACGGCACATACACGATGGTATTTCTGGTGGGCACCTTGGATTCAAGAAAACCCTCGTTAAGGTGCGACAGCGGTTTTATTGGCTGTGTTATCGGAAAGAAGTCGAGGACTGGTGCCGTAAATGCACTGTATGTGCGTCAGTGAAAGGACGGCAGACAACGAGCAGGGGAAAGATGGAGAGCCGGTACGACCGAAGTGTGTGCACCAACGGTTTTGAAGAAGGGACACCGGTGTGGCTTCACAATCCTCTGCGCGGGAAAGGAAAGTCTCCGAAACTTCAGGCTCGCTGGGAAGGACCTTATACAGTTATTACGAGGATCAACGATGTGACCTATCGCATTAAGAAGGGACTTCGAGGAAAGCCAAAGGTAGTACATGTGGACAGATTAGCTCGGTATCATGGAACAGATGATGCTCGGGACGAGCATGACTAAGAGGGGGGTAATGTTGCGACCTAGAAACTACTTGGTCAAATATCTCGAAGGATCCTTATTTTATCAGCTTTATACAAAAAAAACGCATTGTTAGTCTAGATGTACTCCATCGAATAATTACGAAGGATCTCTAAAAGTTGAATGTTCGAGACTGTAGGTATGTAGGTATAAAGTGAACGCGTTATCGGCGCGGCGACGGCTGCGAATACCTACTCGCGAACGAATACAAAGGGAAGCCGACAATGGGTCTCGAGATCGTTCGATTCCGATTATTATTACCTACATACCTACCGAGAATGTTCAGGAAAATACCAGCTCGCATCTTTATTCCGTATATAAGGTGTTGACGACGGGCAGCGAGTTAGTTACTTCTTGGAAGCGACAGTGTACGGAACTTAAGTAAGCGAACGAAGAGTGATATACCAGTGACCTAGGCGATTATATTGGAATACTGTGTGACTGCTAAGTGATTCGGAACACTGTTTGTTGTATGTAACTAGTGATAGTGAACTAGTGTAGTACTGTGTATTTGTCAAGTTTGTGGAGAGCGAATTAAACCTTTTTACACGTTTAACGGCATTTAGTGTACCTACCCCTAGTACCTAACAGTATTATACAATGTGTCCGATAAGTGATTGACCTTAGTCTTTGGATGTATTGCTTTTATTTTTCGATAAAATTGTTCTAGGTATATGAGTGCTCGAGTGGTCTAAGTCTAAACCCAACCCACCTAGAATGGCAAATACTTAATGATAATAAAGACATAAAAAATCGACGAACCGACTTCAAAAAATCCTGGGTGCACTAAAAGGCTAGAAATACATAACTAGGGATCTTATAAGTTATTTCATTTGGAGTCGGTGCCACTATCTTCACTCTACGTTAGGACAACTTGTTAGGCACCCACCAACCCCAACTTGCTTGAATTGACACCGACTCCATTTTTTCGCGATTTCTAGTGTTCAACTACGTGGTTACTGAATTTCTGGTAAGCATAAATAGTACATATCGATACCTCCCACGTAAGTTGTTGTATCCCCAAAAACGTAATTTTACAGGAGAGCATTTTAAAGATTCAAATTGCACTAAAAACTGCATTTATTATTGCATCTTTGTGAAATTTGGTATATAAGTTTAATTTATAGTATTCTTGACTATGTAGAAAGATAATTTTGGAAAATATTAATATTTTATGAGATATTGTTCATACAACATTTCACTGCGGAGTACAAGCTGCGCCAGTTGTTGTATGTCATACTTACAACATTGTACTGCGGAGTAGAGGCTGCGCCAGTTGTTGTATGTCATATATACAACATTTTACTGCGGAGTACAGGCTGTGCCAATTGACGTATCTCATACTTGCAACAATATACCACGAAGTTTAAATTTCGTCAGTTGTTGTATGTGACAGTAACCATATAAATCTGACATAAATTTGAGTGTGTTATTGCACGTGAAAAAATTATAGGTAAAGAAAATAAAAAATAATTATGATCTAGGATAAATGTCTTCATTTTAGTAATAGGACATATTTAAAAATAATGTTTTTTTAAATTGAATTTATAATAAAAACAGTAATTTCTTCCATTACTCTGTAATAAAATTAATCTAAATGAAAACACTGATAAGGTTAATTAGAAACAAAATAAAAATAACAAAAAATTAAACATAGCTCACTCTCAACGATATTTTAACATAATAAAATCTTCTTTTAGGAACAAAAAATATAATCATAAAAAATAACATGTCCAAACATAAAATGAAGATAACTAGAAACCAGGTAACCATTTGTAATTATCGGCAGCGTAGCCTTAAATCGGTAAAAAACGAAGCAAATAAAAACGCCGCATAATTAAAATAAATATAAATAACTTAAAAAAGAAAATACTAATTTACCTCCTAATGAATTGTGAATCAGAAATAATCATCATTATGAGAGCCAGCAACAAAAGATAGACTCCTGAAAAAGTCATGATAAGTGGCTGGAATAATTCTGGATAGTGCTGGAAATTAAAACTGTGAAAGAGACTCATTAAGTCATCATATTTTGCCTTTGTTAAGCGAATATGTTTGGAATAGAGACGGCATAGCTCTGCCATGCTATTTCTTTGACGTCTTCGGGTATTGGTATTAATGGCATTACTGTTTACCAAATCGTAACGATATAATTATTTTTATGTTAAATATCAGCAGACTGATACACCAACTGTATCGTCCCAAACTAAGCAATTCTTGTACTATAGGTACAGTACAATGGACTGGGAGCCATCCCAGTGACACCCAGACCAGGGCAAATTACGAAAACGCCATTTCCGATTTTTCCCCGACGGGAGTCGAAACCGCAACCACGATATGCAGTGAGACCAGCGGTCTGCGTTCGAACCACTGCAGTCGTCAATTTTAAAAGGATTTTCGGCTCTTCTATTATGTCGGTCCATTTAACTACGTCTCCACTTATTATTTACGACCAATTACGCCCTTCTTAGGACTAGTCCCGCAACATAGGTTTTGCCATGCGCTTGAACGCACGGAAATTGTCACTGGTTTCCACAAGGTCTGTGTAATAAACTGCTCCAGATGTCACTTGCAGGCTATTTAGCATAAGTAGTCCGTTCGTTGTGCCAGAGACTGCACTCCCACAGGATGTGATGTGCAGATTGTTCATGATTGTTTTGCGGCGTCGAACATTGACAGAAAGGAAAAGGAACCAATTTAAAGTAGTATAATTTGCTCCTAAAGTTGCCATGTCTAGTTATAAATTGAGCCACACAGTGGTCCACCTCCAACCACGCTCTCTCCAGACGTTTACTTACGCATGGAAACAATTGGTGGAGGTGGCGGCCCTTCGTTGTTGTGTCCCACTTGGATTGCCATTCGGTCAGAAGATCTTTGTAAACAACAGATATCAGACTAAATAATCTACCGATTTTAGAGCAGTCTCGCGGTTTATGGAACTCGGTGTACATGTTTTCTCTAGTAGAAGATTTCGCCCAATTACACCCGTTCAAAAGTTATTTTTAGTTATAAAAATCACTATGCTTAATTTCTATGACATTATATTGTCTTCCATCCTGGTTAGCTCATCTAACCAAGCTAAACCATTCCAAAGGTGTATAAATAAGTTTATTTTTTGATAATCGTTCTATGACAGCGTGAAAGCTGTCACCCTCTGCTTGTGTATGACCTTTTTCGAGAAAGGTATGTTTTATAGTTATGTTAAGTTTATGAGCAATATATCTTAGACCATTTACACCTCTCTGCAATTTATACATAAAACGCAAAGACAATGCGATTGCGGTTCTGACCGGCACAATTATCAGACCAGAACCTAAATTTGGTCGGTGACAATTCAAGTAATTAGGGGTAGTAGGTAAGAAGTAGTATTAAAGTTGTGTAAAGATAGTGGCACCGACTCCAAATGAAATAAATTACAAGGTGGTTATTTCTAGCTTTTTAGTGCACCCAAGTTATTGGATGTCGGTTTAATTTTTTTTATTTGAAATATGATATATTAAGCAAAGTATTTTAAGACCCAAATTTAGAAATTACTTTCGACATACAACATTGAATTGAAGTAAAAAAAAAGTAATAGCAACGTAAAATATAGTATGTCACCATACAACAAACTTTTGAATAACAACTCCCGAAGTAAAATGTAGTATTCATTACATACAACAACATTTTTATTTATATGTAAACGTAAAATGGTACATGTATTACATACAACATTTTTCATGAACGCTCAAACGACGTATACTGTTGTAAGTAATCTATACAACATTGTAGGTCGGTTGAAAGTCCGGCGTAGTCTGTTTTATGTGACCAATACAACACGCGAGCGCGCGATTCCCGCTCTCCCGCACCCCGCGTATACCATTTCAAAGGTATATACAACGTTGTAGCCCGTTCTCGTTCAAAAGTTACAACAATATACGTCTGGAAAAACCTTGAAAAATTCGTGTATTTATTATTTTTTCACTTTGAATGCATTAAACAATACAAATTAGGATAGTTTTCAGTAAAAACGCAAAATGGCATTTTTGTGGCATACAACAACTTACGTGGGAGGTATCGATATATTTCAAACTACTGACCGATAATTAGGAAATGCATATGGCTGTCAGCGTATAACGCTATCAAACAACTACAAGAATCATGCTTATTAAGTACATTCTATTGTATAAATATGTCCTCTGACAATCATGGCCACACATATTATACTAGGTGAAACAAAAAGGGTATCTTTAATTCACGTAGTAACTAGGTTACATGTTTTATTACGGAGTACCGGCGCTTACTTTTGGGCTTCATCATCATACGATGATGAAGCCGGAAGGTAGGCTGCTTATTGAGACTAATCTAGTAAAACTGCAAACACCACTGAAAAGTAACAGGAAAGCAAATTAAGCAATTTCGTTTACTTGAATGCTGTATTTTTGTAGTTATATTTATTTAAACGCCAAACTACTGATCCGATTTTGATGAAATTCATGGGACCGATCAGGAATGACATACCATTGAATGCATAAATATTTTTTCAAGATAAAAAAAAACATATTTTTCTAATCAATTACACAATTATCTAATTGATTTAAAAAAAATAACAAATGCGAAAAATATAAGCCACATCCGGGAGCTTTGTGATAACGTATAATAAATAGGTAATAAATAAATATCGCCAGACGAACACACAAACTGTACGGATCCATACTAAACAACGCTTGTACTATGGGTACCTGGTTACGCCAAATAATAGATTATCGATTTATCCATACATTTATTACAAAAAATTAAGATTTATAAATAAAGGAATGAAAGAACTTAAATTGTCTATGTATTTAGGACCATATAGAGCAGTGGTGTGTCTTTTTTTCAATATTTATTAATTATGCATTTACAATACAACATAGGTAGTTGACAATGGCGCGCGAATTATGGCTAATTGACCCATATGGCTTATTCACACAACCAGTACGCGCCATCGCGAAATGAGAGCTAACTATAAAATGCCTTCTACATTGTCGGGTCACCCCCTTTTGCGCCCCAGTGGGATAAGGTCCTACGAACACAATATATAGGTAGGTAGGTATTAAAAAATATTGATTACGCAGCCTAATTAAAATGTTTTTATTTACTTTGTGTATGTACCAACGAAGAGTATTTTGTCATTGTAAAGTATAGCGTAGAGGAATGGGCGGTCCACCCTGATCACCAGCGGCTCTCGGTAGAGCGCGGACTTCAGTACTAGACCGGAACCTATAAAATAAAACACATACATTATTAAGTTATAAGTAGGTACATAAGTGTCTGAGAATTATAAGTAATAATTGATTGACTCTGGCGTTACTTTGCGGAAATCCATTGTAAAACAATTTAGGAGAAGGGTCCCTGACACTCATGACTGACAAACTCGACCGACGAAGGTTTGGTTAACCACTCACTGCTCAAAGCATTTGGAAGTTCCTGAAGGCCTCAGGACTAGGCAGTGAACTTTAACACTTCAGTGCTGGCTACAAAAGATCAGTAATGGTCGAAGTAGCAAAATGCCGCCCGAGCGGCTTAGGGCACAAAACCTAATAATAATAATTTGTTAACCTCTTCCATTATTAATCAACCTATTTGATTTATAATTTTGGAGGTTAACAAGCCAAGGGTGAGTAGTGGGTCCTTCTCCTAAATTATAAGTAAGTTAAGTATTGTACTCGTCAAAGCAAGAGTCTTGTCAAATTACAAAAATAATTCTTGGTCATTGGTCTTGATTCGAGGGTCGAGCGAAAATGAAAGATGTGTGATTTAAATTAACCAGCACTGGGGTAAAATTTATATCCTCAATTTCTATGAAATTATTCGCTATAAATTTTAATATTATGTCAATAAAGGTTAGGTAGGAGCTATTGTAAACAGCGTACCTACATTTAAAAATGTAGCCGTCTAACAGTGCATAGGTAGGGTGCTCCTATTAGGAGTATTAGGTAGGTACATAATCGCCAAACCGCCATGTTTTTTCTTTCAAATGAAAAAGGATTGCAATACAACAAAAGTTACTTGATCGCCACACTGTATTCACAATGAAAGAAATATAAAACCCAAACCTTAGTAAGAGATATAGGTACTAGGACATCATAAGACTGAAGAAGCAAAAGCATAAGTTAGTACTTAATTGAAACTACCGCAGTAGGTACCTACAAGAAATCACCTTAATGGGAGTAGGTGCCAGCAAAAAGGATTTTGTCTTCGAATAGTATCAGGTATAGGAAAGGATGGTCCACAGTGAACTTCATTGGAGCTGGTGGTGTACTGTATGCGGAATTTGTCACGTATACTACTCCTGTGAATCAACATACAAGTTGATTAAAAAGCTTTTTAACCCCAGATTTAGGTAGTTGTGAGGCCTATTGCTGTATGTGATACGTTTCCCATTTGAATTCACTTTTATAGTTTCAATACTTTCAATACTCAATGAGATCTTAGTTATAATTATAGCACTTGTGCTTGATGATCAAACGCTATTGACCAAGTACCTAGGTACCTTGGTACTTTATAACACCTAGTACTGAGCCAGAGGCGGGCGATGTGTCTTTAAATCTCCCGCCCTCACCACGATCTCCGCTAAGGGTTATTAGACAGCGCAAACAATCGCAACAGCGATATTTCGCGACGCAAAAGCGTGCTATATCTAGCTAGATAAACGATTAGGTATTTTACGAAATTGTTTAGATCCACCGAAACTACTTGCCGGGAGGGATTTCTGTGGGGTCATAAAATAATTACCCTAACCTTAACCCATCCGGGTCGCTCTGCTTGGGGAGTATTTAAAAAAAGTTTTGTACCAGTAGTACTTAAATGTCAATCAGTTGCCTAAGCATTAGCCAGCCAGTTGATTAAATGTTGTAACAGACGATACGGCTGAATATCATTTAGGCTATTTTAAAAAACCGTCATCAGTACTAATCCTGTAAGTCAATTAAGGTAGGAAAGAAGTAGGAAGGTAGGTATATCTATAGGTAAGTACTTGTGACAAAATATTTTAACCATGATTACTCTCATTCTTGTGGCGCTACTGGCGGAAAACACTCGTATCACAAGGCCTTAGAGCTTATTAGTGTTCTATGCGATTTGCCATTGTTCATTAAGGACTTAGGTTCATCAGACTAGTCCCAGGTAATCAAGTGCATATGAACTATACCAACTGGTGGTCGATGGGAAGAAAAATAGTACATTGTTACCCTAGGAATGAAAGTAACTTATTTAGTCACGAGACGGGGTTCGAGGGACAAAATAAGGCTTTCACCCGAGGTAAACACTGTGCTTTTCAATACTAATACAAGGAAAGTAAAAATAGTAAAAAACAGGAATTAGCTAAAGAAAAAATGAGAACAATACTCTACAACTCGAAAAACAAATTAAGATCGGATTGCCGCCTATTTTGTTTTTTTTTTCGTTGGCAGGCCAGCTTCATTATTCAGCCATTATTTTTCATTTTCATCATTGAAAAAATGGTAAATATTTCGACCAAATCTATGTTTTCTTAAATAAATAGTTGAAACAAAATTATCAAAAAGTCATTTAAAACATATAAATTCTTTAATTAATACTTAACTTTATGTTATTTCAATTTTGCATCGCGCTGTAATTAAGTGACTGTAGAAAAAGTTGGGACATGGTTGAACAGAAATGTGAAAATAGCACTAGTTTTTTTTAATAATTTTACAGCTGTCAGTTGAAAGCGATTCTCCCTAGGGCTGAAAAAATTACTTTCAACCCGCTCCTCAGGCAACTTCGGACCTACTTACGAGTATGGGTCATGAAAAACCTATTTTTACCCAAACTGACACCACTGATAACAGATTTGTGAGTGGTGGCAGTGAAGATATTATTAGATATAATTGTTTTTTTTCCATTCCCATACTAGGTGAAACAGCAAGGGTATACTATTTTTTTTGCAACATAACTTTGTAAATCTAAAACTATCGGCTTTGTGGGACAGATGAAGTACTGATGGTTTTATAAACTTATGAAATCTGTCAACAGCTGTATTCCTATAACACCTTTTGTTTTTCAAGTTTCCTCCAAAGCTGATAGTTTTAGAATTACAAAAATTAAGTTTTGAAAAAAGTATACCCTTTATGTTTCAACCTGTTTACCCAACCATAACTATACAGACTGATAAGAATGCATTGATTAGTCCCATCCGGCCCCACTTGATAAAGTGTAAACAAACATGAGAACATCATAAAAAGCTTGCATATCTGGGACTCCGCTCTTCTGCAGCTTATTATGATTCTGTTTTTCCAACATTGGGGTTTATTCTAACAAACATAGTGTTATATTGATGTTGATACTGACCAGTGAACGCCCCGGCCGTGGCTCCCTCCTCGTCGACCTTGATGAAGGCTTCCTGGAACGCCTTGGACACCTTGACTGGTTGCCCTTTCACGATGCCCGGCGCGGCCTCATAGAAGAGTTTTGAAACTCCAACCTGTACAATGATATAAAACTTTAAGTGTAACCTATTTTATCCCCTTGGGGGTAGAATTAATCAGAATCCTTTCTTAGCAGATGCCAACGTCATAACATCTACCTGCATGCCAAATTTCAGTCCGATCCGTCCAGTGGTTTGGGCTGTGCGTTGATAGATCACTATGTCAGTCAGTCAGTCAGTCAGTCAGTCACCTTTGAGTTATATATATTTAGATTTATACCCTCAGCTTCTGCCACTCCATTTGTATGGGCGGGTGTGTACGATGTGTCGGCTTTATAAAATATTATTTTGAGAACATTAACTGTTACATTGATACCGGGAAGTTAACATAAATTTTAAAAAATACATGCCGACCTATCTTTACATTTATTATTACTTTGTTAAATATATTTTTTTATTTAGTGTAATTAATATATATATTAACGGTGAAGGAAAACATCGTGAGGATACCTGCATGTCTTAGAAGATCTAACTAATTTTCGAAAGACATGTGAAATCCGCCAACCCGCACTGGGCCAGCGTGGTGGATTATGGCCTGAATCCCCCTCATGTTGAGGAGAGGCCCGTGCCCAGGAGTGGGACGTCAAAAGGGCTAAATTATTATTATTATATTAATATATATTAAGCTTTACATAAAGGCTGTTTGGTATTTTTTTTCAATTGTAATTCTGTGTTTTTTCAAGTGTAATTTCCTCTGTATGTTGCTAGCCATGCGACAGCTCTTTTATATGCTAACTATGAGTTTGGAAAGTCTTCCTTAAGATGAAGAATTATGTACCTTAGGCAGGATGTCTTTAAAGTCCAGTTTGCTCCTGACATCGAACTTGGGTATGTCAAGTTCGATTTTACGACCGGATGGATTTAGTTTGAACACGTCATTAAGCAGTCCCCTCTCTGTCGCCTTCTCCAGCAGCGCGGGCAGACCGTTCACCTCGTCCGGCAACACCACCACCATCCGGAAACCCTTCTCTTTGTAGGGCAGCTCTATCATCTAAATATTAAATATTACCATGCATCAGTAGGTAAACCAGTTGTATAAAACAACATTTTATTTTCACGATTGGTTAGCTGTTGGGTCAAATGTCAAAGAAATAAACAGACTTGGACCCAGTTAGAATTTGGATCTTCTTTCCAAAAAATGTTTAGGGCTTACTTTGGCCCCCAGCTCCTGGCTTTCCGTATAGTACAAAGACTTCAGTAGGTGCATGGTCGGCTTCTTCACTGTGGTATTCGTGTCAACGTGGAAGTCCTTATCCTGCGTCTCAGACGCTTTGAAGGGAACGTGCCAGTGACCCTGTAACAAATTTACGATTTGCAGTTCAGACTACCAAAAGTTATCTAAAATAACTAAAATAATGTTTTTCTTTTAATTCTATTACACGCTGTTTGATTATCAGATTTGGGGCCATGCTGTGACCAATAAAGAATAATATGTATTATGTGGTCTACTGCACCGACAATTAACCAAACGGTACCTGACCACAGTACTAATAGCGCGCAGCGTTGCTTAGTTTGGGACAGTTGGTGTGAAAGTCCAAAAATAATATTCAATATTTATTGAGGAATTTATAACTCACTTTGAAGAAGATGACGTTGAAGAGGGCAGCGGCTGTGTCGGCGTCCAGCGCGTCCGCGCTGACTGGCTCATTGATGTTGCCTTTGGTCTTCTCTGAAGCCTGACAGCATCATTAAAAATGTATTTCAGACAGTTATAATGAATTATCTATCCTACTAATATTATAAATGCGAAAGTTTGTGAGTGTGGATGTATGTATGTATGTATGTATGTTTGTTACTCCTTCACGCAAAAACTACTGAACGGATTTGGATGAAATTTGGAACATAGATAGATTATAACCGGGATTAACATATAGGATACTTTTTAATCCAATACTACGCGGATGAAGTCGCGGGGCACAGCTAGTATATATATATATACAATTCGCGCCCATAGGGAAGAACGAGATGTTTTATAGGTGTTACCACAACCGGTCGACCGATATCGTCGATCGATTGATAATGGATCGATGTTCGATCGACGGTGAATTGATAAAGCAATCGAGTAGATCGATTTGGTGTCTGTTGTAGGGGCCGGTCGATCGACGTCCCCTCATTTGGCACCGATGGGCCGAAGCATTCCACTCGATACATAGATACTTTTGGAAGCTGTACTAATAACTTGTACCTAAGTAGATACTTAATTGAATTAACTCTTATCTAGATTAGATTTCGTACGGCCTTACCCATTGGTTGATGACTCTAGCAGCGTCCTCCGGCTTGGTGAAGTCGAGTGTGTCGACCTCGCTGCGGTGGGAGCGCGCGGCGGCCGCGAGCTGCTCAGCGGGCGTGTAATGCCACGCCACGTATATCTTGTAGGCTAACGTGAGGAAGTTAGGGTCCATGCTGGAGAACTCCTGGCATAGGCTGGAGTACGATTCGGATAGCTGAAAATGATGGCAAAATTGTCCAAGATACAGAATTATGATATTTTTATTAATTTGAAATTGGAAACAATCAAGCTCAATTCTCACCGGGATAGCAGCGGCGCCGCGAGCACTCTCAGTGTGAAATAATTTTAAACTTTATGTACATAGACATACATACCAAACAGTGCGAAAAGTTCGCGCGGCCTCGTCCTTCGACCACATCAATCGATTGATTGTCGAGGCGTCAATAGGGTAGTGGTTAGAGGGGCCGCCCTCGTAGCTAAGAGGTAGCGGGTTCGATCCCCATCCTGGCCATTAAACTATTGACGTGACCCCACTCCTAACACAAGCATTAACTTAACTGGAGGGGCTAAGGGGAGTACTAGTAATGTCATAAACTCACGTTCAGTAATTAAAATAAAAAAGAGAAGTAAGTCTATAGTAGAATGGAATGAGTCGACACGTCGTTCGACAGTCTCTACATAGAGCAACGTTCGATCGAGGATCGATCGATGGTGGTAACACTCTTAAGGCTAAAGCGCCCATCTAGCCCACGAAGTTCAAATTTTTTGAGGTTTTTTAGAAATTTTTCAAAATCTGACAATAATAAACGGCACCTTTTGTAATTCGCGAAAAATACCGTGTGCAGTGCATTTATTACTATATCCAACTTACTCTAAAACATTCCAAGAACGACAGCTATCCAGATAATCTGGCAATTTTTGTATATTTAGTGATTTACTAGTATCATATCCACCGTGATAATATTTGGAGTAAAATAAATGTATTAATAAACGCACTGCATACTGTGTTTGTCGCAAATCACAAAATGTTGTCTTAAATGTTTTCAGATTTTGGATAAACTATAATAATACTCGAAAATTTTGAATTTCGCGGGCTAGACAGGCGCCTTCACCTTAAGGCTGAGAGTAAGCGTTTGACATGTCATTTTGTAGGTATGACATAAGAACTACATTTCCAAGATCGCCTGTGAAAGGAGCATTTCTTATCGGTGGTGGTATTCTCTGTATTCGTACGTAAATGTTTGATTGGTAGTGTAAATAATCACAAAAATAATGTTTCTTCCCCTCAAGATTTGGATTTCAAATGTGAAATTGTCCCGCCAACAAGCTAAGCTGCTTCTGCTTGTGCTAGGTGCGAGCTCATTTAATTTGGTTTAAGATTAATTTTGAACTGTACCTGTTTAAAGTCGTTGCCTCCCAGGAACTGGTTGATCTCGTCCCTGGAGCCCGCGCCGGCGCCGGAGTTGTACAGCGAGAGCAGCAGCATCAGCCCCAGCGGGGATGACACCACGTTCTTGTCTTGCGCCACTTCATACGCGGCCTGGATATTATAATTAAAAGTTAAAATACAGTATATCTTAAAAGTCCGAATACTTAATGGTTTGAATAAGTAAGTATCGGGCATATAATTAAACGATATTTATGTATTATATTCATTTACCCTCACCACTTGCGGTATCTTACAAATTATGCATATTGTTAATATTGTGAATATTGGTGTAAGGCTTATAACCTTATAAGCTGTGATAGCCGATTGGTTAAAGCACGCGTCTTGCGGGCACCAGGTCTTGGGTTCAAACCCCGGCTCGCATCTCTGGATTTTTCGAAATCTATGTGCAAATCATAATTTCTATATGATTATCACTTGCTTACGGTGAAGGAAAACATCGTGAGCAAACCTGCATGTCTTAGAAGATCTAACCAATTTTCGAAAGACATGTGAAATCCGCCAACCTGCACTGGGCCAGCGTGGTGGATTATGACCTGAATCTCCCTCGTTTGGGACGTCAAAAGGGCTAAATTATTATATATTATTATTATTATGGTGTAAGGCGTCCTTACCCTTACACTATGTTAGTCGATCAAAGCAGGTTGGTCTCATTACCTTCAACAGTTTCATGGAAGACTTATCGATGGAGTCTCCTAGAGGAGTCCTCTCGTAGTTTGGAATCTCGTAGGCCTGCGCCCGCGTCGCCATAACGACGGTCGCCATAGCTGGAAAAAATCAATGAGATAAAAATCCGAATGAGCCTTAGCCTTGTGTTTTCGCGAATATTAAATTTGCCCACATTAAAGTTTGTGCTCGTCTTGTTTTATAATTTCTGACTATAATCTTTGCCTTATCTTATCGATATATATATATATATATATATATAATCGATATATCGATATATATTATAACCTACCGAGGAACGTGTCCTAGGGGCCAGTTCCACTAATTTACAATGTTTAACAATCAATCCAGTTTGCCTGGGTTGTAAAGAATTAAGAAAATGGTTTCATCATCTTACTTATTAATATTGCTTGTAGGTATTATGTTCACTATCTACCCGCTTATTGTAGTTAAATCCTTTAATAAGACGGTAGGTACCTATATCTATATTGGGAGTTTATAAAAATGTCCTACACAGTTAATACTAGCATAATAGTTTTATACCTACTTACTTATCTTGAGACTACAGACAGAGTATTGTATACCAAGGTATATTGTATAACTAGCTGAGCCCGCGACTTCGTCCGCGTGGAATTTAACTTAACATAAAAGCCCGGTCCCGCGTTCTGAGCCCGCGCGACAGGACCCATTCTTTAAATTTTGTTTTTCTAAAATTAAAGTAGCCCAAGTTACTGCTTATAACAACAGCTATCTACCAGTGAAAGTCCCGTCAAAATCGGTCCAGCCGTTTCGGAGATTACCCGGAACAAACACATAGACAGACAGACAGACAGACAGACAGATATACAGACAACAGACAACAAAAAATTAAATCGTGTTTTTGCTATAGGTGTCGTATGTACTTTCATATGCATTTAGTGAAAAGGTGTTATCTTGATATTACAAACAGACACTCCAATTGTATTTATTTGTATAGATAGGTATAACACCAGATTATAAACTTCATTGTTGACAATTCTCGCTTCAATATCTTCATAGATATTGAAGTAAGAAATCTCAAGTCATACCTCATGGTATACCTACGTAGTTGACTACACAATATTAATAAAAATAAGTTGCTGACTATCACTACCTGACTTTCGATAAATAAATCCCATAAAAAACAAAACTTGTAAAAAAACCCAAGTCTCGCAACTCAGTTCTCTACCGTAAAAAGAGGTGAGATATATGTAATACCAAGTCGGTTACTTTAATAAGCCCCTACTTAAGGGACCTTCTGTCTTCAGTATTACGTATTACGTAACTAGCTAACCTAACAACATCTTATTGTGACCATATCGATATTAAAAATATTTTATGTTTTAAATTAAATAGATTGACTTGGACATCGCATGAAAACACAATGTATTTAGTTTAGTTTAGTGAAAGTCCCATCAAAATCGGTCCAGCCGTTTCGGAGATTACCCGGAATAAACACACAGACAGACAGTCAGACAGACAGAAAGACAGACAGACCGACACGCGACAAAAAATTTTTTTATCGCGTTTTTGTTATAGGTGTCGTATGTACTTTCATATGCATTAAGTGAAAAGGTGTTATTTTGATATTACAAACAGACACTCTAATTTTATTTATTTATATAGATTAGCCATCCGGTCTTACCCCTTTGACTTTTGTTTGTATATTTTGGGGAGAATATAGCTTGGTTTGGTAATATTTTGTCTAAATACCTATAGTGAATTAAAGCGTGGTCGGCTATCATTGACTGTCGAAAAAGAAGGTAAGATAACAATGACTCTACTATTTAAAAATGTTGTCTTGTCTTGGCTCACGTATGAAGAAGGTAAGATACGATAAGTAGGAAACCATGGAGTTTACAAACACAGGAAAATTCATCGCGGTTCTGCGAATAAGTAGGTATTCATCAACAATTAGCGCCGAGATTTAAATATCTGACGTACCTATACAGAATTTGAGAAAATATTTTTTCTTGCAAGACTTCTTCAACTAGTCCAAAATTAATCCGATCTTACCTGGCCGCACCTTACAGTACCTTGTACGTATCACTAATTAATACGTCAGTGGATAGGTAGGTACATACCTAAATGGGTAAAGTACCAATTCCGTGCGCATTTATGTATAAAATAAATAAAGTATAAATAAAACAGGTCGATTAGCTACTTACCTAACAACAGAAGTATCTTGGCCATGTTGCCTGAGCAACGTCTCGAACACCACTGAACTGACTGACTGAGACCTCAGATCGGGGTGAGGGTCACGTTTTGATAGAACGTCTTATGCATGACAGGGATCACGCAACTTTTATAGAAATACACAATTTATATTGCAAATTACCTAAGTATGTCGTGTTACTTGCCAACTTGGGAATTTTATAGAATTAATTTTATTTCCATCGGCCACTACAAGACGGTCATGGGGATGTTGGTAAAAAATACGATTGTTTCCGATCCCTGATGACAATGAGTCTATCCTCTTCTGTGCAGATTGATGCAAATCGCAATACTGTTGACGTGGATGACGACGGGACATAAAAACTTCATTGTCGCCGGCGAAAGATAAATTTGAAGAGTAAAGCAGTTCCATAATGACACACTGGGTGGTACTGAATTATATTATGTACTCGTATATAAGGGTCCTTGTAAGGTCTGCGGAACTCTCAAAACTTGAACGAGGTCTAGGGTAAATTAAATTTAAGTAGGTCACTATAGGTACTTATTGTAGGTAGGTACTTACTTAATTTTAAAATGTTTGTTACCCCTGAAAATCGCGTCAAATTATTTCATGTTACTTCAGCGACTGGTCTCTCGTTATACAAGGTGACACATAATGGGTATACTTTTTTTTTTCAAAACTTAACTTTGTAATTCTAAAACCATCAGCTTTGGAGGGAACTTGAAAAACAAAAGGTGTTATAGGAATACAGCTGTTGACCGATTTCACAAGTCTATAAAACCTTTAGTACTTCAACTGTCCCATAAAGTTTAGTTGCAAAAAAATAGTATACCCATTTTGTATCACCTAGTATAATATTATGTATTATACACTGTGTCTGATAAGTAATTGACCTTACAGTCTTTAAGTACAGTCAGTCGTACTTATATTATTTTTCAATAAAATATGAGTGTTCGAGTTGCCTAAACCCAACCCACCTAGAATGGCAATTTAGTTCAATGATATTTAGTTTTTATACTTTTATTTCAATATGATATAGCACTTCTTATGTATGTTATAGATAGTGTTGCAGTAGGTACTAGGTACTTTTGAGATAATAAAGGTTGTTTTATCTACGTCGATTTGTGTTAAACTTCTAAGTTATTGTAACTTTACACGCTTTCGAATGTTCCGAATAAAAAAACAACAATGCCTGAAATTCTAGGCGGGGATGGGTTTAAAGTAGTTTAGATCCCTCATTTAGAACTATTTTATTGATATACTTAATTGAGCATTCTGTACCCGCTTAAAGTTTGTACAGTTAATTACCGGAAACATTAGTAAAATAATAAACTGTTTAAAGTTAATTAGTCAGTAATGGATGCAACTATTAGTTGTAGAAAAAGCATGTAGGTACTTACTTAATACTTACTTAACTCAAATTTGGCAATTTCTAGGAACATCATTTTCACGTCGGCAAATTGACCCATTATCGGTATCATACGGGTCACACAGTACGCGTCATCGCGCAATGAACTAACTTAAAATGCCTTCTACTTACATTGTCGGTCAGCCCCTCTTTGCGCCCCAGTGGGATAAGGTCCTAAGAACACAATAGATAGGTAGGTATTAAAAATATTGATTATCCAGCCGATTTTTAATGTGTTTATTTTATTTTGTGTATGTAGACCAAGAGTATTTTGACACAGTGTATTTTTTGTCATTGTAATGTATAGCGTAGAGGAATGGGCGGTCCACCCTGATCACCAGCGGCTCTGGCGGGCGGTAGAGCGACGACACCGTTACTGCGACTATAGGGTAGGGCGGGTCTAGTTGAGCAGAGGGGCAAGTTGAGCAATCGAAATATCTCGAAAACTATTCACCGCACGCGTAGGCATCATATAGCGGAAAGAAGGGGTCGCGGGAGGGGAACTCATCGCGTGATCACCAGTAGCGGCTCGACGAACGAGTGAAGTATACGTGCACTTTGTTTATTTTGTGACCAAAAAGTAAAAAAATCGTTTACCGCAAGTTTTCGTATGTATTTGTCAAATGTTATCCGTTTTCAATCAGGTAAGTGTTAATATTTCATAAATTTACTGTACTTTTGATATGTATAAAGGTTCTGAGTATAATTCTTACCATTTTTTCATAAACTCACTTTTGTTATAGAATTTTGGGCTGGGGCTAGTTGAGCTACAGTTGCTCAACTAGCCTCACGGCTTAGAACAAAAGTCATGTATGTTTTTTTTTTTTTAAGGATGCGGACTTATAAAAGAAAGACTACACAGACACTCCTGAAAAGAACGCTTTAGAAGAGCAACAAAATAAAACAAAATAAAAAGTAAAAAAGCCAAGAAATAACATTTATAAAAAAAGAAAGAGTGTCTGTAAAAAAGTACTCCAGTCAAGTGAGGAAAGCAACGATGATGATGATTATTCCTGTTTGATGTGTTGCGAAGGGTATTCTGAAAGTTTACCAGGAGAAACATGGATCCAGTGTCAAGTTTGCAGGGGATGGGCACATACAAAATGTGTGCCAGGTGCTGGTCTCACTTTCGTTTGTGTCAATTGCAACAGTGACAACGACGCTTAAGTTTCTAAGATCTTATTAATATTTCCTTTTAAGATTTATGCTATATTGATAGTAACATAAACATTTAAGTCTGATTTTGAACAGAAAGACTGAAACTAATCATAAAGTTAATCTTAAGATACGTTGATGTTATGTTGATTCTATTTCCAGTTAATTATTCTAAGAAGATTACGTAAGTTTTGTTGTTTTGTCACTAAAAGACTTTGAATAAAGAGTTGATTATCAAACAGAAAAATTATTTCATCTCCAGTTAATATTGAACCCATTGTTTGGCTAGACATTCTAAGTGCTCTACTTACCCCATACCCTTGCTCAACTTACCTCACCTATGGGGTACGTTGAGCATGCTTGACTTTCTGCATTTAAACCGCTGTAGCTCTTAAATCCAACTTATAAAAAATAAATTACTAAGATACTTTTGCAAAAGGATAAATTACTTATCCATCAGGATGCGTAATAATCCATTGAGACTTATCGTTGAGGAGCTATATCCGCTCAAGTGAAAAAATGCTCAACTAGACCCGCCTTACCCTACCTATAAAATAAAACACATACATTAAGTTATAAGTGTCTGAGAAATATACCTGTATTCACAATGGAATAAATATAAAAACCCAAACCTTAGTAAGTGAGATAGGTACCTAATAGGACAGTATAAGACTGAAGAAGCAAAAGCATAAGTAGTTAATTGAAACAACAGCAGTACTTACTACTATAAATCAGATTAATGGGAGTAGGTGCCAGCAAAAAGGATTTTGTCTTCGAATAGTATCAGGTACAGGAAAGGATGGTCCACAGTGAACTTCATTGGAGGTGGTGGTGTGCTATCTTCAGAATAATTCACGTATACTACTCCTGTGAATAAATATACAAGTTGATTAGAAAGATTTTTAACCCCACATGTAGGTAGTTGTAAGGCCTAGTGCTGTATGTGATCTTTTTTCCATTTTAATTCACTTTTATGGTGGTCCATTACTCGATGAGATCGTACCTAGTTATATAGCACTTGTGCTTGATGATCAAACGCTATTGACCGAGTAGATACCTAGGTACTTTATAACACCTAGTATTGAGCCAGAGGCAGGCGATGTGTCTTTAAATCTTCCGCCATCACCATGATGTCCGTGAAAGGTCGAAAGACAGCGCAAACAATCACAACATTTGTTCTTCTAACATAGTATAGTTATAGTTATGTATAGTTTTGTTTATTCCGCTAACAATGGTGATAATAAGTAAATGGGACAAGATGGGTTAATGGTATTCCCAGGAACTTACTTATCTACATTCTAAATTAAACAAAATATAATTAACCTTAGACTAACATTAAATAATAGCTTCATTAAAGCTGTACAGCTTTAACTAATAGACATCATCACTAAACATGACCTTAATGGGAGTAGGTCTCAGCGATAAGGATTTGGTCTTCGAATAGTAGGTATCTGGTAAGTACCTATAGGAAAGGATGCTCCACAGTGAACTACAATGGAGGTGGTGTGCTATTATATATGTAAATTAATTAAGGTAGGAAAGGAGTAGGCAGGTATATAGGTATTTGTGACAAAATATTTTGACCAAGGTTATTCTCATTCTTATGAGGGACTTAGGTAAGTACATCCGACTAGTCCCAGGTAACCAAGTGCCTTCGAACTATACCTACTGGTGGCCGATGGGAAGAAAACATATTTCTGCACCAACTGCCACCACTATTAACAGATTTGTGAGTGGTGGCAGTTAAGATTTTTTTTTCCATTTCCATATACCTAACCATAACTATACAGATAAGAATGCTGTGGGTATTCCCATCCGGCCCCACTTGATTTGTAAATAAACATGAGAACATCATCAAACGCCTGCATATCCAGGACTCCGCTCTTCTTCAGCTTATTATGGTTCTGTATTTTCCAGCATTAGGGTTTATTTTAACATACCAAGTGTTATCATACTATTTGGTGTTGATACTGACCAGTGTACGCCCCGGCCGTGGCTCCCTCCTCGTCGACCTTGATGAAGGCTTCCTGAAACGCATTGTACACCTTGACTGGTTGTTCTTTCACGATGCCCGACGCGCCCTCATAGAACAGTTTTGAAACTCCAACCTGTACAAAGACAGAAAACATTTAAGTGTAAGCTTTACATAAAGTTCTACGCTATTTTTTTTCTATTTTAATTCTGCAAACCGCTATATACATAGCTATTCCTGCGACCTCTCTTTTATATCCTATCTCTATGAGTTTGGAAAAGTCTTCCTTAAAATAAAGAATGATTTACCTTAGCCAGGATGTCTTTAAAGTCAAGTTTGCTCCTGACATCAAACTTGGGTATGTCAAGTTCGATGTTATGACGGGCCGGTTGTAGTTGGAACACGTCATTAAGCAGCCCCTTCTCCGCCGCCTTCTCCAGCAACGCGGGCAGACCGTTCAACTCGTCCGGCAACACCACCACCATCCGGAAACCCTTCTCTTTGTAGGGCAGCTCTATCATCTTAAGATTAAATATTAGCATGCATCAGTAGGTAATTCAGTTATAAAAAAACCGGGCAAGTGCACATCAGGACATGCACAATGAAGGCTTCCGGACCCATTTCAATAGCGAAGATTTCTCGTATCTATAACCAAAGTAGGAAACACAAGAAACAAAGTTGTATTTTCGGTTGTCTTTTGAATCTCAGTATTGAGTTTATTCAGAAACGATGGGGAATTGACTTAACTTTAACTTGGTCGGCTGTAGCTCGTGATTTAGTGAACCAATTTCTCCGGTTATAATTTTAATTGCAATGCAGTGTTATGTGCTAGTGTCGTAATTTTTTCTAGATTTTATGCAGAGTGTTTCAAGTTTTTACAGCAAAATCTACCTAAAGCCACGTTTTCAGCTTAAACAAATACGGGTCCCCAATACAAACTATTTACCTTATTTCACACACTTAGCGGTGGAGTTTTATAAAACGCTGAAAGTTATTTTTTTTATTTGTAATGAGTAACCTTAATACTAATTTTCATAGCTCTAAGTTGAGATTTCTTTTTCCCATACAAATTTTCATCCCCTATTTTATACACTTGGGGGTGGAATTTTACAAAATCCTTCCTTAGTGGATATTTACGGTATGAGAGGTACCTACTGCCCAAATTTCATGATTCTAACACCAGCGGTTTCGGCTGTGCGTTGATTCCTTTGTTTTGATTAGTGAATTTGCAAAAAGTATCCAAATATGTGACATAAATGGCTGTATCTTTTGATAGCGTTGTCAGAAGCCTAATTTTTTTACATCTTCAAGGAACCATAGCGTTTGATATTTGATATCAATTTCAACTTGATATCTCTATCCGTTTCTGAAAAAAAAAATATTGACAGACAGACAGACAGACAGACAGGCAGACAGACGGACAACAAAGTGATCCTATAAGGGTTCCGTTTTTCCTTTTAAGGTCCGGAACCCTAAAAAGAACATTTTGTTTTCACGATACGTAAACTGTTGGCTCAATAGTCAATGAAATTAACAGAATTGGACCCAGTTAGAATTTGGATCTTCATTCCAAAAAATGTTGAATGGCTTACTTTGGCCCCCAACTCCTGGCTTTTGGTATAATACAAAGGCTTCAGAAGGTGCATGGTCGGCTTCTTCACTGTGGTTTTCGCTTCAACGTGGAAGTCCTTATCCTGCGTCTCAGCCGATTTGAAAGGAACGTGCCAGTGACCCTGTAGCAGAACGTACGAGATAACCACACATAGGTATTACCTACACAGAAAACCATTGGTCATATTATCTTCGCGCCAAAAAACCGGTAGTCCATTGAATCTTTGGCGGTCGACATGTTGTCAGTGGATTGCTTTTGCTAACAGATTGGCTATGGTTTTCTTATTCGGTTAACGGCTTTGCGGTTAAGACTACCAAAATTGTCTAAAATAACAAAAACAATAGTTTTTTAAATTCTATTACACGCTGTTTGATTATCAGATTTGGGGCCATGCTGTGACCAATAAAGAAAAATATGTACCTAAGGTGCGTACAGGTAAGATCGGATTGATTTTTAACTAGTTGGAGGAGTCTGGCTAGATTTTTTTCTCATTTTCTATATACGTCAGATTATTCAAACACTGCACTTATTGTTAATGAACATACATAGTATGGCTCTGAATTGTGTTGTGTTTGTTAACTCATTGCCAAGATGAGACAATTTGTTTATAAGCATTATGAAAAAATAACCGTCTTAGGGCAAAACCAGACTTCAACTTCAAGTTGCTTCTGGTTCTTGGAGAACAATGCCCATAAAGAATACATCCGAAATATCTCCATCCAAAACATATTTAAAATATAACCTATAATTCGAACAAAGAAAGATGTTCTGATCGATTAACCGAATTATTGGTTTTGGGCATTCGATCTTGCCCCTGATGCAAAAATTTGGTGATTTTGTGATTCTCAAACTTTGTAATATGTCAAAAAGTTATAACCTAGATAAGAAAAATATGTTTTTTCACCATGTAACCTAAGTGGTTTATATTAAGAAAATTAATATGATTCTGATGTATGTAGTACTAACGGGTCAATATGAACAAAACATTTAATTTAAATAGCATTCAAGACGAAATAAAATAAAAGTTTGACAACCACTTCCTTTTTTTTTGAACCGGTAAAAATTATTTGATCTTAACCGGTGAGGGGGAACACCGGATTATTGTACAGTAGACCCTAGGCTTGCTTGAGCCAGTTCTATCTAGCTATCAGTCCATAAAACACAGAATACAGACATAATAATATAAAATCGAGCTACATTCTGGCCAAAATAAACAAACATTTTTCATATGGCGCGTAGCACACGTTAAACTTGCAGGAGCGACTGGCGGGAACTAATGGTCGCGGCAGGATAAGATAACTAGTATAAAATGTTGCCAACAGAAGAAAACATGGCCAAATTCGCCGGGAATTAATTTCATACGGTCTTGCCTCTACGCACCGCCAATCTTACCTGAACTCACCTTATTATGTGGTCTACGGCACAGACAATTAACAAAACAGTACGTACACATAGTACAAGCAGTGTTTTTAATTGATGAATTCATAACTAACTTTGAAGAATATGACGTTGAAGAGGGCACCGGCTGTGTCGGCTCTCAGCGCGTCCTTGCTGACTGGCTCATTGATGTTGCCTCTCGTCTTCTCTGAAGCCTGATAACATCATAAAAAAAAACGATTTAAGACAATTATAATGAATGACAATTATAATGAAAGACGAGATGTTTTTAGATGTCACCATATCTGCTCGACCGATGTCGTCAATTGATTGACCTTGGATCGACGTTCGATCTACGATGAATTAATAAAGGAATCGAGTAGATCAATAGGTTTGATGCCTTCAATAGGGATTGACGTCGACTCATTTGGCATCGATCGGCCGCAGCATTCCACTCGATACATACACCTGTGGAAGCTGTACGTATAACTTGTAAGTACCTAAGTACGTACTTAAGTGTAAATTGAATTAGCCCTACGTCTGTCTATGAGCATAGGCTCAACTCTCTTAACACTTTGATTCCCGGTGGCACATTAATGCTAGTTTTATTAGCTAATACCGGCAAGTCCCGGTGGCACATTACTGTGTTTGCAGGACGCAGGCTAATAAAAACCGTTTTTATAAAAAGCTATGGTATATTTTTGCTTGAAGTAATGTTATTCTTATTTGGCATTATAACATACGGCCCCTTTTTTCAAGAAACTAAAACAGTCATCAGAAAGGCGATAATGCCAATAGAATTTGAATGAGAGGGTTTTTTACGACACTTGTAATTTGACGCCGCGATACGGCACATGACCGCGGGACTTGACGGATATGCGCGAATTTAAACGTCACGGATGCCAAAGGGTTAACGATTGTCGCTCGACTCAACTCGCAATACGTCAAAACTGATGTATAGCGTAAATGAATGCTTCAGTTTAAGGCTAAAGCGCCCATCTAGCCCGCGAAGTTCAAATTTTTTGAGTTCTTTTAGAAATTTACAAGATCTGACAATAATAAAAGACAAATTTTGTAATTCGCGAAATAGACCGTGTGCAGTGCATTTATTAATATATCCAACTTACTCTTAAACATTTCAAGAACGACAGCTATCCAGATAATCTGGCAATTTTTGTATATTTAGTTATTTACTAGTATCATATCCACCGTGATAATATTTAGAGTAAAATAAATGTATTAATAAATGCACTGCACACGGTCTTTTTCGCGAATTACAAAATTTGTCTTTTATTATTGTCAGATTTTGAAAAATTTCTAAAAGAACTCAAAAAATTTGAACTTCGCGGGCTAGACAGGCGCCTTCACCTTAAAGAGGAACAGTCAAAAGTAACGTGAATAAAGAGAATAAGAGATACGCGATAAGTTAAACGTCAGTTTTGACGTAATGCGAGTTGAGTCGAGCGACAGTTGTTACCAGAGTTGGGCCCCTGGATCTAGATGTCGTACGGCCTTACCCATTGATTGATGACTCTAACAGCGTCCTCCGGCTTGGTGAAGTCGAGTGTGTCGACCTCGCTGCGGTGGGAACCCACGGCGGCCGCGAATTGCTCAGTTGGCGTGAAATGCGACGCCACGTATATCTTGTTCGCTAACGTGAGGAAGTTAGGGTCCATGGCAGAGAACTCCCGGCTTAGGCTGGAGTAGGATTCGGATAGCTGAAAATGATGGCGAAATAGTCGAAGAATCAGGATATTTTTTATTTATGTAAAATTGTTCACAATCAAGCTCAATTCACACCGGGATGGCAGCGGCGTGGCGCAGCGAGCACTTTCAGTGTGAAACAATAATAAACCTACATACATACTTAAAAGACCTTGAAAAGTTCGAAAAGTTCGCGCGGCCGCGTCAGTGTTACCACATTGATTGTCAAAGCGTCCCGCCAACAAAGCTAAGCCGCTTGTGCTAGGTGCGAATTCATTTGATTGGGTGTAAGTTTTCTTTTGAAGACAGTCCAGAATCTTGAACTGTACCTGTTTAAAGTCGTTGCCTCCCAGGAACTGGTTGATCTCGTCCCTGGAGCCCGCGCCGGCGCCGGAGTTGTACATCGAGAGCAGCAGCATCAGCCCCAGCGGGGATGACACCACGTTCTTGTCTTGCGCCACTTCGTACGCGGCCTGGATATTAAAATTAAGACTTAAAATACATGATGTCTTAAAAGTACGAAATGTTATTATTTAGTTTAACAGTTTGAATGACTAGGTATCAGGCATATAATCAAATATTAGAAAATATAACACTTTTTTAATATTTATTTTTTCTCACAAATTTAAAAACATGCGGTACTACTTAACTACATATACTTAATATTATGCTAATAGTTAATATTGTGAATATTGGTGTATGCGTCCTTACCCTTACACCATGTTAATCCATCAAAGCAGGTTTGTCTCATTACCTTCAACAGTTTCATGGAAGACTTATCGATGGAGTCCCCTAGCGGAGTTCGCTCGTAGGCCTGCGCCCGCGTCGCCATAACGACGACCGCCGTAGCTGTAAACAATCAATAAGATTAAATCCGAATGAGCCTTGTGTTTTTCTCAAATATGTATTTATCCTCATATAAGTAAGTTAGTGCTCGTCTCGTTTTATAAACGGGATGATTATGACCATACTTACTTACTTCTGACTATAATCTCAACCGACTTCAAAAAGGAGGAGGTTATCAAATCGTGTGTATGTTTTTTTTGTTTGTTACCGCATAACTCCGTAATTTATAAACCGATTCGAAAAAATCTTTCATTTGTAAGGATGTCCGTGCCCATAAAAATTTCATCAAAATCGGTTCAGTACCTAGTTTGGCATTAAAATCAAAATAACTGGAAAAAATACAGCATTCAAGTAAACAAAATTGCGTGATTTTCTTTCCTGTGACTTTTCAGTGGTGGTTGCGGTCACTAAATAGTCTCAGTAAACTGCCTACCTTCCGGCTTCATCATCAGATGATGAAGACACTGGAAGGTAGGCGCCGGAACTCCGTAATAACACAATGTAACCTAGTCGTGTTTGGGCTCAGTGGAGTTGTCATGAGATGCATTCTGGCTATAAGTGCCATATATTGGTATAAGTGGTATACTATGTGTGGCCTTGATTGTCAGGATCCCTTGGTGATACCATAGAAATCTCATAAAAATAGGTTCAGTAGTTTGAGAGATATGGACTGTTTACCGTTGCCAGCAATTCGATGAGTAGTTTACTTACCAAAAAATCGTGAAAAAAAAATGTTTAATAAAAAAATTGAACCAACTTCAAAAAAAACTAGGTGCACTAAAAAGTTAGAAATAACTAGATACCACATAATTTATTTACTTTGGAGTTTTCGATTAAGGTGGAGGCGCCTGTCTAGCCCGCGAAATTCAAAATTTTCGAGTATTTTTATAGTTTATCCAAAATCTGAAAACATTTAAGAGAACATTTTGTAATTGGCGCCAAAGACCGTATGCAATGCATTTATTAATATATCCAACTTACTCTAAAACATTTCAAGAACGACAGATAGCCAGAAAAACTGCCAATTTTTGTATATTTAGTGATTTACTAGTATCATATCCACCGTGATAATATTTAGAGTAAAATAAATGTGGTAATAAACGCACTGCATACCTACTGTGTTTGTCGCAAATCACAAAATGTTGTCTTAAATGTTTTCAGATTTTGGATAAACTATAAAAATACTCGAAAATTTTGAATTTCGCGGGCTAGACAGGCGCATCCACCTTAATATCTAAAATTCAGAAACCAACACGATATAAATAATAAACAGTAATTAGGTAGGTAATAATTTTCCGATCCATATCGGAAAATTCTGTATTTTCGAATTAAATAAAAAATTAAATTAAATTTCGATTTAAGTAAAGGATTTTCGAGTATAGGTACCTACCCAATGAAGTTATAATTGGTTCATGGGTGCCAGAGACTTGGGCAGTTCTCGCTTCGATATCTATCTAAGAGGTAGGTATTTTATAAACATGGGGTGAATGTTTACAGACCCGGCGAGTACTTATCTTCCTACTTAAGTAGGTATCGAAGTTTTTAACAAAAAAATATATAAGTATCCGCTTCCTTGACCTCTTATCTGTTCTTTCGCCGCGAACGCAGAATTGGGAATATCGGTGGATCGTGAAATTTTTGACCCTCGACGAGACCCGGGGAAAAGCTTTGTCAAGGAACCCATACGAATTTAATGGAAATAAAGAATAGGCGTTGGAATAAAATTATCTATTTCCCTCCGTTGCAAAGCGGGAGACCAAAATATTATAATGATATTATGATTGCCACGGTTACAACTGCAAGATGGTTTAAGGTGAAGGCGCCTGTCTAGACCGCGAAATTCAAAATTTTCGAGTATTTTTTATAGTTTATCCAAAATCTGAAAACATTTAAGACAACGATTTGCGAAAAACACAGTATGCAGTGCGTTTATTAATACATTTATTTTACTCTAAATATTATCACGGTGGATATGATACTAGTAAATCACTAAATATACAAAAATTGCCAGATTATCTGGATAGCTGTCGTTCTTGAAATGTTTTAGAGTAAGTTGGATATATTAATAAATGCACTCCACACGGTCTTTTTCGCGAATTACAAAATTTGTCTTTTATAATTGTCAGATTTTGAAAAATTTCTAAAAGAACTCAAAAAATTTGAACTTCGCGGGCTAGATGGGCGCTTTAGCCTTAAGTACTACTGATTTAAGACCAATAGGTAGGTATAATTTATTGTTTTTGATATTTTTTGGCCATCAAACTCAAAATAGTTTTTATTCATGTAAGCCAACAAAGCATTTATGAATAGTCAGAAACTACAATTGGTTTGGAATGCTGCTTCCACTGAGAAGATCCGGCAAGTAACTCAATGATTACTTACTTACTCATTTCAACGAATAAAAGATGGTACATTCTCAGGAACAGCCATAGAATGTGACCAGATAACACCATTGTCACCAAATAAGTAAATAGTAGGTAAGTAATCAAATCTCACTAAGATTTAGGTATTTAAATTAGAAAGCTATTTTAGTGAGGTGTGTATACCTACTCAACTTTATATCAATTGAAATGTAGGTATTAGTGATGTAACGAATATTCGCATTCGCATTCGCGAATATTCGCATATTTTTTGACATTCGCATTCGCATTCGCATTCGCAAGAATCTATGCGAATGTTTGGCGAATGTTTTAAAAATAATAAGGAAATTATGTAAAGATGGATATGGAATGTTAATACAACTAGTAGGAATTATATATTTGTTAAACAAACTTGCTGATAGGGTGGCCCTTATGCACCGCTTTTAGGTCCATAAAGCAGCTTATTACGCACTAGTGATTCGACTTTACATTTTTTTAATCTTAGTAACGAGTTATCCTAAAAATAGTAAGCAATAAAAAAAAAATAAACAATGTTTATTAAAATATTATAAATAAATACATTAATTATTTAAATAAATTTACTTCACATTAAATTTAATTGTAAATAAAACATATTATAAATATTCGATTTATTATATTTCATAATAATTGTTAGCGGATTTGCCAGACCCATAGATAAAAATAACGGGCCAAATGCATGTCGGACTACGCATACTATAGGGTTTCGTAGACATCCCACCACGTTTCGAAAATACCGAACTCTAAAAATAAAAGTGATGTTTTTATTGACTTGAAACATCGAATACGGCGGCTCTCGTAACCTATTGATTTCTGCGAAATTAATAAACTATTGGCTGCCGTATAAATAAAATAGTAAGAAACTATATTTTTTTTCAATTAAGATTGAAATGTTTTAAATATTTTTGACTATCAACTAAGTTGTAAAATGACGTATGAAACGCGTGAGCATCGTTAATTACACACCTTGGCTCCTTCACAACACAGCCCTCGCTAGTTAGTCACTGGCTGCAAACCAGCCTCGATCGTAGCTTAGCTCACTTGTACATAATGCACTTATTTACTTATATTTGAATTGAAAAATACACGGAACTGTCTTGAGGTAAACTAAATTATAAATATATCAAATAAATTTGAATTATTCAATAATACTAAACTACTCTCAAATCAAAATAAATCTCTTTGAATTAACTTTATGTGACTAACTTCGTTCTTTCAACCTGTATGGGTTCGGCTATGTTCGGCCGACACGAAATGTCAAACCAGTCTAGATAACATTTTGCGCGCTCTTTACCCCCGACGAAAAAAGAGGGGTGTTATAAGTTTAACATGTGTATCTGCGTGTCTGTGGCATCGTAGCGCCCAAATGGATGACCCGATTTTAATTTTGTTTTTTTTTAGAAAGGTATTCTGATCGAGAGTGTTCTTAGCTTCAAGTTTCACGAAAATCTGATCAGCCGTTTAAAAATTATCAGCTATTTTGTAGTGTAAAAAGTCATCGCATCTGGGTTTTTTTAATTTTCAATTTACAGTTATTTGAAAGTCAACATTCGCATTCGCATTCGCATTCGCGAATGTTGAAGCCAAATATTCGCATTCGCATTCGCATTCGCGAATGTCGAAAATCCAACATTCGTTACATCACTAGTAGGTATACAAACGAGAATAATAGGTAATTAATAAAACAGAGGTGGATAAGAAGATAAATGATTTGGTGTGATGCCTTCCATGCTAAATAAATGAATAGAGTTTAACAACAATGTTGCTAAGAGGAAAGTGAGTGGACCAACTCGGTAAAGTTTGAGAATCATTAAATCACCAAATTTTTGAATCGAGGGTAACATCGGATGTCCGAAACAAGGAAAAAGGAAAATAGATCAGAATATAAGTAATCTATGTTCCTTGGAATAATAGGTTAAATTTTAAATATGTTATACTTAGGAAGATAAAGATCGGATGTATTCTTTTCAGGATCTTGTTCTCCAAACACTTGAAGCGGCTTTAAAATGAGGTCGGGTCTTACCCCTTGATCGTAAATGTTGTCTTGTCTTGGCTCACATATAAGTAGCACACCATTGAGTTTCATTAACAATTAGCGCCGATTTATAATAAAATAATCTCATGTTTACCAAAGTTGAGCTTTTTTTTTGTTTTCAACTAGTCAAAAACCAATCCGATTTTACCTGACCGCACCTTACAGTACCATGTATGTATCATTAATTAATCCTTCAGTGCATAGGTAGTTACATACCTAAATGGGTAAAGTACCTATTCCGTGCGTTTTTTCCAGTAGGTACTATGGGCCTATGTATGAAAGAAATCAAGTAAATACCTATGTACGAATAAAACAAGTAGATTAGCTACTTACTTACCTAACAATAGAAGTATTTTAGCCATGTTGCCTGAGCAAAGCCAAGAACACCACTGAACTGACTGACTGACCTCAGCTCACGGGTGAGGGTCATGTTTTGATAAAACGTCTTATGCAAAGCAGGGGTCACGCAACTTTTATGGAGATACACCATCTTATATTGTAAAGTTATGTGTCGCGTTACTTACCAACTTGGAAATTGTTCTATCCATCTGCCACTCTGAGACGGTCCCGTCACGTGGATGTTGGGAAAAGAATACGATTGTTTCCGATCCCTGATGACAATGAGATTGGGGACGATGGAACCTACGGCATAAATGTCTATCGTCTTCTGTGTAGATTGATGCAAATTGCAATACTGTTGACGGGGATGACGACGGGACATAATAACTATATTGTCCCCAGCGAAGGATAAAATGAAGAGAGCAGTTTAATAATAACACACTGGGACGCACTGAATTATCTTATAAAGGTCCATGTAAGGATTAGGGAACTATAAAAACTTGAACGAGGTCAGGGGGAATAAAAAGTAAGTAGGTTGTTCTTACTTATTCTGAGAAGTTAAACATATGTAGGTATTAACTTACTTTTAAAATGTTTGGTACCCCTGAAAATAGCAACAAATTATGTAATGTTACTTCATGCGAATGGTTTATCGTTATATGTATTATATAACGTGTCTGATAATCGACTGTACAGAATTTAAGAGGGATGCCTTCCAGAACGAAACCGGAAGGTAGGTGCCGGAACTCTGTACCTAATAAAACAATGTAACCTAGTCCTGTTTGGGCTTAGTGGAATTGTCATGAGATGCATTCTGGCTATAAGTGTCATATAGTGGTGTAATAAGTCGTATAACATGTGTGGCCTTGATGGTCAGTAGGTATCCCTTGGTGGTCCTGAAATAATTTCATAAAAATCGGTTCAGTATTTTGAAAGATATGGACCATTTACGGTTACCAGCACTTCAATAAGTAGTTCACCACTAAAAATTGTGAAAAAATAATAATAAAAAAATCTAACCGATTTCAAAAAACCTAGATGCACTAAAAAGCTAGACATAACTGGGGACCTTATAATTTATTTAATGTGGAGTTGGTGCCAATTGAAGTAAGTAGGGGTAGGTAGGTACTTCAGGAGTCCATACGTAGGTAGTGTAAAAATAGTGGCACCGACTCTAAGTCAAAGAAATTATAAGGTCCTTAAAAATAATTCAGGATAAGGACCCACCACTCACCCTTGGCTTGACAACCTCCAAAATTTCAAAATCAAATAGGTTGATCGATTTATAATTTTGGAGGTTGACAAGTCAATGGTTTGGACACGTGATGAGAAGGGATGAGAAACATGTGACTAGAAGAGTGATGAATATGAATGTGGATGGATACAGTGCGAGGGGAAGGCCAAAGAAAAGATGGATGGATTGTATTAATAGTGATATGAACGAGGTTGGAGTGGATGTGAGTATGACAGGAAAGCGCGATGAATGGAAGGAAAAGACATACTGCGCCGACCCCAGATAATGGGAAAAGGTAAGGCAGATGATGATGACAAGTCAAGGGTGAGTGGTGGGTCCTTATCCTAAATTATTTTACAATGGATTTCCGGCAAGTAACGCCTGAGTCAATCAATTATAAGGTCCTTAGTTATTTCTAGCTTTTTAGTGCATCTAGGTTTTTTGAAACGGGTCCAATTTTTTTTTTGTACAGTCCTCTTACCAAAATTTCCAAATGAGTTAGGTATTAAGTAAGTAATATATAGTATCATTTTCAGGTCGGACGGCAGAGTAGGGAAACCCTGCCTTAGTTAGATGTACGCTTTAGTAATTTGCCCAGATCTGGGTGTTACTGGGATCCTACCCGTGCTGTACCAAACAGACCAAAAATATATATTTTTTAATTTATAAAGTAGGTATGTAAGGTAGCCTTTAGCTAGTGGTTAGTATGTTGTCTCTTCTGAATAAAACAATTAATAAGCTTACATTTGTATATTTATTCCACAACAGTGTTCCGTCATGACAACAATGATACGGTTCCATAATCCAATAATAATTGTATTATTAGGCACGCACGTTGTAAAATATATTGCAATTTTAAGGCAACACATTTAAAATTTATATAAAAAACGGTGTTATTAGATATATGTATATAGGACATTATAGAGACGTTTGAACAAGCCTCGTGCGTATTCGGAATACGAAACCTATCGGCTCAGCGCAGACAGAGCGATAACTTTGCTTATAGCAGCTGTTTTAAGGTACAAAATAGCATGATAAAAATGATAGTATAAAGACCGCTGTCATTCTATTTTGTACTGTAAACCCATTGATATAAAGTTATTTATTAAGTGTCAGAGAAAATAGCTCGCGCTTGGGCTACGTTCCATCTGCGCTGACTTTAAAAGCGAGTTACACTAGCTTTGATAATTATTTGACGTTTAAATAAAAAACATATTTTGAACAGAACTTCATACACAGGTGATGCAAAATAATAATATTGAAAACATTAGCTTAAGCAACAAATAATTTTTAACATTAACAAAATCGATTTAGAAAACAACCAAAGGACAAAAAAAAACACATTTCTAGGGATTTTGTAGTTTCTTATAATGAGATACATCGACTAAAACGTTGTCAAATGATGAATGAACACGACGCTATCAATATTTTTGTTTCTTGTAAAATTTCTAAATTACCTCATTCTTTGGTCATTTTCAGAAATATTCAGTCAATTAAAGACGACATTCATACGGGTCTCTACACCGAACTGAATTGAAGGCTGAAGCGCTTTATACCTATATCGTTGTACTAAGATATCTTTTTAAACACAGACATTCTACCTAAAGGCTTATAAATATTGGAATGAAAAAACTTAAATTGTCTATAGTATATTTAGGGCCTTATAGACCGGCGATGTGTATTTAATTAAATATTATTGCATTTACAATTCAACATAGTTGACAATGACGCGCGAATTACGGCAAAATGACCCATATATCGGTGGGCATATGAGTCACACAGTACGCGCAATGGCGAAATGAACTAATTATAAAAAGCTTTCTACATTGTCGAGTCACCCCCAGAGTGTGGGCATGGCAATTATTGCTATTATAATTTAATTATTATTTCCCCTGTGATTTTTCACAGTCAAGGATTTTATTCATAGTGAATTTTCATTATGTCACTTAATCTATGAAGTCACTAGTTGATGAAGTTTCATGAAACCCGGAGCGGTTCTGAACGTTTTGCGATTTAATTGCTATGATTTTCAACAGTTTCTATCTGTGACGGTAGCAGGTGCTACTTATGAAAACCTACATAATATGATTTTTCACACGCTATCTGTGATAAGTTCCATCACTACTAGAGTGAGACGGATTTATTTCTGCTTCATTCTTTCATATCGCTCCATCACTCTCGGACGGTTGATCAGACCGTGTGTGGAAGAACCATACAATTTAGAATACACTAAAAGGCAAGAATAATTGGACCTAGTTTTGCAAAAAAGTTACCAACCACACTTCATCCTGCAGACTAAAATCAACCCTAGTTGAAGTGAATGAAGGTTCGTTTCAGTTTGTAGAAGTATTGGTGGTTGGACCCATTCTGCATATGCAATTAATATTTTGTTCGTTCATTTCCCGAAGACGCGTGACGTGGCTCTAATGACACTGGCATATGGGTCAATTTGCAATAATTCATCCGTCTTCGTGAAATGAACTCATTATATTGTTTAACCTAACTAAGTATCGTAAGCAGACATAACAGATTATCTATTGTTCGGTATACACTAGGGTGTATACATAGAGCAAAAATGGAACGGTTAATGTCGAGTCATATTGAGCAGAGTTTAATTGAAAGCTTATAATGTTTCACTGCGCATTGTACAATGGGGTAAAGGAAATTGAACTGTCTTTAAAGCAATGAAAGCTCATATTCCCATACGTTTATGCAACATCATTTAGCAGCATTATTTTGTTGTTATAATTATTATTATTTAATTTTAAATTTGGATGCAGAGTCGCTTATAAGTCCTCGCCAAATTATGAACCGACATTTTTATGGCAGATTTTTTTCCTAATAACGTGTAAGTAGCTAGCGTAGCCTAGTGTTTTCTGTCTGAAGTTTTTTTTTAAACATGTGCCTAGCCTAGGTTATCTGAGCCGAGTTCTGGGTTATTGTGTCTCGTGTGCGCGTGCGACGATGGCGGTGATGTGGAAGGCGGCTGGGGCGGCGGCGGCGGCGGGGGCGGGGGGCGGCAGGGGCTGCCGGAACAGCTGCGCGTGCTGCCAGGCCGTGGCGCCGGAGCCGCCCGCCAGCTCCGCGCTCACCACCACCGCCCGGAACACTCGCTTTATGATCGTCGGGCTCTCTGCAACCAACCAAACAAGATTTGGAAGTATTTTTTAAGCCCCCAACGAAAAAAGAGGGGTGTTATATGTTTAACATGTGTATCTTGCATTGTATGGTACCCATAGTACAAGCTTTGCTTAGTTTGGGACCATACAGTAGGTGTGTTTGTCTGTGGCATCGTAGCGCCCAAGCGGATGAACCGATTTGAATGTTGTTTTTTTGTTGTTGTTAGAAAGGTATTCTGATCGAGAGCGTTCTTAGCAATGTTTGGTGAAAATCGGTTCCGTTGAAAATTATCAGCCCTTTTGTAGTTTAAAAAGTCGTCGCATTGGGGGTTTTTTTAATATATAAATATCGCCAGACTAACACACCAACTGTACGATCCCACCAAACTAAGCTTGTAACTACCGTACCGTACAATGGACTGGGTTCAATCCCTGTGACACCCAGGCCTGAGAAAATTACGAAAATACATTTTCCGAAACTTGCCCCGCCGGGAATCGACCCGCAACTACCCGGTGCAGCCAGCCGAACGGCATACCATTGCACCAAGCGGTCATCAAACAGGTATAGGTTGAATAGTAAGTGCTCGTAACTCTAATACTATTTAATAACAATGGTCGCACCTGCTCACATTTTGCTGAGAATGCATACCATCTTTTATTCATTGAAAACATTCCTTTATCTTTTTAAAATAACAGAATATTTTCTTTAAGCCAAAATTGCTATCTCCAGTAGGTATTAAATTTTGAGTACTTTCCCATCTGGTTGCGTTAAAAAAAAACACCCTATACATAGATTTGTTTGCTAATATAGATATAGTACGGTCTAGACTCTGGACTCACCTCCAAGTGTGACAGGCACCGGGTCCTCGTCGTCGTATGCGAGGGTCCAGGCGATGCGGCCGGTGTCGAACACCGCGCTGGTGAGCTGGATGCTCAGCGTCGTGAAGTGCAGCTTCTCGTCCACCGTCGCGAACCGCCACGATATACTTCCGGTGGTTTCACCCTCTATAACCAAACGGAGGTCTAGTGCTAGGACGCTTTTTTCTTCATGGACACGTACATCATTGTCACTAGACAGTACTAGAGAGCAACGAGTTTTATGAGGACGACGACGTATAGACCTATAGGTGTTGTCTGCTCATATTTTTGTTACTGTTCCTGAGAATGTACACCATTTTTAATTAATTGAAAAGAGTAACCGTTGAGTTTCTTGCCGGATCTTCTCAGTGGAAGCAGCATTCCGAACCGGTGGTAGATTCTGACTATTCATAAATGCTTTGTTGGCTTACGTGAATAAAAACAATTTTGAGTTTCAGTTTGAGGCATTATTTACTCTGTAAATTGTTTAAAAAAAATATTGTGATTCTTTTTGATCCCATGTGTAATTCGTTCGTGCTGTTACTGAAGCGGCTTCATCGGAAGACCAGCGGAGTCGGTTTCGGTTCGTCGCAAGAGGACACGCAATTAGGAATGACTTAGATTTTTTTTTTTTACTTTATTCTACCTCGGCAAGCTTCACTGTGCGTTGTTTTGCTATACGAATAAACATTTTTTCTTTTCTTCCTAAAATACTGAATTCGCTTGTTAGAAGTCAGTCAGATGTATATCTATGGGCAATCATAGATAGGCTACGGTGACTGCTCAACATCAGGCAGGTCGTAAGCTTGTTTGCAATCTTTGTTAAAAAAACCTGCCAAGTGCACGTCGGGCCACGCACAATGTAGGGTTCCGTGGCCATTCCAATAACGACATTTAATCTTTGACTAGCTAGGTTTTCTCTGTTATCATATCGAAACTAACCCAAACTAGATATTGTGGGTACCTATCCACTTGCTTGAGTTGTTTGGAGAGAACAGAATTGCCACCGTCACCGCTAAATAGTTCAGTGTTACTCATAACATAAACATGTATGTTAGTTTGTATATATTTATAGGCCTGCGACGCCTGAATATAAAGAAATAAATCATCTAAAGTGTATTTGTCCCTAGCATGCGGATTTACTAAACAATCTTGGCATGTCGGTTAAATGTTTCATTTTCTAATATCTGCATACAACATAGAATTACTAGTTTCGCAAATGGGAAAATATTATTGGGGTCATAAATGTCAATACTTATTTTAAATTATTATTAGAACGTTTTAAACGTTTTAATAATTTTGAAAGACGAATTAAATTAAAAAGACATGCTAAGATTGTTTACTATATGCGAATCTTAAGGAAAAACACACTGTAGTAAATTAGATTGTTTTGCCTAGCCAGGCCTTCGTGGTTATAAAGATGGAGTACTCACCCTCCCTGGCCAGGTAGACCTGCTGCCAGTCGTGCTCCACCTTCCGGAACATGTTCTTGGCGCCGAACACACCCGCCGACCACGAGCTGATGGGGGGGAGCTCCTCCCCGCGGGACACGACCCGGTACCTGCGGGGGGGGGGGGGGGGGACCCAGCTGTATCAAACTCAAAGTATAACAGTGTAACAAGTTAAAGTCAAAATTATTTTTATTCATGTAAGCCAACAAAGCATTTATGAATTGTCAGAATCTACCACCGGTTCGGAATGCTGCTTCCACTGAGAGGACCCGGCAAGAAACTCAATGGTTACTCTTTTCAATGAATAAAAGATGGTGTATATTCTCGGGAACAGCAACAGAATGGGAGCAGGCAAGTATCTATAGGCTAGGGTAACTGAACTCAAAACTCAAAATCAATCTAAAAATTGTTTCTATCCATGTAAGCATTTATGAATATATTGTTTTCTTATATTTACGCGAATACTACACATTGAAATAAAACTATTTTTACGGATTATATCGCGTTTAATGTTTAAATAAACGCGATATAATCCGTAAAAATAGTTTTATTTCAACATTTATGAATAGTCAAAATCTACCAGCGGTACGGAATGCTGCTTCCAATGAGAAGATCGTCGACTGTTTAACATCGGGCGGGTCGCACGCTTGTTCGCCGACTTGGTGACATACCGGTCGCTGGCGCAGTAGTACCGCACGCTGTACTGGCCCGGCGCGGAGCACTGGAAGCTGTGGCGCGCCGCGGCGCCGGCGCCGAGCTCGCCGCGCTGCCGCCGCCATTGCTTCGAGCCCGATATGCGGCCGTGGGACTCGCAGTCGCCAGGTTTCCTACCATATTTCTTTTACATTAATTATATTATTATAGTGAGTTTTGTCATTATTTTTTATTCACAATACATGTAAAACGTTGGGTAGATCAGAATCTGATACTGATCAAATAAAAATATTAAAAACTCCGAATAATCGGTCAAACAAAACTACTATTTGCACGCACACCGATCACATTTTAATTAAATCTTTAAAATTTGAAAATATCGCAAACGAAATTTCTTATAGTAAAACGTTGCATCGAAACAACATTTCATTTGAAAAGATCTTTTCAACGATACCGTACCTGGTGGGGTAACTAAGAAAAATGAAAATATCCCCTCTTTCAATGTTGGGGGTGGTACCTTAAAAAAGTAATTCTGCTATATTTTATTTATTTTAGAAAGAGAGATCAAATTTCAAGGTATATCTGTACCAAATTCGTCAACTTTCGACACAAAACTGTAGAAGTTATGCTACTGTGACAGACTGGGACGGACGGACGGACGGACAGGATAATCTTATAAGGTTTCCTCGTAGGGCACTACGGTACCCTAAAATCGTAAGGGTTGATAGTAGTGGCGTCCCCTATGTCTCCCTGACCTCTAGGCATGGAAATTATTGCTACTTTAAATTCATTTTCATATGGTGATATTATTTTTTTCTTTCACACTGTTCATGCCTGTGAAATTTAATTACATATGATTTTATCCGTAATATGAATAAGTTTACGCGGTCGAAACAAGGGTTCAAATCACATAGTGGATAATTTGGCCACATTTTAACAAGCTACCGATGAAATGTGGCATGCCTTCTGACCTCTCGACCATGAGCTGCACCAGCTCGTCGAGCGCGCGGCGCGCCAGGTAGCGGCGGCGCGGCTCGGCCAGCTGCCGCTGCCGGTGCTCCCGCAGCGCCAGCACGCTCGCCACCAACTCGCGCTCGTCGCACAGCTTCCGCCGCTTCAGCACCTGCCAGCACACCACCATTCTCAACACTCAACACTCAATTTTTCATTATTCATGTCAAATTTCCGTGCGTTCATGCGCTTTTACCATAACTATTATTGGAATCAAGTATAATCAACTCACGAGTTTAGGTCCAATGAGTCTAATTACGATCCGTGGTGCCTTACAACTGGTATTCAATCAGCTGTAACAGTCTTGCTTCTATGGCAATCAGCCCATACCATCTTTTTTTGGTCTCCCGCTTTGCACCGGTGGGAAGCGGATTTTTCTTCCAATTCCTCCTATTACTTCTTTCGATTAAATTCGTGCGGGTTCCAAGACAATTTAACTTTTCCCCGGGACTCGTCGAGGGTCAAACCTCGACGTCATTATTGGTCACCATTGTCGATCCTGGTTTACAGGAGTTACAGTGGTGGGAGTGTGTGGCGGGACTACTCCCAATAAAAAAACATGTCAAATTAAATAGAAAACCAAAGAAATGGCTTCAATAAATAAATAAATAGTGTCAACCGCTTGGCGCAGTGGTTCGAGCGTAGGCCGCTCGGCTCACTCCACCAGGTGGTTGCGGCTTCGATTCCCGTCAGGGTAAATTTCGGAAATGGCTTTTTCGTAATTTTCCCTTGTCTTGGTGTCACTGGGATTGCCCCCAATCCATTGTACGGTACCCATAGTACAAGCGTTGCTTAGTTTGGGACCATACAGTTGGAGTGTTCGTTTGGCGATATTTATAATTTATTAGATTATTGTATCAGGCGTATAAGTAATGAGTCACCTCCTTATGGTCGGTGGTGTACCGCCACGTGACGTCCTGCAGGTCGTCGCGCGAGACGGCGAACACGTACGAGAGCTGCTTGCCCCAGCCGTGGCTGTACAGCAGCGGCGCGTCCAGCGCAGCCTCGCACGGGTCCGCGTGCAGCCACGTGTTCGAGTCGTAGTCGTACACCTGCCAGAGTCCAATCAAATGACAATCGAAATATAAAGATTTCTGTTAGACTTTTTCTGCTGACCGTGACGGAAAACAGAAAATAATTTAAACGAGTCTTGATACAATTCCATTCATTATTGTATCGTGACGATAATATCGACCACGATAATGTCGTCCGACGGTAAATTATAAAAGCGCCCAGTGGGTGAGTCAATCAGAGAGATACAGCCAGCTAGTGGGTGAATCAATTAGTGTGATACAATCAGTGGGTAGGTGAGTCATTTTGTAAGAGATTCAGTCCACTGACTGAGTGAGTCAGTCAGAGACACAGCCAAATAGTGGGTAAATCAATTAATGAGATACAATCATAAAGTAGGTGAGTCATTTTGTAAGAGATACAGTCAGTGAGTGAGTCAACCACAGAGATACAGCCAGCTAGTGGGTGAGTCAGTGAGTGAGAGTCTATCAGAGAGATAAAGACTACTAGTGGGTGAGTAAGTCAGTGAGATACAATACGACCAGTGAGTGCGTAAATCATTCAGTGAGAGATTCAGTCAGTCAGTCAAAAAATACAGCCAGCTAGTGGGTAAGTTAGTCAGAGAGATACAGCCAGTTAGTGGGTGAGTCAATCAGTCTGTCAGTGTGTCACTCAGCAGGTGGGTGAGTGATTGTTTCGCTTTTTATAGAATGGGGTGACTGACCTCACACCAGACGTGGTCGGTGGTGTCGTACACGTAGCGCGTGTCGTACCCGAGCGCGCGGCAGAGCAGCGTGAAGCAGTTGGCCCACTCGCCGCAGCGGCCGCGGCGCGTGCGCAGCAGCGTGCGCGGGTCGTTGTGCCGCGGGAACGAGCTACGCCCCGTCGGGCACGCCTTACACTTATACATCTACACCAACCAAACAGGCCTTTTTACTCTAACTTGGATTCACAATTGGACGTCTTCAGCCGCCATTTCAAACTGAAACTCAAAATTGTTTTATTCACGTAAGCCAACAAAGTATTTATGAATAGTCAGAATCTACCACCGGTTCGGAATGCTGCTTCCACTGAGAAGATCCGGCAAAAAACTCAATGGTTACTCTTGTACATTCTCAGGAACAGCATAAAAAATATGAGCTGACAAAACCATTATCATAAATAAGTAATCCTTACTAATATTATAAATGCGAAAGTAACTCTGTCTGTCTGTCGCTCTTTCACGCCTAAACTACTGAACCGATTTTAATGAAATTTGATACACAGATAGTCTAGAGCCTGAGAAAGGACATAGGCTACGTTTTAATGCGAAAAAAGAGTTTTAAGGGGTTGAAAGGGGATGAAAGTTGTATGGAAGTATCGTCATTTTTAGAGCTAGAAGCTTGAAACTTATTTATTAGGCTGTTGATTTGATATAAATAAATATGACATTCAAAGTTTGTAAAAGTTTTACCCTCAAGGGTGTAAAATAACAATAGGGAATAGGGAATGAAAGTTTGTATGGAAATATAGCTCTTTGCAGTGAAACACTGCAATCCTTACTCCTTACTAATATTATAAATGCGAAAGTAACTCTGTCTGTCTCACTGTCTGTCTGTCTGTCTGCCTGTCGCTCTTTCAGGCCAAAGCTACTGAACCGATTTTAATGAAATTTGATACACAGATAGTCTTGAGGCTGAGTAAGGACATACTTTTTAATGCGAAGAAAGAGTTTTAAGGGGTTGAAAGGGGGGATGAAAAGTTGTATGGAAGTATCGTCATTTTTAGAGCTAGAAGCTTTAAACTTATTTTGTTGGCTGTTGATTCGTTATAAATAAATATGACATTCAAAGATTGTCAAAGTTTTACCCTTAAGGGTGTAAAATAACAATAGGGAATGGGGGATGAAAGTTTGTATGGAAGTATAGCTCTTTGCAGTGAAACACTGCAAATAGCTCATTAAAGTATTTATACATATGTGTCTTATTTGTAAAAAAAATAGCCTAAATAATTAAAAATGCTACCCAAATACACTATTCCACGCGGACGAAGTCGCGGGCATAGCTAGTAGTAAATAATCATTGAAAAGAGTAACCATTGAGTTTCTTGCCGGCTCTTCTCAGTGGAAGCAGCATTCCGAACCGGTGGTAGATTCTGACTATTCATAAATGCTTTGTTGGCTTACATGAATAAAAACAATTTTGAATTTTGAATTTGAATAATAATCTAATGTCGATCAGATTTAGGTATTTAAATAAAATGAGAAAGCTAATTTAGTGGGGTGTGCATGCCTACTCATACTTACATCAAATTAAAAGTTTAAAATTATTTTTGCAACACTCATCCTCATGGTCATCATCATCATCTACCTTTTCCCATTATTTGGGTTGGGCGCAGTATGTCTTTTCCTTCCATTCGTTGCGTTTTCATGTCATACTCACATCCACTCCAACCTCGTTTATACAATCCATCCATCTTTTCTTGGGCATTTCCTCTCGCACTGTATCCATCCACATTCAAATTCATCACTCTTTTAGTCACATGCTTCTCATCCCTTCTCATCACGTGTCCAAACCTTTCCAGCCTCCTACCTCTTACTTTATCTGTTACTAGCTGTGCCCCGCGACTTCATCCGCGTAGTATTGGATTATTGGGTTAAAAAGTATCCTATATGTTAATCCCGGTTATAATCCATCTGTGTTCCAAATTTCATCCAAATCCGTTCAGTAGTTTTTGCGTGAAGGAGTAACAAACATACATACATACATACATACATCCACACTCACAAACTTTCGCATTTATAATATTAGTAGGATCAGATTGGCGCTACCTTGACACTACCTCTTATACTTATACACATTCTTCACCTTATCCATTCGCGTCACTCCACACATCCAACTCAACATTTGCATCTCGGCAGAGTGGAGGCGTTATTATTTTGGCAACACTAAGGCAGTTGCGTGACATTCATTAGGTAAGTGTCGCACCACTTTGTGTCGCGGCTTTAAGGGGCGTCCATAAATAACGTGAGGTATTTTGAGAATTTTGCGACCCCCCCTTCCGCCCTGGTGAGATATCGTAAGATTTTCTTCAACTACCTCCCCCCCCCCCCTAATCTCACGCGAGATTCTTCAAAATGTATGATTTGGCTGTAAACGGGTTGGATTATTGAGAAAAAAAAAGTTAGGAAAACGGTTGACCCTAAAGGCCATCCTTGCAACTTCCCGCTAATTCGCTGCTCTGCGGGGGTCGGACGAAACGAGAAACACTATTGTCTCAGATTTGGCCATATTTTATTCTAGAAATAGTTTTTCACGCAATTTTACACCGTTCTCTGAAGAAAAATTGATATTTGCCCCAAAGTGAGATTTGGAAAGATGTGATCCCCTCCCCCCCTAGAACACCTTACGCAATTAATGGACGCCCCCTTACTGGTATCTGTATGTAGCTAATACTGCTACACAACAAATAGTATATGTTGAACTATTTCTAATAACAAGTCAAGTTTATCACCTCCATAAGGCAGGTCTCCCTTTCGGTGGTGTGCGAGACTGTGTGAGTGAACACAGTGGGTCCCCCGCACAGCTCGCACTTGGGCTTGTCCACCCACGAGAAAAACTTGTACTTGAACCAGCCCAGCAACTCCATCAGGAGAGCCACATCGAACGGCAGGTCGCGGTCTTTCACTTCGCCTGGAGACAAACTATTATATGGGTATCTTGATGGTTGATGATTTTTTTTATATCAACGTGGGCCCACTCCTAATACAAGCATTAGCTTAGCTGGAGGGGCTATCGGGAATACTAGTAATATCATAAACTCAGATTGCTAGTAATCTTTTTTACAAAAAAAAATCCTACTAATATTATAAATGCGAAAGTTTGTGAGTGTGGATGTATGTATGTATGTATGTTTGTTACTCCTTCACGCAAAAACTACTGAACGGATTTGGATGAAATTTGGAACACAAATAGATTATAACCGGGATTAACATATAGGATACTTTTTAACCCGATAATCCCGAAATATTTGCTAAGTTCAAATACTACGCGGATGAAGTCGCGGGGCACAGCTAGATAACTATAAATTTCAAATTCGGCAATCAAGCTTACGTACCATCCGATGTTAAGCAGTTACCGTAGCCTATAGATGCTTGCAATACCAGTGGCATATCTCGAGTTTTGCTGATCTGAAGGGGAGGGCGATAGAGGGAGGAGGGATGGGGTTGGGCTTCTGGCTCTCTCACTCATTGTACGATACACAGCTACAATTACTAGTTTACACTGATCTTCTGTGAGACGGTGGCACTACCCTGACCGAGCCGTAGCCGCAGGCCTAAGTTTAGGTTAACTCTTTGGCTCCCTTTCTTGGTCTCATTTTAAGGCTATTTTTAACCCAGCTTTATAGTACATTTGAATTTATTTATTTATTTAAGCCTAATCTTTTTTTTTTCCTTATTCATTTATATTTCATCCCACTGCTGGGCAAAGGCCTACCCCTTCTTCTTCCACTCCTTTTTGAAGTTTGTGTAGCGTGTCCACAGTTTCCCTTCGAATGTTTCTAATTCATCCCTCCATCTAGTTAACAGTCTTCCTCTTTTTCTTGTTGCATCTCTGGGATACCATACTGTTGTTAAGCTATTTACTGTATATAACTATAACATTTGAATTACCTGTCTTTATCTTCTTCTGCTGCTCTCTAACTCTGTCCAACGCCATCAGCTGCAGTGTGACCAGCGGGATCTGCTCCCTCGCGAGAGCCTGCAGTTCCTCATCCTCGTACACAATCATATTGTTGAACAATGATTCAATTTTCAACAGCAATGGATTTTTGGTTTTCTGCAATTAAACAATTATCCTAAAACCAGCTGAATAAGCAGCCAATCCCATTGTGCAATAGCAACTAAATAATCTAGGGTTCTTCCACATTGATTAATGTGCAAACAACCTGACCCTGATAGAAAATTGACCTTGACCTTTGAGTCAAGTAGATAAGAGCTTACACATCATCACCTAGGTTCCTAGCTTTGATGTCATTTTAGGAATCAGCCAGTAAAGAACAAAGTTACATTATTTTGATGACCGCAGTGTGTCAGTCTGGCGAGTTTGTTTTATTTTACAATTTTTGATTAGAACATCAATGCAGACACTAAATGACAGTAATATGAGTCAATACTCCATGCTTTATGTCATTACAACATCGATAAGTGGCAGAAGAGTATGACATACAATACCAGAATGTTTGCTGGCCGGAGGGTGCACTTCTTAGGCCGAGTGCCACTTAATGTGACACTCATCGTCTTGAGGCTCACGGGGCCGCAGCAGAAGCTGATCTTCCTCTCCATCGCCACTTGAGCCATCCTCAGGTTGCTCAGGGTCTGCTCTTTTGGGTACACAATGCTTGTACCTTCCTACGAGATTGAATAAGACATACATGTAATCAGTTTTTGTCAAATATTGTTTCTGACTAGTTATTTTAATATGGTAATAAGCATGATATTGCACATGTTTGACGTGTACATGTTTACTGAATGATAATAAGTTAACCAAAATGGAGGAAAGAAAGCAAATTGTATACCTACTTATATGTATTTGGCTAAAGACATATTTCTTAAGTCTTTTATATCTTCGGAATCGATTTTAGGTCGACATAATGTTTCTGTGTATACCTACAATGGGGTCGAATTCCCCTAACCGGGTTTGTTGGTTTTATATGAAAGATTCGGCGAGTTTTTGTACCTGCCCACCCTAGAATGAAATTATTGTTCTAAATATTTACCGGTCTGAATCCAACGTATTTCAGGTAATCACTGAACGCGTCGCACTTCAACACATCCTTCAGAATATCACTTTTAATCGTTCTCAATTCATAATCGTGAGGATTCTCCAAAATATAGCTGATATGCTGCAGAAGTTCCAACAGCATTTTACTGAACTTATCACCGTCTCTCACGCTCTGTTCCACCACAGCAAGTCTCGCCATATCCTCCATTTTCGATTAAATATATTTTTAATACTATTTATTGCGCAAATTATAAGAATTTTAATAATAATGATCGCTACATGAACACAACTGATTGCAATACACTTGTCAAATTTTGATTTGTCATTTTCGTTCGGGAACGTTGACTTTTGACGCAACAGCTGGTCAATAAGGGAATAACGTTTTGAAATGAATAGCAAGGAGGTCATAATCATCTCCGATAGGAGTAATAATTATTGTTCCTTTATAGTCATCATAAACACAGAATTCACCCGAATAATTATTCACTAAAATAAATATACGAATAAGTATATAACTCGGTACCTATTTCATATTTTTAACATACTCCATTTTATTACCATGACATGAACAAGTTTAAATACCACGTAGCCATAACAATAGTAAGGTAAACAAAGATAAGAAATGGAGAATCATGATTCATCAGATACTCATGGTGAAAATGGTAAGATTCCATGCTTCAATAAAATTACTCGTACTCATAGCGTAGGAACTCTTTTTATAAAAAACCAGGTGGACGATTGTAGGTCCATACATCCCTACAAAGGGTCTAAAATCTAGCTTTATAAGCAACACAGTGTCCACCAAGCATCTCTGTGCAGAGTTCGGGCGAGGTTCTCTCAACTGGCTGCTCCACGCGCGGTACGTGCGCGGGGAACATGCCTCATGCCTCGACCTCACGGATCAACTGCAGAAGCAGTTCGACAATAAACACAGATATGCACATTACATAAAGGTATCTTATTACTTCTTGTCCTTTTACACGTGCAGCCTATGGGTTACCTAATTATACGCAAAGGACATACAATGCTCTGCGTGTCCAATACAACAATGCGTTCTGGATACTGTTAGGGCTGCCCCGTTACTGTAGCGCGTCTGGTATGTTTACTGAGACGCGTACGGATGACTTCCACGCGATTATGCGAAAACGCATTTCGTCCCTCGTCTCTAGAATACCTACGGGGAAGCTCTAACAGTCTCTTGAACACAGTTTATCAAAACCTGGACTCTGACTGCACCCACATGAACCATTGGAGAAGAGCTCATGTTGTTGACAGTGCCAACAGGCGTCGGTATTGATACCAAATTTTTGTTTAATTTTTTTTTTTTTGTTATGTAATATGGATTTTCCGATCCGAAATAAATGTATTATTATTATTATTATTATATCCGAATATGTCCATATCCACGCGGATATGGACATGGACATATTCGGATATTTGAATTTACAGGCATATTTTATGTACTGTACCTACTCTTTTTAAATATCATAAAATCCTAAAATCGGAGAAATATGGAGAATACCATGTTTGAAATTTAATGACTCAAATGCATATTGTCTATAATAAGGTACAGTTGGTTCCAGCTTCCAGCCAACCTAAGGAGGAGCTGGTCATAGCCCAAAACGCATCGTACTACTGACGTACCTACTCGTAATATTTACCGGCATTGGCGTCGTTCTAGTTGATGCTGATTGTGCTGTTTTTAAAAAGTCGTGTCAAAGTGCCCTAATTCTTGGTCCATAGGGATCAGTGTTGGCTGACGCTGGTAGGCTGCAAGAGGCACTGGAGAGGTACCACAGCTGCATCAGACTGCAGCCCCACGACCCCGAGCCGTTGAAACAAGTGGCTAAGTGCTTGTAAGGAACTGTACAGTAATTTATATTATACTAGCTGAGCCCGCGACTTCGTCCGCGTGGAATTTAACTTAACAAAAAAGTCGCGCGGGCACAGAACGCGGGAGCGCCCGCGTTCTGTGCCCGCGCGACAGGACCCTTTTTTAAAATTTTGTTTTTCTAAAATAAAAGTAGCTTAAGTTACAGCTTATAACAACAGCTATCTACCAGTGAAAGTCCCGTCAAAATCGGTCCAGCCGTTTCGGAGATACTCTTTGATTTTATGTGTTTTTATTTTTTTACGCGGAACCCTAATTGTTTTTCTAAAATTAAAGTAGCCTAAGTTACTCCTTAAAACATCAGCTATCTGCCAGTGAAAGTCCCGTCAAAATCGGTCCAGCCGTTTCGGAGATTACCCGGAACAAACACACAGACAGACAGACAGACAAAACATTTTTAAATCGCGTTTTTGTTATAGGTTTCATAAATGTACTTTCATATGCATTTAGTGAAAAGGTGTTATTTTGATATTACAAACAGACACTCCAATTTTATTTATTTGTATAGACTAGCTGTGCTCGCGACTTCGTCCGCGTGGAATTTAATTGACAAAGTTTCATACAAACTTTCATCCCCTATTTTATCCCCTTGGGGGTAGAATTAATCAAAATCCTTTCTTAGCGGATGCCTACGTCATAACATCTACCTGCATGCCAAATTTCAGCCCGATCCGTCCAGTGGTTTGGGCTGTGCGTTGATAGATCACTATGTCAGTCAGTCAGTCAGTCAGACACCTTTCAGTTATATATATTTAGATTATAAGCACAAGCGCCACACGGTGGTTCAGAAATTGAGGTCCCTAACTATAGGAATCGAAAGTCAGAATACCAAAAAAATTTGAATGGGAATACTTTAAGCCTACTAATATATATAACATATTATGATATGGGTCCCATAGAACGCTGTATGTGCGAGATAATTAATATTTCGTTTTTTTTTGTATGGAGAAAAACAGAAAATTTGATTTTTCTCGCGACTGTTTCCAACTGTAAGCTTGCCGCTTATATGGCTTATTAGGGCCCTTACAGCGATTCAAATGACATATAGAACGTACGCCTATCGTTGCCGCTTCACGAGTTAGAGCATCATGATTTTCGGAAAATTCGGTTGCTCTAAGTTGGTAACGTATATTGATAAAAAATGCATTTATATGGATAAATTTGGTCATAATTAACTTGTTTGGAGTCAATAAACCCCAATGACCCCTTTTAGAGTGGTCCAAAAGAAATTTCTCAAAGAAATTACTCAATGTAATGTTAATATCCTTATTAAAGGTCAGTATATTTGTACACGTGTAATAACAAGAAATAAGCCAACACCGATATTAGTGTTGTCGGTAATCATGAAACAAAACAACAGGTAGTACTAATTACCTGGAAAATGACGATAATAAATAACAATAGGACACGTGTTATAACAAATGAGGAGTCATTAGTCAGGTAACAATGATAATAGTTAATAACAATAATAATAAAGAACAACAATAGTTAATAATACCCAGCTTATTTTCATGAGCGAATTTAAAAAAAAATGGCCTGCACAATAGTGTTGAGGAAGGCTTTAGATTCTCCCAGATTATCTGATCTTCACAGGTCAATCGCAGAGGCACAAACGAGCACATAAAAACACTTGAGTCATCTTCACCAGCCATGGCTTGTTTGTAGGTGCTCTGGCCTGAAGCTCCATCAAAGCCCCATTTGCAAACAAGCGTAAGCTCCTTGATGCTATCAGAGTTAACGGTAATCACTTTTCCCAGCCGTGATACCGTTTTATCTAAAATGGCCTGTAGCTTTACTTTTACTCCTCGCTCAGTAACTTCTATCGTGTCTTTTGGGGGATAACATTCTTTTTTAGCTTCAAGAACTGAAGAATATGAAGGATACAATTCCACATTTTCTTCTTTGGCACAAGCTCTAAATGTACAATATTGCCACTTCGATAGCTTTAGAGATACAAATATTGCTAAAGCTTTTTCTGCTGAAAACTTAGGAACAAGTTTCTTGTGCTTTAAAAAGTCATTAATTTCTGTTATCTTTTCAGGATGTTCTGTTATAAACTTTAGTAGATTTGCCACTTCATTATTGCTAGAGCTAATTCCAATCGCATGTACGAGAGCTTCTTTCTCGTAACTGAGAAGCTGTTCAACTCTTCTTCTCTTTTGTGCTGGGCTTAGCTCAACAAAAGGTTTTCTTGGGCTGAAATTTATTGTTGAAGTTGCAACAGAACATTTTGACGTAGAAGCAACTTCACAGGTAGAACTTGAAGTTGATGGTTGCTCTTCCCGCACAAGACTTACACATTCCAATTTGCGTTTGAATAACTCCGGCCAATTTATTTCCTCTTGCAGCCAAGTCTCATATTTTTTTATAAAAGTATGAGCAGTACGATTACATTTCGTCCATTTGACTCGCAAGTTGCAAATAAAAGTTTGACAAAACAGCTTCAATTGTTCCTGATCTTCCTCAGACAAATCAATGATATTCCGAAACATCAGGAATAACACATCAGGACTCGAAAAACAGTTATTAGTTTTCACAAACATAAAGATGTCCAAATTGGTAACAAAACCCTCAATTACGAAACACTTGTAAGTTCAAAGTGAGCACGCACAAGTGCAAATGCAGAATAACTTGGTGCAGAATAATTTCCCCCATTTTTTTTTTTAATTATCTTCAATATATCACTATGTAATTAGGCGGTCTATTACTATTATTAACTATTATCATTGTTACCTGACTAATGACTCCTCATTTGTTATAACACGTGTCCTATTGTTATTTATTATCGTCATTTTCCAGGTAATTAGTACTACCTGTTGTTTTGTTTCATGATTACCGACAACACTAATATCGGTGTTGGCTTATTTCTTGTTATTACACGTGTACAAATATACTGACCTTTAATAAGGATATTAACATTACATTGAGTAATTTCTTTGAGAAATTTCTTTTGGACCACTCTAAAAGGGGTCATTGGGGTTTATTGACTCCAAACAAGTTAATTATGACCAAATTTATCCATATAAATGCATTTTTTATCAATATACGTTACCAACTTAGAGCAACCGAATTTTCCGAAAATCATGATGCTCTAACTCGTGAAGCGGCAACGATAGGCGTACGTTCTATATGTCATTTGAATCGCTGTAAGGGCCCTAATAAGCCATATAAGCGGCAAGCTTACAGTTGGAAACAGTCGCGAGAAAAATCAAATTTTCTGTTTTTCTCCATACAAAAAAAAACGAAATATTAATTATCTCGCACATACAGCGGTCTATGGCACCCATATCATAATATGTTATATATATTAGTAGGCTTAAAGTATTCCCATTCAAATTTTTTTGGTATTCTGACTTTCGATTCCTATAGTTAGGGACCTCAATTTCTGAACCACCGTGCGCCATCTGGATCCGCCTATTTGGATTTATTCCGCAGATCGCGACAGGGGCGATTTCAGTTGTCTCTCGAGGCGTATCTAGAAGCTGACAAGTTGACCAAACATCCTGATCCGGAAATTTATTGTGCTTTAGGTGAGAAATTATATTTCCTACTTGAAGACAAAAAGTTGGCCATCATGGGACGCCCGGCAGATGTAAAACATGACGTCTAGTGTACAGTATGCCCGCGCACACACACAAGGGAGTCGAGAGCGGTGGCATAGAGGGGGTATGACGGCATGAGGGGGCGTCATGCCATTTGCCGGTACGGCGTCAATTATACTGTCGAAGTGCGCCAATAAATGTTTCACATCAAAACCTCCAAGCTAAGACGCCACAGACAGACACAGGGATGAAACTTGTAACTGGTCTCTGCGTTGCGACGGGCGGGAGAAGAATAATAAATAATAGTCGCCTCTGAAAATACATTATGTAAATGTCATGTGTGTCTATTTAGAATATGTGTCATCCCTTAGCGGAGTGCTCATGGAACCTGGGTGACGTGGACCGCGGGGTGGAGTGGGCGCGGTCGGGGGTGCAGGCGGGGGGCGGGGAGCGGGCCGGGGCGCTGCTGGCGCGGCTGCTGCTCGCGCGCGATGACGTCCATGGCGCATTGGCAGCATATGATAACGCCTTATCGTGAGTAACTTTTATGTGATAACTTTTATAAGTCACTAGCTGTGCCCGCGACTTCGTCCGCGTGGAATTTAACTTAACAAAAAAGCCCGCTCCCGCGTTCTGAGCCCGCGCGACAGGACCCATTATTTTAATTTTGTTTTTCTAGAATAAAAGTAGCCTAAGTTACTGCGTATACCATCATCTATCTACCAGTGAAAGTCCCGTCAAAATCGGTCCAGCTGTTTCGGAGATACTCTTTTATTTCATGTGTTTTTTTTTTTTTACGCGGAACCCTAATTGTTTTTCTAAAATTCAAGTAGCCTAAGTTACTCCTTAAAACATCAGCTATCTGCCAGTGAAAGTCCCGTCAAAATCGGTCCAGCCGTTTCGGAGATTACCCGGAACAAACACACAGCCAGACAGACAGACAGACAGACAAAAAAAATTTTAATCGCGTTTTTGTTATAGGTGTCGTATGTACTTTCATATGCATTTAGTGAAAAGGTGTTATTTTGATATTACAAACAGACACTCCAATTTTATTTATTTGTATAGATTTGAAGTTAGTAATTGGCGTTAAAAAAATATATCATTGCAAAGTGAACCCGCTGACTTTCTCGCGGGATCTTCTCTATCGAAGCCGTTTTTCAATTCAGTAGAGGTAGAAAATATGTAAAAATGACAATTTGTAAGGGGTTTCGTAGGTAGAAATGAAATAAACTACGAGACTTTATTGTAAACGCTCTAAAGGGGACGAATCATTGGCGAGTGAAACAGCCAGAGATAGCTTTTTCATAGGTACCTCATGGATGATATGCCAACACCTCGATACCTAATCGTGCAGAGAGGTTGTAGTAGGTATATAATACCCATGCGCCTAAAACCTCAATCCCTAGCGCGAATGCCTGCGGCGCCGACACCCTCGCCGCGGCCGGGGCTCTGCGGCTGCGCGCCGGCGACCCTCGCCGCGCCTTCCAGCTGCTCGGCGCAGCCCTGGCGCAACAGCCCACCCAGCACGCCGCAGCCCTGGCGCTCGCGGCCATGATGCTGCAGCACAAGGACGTGGACGCGGCGCTAGCGAGGCTCAAGGCGGCCCTAACCGCTCACCCTACATGTGTGGCTGCCCACACTAATCTAGGAATGGCATTGTTGGCGAAGAAGAAGTATATTGCTGTTAGTCTTTAATCTTTCAGTTTTTGATGACCGCTTGGCGCGGTGGTTCGAGCTTAGGCCGCTCGGCTCACTGCACATGGTGGTTGCAGGTTCGATTCCCGCGGGGCCAAATTTCAGAAGTGGCTTTTTCGTAATTTGCCCTGGTATGGGTGTCACTGGGATCGCCCCCAGTCCATTGTACGGTACCCATAGTACAAGCTTTGCTTAGTTTGGGACCATACAGTTGGTGTGTCAGCTTGGCGTAATTTATTATTATTTATTAATCTCATAGACCTGTCTGTTGATTATCAGAGGCATTGCTCGCCCGTTACCGACCGAATGGGGAGTGGGACAGAGAGAAGGAAAGGTAATCTCTGGGGTTGGACTTTCGGCTCTCTGGCTCATAGTACAAAACGCAGCTATAACATGGTTTAGCGGAAAAGGGCTGCTAGATATGCCCCACTGGTTATTTTATCTATAGTCACGAATTCCCTATTTTTTTTTTGATATGTTGTTGGCCAGAGTGGCCGTAACAACTTCACCCGGACAGAGGGCGAGCGCAAGTGCGCTCCAGCCATAGGGGCAGGGGGACACACGAATTCCCGATGCTTGCGAATTTCAATACTTATTTTGAATATTAATTTTTCTATGAGGAATACGTAAGTACATTGTATTGAGGAGTCGCATTCTCGCCAGGTCAAATTTCGGAAATGGCCTTTTCGTAATTTGACCAGGTCTGGGTGTCACTGGGATCGCCTCCAGTCCATATAGTAGTACAAGCTTTTCTTAGTTTGGTACCATCCAGTTGGTGTGTAATTCTGGCGATATTAACTTATTTAATACGATTACGGCGATTTCCGGTGAGTGGGTGGTAGGTAGTACTGGTACTGATTGAGCTGGTGCGGAGCAGGCGCTGACGTGCCTGGCGCGCGCGGCGGGCGCGGCGCCGCTGAGCGCGCGCGCGGCGGCGGCGCTGGGCGCGGCCCTGCTGGCGAGCCGGCGCCCGGCCTCCGCCTTCTGCCGGCTCGCCGCCGCCGCCGCGCTGCAGCCCTTCCAGCCTTACACGGTGACCATCCTAGTTACCTAATTTTTGCCAGCCAGCCAATTTTTCGATTAATCAGACCGTCTAATACGTTTTAAATTCGGAAAACATTGATCGTAGGTAGTCATCTCATTCTTCGGTCCGCGACATTAACAAAATAAATATCGCTATTGATTTTTGGATTCAAAAAAACGATCGATCAATGGAGAATGAACAGAGAGAGTATTATGAATTTTGAATGTAATGTTGTGTCCAGCCAATAACCAGTTTAGCTGCACGTTTCCGCTAGGGGCACTGTTGTGAAATGTAAGTCAAGATTCGATAATTCCATTGGATGCTGTCAAAACGAATAATTCCCCAGCTTTGAAATTTGCTCGTACGCTGGCAACAGTTTTATAAAACAACATTGATCCTCAGGTGCTTCTAATAGGCATAGCACTGGAACGCCTAGAGGACAGCCGGGCCGACGCGGCCTTCGCCCGGGCCGTTGCGCTGGCGCAGGACGACCCGCTCATCAGGATCAACCTGGCGGGCAGGCACGCGCGCGCCGCCCGCCTGGCGGACGCGGCGCGGGAGACGGCCACCGCGGCGCTGCTGCTTGAGAAGGAGGAGAAGCCGGATGCACAGGTAGGCATGCAAGGACGGAAATGCGTCACAAGGAGAGAATTCGATCCAGGCTCTTTTTTCTAATCTCGGGATTTCGGGATTGTCTATATAGATAATACCGGGATCCCGGAAAGTCCCGGGATTGTAGTGTAAATGAAATGTAACAATAAAAAAAAATACATCTTTAAGTCCATGGCATTAACATACCTACCCATTAATTTAATCCCGAGAATTTCGAGGATCGAAAAACAGCCGGGATCAAAACCTCTAGTCACAAACCACGTTCCGTCATGACACATTAAATTCGCACAGATATTTCTCTTCGATAATACAAATAAATTTCGACTCTTACATCCACGCCATAAAGTGCAATTCAGCTTGCTAGATGTAGAAGATTATTGTAGTCCAAATCCGTACTAAGGATGCAAGCATAATACAAATAATCCCTAAATAGTAGATCCAGTCTTTTATATGTAAATTCTGATGATGGTAAGTCCTTAAATTTCCAGCTCGCCAGTTCGTTGGCAGTTCTACTGGCGGCGCTACGAGACGCTGGGGTGGAGTTATCCCAGTTGCCAGCACTACCAGCGGCAGATGACCCTGGACCGACTGCGAGCGAGACCACCCCTGATGAAGAACATCTAGCAGAGGATGAAGTTTAAAGAGGAGAGAAGAGATATCATCATTTCACATAATTTTTGCCCTAAATTAGGTGAGTAGGTTGGTTAACATGTTCCATGTTAACATGTTCCGTGGTAAAGCTTAGCTGTAATCAATTGACTACAGCGCATATACGAGCTGGGTCGATCGGGGTAGTACCACACTCTCACAGAAGATCGGCGTCAAATAGCTATTATAGCTGCGTTAAAGCTGTTAAGAGAGCCAGAAGCCCCGCTCCCTCTTCCTCTGTCCCAACCCCCTCCGGGTCGGCAATTACGTGCTAGCAATGAATTTGGTATTGCAAGCATCTACGAGTATAGGCTACGATAGGTTACTGCTTAATATCAGACGCGTCGGAGGCTCGTTTTCGACTTTGTTAGAACTCGTCACAAAAACTCAACAATAACAAAGGGAACAACTTTCGTGCACGCAAGTGTAATCGCGAGCAAAAGGAATGTAGGGAGGCAAGTGTCGACTCATGCACCAATCGCGCGCTCGGATCGGCGCTACCTCATAACCCGCGTCCCGCGACCACCAACGAGACCTAAAAAACGACTTGTGCGCATCTAACGCCTCTTGCCAAGTTACGTGCCGGGGACTTGTACTTATATAAAAAAATATAGATAAGTATCATTGACGACCGCTTGGCGCAGTGGTTCTAGCGTAGGCCGCTCGGCTCACAGCACATGGTGGTTCCGGGTCCGATTCCCGACGGGGCAAGTTTCGGAATTGGCCTGTGGGTAATTTGCCCACGTCTGGGTGTCACTGGGATCGCCCCCAGACCATTGTACGGAACCCATAAATAGTACAAGCTTTGCTTTTTTTGGTACCATACAGTTTGTTGTGTCTGTCTGGCGATATTTATTTATTTATTTTGTGTAGCTTGGTATTAGAGAAAGCAGTTGGTTATGTATCTTAGATGTGGTTGCGGCTCGGGTTATGCTGGCTGATCAATCCACGGTATATATAAGTAGTACCTATTTGGAAGCAGTTTTTAACTTTCTAATATTCCGTGAAACTGCCTGATATTATTATATTCTCGATTCATATAAATGCCTATTCCACGATGCAGCCACATAACATAACTTTAACGGTAAGTGAAACAATTTTCTTTTACGATTTCTAGGTAATAAGTTGGGTACCATATAAATAAGAATTAGGTACTTATTCGAATCTCGATGTTATTTCCTAACGATGTTATTATTGTTTCTTGTGATCGCACATGCGCTGTGTGTTACTTTGGTAAGCAAGGAATAGTGTTGTTCTTATTTTTAGGGTTCCGCAACCGCACCTGATATTTTGATTGGTCCATTTAAGGTCAAGCCTTGAGCGGACCAATCATAATTCGCCGTTTTCCCCAATACCAAGTTGGCATGGAAATGATTGCTACTTTCTATTCATTTTCATTACGTGAATTTTTTTTTCACTGTTATTTTACCTGTGATGTTTCACCGTCGATGATTTTATTTCTAGTAAATTTTCACTATAACACTAAATCCTATGAAGTCACGGGTCGATGATTAATTATTAAAACAAATACATTAAAGAACACTTTGCGATTTTATTGCGAATTAACAGTTCCTGACTATGTGGGTAGCAGGTGCTACTTATAAAAACCTATATAATTATGATTTTTCACATGCTAGTTGTGAATTTTCCATCACTACCACCAACTTTTGATGATTGCATTCTCATACTACCTATAGTGGACGCGACGTAAGTGGGGTCTTATCATATTAGTATGTGGATGTCCCTAAACTTGATTAAAATTGACTTTCCAAATCTGTTCAAATGTTTGCAACCAACCCTTGTTATTACAGATCGATGCCAAAGAACGCACAGCGAGCCTGGTGGTACTCCCGCCGCTGGTGATAGGCTACGACGAGCTGTACCACGACGAGCCCGACGAGCCCAGTGACGAATCGCAACAAATGAAGGATATCAAGAAAGCAGAAATTATTGAACTCGTCAAACAAAGCAACAAAGACAATGAAGCGAAAACGCGACGGGACAGCAAGTTTTCGGAGGAAGTGGAGAATCTCACGCTGGCAGAAATTATGGCACTCGTCAAACAGAGCAACAATAAAAACATTGCAAAGGCGCGAGGAGACAACTCTATTTAATTTTAAGTGTTTTGCTAAGAGCTATAAAGTAGGTTAAAGTAGATAATTCAGATAACGTTGTTTTACTTTAAGATACGATTCCTCTTCGAGTATGCCCCTACCCATTTATTAATAAACGTGGTATAGCGTTCTCAAAGGTCTCAACTCCTCCCCCGGTCGCCCCCTATCCACGGGAGCTCTCTTCTTTGACGTCGCTAAGGCGTTTGACAAAGTCTGGCACAACGGCTTGATTTACAAGCTGTACCTCTTAGGCGTGCCGGACAGTCTCGTGCTCATCTTACGAGACTTCTTGTCAAACCGTACCTTTCGATATCGAGTCGAGGGCACGCTCTCCTCACCCCACCCCATCAGGGCAGGAGTCCCGCAGGGCTCCGTGCTCTCCCCCCTCTTGTACAGTCTGTACACCAATGACATTCCCCGCACGAACAATGTGCAACTCGCCCTTTACGCGGATGATACCGCGCTTTATTTCTCCCATCGTAACAAGGCTCAAATCACACGCGTTCTCCAACGCGCTGTTAATTCTCTCGGAGAGTGGTTTAGGAAATGGCGAATAGAGGTGAACCCGGGCAAAAGCGCAGCCGTGCTTTTTGCCAGGACCACCTCTCGACGCCCCTCCAAACGCCACACTTGCTCCAACTTAGGTACTGTCTTTTTGTACAAGCAGCCTATCCCTTGGTCCAAATCAGTTAAATATCTCGGGGTCACTCTCGAAGGCTCCATGACCTTCGGTCCTCACATTAGAAACGTCCGCAATCGAGCCGCCTTTGTGCTCGGTCGCCTTCATTATCTCTTATGCAAGCGGAGTAAAATGTCCCTTAGAAATAAGGTGACACTATACAAAGCTTGCATACGCCCTATCATGTCTTATGCGAGCGTTGTGTTCGCTCACGCGGCCAACTCGCACATTACACGCCTCCAAGCCATTCAGTCCCGCTTCCTTCGCCAAGCCGTCGGAGCCCCGTGGTTTGTAAGGAACGTAGACCTTCATTCTGACTTACGCCTCGATTCTATCCAGAAGCACTTCAAAATAGCGTCCGAACGCTATTTCAAGAAGGCTTCTGAACACACCAATGTCTTAATCGTCGCCGCCGCCGATTATGCACCTACACACGCGCCAGTTGCATGCGGCCGCAGGCCGCGGCATGTGTTGCTGGACCCCCCCGACCCACTCACCGCTCTCCTAGACTCAGATGTCGAGGAGAACGACACACGCACACTCCTAACCAGACACCGACCTCGCCGGCGAGGTCGACGAACCCCCGCTTCCGCTAGAAGGTGCGTCTACTTACCTAGACGCACCTTGGCACCCGACAAGCCCGCTGAGTTTCTTGCCGGATCTTCTCAGTCGAGGTCGCGTTCCGATCCGGTGGTAGATTTACCCTCGCCACCTCTCCTGGCAGCGGCCCAAGCCGAGGTCGTGTCCCTTATGGCGCCCTTGAGCTAGCTGCCCCCCTGCCCCTTTGGCTGGAGCGCACTTGCGCTCGCCCTCTGTCCGGGTGAAGTTGTTATGGCCACACTGGCCAACAACATATAGTCATATAAAAAAAACACAAAAAAACGGTTGTGTAGTTACACCACAGGTACTTTGGCTTCTTCTTTCGAATGTCAAATTACTGATGACAGAAAGAGATAGTTCGGTGTGTAACTATTCCCCCGCTAATCCACGTTTATTAGTATAGGGGTTAATGTTTATCATTGTTTTATGTAACAAAATCGGCCGTAGCATTGCTCTCGTTCATTCTCTCCCCTTTCAGATGAGAGCGATGCTTTAGTTGAGTTACACACGTCTTGTTAGACGACTATGCTATACGTGTATAAAATAAAATAAAAAATGTAAAAAAGATAATTTGAAGTGTTTCTTGTCAAAATATATTATTGTAAAAATATAAATATTACAAAAAACTTTTAGTTTTTCAATAATATACTTAGGTACTCATACTTTTGTGAAATGTCCAGTAAATATCGGTGTGTAGTTAAACACGAGAGCAAAGAAAAATGGCGCTTCATTGTTCTTATCTTCAGTCACTGCAGCTGTTGTGTCAGTGACAGGGGAATATAGACCTTAAATTAGAGAACAAAGTTGTTGGTTTTCAAATGAGAAATCTGTCACTCTAGGTGTGATTGAAACTACCAACGAGATCGCTTTGAAATTAAGCTATTCCATTGGTGGTTTTTTTTTGTTATCATACCTTACATACTCACATGTTAATACTTCCAATTCTGTTCCATTTTCGTTTATACTCACAGTACCATATTGCATAGCACCCAACTCGATATTCGATATTCGACCAATTATATCCTAAAAACGTTTAATGAATAAATAAATAGCTATTATGTCGGCCGTTTGGTCTTGGAGCAAGGCGCCTGAAAATGCCACACCCTGGTAACACTTAACATCTTCGAAGTTGACGTCCGCTTGGCGCAGTGGTTCGAGCGTAGGCCTCTTGGCGCAGTCGTTCGAGCGTAGGCCGCTTGGCGCAGTGGTTCGAGCGTAGGCCGCTTGGTGCAGTGGTTCGAGCGTAGGCCGCTCGGCTCACAGCACCGGGTGGTTGCGGGTTCGATTCAGGGTAAATTTCGGAAATGGCCTTTTCGTAATTTACCCTGGTCTGGTTGTCACTAGGATCGCCCCCAGTCCATTGTACGGTACCCATAGTAATAGCGTTGCTTAATTTGGAACATTAAAGTTGGTGTGGTCGTCTGGCGATATTTATTTATTTTCATTACTCATACTCGGAAAGTAGGTCTGAAGTTATACACAGAGTTTTATCTGAAGACTAGTTTCTAAATCACTAGATCACTAGTTTCTAAAAATACATGAGTATACTAGGAAAAGTTACCTTATCGACTTTTAATTTTGAGCTAAATTCAATTGAAGGCGCTCTCAGTATCGAGTTCGCGGTAAATGCTGGCTGTATACTGTTGACCGCTGCCAGCAACCCCTCGTCGTTCAGTCTGGAGAACAGACTGTGAAGCACGTCGGCCTCGTTGGGCACTATGATCACTAACTTGAAGATTTTGTCGTGAAATGGAAGTTCAAGTAGCTGGAATTTGCATTTAAGGAAAAATAGTCTCTAAAATAGTGCACGTTTAGGGTTGGTTTTAGACTTGCGATAAACACAGGCGGTGTGTCCAATGTCCGTCCATTGCATAATAAAAACCAGGTATTCTTTTCTTATGTTGGCACAAGAATGCGTAACGATCAGTGTTGTCATTGATTGATATCTTCATACAAATAACGGTCATTATTAACCGCACCAAAGCCGTTGACGTAGTCTTGGGCCAACCACGTGACCAAAATGTTAAGCAAAAAGACTTAGAATAATAACGCTCTTATTATTCTAAGAGAAAATAATACATGGAGTAGCATTAGGATTTCTAGATCCTGTGATAGACTTTTGAGGAAACCCGCATGCCTGAGAGAATCTATACAAGGTGAAACAGAAAGGGTATACATTTTTTTCAAAACTTAACTTTGTAATTCTAAAACTATCAGCTTTGGAGGGAACTTGAAAAACAAAAGGTGTTATAGGAATACAGCTGTTGACCGATGTCACAAGTCTACAAAACCTTTAGTACTTCAACTATCCCACAAAGGCGATAGTTTGAGATTTACAAAGTTAAGTTGCAAAAAAATTAGTATACCCTTTTTGTTTCACCTAGTACATTTGGGTGAAGTTAGCCAGTTCTACTAGGCCAGCATGAAGGAAAGAGTACCTATTATTATGAAAAAAAGGAAACTATTTACCCTAGCTTCATACTGAACATCTTGTGTGTAATTGAACGAGTTGTACACTGTCATAACAGGCCCAGTTACATCGCACGAAGCCCAGGCACTCTAAGAAAAAAACAGTTTCATAAAAAAAACTTTACGGTAGAATGGACTCACTGTCCATTCCTATCCACTCCAACTCCAATTTCACGGTCGCTTCTCATAGATGGTAGATAAATAAGTATAGTGCGCCCAACTTAAGCATCTTTATTTTAGTTCTAACTTCTAAGATTTGAAAAAAAAACTATCTTCTAGGTTTTACAAGTTTGTAGACGCCCTTTAGCGATGGCTATGGGAATGATATATGTGGGAGGAATATTATGAAGGGTTTCCTTACCTTAAATGAACTGATATTTGTGAGTACAAAATCTGTATTTGATGGAAGATCCTTTTCTAAATTATTCTTAATTTGCACGTGTTCATTTACCTGTAAAATGGAGTAAGTACTTTAAACTGGTTTTTTTTTTTTTTTTATTTGACTATATGTTGTTGGCCAGAGTGGCCATAACAACTTCACCCGGACAGAGGGCGAGCGCAAGTGCGCTCCAGCCAGAGGGGCAGGGGGGCAGCTAGCTCAAGGGCGCCACAAGGGACACGACCTCGGCTTGGGCCGCTGCCAGAAGAGGTGGCGAGGGTAAATCTACCACCGGATCGGAACGCAACCTCGACTGAGAAGATCCGGCAAGAAACTCAGCGGGCTTGTCGGGTGCCAAGGTGCGTCTAGGTAAGTAGACGCACCTTCTAGCGGAAGCGGGGGTACGTCGACCTCGCCGGCGAGGTCGGTGTCTGGTGGGGGTTTAAACTGGAAGCAACCCCCATATATGAATGCAAAGCAAAATCAATCTTAATGTGAGTAGTATAAATTTGTTTCAGTTTGCTGAAATATGTGTGGCTAGGTTCCACAGAATATGTGGTCTTTGTGGATATTTTCACTCACCCATTGAGTAACACAATGTGTTATTTCATTTGTCTCTACAACATCCACATTTTTAATATTTTTGATTTCAGTTTTGTATTCACTTGACAATGGAATAAACAGCTTGTTTTTTAGTTTACATGTTTTGTTGCTTTTTGCAAAATCGTTTACCTGAAAAATGTGGTATTATTATTTTGTTATATGTACTGCAATACGAACATAATGTCAGGCATACAAGTTTATTTGAAGCATGATTCCTGTATTACTAAGTAGGTAGGTATTTAGCGCAGAATACCTGTCCTGTTTTTATGAATGTTGCTATTATTATATTAGGGTACTAGCGGCCCGCCCTGGCTTCGCTCGGGTACATTGCGGTTACATTATTCGAGTTTTAGTAAGGATCCCTAATTTTTTTAAAAATATATTATAGCCTATGTCACCCGGGGGTAGTGTAGCTTCCCAACAGTGAAAGATTTTTTCAAATCGGTTCAGTAGTTTCGGAGCCTATTCATTACAATCAAACAAACAAAGTTTTCCTCTTTATAATATTAGTATGATTAGTTTAGGATCATACAGTCGGTATGAAAGTCTGGCAATGTTTATTACTTATTTATTTATGAGTAACCTAAATATTGGATAACAAGAATATAGACAGGAGAATAATCCTACTAATATTATAAATGCGAAAGTTTGTGAGTGTGGATGTATGTATGTATGTATGTGTGTATGTATGTATGTTTGTTACTCCTTCACGCAAAAACTACTGAACGGATTTGGATGAAATTTGGAACACAGATAGATTATAATTGGGATTAACATATAGGATACTTTTTAAACCAATAATCCAATACTACGCGGATGAAGTCGCGGGGCACAGCTAGTATTTTATATTTGCATAAGTACTTATAATAGTTGCAAGCGGTGGCAACATACATACTTCTTCAAATCTTCCCACGTTGGCATGGTTGTGTTTGAGCAATGACAGCAGTGTGTTGAGGCCGAGGGGGGAGGCCACCCATCTGCCCTGTGCCTGTCACCGTCACACTTTCAATCAACATGAGTTTTAGGTAAGTATACACTGTATACTGAAGACAATATTGGAGATAGATTCAACAAGTTATATCAACCTATAGATGCCATGAGATTTATTTCCACTGGGCTATAGTATTTCCAAGAAAAAATTGTGCTCTTTCCAGTTTCCACTTCAGGTTGGGAATTGGGATTAATATTCAAACAAAAGGTATAGGTCTACCAGAATCTCATGGCAAATGGGGAAATAAAAATTTGTTGTGTGCAATACTGGGGAAATTGGATTAAACGATCTTGATACTGTTTAATTTTTATTTATATATTTAGTCATTAATTAACATAAAGTATACTAGGTATGTGTATGAAATTGTTGTTATGCATCGGGTTCTTAACATAGGAAAATATGACAAAAAAAATAAATCCAATCATATATTACTTTATGTACTAATTTATTATAATGTTACGTACACGTACAGGGGTAGGTACAATTAATGCCGTTAAACGTGTAAAAAGGGTTTATTTCGCTCTCCACAAACTCGACAAATACACAGTACTAGTTCACTACTAGTACACTAGTTCACTAAGACTAGTTACACACAACAAGCACCGTTCCGAATCACTTAGCAGACTCGCAGTATTCCAATATTATCGCTCAGGTCACTGGTATAATTGCTTTTCGTTCGCTTACTTGAGTTCCGTACACAAAATGATCAAAATGATCCTTTTTGATTGGCATTTAAAATATTCAAAACCTGTCTCCTTAAGTATAAGTCTGTAAAAAATAATAAAATTTATCATGTTACTGAAACGATAGCTTAGTCAATCATCAACATCAACATCAGTCTAAATACTCGTACGTCCCACTGCAGGGCACAGGCCTCGTCTTACGAGTGAGAAGGATTATTACTTAATATTTTTCTTACCTCAGAGATTCTCTCCCTCCGTTGAAATCAATTTCTTGTCGAAGAATTTTTAACAGTTTTATTTCTGTTGGAATTTCCTTCCGAACTGTATAAAATTCATTTACTTTATTCCTTATCAACTGTAAATCGAAACTGTCCAAGTTGATTTTCTTCTTCCCCGCTCTCCTCTTTTTACCAGGCGTGGAAAATACACCATCGTTCGATGTGCACTCACCTATGATTCGCCGTATAGTAGTACTGAAAACCCCTATAAAGAAGCTATAATTAAGTAAGATAAATATAAAATAAACTAAAAGTATCAAAACAACTCAGTCCAACTTACCGGTCAACTCTACGACGCGCTTTAAAATCAAAGATTGAGTTTGATTTACGCCTTCTTCTTCCCTTATTTTACGATACACATTGAAAACAATATTTCTCGCTTGAGATCGAAGTGGCTTTTTCGACATTTTCACAAAAACAATAAATTGCCAAGAAGATATCACAAAATCTCAACAGCGGTTGACAAACCTTGTACTTTGATTTGGCAGGTGACAATTGACATTGCCATATGAAAATCACATTTTTTTATATTTTTTTAATGCCATGAGATTCTGGTAGACCTATAAGTGCATAACTAACCACTAACCTGCAATAACATGTCAGTGAACCTCTTGATGGGATTTATATTGTTGATATAATTAATGATTTATTTTAAATTCAACAAAGGACAAGTTATTTCCTTAGTGTTTCGATGTCTTAAAACAAAATTTCTGGTTTTGTATATCACACATTTTTTATTTTATTTTTAATTCAAGTAAACAAATAACCAAAACAAAACAAACGGCGACAGGTGACAGTCATATGATTTTGACATTTCATTTTCAACGGTTTCTTTTGCAGTGATATGCACTGTTGTATGCTTGTATTATGCCAATATAATCGTAATAGCTACTTTGCCTAATACTTGGAAGCATTATAATAGGTGTGCTCAGACTACAACATAATATACAGTGTTGAAACTAAAATAGGAATTCCTTGTAGCTCAGAGTACTTACTTTGTATATCCTTGAAGAAAGTTTAGAGGACATGCAATAGGTAAGTATACTTCGTTTTGGAAGTTACCTTTGGGTGAACGGTGCTATTTTGGGCAGATATTGCGGGCTGAGTGCATAATCAAACAAAGAAGCATACTTTCCAATTATTTATATTGAAATTATCACCTTCTCAATACCAGCACTGAAGGGTGTCCACGTTATACGTACAACACAATTACAATTAACCGATGACAAAATATTATCAAGTAAAAATATAAACTTAGGTAAACAAATCAAAGCCGGCCTGCGCCATTTTGGACTCGCCTGAAGGCACTTGAGGTCAAATATTTGCTTGTAGTTACAATTTGGCAAGTCTTTGTTGTGTTGATTTTTATTATAAGTCGAGTAGAGTATTACAACTTGAAAAAAATACCAGGTGTGTTAATAAAGTAAATTTCGTAGTTAATCTAGATATACATTATGATTATCAAAAAGACAACCCAATAGACATTTTAAACACGGAATTACAAAACTTACAACAGACCGGCTGAAGGCTACAAAATTATTGCTCAACATTCTGAAAGTTATTTGCTATTTAATTTTATACAGGTACAAAACAACTGCACTGTCTATACACCACATACCTATCATATGCAAGGGCTGTTTTAAATCCCAGATTTATAACATCATTTCCAAAATCTGCTATAAGGTAAGTAGATTATTCTGTAATATTATCAAATTAACATATAGTTTACGCCACACGAGAACAGTCAAGTATTCATCTTTAATCCTGTGTTTCTTGTAGCGTAAGCTAGTTATGTTTTTGGTATAATTTGGACTTAAGGTGAAGGCGCCTGTCTAGCCCGCGAAGTTCAAATTTTTTGAGATCTTTTAGAATTTTTTCAAAATCTGACAATAATAAAAGACAAATTTTGTAATTTAGAGTAAGTTGGATATATTAATAAATGCACTGCACACGGTCTTTTTCGCGAATTACAAAATTTGTCTTATATTCAAGTCAGATTTTGAAAAAATTCTAAAAGAACTCAAAAAATTTGAACTTCGCGGGCTAGATGGGCGCTTTAGCCTTAACTGATCTGTCATGCCAATCTATGTAAGCGGTTTACACAGTATTATTGTTCCAATCTTCTATGATATCCGAAATTAAATAGTTTTGTAAAAATCTTGTCAAGGAAGATTTAACTGTTTATCAGCACTCTAACTAAAACTCATTGTTTTATATTTACATCTGTATCAATACTATTATGAGTACTACTGTCCTGTTTTTTTATATTTGACACATTTCAGGGTTGGCAAAATGTACTAAATGTATACTGTAAACGAATGGACACAATGTTTATTTTTTACAATGCCAAAATAAGTTTTGCACAACCCTCATACACACCACAAAAAGTACAAAAGTCCTTCATTAAGTCTATACCTACTATTCAAATCACTCTAATCTCTGAACACTATCCATCCATCGCCACTATTTTTTAATTAAATATTAATCATTTTTATCTTTATAAATGCACTTCTCGTTTAAATTTTAAATCTATTCTAAAAAGAAAAAGTATATGGTGGAATTAAATGTCGGTGTATAAATATTTAAAATTCTAATAAAATCACATAAGGCTTGTTAATGCAAGTGACAAAATATTGTTGGGTAGGTACTTGACTTTTTTGTGTAGAAATATTTTTGTAGGATTAATTTAATGAAAATGTTGTAACGTATGGTCGTGGTATGTAGCAAGAAATAGCTATAGTAAAAACGAATATCTATAGATACAGAATACTCAAGAATACTGAAACAATCATGGCATTGCTTATCTCACACATCGACTTACGATATATTTCTTTGGTGTTGTGTCATATTTTATGAATTATCCCATTGCTATTGGACGCTATACGAATGACGCGCTATATATCTACTAAAATAAATTGCGATTTGTGCGAATATCGCTAATTATTTATTGATTTCCCACATTCAAGCTTTACACACATTTTTACAACACGCAATCCTCGCACAGACCACAAAACTACTTACATTTATTAACAAATATATCCAGTACCTACTTGTATTATTAATATGTACAGAACTTACATTCTATTTACACAAATGGAATCATTGAGATCATTACTTACAATTATAAAAAAATGAAATTTACGAGGTCAGCTAATATTTATGTTATAATAAAATAATACTTTAGAATCGACTGGTTTGGTACACGATAGGCACACGAGATTATAATGTACCGCGTATGAGGTAATGCTGTTTACCGCTATGGTAAATTTATTTCGAGTCTAAAATCACCGTGGAATAATCCATCCTCGTTCCATTATCATTGGTAATAAGAAACATATAAGTAATATATTGATAGCGTTAATTACCGCCCGCAACCACGGTACGATATGCACTCATCATTTGGTTAGTCAACCATGACGTGATATCGGATAACGTAAGCTAAATTTGTCATTAATTTCTCGGCATGGCAACATATTGCACAAAAATAACAAAAGAGAAAACAAAAACAAGAACATCAAACAATAATCGCACCAATTTAAACAGTTTGCCATGTTTCTGGGTAAATTAATAAAAATCTCCTAGTTCTTATTAATTTCATGTAAAAATAATTAATACAAAATTATTGCTGTCCTTATCACCCGTAGACAAGAGAGAGCTGAGCGCTGTCAAAATAATTTGGCGCCAAAACTAAAGCTCCCTCATTTGTGTTTTTACGAGTTATTATCGCTCTAGAATCACCTGGAATGCTGGATTCGACGGTAGATTTGCATTGAAACGGTGGGCCTTGTAACGTCGGTCGTGTTCATCCGAACCTTTCTTTGACAAGGAACATGAGTTTTTTCTTGCCTTTGTATTTGAGTTTGATTTCTTGGAGCAACGCCGCGAACTGGTGGGGCCCGTCGTGGGCTAGTGCAAAGGTATCGCGGGCTTTGCCTGGTAAATAAGAAATAAGTTATTTAATCTATGTTTGTTGAATACTGTAGGTACCAATATTGTTAGGGGTCGTGGTTACGGATTGTTCCTCTCGCAAATTGCTGCTGCTTTTACAAATTTATCTTCAATCTAAGTATCTCGGTTTACTGTATAGCATTTCGAAAGCATTCTATATAGAGCAATTCCGTGGCATTAAAACTTACTTACTTATATGATGAAATGCGATAACTTTTCATAGTAATTATCTGTATTCAAATCTTAGTGAAAGTTCTAAACATATAACTGTGTTACGTAAGTAGTGAACATTAGATATAGTATTGTAACTGACCAAGGAAGTCGACGAAGTCTGCGTAGTGCCTGGGCGAGATGTGCGCGAGGCGCGCGTGCGTGGTGGAGGCGTAGGCCCGCAGCGCCGCCTCCAGCAGCGGCCGCAGCGGCGTGGGCGGCCGCGGCGGCGCCGGCCGCGCGCGCGAGCAGCCCGCCGCCGCCACGCAGCAGCGCCGCAGCACGTCCGACTGCGCAACACATATCACTACATACACACATGTTTCTGTACCTACAATCTCATTTGCAACTTTTTAAAATCTGAGAGTTATAACGATATGCTGCTGGCGGTTTGCGTGTTTCTAGCAGGGTAATCGCACAACGGGCTCGCAGCATATGCAGTTGTCATAACCCTGTTTTAATAAATCCATCTCAGGTCTATGAGCGATCTTGAGTACGCTTACTCTATAGCTCTCAGACTTGAGATTAATTTATTAATATTCGTCGAAGTATTTGTTGTACTACACAGAATTTGTGTCCAGAAATGTATGCATATTTATGAAACATTAATAACTTTTTCATACCATAATTTAGTGAAAAACAGATTTCACGATTGAAATAAGGAACTTTCATAATAGCCTTTGAGCTTTTTGCTTTTTGTGTGTAGCAATATATACACCTATATCCAGTACCCTAGTGTTTTACTATGATGTCTAAAGATAGGACACTATGTGACCTGCACCGGTCGTGTAACCTTTCATGGAGTCGCTTTAAAAGGAATCCCCATATGAAATGTCTTATACTGGCGTGTAGAAGAGCGCGTCACTCACCAGCACGGGCGCGCACTGCACGTTCTTGACGAGCAGCGGCAGCATCGCCTGCAGCTCGGCGCGGCCCAGCGAGTGCGCCAGCGCCACCGCCCAGTGGATGTCCGCGATCGCGGGGTGGCTGTCCTGGGGCAACAACAACCAAACATCAACTTTATTCATGAGAAAGAAGAAGACAAATATATTTCTCAAAGCTTTATCTTATGATAGCTGCTTGTTGTAGACTTGTATTCATCTGTTTTGGGGTAGGTTTCCAGTTTACACTTATTTGGATGATAGTCGATATCGAGCGACTGCAGTATACGTTTTCATACTTATTCTTTTAGAAGAATAAGTAGTAGCTACTGACCCTTTCAAATCTGTATCTGATTTCGTCACGAACTCTCCGATCTCTGACGGGATCTTCTCAAGGTGGTTATCACCAGAGCTCGACCGCGAGCAGAACAACGATAAGAATCTGATTTTTGGATATTTTTGAGGAATCGTTGTTTATGCTCGTTTTTCGGTTCAAGTCTGTCACCATCATTAGCCTTACACCGTCTAGTACGAGTATAACAAGGCTGATCAACTTTTTCAACGGACACTTCCGACATTTTTGGCAGCCCACGGACGACACGCAACTCCTTTTAAAATATTCTGACTTGCCAGCACGGGCTATTAAAATTCGTCATACGGAATTGGGTTGAGCAACCTTAGTCCACATCCACAAGCTTCACCTGGCAGCTGTTGAGCTAGATTGTATGTTAGATTGTGTGTCCAACCTGATTGTAATGCAGATGCAGGTTCCTCATGGCGAGCGTGGCCAGGCGCATGGCGCGCGCGGGCTGGCCGCGCTGCTCCATGTAGCGCGCCACCGCGAACAGCTGCGAGGAGGCCAGCGCGCCGCGCGCCGCCGCGCCGCCCACGGCCGCGCACGCCGCCTCGAACGCGCCCGCCGAGCCCTCGCACACCGACAGCGCGCTCAGCGCGCAGCCCGGGGGGTCCTGCCGACACACACGCACACACATCTCATATTTAACGTATTATATCGCAATAGTACTTCTATATACGGTGGTAGAGCCAAGTTACATTTAGAACTACAGCTCATTGCTCGTAGAACAGATGGCCGATGGGGCCGAAGAGTTCTCGAGTGGCGGACGCGCACCAGAAAGACTAGCAATTGTTCGTTGCTCTAAATAATAATAATAATAATTGGACCTATTTTACAAATGGAACCAATCCACACACACTTCAGCAAACTAAAACCAACCTCGAACCACAACACAAGGCTGGTTTTGGTCTACTGCAGTGCATGTGGGTTGATTCCGTTCGGCAAAATGTTATCCAATTGCAAGCTGGTGGTCAGTCCAGCATGTGTGCGTTACCTTGGCGGCGCACTGCAGCGCCAGCGTGCGCGCGCAGGCGCTGAGCTTCTCCTGCTGCTCGAAGGTGAGCCCGAGCCGCAGCGCCGTGGAGTGCGACATGGCCGCCGCCGCCACCGGGCCCGTCGCCTCCGTCGGCGTGAACAGCTCGTACCTGCGCAAACGAACACATTACTTATATACACGCTATTTAGGCCCCTATTCGGCATTATAAGCATTCGGCATTCGGTATTATAAGATAAGCAGTGATAGCCGATTGCTTAAGCACGCGTTTTGCGGGCACCAGGTCTTGGAAACAAACCCCGGCGTGCACCTCTGAATTTTTCGAAATTTATGTGCGAATCATAGTTAATCATAGCGACCGTATGTCAAGGTGGTTAAGGTTTATATTAAATTGTTGTCCTCAATTGCTCTCCGCCGCGCCTCCAGCGGTGTGCGCTGGGCCTTACACTTGTGACATTTTTAGAATAATAATATAATTACCAGTTCTGCATGATAGATAATAACGCGTCCAGTCCAAGCTCCGTGGCGCACGTGACGAGCCACCGGACCATCTCCCGTCTCCGCCAGTTCACTGATGATAGCGTCATCCTCAACACCTGGTTGAACGGATGATACAATAATTAAGGCATACCCAGATTAACCGTTCAGTCTGACAGATGGCCCGGACTTGAAAATGTCGTGGAACCCGAGTTACCCTGAGGGCATGTTTAATGGTCCTAACCAAAGTTCTAAGACTGACTTTACGAGTGGATAGAAGTCGGAAAGATTCTGTGTCATCTTCCCTTTTATGAACCTACTGCTCTGGGTACTACCCCCAATAGCCCCAAGATAAATCGTCTTAGTGGCTGTCGAAACAGCTGCGCTGGGCCGAACCATCTATAGTGTTGCACACTTCTTGGCGCAGCGCATCCTGCCCCAGCCGGGGCGGGGCGGGGCACCTGCAGAGCTGCACCTGGCGGGGTCAGTACCTGCAGGCCCAGCTCGAAGGCGGCGGCGAGCAGGTCGCGGTGGTGGTGCGGCGCGCCGGGCGGCGCGGCGTGGCGCAGCGCGTCCTGCGCCAGCCGGGGCGGGGCGGGGCACCTGCAGAGCTGCACCTGGCGGGGTCAGTACCTGCAGGCCCAGCTCGAAGGCGGCGGCGAGCAGGTCGCGGTGGTGGTGCGGCGCGCCGGGCGGCGCGGCGTGGCGCAGCGCGTCCTGCGCCAGCCGGGGCGGGGCGGGGCACCTGCAGAGCTGCACCTGGCGGGGTCAGTACCTGCAGGCCCAGCTCGAAGGCGGCGGCGAGCAGGTCGCGGTGGTGGTGCGGCGCGCCGGGCGGCGCGGCGTGGCGCAGCGCGTCCTGCGCCAGCCGGGGCGGGGCGGGGCACCTGCAGAGCTGCACCTGGCGGGGTCAGTACCTGCAGGCCCAGCTCGAAGGCGGCGGCGAGCAGGTCGCGGTGGTGGTGCGGCGCGCCGGGCGGCGCGGCGTGGCGCAGCGCGTCCTGCGCCAGGCGGAACAGCTGCGCCGCCGAGCGCACGTGCCGCTGCGCCGCGCCCAGCGCCGCCCGCAGCCGCCCCGGGTTGCCGCGGGCTGCGCCTGCGCACACAACACTCTCATTAACTACGGTTTCGAAGGAACGACGTTCCGGGTTTTTTTATGAGGGGGCTGGAGCCGGCGCTCACCGAGTAGCGCGCTGGCGAGCGCGGCCTGCTGCTGCTCGGCGTGCTGCAGCGTGTGCCAGGCGCCGGCGCCGCCGCCCGCGCCCGCGCCGCTCGCCGCGCCGTCCAGCGCGTACGCCTCCTCCACCATTGGTAACCTGCGATACCAGCATTATTAAACACATTTGCTTATACTGGAATTATCAGTGACATCCACTATATATGTCAGTAAGTGCTTTAAAAGTAATATCTGTTCTATTCCATGTATTTCAGTGTCATTTTTACATGTTATGCCATTCGTATTCCAAGAATAAATAAAACCATAAATGAGTGGAACTCGGTAGAGTACCTCATAGCCCGCAAGCCGACTTTATAAGCGAGGTCGGGGTCGGCGGGCAGCAGCGCGAGGAAGAGGAAGCGCGCGAAGGTGTGCGCGGGCGCGGCGCGCGGATGCACCTGCGCGCCCAGGCAGGAGGCGGGCCCGCCCGCCAGCAGCGCGGCCGCGGCGCGCGCGCACACGCCGCCCGCCGCCTCGCCCTCCACGCGCTGCAGCTGCGCGATCAGCCGCTCCTCCTGACGTAACACAACATCATTGCCTACCCTGACTCGTTTTCTCCGCTAGAGAAGAACCAGGTATCTTCGAGATAAACGCCCAAAAAAGGGGCGCAGGTGGCGGTAAATCTTCAATCATGCTTGTAAATTTTTTTTTTCTTGTACGAATTCAACAAACATTGCTACATAAATTCAGATACCAGTACTACAAAAAACGCCTTTAATCGAAAAATAAAAATTCTAAAAAAAATCAAATTTAAGTTTTCAGCACGTAGTTTGTTAGATAATTATACCAATTATGTTGTAAATTTGACACATCTAAAACTATTTCCGTGCTGCTCATACGTTACGAGCATGAACGGAATGACAATACAGTTAGTTTGGTCAAGTTTAGTTGTGTGCTAACAAAATCGGCACCATTACGAGTATTTGCCTAAAAAATTAAAACAGCACCGCATTCTATCAAATTATTTGATAAAACACTAGTCTAGCCAAAGCAGAACGGTCGAAAAATTATAATATAAATTGACAAACACGTAGGGATAGCCAAAAAGGGAGTGGTCGAAAAACACGAAAATAAAAAGGAGTATATTTGTAGAGCCACCATACCTGTTTGCAATACCGCTCCTGCGCATACAGCCCGCTCGGCAGCATCCTCTGCACGCCCAGGCCGAGCAGCGCGGCTTCCAACGCCAGCGCTAAATATGTCTCCTCAGGGTTTTTACTGCCCGCCACTGGCACGTGTTGGTACCTGGTCAAAATAAACCACTGTTTATTGTACCTCCATCCTGCCTTTTTTGGTTCAAAAGGTTAAACAAATATGCATGCCGCAAGGCTTAATCATCGGACCGGATCTGTTAAAATATGTCGATTATGGGCAACTTTTTGAATATTTATTTATAGTTATAAACGATGTTCTAAACTCTTTTTTTATGTAGAGTTCCTATGCTTTATTATCTGTGGTCTGTATTACCTCGGCGGCAGGCCAGTGTTAGGCTCTTCATCGAGGTAGGCGGTGTGTAGTCTGGGCGACGCCCGCTGGTCGTCCGGCGCGAGACACGCGTCCGCTAGGCACTCGTACACGCACCAGATGGCTTCGAGCGTCCAGCCCGTCCAACATCTGCTGTCTGGTGGACGAAAATCCACGGTTAGAGCTGGATAATTTGGGGAAATCGATGCCGATATGGATTGCACAAATTTGAACATGAGTATACGTAACATGATGTAGGTGAGCACTATGTAAGGATTTTTGAAAATACATCTCCTAAGCTAGTTCAATAGAGGATGGAAGTTCGCATTGAAACCCATCGGGAATACGGATGTACTTAAGAACCAAAGCACCTAAATAATATCCAGCGGGTGGAGCAGAGTGAAAATTAGTTGACTATAATGAGTGTATGTGTGACTGACCTCTCCCGATGCAGCGGTGCGTGTGGCTGAGCGCGCAGGTGGCGGCGCCCGCCAGGCAGGCGCCGGAGTCCATGTGCGCGGCCACCAGCGCCCCGCGCGCGCGCCCCGCGCAGGCGCCCGCGCACGCCGCCGCGCCCGCGCACGCCGCGCCGCTCGACGACGCCGACGCCTCGCCCGCGCCCGCCTCCTGCCACTTCTGCTGGGCCACCTCCTGACAGCGGTCGTATACTTCATGTTACCCAACTCAAGTCGAAGCGTTTCTTTTTTTATGCCTTATAAATTATAATTTTTCCATATTTTTCCTATATCTACAAACGGATCGGAACACGACCTCGACTGAGAAGATCCGGCAAGAAACTCAGCGGGCTTTAGTGAGAACCCTGGTACAAATAAACCAGGGGAGGCTTAGCATGAGTTTTAAACCATTATTTGTTAGTGGCTATGGTCTATGTATATCTGGTGTATAGTCAATAGAGCAGACCTGTCGATGGCGCATGGCGCGCGCGGCGCTGACGGCGAGCCGCAGCGCGGCGGGCGCCCGCCCGTGCGCGCGCAGCGCCTCTATGCGAGCGCCCACTACAGGCAGGTGCTCTGGTAACAACACACACCATATCATTAAGTGGAAAGAAGGGTGTTATTTGAAACTTTAACATCAATAAATAAACTATCTGCAATGAGCAATGGAATTGAGGAAACTGCGATATCCTTCGAATTCTAGCGAAGGAGTTTCATTCAGAAACCAACATGTCCTCATAAATTCTATTAATCCAATGTATCCTCATAAATATTTGCACTGCACTGAAAATTAGAACCAACCGCACATTGTCAATCAGAAACTTTTGACAAACATACACGACAAAAAAAGAATTCGCGAAATCGTTCCATCCGTTCACGCGTGATGCGATGACCAAGGAAATATATATTCATTTTTATATAATTATATGTAGAAGATATACGATTGAAACTGAACTACCGGGGTTATTAATTAATTGCTACCCAGACTGGTATATAGATATTGTACACTAACCATGCCACAGCGGCTGTCCAAGCTCGTTGAACTTGGGGTAGGGCTGCAGCGTGGTGGCGGCGGAGCTGCCCGGCTTCTCCGGTTTGTCGGGGTCGCAGTACTCGTCCCCGCCCAGGATGTTCTTCAAGTGCTCATTCTCCCACGATATGTCCACCGCATCCAGTGCCCTGGGGTCAACTTCACTTTAGCCACATAACACCAATGCCCCATATTGCCCGACGTTTCGTCGACATTTCCTCGACTGAGTTGTTTTATTATATAAATAAAAATACGTCAGCCAAATCAGACATTGGAAGACACCAGTCCAGAAAGAAATGGGTAATGATCCATTATAGTATAAGTTTTTTTTTATGTGAAACAACGTCTATCTACGCTCACTCTGGTAGTAAATCCACCAGTTTTCCGTCACGGCAAATGGCATGACGCTCTCTCATGCCGTCATGCCTCCTCTACGCCACCGACACTACACATGTTACGCATTTGCCGGGCGTCCCGTGACGGCAAACTTTTTTTGTAATATTTTTTTGTTACATTAAAGTATAGTCCCAATACATACTTGTGGAACACAGTCCGCGGCGTGAGCTGTGTCGCGGGCCTTTGATTGTGAAGTCTTAATCTCTTGCTAGCTCTCCTGTACTCCCGTTCGTAACTACGGACAAACAAACATATTTATTAGGATTACTATTTCAATAGTGTGTTTGACTATAAATACTTCACTGGGCGGTCATTCATCGTCCACTAAGAAGCCGTCACCGCTTTTTCTCTACATTTCCGACATATAATAGCCGTTTGGGCACTTACAATACAGTAAAATGTATGGAAATTACCGGTGTCGGGTTAACCGCGTGAATGACGTCACTTAGTAATACGTAAATTATATAATACTAGCTGTGCCCCGCGACTTCATCCGCGTAGTATTGGATTATTGGGTTAAAAAGTATCCTATATGTTAATCCCGGTTATAATCTATCTGTGTTCCAAATTTCATCCAAATCCGTTCAGTAGTTTTTGCGTGAAGGAGTAACAAACATACATACATACATACATCCACACTCACAAACTTTCGCATTTATAATATTAGTAGGATAAAAAAAAATATTTATCAAAGAAGCCTATTAAAATTTAAAATATATATTTTTTATTTTTTTTTCATTTCATTTCACATATTCAATCGACAGTGACTTTGTACACATACCTAGGTAGGTACTTACTTATTAGGCCTAGATTCTTCGTCGGAACTTTCAGAATGGGAATGCATTTCTCTTCTTTGTCTCTCTCTATGTCTTTCTCTGAAAATGAAAGAGGGAATCAATTTGGTATGAGAAAAGTGTTGACCAAGAGCGGATTGGAGAGCAAAAATAGACATAGTATAGCAAAATGGAATCAAACCAACTGCTGCAGACCAAAACCAACCCTTCGGTTAGTGTTTCTAGGTTGGTTTCAGTTTGCAGAAGTGTGTGTGCATTGGTTCCATTTTGCAAATCTACGTCCAAATATAATCCGCCAATAGGGTAGCTCCATTTTCATTAAACGTGGGAGTGAGGGCGGTATACCTGTCTCTCTCCTCCCGTTCGCGCAGTCTCTCTCGATCCCTCTCCTCTCGGTCCCGGTGCCTCTCTCTGTCCCTGTCTCTGTGGTCTCTGTCGCGATCCCTCTCGTTTCTTTCTCGCTCCCGTGCGTACTAGAAACAAAAGATAGCTCTATACAAAGAAGAATCTGAATGGTGATTGGTCTTGTTAACTGAGTTAGTTCCTGAGGTAGACTATGCCGTAGGGTGACCACCTGGCGACCACGTATGGTGTAGATACTGTTATTTTTATTTGGCTAAGGTCTCTGGGTGGTAATAAAAACATAACCCTAGGTTTTCTGCAAATTAATTAAGAAGGTAGCTTTTTTGAAAAGATTTTTCGTTATCAAATTTTGTGTATAAACATTTTAACTTCAAAATGTACCAACCCACGATGGGGGTAGGTATCTAAAAATAATTTTATGAAGGCAGGTACCTCAAAAACAGTAACTCTATAAAACCTTTCATAAATTATCGTTAAAAACCGTAGTAAGTAGTTACGGCAGTGACAGATCGGGGAGTACGGACGGACAGACCCACGGACTGGGTGATATTATAAGGGTTAATCGTAAGGACTAAGTAACCCTTAAAAGGTGAGAACCACAATTTTTTCGAAAACTGAGATATAAAGATAAACAATACCTACCAATGGGAACGACCGGTAATCCGGATCCTCCGTTGGACACACCTCTACCGCGGACCACTTCTCCAACAACTGCCCCCACTGTATCCTGTGATGCTTATTGCTGCCTGGGTCCAGCACTATGCTGACCCACAGCGCCCCCAGCTGCTCCCACAGCTGCCTGCACTTCTCTGTCATAGGCGTGTTCTGGTTCCGCCACAAGAGGAGCCGAGGGTCTGACAGGAACTGCTCCGTCATCAGCATCAGCATCCTTGGGCCGTTCGAGTCTTGGGCGCGGAGCATTTCTCTTACCTGTGAAAATGTGGTTTTTAGATGAAAAGTCATTAAAATTATAATGATGCTTAAAAGTTGACGACCGCTAAATAATCTAAGCTGTGTATAAAAGTATTTCGAATACAACATCATCATCTGCTTTACCTTTTCCCATTATCTGGGCAGTATGTCTTTTCCTTCCATTCATCGCGCTTTTCTGTCATACTCACATCCACTCCAACCTCGTTCATATCACTCTTAATACAATCCATCCATCTTTTCTTGGGCCTTCCTCTCGCACTGTATCCATCCACATTAATATTCATCACTCTTTTAGTCACATGCTTCTCATCCCTTCTCATCACGTGTCCAAACCATTCCGTATTTCGAATACAACATACCTTAGAAAATAATGAGTTGAGTTGCTTATTTGCATTGTAATATGTCCCCTGTAATAAGTATGCTCTCACTTGTTCGCAGACCTGAAAGAAAACAGTTATTAGAATACTCCTGCAAGTTCTTACGATAGTGAATAAGTGAGTAGGTAAATTTAAAGTAGAGGTAGGTTAATGTAAAAGAAAAGTAGTTATTACTCTTTACCACTGCACTTGTCTAACCCAAATACACCATAATGAACCAGACAAAATTCACAAAGTTTTTCATCCATTGGAGGTATTATTATCCGAAAAGGAAATATATTATTAATTCAATTTCTTTGATCGTCCGTATCACGTTATTGGTACGAGTATACGCGTGATACTAGTGATATTACTGACGGAGTAGTATTATCGATAATTATCTTCAAAGTCTTTCTGTTTTTTCATTAAATTTGTACGGGATTCGTTTAGCTCGTCTCCGCGACTCGTCGAGGGTCAAACCTCGACGTCATCCGTCATCGTTGGATACCATTGTTGATCCTGGCTGGACAGGAGTAACTCTGATGGGAGAGTGGCGGGCGTATAGTCCTAATTAAAAATGAAAGAGCGGTACAATCCCATTTGTGTTGGGGGGGGGGGGGGGGCAAGGGTTGGTCCATACCTGCTGCTCATCCAAGTGCCAGGCGTGGTGCGCGTCGGGCGGGGGCCCGGCCGTGGGGTCGGGCGCCCCGCAGATCCGGTTGATGGCGGAGCGCGCCTGTAGCACCTCGTCAGCTAGCCGCTGCGCCGTCGGCAGCACCTCCGTATGGTGCTCCGCGATGAGGTACTGCACGAATTTCTGCAGCTGCTGCCTGTCCATTTGGAGCAGGGTCTCTGGGAAGATATGATTGAAGGATAGAGATATTTGGACTCTGCGGTGATGGGTTGTATGGTCAATTTATGGGCATTGTTGTTACACAAAGTTCAGCTCTTCCTCAGTTCAGCTCAAACCTCAGCTCTTAGAGAAACTTGCGCCGATCAGCATTTTGTAGTCGAGTCCACGTTACACGCAAGTAAATCTTATTTCATATAATCTATATTTATATATAGAAGAATTTTTGCCCATAGGGTTAGGGCAGTCTCATCCCAATATTATGTTATGGTTTCAGGCAAGCAGTTTACTCATCGAGAACTTATGTATCACAATGAATGTGGGAATTTGTTATTAGTTCCACTAAAGTGGGAAAAAGCAGGCTATGTAGGAAGATTGCCAACGCGAATTACCACAATGGGTGTTAATATAATACTATTGTATCACCAGCCCTAAAGAAGACCATGAATCAGAGATCACACGACTGGCTTGCATAGAGCATCTGCATTGCACTTTATCATGCAAGTATTTATGGGGACTTATTCTTTTTCAACATGTCTAGCGTAAGTGGTTACCTGATATAGGCACTCGCAGTCTGACGGAGTCTGCGTTCCTGATGCGGTAGAGCGCGAGCGCGACCACGTGCTGGCACCAGAAGATGTCGCGCGCCTCGCAGCTGCACGTCACGCCCGTGATCTTGCATCTGCCAATACCACCTTAATATTACTAATCGGGAACAAGTGTGACCGTAAAAGGAGAGAGGTGTGACACGCACCCTTAAAGCCAGACGCTGTAAGGTCGGTGGAAATGAGGGCATGTTGTATATTATGGGACTGATCCCGCCACACACTCCCATCACTGTTACTCCTGTAAACCAGGATCGACAATGGTGACCAATAATGACGTCGAGGTATGACCCTCGACGAGTCCCGGGGAAAAGTTAATTTGTCTTGGAACCCGAACGAATTTAATTGAAAGAAATAATAGGAGTTGAAAGAAAAAAAATCCACTTCCCTCCGATGCAAAGCGGGAGACAAAAATAGTTGATATGGGCTGACTGCCATAGAAGCAGGACTGTAACAGCTGATGGAAGACCAGTTGCATGTTGTAGGTAAATTGACGGAAGAGGAGAGGCAGAATATTCCAACGACTATAGTTGGTTGTTGGCGTAGCGTCTTAGCGCAAGGGAGACATGCCGAGCCATGAGCAGGTACACGCGTTGCTTAGTTTGGGACCCGATGGGTATTTGGTGTGTACGTCTGGCATTATTTATGTATTGTTTTTTAGAGAATATTTGTAGTTCGGCTCACACAATCAATAGCTTGATAATCTACTTGTAGATGAATGCAAGGATTTGCTGATTTATCTCCGTTTTCACCCTTTTATCTCTCTACGCAAATTAAATGAATGCCAATCTTATCAAAGACCAGACCCATACAACTTAATCTGCCCATAAAATTAGTTGTTACAATCCAAAATCCTCACAAAATTCTTTATTCTCTCGTAAAATAAATGACAATCGCCGCTATTATCGAACCGGCCAAGTTTCCAAGCACTGACAATAGGCATTATGCCGGTACATCACCCTCTGGGATAAAAAGGTCCCTTTAGGTCGTATTAAACAATAGTGTTGTCTTTGTGACCCTTGTTATTTTTAAGCCCTTTTGTTTTTTCAACGGAATTCGTCAAGCAAGTTGTTGGCGGAGTTTTTTGTCTGATTATATTTTATTAAAGACCTCAGCTAAATCTTGAATTCAGGAAATTACAGTTTGTTGGTTGTGTGATGGAGTTATATCATTTGTCCAAGCTCTGCCCATAATCTGGATGTCGCCTTGTCACTTGGCGACCTACAAATGTAAATGTATTTTCCTTTTTTGACGACTGGTTGGCGCAGTGGTTCGAGCGTAGGCCGCTCGGCTCACTGCACATGGTGGTTGCGGGTTCAAATCCCGCTGGGGCAATTTCGGAAATGGCCTTTTCGTAATTTTCCTTGGTCTGGGTGTCACTGGGATCGCTCCCAGTCCTTTGTACGAAACCCATAGCACAAGCGTTGCATACTTTGGAACCATAACAGTTGGTGTGTCAGTCTGGCGATATTATTATTATTTATTTCCTTCTTTATACTACGACCTAAAAAGTATACCTTAATTAGTAGGTATAATGAAGTGTGGTCTAACCTGTCGAACGAGACAGTCACCCTGTATAGCCTTTCCGGGTCGGAGCATGGCGGAACGGCCGCTGGCGCGCGGACCACGCCGCTCAAGTGAAAACCTGGAAACAATAAGAAAAACATTCAATATTGTAATTGTACCTTCATTTGACGACCGCTTGGCGCAGTGGTTCGAGTGCAGGCCGCCATTGCGGGTTCGATTCTCGTCAGGGTAAATTTCGGCAATAGCCTTTTCGTAATTTGAACTGATCTGGATGTTACTGGGATCGCCCCCAGTCCATTGTACGGTACCCATAGTACCTACAAGCGTTGCTTAGTTTAGGACCATACAGTTGGTGTGTTCGTCTGGCTATATTTATTTTATTATACCTAGTACAGAATTAAGGAACACAGCTGGAAGTTTCCATAATATAAATTTTCAGCTGTACCAGTCATGCTTCTTCGGCAATCAGTTATTATTTTTGTCTCCCGCGTTGTTTCGGAGGGAAATGCATAATTTTCTACGAACTCCCACTATTTTCCTTACGATAAAATTGTTCCAAGTTACTTTAGTTTTACCCTGGGACCCGTCGGGACTTTTCGATCATGGCTTACAGGAGTAACAGTGGTGAGATTGTGTGGTTTTCCCGTAAGAAACAATAATACCCTTTGCTGGCTGTAGCCAAGCCAAAGTAGGCAAACCCCCCCATAATTAACGTAAAATAAAACATGTTTCTTTCAGAGCCGAGCTCTAAGTGGTATAAATAAGAAAATAAAAATGGTATTTGCATGAATTTTAACGACCCCGAAACTGTTTAATATTTTGTAAATAGCCCATTAGGTGTGGCAACAGTTTACAAAATAACTGTCGACCGTTAATAGTTTAACGGCGTTTGTAGTTAAATCTGAATGTAACGCCGAACACCCATATCCTGTGGATATTTACGAAATAAACGTTAAAATCGGTACTTACTTTATTACTGCAGGTGACTGATCCACGCACACCTTAAATATTATAATCTCAGAACATTATTGACGTAGACAGCTACTATTATGAGAGGTCCTTACGACCTTATAATAATAATTTAGCCCTTTTACGTTCTACTCCTGGGCAAGGCTTCCCCTCAATGCGTGGGGGATTCGGGCCATAATCCACCACACTGGACAACAGCGATAATGGCCGTGCGGGTTGGCGGATTTCTCATGTTGATATCCTAAGATAACGCAGGTTTCTTCATGATGTTTTTCCTTCACCGTAAGCAAGTGATAATTACATAGAATTTATGATAAGGCCTTGTAGCAGTATTTTCAGTTGGGTGTAAAAATGGCAAGATTTTTTTTGGATTCTTTACCAAGGCTCCAAGCAGCCCTGTATACCTTCTTACCTTACTATTACGAGTACCTACTGGCATTGTAAATACATTTTTGGAATCTAATTTAACGTTCTCACGAACACGAAAAATGTAGTCGAGTGCATTCGCTGTGCGCGTTATTGTAGTGGCACCCCATTTCTGAATTGAATCGGCATCGGATTGTTCGCACCGCGTAATCATGGAATCGAGTTCTAAAGCGAATCGATTACGATTCGTCTGGCTTTGAAATTCGAGCTTCTTTGGTTTGTGCAAGTTTATTGAAACCTTAAAAAGAGAGAATTCTTATTTTGGGAGTTATGATTTTGAATTCTGCCACGAAGCAATTCACTGTAGGTACGCTTTTCTTTATCAAAGGCAGTAGGTAGGTACCTACCCTAGGTGTTTGATTTACGAATGACGTACAAAGGTAGGCATGTTATGTAATTATCTATTAATCTAGGTACTTATTTCTTCTTATCTCGGGTGAACCTCATTCTCTCCAGTTTAGATATATAACTAACACAAAAAAAATAGATTTATTTGAATACCTACTTACCGAGTTAGAAAACTGATTACCTAACATCGATGATATAAAATAATAATAGGCAAAAAACGAAACAAGTTTTATGTAACAAGTAGGACGACGCAACAATACGCATGTCAAATTCGAACGGAAAAATAATTTTAAAATCAATTTCAATTTTTATTCAAAAAACTTTAATTGAATACGACCGGTTTCGGGTAGACCGCGGTGAACGAGACCAATTGGATCGTTCTGCAGGACGGAATCAACCCACATGCACTGCTGTAGACCAAAAACAACCTTGTTTTAGTGGTTCTAGGTTGGTTTCAGTTTGCTGAATTGTGTGTGGGTTGGATCTATTTAGCAAAATGACGCCCAATTATTCGATTATCAGCATTATGAACGAGTCGGGTGTTGTTTTGATACGAAATACAATCAATTACCCAAGTATTCGGTGCGGTGAATTGCAACGGACAAACGTGAAATCGTTCGTAACGAAGAAGAAATGTCAACCATACTTAACGAGTGATCCACTTCAAATGGTAAAATCTAAATCATCTTATATAATCACGTGTAGGTAGATTTCATACAATGCTACGTTATAAAATAAATAAATAAATAAATATCGCCCGCACGACTGACACATCAGCCGTATGGTCCCAGACTAAGCAACGCTTGTACTATGGGTACCGTACAATGGACGGGGGGCGATCCTAGTGACACCTAGACCTCGGCAAATTACGAAAAGGCCTTTTCCAAAATTTACTCCATCGGGAATCCAAACCGCAACCACCACCAGCTGCTAGCAAATATCGACTCAAGTCACACTGACACTTTGGAAGTTTAATAAGGATGGATTGGCAGTAGCGTACTACGATTGAAATAGGGTTTAAATTGCAATCACGTAATGGTTTCCTGTTTTAGCTGTAGCCAGACGATGGTTCAGGAGTATGATTGATTGTAGTAATCTATTACCATCAAATAATGTCACGGGACCATATACAGGCTTGTTTATATAACATTCTTCGATGGTTTTATTTAATGGTTCCGGTAACACGTACAGTTTATCGATTAAAAATTCGATTGTTCGCGCATTGTATCGTTATCGATTATTAATCGATTTATACGTGAAAGTATTGTGATTTTCTAAACTTGAAACTAGTCAGGTTTCAAATAGCTCGTTGATTAAAATCAACAGGTAATTATTTTCGTCCTAAAATATCAGTAATTACGTTAAATAAGCAGTAGTAGTAAGCAGTGATAGCCCATTGGTTAAAGCACGCGTCTTGCGGGCACCAGGTCTTGGGTTCAAACCCCGGCTCGCACCTCTGGATTTTTCGTGTGCGAATCATAATTTCTATATGATTATCACTTGCTTACGGTGAAGGAAAACATCGTGAGGAAACCTGCATGTTTTAGAAGATCTAACCAATTTTCGAAAGACATGTGAAATCCAACAACCCGCACTGGGCCAGCGTGGTGGATTATACCCTGAACCCCCCTCATGTTGAGGGGAGGCCCGTGCCCAGCAGTGGGACGTCAAAAAGGGCTAAATTATTATTATTATTATTATTACGTTAAATAAATTCGACAATCTGCCAGAATAGGTAACCATATAAAGAAGTTAACAGAATTTTAAGCCCCGACGAAAAAAGAGGGGTGTTATAAGTTTAATATGTGTATCTGTATGTCTGTCTGTAGCATCATAGAGTCTAAGCGGATGAACTGATTTTAATTTAGTTCTTTTTTGTTAAAAAGATATTAGTTATTAGGCTGATATAGCTGTAGCTGTATATAGCTGTTTTATGAAGATCGGTTCAGCTGAAAATTATCAGCTCTTTTGTAGTTTAAGAAGTTATCCCATCCAGGGTTTTATAAATGCTTAATGTAGAGTTATTATTTTATATAATCTCTCCTAGATATAAGAATTTGAGTTTGTGTGCCAAAATTCGGTAACGTTATAGAATTTAGGAAGTTGGCAACAACGTAAAAAAAATCAAGCTGCAAAATATAGGAACCTATATTGCATGAATATAGTGTTGGCAGATATCAGTTACAACACGGGCTGGTTGCTATACAGTACATGATTAGCATAGTACCACTATAGATATCTTAATTAAAATGGGTAAACAATCTGGAAAAAATGGTAACATAGAAAGAAAAGCAATGATAAACCATAGATTGTTACGGACAATTTTAATTTTTAGACATACCTATCACGCCTGTATCTCAAAACGCGTCCCAAGTCGAATAAGAGTTAGGCAATCATTATAGAGTCAATTTAATTCGGCTGCCTTATAGCGGACACGGACCAGACTGACTAGTTCGACCCTCTCTGACAGGCTTAAATACTACCTAACGTGGCCTGTTGAACCGGTATCCGCATAAAAAAGAAAGGACTAACATAACAGATTTCAAATGATAATGAAAAAACCTTGTTTGTTATGGAATTTGCGGGGGCGCTAACATTTTAAATTTGATTTGATCGAAATATAAAAATATGGCCGGTGGAGAAAAAAAAAGTTAATTTCCCAACTTAGCTTATGTGTATGTGGGATTGGAATGTAAAGAGACAGCGTGCAAAGGTAACGGTGTATTTGAACAGTGTGAATTGGTGGAAAGTGAGGAACGAGGAACGAATGAAGGAATGAAAGAAAACAGGAAAGGAACGAGAGAACGAAGGATATAGGACAGACGAGAGGACATAGACTAAAGTCCGTCTCACGAAAGAAATCTTGCAGACGTGGTGCCACAGTCATGCGACGAAATGTTGTTAACCTCCATTATTTTAGACTCCCCAAAAACTCAATGTTTTATCACTGTAGTGTGAATTCAATTTTATTATTACAGTAATTTATATAACTAAACACAGAAAAATATAGTAGATTGACGTCGTAGCGAAAATTAGTTCCACTTATTGCCGTAGGTCTTCTTTCGTGAGACAGACTTTAAATTAAAAGATGTGTTTCAGTAAAAAATATATGTAATTGTAAGAAGATTTTTGGAGAAATAAGTTGGTGTTTTGTATTTAATAAATCCACACATGCCACATGTGTTAAGGTATGGATCGATGTGTTGAAAAATAAACTATAATTACAATGAACGAGATATGTATAAAAGCGTTGTAATAAAATTAACTTTTTTATAAAATTAAACAATATTTTTATAACAAGTTAAAGTAACTTTTAGGTAGTAAAAGGTAATGTAATATTAAAAGAGCTTTACATCAACTTAAAGAGAAAAACGCAGGGTTAGCAACTTTTTACATACTCAAAATAATAAATTACTATTGAATAGACGCACACAATTTATTTTCGTGCACCGAACCGCATTCTTAAATAAATTTTAAATATTCGAGGATTCATAAAAATGCCAACATAAGAAAACTAATAGTACATTGTTACACGAGTGGTGAAAGTTACTTATTTTTCCCGAGACGGGGTTTGGCGCCCGAGCGTAGCGAGGGCGCTAATAGTTCGAGGGACAAAATAAGTCTTTCACCCGAGGTAAACACTGTGCTTTTCATTACGAATACAAGGAAAATAAAAATAAAAACAGGAATTGGCTAAAGAAATAATACAAGGAAGCATGAACAATACTCTACAACTCGAAAAAAAAAAAAGATCGGATTGCCGCCTATTTTGTTTTTTTTCGTTGGCCGGCCAACTTCATTATTTAGCCAGTATTTTTAATTTTCATTTTTAAATATTTTGACCACATCTATGTTATTTTAAAGAAATTGTTGAAACTAAATTATAATTAAGTCATTTAAAAGTATATATTCTTTATTTAATACTCAACTTTATGTTATTTCAATTTTACATCGTGCTGTAATTGAGTGACTGTAGAAAAAGTTTGAACATGGTTCCATAGAAATGGAACTAGTTTTTTTTTTATAATTTGACAGCTGTCAGTTGAAAGTGATTCTCCCGGGCCAGAAAAGTATTACTTTCAACCCGCTCCTCAGGCAACTTCAGACCTACTTTCAGAGTATGAGTAATGAAAAATCTATTTCAATTTTCTCTCCGATCATCGTCGCCGGCAATTGTATAATTACGTGTAATTACAGCTGATTGTGAACAACAATGGCGACCGCCTTGACCCCGCTATTGACCTGGTTTCGATGATCCAGGTCATATTACAGCACAGTACAGTCGCGCGCATAATTCAAATGCCAACGTCAAACGAAAAAAAAACATTTAAAATTATACAAACCAACTTTGAGAATGCAGTTTATTTTCACAGAAATCTCGATGGTTTTGTAACGCGGCACAAGCACCGAATTTTATCTATATGCCTAATTTAAGTCAGAACCAGAAATGTAAATTATAAAAACTTCAATAAAAACTTATTTGGCCTCATAGATCAGTATTTATTTTATGTGCTATTTTATTTTTAAATAATCTAAGATACTTTATTTTAAGTAAGTAATTAAGTATACCAGTCTGACATTTAAATCAGAATGTTATTGACTATAATTTGACATAACTATGTGATATTTCTGCGTATTCTATCAGTTTACAAATAGTCGAGGATGTTTGAAGTTTTAGAAAGTTGTTAGGTTTAGAATTACAAATTATACTGCTTTCACGGTTTGGCATATCAGAAAAAAACATATTTCACAGTGGCATAACTTGTAGGTGTGTTTTCAATCTTTATTCGTTGCCACGGAATAATTATTTTCATAAAATATTTTTTTTATTATTAGAATTTACTTAAATGAAAGCCTTGGAATATAGTATAGATATGGTCGCTCTCTGAGTTCAGTGCGTCATAAACAGGCTGGAACTGGTAATTTTTGGGTAAATGCCATAAATTGTCGAGTAATAACAGTACGCGTCGGCCCGCGCGCTATTCGTTTTTATTTACGACTGTACTTGTTTCACATTCAGCCTGTTATAACTTTTGTGCGCGACTGTATTATGATTTTTATTTTAATTTTTGAATAACGCTATCTGTATTTTGTTGGCTTTTATTGTTCTTTGTTGTGGAAATTTGTAGCGCTTCGGCGGACTATGAAGGAGTTACAGTCGTCCGAGTCTAGCGAAAGGCATCCAAGTTCCTTATAAACAAACAATCAAAACATAAATACAACACGGCGATTATAATAAATGTCTATAGATAGATATAATTCGTGCCATCCAGATGGCCTACTTTGTGCCAGGTTCAATGTGTGGGTGGGTAACGCTACGAACGCAACCGGTTTGTTTACATTAATCACTAGCGCACCGCTGGTGTGCGTCGAGATATCCGATGTGTGAATCATAATCTTTACGTCACTTTGTTTACATCGGCGCTAGTGTGCGCTTGTACAAGTCAGTCGTTTCGTAATGTGCGTGTATACGTCACGCGGGGAAGGCGGCACGTGCGCGTGTGGGTGTGTTCGCGTGCCGGTGGTGACGTCACGCGGCGTTTCGTCACGCGCGCGTCACTGTGTGCGTGGCTACGTGTGCCGAGGTCGCGTCGGAGTGTGAGTGCCGGACGGGCGTGTCAACCGTCAAGTCAATGTTACATTTTTGTGACCTTAACCGTCAGACATGTCGAGAATATTGTGTCCTTTGCATAATAATTATCCTCATCAAAACTATTTGCCTATATATTACTAACATTATAGACAAATGATCCAACGACAACCTTTGGTAGGTAAGTATTAATTCATTATGGGGGCACCAAAGGTATTTGTTCCATGTATTTACATGTGCCTACTACTTAGTAGGCACATCAATCATAAAGAGGTTTCACATTATCCAATAATATATAATAAGATCCTTGCAAAAATCAGGAAGGATTACTCAATAATCAGAGTAATACAAATAAACTCCTCGATATAACGCTCTATAATGATTGGATCTATTCTATTTATAAAAACACATAACAAAACACACATTCTGCTTCTTACACACAGCTATTCACACATAATTATTCATGTTTTCCTGCCATTGATGTAAGATTCAAGCTCAGGTTCTGGTCAAGCAAATATTGGAACAGAAATACAACAAAATTAGTATTTTCTACCGAAATATCAATGATTTGTGACACCTATTGCCGCCGTTCGGTTTGATTAATGTGACTAAATTAATCTGATTATTGTTCATATTTAATATGCACGATCTATGGAGGAAATTTATGTAACGTTTATCTTGATGATTTCTTAGTTTAAAGCACGAGCCGTTCAGTAAAAATGTGTTTGCCGAGAGTTAATGTTATATTATGTAATTTGAGATTTTTATTAAATATAATTAAATGTCTTTTAGTTTATTAAATAATCCCTATTTAAAATAAATAAGGATGTAACAAGTATGTTAAAAAATAGTACAAATGTCCTATTTGCATGCATATGTCTGTCTGCATTCTGTTTAAAACAGTATGTGTAGATCCAATTACATTGTTTAGCGACTGAGCTGCGAGGTCGGTCGAATTGATAAGAGATAATTAGCTGCCGTATGTGAGCTAATGTTTGTGTGTTTGTCACCAACATTGGTCATATTTGGTAGTAGTAGATTACATACTAATTTAACCTCATCAATGCATTGCTGTTCTCGTGTAATGTCATAAGTAGCAATTCCAGGACAGTAGTTAGCAGCTATCGCCTGTTGTAAGTTACTCTTTAATAAAGATTATCACATTTCAAATTTCAATGTAGGGAGATTACAGAGTAATTCAATTAATAAAGTCAATTTGAATCATATTCTTCGCAACTTATGACACGTGAATTTATCCTGATATATGAATAGACATGTAGAGAAAACCGCAGTATTAAAATCAAAATTTACCACGCAAGTTTACAATTATTTGTCAATGTGCCTTAAATATTTGACCAAACATTGGGCCAATTAAAATTTGTGCTGAAAGTCGTCCAAAGGCGTGTTATAACAAGTGTTTATGATCACTCGCACATCTGTGGCTCTGTCGCGACTCGCGAACCAGCCCCCCGGGATCCGTAATGGCTTGCAAATATCTTTTTGCCGTTGTTAAAACGTTCACGAACAATTTCGGGCTTTCCTCCATCGTGTTAAGGTCCGTCACGGTTGGAGTGCTCCATCGTTGCGTAAATGAAAATTAGGTGAAACTTGTTGCAAATGTTGTGTACGCAGTATTTTTTGCGCAGAAACGAAATGTTGAAACTAAAATTGGTAAAAGTTGGTTTTGGAGACTGAACCAATACAAAATCCGTAGTTTTTGGATTTATATTTGTATCATACATTGATTAACATCAGGGACCCATATATAGCACTTATTAAAAGACCTGATAACTTAAAATCAATCTAGTATAAGACCCCAAAAGCGAATCTTCTCAAAAGTGTTGGACTCCCTAATCACACTTAAAGATGCTACCTATCAAATGCTTAGGACAACGCAATAAGTGATATCTAATCGGCGTATCTGAACAGGCCACCTGCAAATAATATTTCTCAATTCAACGGTGGAGAGAAAATCTGAACTATGAGGTATTTGATGATTATTATGTATCTTGTTAAACATGTTATACAGATGTAACAAGTTTTCTACAATATGGTATTTAAATCGCTCCATAAGTATCACAGTATTTGGATAAATGTTAATTAAGTTACGGAATTGCTAGCAAGACAGGTACAATTAACCTATATGAATATAAGGAGAAAGTTTGAGTGCCTTAAAAATACTGCTTTAGTATTGGAAAGTTTTATAGTCCTATTTTTAAATATCTTAGTAGGTAGTATTTCTGCTTTACTCTCATCATGGTATTAATGACCAACCTAGTTGAACTCAAGTACCGAATGAACCGACTTATTGTTACATTCTACGCTTTTAGATCTTCCTCTTTGCAGACAGGTAAAATTGTTGCCAAAAGCAATAAATAGTGGAAGCAAGTTGTAGTGCACAGAAATTAATGTTACACTTTCCTGGAAATGTCCAAATGGTGTACGATAAATTGGTATAGCATTCTACTATCTACCATCCCTTCCGAATTTACTGCCACCACGTGTAGATATAGATAGTTTTTTGCTACAGAAACCCTACACTTTAAAACCGGGCTATAAACTACACACACATAGACAAACACGTACGTACGCACATAACAAATCCAATATCGTGTGTGGGCGTGTCGGGCTGCGTTCTGAATCGCAATCGCTTCGGAACGCACCTGCCTACACACAGGTGCCGGAAATCTATTAGCACTTAACACATATCGCGTACGTGCCCTTTGTTCAGCGCCGGTATTCGAACGCATCTATACGAGCGCCATGTTTGTTTTTAGGAATAATTGTCTTTGCCCGAGTATCAAGTTACGAAAACGAGTATGAGCCAGTTCGATTGGCGAGATTTCACCGGTTTTGGAGCCGTGAGAGCCGTTTTGAGTTAATGTTTAACCGCAAATTGCCTTTATGTTGGGGAGAGCTAATGAGGATCAAGCTAAAGTTGGTAATTTAGAAAACTCCACAAAGGCAATTTCCCGACTACCATTATTGACACGCTCCTACTAATAAAGAACTACGCCCGTTAACGATTCACTCATTTGTTTTAACATATAACGCCAAAGCCCGCATGACAGCTGTCATTTTCACCGTTGGTGCCATGCGACAGTGTCGCCGCCTACTGCAAAAAGTGCGGTAAAACGTAAACGAATGCATAATAACTACATGCTAAATAATTTCCGGACACGGGCGCACATGTTTATTAGTCCCTAGTTGTAGTATTTTACAATCCAACCGAGACGTGCCAGGGACGGAGCGAGGTGAGGATCTAGTAAATAATTAAATAAACTACGTGTACCTATGTGTACCCGCAAATAAGTAATACTTAATTACTAATTCAGTTTTAATGCAGGAAAACCTGGACACTACCTTCAAAATACATTACCTACTCCGTAGATTCATCATTCACTCATTTCTTTTTATTTAACTGTCTATGCGCCTTATTACAGATACAGTACTTTTTTAAAAATTCAGAACCAGCCCTGTCCAGCCAAGGAGACTAAAAAGCCTAACGTCTCCATGAATGCGGGCCAGATGTTCAGTTGGGGTGGCCACAACTCGGAAGTAGATAGTCCGTTGTATGATAATAGGTAATTATTCCAGCGATACCATCTTATTACATTGCTTGAGTAAAATATACAATTTCGTAGGCTGTTAAATTGTCGCAGCTGGCGTTTTCAACTGTTAACGCCATTGCAGTTTCTGTAAACGGCCATTATTTAGTGTTTGATGACCAGGATAGTGTAAGTGGTCCTCATAATGATCTTAAACTGACTGTGTGCGCATGCGCAAGTCAGATCAATTAGTTTTTTTTTATCCGTAAAAATAGTATACTAATTTATGCGATCGCTAAGGTTTAATGCCTAAAAAAATTGATTTTTCTTTAACTTTGTAATAAAGTCGAATGTTTTATTAGTTGGAACAAACTGACAGGTGCTACTAATGACACTTTTTATTAGAAATAGCAAACACATCTCTAGCTGTCAATTCGCTCTAGCTAATTGAAAATTAGACTTTAGTAGACTTTAGTATCAGCAGTGCTATTTCTGACACGACCAAATCACGCGTGCCCCGGGCGAAATGAAACTTTTTCCAACAAATTTGACATTTCACTCCTGATATATGAGTTTGACGTTTCAGAATAAACTGCAGCCCGATTTCCGATTCTCTGCAAGTACCCAGGCTTGTGGTTTTCGGTAGCGTGTAGTAACATTTATTGTTCTCTTTAGTGTCCGCTACACTGTTCTATAAAATAGTGAAAGTTAGGACTCGGTCAAGAAAACGACGCAAGATCAAAAGAATAAGAAGATTTGAAATTGACCAAATACTAGTTAGATAACCACTGTTCCATTCAAAGCTATTGCTTAACTTTACACCGTCTAAATTGGTTTTCTATAATGGGAAATGGACGTTTACCAATATAATAAGACTTAGGTTCGTATTAATAAATCGATCTCTAGACGGATCTTGGAAATGTCATTCTTATGTGATATATATAATAACTAGCTGTGCCCCGCGACTTCATCCGCGTAGTATTTTAACTTAGCAAAAATTTCGGGATTATCGGGTTAAAAAGTATCCTAAATGTTAATCCCGGTTATAATCTATGTGTGTTCTAAATTTCATCCAAATCCGTTCAGTAGTTTTTGCGTGAAGGAGTAACAAACATACATACATACATACATACATCCACACTCACAACCTTTCGCATTTATAATATTAGTAGGATTTAGTCCTTTTGACGTCCCACTCCTGGGCACGGGCGTCCCCTCAACACGAGGGGGATTCAGGCCATAATCCAACACGCTGGCCCAGTGCGGGTTGGCGGATTTCACATGTCTTTCGAAAATTGGTTAGATCTTCTAAGACATGCAGGTTTCCTCACGATGTTATCCTTCACCGTAAGCAAGTGATAATCATATAGAAATTATGATTCGCACATAGATTTCGAAAAATCCAGTGGTGCGAGCCGGTTTTGATCCCAAGACCTGGTGCCCGCAAGACGCATGTTTTAACCAATCGGCTATCACAGCTATGTGATACCAGTACAAAATGACTTGTCAAAAGCGTGCTTAAGATCGCTCTCAGACTTGAGATAGATTAATTAATACGGGCCTTAAAAGGCTCCACAGAGTTAAATCAAAATTTAGATTCTTACTACATTCTGCATGACCTTTTGTTACTCTTTATCGTTTCACGCAAGTCAAGTAAGTACCTAGGACAAGGTAATATGCAGCTTGATATATTTGATTTGAGTTATAATAATTATATTTTTAATGAAACAAGTTAACGCAAACACTTTTAACCATAAAAGTTAACAATTGTATTACTGATTTACACCAACATTCAATAGGTGCCCATTAAATTGTAAATAAGGAGGCCCTTTCGTAAAGGTGTACGTGCGAACATTAAAGTTTTAATAAAAAATGTTGCCACTTGCGCAAATCGTAAATAGCCTTAGTTTTTTGCGCCGGCAATGGCAGCGTTCACATTATGTTTACATGCAGACAATGAACCCGGTGGATAATGGATACAGCCTGGGTTTCGCGCGTGTTTTAATCATATACATAGTTTGTGACTTTGCTTTAGGACTTTGTATTAAAACACTGTTTATAGCGACTCTATTGGTTCCGACATCCGGTGAGACTTGGCGTGGGGGTTCGAACGTAGGCCGCTCGGATCACTGCACCGAGCCGGTTCGATTCCCGTCGGGGCAAATTTCGAAGATGGCTATTTCGTAATTCGCCCCGGTCTGGATATCACTGGGATTGCCCCCAGTCCATTGTACGGTACCCATAGTACAAGCGTTGCTTATTTTGGGACCATAATTCTTTTGATTTGGGAATTAAATGACCGTTCTGGCTTTAAAAGTAGCTATACTAAATAACGATAATACAGTTTTTGGCGCTTGCCACGACACAAATTTCACGTTTTGGATGTATTTTAGAAGCCCCAACACGTTGTGATCAAGCCTTTTTAATTGAAGGTCTTTTCTTGAGAATTACCTCTAACCATATATCATTCAGGAGTATCAAGATAAAGGACATGCTCATTATTGAACGAACACCTTACCAGAGACACTTGATAATGAAGTTCAGCATCCCAAGATGTGGTACGTACCTGCAACAAATACGAAAACACTTATCAGTAATGACGCACACACTTAAAATTGTCGGTATTGGAGAGGTGTTCATAAAATATACAAGATTATGTCAATATTGACCGAATCATTCACTGGCTCTTTGTCAGCCTTTCAATTTGCCAAATAATGAACATGATTTTAAAATAATTAAGGACAGTCATCAGTCTGTGAGCCCACTACGCTACTACTGTACTTATGTACAGATACCTTATTAATTGGGCTTGCTAGAGACGCCGATTGCTTTAATAGCTGTAAAAAAACTAAGTAAGTGAAATAGTAGTTCAGCTACTAAACTACACAGGCAGTCTTACAGTTCCATTTGGAACTTTAAGGGTATTAATAAATCTATCTCAAGTATGAAAGCGATCTTGAGTACGCTTTTGACATGCTATTTTGGACTGGGATAACATTCGGATGACATTTCCAAGATAGCTCTCAGACTTAAGATCGATTTATTAATACGGAACTGAGATGATTATATTTAATTTCAAATTCTATTCACATTTCGTTTTGTTACAGCCAACCTCGTAGCTCTAAGGCTTCTCTAAGGCGATTGAACCATATTCTACTACAAAATCTGCGCCTAGCCTTCAACATCAAGGTGATGTGGCCCACAGTTTCCTGGTTACATGAAGAAGCTATCCAGTCCAGTTAGAAAAACCACAGGACCGGTCGCGATCGTGGGAAGCGAAGCCGCGGCTTTGCGGCGCGGTCCGTTACATGATGCTCAAGACTGCTTATAAATTCTGGCACGGAGGTAGAGGCCCCCAAATAAAATTGAGAAGCTAAATTATAAGTTACTAGCGGCCCGCCCCGGCTTCGCACGGGTTACATTATTGGAGTTTTAGTAAGGATCCCTAATTTTTTTGAAGATATAATATAGCCTATGTCACCCGGGGATAGTGTAGCTTCCCAACAGTGAAAGATTTTTTCAAATCGGTTCAGTAGTTTCGGAGCCTATTCATTACAATCAAACAAACAAAGTTTTCCTCTTTATAATATTAGTATGATGATAAGAGACAGTAGGACAGTAGTTAGGTAGTAGAGACAGTAGTAGTACTCTTCCTGTATTATTACGACTCCGGCATCATTAACTGGTACTGTCGAGAGATTGCTCTCTGCCTTCGTATGCAGACTCGCTAAATATCCAGTTTGGCTTTAACACAATTACTTTACGGCCCCCCACTAGATGGACAGACGATCTGGTGAGAGTCGCGGGGAGCCGTTGGATGCAGATAGCGAGTAACCGTCCATTGTGGCATTCTATGGGGAAAGCCTATGTTCAGCAGTGGACGTCTTCCGGCTGATGATTATGATGATGATGAGTTACTTTAGTGCTTGACCAAGTACTTTTTGCTTTAGACGTTTACATCAGTTGGGAACTGATGGTCGCCCTGAATAACGTGTCTCTCTCACATCCCGACCTGAAATTCTCGTTCAGTGTTTACTCGTGCGTGTCTATTAAACAGATAAACTTGTTTCACCAACTAATTGTGCGAGTGTGAACAAATTGCTCTATTATAATATTCTACGTTATTGATTATACCACGCATAGGGCACTAAATGACAGCGGTTCTTACTGAGGTGATGGTAAAAGGCAAAATAGTTTAACAGAAGGGAACGGTATACGTAGGTGATGAGTGTATCATCTCAGAGATGGTCCATGGGTAGTTGATGCGATATGGCCATGCTATAAGTAGTGTTCATTCCATTATTTTTAGTCTTCCACAGAAATTGGAACTGGAGCAACTCTTAGCACCCATCGGTTCAATAATTCCATAATTAGAGTATTTTTCGAAAATAGTTTTTATGTACAATATTTTTTATGATACTTTCTAAATGAATCCATTCCCAAAACTAAACGCAATCATGCTTCACTTCTCATTTTCCATTCTCAAAAATTGCCCTCGGAAATCGATCAATTCCGACATCTCGCGTGCGACGATCGAGTCCACATATCGATGCTCGGCGGGCGCGGTCCACCCGATTGATCAGCGCGGGGTCGCCGACCGCTCTCTCCCCGTTCCTAATTTGAATTCGCGGCGTATTATCGCGCGGGAGCCGGTAATTGGATAACAATGAGGGCGCCAGCCTCCCCATTGGTGGTTCGGACATAACGCCCGCTCAGAACTTCGGACTGCGTGATGGCTGAGTGGCCGTGATCTCGTGTTTGGTTAGTTTTGGTCATGGGTTGTGTCTTAGCGTTGAATATTATAAGAAAGCTTTGAATAATATCATAACCATATTAATATAAACATCAACAAAACAGTTAAATAAAAATTAGGAGGTCCTATGTTTGGAACTTTTCTTATGTAATTAAGTCACTTGCTGCATTTTATGAATGTAATATTCTGCAATTTTTTGCCAGTAAATACCTATCTTGGATGTCTGTTATTCTGTATGTAGCTAATGCCTCAAAACACATACCAAATTCCAATGTAAATATCAACTATAACATACCATATTATGCTATCTCTACATCGTCTCTGATAATTTTCCATGGCAAAATATCCTGCAGAAATGAGGCGAAATTATATCTGTGACAGATTGTTTGCCATCGTCACGTATTGTGCTTTGACATAATCCGCGATGGCACCGCGCACGCGCGCCGCTAACGTCGTTAGATGGGCAGTAAAGAGAAGCGCCATCAAGGGTGGCAGTCCTCGCTGAAATTCTATTACGAGTTTTATACACGACCCGCGCCTTAATGCGAGGGGGCCGTGTTATAAAACATCACCATCATAACATGATCCGAGACACCGTTTACATTTACCTCCCCTGAGCCCTCCTGCAACATCAGCGCAGAGAGGCGTGGGAGCTCACGGCATATTGGGGTCGTATCGTGAAACATTGAAATCTGCGTTTCATAACTGCACCGCTTGCGAGGGCACGTTCAGTTCGCGCGATTCGATTCGCGCCGTTTATTTTAAATTATAACAGATGTAAAAGAGGGTGGTTTTTAATCTGTACGATTCCAGATCGCTGCAGAAGACTGCTGTCAAATTGGCATCGTCAACGGTAATAGACAAAACTATTTTTAGCAGTAGCTCAAACAAAAATTACCGTCTTCTATCTTATCTATCGACGTAAATTTTTTGAAGCGTGTTCAGACTCCTAATCAAGTAAAATACATTGTTTTATTCTTTATTCCGTGTTTGAAACGTGAGGGGTAGAGCTAGTGAGACGATGGACGGGAAAGATAAAAAGCGTACAATTAATAGAATCTGTAGAACAAACATAGATACGTGACCTGTGAGGGAGTGTTTCTAGCTAAATAGCATGTCCGTACGTGCCGGGCCGGGCGCGGGCCGAGGATTGAACCCGATGGAGGATTAGCCGCGTTATGCTCGGCCACGGAGCGTATTATGCCTCGACACGGAGCCTGGGTTTAAAATTTCAACTAGGTGCTGGTGCAAGAGTCATTTTAGCGGTGATCAGCTTGTTAAATAATTCTTAAGACTTCAAAATAATTAGGAGATTCTATATTCGTATGTATGTTTTTTCTCTGTCCATTGAGGACCGATTTTGAAATTAAAAAAAAAATGTTCCTATGATCTCTTACATTTGGAGACGGTGCCACTATCACTACGTTAGGACAACTTCTTTGGTTTACCTACACTTACTTACTTGAATTGGAACTGATTTCAAATGAAATAAATTATAAGGTCTCTAGTTATTTCTAGCATTTTAGCCCGACCAGGTTATTTCAATTTGAATTTAGATTTTTTTTTTTTATTACATAGCCTTCGTTTTGTCCTATGTACCTAGCTAGATTATGATGCTTATGTCCCATATTCTATAGTACCCATCTTCTATTTTTCATTCAAATATAAGTTTATATTTATTGAAACCAATATCAATCTGCATAATCGTAAACTCCGGAATTTCTATTGATTCGTTTATAACTTTTATCGATGAAAAATATATTCATGACTTTTTCAACTTTGCCGCAGTTTACTGGCGTTAATCCAGAGGAATAACATGGTGAGGTTTAAAAATAACACGAGTATAACTCGTTCGATCGATAGCCGTGTCGTAAAAACGTAGGTATTCATAATTTATAGGACGCAGTCAGGGCATAAATCATTGTGACAAATTCCATTGCAGTGCGAAAATTCAACGGAGGACATAAATCCGTAAATTCATTCATAGGAAGCCGGCATTCACACGAGGAAGCTGACACTGTTCTGTCTAGTTTTGGGACTGATGATGGCCGTATTGGACATTGTATGATACAGTAAAATGTGTAGAAATGTACGGTGCTGGGTTGACCGTGTGAATAACCGCGAACTTGACGAGAATTTGTCACTTATTTATAGGCAGTATCCAGTTTATCTGAGATAGGACTTTATCTTCGAAACATAATATACCGCCAGCTCTTTCAAGTAACTCATCTCGCTCCGGGTTTTTAATTTCTTCAATCGTGTCAACATAGTGTTGTGCCTGTTTTAGTTAAGACACGGTAAGAGGTTTTCCGAAGATAAAAATATCAGGGATCATCAGTTAACATCTGCTGCGATCGTTCTTCTTGACTTCCACGTACGAAAATGGAGATTGAGAGTTACTTAGTAGCGTTTTAAAATGTGCGCAGGTTGGCTGTGAAAGGTTTAAAACCGGAGCGAGTTCTCGTAGTACGACTCTACCTGTCCGACGGATGGCCATCTAATGGTGGCTCTCGAACCGCCCTCCCTTGAGTGCTATTACCCCCCGCGCGCCATTCCAACCATTAGACTTAATCAGGACTTATGGTCAGGCGTTATGGACCACGCCTAGTCACTTTTAACTTTTAGGCTCGCTTCTGTCCAGTATATTCTGGTAAACTATATATCTTAACTTATACAAAATCCCTTTTTGTAGCAATATATTTTAAGGGAAAAAAGTATGGCAAAAGTTTGATGAATGTCGTGCATTTTCTTTAAGCAAAATTATATATTGGTTAGAGATTTTGTTGTAGGTTTTTAATAATGGCTCTTTAAAGTACATGAGCTCAAATTTCCCTATTGAAAAATGCGTACCTACAATTCTATTCACTTATATGCGGTAATACATTAGAAGCATACGAAATATGATTCTTCTATCCTCTACCTCTACAACCCCGTAACAAATGTAAGAAACGTTTGAACGCCGAATTTAAAAGTAACAAATTGCATCCAACAAAAAACGTCTGCATAATTCCACGCAGCGTGGTCACCGAGGATACTAAGTCCCGTAATCTGCACAACAAACAAGGGCTTGCGGCTTGGTGACATTGGTTTTTGTGAGAGTAGGGACACTCCGGCGCGACGGTTCGGATCACTGCAAGCCCTTTATACAATGGGCAGAACTAAACATGTTTTCTTACACAATTTACAAAGAACCTTTATTTAACTGTAAGAAAGACTAATGTAGTGTCCAAGGAAGTAAGATAAGATGTCCGCTTGGCGCAGTGGTTCGAGCGCAGGCCGCTCGACTCACTGCTCATGCTGGTTGCGGGTTCGATTCCCACCGGGGTAAATTTCAGAAATGGCCTTTTCGTAATTTGGCCAGGTCTTGGTGTCACTTGGATCGCCCCAGTCCATTGTACAGTACCCATAGTACTAGTGTTGCTTAGTATGAGACCATACAGTTGGTGTGTCAGCCTGGCGATATTTTTTTATTTAGAACTCATCCGCCATCCGAATCTACTTTAACATCACGATTTCAACTCTAACAGAAGGTAAGTAAGGTTGCAAGTGTAAGATTTTTTCACATACTTAGCTTTCCAGACCCAGGAAATAATTTTAACATCTATATCAGTTTATAGATGGTCTACGTCATAGTTCCTGTATCTGATAACTGGTTTAATACTAAGGGTACCAGCACACGGTAGACGCTCCCGTCTTAATGAATAATAAGCCATATCAAGGTATATAGTACACTGGACTTCACTTCTAGGGACATAATTTCATATTTTTGTTTACAACTCTATATTGGGTTTACTCCTTGGTTTACTCCAAAGATATATTATTGCTACACTTTCTTGGTCATCTGACGGCAGATTTGCATCGAAAACAATCATTTGTCCATTCAAATATCGAATTGCGTTGTAGGTACACGCAGCAGTTGGAACGTCCCAGCCTATCCGGTTATCATTATCACGTTTGAAAATAGAACGCACGCGAGCCAGCCAACCAAGTAATCGGGCAAAAGCTTTTATACAGCCCACCAGCGTAACCTGACTCCCCGATTTACACACCCATTTCCTTCTATGGCCTCTTTTATGACGCGCCGCAGGGAGAGAGGGGGGTCTTTTTATGGTGGTATTAGTTTAAAGGCCCCAAGGCACGGCCTCACATGTGCCTGAACAGATAAGCGGCGGCATCCCCACTCGAGAACTTGTTTAGTCGGGCCGATAACTTCGCATTGTCTGTGGGGGATGGCTTCGAGTTGGTTTGACGTATAAAATCTGTTGTTGTGCGTCTCGATTGATTTTTTTTTATTTATCTCTGGTATAGTTTCAGATCAGAAAAAAAAAGTTGAAAACCGTTCCCTGTTTGTATGTAGCTGTGAAAGTCATGATAATGCCAATCGCAATGACTTTAGAACCGTTGAATCCAGAAAGGTTTTAAACCATCATCACCTATTGGACCTAAGCGAGCGAGCAAACACACTTATGTATCCAGCACTTAGATAAATAAATACCAGTGATAAGATAGTCCCTTTTAACTCGTCACACATGCTTCCATGATATACCTACGCCTTGTATTTTGCAAAACGTGTTCTATCAATTGTATATATCCGCATTAGTTTCTGCCTAAAAAACGCATCTATTTTAAGATGTAGCTCTCATCAACAATCAATCTCATGTTTCAGTATTATTTAAGACATTATCAGTAATTATATCATTACATTCGACTATTGGCAGTGTAATTAGTTGTTGGATTTCAAGAATGACGAATTGAAGTGTTAGAATGTGGTTAGAATGTATAGAGAGGTTTTGTTATAACATTACCGAAAGAAGGAATGACATTAATATTGATGTTATTATTTACGTAAAGTGTCTGGGCACTTAAAAGGTATTTATTTCAATAACTCTCCCGAAATTTAACGCATACAACGCAATTTTATGTGAGAAATTCGGAAAATTACTCTACGTCAAACTTTAAGCCGTTGTAGTCTCAAACTGTATCAATGTCTCGGCTGAAAGCCACTAACATAAATTTGTAGCCTTAATTCTGAGATGGCTTAAGACGCGGGGGAGCTTGAACAAAGATCGATATCAAGTGCCAATGGCGCCAATGTGTGGCCCCCTCGGCCTCGCACGGCCATTACAGGCAGACCTCTGATATTCTACACCGATTCCCCTGCGGGTTCTAGCAATAAAGCCGCGGGGGGGACGCGCGCGTTCAATTTATGTCGGCCATAGAAGGGTGCGTTCCGTTTATGGTATTCGTGACGCATCTGTTCCGTTGCATAAAATATGAAATTTAAAAACAATGGAAGCAGGAAGACGGTGTTTGAATTTAGAACTCCGTTTTTGTACTACGAAGTAATAAGATCTCGAACCGTTCTGAATATTGAGTATTCAACGGAATAATTATTCTATGTGCAGTAGGTACCCATCTAGCAATTCGCAGAATAGCCAAAACTGTTGCGAGCCAGCGATTCGACACTGCACTTCGGCGCTAGCATGCATTGTATGAACTCAAAGGATTAGTAATAAATAAGACTCCTTGTGCGAAATATAAATAAATTGAAAATATAAATGTATTGCATAGGTACCAATAATTACAATAATAACTCAGTTTACCCAGTAAAATATGATGTATACAGTGCCTTAACTACAAAGAGTCAAAACAAATCACAATACGTAGATAAAACCAAAATAATTGTAGATTTAAAATCGATTACGGCAGTCGGGTTACGTTAACGTGTGACCCCTAATCTCAACCTCTCAAACCACTCGAGTATCCAGTAGCTGGCCCACTTAAAACATGAGGGCCTTGGGCCTTCTGAGACCACGCTCACACGTACACATCGGACCACTCTAGTGAGGCCAGGATGTGAGTATTGACAATTTACCAATGCTTTCACTTAATTGTTTGTGTTAGAAGAACTGCTTAAGTGGTTTTATGCAACTGGGTTTTCAAATGACATCTGTGGCTTAAAATTTTATTTTTTCTCTTACCGAGAAACATTAAATATCCGCTCCATACTCCCACAATTTTCAGGGATATACACAGGATTCGTGTTGGTATTCCACAAAGATCAAGGTTTGATTCTGCGAGTCCTGGAAAATGGTTTGGAATACGAAATTGATCGAAAAATGAAATTAAACTGACTTAAAAAAATCTGGGTGAACTACTTTGCTAGGACAACTTCTTAGGTGCCTACCTACCCCTACTTAGGTACTAGAATAGCTAAGTCAGTTAAAAACCTTAAAAAGCGTTGGAAGAAAATTATCCACTGCTTTCCAATTTCAATAGTTTGATAGACGTTGAAGATAATAATGGTGAGGTGTTGCATGTCTGAAATGTTAACAAGTTTTCGAAAGACGTGTGACAATCTAAAATGGGCTAGCATGCAAAACAATGGCCTGATTCCCTCTCGCATTTAAGGGTTGTTGCCCATAAATAGCGGGACGAGGAACACCTTTTCTAAATCTATTTCAATCGTTCTAAACGTCCCATAATTGTACTAAATATAGTTAAATCGTATAAGCGACAAACTATTTACCAGACCGAAATTCGCAAGAACATCCCAGGTATAGGAAAAGTAATTTTAATCAGGGAACTTCCACCAGCGGTCGCCATTCCAATATGCCCCAGGGAACGAGGGGGGTGGGTCACCCCCCACATCCAGCCTCCGTTACCGGGTGGGTACATGTTTTCCGATGCTGCAGAGATTATTTAAACTTTAACGAGCTTTAATTAAGAACTTGATAAGCTAGATACTATTTTCATCTTTCACGACATTTGAAATCGATTAAAAATATTTTTATATATTGGTGTCACATGTAGACATTCCTTTGTGTGTGGATAGACACTCCATGCCGCTTTGAGGGTTTTCATTTTTTAGCTTAGGGTTCGGTTAGGTATTAGAGTGATCATTTTTGATGACTATGACCATGTGGGCACAGCACCCACTCACTACCCACTTATCATGGGAGATAGAGCCGCCGTACAACCACGAAACTTGCCCCAGGTTACCGGTATATTTCTTTACCTAGTGCATCTATCTAGGGTGAAGAGGGGGTGGCTAGGGTGGGGAACCCCCTACTTGCTTTTGAGGGTTTCCTTGTGTGATTACTCGTATTTGCGTGTACGGATGTTAGTGGACAGTTAAATATTAACGGATTGATTAAATTTTCAGTCAGGGAGGCAGGCGGTGGCATTACAAATTAATGGTTATCTTAAGAGCGATTTTGTGTTGGTACATACATTAGTTTGAAGTGATTTGAATTATTTAACGATAGTACGGTAAAATAGCACCAAAGTAGTTTACTGTTGTTTTCCTTAGTACGTAACGTAGAGTAAAATAAATGTATTAATAAACGCACTGCATACTTTGTTTTTCGCAAATCACAAAAATATTTTCACCTAAGGTGAAGGCGCCTGTCTAGCCCGCGAAATTAAAAATTTTCGAGTATTTTTATTGTTTATCCAAAATCTGAAAATATTTAAGACAACATTTTGTGCTTTGCGAAAAACACAGTATGCAGTGCGTTTATTAATACATTTATTTTACTCTAAATATTATCACAGTGGATATGATACTAGTAAATCACAAAATATACAAAAATTGCCAAATTATCTGGATAGCTGTCGTTCTTGAAATGTTTTAGAGTAAGTTGCATATATTAATAAATGCACTGCACACGGTCTTTTTCGCGAATTACAAAATGTGCCTTTTATTATTGTCAGATTTTGAAAAAAATCTTAAAAACCTCAAAAAATTTTAACTTCGCGGGCTAGATGGGCGCTTTAACCTTAAATAAATATGTGAAACATTATGCCGATGAAAGAGCAATTAGTGAAACTGGTATAGCAAGGAAATTATATTCAATCCATAAAGTAATTACTCAAGGAACTTGACACTTTAGATTCGGACCCTACCAATCAAGTTCGAATACGTCACTAGTCGTCTGTCATCGACCGGGCTGGCGCGGCGCCGACTGCGCTGGCATTTCCGGACCCAGCGTGCGTCCACTTTTTCTCCACACAATATAAAAGCGTCAATAGTCTTGTGATTAGACAGGCCGCTCTCCTTGCTGAGAGGTCCCGGGTCCGATCCCCACCCAAATATAGACGTATGTTATATGTCTACTCCTTGTTTCATTAATCATTCATCAGACACGGTAACTCCATGTCAAGTAACTAAGGTCCTAAATAAATCAATCTCAAGTCTGAGAGCGATCTTGGAAATGTCATTCTTATGTCATACCAATACAAAGTGACATGTCTTGAGCGTTCTTAAGATCGCTTTTAGGCTAGAGATTGATTTATAAATACGTTCCTAAGTAAGCAGTAGTGATTACGTCACATTGCTAAGCAGTAGTAGTCTTTATATAAGTACTAGTTGCTGCCCGCAACTTCGTCCGCGTAAATTATTCTATGTGTTAATCCAGGTTATAATAAACTGTCTGTGTTCCAAGATTCATCCAAATCCGTTCAGTAGTTTTTGCGTGAAAGAGTAACAAACATACATCCACACTCACAAACTTTCGCATTTACAATATTAGTAGGATTTACAAATTGAGATTTATATTCAGTGTATCGAGCGCAGTTGGGTCCTATAACGAGACACTTTCGTAGAAGTCCTTGTAGTTTTGATATAAGTCATTTATACCCTTTGATAAAGGAAGGAATTATACCTTAACAAGGAATGTGTCAAATGGTGTTGCCAGAGCTCCGAGCATGTAATATTTACTGTAGAACGTAACGTAAGCGTGTGTCATCCCGCTCAATTGACAGATTCCATAAATATCTACGAATGACAGTGACAGCATGCTTTCTCGATGACGATACGATTACTTTAGGAATTCCTGATAGCCACGCAGCGTTGCAGGCGTTGCCAGATCGACAAGTTTCCGAATAGAGCGGGATGACTGTATGTATAGCCCTGATTACTGGCTCAAGGCTTATCTCGTGCCTCCACTAATGGAATATCCTGCCCTGGCATAGACTAAGCCAATTCAGCCATGCGTGTCTGTGCACCCACATGAGGGCGGCTAACTAATCTGGTTTAACGCGTGGGCTCTAAGGGGTCCAACTTAGCCTTATTCAATTCCGAACGGATTTCTATTATTGGTCTTGAGCATAGAATATTCAACACCGGTTCTAAGAAATCTATTATAAGTTCGAGAGCGATTTTGTAAATGTTTTTCTTATGTCAAACTACCTATTACACAATGGCATGTCAAAAGCGAACTCAAGATCGCTCTCAGATTAGAGATCCATTTATTGACACGGACCTTACGGACAACATAATTAGCACCACTATCTGTATACCTGTTTTAAAATGTGACGACAGAACTATAGAAAAGTAAAGTAAGCTGATAGTGTGTTTCATTTCTTCGTATTGCTCTGTCACTATCAGTTGGGAGTCACATCACGTCGTGTGAGTTTAACGTCGGCACGTGTCACTAATTCGTGCCGTCAGTGCTATGACAACGATTTACAGAATATTTGGGACAATCTTTTATAAATTTTTATGGCGTAATTGTTATTACACAGTGTGGCTAATTTAAGCGTTTGACAGCAATTATGTAGATTGTAGGTGTATATTTTAAGGTTGTAAGGCACTGTGACGGGCAATTTAAACGTCAACTAAACGAGTCGTTGGAAAAGTGAAAGATTAATAACGCAACAGTACTCTTGTGTCGAAGTTGGCAGATTTAATTCCTATATGTGGTGATTTTTTTAACTACTTATATTTTTGACACTCGAGTGACAATAACCAATTAAAGGATTAAAAATAATGTTAGTTTTTGTTATATTCCGTTTTACTAGTGAAGAAAAATGTAAAGCGAAGTAATTTTAGCTATAAAAAAATGGGAGTAGTCCCGCCACACACTCCCACCACTGTTAGGTACTCCTGTAAACCAGAATCGACAATGGTGGCCAATGATGACGTCGAGTTTCCACCCATCTAGACTATCTATATATTAATACGTGAACCAACATCTTTAAACCGCTTCTTACGAAAATTGCGCGGACGGAGGAGTATGAAACTTTCCACACTTATAGTTTATATAGAGAAGCAGTGCAGATAGGTAATATTTTAAAAAAATAAGCATTAAACATACATTAAATCAATAAATAAAACATTACACACGCTACCATGAATTGACACACACACACACACATTTGTAACCTCCACTCGGTAACTGACTGACTGTCTGACTGACAAACGATGACAGGTGGGACTTCCGTAAAGCATTCTGCGTGTCAGTATCAATTATTTGTCTTTGACAATAGAACGTTTAGAGTTAAAATTTAAACGGGAATACTCGTAATTCTAAATCTATCATCACACACACGCTCACATTATGTAATTCACTCACACAGCTGTCTATTTATAAAGTTAGATTAGCCCATGTCAGTAACAGATAAGCATATCAGGGGTTGTGCCAATTTATTCGTGAGGCGGCAGCGCTGCGCTTTCAAATGCAAAGCGGAAGGGTGTAGGCGGGGGATGGTTGACTAAACATCGTTCGAACTTCGAACGTGTGATTGATGTTATGTTGTAAAATAAAAATAAAAAAAATAAATTCCTTTTTTAAAATATTAAGTCTGTCGTGATTCTAATCAGGAAACCTTTTGACTCTTTCATTCTTAGAAATCAGTTAGTAAGATTTTAGACATTATGGTCTGTAATTATAAATCGATCTTAAGTCTGACAGCGGTCTTGACTACGCTTTTATCATATCATTTTGTACTGGTATGATATAAGAATGCCATTAGCAAGGTTGCTCTCAGACTTGAAATCGATTTATTAATACGGGTCTCAGTGCGGCATTATGTTGACGCTATTTCTAGCGTAGCTATGACTTATGACCCCCTATTAGATTGACACCAAACTACCATGGACTCATTGTGGGTGTACCTCATGGAGTATGTTTGCCTATTGCTTCTAAAAAACAGGCGTGCTTAGGTGTTCTGTCCCAGAAGGTTGGTCACCACCCAGTCTGCGAAAACGCTTATATAAGGGTGATTTTTTCAAATGGGCGTGGATGGTAAATTCACACTGTATACCTACTTAAACATTAAAATAAAATACAATGAAATAGGTTCCAATGATTCACAGCTGTTTAGATTAAAATAAATTAAACAATGTTAAATAGTACTTCCCATATGTCGATTTTATAAAGCGTACAATATAATACTTGCCTATTTATAAATAATTTTGTTTACTGTGCGCATTTCCTGTGTCCGCCTACGTTCCGTAACGCAAACTTATTATGGTCACTCTACTAAATAGTATGTACAATGTTAGCGACTAATGCAGCGAGCAAAATCGACCAGCTAACAAGAGGACATAAGCACTTTTGAGATTATTTGCAATAGGCGACTTGCCTGGCCAGTGTTGCCAATTCTCTTCAACGAAAACGTTAGGTTGACTGAAAAAAGTGCTATTTAATTTTTTTTCCGTAGGAAAACGCTAAAAAATATATTATTGTGGGCACTTAAAGAGAGAGAGCAACAAATAGCCACAAATAATAAATACATTCTATTATTTAAAGTTACTTTGGATATACTCAATTCTTTTTCAAATGCCTCGGGCGGAATCGAACCCAAAACATCAGTTTAACCGCTACCACTAAACTATTAATATTTACGAATATGTTAAATTAAATTATGATAATTGATACAGCACAAAGATTATATTGAAACAAGAAGTTTTTGGCACCAGAGGCGGGGTGAACGCACTCATTATGGTGAACAATGCACCTCAATATTCCTTTTTTGAGCAACGTCTGACAGCTAAAATTTGCCTGTCAATTTTTTTTATAATAAATACTCGCTATACAATTTTAAATTTATTTAAAAAACCGTTTAGTATCATAAGCAAAACGCAGGTTTTTTGCTACATACACATTCAATATTTATTTAAATAGGCACTGATTTCGTTTTTAATTAACAATAGTAAGTTAAAGAGTTGGTTTTTATTTAATAATAGTAAGTTAAAGAAGAATTATATAATAATATTAATAAATTGAAGTGTGAAAATGTAATAAGGGTATTTGAAAAAATAGTTTTGTCGCTACGCGATCTTAGCTTTACTAAACTAAAATGTATTGCCATCCTTCTCATAGTCGAAACGTACGACTGAAACAAAAATGTTTTTTCGGGACCCGCATTAATAAATCGATCTCAAGTCTGAGAGCGATCTTGGAAATGCCTATCGTATATCATACCACTACAGAATAACATGTCAAAGCGTACTCAAGGTCGCTCTCAGAATCGAGATAGACTCATTAATATGGGCTTAGAAGTGTCAAATTAAGATCCGACTTAATTTGACGACAGGATAATGGTCCAATTCACGTTCTTACGTCAGATTGTTTCATATATGGGTCTGTCTGTCTGTCCCACTTTGTCTCAGTCATAGATTTAATATTTTTAATACCTAAAGTCCCAATGTTATTGTAACATTCACGCGTTTAAACACCTTTCTTGGCGTGATCGGATAAAAAGGTGGCCGCCTCTCTCACGCGTTACAATCAGTCTCGGAACGGTAATCAAAGCTCATAATATATTGCTGTTAATTACTGGTTCCGATGTATAGAGAAACAGGAATGTGTAACGTTTGGTTCCCAAGAGTGTCAGATGGGATGACAAGCCCCGCTCGCACTATTGGGTGATTTGTTCGACACATTTGATTACTGATTATTAACATATTTGAGGTGAATTAATGGCGTCAATTATGCCAATGTCATAAGAGTCACGCCACACGTTTTCGTGAAATGGACGAACTATCGCGCGGCCCATTATCAATTGTTGTCAACGTATTCGCGTAAACATAGGAATCATTAAGATTTTATATACCGACCAAAATTAAAAATAATCTCAGTTCCAAACAGCAGATTCAAATTACCTACTGTAGTGGTTACTTATACGAAGAGAAAGACGAATGATTTCAAATCACATTCTTAAAAAAATGACAAACGAAAAAAAATGTTTTGTTAATAAATATCTACACACCATTCTATAGGATGGCCCTTGCCATTTTCTATTTCTTATGCAAGTTGCATCTGAGAAAACAAAGTTCATGGGAAGACCATAGAAAGTTCTAACCCGTTCTATGCTGGCGTGGTGGCCAATAACCCGAATATCCCATTGTTAAAGACATTATTATTTCCATAAAAAAGACTCCAATATAAAATGTTATCAACACTTAATTCCATTCAAATTTTACTTCAACTAAAATCATTTCCATGTCCTCACACGTTCAAGAGTACAAAATTGCCCATCATTGGAGCCTTACTAGCAATCTCAGATCAAATCTAATCTATTGATTACTCGCGTCCGGGTGGCCTGAGAAGCGAAACGAAAAAAAATGCCTTCAAAACAATAGCCCAGACCCGTTCTACGGGTTGAGGAAACCAACTTTTGTGTGCTGCTGTCGTTGCTCTTATTGTTAAAGAATATGGGTTATTATTGTGTGGTTCTAGAGGAAGTTATGTTTGCAGAGATTGTGGTCAGTTGGGGTCTGCGGTCGAAGTTCCTATAAAGGCACAAGTTATAATTTTGAGGGCGTAGGTCGATGATTAAAAAGCCTTTGTTGAAGATTTGTTCATTCCTGCTGTTACTATAGTTGCAGACTTTTCAGGTCCCTTCAAAGGTTTTTCTGTGCCATTATGAACCCTAGGGAGGGTTCACCTATGTAAGGTAGGTATTCACAGTTTTTTACTTATCTTTATTTTCTTATTTGTTGCTTCAAAAAAGAAAATCAGCAGTTATCTAAATTGACACGCTCCATAAAATTAAGAATAGAAATAGAATATCTATAGAGTAACTAACTTCCATAACATTGCGTAAGTTACGATTACGAACTATCTTTCTCCTAAAAAAAAACTTTCCTGTTGATCCGAAAGTAATTTATCCCAAACAATGCCGTGAAACGTTTTCGAAACAACCCATTTCCCCAAGTTTTGCACAATGCGACGACAATATTCTCAGAACGTACACGTGTTGACACAAGTGCATGCATCTGCTGCCTCGACACCCCTCCCCCACGACCCCCCGGCCCCTCCAGCCTCCGCTCATCCGCCGACTGCAGTTTTTGTCGAGATCACAGGTACCAACGAACAAAAAATTTTTAGAAAAAAGGCTCTCTCTGAGGGTGTAAAACCATTATAATGCTACAATCCTTGACATCCGATATTGCACCTTAACTCCTACGAAATAAAATCCCAATGCAAGCTTGCCCTGAGCACACAGGGGTCTAATGACACGCGAGGAGTTTTTGTGTAGTATTTTTTCGAGTTTCAGTTAATTAGAGTTGAAATTCCTCTTTTTGCTGTATTCACTAATTTAGTTTTAAATGGTGCCAGTGAACATTATGTGCGGCGCCTGAAATTAACCCTCCGCGATCTGTCGGTCTAATAGACCCGCTGGGGGTTGGGAATTATTTTATCGCTTTTGCCGTAAACTTAAAAAGAACACACTTTGTATATGTAATAACGAGAATGTAAAGATTTCTATCTTGGAAAATACCGGGGTAATTGGCACAAAACACTTCAACGCGAATATAAATTGACGGTTTTTGTTGCAAATTCATAATTAAGCGAACGTTCCACTTCCTGTACAGAAACATTGACCGCCTTGCTTTTAACACCCAAATAAATCCGCATTTCGCACGAGCAGTCACGCCGTGAATCATGCAAAACTGCTCTTATCTTCACACATGCACCACATTATACGGAATTCGCATTTGGTCCGCCGTAACCCGCATGATGCCAAAGGAAACAGCGTTAAATCCTTTCATACAAGGTGTCGAAACATGTTGGCTTGCCAAATCTTCGACCGGCCAGTGCACATTGGCAGGCGCATAAAGGGCGGTGCCAAGTGCCGCCAACCGGCCGCTGCTTGCCAGGTACATACACTGCCAAATATCTCATAAAAAATCAGGGTGGGTAGAAGCGGCGCTACTATGGCTGCGTTTCATTGTGAACTAAAAGGCTAACTCTAACATAATTTCGCCAGCTATGAAGTCACTGGACATAATTAATAATTTTATTCAACGCCCGTTAAAAACTGTTACAGACTGGGACGGATGGAGTAACTTGATGATCTTATAAGGGTTCTTCGTGGTGTCCATGGAACTCTAAAAATGAGTTAAAGCACCTGTTTTTATACAGTCGCCGGAATCCGCCGGAAGGATCTTAACAATGATATTATTATGAGATACTTTAATAACTTTACCAGCATAAATAATTTAAAAGTATAATAATGGAGTTGGAGTCGCAATTTTTCTGGAATAACCGCCGAACCAAACGTACTTATACTTTTACTTTCACGTCAAAACACAAATTTGTGATGCCTATTCCGAATTCAGCCAACATAGTACACCCGATATTGGTTTTCGAACGTCGAATGAATAATTTTGCCAAGTTTTTTGCCAAAAGTAAATAATGTAAAATTTCCGTTGTAGGCAATAGCGTAGCGGGCAGGGAGCCAATCTGGCCGCGTAGGACTCTACCTAACGTTATTAAATAAAGGTTATTTAACGAAAGAGGTTTAGTAACTTCATTGCATTATTTATATTATTTAATTTTAGCGTAGTAAACAGATTTGCTTATGATTCTTGATCTTTAAGTGATCATTAACCTACTCATATGTTACGTAATTAATTATGTGTAAATATTCCATTAAATGTTAACAATAAAAAAAAAACAATAATATACCATTTTTTCTATAGGTAAGATATTACTGTCATACTTATATTAACAAAAAAAAACTCTTATTATTGGAACTTTAAAAGTCTAATATCAATACGATTCTAAATATGTGAATCCCGAGCAACATTCTCCAAGTAAACTTTAACAACATCAACAGAATCCCGAAAAATAACATTGAAACGTCGCATCAAGTAACAATCAGTTGAATTCTAAAGACTTATAGCCCACCCTTGGGGAGGCATCAGGTTTTTAAAGCGTACTAAACTACCAAGTTGCGATGGTCGGGGCGCGCCGCGCCTCCCCAAGCCGTATCGTTACTCCCCCCAGCGGGCGGGTTATACAGTTATTGTTAAATTAGTATGCTCATACTATGTTGTTTATTGCTGCGCCTGACACTAAACCGATCGCTTTACTGTTACGACCGACAATTTGTATTTGATTGATTTAGTGTTGTTTTCTCCGTTTTTGCATTAAATTAATATGTAGAATGTAATAAAAGTACCCATGGACGGAGGTACCTATCTCTCTGATGCACCGCTGTGTTTGGTCAGGAGATCCCGGTGCTCCTCTTCTTGCTGAAGGGGGCGACCGGGGAGGTTGTAGTGGGTAAGAATTCCACATACTAGGGTATGTGGAATTCCTCTCCTACAAGAGCTTTGGGGACCTTTGCGGTATTTCTGACTGATGTGCATCCCGAAACGGCAGAGTTATAGAGGTTAAACCTTAAATAACTCAGTATACTCGTATGGTCTTATCGGTATATTGGAAAGTAATGACACCACTGATTCTTTTTTATATTGCAATAAGTACGGTTTTGTTTTGATAGTCACAGAAGTGGCCTGCCGATTCCAAGTCCCCCATTTTTTGCAGTAATTGTGAGTAATATCCCAGTAGCTTTATAAGATAAACTGGAAAAAAAGGTTTTTTTATTATTTTACAATTTTTTTATGTTGATATAAAAAAATGTTCTAGAAATTGCTTTGATGTAGCCGGCATATGGAAGGGCAACAATAGTAATTTATTTCATTATTGATACAAAGTTATTGTTCCAAATTACACATGATTGCTGCGGCCGCGTGGAACATTTCAGCCCGACTGGCCCGCGGTCGCGCTTGAGGGTTATTTATAGTTCCAATTGACTTTTTACCTTTTTTCACGGAATTGCTCATTTCAATTTGACCGGTGTTAAGATATTTAGTCGGTGGATCGTCCATCGATGATCGATTGAACTGTGCTTTATGTTCCTAGATCCGTATAAATAAATTGATCAAAAGTTTGGGAGCGATCTTGAACATGTCTCACTTATATCATAGGTGTAAGTACAAAAGCGTGCTTAAGATAGCATCCAGACTTAAGATAGATATATTAATACAGGCCTTAGTAAGATACCAACAACGGTGCGGCGTGAGTTAGTACAGCAAAATGCTATACCTACTTACAAACATTTTTACAAAATTTAAGTGTACTACTTCCTCTTTATCAAAGACTACTTCGTGTATCAAAATTAACATAGACAAAAACATAATGACAGAGTGCGTGCGCAGTACCGCAGCGGCGGAATCGTACAAAATGGTCCTCTTAACTACGAACTTCCGGTCCGTTCTGAATCGCACCCATAAGGCTGTTGTACACCAAGGCGTAACGGCGAACGAACACGACGACTGCTCGCCTTCGTAATTCAACATGGACGAAGAAAAGAGATAGATATAAGTATGTAAGCTATTATAATATTCCGGGATGGCTTTATCATAAGTGGATGAAGAATGACGCAATACCACTGCACACAAAACTGATACTGAATAACAGAAAATGACAGAGATATTAAGACAACTGATACAGACACAACACGCCAACAAAGCATTTATGAATTGTCAGAGTCTACCACCGATTCCAAATGCTGTTTCCACTGAGAAGATCTGGCAAGAAACTCAAAGGTTACTCTTTTCAATGAATGAAATATGGTGTACATTCTCAGGAACAGCAACAGAATGTGAGCAGGAAACACCATTGTCACTAAATAAGATTCATAATATACACTGTTAGCATGTCAGCAAACTGTACTGAGTTATATGCTGAACGAATGTGAGAGAGAGGAAATATTTAAAGATACTAATTTATTTTATTTATTTAATGACAGTGACACACAGTAACCAAACAGCGAGCTAACGATACCTAATCATTGAAAAACAACAGGTAAAATCAGGAAAGTGTTTGAATATTGGTTGTCCTGATCAGGGTTCGGTTAAGTCTGTCATCGCCCTAATAAAATCGGATGAGTTATATTGTGTCGGAACCTTTATTATACCGCTGACCCCGGAACGGTGGAACTGTAGCATAATGTCGCTATTGTCTTATGAAACAAGGTCTTTTAAGTCGCATTGCTTTTATTTTAGCATAAACTAGAGATCTTTTGTTTCCGGTAGCAATGCCAAAGATAACAATATTTTAACAATATTAAAGTTTGTGTTTAAGGTGGAGGCGCCTGTCTAGCCCGCGAAATTCAAAATTTTCGAGTATTTTTATAGTTTATCCAAAATCTGAAAACATTTAAGACAACATTTTGTGATTTGCGACAAACACAGTATGCAGTGCGTTTATTAATACATTTATTTTACTCTAAATATTATCACGGTGGATATGATACTAGTAAATCACTAAATATACAAAAATTGCCAGATTATCTGGATAGCTGTCGTTCTTGAAATGTTTTAGAGTAAGTTGGATATATTAATAAATGCACTGCACACGGACTTTCTCGCGAATTACAAAATGTGCCTTTTATTATTGTCAGATTTTGAAAAAAATCAAAAAAACCTCAAAAAATTTGAACTTCGCGGGCTAGATGGGCGCTTTAGCCTTAAGTAAAGATTACTTCAATCCCAGCCAGATTAAGACAAACCCGAGTTCTGGCAACTAGGTGTAGAGCAAAACTTACGCCGTTTTCATAAGATTGTCTTGTCATGCACAACATTTTAAAAGGCATCTTTTTTACGTAACATAGTCGGCAGACAAATGTACGACCCACCTGATGGTAAGGAGTTATAGTTCGTCCATTCCACGAAGACGCGTGCTGTAACTCTTATGACGATGGCATATGGGTCGATTTGCAACAATTCACGGGTCTTCGTGAAATGAACTAACTATACCGAAGCCTAGCTGCTTGCAACTTGCAATACGAAAGGCATTACTCACGTAGCCGACCTGGGGGGTGTGGGAGGGGAAGGGTTGGTTTTTCGGCTCTCACTCATGGTGCGAAACGCACGTATAATAATAAGGTACTTTACGTCGATTTTCTGTGAGATGGTGGTACTACCCCGGTGGAGCCAGTCCGTTATGAGCTGTAGCATTGGATACTTGATCAAAGGCTGGCTCAATTGACTACAGCTTGGCTCTACCAACGTTAAATTCCATTTTTTCGATCCTAACTAACATAAATATATAATAGCTAGCTGTGCCCGCCGACTTAGTCCGCGTAGTTTTTAACTTAACAAAATTTTCGGGATTATCGGGATAAAAAGTATCCTATGTGTTAATCCCGGTTATAAACTATCTGTGTTCCAAATTTCATCCAAATCCGTTCAGTAGTTTTTGCGTGAAGGAGTAACAAACACACTCACAAACTTTCGCATTTATAATATTAGTAGGATAAATAGCGACAATGTTTGTTCGTAAGTTTGACTTAGCATCACGCATAAACGAATAAACGTATTTTGATGTAATTCGGTACAGGGGAAGTTATACTTGGAAAAAAACAGTGCCGTCTACGCCCGAAAGCAGCGAAGCTTTATAGTATAAAGCGTAAGGCGCCGCAGCTATGACATCACCTTGTAACACTACTGACGCGTAGCATGGATAGAGTGGCCGCGCGGCGAGCGCCCCGAACGTCCATACGAACGCCACACAGCTCCGAAGGTTTAGCTACTAAATAATGTTCTGGTTAGTTTTAACCATGATCGTCCGTGTTCCAAGGAGCTCTGACACTGTTCTATCATTTGGCAAATACACAATGTTGTGTCCCACTTGTCAAATATTGTGTTATGACACAGTTCTGGTTATCGAAACTACGATAGTATATTGGGTCAACGCGAGAATTGACTGTTGAGCATCGGCGGGTGACGAAAGTCGATAAAACAGTTAGTTTTTGAAGTGTTTCGGCCTTATTTTGAGGCACTCAGAACCAAGTGTCACTGTAGGTACTAGAAATGTATCTACCGACTTAGTTTGATTCAAAGTAAAAACAATTATGACATTCAGAGATTTTGATGATTTTGTGTGCTCCGCTAAAAATGTATTTCAACAAAATAACCGATGAATAAAAAAACCTTAAAAGAATCAAGAAAATTAAATCGATCGACAAAAAAGGCAAGTGAATGTCAAACTTAAACATAATGCCCCCCGCGCTCACTCCATATTTAAACTTGTCACAGTACAGTATCATGTCAAACCCTGTATCATTATAATTGACAATAACAAATGATAGAGATCTACATTACAAAACCATTCCGTCTTGGTCGTGATGAATACGGATCTATTGTAACATTATGCATACATGTAACCGATGGTATTTTTTTAAGATTATTAATGTGTTCTAACAAATAATGTATCTTTTAATAATATCTGTGATTCGATGTTATTTATTAGAATATTTATTTTATCTGTCGCTATGATTTTTATTTTTTTAATGATACAAAAAATACAGTAAGCATTTAAGCGAGTGACAAGTGCTGTTGCCGTTGTCAGGAAAAAACTATTTAATAATCTTGCTCTTAAAATTAAGAGAGATTATACATCAAATTGGCTTAGTCGAATTGTTTCTTAAAATTCGGTTTACTTAGTAATTTAACAAACATTTTTGTAATGTGACTCACAAGTTTCAATAGCAAATGTTATAATGAATTAGATTTACTCAGAACATATGTGAGGCAATTTACATACGGACTACAATCGGTAATTATAAAATAGTATGAATTACAACGTATTACGGATATCACTACCGATGTTATCAATTAGCTGTAATGTTGTATTTACAACAGAAAAACGGTATAGATAAAACAAACAACTAAACACGTCTCCCGAAATCTTAATAGAAAACTAGGTAAATAAATAAATAGGTTTTGCATCTGAATCAATAGTTGAGGTGTTGCACTTGAAATATTTTGATGTGAGTTTTATTAGACATTCCTTCCTTCTCCTTACATAAAAATTTGAATAAAAAAAAATCATAGAATTCTGTGAATTGTTACGAAAAATATAAACACGAAAAACACAATCAAAAGTAAAAATTAAACTTCAAGTAATATATAAACAAGCTTCACATTTTCAAGGGGTTTAAAAATGTTGAGCAACGCAGCGTAGGGTCGGTGTCAAAGCCTGTCCAGTAATAACTTAATTCATTCTTCCTGCCGTCTGATTGGGGCTAATTGCTGACTCCCACCTCTCCCCTCTTCGTCGCGATAATTGAAACCTGACCTGAGGGTATTTGACCCTATGATGAAGTTAGGCACCTCTTTATGTACCTGTTAGCCTGGGACATCTCTGAATAAAATTAATTAGAAGGATATTGTCTGATATTGTAACGGCACTAATTTTAGAAAATGAGGATACTGTTCGCCTTAAAGAATTTGTAATTAAAAATTATTTGGTTCGTAAACTACAAATGTCACAACATATTATTACGAAACAAACGGCTTTACAAACAAAAAAAGTAATTGTTAATTGCTTTTTTAAATTTAAGTATTTAATAATGATTCTGACTTAAATTTGGGGAAGAGGGGACAGTTTGTCAGCAGTTATAGTTCAAATTGAAGGAACACTCGCCTTACACCTGTGAGCTGTGACCAGAGACTTGACAGTTTCCTTCGAGCGATGACTGTGATAGACTTTGTACGTAGGTAGTACAGAGAGAAAGAGGAAGTACTTAAATTTCGTCACATACATGAACCAAACCATCTATACAAATAAATAAAATTGGAGTGTCTGTTTGTAATATCAAAATAACACCTTTTCACTAAATGCATATGAAAGTACATACGACACCTATAGCAAAAACGCGATTTAAAATTTTTTTGTCTGTCTGTCTGTCTGTCTGTGTGTTTGTTCCGGGTAATCTCCAAAACGGCTGGACCGATTTTGACGGGACTTTCACTGGTAGATAGCTGATTTTATAAGCAGTAACTTAGGCTACTTTATTTTAGAAAAACAAAATTAAAAAAAATAAAAATGGGTTCTGTCGTGCGGGCTCAGAACGCGGGAGCGGGCTTTTTTGTTAAGTTAAATTCCACACGGACGAACTCGCGGGCTCAGCTAGTAGACAATAAAAATAATCTTTTTTTCTGATATCAGATGTTTTTCAATAATAAATAACTGTTCTTGTGGTTCCAAGCCTATCACCGGCTTTAGAAACAAGAACCGCAATTCGACTGTCGGCTGGCATCTCAGGGATATTCGTAAATGTGCGGATCTCGTGCTTATGTCGTACTAAATGGCGAAAGGCGTACATTATGAGAAACGCATACGAGTAACGTAAAGTGGAAACGGTCCCACGTTTTATATTTAACATCCTGTACAACAGGATATCGATATACATGCGGTAACCGATGTGGAAATTTAACAAAATAATTGTGTGTTCGCATGTGGTGAGCCTGATAACCATATAAGTAATCACTGACGCGTATGAACATACTTTTAAGGGATTTATCCTCTTGTGACTAGAATTTTGGCCCTCATTTCCTATTAAAATTATAGTATCACTACCTATTGTCAACGCCGCTTATAATGTCGTCTCAATACATAAAAAGAGTTATTCTTATTATTAGGTTTTGTGCCCTAAGCCGCTCGGGCGGCATCTTGCTACTTCGACCATTGCTGATCTTTTGTAGCCAGCACTGAAGTGTTAAAGTTCACTGCCTAGTCCTGAGGCCTTCAGGAACTTCCAAATGCTTTGAGCAGTGAAAATAATAAAAAGAGTTAGGTTAGTAGAATACCAATTGTAGAATACATCATTCTCTTTCAGGTTTTTCCTTACTGGAGTTTACCCTTCTGAGAATGTTCAGCAACTTGTCGCTGACTGTTCCAACAACTTATCTATGCTAGTGGTATTTACTGTAGATAAGACATACCACCCTTGTTTATACCAGTACCTCAATTTAGGTATACCAAGGTGTATTTGGTGATAAGACAAGGTTTCTGAACATAAATATGTTGCAATGATATTCTTTGTGATGTTTCTTGGTACCGCAGCACCGTGAATCGAATAAAAATGCATAATATTCTAATGATGACAATATTGAGCAGTCACGTTCCAAGAACCGAAAGATATGCGTCGGATTCGTATTTTTCGAAGCAATGAGTTATATCGAAGGGTCGAAAAATCGCTTGAAACTTTGCAACAATACATAAATAAGTTTTTGTTACAGCCAAATTGATCAAATTATATTGAAGTTACATGCATCCAAAGAATTTGTAATAATCCTACTTATATATTATACATATCCTACTAATATTATAAATGCGAAAGTTTGTGAGTGTGGATGTATGTATGTATGTATGTTTGTTACTCCTTCACGCAAAAACTACTGAACGGATTTGGATGAAATTTGGAACACAGATAGATTATAACCGGGATTAACATATAGAATACTTTGCTTAAGTCTACGCGGACGAAGTAGCGGGCAGCAACTAGTATGACGTACAAATTCTTTGGTTTGTACACACATTTTGGCAAAACATAATAATTTTCTAGTTTATGGATTCGCCATTAGGTATAAGCATTGCTGCCGCCTCGCCTAACCTAGTGCTTATGTCGTCGCAGTACATAATTGGCGTCGACGTGTTAAAATTATACATCTCGCCAAAACTATCGAACATTTGGAAAACACTGTACTTTTTATTTTCAATGAGGCATACGGTTAGCTAAAATAATAATATAAAATCATGAGTGATACATCAATAGTAAATAGGAACATGTTTTATTATACTTAGTTAGTAGTATCATAATGTAACAACCAATTATAGGCATGACTCATACACGCGACCCGCAACAGTGTGTCAGAGGAAGAAGCAATGTTTAGATGACTGCACATTCATAAAATAACTCGGTCGTAGATTATTGACGAATTAGCCACAGTTTGTTTTGTAATCCATCAAACACGACACCTTTACGGAAAATGTAAAATATTTTAGAGCTACAGATACGCGTCGTATTATAAATGTTACTAAAATATATAGGCTAGCGTGGTGAACCATAAGCTGAATCCGCTGAATAAATATCGCCAGACTGACATACCAACTGTATGGTCCCAAACGAAGCAACGCTTATACTATGGGCACCGTACAATGGACTGGGGGCGATCCCAGTGACACCCAGACCAAGGCAAATTACGAAAAAGCCATTTCCGAAATTTTCCCAGCGGGAATCGAATCCGCAACCACCAGGTGCAGTGAGCCGAGTGGCCTACGCTCGAACCACTGCGCCAAGCGGTCGTCTAAGGATTGGCATTGAGGTAAGGGTGGAAGGTGCCCGGTATAACTGTGGTAGAGCCAAGCTGTAGTTAATTAACTACAGCTGTCATACGGGCTGGCTTGACCGGGAAAGTACCACCTTCTGACATAAGATCAGCGTAAAGTAATAGAAGCGTTTCGTACGACCCAGGTATCAGTGTGTACAAACTCATTCATTAAGCTCTTAGAGTTTGTGTTCCTCCCCTGGCAAGTCTGCGTCGTGAATTCGTGACTAGAATATCAGCTAGAGCCAGTCATTTTTCCAAAGAATTTGTATTAATGTCTTATTATTACAAACTAGCTGTGCCCCGCGACCTCATCCGCGTAGTATTTTAACTTAGCAAAAATTTCGGGATTATCGGGTTAAAAATGGTATCCTATATGTTAATCCCGGTTATAATCTATCTGTGTTCCAAATTTCATCCAAATCCGTTCAGTAGTTTTTGCGTGAAGGAGTAACAAACAAACATACATACATACATACATACATCCACACTCACAATCTTTCGCATTTATAATATTAGTAGGATTATTTGCATTTTTTTAGTCCAGTAGATGGTAAGTAACTTCCCTTCTTTCAGACTTTGGTTAGCCTAAAACTAGCGCTTTTTGAGCCTTCATCTCGAGAGTGTTTGCTGTTAACCATTCTCTGCTCGTATCCTTTTGATTATTTTCTTCCAGACCTTGCCTGCAGGGATTTTAAAACGTCATTCCTGAAATCAGCCATTCTCAATTAGTAATAAATAGCCTGATTTAGACCATGAACCCTGAATCAGTTACACTGATTCACTGTGAGGCACTGGTGTCAAATTGTGGCATCAGTGTTTTGATCCGCATATAAGGTCATTTAATTTTATTCAATCTATACAAATAAATAAAATTGGAGTGTCTGTTTGTAACAAAGAATTTGTAATGTCTTATTACAAATTCTTTGGTTTGTAATATCAAAATAACACCTTTTCACTAAATGCATATGAAAGTACATACGACACCTATAGCAAAAACGCGATTTAAATTTTTTTTGTCTGTCTGTCTGTCTGTGTGTAAAAAAATAAAAACACCTGAAATCAAAGAGTATCTCCGAAATGGGTGGACCGATTTTGACGGGACTTTCACTGGTAGATAGCTGATATTATAAGCAGTAACTTAAGCTACTTTTATTTTAGAAAAACAAAATTGTTAAAAAATTAAAAATGTGTTCTGACGTGCGGGCTCATAACGCGGGAGCGGGCTTTTTTGTTAAGTTAAATTCCACGCGGACGAAGTCGCGGGCTCAGCTAGTAATTTAATAATAATGAATACAATTATAAGGTAATTTGTTGCAGGTATTGTGGCTTTGTAAAAATAGTTTGTATAGCGGTTTTGAATGCGCGATGTATGGAAGGAAAATACATACCGACCCCAGATAGTGGGAAAAGGTAAGGCAGATGATATTAGCGGTTTTACACGTACCTATAAATAAGGTTTTTCAGATTCAAGGGTAGGGTAGTGCCCCCAACAAATTTTACTAACAGATCACTGATGAACTTGAAGCAGTCGTTATAAATAATAATTTATTGCATCTGGCATATCTTGGATATTCAATATTTACATTGTTTTAGATGTACTGTTCTAAAAAAGGCTGGCTATATCATAATGCCATAATAGCTAGAAGCGGTGAGGTAATATACACAAACGTAGACAAACTATTCCAACTCTGGCAGTAGAATTTTATCGCAACACCTGACAACGCATCTGAAGATCAACTTCTTATTCAATACACATAAAATTACACAGCACACGTGTAAGAACCATTGCGTCTAACGTTCCACGTTTATCTGTATACCATCAAATCAACCATTCAATACTCTTCGCAACCTTGTTCGCCTTCAACGATTCACTGTGCGCTCACCATCACCGCCAACTATCGGTATCGTCGCAAAATATCCTCTATTCCCATAACATTACGATCCTGCCGAATTGCACGTGTAAAGTTGCAATTGGATTCTAAAATGCGGAGGTGCTTTCGGTACTCACAAGCGAGTCTTTGTAGCTACGACCAATATTTCGTGATCCGCCTCGTCTTTCCCATCTCGTGCCGATGTGGGTCACAAAGGGGATGGTGGTAGGTGCATGGGAGGTCGTACTGAACTGGTTTTTGGTACGAGGTCACGCGACAGAAACGGTCTTGTGTAGACACTATGAAACACTGTTATTGGACAGAGGAGCATTCAGTTTGTCTGTTTGTTAGTTTGTTCAGTAATGCCTTTGTTGCTATGAATCGCGATTGTATTGACAGATGGCTTGCTTTTTTACGGATAGACTTTGGAAATGGCTATAACAGACGTGGCTTCAGTATACAGGGTCACCATTAGATTTAACAGCGATTTTGAAGAGATATTTGCGAAATATAAACGTTTCATATGCAAGGTTAATAATATATAAATTTGGAATAATTATTCATTCTCGATATAGCCTCATAAGTAGTCTCCTAAGTATGTAGTTAACTAGCGCACAAACCTTGCTAATTAGTAAATATTGTTAATCATTTTTCGAGATATATCCTATTGCATATTTCTTAGCAGGAAACTACATCTTTCGCAAATGGTACAATATTTAGATAATCATCCAACACGCTTTTGATATGCGCAAGAATATAAAGTTACAATTAATTATTCAAATCAACGCAGGACTGAGTCAAGAGTCAAAAGTCAAAGCGGTTATTTTGTTTAGGCCTACGGGGGCACTTACAAATTGTCAATTTTACATTTTTTTTTCTTATATCTGCAGCCGGAACGGAACGCGAGCTCGACTGAGAAGATCCGGCAAGAAACTCAGCGGGCTTGTCTTTTTACGTTTTCTTATATTTCTTTGTTTTTAATCGCCAGTTGCTTATATAGTTAATAATTACAAAGGGTAGTAGAATTTAATATAAATATAGCAAGCAAGCTGAGCAAGACAGATTAGCATTTAGTAAATCAACGTTGGTAACCTATCCCTGAAAAGTAGTTTTACAAGTCTCGTGAGTTGAAACGTCATATTTCTATTATATCCGCAATAGCGAGGTAATTATAGAAAACATGATGAGATCAGTCCTACAGGTGATGGTATACAAATTATTTTACAATTACACACATCACGATTATGTTAATTTGTATAACGATAAGAAATAATTACAATCACAACTATTCCAATGGCTTTGAACAGTTTGAGCTGCACAATAAATAAAATGAACAGGAAATCAGGGAAAACATGGTAAATATTGTTAGTTAATTTAAACTAAATAGGTTAGCTAAATATCCACTCAATTATCTAGTAAATGGTTGAGTAGATGGTTTAATTTTTTTGTAAAAATTACAGGAATAACATAAAAATCTTGTTTTGAAAATTACACACAGATTTAACTACGCTGAATCTTATAAAGGAAAGATTTTACAGCAACAAGCACTTCTAGAAATCATGTTCACTCTTAAAATCTATTATCTGTAGCATCTGGACCGAATGTGACCTTTTCCAATTGAACATAATAGATATTCAATGGGAACAATCTATGCTCGGACGTCACTGAACAAATCTTTCTACGAATCATAATCTCGAGCTTGTAAAGGCAAACACGACTTCGAGAGAACAGGTCGGCTATATTAAGAAATTATTGTACTCCAAAAGATTTAGTTAAACGCCGACAAAAACCGCAGACGTTTTAAGGCGGGGTATTTCCAGGGAATGGATTTCTAGACTTACTTAAGGCACTGAATATTAATTAGCAATCACCGGAAAGATAACTGCGTCATGTTTTTCGGTTCCGAAGAGAGGTTTAAAACCCAGGGATAAATGAAATTTTTACTATGTTTCCTTAAACATTGATTTGTGTTCCTAAATTGTCGTTGGTAAATTCCTCTTTTTTCTGTACATTGATTCCAATGTTTTAATGTTATATCCAGAACCGATAATAAGCGTTAAAGATCATCTCGCCTTAAGCCTCGGAAACTTGTTACGAACAAGAATGGATATCAAAGATCATCATATGAATCATGACCGCAGATGATGGCGGCGGAGTGTTTGACTTTGAACCTTCTGGGAACTGCAACAACAAAACTGAGCTTAAATTGATGATAAATGCAGCCATGTGTGGTTAGATGCTTCCATATTATCAATAGTATTCCGTCTTGGGTCGTTATTGGAAGATGCCTCTTCGCATATTGATCGGGTTCATGAAGAAATTAATAATTTCGAAGCAATAATGCTCCACGTACACATAAAAGTTAACGAGTACTGAATTATAAAACGGAAAAGCAATATTTAATGAGTGAAACACTGATGGGTGCTTAAAAATTTAATGCATCCTTTATGTCAGCCAATGAAAATCGATTCCATTGAATAATCAAACATCTATCAGTGCCTTTTGCGTTTTCATTTTTCCTTGAAATGTCTAATTATAAAAGAACTGCAACGAAGCTATCGACAGTGGTTCCCTTTATCTGAAATTAAATCCAAACAATGGGTTCTATATGGATGATTTAATCGAATACACCCCTATTGGAGTTCTCGATGGAACCGGTTCCGGCTGCATCGAGATCCGTCCGAACAGAATTGATATGAAGTTATTAACATTGAATTAAAATATTGACAGAGCTCTGCCGGGTGCGTTCGTTTATTTTTGCATGACAATTAAATATGTACATTCGACTCCGATCGTGGGGTTCATTTTCGATCATTTGCATGTACCTTCGGGGTACAGTGTTCTTTTATTCATATACACGAATCTGGCCTTTCTCGTTTGGTGACTCGCTCGAACGGTGCCAACCAGATATTTTTCCTTCACATGACATTTCGTGCTGTCTGAGCGCTGTCACCGATGGAACTCGATACGCATGCATTAAACATTTTAAAAGCGTTCATAAGTTATTATACTCCATTAAAAGTTCCACGCGGCTCGCATGCACAAGAAGACTTAATAGAAATCTGGTTTCTTGCAATCCATTCGTTTTTCTTTTCTCCCGACCTCGTCTGACCTACAAATTTACATAGCAGACGATTTAATCCTTCCTCGGTTCCGACCTTCGTTGCCTACGAGTGAATTCTCGGAACGTATTTCAGCGTGTTTTACTCGGAGTGGGCGGTTCCGTCTGATCGTAGATTGTGTGACTCAGATGATATGGGTGTGGGAACTTATATCACTTCGGACATGAGAAATATGCCGCCCGCTAACGCGTTTATCTGTAACATAAGTGCGCCACTCATATCAGGAGCGCTATCAGGCCGAGGCGGCTTCTCCACCGCCCTAACGTTGGACGTAAGCCAGTGCCTAAAATCGTACTGCGGGCATGATTCAACTATGAATTCGTGTTAATGCTCCATATCTTTTATTACACGAAAACGTTCGTAGTTCCTCTGAGACGTGCCCGGTGCCAGTACAGTCGCCTCGGCCGCGCCGAATGTGGCGTATGCGACCGCCGCCTGACCCGAAACGGCCCGAAATGTCTAGTAATCGCCGCTCTGATGGCAGATAAGCACAAATGAATATGTAACGCCCGTCCTCCCACGGCCGAGCACAATAAAACCGGGCCTGACCCTATAAAAATAAAAACGGGCAATTAATATTGTTTATTCGCGTCCGTTATTCAGAGCAGCGACAGTAACAAACGACGTCTGCATGGATTAATACCGGAGTGCGAGTCTGCGGAGTGATCCGCGCCGCGGACACCACGCAGAGCCGGTTGAGTAATTCCCTATGTAACGGGACATCCAGTTATGTAAATCTCAGCCGAATTTCACGACGCATCTGCTAGTTTCGAAAGTAGATCTCAAGCAGGCTTTCAATCAATCCCACCGGGTGACTTTGTTTATACAAAACATTATCATTGGGAAAATGAAGCCATCGTAGTGGCCTCTGGATTATGGATGCGGAGCGGAATCGATGCATAGTAATGAGCCCCAATTAATTACGAGCGGCCCGATTTCAGATAGAACGACGCGCCTCGGGGAGACATTATCGCACCGCGGCTCATGTTCGCTGGATAATCGTGGCCTATGCGTTACTCTGAATCGATTAAACGTCAATGCAACTACCGGGTTACCGATAGCGCATAGAGATAAACCTATTAGTTGCGTCACACGGATGGCGTGCGGCGTGACTGGCCAACCTCCGCCATCCGAAGTCGCAGGGTCACCACCATGGGGCCCTGCGGGCCCTGATCTCCTGAAACCTTTACGAGCCGACGCATGAATAATTCCCGAGAGGAACAGCTATCGATCGCACACGTCGAGGTTTTTATTTATACGGCGCGGGTGGGCGAGGCGCATATTAGTAAACAGGCGCCTGCGCGTCGGCGTCGGACACTCACCGACTTGTAGCACGTTCTCCACGCAGCCTGCCTCGAGCAGCTTGAGGCCGCGGCAGAAGGCGATGTTGCGGTGGTCGTCGGGCGGCGCTCGCGCCAGCGACGAGTACATGCATATGTCTCGCTCGTCCCGCGGGAAGGACCAGTACACTACGCGCCGCTGCACCGGCTCTGGGATGCGCTCGTAGCGTTCCTCGATTCGCTGGAAGGGGATCGCGGCGGCGACGATCTTCGCGGTGATGTCGAGCAGCGTCGGCGGGGCGCGCGGCCGGCAGCAGGCGCGCGGCGCACACGCGGTCATGGCGCTCGCTCGGCCGCTCGGCGCGGACTGGCGGCGGGCGCGCTCCCCGCCCCGCGCGTCGCCCGCCGCCCGCCGTCGCCCGCGCCGCGGGGGGCGCCCCGCGAGCCCCGGGGATGTGCGCCCCGAATCGACACACCGCGATAAATTATTCATTTGGCAGGCATAATGTGCGATATATTATTAAAAGTTGGCATTTTTGTTGTTCTCCGCGGCTACGGATAAAATCGATAACTATGTGGAATTGCGGCGGCGAGCGTTTATTGTACCGTAATTGCCACATACATAACTAATTCGCGTTCGTTCTATGGTGCCTGCCAGCGACCGGCTATGCATATTTTAAATTTAATAGGTACTCGTATTTATCCGAAATTCCGTTTTTAATTTACGCTAATAGATACGAAATCTTTTAATACTCACGTAATAACATAAACTATAAAAAATTTCGTAGTACCAAACTAAAAAAATCAGGTTCATTAAATTATAATTATACTTACCATGTCAGTCGTAGCCGGAGCTCCTCGCATTACACAAACGAAGGGGAAAGGCTGTTGCGGGGCGCGCGGGGTGGAGGTACATTAACAGCTGATGGCTGCGGCGGGCGGAGGCGGAGCGAGGGGCGGGCGGCTTGCAGCGCGGGGTGGCGGGGACGGCGCGGCCGACGTCAGGTGTCGAGCCGACCTGCTAGCTCAGCTGTGATTGAGCGCTTTATGAAGCGCTGCAGCCGCTGCCTGGCCGCTAATGTACATTGACCTTTTTGTTTATCTATTTTTTGTAAACAATAGCCGCTAAGTCGCTCTATGAAAACAAATATGTTTTTTTGAAGCTTTACTTGAGATTGCTGCAAGTGACGGTTATAAAGTTGATTTATGGGTGATAGTATTATTTATTTATTAGAGTAGATTCAAAGATTTCAGAGCCAAAGGTAAAATAAAATAAAAAAGCAGAGTCTATGCAATAGAATCCACGCAACGATTAACTAAACGGGCCTAAACTAAACTTGACTAAAACTAATTGTATTGCCATCCTTATTACCATCATTACCATTTATTACCATCGTAGGTACTAAATAAGTAGTACAGAAATATTTTCAACTGGCTGAGCCCGCGACTTCGTCCGCCTGGAATTTATCTTAACAAAAAAGCCCGCTCCCGCGTTCTGAGCCCGCGCGACAGCACCCATTTTTCTTAATTTTGTTTTTCTAAAATAAAAGTAGACTAAGTTACTCCTTATAACATCAGCTATCTGCCAGTGAAAGTCCCGTCAAAATCGGTCCCTAGGTATCTACCTAGTACCTAGGTAGATACCTACCTATGATGAAATTTTTATTTCTTATTTACGAAATATCTATTACCAGTGACATAATTTTTCAAAATAACTTAACATTCACAAAAATTCACACGCTTAAAGTTTCGAAAACAGAATTAGCTAGTAAAATAGGCACATCATAAGCTAGGTTTGTCGTTTTAGCAAGCTTTAATACAAGTAGCGGATACCTGAATTACTTAATACTTTTGTTAAGTATTTCTCAATAATGCCAAGGAATTATTGGTGAGTAGATACTTATAAGTTATTGTAAAAATATACTTACTAAATTCAATACTTGTCAATAATTATGACTCTATTATCTAATTTATAAAAGACTAGCTGTGCCCCGCGACTTTATCCGCGTAGTATTTTAACTTAGCAAAAATTTCGGGATTAATGGGTTAAAAAGTATCCTATATGTTAATCCCGGTTATAATCTATCTGTGTTCCAAATTTCACCCAAATCCGTTCAGTAGTTTTTGCGTGAAGGAGTAACATACATACATCCACTCTCACAAACTTTCGCATTTTTAATATTAGTAGGATTAACTAATGAAGTAGCAAAAAAGCGCTTGAACCGCTTGAAGCTGTTTATATCCTGTGTCTCGGACGAGACGACAGCGAGGAAATCCCGGCTGAATGAGTACATAACTACACATAGTACACATGCACACCTACTGTATATACCTACTTACATAATGTTATTATGTTGAATTATGTGTAAGCAGTCAGCTGATTGCTATTGAAAGTGAATTAGCGGGTTTTTTGTTTACAACTCTATAATAGAGGTGTGATGGTGCATATTAGTTTATTTTTGTTTTTACCTACCTGCACAGACATAAACTAATCTAATACCTACCATCCTTCTTGGTCGCATGTTAAGATCAAGACGGAAATAGGTATTATTAGTATTATTAGTAGTGTCAAAGGCGAAAACATAATTATTGAGGTAAGTATAGTCGTTGTTTAAATAAAATAATAAATATCGCCAAACAAACACACCAACTGTATGGTCCCAAACTAAGCAAAGCTTGTACTATGGGTACCGTACAATGGACTGGGGGCGATCCCAGTGACACCCAGACCAGGTAAAATTACGAAAAGGCCATTTCCGAAATTTACCCTGACGGGAATCGAACCCGCAACCACCTGGTGCTGTGAGCCGACCGGCCTACGCTCGAACCACTGCACCAAGCGGGAGTCAAGCGGTCGTGAAGCGGTCGTTTAGTTTGGTAGTTTAACCTCGAAAATCAGTGGGTAGATTTTTTATTTTGGGGTTGCTCCTTTGGTAACTTCAAATGTTAATTTATTTAAAATTTAGATTACTTATATTTTTTTTAGCAGTATCTATCCTTTAGTTTAGCCGCAATTCGGAGACAACAGAATTAACACCGCTGTAAATTCAGGTAGAAGGCTCAATGTTTAGATGGTTTTGGTATGTTACAACTGTCACTATTATTATTTAAATAAATGTAATAGTTAGTTAGGTAAGTATAGTCGTTGTTTACAGGGACCATGTATACTTACCTAACTAACTAACCCTGTAACGGGGTTAATTTTAAAATACTCAAAACCTCTAAGCCTAGAATTAAGGTGAAGGCGCCTGTCTAGCCCGCGAAGTTCAAATTTTTTGAGTTCTTTTAGAAATTTTTCAAAATCTGACAATAATAAAAGACAAATTTTGTAATTCGCGAAAAAGACCGTGTGCAGCACTTTTTTTTTCTTGATGTTGTCAATCTCTTTGTTAACTTCCGCTTCCGCGGCGGTCAAGATCTACGTCACCTCCGCCTCCGCTACAATGGCTTCCGTTACATCCCTAGTCCCACTCAATGTAATAGGGGGCGAGTTTAAATAATAGTTTTAATAATACTGGATTCAAAAGGATTGAGGAGGGGAGAATGTATGTACTTATTTCTAGTTAAACTGTACCTACAGAATAAATAAAAAATATCGACATAACTCGTAATTTGCACTCACAAAAGCACCCATAAGCGGGCATACATAATCGCCGCCTCGCACCCATCCCGTGCACCAGCACACTAGCGCCGCGCCCGGCACACCATGCTCATCTTGACCCCCCCATATTTCGCCACAATAGCTGGCAATACATTCCGTGACTTGGCAGAACCCGATGCCGAGATATTTGGCCCCATCGCGCGATCAATACGTGCGCACACCGCGCCATCTAACAACCATCGCGCACCCAAATTGCACTTTAATAGTTCATTAGATCCGGCAAAAATGGCGGGGACACGACAGTTTAAATTCGGAACGCGATATCGATTCGCGGGAACGCGTCGTAAAGTTTAAATAGAGAACACCGATTCTTTTAAACTGGGCGGGCCATATTTCTAAAGAAAAGATAAACATTTTTTTTACTTGAGCCGGTTATTTTATAAACAAATTGAGTAAATTTGGAACTAATGTATTAAGGTAATTTATTTTTAATTGTGTTTTTGTATTGAGCAGACGGATCAGGAAATTCCCGTACATTTGGATGTCCCTGGATCCGGTGGCATCAAAATCTACTCAATTTATTTATTTATTTTAATTTTATTTTTAACGAAAATTACTAGCAATGATAGTTAATCACATTACTACTATTCCCGTTAGCCCCTCTCCAGCTAAGCTAATGCTTGTGATAGGAGTGGGCTCACGTCAATAGTTTAATGTTCAGGATGGGGATCGAACCCGGAGTTCACAGCTACGAGGGCGGCTCCTCTAACCACTAGGCTATTGACGCCTTTAAGTTCCTTTATTTATAAGCTAAAACTTATACTGGATTCAGGTTAAGTTAAGACGCCTGATAAGTAGGTATTCTTTTACAAAATCCGATTTCTAAAATCCGATGTAGGAATAAAAAAACTTGATTATTATATTCAGTACTTACCTATTCTATTAGTAAAATCATTATAAATTGCTTACTAAAAATGGTATTTAAATTTACGGACGGCCAACACGATAAGACAATTTAAGATTCCTCTGTATGATTATGCCATTTCAATGAAAAAAATATTTTTAAGAATGATCAAAAACAAGAAACCCTTTTCGGAATGTTATTATTCCTTTAAATGAAGGGCACGAAACTATGATTTCCTAAAAAAGGGTCTTTCTTACATCTATTTATAGTTACCAAATTTTTCACAGGTTTTTATAATTTCAGCAAATATCTAGTAATTATATAATGCCTCGCGCCCTTAGAAAGCTTGTTGTTACAAAATAAATAAATAATGATTATTATTCCAAATTCAAGGTTTGCCAAAGAGTAATGGAGCGCAGCATACTACATGTTAAAAGGACGGACCGCGTCAGAAATACTACCCTGCGCTCCATCACTCGGATCGTCACGTGGGCGAGAAAACAGCAAAGCTGAAGTGGGACTGGGCCGGCCACGTGGCACGCATGGATCCGCAAAGGTGGGCAAACCGTATTAATACCTGGACGCCCAAAGATGGTCACCGACGTCGCGGCAGACCAAAGCGAAGATGGTGCGACGATTTGAACACCTTTGCGGGTAAATCGTGGCCACAACAAGCCGAAGATAGGGACCTGTGGCGTAAAAAAGGGGAGGCCTTTGCCCAGCAGTGGGGCGTAAAATAGGCTATTAAAAAAATTATTATTAATTACCAATAATTTTCAATTATTTGCTGTAAGTACAAAATGTTTACTACAAAAATAAATTATTTGCACTAATCTTAGATCAGACTTTTGGAAAAGTCTTGTCAAAGACCCATCTATCGGATTTTAACAGTAATATGAGTAGGTACTGAAGGGGTCTATTCCATTGTGGTGTGCACTGGAACTAATGACACGTCAGGGTCAGACAGATGTTATAAGTTATCTTAAATACCGCTAGATGGCAGTGCTAAGCAAAGTAAATAAATAATACGTGGTTGCAACAAAGTTTGTTAGCATTTGGCATGATACATTAAAATCTATCGATTTGAAATGAATTACTGTATTAAATAAAAAGTTGAAAAAGCAACATTTTTATTGTCAAACCTTATTTATTTGCAAATTGTATAAAAATATTACAGTACCCTTCGCAAAACAATTATAATTTCCTTATATTTTAAAATTCCTGCCTGATTGGTGTTACGGTAAAGACAGTTCATTGTAGCGTACAGGATATGTGAGCTGGTTGCCTCGGTCCCAGGAGTAGAGCTCCTGAAATTTACATAGAGTCAACAACATTATTAGTCCAAGGAAGTAAGATAAGATGTCCGCTTGGCGCAGTGGTTGGAGCGTAGGCCGCTCGACTCACTGCTCATGCTGGTTGCGGGTTCGATTCCCGCCGGGGTAAATTTCAGAAATGGCCTTTTCGTAATTTGATCTGGTCTGGGTGTCACTGTGATCGCCCCCAGTCCATTGTACGGTACCCATAGTTCAAGCGTTGCTTAGTTTGGGACCAACCTGTTGGTGTGTCAGTCTGGCGATTTATTTATTTAAGAATAATAATATAATAAATCTATAAGAATGAACAAAATAACATGAAATATACCACTGTTACTAGATCACTAGCCGTGAAATTACGATCGCGAAACATTTACCTACACCAATTTATAATCCAATTTTTAATATATTCAAGTCGGCAAACAAGCGTACGACCTGCCTGATGTTAAGCAATTACCGTAGCTTATAGTAGATGCTTGCATTACCAATGGCATTACTTGCACGTGGCTAGCCCAGCCAACCCACCCAGGTTAAGTGGCCAAGCCGCAAACGGGCAAATTTTCAAGAATTACCATAAACAGGAAAGATTAGCACCTTTTTCGGAATGTTATCTATTATTCCTATAAAGAAGGGCAGGAAACTATAAAAACGCCTAAAAAGGTTACATCTATGTATAGTTACAGCCAAATTATTTGTGTAATTCTTAGTAATATCAGAAGGCAACACACTGGAGCTATTATAATATTTATATTAATATCTACTACCCTTTGTAATTATTGAATATAAGTAACGGGCGATAAAAAAAAATAAAAAAATGACATGTAAAAAGACAAGCCCGCTGAGTTTCTTGCCGGATCTTCTCAGTCGAGGTCGCGTTCCGATCCGGTTGTACATATGTATAAGAAAAAAAATATGTAAAATTGACAATTTGTAAGTGCCCCCGTAGGCCTAAACAAAGTAAACGCTTTGAATTTGAATTTGAAATATTATATATAGTATTTAATTTCACAGGTTTTTGTAATTACAGCAGACATATAATTCCTCGCACGTTAAATATCAACGTACCTTGTGTACATGATCGTAGCCCAGCTGTGTGGTCTTCCGGAATGGGTTGGTGAAGTGGAGGTTGATCTCCAGCTGCTTGCTGACGTAGAGGTCGATGGCGACGGACACCTTGCTCTCCCGGTCCGTCGCCGAGTCCAGCGCGTAGAGCACGCCGCACACTATGAACATCTCTCCCACCTGTGGGGCATTTCAGTCGGCGGAAAGTTTCCGTGTCGGAAACTACGGCTTCCATCATTCTTCTAATTAATTTGTAAAAGAAGGGTGGAAGCTGTCGTTTCCGCCATCAGAAAATTTCCGTCAACTGTGAATAATTTGATTAAATACTTTGATTCGGATACTTTATACATGTTATTCTCTATTTATGCCATTTTAAGGCTAAAGCGCCCATCTAGCCCGCGAAGTTCAAATTTGTTGAGTTCTTTTAGAAATTTTTCAAAATCTGACAATAATAGAAGACAAATTTTGTAATTCGCGAAAAAGACCGTGTGCAGTGCATTTATTAATATATCCAACTTACTCTAAAACATTTCAAGAACTTCAGCTATCCAGATAATCTGGAATTTTTTGTATATTTAGTGATTTACTAGTATCATATCCACCGTGATAATATTTAGAGTAAAGCAACGGTCTTTTTCGCGAATTACAAAATTTGTCTTTTATTATTGTCAGATTTTGAAAAATTTCTAAAAGAACTCAAAAAAATTGAAATTCGCGGGCTAGACAGGCGCCTTCACCTTAACAAACTTATTTGAATGTAATCGGATATATCTTACGATTACTAAAAGTGCATTTTTTTAATAACTTTAAAGATGGCTAAAATACAGACTATTAAAGTTTCCGAATCCGTTTACGATATCGATTCAAATTATCGAAATTACCCCTCGTGGAATGGTAGAGCGTAGAGACAATAAGTTAGTCACATTTAGGAATCGAAGAACTTATCGTCCTTCACAAAATATATTATTTACTCTATTTATATTATATACATAGTTATAACATCCGCTCAGTATTTTTTGCGTGATGCGTGCACATACAGACAAAAAAAACAGACAGACATTCAGAGATATATTTGTTGGGCTTGATTATGTACCATTAGTCCCAGTACCCTATCCAGACTACGTTTTCTAAAATATGTTTAATCTGCAGACGCGGCTTTTTTCACTTTTATAATAGTATAGAATATAGAGCCATAAAAATAAAGAGATAAACAATATTTTTTGTGAGTATGTTACATCCAGTACCTAAATAATAACTCTAAATAAAAAATTTGATAAACCCCTGATGCGACGACTTTTTAAACTACAAAAGGACTGATAACTTTCAAACGGTTTCCGATTTTCATAAAACATAGCTAAGAACACTATCGATCAGAATACCTTTTTAACAAAACAAAAAACATAATTAAAATCGGTTCATCCGCTTGGGCGCTACGAAGCCACAGACAGACACACAGATACACATGTTAAACTTATAACACCCCTCTTTCTTCTTCGGTGGAATAATGGTTAGAAGCAAGCGACCCGGGTCCTTATTACGTTAGCTACTTCAATCGCAATAGAAAAGCAAACGCTTGTCAAACGCTCCGCTTTTGACGTTTTTCCGCAATCTATTAACCACCAGCTGACACGAGCTTCACGATTTCTACAGTGATCTCTGACTGTGATTGATTTGGCATTACGTTAGCGTTTCTTAAGCGCCTGTTTGAGTTCATAAAACCTGGCGAGTGGGCGAGTTGAAGACCGCATGAGGAACATGAACAAGTTGACGACTCTTGGTACCCGCACGAAACAGTCACCACTCACCTGTCTGTGATTCAGGGAAATATTCCAAATGTAATCTATATTCAATCCGTCTTTATTAGGGTCGAAGCTGAGCTGTAACAACAAAAAATAATCATAGTGAAAAATGTTATTAATTCCTCATCTTCCCAGTGATTCTTTCTAAAGAGTTTCCTTGTCCTACCTTGGCAACAGCAGTGTTATTGGAGCTCTCAATGGAGTAAATAACCCATAAACCATTTTCGTCCGCACTGAAATCCACCTGAAAATGTAAGAAGGTTTTTTTTTGCATCATTTCGTTTGGAACAACAGCAATAAGTATTATAATATTATCTTATGGTCACACAACCGTGAAAACCTTAGAATTAACACCGACTTCAAATGAAGGAATTTTAAGGTCCCTAGTTATTGTTAGTTTTTTGTGTACCTATCCATATTTTTTAAGTCGATGATTTTAATAATAATATGTTTTTATGTGTTTAATGCTAGACTACGTATTGAGTTGCTGGTAACCTTAAATAGCCCATATCTATGAAATTACAGAATGGATTTTCATGAAAAATTATACTTATGGGACCAACTGGAGAGATTACCCTTTCAAACAAAAAACTAAAATTGTTCCTCAATTGACGGAGAAATTAGTGAACATACATACATAAAAAAACATACAGACAAACATAGAACTTTCTAATTTTTTTGAAGTCGGTCAAAAAGAGGGAGATCTGTGAGTCTCCATAAGTTTTATAGTTATAAGGGGTTTTTCGACCCATCGTTGTTCTCCATTTAGACCTCACCTGGTTATGCTGTGCAGTGTACAGTCTGCCGGCAGCATGTGGCAGGTGCACCGACTTGATCCTGCTCTGCGTCAGGTCGTACCTGATGATCTCCCCAGGGTGGCCGGATTCGTTCGCTTGGTAGAAGAACGAGCCGCTGAACACTATGTGTCCGTTACCCTGGGTACACCCATGTTATGCTTAGTCCAAGTAGTATGATAAGAAATTAATAGTAATACACAATAATTATTGAGTACAAGTGGTTCAGCGACGGGGTCGCTAATATTCGGGCGGCTCTTTTTATAAATTCTTGGTTCATTCTGTGTCAGAAACCGTAATGTTAATTAAAAATATATGAAAGCGAGGCTAAAGCGCCCATCTAGCCCGCAAAGTTAAATTTTAGATTTTTTTCAAATTCAATAATAAAAGGCACATTTTGTAATTCGCGACAAAGACCGTGCATTTATTAATATATCCAACTTACTCTAAAGCATTTCAAGAACGACAGCTATCCAGATAATCTGGCGATTTTTGTCTTACTATTTAGTGATTAGGTAACTAGTATCATATCAACCGTGATAATATTTAGAGTAAAATAAATGTTTTAATAAACGCACTGCATACTGTGTTTGTCGCAAATCACAAAATGTTGTCTTAAATGTTTTCAGATTTTGGATAAACTATAAAAATACTCGAAAATTTTGAATTTCGCGGGCTAGACAGGCGTCTTCACATTAAGTAAGAAATCTATTCATTTCGGTTGTCATTGGTTGTTATATAGGTGATAGGATGTCTGATAGAAAGTAGAATTATGGCCGATTACAGAAACGTTTCTCAAATTTAAGCCCCGCATAGCTATTAGACTATGGGGCGTTAAAATAAAACGGCTCTCTTTGAGTTGCGTTTGAGTATCTAGCAGCAAGTGAGCGACCCGGACACCTTATAGCTATACGATAATTTGAAATAACATATCGTTCCATCAATAGTTTTCCCTATACTTAATATAAAAATTAATTACAGTATCAGGGAATCAGCACTGCTGTTTTCTTTCAATACTGCTACGAAATAATTTGCGTGCGTGGAACACAAAGTTTGAGCTTAAGTGAAATACTGCAAACTTACAAAGAATGGTTTCTGCAATTTGTGATACTCGTCAACGTGGTCTGCCTTGTAGCTCGCTTTAGTTCTGTATTCTCTTAGTCTGTCCACGTCGTTCTCTTGCGTCGTCCACAATTTGTCCTTCTGAAGAAGAAGCAATCAACACCCCAATATTATGTCAATAACTATTTCAGGGTATTCAGGGCCTCAAACTAGTCATGAAGGGAACTTAAGGAGTTTTAAGGGGTTATGGCTTCAAATCCTAGGGGTTTTGAAATGATCAATCCGGATCACGACACTGGGATTGCGATATAAATAATAAATAAATAAATATCGCCAGACGAACACACCAACTGTATGGTCCCAAACTAAGCAACGCTTGTACTATGGATACCGTACAATGGACTGGGGGCGATCCCAGTGACACCCAGACCTGGGCAAATTACGAAAAGGCCATTTCCGAAATTTGCTCCGGCGGGAATCGAACCCGCAACCACCATGTGCAGTGAGCCGAGGGGCCTACGCTTGAACCACTGCGCCAAGCGGTCGTCGATATGTATGATACTATACTAGGCACTGATACTACTGATAGTGATACAATAGCCCCAAAGGGATTTTACCGAATTATGTACCTGGGCCTCAGAAGCATTGGAGTCTTTCAGCCAGGCTCCAAAAAGCTCGTCCTTGTACCGATGGTATACCGGCTTGCCAATGGCGTAGAGCTGGCAATCTGTTAACAAACCATTTACCAACAAAAAACCATAATTAAATTAAGAAATTTACGAGACAGACCTTAAAAGAATAGAAGTATGTTCTTAAGGTACGTAATAATAACAGAGAAGCAAAGATTGCTCTTGTTCCAGCTGTTCAGTTCGTTTGGTCTAAGCCCAAAGATACAACCTGAAACACCAACTCACTAGTACTCCTTCTAGGCTTGTATCCAGCTGTTCCGTTCATCGGGGCAATGAGCACCTGGGTCCTGTCGCAACGGGGACACGTAGGGCAGCGCTGCACCTGGCAAAGCTCCTCGTATGACGTCAGGGTCGGAGGTCGGGAGCCGAATTCCATCGGCTGTTGGACCGGCACGGGATGGTTTGGTCCTGGGTCGGCTGAAACGTAAGCAGAAACCCGAATTCCAATAAGAATATCCTTAAGGTACGACCAGAATAACCCATTAACTTTTCGTCGTTTTCTCCATGGTACACCAGGTATTCTCTTCCCACGATGGCCCAAGAATATGTGTTGGCATTGATTTCAATTATTAAATACAAATAAGATTCATTATTAGCCGGTCATTTATTGTAGAATGGTTATCTAGTGGCACGCCCCAGGTCTGTCATCGCCCTCATCTGTTGTTTTAAACTTCAGGGTTACTTACCATACAACCGAATATGACCTTTGACCGTCTGATTATTCAGCTCATTCTTGGCCACACAGCTATACTTCCTTATGTCAGAGTCTCTAACGTTAGGAATCTCTAGTCGCATGATCCACCGCCAGGGGTCCCCAGTGCTGGCTACTTCGGTCTTGTATCTGAAGCCTTCGAGTGTGACTCCATCGCCCTCCCAAGCGTATACAGGTTCTGGCCACGCTTGGACCTGGAAGAGGGTTTGGTTAGTTTTATGATGAATTGGCATGATTATGACGTAAGAGATGATGACGACGAAGAAGTGATACGAAATGTAATACCTAATGTTCGAGTTTAAGTCGGCCACCACCGGGCTCGCCAACATTTGGGCTACCACTTTATTAATCGGTGCTACATTATGTTTCGGAAAACGTGTTATTAATTAAAAATAAATGAAGGCGAAACGTCAAAAATAAATTATTTAATAAAATACTCTATTCATTTTCGTATCGCTTCTCGTTAGCCGTGGTATACTTACTTCGCATTCAATTTTTGCAGTTTTGTTGAATACGTAGACAGCATTGTTTGGCACCCGAATGTAAGGACTGACTGAAAAGATAAGTACTTAAATATATTATGAAGATTTCTTCTATAGGAACTCCTTATAGTCAAATCAGGTAGTCTGGAAGTCGACTACAATACCGAAAAGTAGAAAATATATGGAAAGAGAAAATAAAATAGAAATAAAATATATAAATAGAAAATAGGTCTTCACAGGATTCTACAAACACTGACTGTTAACCGTAGTCACATGTTAAAATGCTTAATCAGAAAGCTCTTCATCCAAGAAAGGGAGCTCATTCGCTTCTCAGAGCACAAACAGAAGAACGAGATGTTAATAGGCTCAGATTAACGCAGATGGAGTAAACGCAACAAACGATGTGAAGCCACATAGCATTAAATGTGTGCGTGACAACTAGGAGCGGCACTGTAGGGACACGTACATCTGTGTGCGTGTAAAGTTGCCAGATATTGGGAAACGAACTCCCATAATTTTTCCGATTGTTCTCAGTAGTACTAATGTTCAAATTGGAAATGGTCTTTCGCAATTTAGGTACTTAAGTAGTAGGTATGTGAACAGAATAATGCCAATAAAATAAAATAAACTTAGTTAGTATTAATTTTTTCTGCAAATCGATATTTGAAGATCTCTGCATTATCACTCAAGAGCATTATAACATTAAAGATTTTTGGATGTCTTTATAAGCATAATTAGGTACATTAAATTGAAAAATGTTATTAATTTTAAATATTTATTACAAATTAAAAGATTTAGCGGCCATTGCAAAATCGCAAAATAGCTAAATATACCTCTGATTGGTTTATTGTTGTTTAAATAACTAGAGTTTTAAATAAAGATATAATATTATATATATACATAAATTATTTCCATATATAAATGTATAAATTAATCATCTTTCTACACCCCATGCACATTTCCCTAATTCAAGGAAACTTATTTCGATGTAAATTGGCAACACCAACCAATTACTGTCAAAATTTTGTGTTCCGAGTGAGCGATATCAAATTGTGGGTAAATAAATTACAAAACTATAAAATAAACAATGTTACCTGTGGAAAGATTTGCCATCTGCTTTTTTTGTTTTTGTGAACAACTTTTACACTTTTTAATTACGCAAGACGGCATTTTCAAAACAAAACATCTAACCACCTTTGACGTCTAAGCGCTGTGACGCGAAGTTCAGTACTGACGCGAGATTGTATTCGCTTTGTAATTTGTATTTGCTTTGGTGGACACACTTTTGTGTTCTAGGCGCGTCATCTGCCTATTCGTTAATCTGAGTTAATAGGTAAATTTCTTGATAAGTCCGCCACACACTCCCACCACTGTTTCTCTTGTAAGCCAGAATCGACAATCGTGTTAAATGATGACGCTGAAGTTATAATCCTCGACGAGTTCCGAGGAAAAGCCAAATTGTTTTAACGTCCGCACGTATTTTATCGAAAGAAAGAATCGGAGATGAAAGAAAATTATCGACTTTCCTCTGTTGCAAATTGGGAGATAATTAAACTACTTAATTGGACCTAAACTCATGAGCCGATCATAATTGATTATAATTATAGGTATGGCAAAAGCTTGATGATGAAAGCTTAACTCACAGTGAATCTCAACGTCTGTGGTCTGGTTGGCGGCTGGCAGCATCCCATTATTGGCCAGACAGACGTACTTGCCTGTGTGCCATCGCGACACATTGGGAATACTTAGGACGTGTCCACTCACTGATGCGTCTCGCCATGAACCCTGGAGACGCATTTGCGAAAGTTTTTGTAACTTGACGTAGGACAATCAATTCAGAGTTTTATATATATACTAGTTGCTGCCCACGACTTCGTCCGCGTAGTATTTAACTTACGAATATTCGGGATTATCGGGATAAAAAGTATCATATGTGTTAATCCCGGTTATAAACTATCTGTGTTCCAAATTTCATCCAAATTCGTTTAGTAGTTTTTGCGTGAAGGAGTAACAAACATACATCCACACTCACAAACTTTCGCATTTATATATTAGTAGGATCATGGAAATATTGATGATAAAACGAAAAAGGCCTTTGGCTTACGATGTAATAACGATACCCCTTAGCAATAATCGATATATCGTTTCATACGTATTGTTGAATCCTACTCTAAATTCCTCTTTTTTGTGTTAAGGCTAAAGCGCCCCACCTAGCCCGCGAAATTCAAATTTTTTGAGGTTTTTTAGAAATTTTTCAAAATCAGACAATAATAAAAGGCACATTTTGTAATTCGCGAAAAAGACCGTGTGCAGTGCATTTATTAATATATCCAACTTACTCTAAAACATTTCAAGAACGACAGCTATCCAGATAATCTGGCAATTTTTGTATATTTAGTGATTTACCACCGTGATAATATTTAGAGTAAAATAAATGTATTAATAAACGCACTGCATACTGTGTTTTTCGCAAATCACAAAATGTTGTCTTAAATGTTTTCAGATTTTGGATAAACTATAAAAATACTTGAAAATTTTGAATTTCGCGGGCTAGACAGGCGCCTTCACCTTAATGTGAAAATGTGATAATTTGATGTACCTAGTTCGTTCAGTAATCGATACGACCGCAAAAAATATGGAATTGAGAATAGGATTCGACGATACGAATGTCACGATATATCGATTTTCACCCCAGTATCATGATTCCAAAATTGCCTTGGTTTAAAATTAGTAGCAATACAGTGGATCCTTTAATGTTTGTATTCGTAAAGCTCGTTTTATTACTGCAGGAGGACAATCAATTGTGCAATCTTGAGTACTGGCAAGTTGCCCGTACGTAACGATTCATTCGATTCTAACCACTGGTACACGAAAATGAAATGACGCATTGACCTTTACATTACCTGAATGACTGCGGTACTGTCAGCCCTTCGCCACTCCACAGTGGGCTCCGGTCGACCCATCGGGTTACAGCTGAGTCGTAGCGTGTCGCCCTCTCGGACTATCACGCGAGTTTGTTCCTCTGGGGACAGATTATGAAGTTCATTAAAGTTGATTATCATTTGCGGGTCTCAAAACGATAAGAGCGAGTTTACTGTATCATGGTCGGGTTGTCTGATGTTCTATTCTCAAATTCGCTATTACTTTCAAAGAAACAAACAAGAAGAACAAACTTCTTGATTGTTCTGATTTGTTCCCAGTTCAGATCTTTTTTGTATAACATATAACTCACGGGGGAATGTGGGCGGTATGAACAGCTCCTTCTCCAAGGTGTAGTTGTAGATGGAGAGGCCAGGTCGTCCTGGGGCACCGTCGCGGCCGTCGTTGCCGCGTTGGCCTTTGGGGCCGATTGGGCCTCGATCGCCTTTCGGACCTCGAATGCCGGGTGGACCCTGAGCTCCAGCCCTGCCTGTAAAAGTTGCGATCAACTTTTAGGGGATCAATCATTAACTTAAACATTATTCAATTGATTATAAAGGAATTAGCGTACATAATTCTGACCAGGTAATTGCAAATGCAGTAACCGCAAAATTACAGTTTCGTAAAAAAGGCGTTGAAGCGTTTTTTTAGTAACGTTTTTTTATTAACTAAAATGTTATGTCATAATAACATAACATTTTAGTTTGATTGCATGTAGAGATTTCAAAAAATCGCTTAAACGTCTTTTCTCCAAACTGTAATTTTGCGATTACTGCATATGCAATTACCAGGGCAGAATGAATTGTCATACTTCAATTTACATATATTATAACAGTTAGCCTAGTCATTACCATCTTTTCCATCCTTTCCATTTTTTCCTGGACTGCCGTCCTTTCCCGGGATACCATCGCGTCCGTCTTGACCTGGGGCTCCATCGGCGCCGTTTCTCCCGGACAAGCCATCGAGACCAGGCTCTCCCGGCACGCCATCTCTACCGTCTAACCCGAAGTTACCGGGGAAACCGCGTTCGCCTGTTTTAGACCAAATGTGGGGTGGTGAATTGATAGACTCATGTTGTGCGATGATGTGAGAGCGTATGCTGACACGGCAACGGCAGTTTTTGTAACGTATGAACAAGCACAGAGCTGCATACGCTGTGACGTAGGCACGAGACACGCAGACTTGTGTCTGTCCTGCTTTGCGGCTCGTTGTAATGACGGCATAGATTCCGCGGGACGCAAGCACGACAAGACACATTTTTACAAAATGTGTCACTGACATTTGTCAACAATAAGTTATATCTGTGTCATAGCTGTGTTGTCCTATAACCTATGTCTGCGTCAACATGGCGACTCTACCATTTATGTACTATGTTATACTGCTTCGCCTGCATGTCAGCATACGATTAGACTACCTATTCACACATAGTAATTTTCTAACCCATTTCCTTATGAAGTTAAGTCAGTCCTACTGAGAATAAATAATTGAATGAACCTTTTGGCCCAGGAGGTCCCAACGGTCCCCTCGTGCCGCCGTGCCCGGGAATGCCGGGCGCCCCGGGATCTCCTCTCTCTCCCTTAGGCCCGGGATGACCAGGGGGTCCTTCGGGGCCCTTAACCCCTGGTGGGCAATAGTCCTGCGTCGCTTTGCAGAAACCCTGAACTACTTTATACTGAAAAATGTTGTTATATTAATAACTTCAATAGAACTACAGAAATTAATTTTAAGTGTGTGTGTATAGTGTATATTGTAACGTTAACTAAAGCTAAGCGTGACTAGTAGAAGCCAATTTATTTTAGTCTTATTGAAGCTGATGTCTATGGCCTTGTCTGAGAAGGATCTTACTTTTTTTTATAGTGCCATTTAGTTCAATGAATGGTGATTATTAGGGTGCAATTAGATCAAAAGTATTTCGAATTGGGTGCGGGTATGGCCCCAATTTTGGGACCTATTGGTTCTGCAAGCTTTGTGCCCCACTCAGAGCTATGTTATGGGTGGATTTCCCAACAGCAAAATTTACGCGGCACGGATGAAATCGGTAGTGTGGAACGTTACTATACAGTTCTATTATTTTTTTCTAACTTGAAGAGGTTTGTGCCTATGCGAGGCAAAATTATTTCTTCATTAGGTTAGAAATTAATTAGGAAAAAAAAATCCTAAAGCCCTGTTTTTTTCATTTCGGTAGCTGTCCGCATTACATGTTTCAGTGTAATTTCCCTAGTACAACAAAAACTATTGGTTATTCAGATTTATGGTAACTTTTATTTTAATCGTGAATAGTGATAGTATTATCACAAAGTAGTTTTATAATAAAATCTCCTCAATTTAATAACTGGTAAGTAAAAATGCATGTGTCCTAGAAAGTCCTTTCATTTCGGTGACCTAAAGTTTGTCACGAATATTTTTGTATAGAACAACTCTAGCTCCCCCCTCATGTCCTTAAAAGTTACATACTAATGCTGCCTATGTGCTTATCGTCGGAGGACGTGCGTAGATAGCCTGCGTAGTTCCGAAAAATACGAAAGTATTTCATATCGGTGTGATGGGACAAATTTATTTTCATTTCCGTGTATAGGTATAACTTGTCATCCAATGATCTAGTACATTTAATTAAGTATTCGTGAGCAAGCTTATTGTACTACGTTTAATTGTGTAGTATTCACTGCATCCTATAATAAATAGTTTTCTTATAATACCATTTTTTGTCCCTGTTTTTAATTTCAGTGTTCTCATTTCGGTTGATTCGGTGGCCTAAACTGTCCATGGAAATGATAAAATTCTCACCGTAATGATAAAAATTCTCATCTCGGTGAGTGCTTAGGGTTTCGGTGTATAATATTTTCATTTCGGTGAATTGTTTTATCATTTCGGTTGATTACTATTTCATTTCAGTGAAAATTCAGGCCAGCAGGTAAATTATTCAAAATGTTTCACCTATAAGTACTAATTTTAAGTACAAGCAGCAACGCAATTTATTATTTTTTTAGTTTTGTTAAAGTACAAAGTTTCAAATATAGAAGAGATTCCTTTTATTCACAAGGTTCGCTGATGTTATTATGCTTAGGATTCTGATCTTTGAGCATAACAAAGAATTTGTATAGTTGAATGTAACTTCACGTAATTTGTAATCTCATTTGCACAAAGCCAAAGCTAAGTTATCCGTAAATAGTTAAAAAAAACTTTTTTTTTCTTATTATTTTATTTTACTCCTTTTATTGTGTTTTTTTAAGTATGTTTCCCAGAATAATATCTAAAATTTACCATAACAGAGGTTCCTAGGTTAACATTGCGTCAGTTAAGAACCAGATGAACGTGTCTACAAATTGGTGCTTGCTGAGAAATTGCAAAATAATGAGCTGAAGTTGGGCGGGCATTGATTAAATAGTCTTCCTTTAACTTCTTATTACATTGCTAATATAAAATAAATATATTGTTTTCTTTTGTTTACGCGAATACTACACATTGAAATAAAGCTATTTTACGGATTCTATCGCGTTTATACACTTTTATGTTCCCGACGTTTTGGCTGCCAAAACCAAGCGTACCATTGCAAGACCTCGAGACACTGTGAACACTTTCTGTGTGGATCGGACTGCAAACAACAACTAAATATGAAGGTACCCAGTTACATATTAACTATGACATCAGGAAGTCTAACACCTCAGTCCCCCCGTGACCATGGTTTGCTATATAGCAGCCGAAACGTCGGGAACATAAAAAATTAAATAAACGCGATAGAATCCGTAAAATAGTTTGATTTCAATAAAATAAATAAAATACTACACATTGAAATAAAAATAGTTTTATTTCAATGTGTAGTATTCGCGTAAATATAAGAAAACAATATATTAAAATTAATGTCTTTTTTTAAAAAAATTGTTGCTTATATGATAATTTTATTGTTAAATATATTTTATTGCTATGTTTTTATTTATGATTTTTTTTCCCCAAAATGGTTAACATACGCCGTTTTGGTTCTCATAATATTTTTATGTCGTAAGAGCTTAAAGTATGTTATAATTACGAGTACATTGTTTTGCTCGTATAAAATTAAATTGACTTTAAAGTATATTACTACAGCATAATGTAATAATGTATTTAGAACATATATTCGCTTTCATTTGTGTTAAACTGACTAAAGTTGATTCCGCCAAAGAATCGTATAAGCTTTAACATTGTTTTAGTTCCAAAGTGTTAAAGTAAAGCATTATAATACTATTACTAGCTGAGCCCGCGACTTCGTCCGCGTGGAATTTAACTTAACAAAAATTTTATTTAACAAAAAACGTTCGTTCAATACGCAGAGTTTACGAAAAGTTAATTCACATTTTTCTTTTTTGCAAGTTGATGTTTCATGTTTTATATACCTTCTTATCGTAAAAGCCCTCCCGCGTGTCCAGAGCCCGCGCGACAGGCAGCATATGAAATATTTTTTTTGTTTTTCTAAAATAAAAGTAACCTAAGTTACTCCTTATAACATCAACTATCTGCCAGTGAAAGTCCCATCGAAATCGGTCCAGCAGTTTCGGAGTTTACCCGGAACAAACACACAGACAGACAGACAAAACAATTTTAAATCGTGGATTTGTTATAAGTACCGTATATACTTTCATATGAATTTAGTGAATAGGTGTTATTTTGATATTACAAACAGACACTCCAGTTTTATTTATTTGAAAAGATAAGCCTTCTGTATACGTACGTTTTTGGTGGACAGGTGAAATGAAATAACTAGTCACCGTAATGAAAGATCATTTCGGTGATTGGTTATTTCATTTCGGTGAACGGCTGTTTCATTTCGGTGATATCAAAAGTTTAAACACGTATATCTCATAAGTTAATTAAGATATTTTGATGTCATTAAAAATTTCCATTAAATATATCAAGAAGTACAATAAATAACAGACACAATTTAAAAAAAGTTAAAAATAAAAAATTCAACCGAAATGAAAGAAAAAACGACTTTGTTGAAATTCACCCTTATACTCTACGGAAAGAACTATCCAGGTTAAACGAATACTTACAGGAACTCTGGAATAGCTAGTAAGCCAAACCCACGTGTCCTCGCCGGGCGCTGGCCCTTTCGCTCCGGTCTTCCTCATTTGTTCTGCATCCTTCTCCTCCAGTTCAGATCGCATCTTGGGGTTGAAGAACTCTACATGTGGAGTCACTGTGTTGTCTTCCTGGTTCACAGACTGCTTCTAGAAATAGTTTAGTGACAGTAAAGATATTATCTGACCGTCACTTAGCACTTTAAAATGGTTTAAAAAAACGTTGACTTTGTTTGTAGGAAAATTTAAAGATTGACTTTTGATAACTCTAAAATTAATGTCGTGTTTCGTTCCGAACCGTTAGCTCAATATATTTGTTTGTAATTGTCGTGGTATGCTCTATAAATAGAACTTCCGGAAATAAAGCAGCAAACTGACATAAAAGATACCTAATCATACTAACGTTCTCATCGTAACCGCTCCAAAATTATATGACAACTCACCAGCATAGCCTCCCTTTTTAGCCGATGCGACGTAGTCCCAGTGATCTCCATCAGATACGCATCTATCCTCTCTTCTATCTTCTCCTCCAGGACATCGCTCACTAACTTCCTAGCTTCAGCATCCAAATCCCTAACATCACCGTCAACATAACTATATGTATGCACTAGTAGAGATATCACAGCACAAGTACAGGCGAAGACCGAAAGCTTTTTACAGCAAGACGACTCTACATCACACGTTGACGATTTTCTTTTGGTTGTATTTTTCATTTTGGATCACTATTCCATCATTATTTAATTCTATAACACTGTTCACAATATTATCTCCAGTATTTTGGTTGTAGTGTGTTATAAACGAGTTATCTGAACGTAATCCTGAGTCCAATGTGGTCCTTCCGGCACGATACGAGTAGTTGCACAACGACCGCCGATAACCAATTGAGCCCCGGGACTATTTAACCAACGAACTAACTCAATCAGACGATTGACAGCCGCAGTGCCACGCTGTGGTGATGTTTTGACTATGGAGTTTAAGTGATGATAGTATTATTTCTTGAATTTGAAGGATAAGGTAATAAAAGCAAATATTTAGGTATTTTGGTTTTCCTGATAGATCGGTGTATTAAGGTTGGTTTGGTCTGAATTTGGATGAGAGGCTGAATCAAAACCTTTGACCTCGTAGACGACTGAAACTGGAGATTTAGGTCGTCATTCTAAAATGTGGAAGACACCTTAATTTAGCCCTAAATAATCTCTCTTAGGTATTATTAAAATTTCCTTGGTGCAAAGCCATAAGTTTAGGGTCACGGTAGCCCTGTGGGAATGACCTCGGGTGTTGTTCCGAAAGTTGTAGGTTCAAATTCTAAGTGCGCATGCCACGTTTTTAAAACAAAAGCACTCAAGGCAGTAAACACTGGATGGGTAACAGCTAGTGCCATTAACAACTGAGCGCTTTCGTTCGTGCTTCGGAGGACACGTTAAGCTGTCGGTTCCGGCTATCAAACTCGTGAAGCCATGTTCCGATATGGCTTCACGACTGGCCTTCCAACGGCCTGAAAACTCCGACACCAGAGCTGGCCACTAGCTCATACAATAAAAAGAAAATAGTACATGAGATTAAATATGTGAGTTTGATTGTGTATCTTTGGATATATTTTGTTGAGAAGACCCTTGATCTGGTAAGGGTACGCTAGAGCTTCGTCCATTATTTAGTACTGTAGAGTGGGCTTTTTGAAGATTATTACTTACTTTAGTATAAATACCTTCCACCCTTCTATAATTAATACAATTTGAAAGAGGAAACTAGCCAGTCGAATTTCCCGGAAAATTGCTCTACACCGAAGTTGTGAGGGTGTTTTCTCACGCATGCGCAGATATCTATGTCAGGGCCATGACCTGTGCCGCCACAAGGTCGGTCGTGTTTAGCGTGGCCCGTCATTCCTCACACATTCTTAGAGTTCAGGAGTGCTGTCAAAATGGATTTGGTGCCACCTTTAGCGTCTGTTCAAGGTATGTACTTAAACACGTCTCTCTGTTGCATATAATTCTCACGGTATCTCTACATTTCTCTATTTGTCACTGTAGAGATGTTTGGCTGCATATCGATGGAAATATGTTTCTTTGGCCATGTTTGTCAGACCATCTTGTTTGTTTTAGATCTATTGTGATTGGTGTTGCTATGCCTTTGTTTTCTTGTGAGCTTGATTGGAGTAATTCAACTTGTTAGAATCAATTGAATGTTGTGCCAAAATAGTTCTAAGAATTGTTTGAGTTATTGTTATTCTGTAACTAGGTGCCTATTTGGAACTTCTTTTGGAAATCACAGTTTTTAAAGTTATTTACTTATATCAGATAATTATCCTTCACCTGGCTTGTACAAATTATATGTCCTCATTAGAAATGTTTTATAAGCTATAAGAAAGTAGAAAACCTATGTGGAATATCATTTTTTATTTCTAGTATTTTGAAATGGAGGTATGAAGTTGAGTGATTTATTTGCTGTTAAACACGCTTTTAATGTAGTAATTATGGCAGTAGAAGCTATCAGCTAATTGACTCATGACATGAAACAGTTTGTGACCCTAATTGGGTTGCTGTCACCGGTTGTTTAATTAGCCACCTGTTAAGGTAGAGCTGAGGAAATCCAGGTGTCATAAGGACACGACGTTTAAATTATAGTTTAAAAAATATTTTAAAATATGACTCTACATATAATTTAATAACATTAATCAGCGGAACGATTAGTTAAAGATAAATATTATTTTCAAGCATGCTCAGAATGTCTTGTCAGATGTCTAGAAATTTACTTATTGGAGTTGATTATTATGATGATATCTAAACTAATTAATTGTTGAGATCTACACGAATATAATCTTCACTTCCAGCATGCAGCGTTCAGCCTTTAGATGACTATGACACCCCCCGCGCCCCTCTCCTTCGACAAGTGTCCCTCGACGAGGAGCGCCGTGACGAGTGCCAGGGCCACTGGCGGGGGCCCCACCTGCTCGGGGAGGAGGAAGAGCGGGGGGTGCGGCTGTTCAGAGCACTGCTTCTGCAGCATTTGAGGCTTGAGGAGCTGAGGCCGCCGCCTTGTTTCGTGGCTCCGCTAAGGCCAGACCAGAGGTAGGTAAGGGCTTTTAGGTACAAGGAGAACTAAAAATCTGTTGTGTACACGACTTGACCAAGATCTTTGAAAGATTGAATGAAGGGGCAGTCACAGTATCTTGAACGAGCATGACAGAAATAAAGGAATCTGGAAGGAACAAAACACTTGTCAAAAGAATTGTGAAATATTTGAAGGGAATAGGTCCGATAGACATGTGAATGGTGAGCAGCTCACAAACCTTCGCTTTGCTGATGACATCGTGCTATTCTCCTCGTCAGCTTATGAACTACAGCAAATGCTTCAAGACCTGAGCACGGCATGTCTTCAGATTGGACTGACTATCAACAGGTCAAAAACTCAGGTGATGACCAACAGCATAAACGTAGCGTCGTGGTAGACGGACATGTGATACAGTATGTCGACGAGTATACGTATTTGGGCCAAATAGTCTCGTTTAACAGCCGGCAAGAAAAAGAAGTCGAAAGACCGATCCAAAATGCTTGGAAGAGCTACTGGTCCATGAAAGATCTGATGAAGGGCGATGTTCCAGTATCTTTAAAGCGCAGACTTGTCGACATATGTATCTTGCCCGTCCCAACCTACGGTGCTCAAACGTGGTCACTAACATAGCAACAGAAGTCCAAGCTCAAGATTTTCCAAAGAGCAATGGAGCGAAGCATATTAGGTATCGAGAGGAGAGATCGCGTCAGGAATACCACCCTGCGCTCCATTACTCGCATCACTGACGTGGGGACAAAGACTGCAAAGCTGAAGTGGGGATGGGCTGGTCACGTGGCACGTATGGTCCCGCAAAGGTGGGCAAATGCCATCACAAATTGGATACCAGAAGACGGCTTCCGCAGCCGGGGTAGACCCAGGAAAAGATGGCGGGACGATTTGGTCACTTTTGCGGGAGATACGTGGCCCGAAACAGCACAATACCCTATTTTGTGGAGTGTTAAGGGAGAGGCCTTTGCTCAGGAGTGGGACACAAAAAAAAGGCTTATAAAAAAAAGGTCCGATAGACAAGTTACTCATATAATGATAAGATCTTTCCAAAAAAATTGTGACTATCCAGCGAGGAATTAAAACTGTTAAGCCATCAAACTGTTAAGTTTGGCGAGTAAAAGAAATGTAAAAACGTACTTGCTTTTTGAGAGAAATAATAATAAAAAAAAAGTATTTTTCCAGGGGTTGGTGGTTATACTGGCGTGACTGGAGATCGTTAGAGCGCGCGGCACGAAGGTTCAGGGAGACGAAAGCAAGGGCCAGACTAGCGGAAAGGGCGGAGCACATACCCCTTCTGAGCCTAGACGAGGTGCAGTTTGAGGATATCATGCAGGAACTGTGCCAGGTACATTAAGTAAATATACTATCATTGAGCAATGTTTGGAATGTCCGAAACCTCTGTGAAGTCAAGATGCAGACGAGGTTTGGATAATGGAAAAGGAAAATCGGGATAGTTCCCACCTCCCTCAGCTAGTATTTCCTGATTTGGACGACAGGCTGAAACTGAAGTCACATATTACTATATGTGGCGTATTAGGCATAGCGCGAAAGAGGTAAAATAAGGAATCGTCATCCAACCCGAATCTACAGAGTTTTTGTACTTCTCCAGAGAAATACACCATTCTGTTCTTGTATTTATCACAAATACTACCATAGGTCGTATTTCACGTCTGGATAGATAAAATGTTTATAAATGATGGTGCCAGAAAATGATCCCTTAACGCTACATCTTCTGTTACTTGTACACTTTCCATACCTAACTGGATGTTTTCTCTTTTGTCATTTGATGAATGTCTCGTTTCAGGCGTGTGCTCACGTTGAGCAACGAGCATTGCTGGTGCTAGCGTTTCTCTGCGAAGTGTGCGCCCGCGCAGTCAGGGTGGGCGGCTGGTGCAGGGCGGTAGACTGGGCAGCCAAGCACGTCGCCCAGTGCGCGACGCCCTGGGCCATTAGGCATGGAGGATGGGTGAGGGAAAAGCTAGTGTCTCACTCACAGTAAAACAGCACATACTGTCTCGCTCATCGTTGCAAATTACATACACACTGGTTTGAATAGTAACAGATGGTTTCATGCTGTCTTGCTTTATTACCCGACTACGGCGAAGTGAAAATGAAGGGTCATGATTTTGACCGGTATGGTACCTACCACGGTTGTTTTGTTAGTTTGTACATAACAATTTTGTTTCATACTTTTTAGAGCCTGATTTTTATAACGACTCAACTGGTATTGATACACATTTTAATTATATATAAATATAGCTGTAATGTACACACTTACCTTGTAATCTTGAAATGTTTTTGTATAGGAATGCAGGCTAATAGCCATGTATGTACGTACATAAGAAATATTCATATTAAAATATTTTTAATAAAATTATTGTAATAAAAATATTTTTTCAGAGCACGGTAGTAGAACGCGCTGGTGGTTCACGCCGCGACGATACGACACTACTGGCCGGCGCGGCGGTCGCGGCGCTACTGGCATTCCTGTTGTTTTGCCGAGCGCGCCTGCGCACCGCGCTCTTGTAAAACTACCCGCAAATAACTCGAGGGATCAACTGTTGCGCTTGATGGCGATCGGTTCAAATTGTATGGCGTCTTCAAGACGTATGGAGCAGGTCTTGGGAGGATCTTTGGGATTTTGGAAGTCATGGAAGGCGTTTGATGTGGTAGAATAGGAATTATTATTATTTATAATCATTCATCAATATTGACGTGAGGATATTATTTTTTGCACAATATAATAACTATATTCCTATATTATATTGTCGTTAGTTTTTGTTAGATACCTAATCTATGCATTTTGTTATATGAATATGATGTCCAGATTGTTACTGTGTGTACGTTGCCTAGTATTTTTGTGGTGTTTAAATGAAGGCCCAAAGCCTAAATACTTAGTAGTGTATTTGTGTCTGTTAATTGGTACCTATACATACTTACTTATAATATGTGGGTAAAATTTATTTTATAAAATATGTAATTATTATTTTTGTAACATACAAAATTGACAGCAATACAACTATTTTGATTGAAATTTTATAATTTATTTCATTTCTTCGGGTACCCGGAATTTCGGGTATTCGGGTTCTGTATGCCCGTCGGGGCTATTTCAGTAGTGCCCTTGGCCTCTCGTTTTTCCTCCTGGGCCCTTAGTGTATTTACCAAATAGAAACAACAATACCGTGGTCCAATTACTAAGAAAAAATAAATTTAATGCATAAGCAAAAACACGTAATGATGGACGACCGCTCGGCTCAGTGGTTCGAGCGTAGGCCGCTCGGCTCACTGCACCGGGTGGTTTAGGGTTCGATTCTCGTCAGGATAAATTTAGGAAATGGCCTTTTCGTAATTTGCCCAGGTCTGGGTGCCACTGGGATCGACACCAGCCCATTGTACGGTACCCATAGTATTATGTACCTAGAAATTGGGTGAATATGTTTTTGTATAATTGTTTTGTCAGTGCAAATCAAGAATTATTTATATAGTTCCGTTCGACTTATTCATAGCAAAATAAATGGCTAAAGTTCAGCAGAACGGACCCAACCCACACACACACTTGTGTAAACTGAAACCAAGCCACAACTACTCTTACTAGAGTTGCTTTTGGCTTGCAGGAGAGTGCTTCCGTTCTGCAAAATTACAATCAAATTATATTGAAGTTTCAGCCATAAGTAGGTTATTTTACATAAAAAATTAAACACACGGATATGTATTTTTAATCGCTATTTTATTATTTTTATTGTAATTTTTCATAATACCGTCGACAGCCGACCTCGAGGTACCGATGTGCTCTTTTTGACCGAAATTGTAAACAATAACTAATGCCAACGTAAAGTAAGTTACTATAAAATTTAATTCAACCTATAAAAATTGTTAAACATCAACAATAATTAAGTTGTTACAAGTAAATAAGTACATTAAGTGACAGTCAAATCGGAAAAAATCTACTAAACTTTATAGTTATTTATTATTATAACTTTATATTATTATATTTTATAATAGATACCAAATTTGTTTTATTCTATTTAAAGTTTAAAATGATACACTTTATCAAATAATTTATATGTATAAACGTATATTCACGGCATATTTAAATTAAAATTAAAAAGGTTATAATTTAAATTACAGAATACCTAAAAAAATTAAAATAACGTATACGTAATGACGAAGTAAGTTAAAAAGTAAAGTAAAGAAAGTTAAAAGCTGTGATTATTTTTTCCGACTGATTATCAATAAGGAGAACAGATTTTTTTTTAAAGTTCAGTTGAATTATTACAAAAATACCCTCATAATATTGTTCAAAATCATATCAAGATCACACTTTCAGATATTTTGAATTAAACGATAATTCAACTAGAGCTGCATCTTCCATTTTGCCTCGTTACAACATGATGAAAATTCCTAAAACTTATCTACATTTTTTAAATCAATAACATTTTTTTTATTTATTTTACTTAATTTGTAATATCACTATATTAACAACCTACGCTGTCATCTCGATTTATGTGACTTTTTAAATACAATTTTGTATATATTATACGTTGTTTAAAGTTTAATTCTGTTTAGTATACACGCGTGAAATGTAAATTGTTTTAGCAATATTTTGAATTAAACTAGGTGCTTTGTAACTGTTTTTGACGTTATTTTATACAATTACTCATCAAACGATCTTCAATGAGTGACTTCAAATAGGTTATATTATGATATATTGACATCGCAATATATCAAATAAAATGTTTTATTTATAATAGTGCAAAATAAAATATTAATTCAACACAAAGTCACACTAAATCGAGAATTGACAGCTATAAACAGAATGATGACTAGTTCTTTCCATTTATTTTTTTCGATACGACAACGTTTTAAAGCCGTAAACTCTGGGCATAAAGAATTTCAACTCCTACTCCTTATAATTATATATAGTTTATCACTATGGTGTTCATTCGCATTGTTTTATCGAAAAAATGAAATGAATAATATTTTTCATTATTATCTGCAATCATTTTTACTTTATAATTTTATATAAAAAACCATCATTCTAGTAACAATCTCTACCTGGATAATTATATTTTTTTCTGTTAATAAACATTTTAATGTTAATGGTAGCGATTAAGCCTAAATCTTAAACTATGAAGAAGATATAGAGGATATTTTTTATGTGTTAGTCGATATAGAATACCGTTATATCGATAAATGTGAACTCTTATAGACAATAGTAGTTGTAACGAATTGATATTTAATGAGAACTAGCTCGGCTCGTGCTATTGGTACTAAACAAATGCAATTTTAATGTAACTACGTGGTATGACATGCAGTTACGCGAAAGTGGAACGTTAGTGACGTACTCCGTCCCGTTGTACAACGTTAAAAATAACGCTATCGTTGTAACGATACAACGTGACGCAAGTTCACGCCATGATATGATAACATATATTTAATCAGTTCATTAACTAACCGTATTAAACAAATGGAAGGATGGTTATTTTACAAATTCTAATTACGTTATACAAGAGATAGATGGAAATCTAACCCCAAATTTATAGAAATTTTAATCCATTTAGAACTGCTTTACAAAGCGATTTTCAAAACAAAAATGTTAGTGTCCAAATCAATTATAGTTTTCTGTAAATTTGAGGACTAGTGTATAAATACTATATATATTATACATATCTAAGTAAGTATATAATTTTTAGAATAAGTATGTAGCGTATATGATCATGATTCGAAATATTAACTACAAAACTGTTGTCGAAGAGTCAGTTGTTTCTAGTATATAAATAGGATTTTAGAATTTCAGGTACCTACCTACCTTAAACTGAGTTTTTTTTTATTTGCTCCAATGAAAATCGTCGTAATTTAGTTATTTAGTTTTTCGATAACGGTACACAATATTATAATAATCGTTAGTTTGCGTTGCGTTTTTATGCAGTTAATATTCCGAAACGGTTATAGGCATATCGTACTTTCGGTACTTGGTGCTTCAATAATTCTAAGGATATCTTTGATTAACGTCTACCCTCTAGCTTGCGTCATTAGCCATCATAAATAAAATGTTATCGTATAGTAAAGTTAGGTATAGATTCAAATACTTAACTTTATAGAGTGGCCACTACAGCGTACAGTTTCGTTCAGAATATTGTGTAGGTATGTATATTTTGAAGTACTGAACCGGAATATGAATGTTATATCTATATTGGTCTTTCTTTTTTTTTCATTGATTAAAACTAGGCCATCAATCAACTGACCCGTAGTGGCGTCCCTAAGCGAACTACAGAAAGCTATCAAATCCAAGCTTACAAATACATAGTACTATGAGAATCTGAAGAGATATGAGGTTGATATATAGGTATATTTATGATACATAATTGTCATAAGCATGCCCTTATCACAGATTATGACCGGATTCTACCGATATGTAATTTATTTGTCTCAAAACCATTGCTATAATATTATATATACGACATATTATATACGAGTATTATATATTTTTTGTAGTTGCGTTTCGTTATTCGTTTATAAATAGATATATATATATTTGCAACGCGTTTATTTTTTAAAAACAAATATTAACAATGATCCTAACTATTATTTAATTGTTTCGTCTAATTGTACTATAATATCTAAGTAACTTTTAATAACATAATATAAATTTTATGGTTTAAAAATTAAAATAACGTTAAATGTTGTGCAATTTAAACGCACGAGAACAGAATATTATTAAAACAAAGCGTTATTTCTTCAATGAATACTTCGTTCATATCAACGAAATGAAAATAATAATAATAGTTAATTATTATTAACCATTATGTGCGCATTCAATGAATATATTGTGCGCATTTTTATTAATATAACATTATCGTGTCAAGTTAATATTCCTTATTATTTCAAGCTGAGTTTTAATATTCCATTTCATTGATATTCTCTCCGGTTACTGCGAAAATCTGAATATCCTTTTTAGCTAGCTGCGGTCTGAAAGTATGAAAGCTTAACAATACAATTTAACTAACTATACTAGTCTATTTATTGCTATGTCAAATAGGCGGGTTATCAATGTAAAACTTTGTGGGGTAACAATAATTGCACTAGGGACCGTATTCATGATAATCTACGATTGCTTGAAGGGAAATGTAACGCGGCACATCTAAAGAACGCAACTATGGACGGTTGTTAGATGTTATCATTAAATACATTGAACCGTGCCTTTTAAAATGAAGACAATTTATAATAGTCGCACTATTACGGTAAACTATTCTTTAGTTTTAATAATATCTATAGAAGAACAAGATCGACGTAAGGAACAATTGAGGTGAAGGCGCCTGTCTAGCCCGCGAAATTCAAAATTTTCGAGTATTTTTATAGTTTATCCAAAATCTGAAAACATTTAAGACAACATTTTATGATTTGCGAAAAACACAGTATGCAGTGCGTTTATTAATACTCTAAATATTATTATTATTTATCATTTATTTTACTCTAAATATTATCACGGTGGATATGATACTAGTAAATCACTAAATATACAAAAATTGCCAGACTATCTGGATAGCTGTCGTTCTTAAAATGTTTTAGAGTAAGTTGGATATATTAATAAATGCACTGCACACGGTCTTTTTCGCGAATTAGAATATGTGCGAATCAGATTTTGAAAAAAATCTAAAAAACCTCAAAAAATTTAAACTTCGCGGGCTCGATGGGCGCTTTAGCCTTAATGAGGGATTGTTTGTAACTATCTATCGATAGACTCTATGAGAGATAGTGTAAACTCTAGCTACCTATTGTAGAGCGGGACAGATGTGTGCGTTAACTTTGGAAGAGTTAGTAAGAGTCGATTCCCATTGAGTTATGCCGACACATTTGCACTATGCCCTCAATACGAACCGGTTGATGAAATCGTGTAGTTTTAACATTTCTAGGGATCTCTTAATTTACAAAAAAATGTCACTAGGTCAGCAGAATCCTTAGGCACATTTAATGGAACGAGATAACAGTAAAATCATCTACATTTGCCCCGCTCTCTGCCGCAATCCGCAACTTACGTTTGTATGTAAATACAATAATGCAGTTTCACCATGAGTTCAAACGTTAACGTCTGCGCAAAATATTTGAATGTAGTTGTGTAGTTCACACGTTAATAGAGATTATCTTTAACGGTTTGTGACGTAGTCTTGGGCCATCAAGAGAAGAGGATATCTTACAATGCGCGTCCCCAGATCGACTCTACCGATGTGCTCTACTGATGGTGCCGTCTGCTGACTACTGAAGTCACGCACAGTCAGATGTTTTTACATTATTCAGTAAGAGCAAGTGGGCACACCTCTATAAACCAGCTTTCTAATTAAAATTGCCCATATCTGAGTGGGAGCATTTGATAAAGGAAAGCAAGTGGGACCTTATAAGCTTGGTATTATAGAATTACTATCGTACTTATAATATTTTTTTCTAGTACTGTCTAGTGACAATGGTGTTCCCTGCTAACTTTGCGTTGCTGTTTCTGAGAATGTACACCAACTTTTTATTTTGGTTTCACACCGGATCATCTTAGTGCAAGCAGTATTCCAATCCGTTGGTAGATTCTGACTATTCATAAAAGTGCTTTATTACCCTACACGAATGAAAAGATTGCGCTTTTTCCGCGTAGAATTCATGGTAAAACTAGTATTGTGACGACGCTCAGAAATAACTTCGTTCACCACACGATTTTACAGTTCGTGTATTTCACGAAGACGCATGCCGTGACTCTTATGACGCTGGTATATGGGTTAATTTGGAATAATTCACGCGTCTTCGCGAAATAACTATATTATACGTATGATTTGGATACCATCGCGATCTCCGGCAGTAAAACCAACACCGACAAGGCGACAACATTAGGATTATTTACAAAAACAACGGACACTTTAATTTATAGTTTTCTGGTGTGCTACTTTTAGCAACGATAATCGATATATCGTGACATTCGTATTGTCAAATCGAATGATAACCTAAATTCCATATTTTTTGGCTTTGGTATCGATTACTGAACGAACAATACAAAATTTCGATTAGGATTCGATTCGACAATACGAATGTCACGATATATCGATTATCGTTGCTAAGAGTAGCACCCAAGAACTTAGCGGTAATCTTAAAACTCCGTAAAAGCGGCATCGAGTTAAACAACTAACATTAATATAAATAACTACAGTCTCTATCGTGGCTAAATATGTTATAATATGTTTTTGATACAAAATCCACGTTCTGTATCCTATACAAAATGCAAATTCTTAATTACGATTAAAACTGTGAAGTTTCACGTCTCTTATTGCATTTTCATGGGAATTGTATCCGCTCATTCGATCTACCGTCTTATATAATATATAATTTGGTGCTCATATATAAATCTCTCGTCGATTCAAATAATGTATAAGCGTCTGCACTGAGAAAAAACAAACAACAACAAATTATTGTTGTAGATCCTATAGTATCCCTTTTACATATTCTTTATTGCCTACTAAATGTTTTGTAATTACAACAAATAATTTATGAATACAAGGACATCATCAAGCTTTGCTGTTTAATAAAAAAAAAGATTAGGAACTGCAAAAATAATTTGCTGTCTTTTTTTCCCAGTCTGTATTGAATATCTCAACGAAACTACGCTTACAAAGCAACCACAAAGGAAACAGACGAATTGAGCAATTAATTACTGCTTGCGCTATGACATCTAAACAACTGAAGAACACAACTAAATTATTCACAACACTATCATAACCTTTATATACTGTCATTATAATGTGGAGGAAATAGATTGCAACTATTGGTTGCGGTAAATTATGTCATCTGATCTATAACACCATACTATTATATTTGTAGCGAGAAATCATTGGAAATATTTTAAATATGGCTCTACTTTTGATTAAGATTATGTTAGAAACATTAACAATTCCGTGCGATTCATAATTATTTTAAAATAACCCGAAAATACCATGCAGTCAACATCGCTCTAGTGTTTTTGTTCCAGTAGAATTGTTTCACATTATTTTATACTTAAATAATTGTTAATTTATTGCTTATTCACTTAACAGTTTTATGTTATTTACGGGTTCATTTTAAATGTATTTTTAACATTACATTTGATTGCATAATGTTCCTAAAAATATGAATCATAAGTAGAGCCCCAGTTTAAAATATCGAAAGTAATCCTGGATAAACAGAAAATTAAACTATTATGTTCCAAACATCTTCTGCAACCAAAAATTAAAATTGGAAGTATAACGTTTATAACTTTGCTGACGTCAGCTATTTATTTCAAGCGATCAACTGAACAATATCTTCCAAAAAGGACCCACCTCAAATGAATAGCTATCATCAACATTCTGATCTGTCTTTCCGGCCTGAACGTTCTTCTGTCACCCACGGCAACTATAGTACCGTTTTCAGAATACCAATCGTGGAAGAGAGTTTACAACTCCAACAGATCCGCATGTCTGTTTTCAACAATTCCTTTTAATAGTCTATTCGCTAGGACAGTGCAGGTACCCATACTCCAAGCCGAGGCTTACTCCAACAAACACGAAGTACAACAGGAACATGGTGAAGCCCAGCCCCCTGTTCATCTTCCACCTGAAGCAGGCGATGCTGAGGATCACGAAGAGCAGCATCGCGAACAACAGCACTATGCTGCAGACCATTCCTTTCGAGTTCACCTGGACTGGCTCGCCATAAATCATTCCGTACAGAAGCCAGGGCAGGGGCAGACTGGAATTTGAAAATAATATATATAATGAGGTAACAAAATGAATTTTTGATGGGAAATGGAAAGCGATCTTGTCATTTTTGTTTTAATTTCCAATACATGTGTTTTTTGTATTAAGTTAATGTTGGATGTTCATAAATATGTGTGGGCGGGGTCAATTGGAGCAAAAGTGGTGAAATAAAATTTTTCGGGTTCTCCAAGAATTAAGGTCAATTGACACTAAATAATCCGCTACTTTAATGATAAAGTTCAGAGGGTGGGGGGTGGGGGGGTTACTTATATTAAGGCCAGACGAGGGCCTTCAACATAAAAACTTAAAATATTACTTGATACCGGATGAATGCAAAATACGAAGCCAAAACGAAACAAAAAGTAACATAATAACAGCATGTTACAAAATAACGTTATCGTATAGCAATCTGTTACAAAGTAACAGCATCTAACAGCAATCTGTTACACACCCGTGTATGGTAAATTAAAATATTACAATATTTTTACGTTTTCTTGGCATTTGTTTGACCCGATAACTGGAGCAAGGTCTCGCGCCGAATTACTTTGATAAATATCAAAGTGTTATTTTTTTATCGCGACTTCAACCCCTGGCAGGTGGGAGGTGGGCTGAACCGTTTGTGGGAGACGTAAGGTCATGTTACCGCGTGGCTCGTATACACGAATTTCAATGTTTTTTATTGTTACCTTTAAGGCTATTACCTTTTATGATGCTTTGCGGAAAAATAGAAAAGCGCTTGGAGAGTAATTATAGTTTTAGTTTTTAACCGACTGATATTTATCAAAGTAATCCGCCAACCCGCACTGGGCCAGCTTGGTGGATTACGGCCTGAATCTCCTTCGTAGTAAGGGGAGGCCCACGCCCACGAGTGGGATGTCAAAAGGGCTACATTAAAATACTTCCATAATAGAAGGAGGTTCTATCTTCGTCTGTATGTTTTTTCATAGTATTTTCACCGATTACTCTATCAATTGTGTACCGCTATTGATTTTTTTTTTAAAGTGTATACACTCTTGTCGATCCCATATACATTTTATCAAAATTGTTCCACTAGTTTGAGGGATATGGACGATTTACGGTCACCAGGAATTCAATACGTAACTAGTTTACCACTAAAAGTACTGAAAATATATTTTTTTACAAAGTAATAAACTGACTTCAAAACAACCTGGGTGCACTAAAACGCTAGAAATAACCAGGGGCCTTGTAATTTAATTCATATGGAGTCAGTGCCACTATATTTACACTACGTTAGAACTAATTCTTAGGTAGATACCTACCCTACATGAATTGGTAGCGACTCCAAATGAAATAAATTACAAGATCCCTAGTTATTTCTAGCTTTTTAGGGCACCCGGGGTTCTTTTTTTATTATAATATTTTTTATGCCTACTATAAGACTATTGAAGTTGAAATTTTCTCCAGTAGCCATCTACATACATTATCAAATAGCTGGACATTCAATTCCATGTTACCTACTATATCATCATTTATGTTATTGGCAAAATGTCTGATGAAATCAAATAATTGTAACAGCTGTTACATTTATTGCAATAACTGTTTAATATCAGTTATCTAATATATCGTTATATTGCGACTTGCGACCTACCCGTATTATGTTGTCATTAAATTGCAGCTACAGCAGTTACAGCTGCGACGGTAATTTGTATTGTAACGATATTGCCTTCTTGCACACAATGTAAGTTTTACAGTCTCTGTGAGTAATGTCAGTAATAGACTATTGTTTACAATGCTTAGTTTATACAGCACTTGGTATAAACATTAAAACGAAAGAGTAGTGAAACGTGAACATAATTTTCATAAAGTGCCCACTTAAAAGTCAAACTTGCATGTTCTTAAGAAATTCAGTGCACAATTTTTTTTTGTACAACAATGTCGGTTAAGCGTCCTACGCGCCTGGGGTGCTACTCTTAACAACGATAATCGATATATCGTGACATTCGTATTGTCGAAACCTACTTACTCTAAATTCCATTTTTTTTTCTGTCGTATATCATTTGAACGAACGATAATTTTGTATTTTTCGTTCATCAGTAATCGATACGTAGGCAAAAAAGATGGAATTTAGAGTATGATTCGACAATACGAATGTCACCATATATCGATTATCGTTTGCTTGCTACTCTTAGCAACGATAATATATATTACTTCTAGTAAGTTTATCAACAGAAAAAAATAGGTAGGTACCTTTTCTATGTTAAAAAGTTTAGTTTAATGTGTCTGCGTATGTAACGTAATTCAAAACACGAAATAATCAGTTAACGTTGACACAAACAAATTTAATATGTAATGGACACAGCCACGAGCTGTATTATTTTAAATGCGTGTTTAACAGCGCACGCCATTACTGCTCATGTTTGATCAAGTGACTTAATTAACACTGGTTTGATATTAGTAATTAGCTTATTTTTAGATGGATATTATATTGGATTACCTATATGTAAACATGTGAAAAATCCAACTTTTCGTAGAACAATATTTCTTGATCAAAATCCAAAAATTCCTGAAAATAGATAACTTTTGTTTTGGTACCTTTAGGTTATATGGTCAACAAACTGACGTGATTGCCATGCCCACGTGGTACTTCGATAACATAAAAGTAGCCTAAGTTACTAATTATAACATCAGCTATCTGCCAGTGAAAGTCCCGTTAAGATCGGCCCAGCGGTTTCAGAGATTAGCCTGAACAAACATACAGAAAGATTTTTTTTAAATTGTTTTTGTTATAAGTACTGTTTATACTTTCATATGCATTTAGTAAAGAACTTTTATTTTGATATTACAAACAGAAACATCGATTTTATTTATTTGTCTAGATGACTGAGCAAAAATCAAATGATAAATCTCTTTGGTCTCTCCATATTCAAGTTGTTAGAAAATCCTGCTAGTAAGTCCCCTTGGTTGTTAGAAAGCTGCACTATCTCCACTCAACTAAAGGATTACGCCCTCAGAACTCAGCCCTGTTTACGGCACAACTTTATCTTCCTGATATAAGTATCGCCTGAGCAAACTTCGTTCAAATAACAACTTTCTATCCATAGCCATAAGATTTATTGCTCCACAAACAGCTTTAGGTTCCAAAACACGCTCAAAGGATTTATATTGCGGTTTCATGATGTACAATTGTTGGTAGATCTGCGACAAGATAACGGAAATAGAACAGGAGTTTGAGTTTATTGTTGCTGTAGGTACAAAAATTGGGCTATATATCATCTCCATCATTGATTTTGAGTTGTGTAAACTAACGAAGAGTTTAATATCCTGTAATATTAGTAGATTTTCTTGATCGATTATCTACCCTGAGGCCCGTATAAGACGAGCTCAAGTCTGAGAGCGATCTTGGAAATTTCATTCTTATGACATACCAGTACAAAATGACATGTCAAAAGCGTACTCAAGACCGCTCTCAGACTTGAGATCGATTTATTAATACGTGCCATAAAGGTCTCTAACAAAACGAACGGTATACTAGTTTAAATAGTCTGCAAGTGACATCTGGAGCAGTTTAATATACAGAATTTTTGGAAACCAGGGTCAAATTTCAGTCGCTTTTGCCATACCTATTACTGGAATCAAGTATAATCAGCCCAAGAGTTTGGATCCAATTGGTCTAATTTCGTAACAGAGGGAAGTGGATAATTTTCTTCCAAGTCCTCCTACCTATTCTTTCTGTCAGCGAAATTTGGGCGGGTTATATGACAATTTAGCTTTTCCTCGGGATTCATTGATGGTTGAACCTTAGCGTCATCATCGGACACCATTGTCGAGTCTGGCTTGAAGACTTACACTGGTGGGAGTGTGTGACAAGAATAGTCACATTTAAAAACAATCATCCTTGCAGGTACCTACCAAACATTTTGTAAAGCCCAGGGATCTAATCAGGATTGTCAGGCAGCAGCGCTTACCATATTTAGAAAAATGAGGAAACTATAGTCCTAATCATCTATGAGCACTAATCAATGATTGAATAATCCGTCGAGGTCAAGTACAGATCTCATTTTACACGAGGTAGGAATCTTGGAAATACTACTAATTTCTGACAATAATTTTATTTTATTATTACTTATTCCAGTCGCAAACGCTAATCAATGTCGGCAGCACTTTATATGTCAATGCCAGAATACGATTCGCTTACTATTTACGTAAGCCCACTTTTATGGGTCCTTTGTTCGAGGCAGTTGATTGAATTACTTCGTTGAAACTCCGAGCCATAATCATGTTCAATCTGTTTATATGGTTGCAAATAAAAGTTACTGCCTTAGCCAGAATATCCTATAAAAAATTATCGTAAAATCGAATACTCAAAGCAAAGAACCCTGAATTCGTGAGCGGATTATACTTGACTTTAATAATAGGTATGGCAAAAGCGAGCAATAAGTACTACCTAAGTATACTAAGTATACTAGGTGAAACAGAAAGGGTATACTATTTTTTTGCAACTTTACGTTGTAAATCTAAAACTATCGGCTTTGTGGGCCAGTTGAAGTACTAAAGGTTTCGTAGACTTATGAAATCCGTCAACAGCTGTATCCCTATAACACTTTTTGTTTTTCAAGTTTCCTCCAAAGCTGATAGTTTTAGAATTACAAAGTTAAGTTTTGAAAAAAAAGTATACCATTTCTGTTTCCATATGTATATTGTTTCTTTGTTCTTAAGGAAATTTCAGTGGAAACCGCATGCGTGCTGGCTTGTATGTACATAATATTGCGCTTAGGAGTCCCCATTCCGATGCGGATCGTGTAATGAAACAAATAGAATTTGTTATCTCAAGCACTTTTATCCGGGGGGTAAATATAGAATAAGGAACATAGCCTTTAAGTTCACCGTACGAAAAAATATAAAGTAGCTTTAAAACCTCTATCTCTCTTTATCTCTTATTGTTGTTTATTGTTTACTATGACTAGCCGTTTGGTTAAGCACGCGACTTGTGTGCACTAAGTCCTGTGTTCAAAACTCGGCTGGCATCTCTGGGTTTTTCGAAATCTATTTGTAAATGATTTAGCACTTGCTTACGGCGGATGATAATATCGTAAGGATACCTGTATGTATTAGAAAATCTAACCAATTTTTTTGAGGCAAGTGAAATCCCAAAACTCATACTGGGCTAGCTTGGTGGAATGGCCGGAATCCCCCTCGCGTTAAGGGGAGCCCAGGGAGTGGGGTATTAAAAGGGCTAATTATTATTATTTTACTATGACTGTCTTTTTGTAGCTACGATTTTATTAAGAGGACCTACTTCCTAGTAATGTGATGTTATTAATATAATAATAATATCGTCAGACTGACACACTAACTGTATGGTCCCAAACTAAGCCACGCTTGTACTATGGGTACCGTACAATGGACTGGGGGCAATCCCAGTTACACCCAGACCAGGAAAAATTACGAAAACGCCATTTGAAATTTACCCCGGCGGGAATCGAACCCGCAACAACCGTGTGCAGAGCGGCCTAGCGGCCTACGCTCGAACCACTGCGCGAAGCAGTCATCAAATTAATAATATTTATAGATATAGATAGTAACTATTACAGACAGATTCATCAAACTTATACCCCTATCTACGTCAGAGGAACAAAGTAACAATAAATGAACAGGGTATCTCAAGGGCTATCCCAAATCAAATCCTCTCGGTACCCCCGAGCCCACCACCCTAATTTGTTCCTGTCTAAACACAGCCCCTGATTCCTAGGTAAACAAGACCTATCGCTGGCCCTGTAACCTCGACCGCTCGTCTCCTTGACCCCTGGACTGACCTCTGACAACTGACTTGGCCTTGGAATAATTACAGCGGGCAGGTACGTATGATTAACCCAAAACAAATACAAAAAAAATGTGCTTTGTTATATATATGTCGCAGCCAAATATCTTAATTCGCCATTCAATTAACAGCCTAGGCACTTTACAAAACAGCGCTGTTCAACAAACGGCCTAAATGATAATAGTAAAGTTGCTAGGATACCCATTATGTTCCACCTAGTATTGTAAAAAGAAAAGTCTATAACCAATAATCACAAAGGGAATTATGAGTTTATTATATAACAGTAACATAGTGTTGTTTGGAAGTAATTATTTAAATTACAAAGTTAAGTCGATTTTTAGACTAAAACATGAATGCCTAGAATACATTTACGTCAACATCAACAAAACGGTACCGGTCATTATAAGATGGACTTTACTTTACTTTACTTTACTTTACTTTGTTTAGTAAAGCGAGCGTTCTACATTTTCGGCATCGCGTATCTGCATTGTCACCACACATGTGCCACTTCTGCTGAGAGTCCTCCGCAAAATCCCCACCCTTTTAGGCAGCCCTCCAAACCGCGGTAAGCACATAAGAAGCTCCCGTTATTTAGTGATCCGCCTGCAGTGCCGGAAGCCTTATCTAACTCGCGAAACTGAGGAAAGTTAATTTGATTACATTATGTATGGAGCACGGTGCAGATGTTTGTAAGCTAACGCAGTGGGTAGTTAAAACTGGAGATAATGTATATACGCTCGTCGTTCGTACCCTTCCAAGAATCCCCACCTCCGAGCGCCCTCTGCTCCAAGTGTCGCAATAGTTCGGAAGAATAAAAAAAAAAAATTTGTTTTGTTTGGGCCGATCAGTAACGTTTTTTTACAAGAATCGATACTAAACCAGATAGACTTTGACATAATCGATCAATGAAATACTATTATCGTTGACGTGTTACTTAACGTAGCAAATAAACAACCAATTGCCGCTCACGTATCATACCCACACGTAGAAAAACACGACACTTGGACCATTCTAATCTTATACACCTACTCGTACGTGTAGGTGCTCGCGACAATCTAGGGCTAAATGCCCGCTTTAAATTCGTTAAACGCTCGAAATTAATAATGAAACCTGATCCAATTTTTATAACAATCCAATTTTATTCTTGGCTTAAACTTCGTAGATAGCGTTCGCGTTGGCATGCGGGCAAAATATCGTTAATTGTTCCTCGTATGGTTGACAATTTGCAACAAATCAAACTTGTTGGCGTTTCTGTCTCTGCTCTCTGTTGTGCTTGTGATGTTTGCCGTGTTTTCACAATCGGAAATTGCTTCAGGATTGAATTGGGGATGATTAAAATTTCAGGACATGCAATTTTGGCCGTTTGCTGCAGATTGCTGTTGGATCTGTCTGCATCCCCTTAAACTAATGTTAGATCCTAGTATAATGAAAGTCTACTCTATTTCTGTTTTGAATAACATTTCGCATCTGTCAAATGAGCGTAACTGTATCCCATCTTTCTTATACTAGCGATCAATAACTAGCAATTTCTTGCCAATCTTACACCTACTGAAGTCCCGCGTTTTATGTCCCATTGCTGAGGTGTTTAACATTTAACTTTAACAAAGGAATTATACGTAGACCATGTTCGATGCAGACTTATACAGGGCCAGGCAGATCACGAGTATATGAAATGAGCAAAAACAAAAAAAAAACACACTCACCCAACAGTAACATCAAAAATGTTGCTCCCCACTGAACTAGAGACGGCCATGTCTCCAAACCCTTTTCTGGCCACTATTACTGATGTGATGAGGTCCGGCACCGAGGTCCCCGCGGCCAGCAGCGTGAGCCCCATCACTTCAGGGGGCACGCGGGCCGTCGCGCCGGCCACGTTGGCCCACCACACCATGAGGTAAGAGAAGAACGCTATCCATACTATTGACCCTATAAATGTTATGGGGAACAATCCTTTCCCTGGGAAAGAGAAGGTGGAGTTAGTATGCAGTTGACAACAAATGTAAAAGGGGTTGGGGCCCAAAAGGACTTGGTTGCAAAATGACTACTTCTCTAGTTTGCAGAAAAGTTAGGTCGCAAAATAAGAAGGTTGGAGGAAAAAAGGTCTCAATTAAGATTTATCTCCGATCAGTGCGGTAAACTATCTTTGACGAAGGTTTATATTCAAAGTTGGATGTGAACCTTCTACAGTGAATTTCTGTTAGGTTAAATCATATTTTTGGGGGTTAGGTAGCAGATGTGTCCAGAAACAATTTAAGTAGTGGATCTAGCATAACAGGCAGATGCTTATTCCCATGCAAACGTTTACAGCCAGAATTCATATGGAACTTAGTAAGTACAATGAGAGCAATCAACCTCCAGGATCCCCGGGATGGGAGGAATCTCCCTCAATCATGATTCAGGGTCCACCGACTGGTGTTCGTTTCTATACCGTACTCACCTCTCGGAGTCCTTGTGTCCGGGAGAGAGATCCATAATGGGAAGACAATGGGTGCGACCAACAAGTACGTCAGTCGCTTGCGGAACCCTGAGGGCCACGACATGTCCAGCGGCGTCGTGTCCTCCTCCAGATCCCCTATCTGGAACAAGGAACATGTTGGAACATTCCCTTTCCCACGCCCCATAGACAGAATGTGTATGTTGTTTATCTACTACTCGTATATAAAAATAAGTCGGGTTTTCCTTCCTGACGCTATAACTCCAGAACGCACGAACCGATTTCCACTGTTTTGCATTCGTTGGAAAGGTCTCGGGCTCCGTGAGGTTTATAGCAAAGAAAATTCAGGAAAAAATTCAACAGAACGCGGACGGAGTCGCGGGGCACAGCTAGTTATTACTATAAAATATAAGCAACTGGTGTCGTTACTGGCCACACATTGTGGTTGTGGATTACAATGTCTATCTTCATAATGTGGTATCTGAAAACATTCGCCCTATGCTATTTGACTATAGGATATGAAGACGATGTTATAAGGCTGTCTTATCAGGTTTGGTAAGAGTGGTGTTCCAAATCTGTTAAACCGTTTGGAAGATCTGACCACCCCTCTGGATTAGGATCGTGGTGTAGTTTTACGGTGGTCAGAAGGTTATCTGGAAGGATGTTCGAGCCAATATTTTACGACGCCGACTTAAATCCGAGCTGTCACGATACGGGCACGCCCCGCGGGTGCCGTGACACGGGACACGGGTGTGTGTTACTGGAACAGGGGCCCGTTTGTTTTGCAAATGTCTAGGGTGTCGTCCTTTTTTGCGGCAAACATAATGGTGACATTTATATTCCGTGATAGGTACAGTACAGCCTAAAACACGTATAATTTGTTTTAGATATCTGTCTCATCTCTTCAAAACATAATGTAGTTTTTTATGGGCTCGACATTTTTACTTACTAGATTAGTAGTCTCCGTCAACATGGAGTTGAGTAAGTAAAGTTAAAGTAGTCCTCATTTATTCCGGAGGATAACTAATCTCTGTACCAAATTTGATTAAAATCCGTTCTGCAGTTTTGCGGGATGATGTTGCTCTGTTAAATAGGAAAAACCTCTTGAATTAATACATTAAAAAGTAAAAAATCTTTACAATCCTACTTATATTTAATATTATAAATGCGAAAGTTTCTGAGTGTAGATGTATGTTTGTTACTCTTTCACGCAAAAACAACTGAACGGATTTGGATGAAATTTGGAACACAGATAGTTTATAACCGGGATTAACATATAGTATACTTTGCTTAAGTCTACGCGGATGAAGTCGCGGGCAGCAACTAGTGGTATATAAAACCTTTCCCTACGATTTGCATTCGTTGCATGATCTACATTACTAGTATTTAAAAGTCTGGGATTGCTAGCAATTATATTACTTCAAGGAGAATTCACGTCGGCCGATCTAGTGCAAGCACCTAAAGAATTTGCAAAAACTTGTCAGATTCCAATTATTCTGCCTTTTTAGAAACCAAATTGGGGAATTCTGGAAATCTGTACAGTAACATCATGAAGACCTTTTTGTGTACAGTCCCAGCTCGCCCCCGGGAGGCGTGACACTTGGAGGAGGGTCACGGTGTTCCCGTGCCCCGCGGTACTCAAAATCATATTTTGTAGACACTTTTTATCGGTCCCGAGTGTCAAAGACACAATTTAAAATGGGTTCTTCTCGTAATGTACGATATTTTACATGACGCCTCGGTAAATGCTAAAGATGATGTGAAAAAAAAGATAAAAATATGAAAACATCGTTACGGTGAAGGAAAACATCGTGAGGAAACCTGCATGTCTTAGAATATCTAACCAATTTTCGAAAGCCATGTGAAATCCGCCAACCCGCACTGCGCCAGCCTGGTGGATTACGGCCTCTTAAAAATCCCCCTCGTAGTGAGGGGAGGCCCGCGCCCAAGAGTGGGACGTCAAAAAGGGCTGAATTATTATTATATTATTATGACAACAAATGTTTTTTGTGGTTCCTAGTTGTAAGTAGTCCCTTTTAGTATTTTTTACTAAACTTTTTGTTATTACAGCAAATATATTATTTGATGTCGTATTTTTTATTTTATAAAAAAAAATTATGTTTATCTAAAATAATAACAGTTATAAAACAACTTGGTGGTCCTACAAACCTATCAAACGCAATGGAAATTGGCATACCCGTACGTCGGATTTCAGACGACGACACCTAATTGAATTCTTTTTACATCTTTTAATTATTAACGAAAATACGATCCACGTTGAGGATACAAATGTATATTCTCCGTAAGTATTTCTATTTCTTATGCTATACCATTAAAAATTAATAAATAATTAAACAGACCATCATGGTTCTATTCCAAAGGATAGCCACAGGAGTGCACACACATTTCGCAATTAGTTTTTTGCATCAAATAACCAGCATCCTCGCATTGAGAAGGAAGTTAGATGTGGGTAGATACTGAGTATAGTAAGTTCTCGCGTCCACACAACTTTAGTCTAAAAAAAAACCGGACAAGTGCGAGTAGAACTCGCGCCCTGAGGGTTCCGTACAACATTTAACTATGATTTTAGATAGTTTTTCCATTCCTGGATTCCAATATCAATACCGGCAAGATATTTTAGTAATAAATAATTCCCAAAAATGCTTAAACAAATTCGGGAACCCAATACAAACTGCAACCAAACTGAATACCAACTACAATACAAACCCTTATTTTACACGCTTAGGGGTGGAATTTAGCAAAACGCTGAAATTAATACTTTTAATTTGTAATAAGTAGCCTCAATACTTATTTTCATGTCTCTAGGTTCAATTAATTTTTTTAACCCATACAAACTTTCACCCACTATTTTATGCACTTAGGGGTGGAATTTTCTAAAATCCTTTCTTAGTGGATACTTGCGGTATATAAGGTACTTACTGTCAAAAATTCATTATTCAAACACCAGCGGTTTGGGCTGTGCGTTGATTCCTTTGTATTGATAAGTGAATTTGCGAAAAGTATCAAGATATATGACATAAATCACCGTATCTTTTGATTGCGTTGACTTAGAAGCCTTATTTTTTTACACCTACAAGGGACCATAGCATTTGATATTTGGTATTAATTTAAACTTTATAACTCTACCCGTTTCTGAGAAAAAAGGTCTTGACAGACAGACAGACAGACAGACAGACAGACTGACAACAAAGTGATCCTATAAGGGTTCCGGTTTTTCCTTGTAAGGTCCGAAACCCTAAAAATGTTGAGTTGTAAGAGCATTTACTTCAAAAATATTTTTTTCGTATCGAAAATGATCTTTCTTGGTTTATACGAAAAAATATGATCTATCGTCGCAAAAACTCCTATCGTTCAAAGATAAACCATCCTTTTAGTTCACCATCTAGGGTTGTCAACTATATTCTACCATTTTCTTTGCATTATCGGTATATAGGTGTTCATCTTAGTTTCAGGTTGCGTTGGTTTTAGATTCATTATTTGTAAATATTTCTAAAACAGTTTCCTTTTTGTAGGTTTTTGATTACGATATTATGCAGGCTAGATATTATTTAAATTTTAAATGTAAGTACTCACTTCACCCTCGATATTTTATTCATTCCATTAGTACTAGACAAAATATTTGGGCTTTTAAGACCAACTCTGTGTCCTCTTAGCCGCCTGTGCCGGGTCCCGGGTATGCAATATGCCCCAACCGCAACCCGGCGCTGGGCTTTTAAGGCACAGAAACCCACGCCCAGAAAGCCAACATTGGGTTTTTATATTAAAGTTGGAATATTTTTACTGGACATGTTTTTAGTGTTTTTTTTTTAAATCCTACCTTTTTGTCGTGGATGACAACCCTACCATAGAAAGATTTATCGCCACGCTTCCTCGAGGCCCCGTTCTGATGGCCATCGGGCCATTGTGGCTCGGAGTGACCCGTGATTAATAGCCGGAATGGCCTGGATTGAGCCTCAGGCAACATCCGGTGAAAATGCAAAGAAACTTTTCCTTGGAATAGGCATTTTAACACGTTGGACTTGAGATATTATATTTTTTAAAATTTGTTTCCAACACTCAAACATTAAATAAATAAATAAATGTCGCCAGAATGACACACCAACTGTATGGTCCCAAACTAAGCAGCGCTTGTACTATGGGTACCGAGCAATGGACCGGGGGCGATCCCAGTGACACCTAGACGTAGGCAAATTACGAAAAGGCCATTTCCGAAATTTGCCAAGGCGGGAATCGAACCCCCAACCACCATGGGCAATGAGTCGAGCGGAAGCCGCTCGAACCACTGTGCCAAGCGATCGTCAATTATTTCGAAGTTTTGAAACATCCCATATAGTTACAATAGTCACCTCTTCTATAACATCTAACTGGACGTCCGCGATCCCACCGTTGGGCAGGTTGAGAGGCGTCTCTTTACTCTGCGAGGCAGCGGCGGCCGAGTGACGCGCGGCGGCCGCGCCCGCCCCTCCCGCCGTTGGCCTCGTCGCCTCGAGCAGCACCTTCAACGAGGCGATCGCGTGGAGCTGCGTCGCCTTCTCGTCCACTTTACCTGGGAACAAGGGATGAGTTGGAAGATAAAGAAACTCTTACGTGTCCAATGCCGAAAGAAATAACTTTTCTCTACATTCTACCTTCTAACACGAGCGAGTCATTACGATAGGTAGGTTTCTCACTAACTCTCCGTAATCACACTCTACCAAATAAAAAAATGTTGTACCGTACCGAGCCGACACTATATTAAAGAAGTTGTACAAAGAGCGTTCCTAAATAATGACAGTTTTGGTTAAGTAAAGCTTTGATCAAAAATAATTTGAAGTAGGTAGAGTGGGACAACGCGTAGGTTAACCACTCAAATACAACCTTCCAGGAGTCTGCAGTAAGCCAATTAAGTATTTATATAAACCACATTGTGGTTTGAATTCCTTCTGAAATCTTAAGTCTAACTCTACAGAGGATGATTAAAACTCTATAAAGTTTCCGAAAAGTAGTCCGCTCTACATAACGTAGGCGTTTCTTAACAAGATGCGAACAAACTTTGGAACGAACAAGCGGTCTTGTTAACTGAAGTTGTTGATAATCGTACTGCATCATCTGGTAGAGCGACGTACGTCCAAACTCTAGGTGAGTGCAGTTCCACAAAAGTTGCAATTGTACTGCTCACTGACCTATTTTTACTGCGAGTAGCAGCAAGTAATAATGTGCGAATGTTCCATATATAGTTTCAACCCAGTTTCGTGGGTGTTTCAAGTGTTAAAGCGAAGTTTTAATGCAGTTGCACGTCAGTTTAATGCATGTGCAATTTTAGAAAGTGAAAAAATATTGTTTTCGGCTTTTGACCCATACAATGATCCCCACCTCCGAGCGCCCTCTGCCCCAAGTGTCGTAATATTTCGGAAGTATGTAGAAAAAACCGAAGAAGTTTGAAAAATGACTAACATACGCGTCTGTATATAATTATACTTTACAAAACCTATTTAATATTAAATAGGCATATAGATTATTTTATGGATAAAATATTAAAATCACGTAATATCAAATAGGTACGTGCATGTAGTAGTTATATTCAAATTCAAATTCAAATCGTTTATTTTGTGTAGGCCTACGGGGGCACTTACAAATTGTCAATTTTACATATTTTTTTCTTATATCTACAACCGGATCGGAACGCGACCTCGACTGAGAAGATCCGGCAAGAAACTCAGCGGGCTTGTCTTTTTACATGTCATTTTTTTTTATATCGCCAGTTGCTTATATTCAATAATTACAAAGGGTAGTAGATATTAACATAAATATTATAATAGCTCCAGTGTGTTGCCTTTTGATGTTACCAAGAATATTGAGTTGTTTACTGGTTTTTCATTCATGTATTCACTACCACTGTTTTACACCAATATTCACTGATTCTTGACCTAATACTTAGTAGGCAAAACTTTTTCACAATATTTTAATATAAAATTGTGTGTGATTTCGTAATTCTGCTCCACCTAAGCGACTTGACCGATATCGATGATATTTTTGTATATATTAGGTAGCCTGGATAGTTTTTAGTTTTGTTGTAAACAGCATAGAATCGATACAAAAGGGGGGTGGGGTCAAAAGTCCACGCCCTTACTCTCGTAGGGATCGACCAATTTAGGTATCGAGAGCTTGGTCATTTAGGGATCGAGTTGCGGGATAAGGGTTAATTCGGGTGCGCAGTCTACTCGGATAAATTAGGTATTCGGAGTGTTAATACGACATTTTCGTTAAGGGGTAATTGTATGTCTCAGGTATTGTTCTTATTGGCTTTTTACTAGGGTAAAATATGTTACTTTATTTTTATATCTCCGTGGAATGAAATGGGAAGGTTATTCTGTAACTTTCATAATGTTCGCTATGCATCCCACGATAACTCAGCTTATTCTGGTATTTGTGTACGTTTTTCCTCCTTCCATGCTGCAATGGCTGGTCTATTTCCGATGTTCTCCAAGTGATGCTGATGCTGTCGTAGCGCAGTAGATGAGATGACGTCACAACCGCGGGTTATAGTAATAACAAGTACGTCATGAATTTAAAACATTTAGTACTTTATATTACTAATTCCCGAAGTTCGTAAGGTCTTCTGAGCTTTCTTCCTTCTTCACATTTAAAGAATCTTACCACTTACTAGGCGTCCGATTACTAAAAAATTAATAAATATATACCGCCAGACTGACACACCAACAATGTATATTATGGTCCCAAACTAAACAAAGTTATGGGTACCGTACAATGGACTGGGGGCGATCCCAGTGACACCCAGACCAGTGCAAATTACGAAAAGGCTATTTCAGAAATTTTCCCCCACGGGAATTGAATCCGGTCACTGCACGGCAAACCGGACGGCCTTCGTTTAAAACCACTACGCCAAGCGGTCGTCAAAAAAAAATCAAAAATGACTTTTGCCAAATTATTATTATTGTTTGAATTATAGATTATAGCGTTACTTTTTTGCATTACGCCAGTAGGTCATATTTTTCTATAATGTATTGTTACTAATTGGTCTAAAAACAAAATTCTTAAAAATATAATAAAGGGTAGCAATACATTTAGTTTAAATAAAAATAGCTATTAATACTGAGAAAAAATATAAAGAATAGAAAAACAAGATAGAATATAAGTACACTTAATAGTACATTGTTACACGAGTGGTGAAAGTGACTTATTTTTCCCGAGACGGGGTTTGGCGCCCGAGCGTAGCGAGGGCGCTAATAGTTCGAGGGACAAAATAAGTCTTTCATCCGAGGTAAACACTGTGCTTTTCATTACGAATACAAGGAAAATAAAAATAAAAACAGGAATTGGCTAAAGAAATAATACAAGGAAGCATGAACAATACTCTACAACTCGAAAAAAAAAAGATCGGATTGCCGCCTATTTTGTTTTTTTTCGTTGGCCGGCCAACTTCATTATTTAGCCAGTATTTTTAATTTTCATTTTTAAATATTTTGACCAAATCTATGTTATTTTAAAGAAATTGTTGAAACTAAATTATAATTAAGTTATTTAAAAGTATATATTCTTTATTTAATACTCAACTTTATGTTATTTCAATTTTACATCGTGCTGTAATTGAGTGACTGTAGAAAAAGTTTGAACATGGTTCCATAGAAATGGAACTAGTTTTTTTTTTATAATTTGACAGCTGTCAGTTGAAAGTGATTCTCCCGGGCCAGAAAAGTATTACTTTCAACCCGCTCCTCAGGCAACTTCAGACCTACTTTCAGTGTATGAGTAATGAAAAATATTATAAAATATCCCTTTACTCATGGCAAAGGCTCTAATTCCTTCCAATGTGCTCGGTCTCGTGTAATTTTTACATTTTGTTTGAGCATGGTTGAATTTTAAGTTGGGTTTACATAGAACATATATTATCTACTTATTTTATATATATACAATTATAGATAGATTTAACATAAATCATTCAGTGGTAGATAAGCTGACTAATTAATTTGACATGTGACTAGTAAAAGCAATCAGCAATGATCTGTGACGGCGAAGTGCGTACTCGGTTTCAAATAGAGCTGTCCCACTAATAATGCAACTCGACAATTATTCGCCTATTTTCGGAACTATTAATGTTGATGACTAATATTTAATTTATATTTTTTATGAACTCATAAGTACTAATTATAATTTGACATAAGTACTGGGTGTGAAATGTTTGAAATAAATCCAAAAATAATCGTTATTAAGGCTAAAGCGCCCATCTAGCCCGCGAAATTCAAATTTTTTTAAGGTTTTTTTAGATTTTTTTTCAAAATCTGACAATAATAAAAGGCACATTTTGTAATTCGCGAGAAAGACCGTGTGCAGTGCATTTATTAATATATCGAACTTACTACAAAACATTTCAAGAACGACAGCTATCCAGATAATCTGGCAATTTTTGTATATTTAGTGATTTACTAGTATCATATCCACCGTGATAATATTAAGAGTAAAATAAATGTATTAATAAACGCACTGCATATACTGCGTTTGTCGCAAATCACAAAATGTTGTCTTAAATGTTTTCAGATTTTGGATAAACTATAAAAATACTCGAAAATTTTGAATTTCGCGGGCTAGACAGGCGCCTCCACCTTAGGTCCTCAATTCAGAGATTGTCGATCTGTTTCAAACCTAAGTGACCTAGGTAATTATAACTGTTTTTAACAGGCTGTATTCTTAAGTTAGTAATGGCCGGTTTATGACAGTGATTGCTAAGCTTAGTGCGATATTGAGTTTAAATGCTGGCTCTCTCACTCATCGTACGAAACGTGGCTACTTTCCGTCGATCTTTTGTGAGAGGGTGGTGTAACCCTAGTTGAGCGAGCCCGCAAATGAGCTGTAGTTAAATGCCTACAGCTTGACTCTACCATCGTTTTTACTTATTAAATGTTTTTGTAAAACCAGACGCATCCAAAGTAACTTAACAATACGGCTCCCATTCACGTGACCGATTTTGCAAGTGCGGTCGACCGGTATTGGTATGGTCACTCTCTTGGGACCGAAGTCTGACAGGCCAACTGAAAAAAAAGTTGGCCGGGACGCCCGGCAGATGTGAAATATGTGTTGGTATAGTGTGCGCGCTCACACACAAGGGAGTCGAGAGCGGTGGCGTAGAGGGGGCATTACGGCATGAGAGAGCGTCACGCCATTTGCCGTGACGGTAAACTGGTAGATTTTACTACCAAAGTGCGCTAATAGATGTTTGTATTATAATTTTTTTATTGTATACTATTTTCTCTTTACATACAGGATCTCTTACAAATTCGGTCACCAATGAGGTAGGTAAAGGTGTAGTGTGAGCGAAGCGGCGGTGCGTACCTAACTCACCATCATGCATCGGGTCGATGGTGTGAATCATGAGTTGCAGCAAACCGTGGCGGAACTTAGCGGCGGGCGGCGGGCCCTTGCTGGGCCCGGCGGCGGCGGCGGGGGCCGTTGCCGTGTTCGTCCCCACCGACGTCTCGCTCGAGGTGGTGGCGTTACCGTGCTGTGGGCAAAATACGGTTATTAAATCTTAATATCTATACCACAGCCAACGAAAAGCTATTCAAAATTATATTAATGTTCGAGTTCAAGTCGGTCACCAAAAGGCTCGCCAACATTTATTTTAAATAGAGGCTTATTCTGTGTCGGTTGCCATAAAATTAATCAAAGATGAAAGAAGACAAAACGTAAAACAATTCATTTAATAAAATATTAATCTATTCATTTTGGTATCGCTTCTCGTTAGCCGTATACAAACAGATACAAGTGTTTCAAATTCCGAGTGTGCATGAGTATCGGACATTGAATAAAATTGTAAACTAAGTACTTTATTTATTTCAAATTTGGAACATTGACCATTATACGGTGACCCATCCATTGATCTGCGAGCGCGCTACCACAGACTAAGTAGTTATATGGTAATTAAGTACTATTTACTTATAAATAACTTCATGACACTTTGGTTTAATTAACACACCATAGGGCACAGAGTCAAAATGTCTGAAAACAAAAGCCTTTTTTTTATTCACCGCATAATAACTTGTTAACGAAATTAATTGCTGATAAAATTTATTCACGTCCTAATTAAAAGTCTGGACCGGTCCACGCAAGCACTGCTATCGTTAAATTGCTTTCGAAAATGATAGCCAATCGAATATCGCGCATCCGAGCGCAATATTTCAACACCTGTGTAAAGGCCTCTCGTTTTAAAGCAAATTGCTTTACTGTGTGATACCGGCCATTTTGGAATTTAAAATGTTAAAATGTTGAATCTCTGCGTCTACGAAAATAACGTTAAACATTAACTATACCCTCTAACTTAGACTTCTTAGTTAAGTACTTAACTACGGTACATCTAAATAATATATACCTACCTACTTAGGTAGGTATATATTATTATCTTTATACGTAAAAGTGTGTTCGTAATTATTTTCCCTCTAAACGGTTTGACTTTTAAAAAGGCCTATATATATTATGATAGGTATTATGTTTAATTGTTTTTTATAGATATAATCGACCCCAATGCATTTTTTTATTAAGTAGAATCGCATTATATGTCGCCAGACTGAAACACCAACTGTATGGTCCCAAACTAAGCAACGCTTGTACTAGTAGGTACCGTACAATGGACTTGGAGCGATCTCAGTGACACACAGACCTGGGCAAATTACGAATAGGCTATGTCCGAAATTTGCCCCGGCGGGAATCGAACCCGCAACCACCATGTGCAGTGAGCCGAGGCGGCCTACTATACTAAAGAAAAATGAGGACTTTTCGGTCTGAAGATTACCGCCATATTTTTCTTGCCAATGTCCCAGTTCCCACTAATCCTTCTGATAGCAGCTTGCTAACGGCGCTAGGAACCAACCCCTATAATAATACCCGCTTAACTGCTCAACAGAGGCCTAATCGTCACATTAATCGGCGATTAAGGCAGCAATATAGAATCGGATACGATTTTTTAATTCAATGATCATTCACTTTAAGTATACCGCGATGGCCGCAATTCTCTATTCAGAAATTGAAACGGATCTAAGTGTTATTCGGGATCTAAGTGTCAATCGGATTGAAATTTACCCATAAAATACTTAATACAAATCGTTTACGAAATATTAAAATAAAGTGGCGCTTGTAGGGGGGAACTAGTCTGTCCATTTTCCTAACCAAGATTGTTCTTTAACTTGCTATCTATTTATTTAGCTTGGAAGGCCTCAAAGCAAATTTTTTCCACTTCGTCCGTGTGGATGTCGGAACGGAACTTTCATCCCGACTTTACCCCCCTTATGGGTGGAGTTTTAAAAATCCTTCCTGTAAATGTTTGATGCCTCTAAGGTATTGTGCCTACACCTACCTGTCAAAATGACAAGTTTCTAACACCAGCCGTTTAGTCTGCGCGTTAATAGAACTGTCAGTCAGTTTATCTTTTTAAATAAAGTAAAAACTACTCTTTTTGTTTTATAATATCTGCAAGTATGCACACCTCACAAAACTCCGACGCCCAAACGTGGATTAGCGGGCGAATAGTTACACACCGAACTATTTCTTTCTGTCTTCTTTAATTTGACATTCAAAAGAAGAATGTATGGTGTAACTACACAACCGCTTATCCACGTTTATTAATAGGTGAGGGTAATAGGTATTGAACTAGGTAGGCACTCGAGTAGATTATTATTTCTAGTAGGTATTGTGGCAATAGTGTGGTCCACATTGTGGTTGTGGCTCACATTGCTTAGCTGTTCCTTGGAATCTATAGATACATTGGTATATGGTATAGATACCAACGTTTTTTCTTTGCAAAGAGCAACCATTGATTTTATTTCTGAATCTTCTCAGTGGAGGCATATCGTTTGATGAGTAGTAAACTGGGCCAAATATCCCCTATACTCAGAAAGTAACATAAAATAATCCAATCACTTCATTTTAGTATCGCAGGGATTGGTAATTTCGTATCCGTGTGCCGCATTTTGGTAGTTGTGACATCTATTGAGTAAAATTGGAAACAACTTACATTTAAAATAAATCATTTTATATAACTAAATTAATACTAATACAGTCAGCTCGCCCGCCGTCACAGAGGATGTCTAAATACTAACTTTAACGACTAGGTTAGACGCTAGATCATGCTCTAACAATCTAGAAATGAGATTGGTTAGTATTGGGATGCACAGTTAAGAGTTCAATTAAACATCTATTTCTATAGAACAGGAAGATGAAAATATTAGTTACAGCTGAAAAAAATAAGTTAAATGAAAACATCTTTATCGTTCAGATTGAACTGTTAAGATTGTATTTAATAATGTGTCTAGTCTACAGGGTGTTTCAAAATTTCGTTATATTTAATACTTAGGTATGAAGAGTATCCGGCATAGTAGAATTAAAATGGTATAATATTTCAGCTAATATAATGATTATAGTTATATATAGATTACTTTATCTCTTTTCTTGTTATGTTGCGATATTTAAAACATAGATGACGCACATTAACGGTATGGCCCCAAACTAAGCAACGCGTATAATGGACTGGGGGTCATGCCAGTGACACCCAGACCAGGGAAAATTAGGAAAACCCCATTTCCGAAATTTGTATTAACGGAAATCGAACCCGCGACTACATGCTGCCGTGACCCGAAGGCCTCTTGTCAAACCACTTCGCCAAGCGGTCCTAATTTATCGTTTACTAAAGTTATTTCCTATTGAACGGCAAATAGTCTGTTGGAATTAATGATCATACGTCTAAGTTTTCCGCAGAATGCCCCCGGGGGGTAGAGAGTTAGATTGAACATTAGACTGTATCTAAGTTATAAAGAGGTCAGCCCCTCTAGCCAAGTTGCTTCGTCTGCATTCGTTTCTACAAATCGCTACGCTTCATGTATGGAAATGACATAAGTCACGTGATCTACTTATCGACTTGTAATGTCATCTCCATACATTTAAGCGTAGCGTTTTGTAGAAACGCTTGTAGACGAAGCCACTTGGCTAGGGGGGCAGGTGGCAGAGTCAGGCTATAGCCTATTGACTACTGCTTATATAGGGGCTGGGGTAGCACCACCCTCTCACAGAAGATCAGCGTAAAGTAACAATCACAACTAATTTAAGCTCGGAGACCCTTATCTCGAATTCACTCCGTTCACTCAATTCCTTGCAATTTTTTATAAAACTTTGACCTAATTCGGAAACTCGGGTCTGTCACCGAATTCTCATTTTGTATTGTAGGCCAACGCACTGTACAGAAAATCGACCTTTACACCTCATGTTTATAAGATCGAGGTCGGCTTGCTCGCGGAGTTACGTCATTGTTCAGGGCGATCTTTTCGGGGCAGCCGTAAGCCTGTTATCGAGTTGAGACAATGTAATATTGCTCGATTGTGTGAGTAGGGACTCCGCGATGAGATGCTTGAATCGATTTCTTGAAGTTTTAATTGTAGTAGGAAAACTGGGTAAGAACTAGACTAGCTTCATGACACCGTTTTTTGAAGCGAAGTTTTCTATACGGACGTTCGGGGCGCTCGCCGCGCGGCCACTCTATCCGTGCTAAGCGTCAGACGTTAGTAGCGTTACACGATATATCCTACTAATATTATAAATGTGAAAGTTTGTGAGTGTGGATGTATGTATGTATGTATGTTTGTTACTCCTTCACGCAAAAACTACTGAACGGATTTGGATGAAATTTGGAACACAGATAGATTATAACCGGGATTAACATATAGGATACTTTTTAACCCGATAATCCCGAAATTTTTGCTAAGTTAAAATACTACGCGGATGAAGTCGCGGGGCACAGCTAGTATAGGTATAAAAATTGGCAGCTGCGGCGCATCACGTTTTATATTTGGCCGTCCCTAGATGGCACTGTTTATCTACACATTTTTGACAGACAATGGCCGTGTTTCGCATCCTGATCTGGAAAAATGTATGGTGATGATCGGTGCTGGGTTAACCGTGTGAATGACCGCTTACTTGGGCCTTACAACATAATACTATTACGATCAATGGTCCATGTTCGACGCTCTGTGTAATTATAATATGTACTGCATGCAGCCAATGATATTTGTTTTTTACTTTGTCTTCTTCTTTCGAATGTCAAATTACTGATGACAGAAAGAGATAGTTTGGTGTTAACTATTCGCCGTTATTCGCTAATAAGGGGGATTGAGTGTATGTAACTTTCTAGTAGTTAATTCTTAACATTACGTCTTTTACTAAGAAACAGATGAAATTCCAAAAAAAATACATCCTACTAATATTATAAATGCGAAAGTTTGTGAGTGTGGATGTATGTATGTATGTATGTATGTATGTATGTATGTTTGTTACTCCTTCACGCAAAAACTACTGAACGGATTTGGATGAAATTTGGAACACAGATAGATTATAACCGGGATTAACATATAGGATACTTTTTAACCCAATAATCCAATACTACGCGGATGAAGTCGCGGGGCACAGCTAGTTAGTCTATAAATATTCTTTTGCGGGATCCACATTCCCATACATTCTTTTACGATAGATGTTTTCATGCAACAACATAAACAGTAAAACCCGAAATGTGCCGTATTTGTTGCGTCATTTGAGGCTCCCAAAACATCAGGACAGGACCGCTCCTCGTAAAATCCTTAGAGATAGATGACTTATCATCTTATCCTCGTATATCGCGTGGCATTATCAATTTTATATTCGTGGGAAGCTGTGTTTCTTAATAGTTTGAGCTCTTGGTGTTTTGGTACATGACATTGGCCCGTATTAATAGATCGATCTCAAGTCTGAGAGCGATCTTGAGTACGCTTTTGACAAGTAATTTTGTACCGGTATGAAATTTCCAAGATCGCTCTCAGACTTGAGATCGATCTGTACATACAGGCCATAGGCTTAAGACTTACCGTTCACTTTAGCTGTGCTATGAAGTGGGCCCGCCGGGGTTTTGACAAATAAGATTGCTAAAATTTTTCGCCTTCACTCGGCTTAGCTTAAGTCGAGAGGTTGTGGAGCGATCCTACTGTTCGAATCGGCCCGCTTCAAAGCACAACCAAGTGGATGGTCACCCTTATCCTATGTATTGAAGATCGCTTGGCGTAGTAGCTTGAGAGCTGGCAAAATCGAAGTTTGACGGATAGTATTATCCTTTCTACCCGATGCGGAACTACAGCTTTATGCTCGTGCCATGATCTCTACCATGAGTTGATGCGTGATTTACGCTCGCCAGCGTCTGCGTAAAATATTGGTAGAGCTAATTTTACAGCGCCACGGCCACCCCGGGAACTAACAATCTGTCATAGTTGAGATGACTCGGGACTTCTATTTTATACGTTCGCGTTTAAGGTAGAGTTCCAGTAAAATTACTTGCGAATACAAATTCTCATTCAATCTTAATAAAGATAACAGTACTTTGAAGGTCCCAAATATTCATACGAAAGTGAAACCTCCTCTGTTGTCATAACATCGGCTTACGGCGGCCTGCGATGATTTAATACCAACGTGTTCTGCGAATGTTAATTTATTCCTTTGTGGCTAACACCTCGGCGGACACCCGCGAGGGATTTACACGGTAATTTCACCTTTAGAGGTACCAACGTTTAAGTGATATTTCACGAGCGGGCAATTAGCGAGATAACACTGCGTAATGGAATTTTGTTCTCCCGGTACACGACACATGCGTACTATAATTGTCTGTGAAATAATAGTGCTAGGAATTGACCAGAGCCTTTATAGGGTATAATCATAGAGAGAATACCATGTTCTTAAAAAAGAAGCACTCAAAGTACACTTGTACACTGAGATGGGTGACCGCTAGTGTCATTAACAACTGAGCGTTCGTGCTCGGAGAGCATGTTAAGCTGTCGGTCCCGTTATTACAGCCGCTAAGCCATGTCGGACCGACACTAGAGTTCGCCATTCGCTCATACAATAAGAAAAAAGATAGAGAAACATTGAGATTTAATAAATTCCTTGATTCCAACATCCAGAATCAAAACAATAATTAAAAATGTTTTCGTTTCGTAGAACATTCCGCATATTTCTTGTTTCCGAGGCATTTATAAGATCGAGTTTCGAGGTTTATTCAGATGTAAGCGAATATCGTCGGGGAAATACTCTTACAATAATGGTGTAAAATATTTCAAGAGAATTGGTTTGTAAGTATTTATTTTTTGAATGAATAATTAATGATGTTTTTTATAATTTTTCAAGTAAATGCATCTGCAATATAACACAATAATATTTATTTTGTTTTAATTATTGTACCTAAATGTTACCTCTATAGCGAAATTGCTCTTAAAACCTACCTACTTGTACAAGACATGGAGGTCCGTGTTTTAAAATTCAAAAGAGGTAAAATATCAACAACACAAATAACTCTTATATTTGAACAATCCTGTTCTTAAAACAAATTCTCGGATCGCGTTCTCGGATAGCTGGGCGCCGCTCACCCACGCCCTCTGCAGCTAATAAATAACGTTATTCCTAACAAGCAAGAGAAAAGTTGATAACGATGAATATCTGCGGGACCTGCTGGCGGGATTACGCCGGCGGATACTGTGAGTCTTCGCGTTGACGCGAGAAAGTTGTGAGATCAAACCAAGTTTTTGTACTGCATCCGTTGATAATCAAAGTTTGCATCGAGACAATTGAAGAAGGCTCACGAAGTTTCTCAATGGTGTGAACGATCATAAAAATGTTACAAAATCGTGTTGTGCACTGTGGATCATCTTTCTGGACCTACCTACTATTACTACAGATAAACAAACTCACAACACCCTCTTCTCACTGCATAATAAAAAACTACTAAGTGAAATTAAATCGAGAAACAGCAACCATTTAGTAGTCGAAGTAAGCGACACAAGAGTAGAGCGGTTGAGCTTCGCCCGGGTTTCCTGCAGTTTGTCACAAAGGAACAGCGTTTCAGGAATTCAGTCCACAAATACACCAGCAAATATCCACCTTATTCCTAGAGCATACAGTTCAGTTTAAATTCTCAGTTGCGCACATTAAGCGAATGATTTAAGCTCTTAATATTCGAATGGATAGAGAGTGCAGTGTTTGATTCACATATGTTTTACGGCACAGACAGTTATTGAATATTTATACTTAGGCGGATAGTTATAGTAGCAAAGTTTTGCTATGAATATTTCATTTGATTGGCTTACTTTGAAATATATTGATATCGAGTATGGCTTACCAACAATCCGTGGCATTTTTATTTACAGGTTCGTTAGTAGTCATAGTATATGTAAAATATTCGTTCCTTGGATAAAATGATATAACTTACACCTCTGTGTATGGGCATTCTACTATTTATTATACACAGCAGTGATAATTGAATTAGGAACAGTTAGTATCTACTAAGATTGACGCCCTGGAAATTTGGTGTTGGAGACGCATGCTCCGAATCCCATGGACCGCGTACCGCACTAACGTTTCAATCCTAAAAGAACTCAACATCAAAGAGAGATTATCGTCGACTGTGCAAATACGAATCCTCAAGTTCTTTGGGCACATCACCCGCCACAAAAACTCTATGGAACGATTGGTGGTGCATGGGAAAGTTGAAGGCAGGAGACCACGTGGGCGCTATCCAACACGGTGGACAGACCTCATAAAATCCGTGACACACTCAACCGTGAACGACTGCTCTCACTTAGCCAAACATAGACCCACATGGCGACATATCGTAAGAGCAGCGGTGGCACAAGAACCGACCGAAACATGACCACGACCGCTCTGACAAGAGTGCTACGACTTAGAAGAAGTATCTACTGTTTGTTCCTTGGGACAAAATCCTACTATATTTTTTTTATTATTTATAACTTTTGCTGCGCCATTATGTAGTGCCACCAGCCTTTACCACAAACTCTCACAATAATTAATATGCCCTTTATTATGTACTTAGTAAGTATATGAGTAGGTAATGTGTTTGGGACATACCCACTAGATTTATCAATTATGTAAAAACCTCCAACGTAACCATAAATATATTTTATATAAAAAAATAAAGCGACATTGACAGCTATCAAATCTGGAGTTTATGAATTGGGTTATATTTTAGTATTAATTATTCATTATTATAAAAAGTTTATTAATTATCATTTTACTAGGTATATTGTTAGGTATTTTAGATGGCTACAGGTAACTTACCACAATAATTAAATATCAAGAAGAGTAAATTCTTATCCATTCCTATTCTCTACGTAGAGATTCACTTACGACGGAGCGCATAAAACTAGTGAGTGAAGCCAGCAAAAGCCAAGTGAGAACTTTCAAGTCTCTGAGCAAAAATATTACCAAATGAAGTACCAAATACCATCATTCCAGATGTTTTTTAAGATTTGCTGATCGATGTTCGCGATCCGCGTTTTTTGACGACTGCTTGGCGCAGTGGTTCGAGCGTAGGCCGCTCGGCTCACTGCACATGGTGGTTGCGGGTTCGATTCCCGTTGGGGTACATTTCGGAAATGGCTATTTCGTAATTTGCCCTGGTTTGGGTGTCAATGGGATCGCCCCCAGTCCATTGTACGGTACCATTTGTACCCATAGTACAAGCGTTGCTTAGTTTGGGACCATACAGTTGGTGTGTTCGTCTGGCGATATTTATTTATTTATCCGCGGTCGGGAGCGTGCTGCGGTTTAATCGTAATGTAAAATTTATCTGTATTGATGCTACACTTTGTATTACTTTTGCTGGCTTCACTCAGTAGTTCTACGCACTCTGTCTTCGTTATTATTTTCTTATGTGCTATTTTAAAAATAGAGTTAATCCACAAATAATGCAAATTTTTTTGATGACTATCCTTGTATTTTTTTCCAGAAAGCTTTTCACCACCCAAATTCGAAAGCGTTGTAGTCAGTAAAATATATCCCATTAATTACAACTAACTGTCCTAATAAATTTTCATACTAATTAGTATTTTAAAAACCTGCCAGTTCCACCCCTAATTATCTCCTATAAAATTCTCAACGCGCCCTTTCAAACTCGAACGAGTCGGCCCTGGAAAGCAATAACGCTGGAAATTCACGTTCAATATTAAACTATCTCGTCCACAGGCTGGCTGCCCACCGTCAAAGAAATCAACGGCATCAACTTAGCTAATTACGTGCCTCATCATCGCTCATACAACTCCGTAGTGTTTCTTCATAAAAGATGCCTGGGTAATAATAAACCTCCGCCTCAAGATGAGTATAAAGAAAAAGTAAAAACTAAAAAGGAACATAAAAAATACGATAAAGGTCAACAATTCAACGGCGAAAAAATCAAATACGTTAATAAAGATCGAAGGGATCATCAATACAATAATAACTCTATTTTAGAGCAGACTATACGGTTTGCTAAAAACATTGTCCCGCTAACTATACCGCCGAGCGAGGACAGATCTCCCGTATTTTACACTATACAAACGTCCAAAAAGAATACGAAGAAACATAAGAAACGCGAGTCCAGTTATGACCATCAGGACGCTACGTACGAAAAAGGGGAAAATAAAAAGGTTGTGGAAACGTATAAGAAAGTTAAAAGTCACAAGGAGAGTTACAGTATTAGGGAATCTGTGAGTCCCTCCTCAAATAACACTATGGATGATTTAAATAACAACCAGTCTCTCTGTTGCACATTATCAGAAGTCTCCGAAAAAAAAATTTACAGGAAAGAAATAAATCAACACAAAAAGCAAAATGAAGGAACAAAGTTTATAATTTCGGACTCTTTTGAAGCTATAGCCACAGAAACCGTTTCAGGTGATACGAAGATAAAAATACATCTCATGAACGAAAAAGATAAAAACTTCCTCAGTGATAGTATAAAAATACCCGTATTGAATGCGATTAGGGAATGTATAGCAGAATTAAATAACAATAATCTAAACAATGACGTGAATTCTGTGCAAAAAATTGTCAAGTGCAATACACACAAACTAGATAACGTTTTAGACAAGCTGGCATGCATTGAGAAAAGACTAGACGCTTATAATGCGGAGGAGAGATCTCCAAGGATGCTAACTAATAAAGCAAAAGCATCGAGATTGGAACAGTTAGGGGAAGATATCGTGGAAGTGAGAGATGACTACAGCTCAGAAGAAGAGATTCATCAAGTGATGTTAAATAAACCTAGCACTACGGTAATCGAGTTTATCGAGCAAGAAGGATCAGGTAAGCCCGTAGATAGGGGTCGTGGTGAGGAGGTGCCTGGTCCTGTGAGACCTTCCACGTCGATTGGTCCACAGCCAGATCGTCCTAATAGAATTCCCGCGAGATTCTGTTGGACAGACGCCAGAAGAAAAAATATGGCATGAAATTTTATAAAGTTTGTTAGTAACTGTTAGATTTTATTGTGTAGTCGTATTAAATAAATTTCTTCAAATATAACGTATATTTTCTTTTTTATGTGCATGGGTATTGTTGTTGGATATTGATTCTTATTTTGCTATTGGTCTGAGGTGCAGCCGTGTAGGGTATAGAGGGAGTCTATTCCAATTGATTGAAAGTTTTCTAGAAGAGCATTGACGCATTTACCTGCTTCCTTGATTGGAATATTTTTGTATCATTTCATACCGTTCATATTACTCGTTATAATTAATCCATTAGGTATTTAATGTCTATTTCACAAGAGTTTGTTTATGTACCCTCATGATCAGCATTTTCTAAGCTTTGCTACGCTATTGTTCCCTCTTTGACGCTGATCATTGCAAATCACATCAGAGTACCGGAAAATATTTGTACTCCAAACTAGAGTTCAAAATTTGCTGTAACCGCGGCGCTGTGAAACACATCATCATTTTATTTGCTTTCCAAACGACTCAATAAAATGGCCAAACAGCTTCCTGTTTATATAATTAAACATACAAATTAATTGTTATGAATCGATATGATCACTATTCGGAATGTCCGCTATTTCCTCGTTGCGAATCGTTATCGCGTGCCAGGCACCCATGAATTATCAGATCGATATTGTTATTCGATTCGGAGGTATTCGAGCTATGTATCGATTTGGTTCGCTGTCTCGTGCCTCACAGCGTTTGGTCTGTGGTCGCATTGTACTAGACTAGAATAAATGCATTTCATAGATGGATCAGCTTTTGTTTATGATTACTCTGTTAGTTTCATCGTTGTACTATGGTGAAGTTAGTTTTTGCAATAAATAATGTAAATATACATTCATATTTAATATTAATTCCACGGTTTGCCTATCAAGCAAGCAAGCAACTTCAATAGCCTTGATCACAATGCCATGGCTAAATAATACTAATACTAAATATCGCCAGACTGACACACCAACTGTATGGTCCCAAACTAAGCAAAGCTTGTACTATGGGTACCGTACAATGGACTGGGGGCGATCCCAGTGACACCCAGACCAGGGCAAATTACGAAAAGGCCATTTCCGAAATTTGCCCCGGCGGGAATCGAACCCGCAACCACCATGTGCAGTGAGCCGAGCGCCCTACGCTCGAACCACTGCGCCAAGCGGTCGTCGTAATAAAATACTAAACAATATACTAGGTTTCTAATTAGACCAAAGTAGACCAGCATCTTACACATTATCGATTCATGAACCCCAAAAACTTTGAAATTTACATCCCGAACCAAAGCAGTCTTGGCAGCGGTCGTAATTATCCCCCACCCTTCTGTAGGGGGATAGTTAAAACTGCGAACAAAGGATTAAGTGACGTTTGACTTTACTGGAATTAAACTAAGCGAGGTGTCCATGCCTGCGCGTGAAATCCGTCATTGGAGAGCTTTTTTGAAACCACCATGCAATCAATAAGTCAGCTGTCTCATCGATGCCCTGAGCAATGGTTACCATCAGACGAACCGTTTGCCAGTGTACTCCTCGGCAATAAAAAAATATTCAAGAGACCCGCACTTTAAACTAATATAATATGAACTTACTTAACTTATAAATACACAACTTGAAAATGAACTATGCATCGACACTTGAAAATCATCTATAAACAAAACCAGCTAGAATATAGGTGTGAGGTATACGTACGTACCTATATTACCTATATTGTGTAATATAGACTACCAATCACCAATCACTAGAAAATGTATCATAATAACCAAAACCCGCCTGGCATCCATTAGCAATTGGTTGGGTCGAATTAATCATGATCCCGTAGGAAAGGGATGACTTGTGAGTTCTACCCTCGGCGTGGGCCGACGCCTACAGTGTTATACCTAGCGAGCCTTGTGCCGGTGGTCCGGGGTTATTGACAGCGGTGTTGAACGGAACTTGACGCAGGAGGTAGATTAGTGTAGGTAATTACATAACAACATTAAACTGCTTGAGTATTATTTCCTGACCTGACCATTAAACTGTTGACGTGAGCCCACTCCTAGCACAAGCATTAGCTTAGTTGGAGGGGCTAAAGGGAATACTAGTAATGTGATAAACACACATTGCTAGTAATCTCAAAAAAAAAATGCTGTTGCCTGCTGACATATTGTTTCCGGAAATGCTTACCAACTTTTTATTCTTTCCAGTGGAAGGAGCATTCCGAGCCAGTGGTATATTCTGACTATTAATCGTGTTTTTTTGGAGACAAGAATAATAACTGTTGATCGATTTGATACCTACTCCGTGGAATAGTACAGGATGCTATAATTTATGATTTGTGAGATACGTAGAAAGCACAACGCAGTGTAGGGTAGCCCGCGACCTGCCGTGCCTGGCAAATAGTCAATCCAGATAACTGAAGACCATCTGAAGACTGATCGCGGTGGCATGCACTGAAAGAGGCCCTAGTAATGCAGAGAGGCTATGATTTATTAATTTATAACTCCAGCACTCACAGTTTCCCAAACCGTGCTGAGAGTCATGTTACAACAAGTAAAATAAAATTATATAATATAAAATCCATTCAGTATAAATAAAAATTAAATAATAATTATATAATAATAATTACCAAAATCAGCAACCATGTCAGATTGGTAGCCATGTTTCAGTAGCAATTGGCTGATGATTTGACAATCTATGATTCCGAATAGCTCCAACAGTTTCTTAATAGGTACCTATCACTACAAACTCACGCTGTTTGAAATAGTCCACAATAAACTTTTAACATAAGTAACTTTACTGTAGTGATAAGTAAACCGCAGTTCGGTGCGGAGCTGCAGTCTGAAAATTTGCGCACCAACGATGGGAATCGATGAATTATAATAACAAATTTGATCCGCCGACGCTCGGCCGGGCGCCAAATCGGACAACGAATTTAATAGGTCAAGCGTTCAGTGGTGCCATGTAACTTGTTCCGAATTACGCAAATATTTTCAAAATATAAACGTTTACCAGGTGCGAAAATACTAAGGACATGTGAGGCACCACGGGCGAGGATTTTGTGGGAATGTTTGAGGTTTTGTGAGAAAGATGAATAAAATTATTATTATTTAGTTTATTATAACTTATAATGTATTTACTAATTATAGTTACTTAATCTTCAGTTAATTCGTGTAATTGTCGTTTGGTCGTTCTATATAACTTTAAATAAATAAATAAAATACAATAAATTTGAAGGGATCAAACCCCGTAACAGACGTAGGATCAGCCAGCAGCCCACACAAATAAGAAACCAGCACACTATTCGTGATACATGTAGGTAATAAATTCAATAATAAAAGATTATCAAGTGTTGAAACAAAAGATTCTGTGTGTTTAAAACAGAGTACTTATATAAATGACTGGGAGAAGCGATCCAAAAACTGCATTCAAGCGAAGTAAGAATTAAAAAAAGCAATTTGTGCAAAATGCGGTTATGTATAATAAAAAAAATAAATATAATAAAATAGGTGCAGTTTAATAAAATCAGTCTCTCTTATTCTGCAAGTTATCGCAACTGAATGGTAATCAAATGACATTTTTCAAAGATATTTTCAGTTTATACTAACTTTACAGCATTGATATTTGCTACTACAAACTCAATGTTTCATACGATATAATGACCCATTTGTTGCCGTTCACTCACAGAATAAGACTGCTAATTATTATCGAACCCGCAGTTTGAACCGTGCAATTAAAGAGAAATAAAAATAAAAGTGTAATTAGACAATCACTCACCAAAGTCTGAGCGGCAGTCTGGTGCTGTAAAAACAGGCTTCAGTCAGTTAAGCCAGCAAGGAGAATAATTTAAGAGTATGTGACAAACGGTTCGATTGGTAGGGCGAGTGATTATGACGTTTACAAATTGTTCAAACTGCTGGTTCGTTGCGGCTAGCGGGCGGTCAGTAAGCCGCAATTTTTTCGCCCATTGTGCTCTATGTTAAAGTATCAACATTATTAACATTAACTGCCTAGGATAAAGTTAGGTAATTAATTATTTAATCTGGGTTGTGAACGGATTATAATATAATCTTCTTCTTCTTTTTTAAAAATATGGCTTTCATCGTTAGGTAGTCGATGATTTTGCCAACAACAGAGTTTTATGTGACTGAAGGTCGGTAGGTCTAGGTGAGGCAATTTTTTTTTTTTTTTAAGATAATCTAAAAATTTTGAAGTTTGATTGTACGGTTGAATATTATACATAATTTAGTTTGATAAACAGGAAAAAATAGGATATAATATAATCATTATATTTTTTCGTCTTTTGACAATCGATAGAATGCTAAGTAAGTTAATAGTAGAGATAATGGTTAAGTTAACAACGCCTAATAGAGCATGCGTGCGGACGTCAACGCGCCGTATGTACCTACTCGCTCTCCAAATCACGGTAGAGTCTGAAAGCTGTAAATGTATCCGACCACCAACTAGACCAACGAGGCAGTCTGTAACAATTTCTTGTTGTTATTTCCATTTAATTTTATGACAAGGCTATGACAATTTTCATTCAATTTATAAATGTCGTTTCAGTCGATATAAAGTGCTCTTCTATAAATTATTTAAGTGCTATAACAATAGAGTTCAATTCAAAATGTTGTTGTCGATATAAAATGCAAGGCGACACGTAGCAATTAATTTAAAATAACTGTCTATTCATTTTCGTATCGCTTCTCGTTGGCATGATATGGATAGGTTGTAGATAGATGGAATGGGCTGGCGGCGCGCCAGCTGCGGGTCCTACAACTAAACTTTATCGGCTCATAACTATACATAAAACAAGTCTTTGTGGTTTAGATGGGCACTGTGCCTATGAACAAGCTATCTAGGTACATAGACACGGTCAGGTGAATCTGCACGGCATCAGTTCGTATACACAATCATTATTTTTAAACCAGAGGAATACAATAATTATTGTTTACTTGGGACAATTAACAGAGTTAATCTATCAAGAGAACCCATAGAGAGCGTATTATCGATGATCTAGCATGCTGAGATAGGTTATGCGGACTTCATGTAACATCCGGATCAGTATCATGTAGCTCTACCATAAATTTATTTGTTTGGTACCTAGTCGCTAGCGTTCACGAATATTTTTCTACGGCAAAATTGAAGTTTGGTTACACTTTATTAAATGTAGCAATTAGGAAGCGTAAATATTGTAGAGCTTGTGGTAGAGTTACTGAGCAAGTTATGGCACAAATAAGTACGGCGATGGAGCAGCGGGACAAATTTAAATGCGCAAACTTTGTATAAGCTAAATGTTTTTCGTGAAACACCGTCCGCATACCTACCTACTTATTATATACATTTATCACTCACTCACTAACATGTCAGCAAATAAACACGTACCACAGGGTCCTATAACTCCAGTCGGCCTAACAGTGCCGATGGGAATACACCGATGCTCAATACAATTACAACTCGCTTCGCGTACGACGATAAATTTGCTGAGATGTATAATACAGTAGGCATTGTACGAAGGTGGTGTGGTAGGGAGGAGACGGCGCAATGGTTTCAGGGACTGAAATTAATGATTCCTTCATTGGGGCAGATTTTCGGATATCAATTGTAAATTTCTCCCGCATGGGGCAGATTTTCGGAAAACAATTGCAATTTTCTCCCGAAGGGGCAGTATTTCATTGTAATTTTTATTAGACCCGTATTAATAAATGTATCTCGATTCTGATTGCGATATTAGAAATGTCATTTTTACGTCATGTCACTACAAAATAACATGTCAAACGAAGACTTAAGATCGCTCTCAGACTTGAGATATATGTATTTAATAATACTGGCCTTAGGTTCGAATGTTGCAGGTATAGTCCCATAGTAACATTTTTTTGCCCATAAGGACGGAACTGTTTGGTTTGGACACAGGCCTGATCTGTATTAGTTTTTCATGGTCCATTTAGAATGTTAAATAGTCACGAGGAAGGCATATTATTAGCATTTCATTTTATTAATTGCCTACTTGTAATTAGTCGTAATGTTCCCCATCTCATGTTGCCGACGCCCCATTGTTCGGCTCTTCCCCGCTCGGCCTGTGCCGCAATTATGTCGACGCTTTTATGGAAAAACAAAATTGTTTGTGAAAAACAAAAAATACAAGTTTTTGTCGTGTTTCCTCAGTGCGGGCTTTTGTTCAGTTTTCTTTCAAACTCTACCCTTTTTAGGCGAGTCACAATACTCGCAATGGTCTGGCAATGAATTGAAACTGTGTCCGTTATTCGTACCTATTTTGTATTAAAATATGTAGAGGTGAAACTGATCTGTGTGTTTTTATTCTCATGGGAAATACAGCACACAGCCTGGGGGCCAACCACGTTAGCTACTTAAGAGGCAATAGAAAAGCAAACGCGAGCGGTACTTGCCAAACGCTTGGGCCAAATATTTCCTTACTACTCCACTAGCGTCTGATTTACGTCTGGCTCATGCTACCATGCAACTTGGTAGTACCAAATCAATGACAGTAGAACTTGTGAAGCTCGTGTCAGCCTGTGGTTAGTAGGTTACAGAAAAACGTCAAAAGCGGGGCGTTTACGTTTCTCTTGCGTTTTAAGTAGCTAACGTGGTTGGTCCCTGCATTGCTGAAATCAGCTAAGAAACCTAAGTCAATTTTGGAATTAGGAGAAAGTCAGGCAAAGTCTGGCTAAATAATGAATCACGAACGATGTTGCGATGGTTGAGCCAAGCTGTGGCTAAGTGACTACAGCTCATGTACGGGTTGACTCGACCGGGGTAGTAGTAGGTAGGTACTGTGACAACCTCTTCTTCCGGCGCCTCCACCAGTGTGACAACCTCTTCTTCCGGCGCCTCCACCAGTGTGACAACCTCTTCTTGGGTTTACCGTGTATTAATACAATCATTAATTCTTTATGTATAACATTAATTATATTTATATTCTTAAAAACACGTCTTATTACATCGGTAACCCGGTTGTCACTGCCAGCGCACCGCAGAGCTTTCAATTTCTAAACAATAATGTTTTCTTAAATTATTATTTTATCGTCGGCCAGGAATGCCTATCGCTAGTGGCCAGTGCGCCGACATGGACCTTACAGTACCAATGGCAAAGTAGTACCAACCTCTTACAGAAGATCAGCGTAAAGTAGCTATCATAGTTGCGATTCATACGTAGAGTGAGAGAGTCGAAAGCCCAACCCCCACCCTTCCTCTGTCTCTGTCCCACACCGCTTCAGGTCGGCATCGTGCGAGCAATATCTTTAATATTGCAAGCATATATATGCATATAAATACGTTACGGTAACTGCTTAGCATCGGGCGGATCTTACTCTTTTTTTGCCGACTCTGCCGGCTTAAATAAAAAATGCGATAAACCCATTTCGTATTACGTAGAACATAAAAATCTCGGCTCAGAATATGCTTCATTCAAACGCTAAATAGGGTTTTCACGAAGTAGATAATTTTAAGCTTTGTTCACAGAGTACCTTGTGTGCTCTATGGCAGGCTAAAGCCTAGTAAAGGCCTAATTAAATTAAGACCTGAATTTTGGTTTAAAATGTGTTTGTAAAAGCGTGATTATGCTATTTGTTATTTGACACCTATTAAACCTACCATATTTTTAACTAGCTGTGCCCCGCGACTTCATCCGCGTAGTATTGGATTATTGGGTTAAAAAGTATCCTATATGTTAATCCCGGTTATAATCTATCTTTGTTCCAAATTTCATCCAAATCCGTTCAGTAGTTTTTGCGTGAAGGAGTAACAAACATACATACATACATCCACACTCACAAACTTTCGCATTTATAATATTAGTAGGAAGAAGAAGAAGAAGAAAAATACTTTATTTATAAAGATCCATTTGAAAATGATTTTATCTGAAGGGTCGTACGAAGCCACCCACGGAGAAACTGGCATTCGACTTTCAGAATTGCCAGTTAAAAGTCAACCTTTGGCGTAACGCCAAAGCGCTGTTGGGTACCTATATGAAAAACATGCCATAGCAAAGTTTTCGTATAGCATCCTGCAGTTTGTTACCTAAGTCCTATCGTGGCTGAATTAAATATAAATGAAAGGGGAAAACATAAAAAAACAACTAATTAATCAAATAAATTAAAATATCATAAATTCAGTGAATACTGATAAAAAATAGGTAAGTCCTGATTATTTATCATTAAATATCAGTACAGATGTACTGATACAATGTATACTGAGTTTTTTTAAATTAGATACTTTAATCTATCAAATTTAAGGTTTAATTTGGTTTCGTTTTGTTATTGTGCTATCTCAGATAATAGGTTGCCACCAAATTATACAAGAGAAACAAGTCATCTCATCGTCTTGGGGATATTTTAATATGTTTATGTAAATGATACAATTACATGGTCGGCGACTATTGCTCGTTCGGCAAAAAATGCTAATGTACTTTGATATACGTCCAAATTTTATATTTTTACATAATTCATACGAGCTGACTGAGTATAAGGACTTGAAAGAGTGTATAATATCGACTGGGCGTTGATTATTCAGACATTTTCAGGAGTCAGACATTATATTAATTACTTGCCTTAGAGTTCTAAGGTCCGTATTACTAAATCGATATCAAGTCTGAGAACGATCTTGAGTCCGCTTTTGATATGTTATTTTCCACTGATATGACATAAGAATGACGTTACCAATATCGCTCTCAGATTTGAGATCGATTTATCAGTACGGACCTTAGACCCACAGAGTTATAATAGAAGTGTATTCCTTATCTTCCCATGGACCCATATCTTCTTCTTAATAAAATCATATTCCATAGACATGCTATGCAACTTTTAATTTAATTTGATCGTAAAAATTCTTTGACTAAAATGCTTGATTAACGTCAATGCTAATTATTACTTGAATGATAATTGATATATGAGTATGCCCTCGGGACCCTTCATAGAGATGTAGCGATTTTATAACATACTAGCTGAGCCCGCGACTTCGTCCGCGTGGAGTTTAACTTAACAACTTTTTTGTTACCCGCTCCCGCGTTCTGAGCCCGCGCGACAGGACCCATTTTTTAAATTTTGTTTTTCTAAAATAAAAGTAGCTATTAGCTAACAACAGCTATCTACCAGTGAAAGTCCCGTCAAAATCGGTTCAGCCGTTTCCGAGATACTCTTTGATTTCATGTGTTTTTATTTTTTTACGCGGAACCCTAATTATTTTTCTAAAACGAAAGTAGCCTAAGTTACTCCTTAAAACATCTGCTATCTGCCAGTGAAAGTCCCGTGAAAATCGGTCCAGCCGTTTCGGAGATTACCCGGAACAAACACACAGACAGACAGACAGACAAAATTTTTTTAAATCGCGTTTTTCTTATAGGTGTCGTATGTACTTTCATATGCATTTAGTGAAAAGGTGTTATTTTGATATTACAAACAGACACTCCAATTTTATTTATTTGTATTGTATAGATATATACGGTTCAAAATGGGGTTTTAATAGGTATATTACTGAACCATAGACGTGCAAAAATAGATTTAATAGATACCAGCGGCCATGCTCCGGCACAGAATACATTAAGCAAATAACGAGCTGGTTATATCGCGTTACCCGCAAACTAGGAAGCGAATAATTGTGCTGGTATGCGCGCCATTGGTGCGGCGACCATGACTTGTGGATTTTGTAGGACTTGTTACATTAACAATAGTAAGTAGGTACTTACAGAAACTGATATATGTTGTGACCCTTTATGTGTCGATGAATCAGTTCGCTCAGCTGGCATCGGATTACAGGTTTTTTATATATCAAAGTTGGTAAACAAGTTTACGACCCGCGTACTGCTTAACATTAGTTACCATATCCTATGGATGCTTACCAAATTCATTGCTCGCACGTTATTGCCGAACTGGAGGGGAGTGGAGCTTGGCTCTACCATACTATCATTTTAATTTATATCGCTTAATCAATTGTGCATAGTGAATGCGTGTTTTATGAGAATATTTACAAAGCCACCGAAATCTATACTAAATCACTAATCGACGCGAACCTTTAACAAAACTGTAGGTTGACCATCAATCTAAGAATATCTTGGGATATATGGTACTTTAATCGTTTTTAATTTTAGTATCGACGACGATGTGATTTTTATTTCTATGTTATTTTCAGTTAGGTTATTTTAGTTTATAAGTAAATTATTTATAGGTAATAAGCAAGCAGTAATCATAATATTTTTTCAGAATATGTTTACTACCTTACATGGATTACAAAAACACACGAAACTTTCACAATCTAGACGTCGAACATAGTGAGACGACTTGATTTATCACAGGTTTCCGCCAGTCACCATGGTGGTCGGTTTAATGTAAGAAATGGAACGTGGTATATTCGCTGGGCTAACAGTGCCGCTGTTATTGCTGTCACGGATACTAGGCTAAAAGCGTACCTGTCAGTGTGTTTGTTCGTCATAAATTATCTGTATCCGTTTGTTATAATGATACTATATTCTAGGTAATTCCGAAATATAACTATAGTCTGTCAAGAAAGTCTTGAAAATAATGTTCGAGGAACGACTCTTTAATTTGCCTTGTATCTCTAAAAAAATCTGAATATAAGAGTCAACTATTTTATTGTGATAAGAGTGCAAGAAAAGGGAATCTAGCATTTTTTACTTGTTGAAATTATAAAAATGACATACAGTAATTGGATTCCCGGGCTGATAAGTAGATGTCCTAATATCAGTCATCTACTTCACTTGAAATTTGTATACTTACGGAAATTTGCATAATTTTCGTCTATCATACATAACTAATACAATATTGGAATCAGCATTATCCTAGAGGAAATTGTGATTGTTCTAATAACCCAAACTGCTACACGATCGCAGGCAAAATTAATTTCTAAATTTTATATTCAGAGCAGGCGTGAGCAACTCTTGTAACCCGGCTCTGACAGCATAATTAATCATTACTAAAATATATCATTGCTTGTACCAGACTCAGCAGTTTCAAAATTAGCACTTAAGAGCTGAGGTATGAGCTGATTTTCGTAATTAATTTCTCCTTTACGAATAATAATAGGTATGTTAAGTGTGTTTGAATATATATATTTTTTACTTTAGATTCCAGACTAGTTGAAAATATACCCCCTCGTAATTGAATCTAGTGAATAAAAATGGATATATATCTATATTATCAGAAAACACCTCTTGGAAACTTAACATAAAACCAACGATTTTAAATATAAGATCGACAAAATAAACCCGTAAAATAACTCTAGACTATTGCACAAAATAAGCAATAAAAATAAATCTATTCAAAAAAAATCCCGACGTAATCCCACAGATTCGCACGGCGTGTCTACCCTACATCGTTGGCAGGCTGGCCGCCAGCCAAGTGCCACGTACGGCCAGATGCAGCAGTTTCAATAATAATCCTTTCGTGGACAAATTTATTGAGTCAACATCAGTTGCATTAGGTATCTATGTGTCGTTGGTCTCTCCTTGCTATTTTTACACAGATGTGTACACTAAAACTAGTCATCAATGTCAGAATAATTTAAGTAGCTCATTATTATATGCATACAACATATTTTGAATTATATTATACTAGCTCTGCCCGCGACTTCGTCCGCGTGGAATTTAATTGACAAAGTTTCATACAAACTTTCATCCCCTATTTTATCTCCTTGGGGGTAGAATTAATCAAAATCCTTTCTTAGCGGATGCCTACGTCATAACATCTACCTGCATGCCAAATTTCAGCCCGATCCGTCCAGTGGTTTGGGCTGTGCGTTGATAGATCACTATGTCAGTCAGTCAGTCAGTCAATCAGTCAGTTAGTCACCTTTGAGTTATATATATATATAGATGTACGGAGCATGTTACGTATTCAGTAAATATGTACATTTTCCTTGAGATCCCTCTGCTTCCTCCTCGCGTAATCCGTAAGAAAAGGCTTCACTTAATATAATAAGATGTTATAAAAATATTAACAGTAAAATTGAAAATACTAGCTTAAAATGTACTTATACCGTCCTAATAGACCTACTACAAGTACATTCATGGTCTGTCCCCGCAAGTTTTTGAAGGTTCTCAAATAGAGAAAAAGGAAACACAAGATCTTAAATAATATTCAATGGTCCTACGGTACCCTAAAACGTTTTGCCCATCGTCTTTTGCTTTCACCGACAGAACAATGCATCATTTTAATAGCTGTGTGCCGTAGCACCGTAGCAATATCGTAGCGCTACGAAGAAAAGAAACGTAGCCAGCTACGAAACGGCGCGGCGTAGCGAACTGTTACAAGCGGGTGTTTATATTTGTTGCTATTATTGTCTAGGTACTTAGAAATTCTAACTCAACTATTAAAAAGGTTAATTATTATTATGATTGAAGTAGTGTACCTAACGTTTCTTTATAATTTAAAATATAATTTAGGTGCGTACTTATTACATAAAAAAAAAAGATTTTCAAATGTATGTGTAATCTGAAATGAATCTCACAAGATCTTCAAAAGCCAATATATTGACTACGGTATGCTAATCCTACTAATATTATAAATGCGAAAGTTTGTGAGTGTGGATGTATGTATGTTTGTTACTCCTTCACGCAAAAACTACTGAACGGATTTGGATGAAATTTGGAACACATATAGATTATAACCGGGATTAACATATAGGATACTTTTTAACCCGATAATCCCGAAATTTTGAAATGCTAAGTTTAAATACTACGCGGATGAAGTCGCGGGGCACAGCTAGTCTAGTATGAATATACAGTTTTTATCCAACCTCACGTAAACTATCTAGAAAGAGTTATCAATTTTATTTATAGATTAAAGTCATGCACTTAAAATACTTTGAACCCATCAAACGGTGTCACGGCAAACCAAACGGAAATCCGATTAAAAACCAAGGTGGAACAAAACGAATAACCTTCTATTAACCACAAGGCCGCGACCACGCGAAACCGTAACCCAATTCCGTCATCAGAAATGGGTTCGAAGTGGTGCGTAGTGCCGTGCAGCGCACCCAATCGTTACCGCGGCAATACGCGGCCGCAATCGTTTGAAATCAACTCAACTGCACGTGATAGCATCACGAAAGCACTAGTGTTACGCTAATGGATAGGGTTGGCACGTAAATAAGAAATAAAAACAAAATGTTTTCTATACATTTGATTGTTAAAATTAGATAGGTGTTTACAATATCATGAAATGCTGTTTCTTTTTCCTAAGGATGTTATGTCTGGCGATATTTATAATAACTCAACTGTGGTTGGTTACTTTAATACTTTGTACGGGATTGTCATCGATATACTCAATTGAACGTTGCAGTGTATTCATTGACCATCGATTGCTTATCGATATCTGGGAACCAAGGGACAGAAATTCTTGCTTTGTATAAATTTAAAGTCCTTTTAAAACCCCAGTTGTTATGGTATACTATAAGGGTAACCGCCCACTTCGCTGTGCTATGAAGCAGGCCCGCTCGCGTCGGGCCATAGGATCACATCATTTATAACGATCCTATTGGTCGAAGCTCGGGCCAGCGTCATAACACAGTCAAGTGGACGGTCACCCTAAAGGTATTCTACACGCACTATTTAATCATGGCAACCCTAACATTACGTATTACGACCGCGTAGTACTCGGTGCTGCCAACTTTTTATGAAATAAGTTGTAGCGTGCCGCGTATTGGTGACTTATAGTTTAACTTTTAGCATATAAATTGTATTTTTGACGTTGGAATGAGAAAAAATAATAGACGGAAGTTTATTAGAAACGTAGGTTGCAATCTAGAGACACGTTTTACAAGGGTAGTTTCCGTTATAAGTATATGTAATTATTACCGGTGCTTTATCAGGGGACCGCGCTCGTAAGATATGCGTTATAGGAGTTCCCTTGCTTGTTAGGAGGTATCAAATGTCTAAAATGATCGTATAGGAGAGGAGTTTCAAAGCATTGTAATAAGGAAATACTGAAACACGTTCTATGAGATAAATTATCACTCACACTACAAGTTAAACTATTAGTTAAGTGTTTCTGTAGTAGCTGAACTACAAATAGATACTTAATGGATATAGCATTAAGATCTGAACATAACCTTCATAATAAGACACACATAAACAAATAAAGTACTCCAGCACTTCAATAAATATTTCAATAGGGTGATAAAATCCACAAGCCATGTAACACCATTAGGTTTACGACATTGGGCGCTTTCACATTGGACGATAAGGATATCGACCCGATATCGGTGACCGACGACCACAGACCACAGAAATTAGGACCGGGTTCACCAACACCTTAAGTGGTCTCGCTCACACGCTTTAGAGTCGAGGCGTTGAGGCGCGAGCGTCCAGGCGGCGCGCCTCGTCTAGGTTTTCTTTAGGAATACCTATATGGCATTGCGCTCATCGGAGGCGGTATTGCGGCGACGCCGCTGCTATTTTGTCATTTTGTTTTATGCGTTACCTTGCTGCAGGAATTAAAGAAAGTCTAGCCACCTGCGCCTCGACTCTATTCAAAACCCGTTACGCGCGTGCTACGACACTGCCGGGACGCCGCCGTGACGTCGCCGCGACTCGTGTGTGAGCGAGGCGCTTAACAAGCCGGTAGAGCGGTAAACGGTTGTTGCCGCTCTAGCAATCCGTTAATATGCTGGTGAACTCGGGCGTTAGGGTCGTCGCCGATATCAGTGACATGGCAAAGGCTTTAAGAACATAATACAGGGAATGATCTGTCCGACGATGTCGTGCCGATCGTGTCGGCGAGTTATCGGACTATGTGAAAACCCCCATTAGTGGGGTATCCATAACGACGAAGCTCAAACAACACTAGAGTTTAGTCGATTAGGCGTAAACAGAGTGTCAATCACGCCTTTGTGAAGGCTTGGACAAACAGGAGGGTGGACGGCGCGGAGTGATGGCAACCGAATTATTGGACAGAAGACATAAAGAACCCATATGATCCTACACAGTTAATGAATATATCAATGATAAATAATTTAATGTCACAATTAATTTATTTATCCACAAATGTGCCCCGCGACTCCGTCCGCGTGGAATGTGGACAACCCTTATCACTTAGGGGTATGAAAAATAGATAGTAGCCGATTCTCAGACCTACCGGATATGTACACAAAATTTCATGAAAATCGGTCGAGCCGTTTCGGAGGAGTATGGTAACTAACATTGTGACACGAGAATTTTATATATAAGACTAGCTGAGCCCGCGACTTCATCCGCGTAGAATTTTAATCCTTTCTTAGGGGATGCCTACGTCATAACATCTACCTGCATGCCAAATTTCAGCCCGATCCGTCCAGTGGTTTGGGCTGTGCGTTGATAGATCACTATGTCAGTCAGTTAATCAGTCAGTCACCTTTGAGTTATATATATATAGATATATGTACTTTCTTTAATATTTCTCGTGACATAAATAAAACCTACTAAATATAATAATATAATTTTTAATGTTTTGGAATTTGAATTTTCTATAATGTAATAGTACATTGTTACACGAGTGGTGAAAGTGGCTTATTTAGTCCCGAGACGGGGTATGGCGCCCGAGCGTAGCGAGGGCGCTAATAGTTCGAGGGACAAAATAAGTCTTTCACCCGAGGTAAACACTCTGCTTTTCATTACGAATACAAGGAAAGTAAAAATAAAAACAGGAATTTGCTAAAGAAATAATACAAGGAAGTATGAACAATACTCTACAACTCAAAAAAAAATAAAGATCGGATTGCCGCCTATTTTGTTTTTTTTCGTTGCCAGCCAACTTCATCATTTAGCCATTATTTTTCATTTTCATCTTTAAATATTTTGCACAAATCTATGTTATTTTAAAGAAATTGTTGAAACTAAATTATAATTAGTCATTTAAAAATATATATTCTTTAATTTGTGGCGACCCCACATTCACGTCGCCGACAGAAGCGGACAGATGGCGGTAAATGCAGCGCTTCAATACAATGTACGGATTCTTCATAGAAAAACTGAATCACGATATTAAGTCTCGCAAGCATCGTGACTATATATACAAGACCCCGAGAATAACCAGCGCGGCATAGCGGCCGCCCCGCCAGGCATAACACCCGCCTGGCTGGAAGATCTTCCCTTTTCCGCTAAAAAATAATACTTAACTTTATGTTATTTCAATTTTACATCGTGCTGTAATTGAGTGACTGTAGAAAAAGTTTGAACATGGTTCCATAGAAATGTGAAAATAGAACTATTTTTTTTTTATAATTTGACAGCTGTCAGTTGAAAGCGATTCTCCCGGGCCGGAAAAGTATTACTTTCAACCCGCTCCTCAGGCAACTTCAGACCTACTTTCAGAGTATGCATATAATGAAAAATTTATATATTTTATAGGACAAAATCGACAAATGGCTTTCGGCCTGCCTAATGTTAAGGAGTTACCGTAGCCTATGTCTGCTTGTAATTCTAAAGGTTTTGCTCGCACGTCGCCGACTTAAAGGGAAGTGGGACAGAGGGAGTCTAAGTATATGACCTTATAATTCATGGCGTAAGGTAAAAAATTGAGAGCTCACGTTATTTGAAGAACACCTATAGGAATCTTGTCTAGAACTCGAAGGAAAAACACATAGGAAGAAAACTAAAATCAACCGACTGACTGACTCAGCCATCACGACGTTTCAGAAACTTAGTCACGCGCGGAGTCCGCAAGTAACTTGCAATTTGGCACGCGTGCGATGTTCCTCGGCTTCCAATCGTTATAAAGTAATCAGAATGTAAATAGAGTAATTACCTACTTAGATAGTAGGCACCTACTTGATTTTTCATTAAAAAGAAATACTATATAGCAATGTGAGTTTATCACATTACTAGTATTCCCGTTAGCCCCTCCAGCTAAGCTAATGCTTGTGTTAGGAGTGGGCCCACGTCAAAAGTTTAATGACCAGGATGGGGATCCAACCCGAAACCTCTCGGCTACGAGGGCAGCCCCTCTAACCAGTAGGCTATTGGCGCTTTAAATTTACATGCACAGGGTAGCGAACGCTGACTGTCTCTTTCATGAACACAACTTGAAAGGCATTTAAATCCAGAAAATTGGCACATTGGATAGTCCAATGAAACGCTACTATAATTTTTGTGCTCTATTCCATATATTATTTTCCTTTCATTTACATACCAGACAGAATAAAAACGACGATAAAAAATTAAAACTACAATTCATCCAACATTCACAGCCACCTTCTAAAATTCAATTATACTTTCAAATTAAAAATAACACGATTTGAGAAACAATCATTCCTAAAAATGGCCGTCCATCCAGTTCTATTTAAAATATCTGCGAGACAGTGCAATGGCCGTTTTGTTATAGATTGATTTATTGTTGGTAATTTATTTTGGTTCTCGACATATAGGTACTTGATGTGTATCTATATCAACTAACTAGCGGCCCGCCCCGGCTTCGCACGGGTACATTGCGGTTACATTATTGGAGTTTTAGTAAGGATCCCTAATTTTTTGAAAATATATTATAGCCTATGTCACCCGGGGATAGTGTAGCTTCCCAACAATGAAATAATTTTTCAAATCAGTTCAGTAGTTTCGGAGCCTATTCATTACAATCAAACAAACAAAGTTTTCCTCTTTATAATATTGGTATGATTAACTGATCCATGTGATTTCATGTAATGTAGCCCTGAACCTATGAGATACAGAAGAAAATAGGAGTTTGAGCTTACCTAATACGCTCCAGGAAATGTAGAATATTTTATTATACCACAGATTATAAATATAGATAGGTACCTTCTCAATTATATTTTATTTATAGTAAACAATCTTGGCATGCCTTTTAGGTTTAAAATGTTTTAATACTTAATATGTTAAATTATTATTAGATTGGCTTTTAATAATTCTGTAAGACGAATTACATTAAATTGACATGCTATGATTGTTAACTAAATATACCTATCTTGTTGGTAATAAGAAGGTTGTTATAGTAAAAATTCAATCTAAAAGTTAAACGGAAAGAACGGAAGTCAGAGCGTAGTTCAATTACTAATTAGGTTCAAACTGCGCAGCAACAGCGATTAGTTTTGCTGATATTGTAATAGGCAAGTAGTTAGTTAGGTGGTCATGTTGTTTTATTATAGAATTTCGTCCAGTTAACTTTTTAATTAGTTATAATACCTACACCTGCGTTGAGTTAGGGCATTAGGTACCTAATAAAGGTATGTTTACATATTATTATATTGTTTTATTTAAAAGTAATTTTAGAATTAAATAGATTTATCGTTTTTTTCTGTAACTCGTGTGTTGACTACAAAATGATATAAAAATAAATATTTCTACCTATGCGATTACATGGAATTAATTTGAAGGAAGTAAGTAGGTACTTAAGTAATAGTTAGACCATACTATCTACATAATCACGTCGTCATCAGTAAAATATTAGTTAAAGGGTAACAAAATGAGTATCAGGACCTAAAGGGAAGTGAAGACCGGAAGGGAAGTGATCTAAAGGTACAAGGACTGAATACATCCAAGGCTCTATCGGAAGTCGATACTATAAATTTTGGTGCAGATTCGGCGCGGCACACGCACAGCTGCTATTATATACCTACGCAGGTAAGTATAAGTCGAGATTTACAATTGGAGGGTTCCGATAAGTGACATCCGATGTCGGGACGCGGCCGAATCTGCGCCAAGTGTCGCATGCAGGGGTGTGTGCGGGCGAGCTCACCGTCGGCATCAGCTGATCAGTACTCCGCACGCGCGTCACCTTATTCTTGTAGATGAGCTTCTTGAGCGCCCGCTCCACCGGCTGGTTCCACCGCATGAACATCACATACGCGCCGTACAGCGAGAACAGCACCAGGGCCTCCTGCCAGTATATCACGTTGTCCCGGAAACAGTATATCAACACCAGCAGGCTGATCGAGTAGAAGGTGCAGTCGCGGAACAGCGGCCACCAGGTGAGCGTGAGCGTCGTCCGCGAGAACAGCGCGCACGCACCGATCACGAACAGGATGTTGAACACCGCCGAGCCAACGATCGTGCCGATGCCCACGTCATCGAACGACACGAACACGCCGATCACCGAGGTGAACAGCTCCGGCGCCGAGCCACCCGCCGCCATGAAAGTGGCGCCGGCGACGTCGTCGCGGATCGCCAGCCGCTCTATGATCACGTCCAGCGCCGGCACGAAGAACTCGTCGCATACGATGGCGAGCGCGACGAACATGTAGCCCATGCCGATAACGTGCAGCAGCACCGCGCCCGAGCGGCGCTGGTCCTCGCTGAACAGGTCGGTGGGGAAGAGCGGGGTCTTCTCGTCCTCGGGCAGCGGCGAGGCGGCGGTGTCGGTGGCGTTGGGCTCGCCGGCGCGCGCCGCCGCCAGCAGCGCGAGCAGCAGCGCGCCACCCATGCCGCGCTCCCGGGGGCTGCGAGCACACTGCCGCGTGCCGCCCCCGCCGTCCCGCCGCCCGCCCCACGCCCGCCGTTCGATAGCGCCGCACTGCGCCGCGCCGCCGCCGCCACGCTCGTACTTCGCCCCTTCCGTACCATTCCATACCGCCTTACCGTCGAACACCCTGAATCTGGGGTGTTTTAAACAGATTAATATTGTTCGCGTGTCATTATAGTACCAAACATAGTGACTAGCCCAATGTACATAATAATAATAATGCAACCTGAATTTTTCGTCTTACTACGACGTAGTCAGTCACTACGCACGTAGTTGCTACGACAAGAAATTATGGCTAGTAAAAACCTTGTGCTCAAAATAATGGGACAGGAAATTGGGAAAATAGATCTTTAACCTGGCAACACACAGCTACTACACATTCCGTAGTCGTAGGCCCGGGATCGTGATCAGACCAATAGGTACCTACCATCGCCCGGATTACATCCGCGTTAACTTAAATTAATTCTACAAATACATAAATGACCTTCTTTTAAGTTCCTACATCTGCAGAGAAGAGTCTGGGAGAGCAGTGGAGATACTAAACTGATATTATTTATGAATCTGCTTCTATTAGGTACTTATTTACCCCCGTGAGTAGAATGCCCTTGAGTGGAGGTGTAGAGTCTATCCTTGCCCCCGCCTGTAGTAACATTGACTATGGTAGTAGTACGATTGGTTATGGTATTAACTGCGTTTCTATCTCCCTCATTGATCGACTCCACCTATGCTCTACCAGCAAAACCAATTTTTCTATAGGTACAGCAAGGAAGTTTAAGTAATTTATCCCGATAATCAATACCAGGCTAACTCTCACAATATAATAATATAAATTAAATCAGCACGCATAATATAATACTTATGAACAGGTTTTTATCCTACGTACCTACCTACTATAGTTTTTTATTATGATTCTGGTCATTCACGACTCTTCGTTCACCTATGTGTGATGGTAACTGTACCTACTTACATTTTAAATTGTTTGACATATTACCGCGTGGCTGTACCGCCGTACGAGAATGTAAACAGTGGATGATTAATAAATGGGCTGTCCATAACCTAGCACAATCCGCGGTGAGGCGCCAGTTTTAACCAGTGTTAATTTGAGTTTTGTACCTAATTAGTTCCCGCATAAAAATGTTACATGATTGATTAGGTAGGTTTATAATAATATACGACATATCGCATGGCGCCTAGGAGCAAATGTTAGAGATCATTCGTACCACAAAAGGAAAATCTAATAGCAAGTTGGTAGCATCTATCATACTAATATTATAAAGAGGAAAACTTTGTTTGTTTGATTGTAATGAATAGGCTCCGAAACTACTGAACCGATTTGAAAAATTCTTTCACTGTTGGGAAGCTACACTATCCCCGGGTGACATAGGCTATAATAAATTAAAAAAAAAAATAGGGATCCTTACTAAAACTCGAATAATGTAACCGCAATGTACCCGTGCGAAGCCGGAGCGGGCCGCTAGTCTATACAAATAAATAAAATTGGAGTGTCTGTTTGTAATAGCAAAATAACACCTTTTCACTCAATGCATATGAAAGTACATACGACACCTATAACAATAACGCGATTTAAAAAAAAATTGTCTGTCTGTCTGTCTGTCTGTGTGTTTGTTCCGGGTAATCTCCGAAACGGCTGGACCGATTTTGACGGGACTTTCACTGGTAGATAGCTAATGTTATAAGCAGTAACTTAGGCTACTTTTATTTTAGAAAAACAAAAATTAAAAAAATGCGTCCTGTTGCGTGGGCTCAGAACGCGGGAGCGGGCATTTTTGTTAAGTTAAAATCCACGCGGACGAAGTCGCGGGCTTAGCTAGTTAGAAATAAAGCCATCAAAGAATGTTTTGTGGCCTATCACAAACAAATAATCTGATAGGTTTATTTCAAAACGTAAATAGGTAGGTAGGTCATAATTTTTAACATTAACTAAAGGCGCCATGCACAGGCCCGTATTTTAATAAACCAATCTCAAGTCTGAGATAGATCTTGAGTAAGCGTTTGACGTGTAATTTTGTACTGGATTGACATAAAAATGGCATTGACGCTCTCAGACTTCTGATTGATTAATACGGGTCATAGTGTCGTATATCATGTAGGTCTTCTTCTAAGTCGTTACGCTCTTGACAGAGCGGTCGTGGTCGTCATGTATTGTTTTCCGGGGCAGATGTTATTCGCCTCACGATGTCTTGCCATCTCTCCCTATTGGACGTCATCTTGGTGCACTCGTGTAAGGGATCGCCAATGGCAGATTTAATCTGATCGGTCCATCGCATGGGTGCCCTTCCACGTGGTCTGGTACCCTCCACTCGGCCCTGTACAACTAACCGTTCTATGGAGTCGTTTTCTTGCCGTGAGACGTGTCCAAAGAACTTTAGAATGCGAGCCTGTACTAACGTTGATAAACGCTGCTTGATACCGAGTTCTTAGAGTATGGATATGTTGGTACCTAGGCCTAATACTTACCATTATTCGGTCTACCTAATAGGTAGTTAGAAAGTACCTAATAGGTGGTAGGCCTAATACCATATATTATCACACACCTTTTAAATCCTCGAAGGGTAAGTACGTACCTAAGTAAGAAGGCTGTAAGTAAGTAGCTATAATAAAAGTATCTTTATTGGAATCCGACGAGCCTTTCTCAGCTGATGTTGTTTTGGTTGGGACCTAGGTCCACTAGTTAAGTGAATTTGTATGCGTTTCTATGGTTTACTTAAGCTTAATTCAATGTATGGGAATGGCTAAATTATGCGTAAGTAATAGAATAATAATTTATGTAGCTAAACGCTTGTAGACAAATCCACTGCTAGTGGGGCTGGACGAGCTGGACTACTTATATAAAACATTAATATTGCCCGGAACCCCATATAAAATAAGTATAAAATAGATAATGCGTCGGTAAAATAATAGTAGACAATACAATACCATACCATACGGTGAAGGAAAACATCGTGAGGAAACCTGCATATCTTAGAAGATCTAACCAATTTTCGAAAGACATGTGAAATCCGCCAACCCGCACTGGGCCAGCGTGGTGGATTATGGTCTGAATCGCCCTCATGTTGAGGGGAGGCCCGTGCCCAGGAGTGGGACGTCAAAAGGGCTAAATTATTATATTATTACAATACCATACCATACCATTATAAATGAAGAACAGATAAATAAATAATATTCTAGAATGCGTAGAATGAAACGTACGTGTGAGGGATGGACAATGAAAATAGTTATATTCTGTTTTTTAACTAAAATAAATCAACTTATATTTTCTCCTCCTAATTCTAGGTAATATAAAAATCTATTCAATGGCCGATTTAGATTAGATATTGCTATTAGAAATAAGTTTCAGTTTAACCTAAACATTATAAAACCATTAAAAAATATTATAGGTAAGAACCTGAGTAAATTTAATATTTAATCAATAAGCGTAATGATTTGAAATAACTTCGAACAAAAAAGGAACAATTAAAATTACCTAAAAAATCAACTAATTTAAGTAACTAGTCGACTAATATTTTCAATGATTATCATTGTCACATCACTATTGTCACGCAAATGGAATGTCATTGACCGACTTATCACACGTAGGGTTTCTAATTGGATTATGGTCAAAACTCGAGTTTAGTGTTAATTTTCTTAACTAAAATACAATAATCAATTACCAAAATGTGGCTCGACGAGGCGGACGGCTTTGCCGAGATATTTAAAGGATACTTACCCTACTACTTACTTGTGGCTCTACCTATTTTTATCATAATGTCCCCTGTGAACCCGGTGGCTGCTTCTCATGAGTTTTCCGTATATAGAATGCAGCAATACGATCTCCACACGGTTCCCCATGGTGAGTGGAAAGAATAAGAAAAGTTTTAATTTATAACATAAAAAATCGATTGGCATTTTGAGGTTAATTCTGAATTTATCGGGGCCATTTATTTATATGCGTTGATCCGTAAAGGGTCTAGTGTTAAAATCATAGGTTTTTTTCTGGTTAGCAAACAAATTTTTGTACCCACAGAACATAACCTTAAATTATTATTTATTTGTAAAAATCCAAGTAGGTACTAATCCAGGTTCACACAAGGGCATTATGCAAGTGAATAAATAGGACCTGAACTTGTGTTCTGAAGTTACAAAGCTGATGAAATTTGGTACAAGATATATATTATAGATAGATATATATATTTATACAGAGATACCTTAATACCTATCATAGATATCAATTCTAAAAAAAAAAATACTTTTTATTGAGGTGAATGGAAACAGGTACATGGAAAATGGCAAATATATTTTTTTGATGCCTCAATTGGAATTTTCAAATAAAATAATGTTTAAAAAAAAAATTGTATCACATGCCATGTCATATGTCCACACCATTAATGACCACCCATAAATCCTAGCCAGCCAAAAACAACCCTGAAAAGATTATGGAACCTTAGGTGTAGTCACTTTATTGATATTATGAGCGAAAAGGGAGTGAGTGCAGAGATGACTGATGATAGGCTTGAATGGAAGAAGAGAATGTGCTGCGCCGACCCCACCTAGTGTGGGATAAGGGCAAGGTGATGATGAGGTGTAGTCACTTTATTTAATGAAAATATGTGAATTATTGCAAATACATTTATCAGTGTTATAGGATTCACAGCATGGGTTTTCCTACACCTACTTTTATAAAACCTACTTTTCTCCGCCAGGCTGCCGCAGTGCCAGCTTCAACCTGGAAGGCCGCTCCCTCACATCCTGGAGCACCTCCCGGCACTGCGTGGTGGCCAGGGTACAAGATATCACCATTGAACAGTTCATGGAGATCAGGAGCAAAGCCGGGGCTCTGCTGCTGGTGTTGCCGAAGAATGATACCATCTTGACTCCTGAGGAGAAAGAGGTCAGTTATTGTTGATTATTTTGTTATTAATACTAAACTTGGCTGATCTAAGTGTACTGCTGTCATATTCATAGATATAACAACATTGCTGTGATTGGTTTGGAACAAAACCAATGTATTGTGATTGGTTTATCGAAAATAATAATGGATTGTGATTAGTAGATCGTAAGTCTTATACTAGGTGAAATAGAAAGGGTATACTATTTTTTTTGCAAGTTTTCTTTGTAAATCTAAAACTTTGGGCTTTGTAGAGCAGTTGAAGAACTAAAGGTTTTGTAGAGTTATGAAATCTGTCAACAGCTGTATCCATGTCCTTTTGTTTTTCAAGTTTCTTTCAAGGCTAGTTTTAGAATTACTAAGTTAATTTTTTTTAAAAAAGTATACCCTTTCTGTTTCAATCTGTATACCTTTTTAAATTTGTGTTACTAAAAATTGTGTTATGGAGATTGGTGTCTGAAGTCTGGTTGTTCCTTGAGTGATAAGTAATCGGCTGCTACAATGAATACTTCTCAACAGCACATCCAACTCCTGGAGATGGCGATGATCCAGCAGGAGGTCAATGCTCCGGTGTACTTTGCTCGATGGTCTCCCGACTTCGAGGACATACTACGGGACCTACAGCACAGTTTCATCACCGATGACAGGGCGGGCACCGCACTAGAGGCCATGCTCAACACCGTGTCTTCTAATGGATATCAGATTGGTGAGGCTTTGATTAAAATAATTTGAGTTTTATACATATACTGTAAATTTTTAATAATTCACTAAACTGATACATAAAAACTCAAGCAAGCCAAATAAAAAAGGTATTTTGTTAATAAATCGTGACCTAGATATATGAAGTAGTAAGTCAAACAAAGTGATAACAGATGTGATGTTATAATGATAATGTAAGCAAACTAGGAAATATGATTGCTTGGCCTAGTAGTTTGAGGGTAGGCAAACTCAAACTCATACCTATTAATTTGTTAAGGCCTACAAAGGCACTTAAAATATGTCATTAATATAGCTTTGTCTTGAGTACGCTTTAGGCCGCTTTAGACACTCAGCTCACTGCATCGAATGGTTGCGGTTTCGATTCCCGTCTGGGTAATTTTCGGTAATTGGCTATCAAATTGTGTCGATGACCCTTTTTCCAGTATGTATAGTATAAGTAGTATGTATTTGACCATAAACGATTTGGCACACTAAAAGACTGACCTAATCAGACCCTGATGTTCTTCTTCTTCTTCCTCTGCGGGCGGTGTCCTCAAATCGACGTCAGTTGCGCCCGTTTTGTGTGTTGGAGGGTGGTGTTCATTCCACCCGTCCAAGTTCTGTCAGGAAGATCCCCAACTTCTTAAATAATTAAATATCGCTAGACAATCACACTAACTGTATGGTCCCAAACTAAGCAACGCTTGTACTATGGGTACCGTACAATGGACTGGGGGCGATCCGAGTGACACCCAGACCTGGGCAAATTACAAAAAGGCCGTTTACGAAATTTGCCCCGGCGGGAATCGAACCCGCAACCACCATGTGCAGTGAGCCGAACGGCCCACCCTCGATCCACTGCGCCAAGTGGTCTCGATGTTTCTGAAGACTTGGAGGCTGCCTGGTGAACCCAGGTAGCTAGCCCTATATGTGGCCACTCCATTGCATTCCAGCAGGACGTGAGCAGCTGTTCCTTTTGCCTCCCCTATGCAGGCTCTGCCCCTATGCAGCTGGCCATGAAACCTAAGTTGTAAAAGTTTCTGTTAAGACCGTGATGTTCTTTCCCAGTGGTGTCGGCGTCCTCGCCTCACAAGCTGGAGTCCAAGCCGGTGACCCTGCACGGGAAGCTGATGGGCCGCTCCGGGTCAGCGCAGACCATCGTCATTGCGGCGCATTACGATTCCTCGGCGGTGGTGCCTGTGAGTATTCACTACTGTTCAGAAAAGATAGAATTTTATAAAACATTTAAAATTATATTTTCTATTTGTAATGAGTAACCTTAATGTGAAGGCGCCTGTCTAGCCCGCGAAATTCAAAATTTTCGAGTATTTTTATAGTTTATCCAAAATCTGAAAACATTTAAGTCAAAATTTTGTGATTTGCGACAAACACAGTATGCAGTGCGTTTATTAATACATTTATTTTACTCGAAATATTATCACGGTGGATATGATACTAGTTAATCACTAAATATACAAAAATCGCCAGATTATCTGGATAGCTGTGATATATTAATAAATGCACTACATGTGCCAATGTGCCTTTTATTATTGTCAGATTTTGAAAAAAATCTAAAAAACCTCAAAAAATTTGAACTTTGGGGGCTAGATGGGCGCTTTAGCCTTTAATACTAATATTGATGGCTCTATGTTGAGATTTTTTTTACCCGTAAAAACTTTCGCCCCCTATTTTATACAGTTATGGGTGGAATGTTACAAAATCCTTCCTTAGTGTTAGATATTTACGGTATGAAAGGTACCTGCTGTCAAAATTTCATGATTCTAACACCAGCGGTTTAGGCTGTGCGTGGATTCATTTGCTTTGATAAGTGAATTCGCAAAAATTATCAAAATATGCGACATAAATGGCCGTATCTTTTGATTGCTTTGTCTTAGAAGCCAATTTTTTATACACCTACAAGGGACCATAGTGTTTGATATTTGATATTAATTTCAACTTGATATCTATCAGTTTCTGAGCAAAAGGGTCTTGACAGACAGACAGACGGACAACAAAGTGGTCTGGCGTATGTTTTTTTTTTTTATCCTATAAGGGTTCCGTTTTTTCATTTTAAGGTCCGTAACCCTTAAAATGAAATGCTGTTTGTTGCTAATTGCATCACTTGAGAACGACTGAACCGATTTGGCTTTTTATATTTTTAAATGGTCGGAATAGTCCGAACTGGGTATGTAGGATATTCAAAATTGGAAAAGTTTCCAGGATTCGGGAAAAATCGAACATAAATCTTGTATGGGATTTTTGTATGAACTAAATACGTTCAATTAGTCACGTTTCAAATAATGGATTAGGGCATGCGCAATTCTTTTTTAGTTTGATTACGGCCATGAAATATTACGCAATTATAAATCTAGAGGGCGCTACTCCGCCATGACGTAAATAAACAGACAAAAAATTAAATTTAAAAGAAATTCAGCTTTTTTGAAAATTCGACTCCTGGGCTGCTCCCGTCCACCTGAGCCAGAGTATTGAAAACATGACATGATTATGTACGTGTCATCCACAGATATAGATTTACATAGATAACGAAAATATCACGATTTGTATTGAAACCAAGCGTGCCGAATTTTTAACATCTACTGTGACGTCATTAGTGACGGGAAATCCAAACCGATTCAAAGACACCGATGCCGCCGATGGTTCTCCGCCCGCTACGGTTCTCTCGAGTGATTATCTCGTTCATACTCATATTTTTTATAGCGAAGTTCATGCATTTGCGTTATCTATGTAAATCTATATCTGTGGTGTCATCTGTACGCAGGAGCTGTCTGTGGGCGCGGAGTCGAACGCGTCAGGCGCGGCGGCGCTGCTGGAGCTGGCGCGCATCTTCTCGCGGCTGTACTCGACGCCGGCGGCGCGCGGCGCGCCCTCGCTGCTGTTCGTGCTGACCTCTGTGGGACACTCGCTCAACTACTTCGCCGCCAAGAAATGGCTCGAGGAACAGCTGGATTCCACCGATGCGTCGCTTTTGCAGGTCAGTTACAACTGAGACGGCTAAAAAAAACGGAGTCTACGAAAATAAATATGTGCGGTTTGTGAAGGCGTAATATACCTACAGGTTGAAACAGAAAGGGTATACTTTTGGAACGAAGTTCCTTATCGCGCGTTGCGAAAGAGGGCTAGACGGAAAAAAATAAGTGTGTACCGACACGTTTTGTGTGTAACGACACGTTTTGTGTGTAACGACACTTTTTGCTATAGTTGTAAGCCGTGCGGCGTGCGCGTGTTTCTCTGTCTGTCTCTCTTTCTCTCAGTCAGTCAGTCAGTCGGTCGGTCGGTCGGTCGGTCAGTCAGTTGAGTGTATACAGGTTCTTTGTACATAATAAAAAATTATAACAATAATGAATCCTGACAGTGTTTCTGCACATGTTCCAGATATTGCAACTTCGTTCCATCCGGGTGTCCCTTGACACCTCTCAAGTTTTTTTTTTTCAAAAGTTCACTTTGTGATTCTAAAACTATCAGCTTTGGAGGAAACTTGAAAAACAAAAGGTGTTAGAGGGATACAGCTGTTGACAGATTTCACAAGTCTACAAAACCTTTAGTACTTCAACTGCCCCACAAAGCCGATAGTTTTAGATTTACAAAGTAAAGTTGCAAAAAAAATGGTATACCCTTTTTGTTTCACCTAGTATACGAGTACATCAAAAATATAATTGCAATCGATAACCCGATAAACCATCAGGTATTATTTGTATTTAGCGATTAAACTACTTACTGAAAAAGGTGTTGTATACAGTGTTCTATGAATATTTCGAGCGAGATAATGGAATCGTTTATTGTTATGGGGAACATAACGAAACATTTTTGTTTGAAAAATAACAAATTATACTGCGTCTTATTATGCAAGAAAAAATGTGCCATCATGTCTATTGCCTCGTGCAAGTTGTGATTGATTTTTAAATAACGGCGTGATCACGGCATCGGATCAGGGCCCTAACTCTGTTAGCAACTGAAAACTTAATAGAAATGCAAACGCGTGCGTTTCTTGTCGATCGCTTGAGCCAAAAATTTCGTACTGTGTTAGCGTCTGGTTCATCGAGCGTTTATTTCTTTTTTAAACAAGATTTGCCAGGTCCAAAAGTTTAAAGTAGCGACATATTTTGGCTTCGCAATTCCAGTCAGCACCCCAACCCAAAGTACCAACCCCACGAAAACTTCAAACATAATTTTAAAACTAAATTACTCCAATGGCTAGTGTCATTCTAGTGCGTCCACAGGGCCTCTAAATTTGAACCAGGTCAATGACAGTAGAAATCGTGCAGCATGTGTCAGCCTGTGGTTAGTAGGTTACGGTAAAACGTCAATAGCGGCACATTTGCGTTTCTATTGCGTTTGAAGTAGCTAACAGAGTTGGTCCCCAGGATGTCTCGTTCGTGATGAACCTGGACTCTGTGTCGGCGGCGCCGCTGCGCATGCACGTGTCGAAGCCGCCGCGCGCGGGCGGCGCCGCGCACTCCGTGCAGGCGCGGCTGGGCGCGCCCATCGTGCACAAGAAGATCAACCTGGCGGACGAGCTGCTCGCGTGGCAGCACGAGAGGTTCAGCATCCGACGGATGACGGCGTTCACACTCAGCTCGTTACAGGTACAGTTCAAGACATAGCGTTAATTCGTCAAGGTCTGGGTGCTACTGGGATGGGCCCCAATCCATTGTACGGTACCCATAGTATGGGACCGTATAGTTGGTGTGTCAGTCTTGCTATAGTTATATTTACTTATTTAAAAAATACACTGCATGTGTGCCTTAAAAGTGTTTTTTTGACGTTGTTACCGAGCATCTCCCTCCTGACAGTTGAAGCCATAGCCGCATTTTAAATCTCCAATCGCTTATATTTTATACAAGGAGTTGGCCGTGGTGTAGTAAGTTACGTAAGACATGCTCAGACATGGATGCATATAAACTTTCATCGTGCCAAATTTCATTCTCCACCATCAGCGTAATTTTCGTGAAAAGGGATACAAAGTTTTTGATTCACGTATTAATATAATGATGATTTCTGACTAGAGCCACAAAGACCCAGCCCGCAGTTCGGTGCTGGACACGGCGTCAGAGTCTTCCATCAAGGGGCTGGTGCAGAACATCGCGCTGGTGGCGCGCGCGCTCGCCTCGCACGTGTACAACCTGACGGATGAGGTCAATGAGGAAGACGCTGCGCTCTATGATGACGCACTGGTATGTTACATTATTTTCGGCTACTGTTTTATAACACGTTGCGAAACATGTTGGAACATCATTGTTAGCAAGGCGCCGTCCAAATTAAGACCTTATACATGCTTTTTTCAGGGTCTTATATGATCATTTGGGTACATATACGGTTGCTCACCTGTAAATTTATTGTGAAGACAGACAATTTAGGAGAAGGAACCACCACTCACCCTTGGCTTGTTAACCTCCAAAATTATAAATCAAATAGGTTGATCGATAATGGAAGAGGTCAACAAAACCTAAATCCGTTGGTCGAGTTTGTCAGTCATGAGTGTCAGGGTCGTGATTTTCGTGTGCAAACACGTGTCGAATTTTACTTTTAATTCGCTTTGTTCCGCAGAAAATTGCACATTATTAGGGTACCTGACACTCATGACTGACAAACTCGACCGACGGATTTAGGTTTTGTTGACCTCTTCCATTATGGATCTACCTATTTGATTTATAATTTTGGAGGTTAACAAGCCAAGGGTGAGTGGTGGTTCCTTCTCCTAAATTGTTTTACAATGGATTTCCGCGAAGTAACGCCTGAGTCAATCAATTAGACTTAAAGGAACTATTATCATGTTTTCTGAGTTCCAGGCCTTTGAACATTTGCCACAACTTTCGTGTTGTGTCCTTAGGAACACAACGAATGGCCTGAAAATAGTGGAAACGGCATTGATGAGTAGCGGTCACCAAAATTTGAGAAAGTTCATTAAAAATTGCATAGGATTTGAGTCATGACATTAAAAAAGTTTTGTACAAATATTTAAAAAAGGTGTTCTAATTTAGATAAAATATTTATACCATTTAATTTTATGCCCGACTCATTCAAACCCCCAATTACCTATTTCGGACATTTGAAACACCTGTATATCCTAACTAATATTATAAATACAAAAATAAATCAGTCTGTCTATCTGTTTGTTACGTTTCCACACCTAAACCGCTGAACCAATTTCGATGAATTTGGTATTGAGACCGATTGGGCCTTGGGCAAGAACATACGCAACCTATTGTCCCATAAATAAAACTTGAAGCGGTGAAATAGGGAATGGAAGGTTTTATGTAAATTCTGAGATCCACGCGGACAAAGTTGCGAGCAGGAGCTAGTTGAATAGTATATCATGATTATTATTATTTTTTATATATCATTTTAGGGTGTGGACGAGGCCTCAGTGCGGCACTGGTACAAATATTTGTCGTCGCAATCCCGGGCGCCGCAACTCATCACTACTTCATCGCCTAGCGCCGGTCAGTACATTTATTAATTTATTTATATTTACATAATATAATATGACTTAGATCTATTGCTTTATTAGCTGTTTTACAAACCGGCTCCGTTATGTAAAACAGCTGGATTGCCATTTTCTCTAACCTGAACAACCTGATTAAGTAAGTTTTGACTGGCTAGGCTTCAAGGGTGGTTACAACAAAATTTTATTTTTTTTTCTTGCCATATTTGTAGGGATGTTTAGGATGTTTGGACCATAGTCCAAGAAAGGATAGAGGGACGATTTGGTCACCTTTGCGGGAGATACGTGGCCAGAAACAGCACAAAACCGTATTTTGTGGAGAATTCAGGGAGAGGCCTTTGCTAAGGAGTGGGACTCACAAACAGGCTAGAGAAAAAAAATAGTACATTGTTACACGAGTGGTGAAAGTGACTTATTTAGTCCCGAGACGGGGTTTGGCGCCCGAGCGTAGCGAGAGCGCTAATAGTTCGAGGGACAAAATAAGTCTTTCACCCGAGATAAACACTGTGCTTTTCATTACGAATACAAGGAAAGTAAAAATAAAAACAGGAATTGGCTAAAGTAATAATACAAGGAAGTATGAACAATACTCTACAACTCGAAAAAAAAAAAATATCGGATTGCCGCCTATTTTGTTATTTTTTCGTTGGCCGGCCAACTTCATTATTTAGCCAGTATTTTTAATTTTCATTTTTAAATATTTTGACCAAATCTATGTTATTTTAAAGAAATTGTTGAAACTAATTTATAATTAAGTCATTTAAAAATATATATATATTTTCTAATTAATACTTAACTTTATGTTATTTCAATTTTACATCGTGCTGTAATTGAGTGACTGTAGAAAAAGTTTGAACATGGTTCCATAGAAATGTGAAAATGGAAATAGTTTTTTTTTTTAATTTGACAGTTGAAAGCGATTCTCCCGGGCCGGAAAAGTATTACTTTCAACCCGCTCCTCAGGCAACTTCAGAGCTACTTTCAGAGTATGAGTAATGAAAAGTTCTTTACTTTACTTTTCCATACGTTCCATCAGAATAAAACAGACCCAAAAACATAAGTAGGTACCTACCTACTTACATGAGTTGTCCTGTGAGCCCAGAATATTTTGGTTGTTTTGCCTGGCTTGGCTTTATGGGTGATTATAAAAAAAACAGTGATAGCCGATTGGTTTAGCACACGTCTTGCAGGTCTTGGGTTCAAACCCCGGCGCGCATCTCTGGATTTTTCGAAATCTATGTGTGTAATCATAATGGTTATCACTTGCTTACGGTGAAGGAAAACATCGTGAGGAAACCTGCATGTCTTAGAAGATCTAACGAATTTTCGAAAGACATGTGAAACCGCTATTTTTTTTTTAACTGGGCCACTGGGTTAACGTGGTGTATTATGGCCTGAATTCCCCTCGTGTCGAGGGGAGGCCCGTGCCCAGGAGTGGGATGTCAAAAAGGGCTAAATTATTATATTTGTTATAGGCGTGACGGGCGCGCTGGAGCGTGCCATGTCCCGGTACATGGAGGTGGCGGTGAGCGCGCACGCCGTGGACAAGCGCGAGCCCGAGTACACGCTCTACGGGCCCACCGCCGCCGCACTCTACGTATACAGGTATATAACCATACACCATATTTATTTATTTATTTATTTATGGGAAGATCAACAGCTAGAAATAACAATTATACAGGTTGAAACAGAAAGGGTATACTTACTTTTTCAAACCATAACTTTGTAATTCTAAAACTATCACCTTTGGTGGAAACTTGAAAAACAAAAGGTGTTATAGGAATACAGCTGTTGACAGATTTCACAAGTCTACAAACCTTTAGTACTTCAACTGTCCCACAAAGCCGATAGTTTTAGATTTACAAAGTTGCAAAAAAATAGTATACTTTTTGTTTCACCTAGTAGATAAAAGTAAAAAGTCATAAAGCCAATTATAGATCTTCACGCATAGCAGTTGAAGAAGTAGCAAAGGTGTAAACAAACATTCAAATCTAAGTGATTATAACAATCTAAGCGTTGCAGGAAGAGTCGGAAAAATTAACATTAGTTGTTAGGTTATTTAAGTCCTACAGGAAGAAATAAAGTTTGACTTAAGCACTACTTAACCGAGATAACACTACATGTGAAGAGATCCAGATCGCATTGCTGGCATATCTAATTAAGGTGAAGGCGCCTGTCTAGCCCGCGAAATTCAACATTTTCGAGTATTTTTATAGTTTATCCAAAATCTGAAAACATTTAAGACAACATTAAGTGATTTGCGAAAAACACAATACGTAGTGCGTTTATTAATACATTTATTTTACCCTAAATATTATCACGGTGGATATGATACTAGTAAATCACTAAATATACAAAAATTGCCAGATTATCTGGATAGCTGTCGTTCTTGAAATGTTTTAGAGTAAGTTGGATATATTAATAAATGCACTGCACACGGTCTTTTTCGCGAATTACAAACTGTGCCTTATTATTGTCAGATTTTGAAAAAAATCTAAAAAACCTCAAAAAATTTAAACTTCGCGGGCTATATGGGCGCTTTAGCATTAATGTACTTTTACATATTATGCTATTATTACTACATACATACAAAATACCAATAAGTGAAGAGAGCGCTTGCGTTCACTGTTGTGTGCGAATACAATTGTCGAATTTGTCGGGATATGGTGGAGGACGGCGAATTTTGATTGGTGCAGGTAGAGTCGAATGAATGGACCAATCAGAATGACAGAAATGGCACAAATTTATGTCATACATACATAGGCCCGTATTAATAAATCGACCTCAAGTCTAAGAGTCATAATGGAAATGTAATTCCAGTACAATATTACACGTCAACTCAAACTCAATGCAACTCAAAATTGTTTTTATTCATGTGAGCCAACAAAGCATTTGTGAATAGCCAGTATCTACCACCAGTTCGGAATGCTGCTTCCACTGAAAAGATGCGGCAAGAAACTCAATGGTTACTCTTTTCAATGAATAAAAGATGGTGTACATTCTCAGGAACAGCAACAGAATATGAGCAGGCAACACCATTGTCACTAAATAAGTAATAGTAAATAAAATCAAATCTCACTCAGATTTAGGTATTTAAATAATAATGAGAAAGCTAGTTTAGTGGGGTGTGCATGCGGTTAGTCAAAAGCGTACTCAAGACCGCTTTCAGACTTGAGATCGATTAATAAACTGGCCATAAACTGCTAAACCTTTGACTATGGCTTTGTTGTAGTCGGTTAAAAAGGTACTTACCTATATTTCCCTTGTGCAGTGTCAAGCCGGCCGTGTTCGACCTGATCCTGACGCTCGCGATAGTGGCGTACCTGGGCGCGGTGTACTTCGCCATCCAGCTGTTCCCGCGGTTCTACGACGAGTACGCGCGCCTCGTCACCGGCAAACCCAAAGTACATTAGTCTGTATTACACTATTAATAGAGTTCACATTAATAATTGGATGTCGTTTTTCAGACCGGAATCGACCCACATGCACTTCTGTAAACCAAAACCAACCTTGTGTTAGTGGTTCTAGGTTGGTTTTACTTTGCAGAAGTGTATGTGGGTGGGTTCAATTTTGCAAAACTACGTCCAATAGTGACGCGAACATGATAAGACAGTTATTTCAACGGTTCCGCCGCCGCCGTCTTGACGGACGTCGGTATAGTTAGTCCAACGAGCTAGTTGCAATATTGCAGTTTAGATGCAGTTGGTTGAATGCACCAGTGATAAAACATTTCACAGGTAGCGTATGAAAAATCATATTATATAGGTTTTCATATGCAACGCCTGCTACCAACACAGGCAAGAATTGTTAAATATCATTGCAATTAAACCGCAAAGTGTTCGGTACCTACTGTCCGGGTTTTCATGATAAATTATCGACCCTTCATAGTATTCACTTTTATAGTGAACATTCACTTTGAAAAATCACAGGTGAAATAACATTGAACGAAAAACGTAATTTCACGTAATGAAAATTCATTGAATGTAGCAATCATTTCCTAGCCTAGTAATTACAGTAAAGGGTGTTAGAGCTAAACTGTGGTCAATTGACTATAATTCACATACGGGTCGGCTCGACTAGGGTAGTGTCATCAAGCCAACAAGCCGCAAGGCCTCGCCCCCCCCCCCCTTCCCCTCTGTCTGTCTACATGTCGACTGTCTGCCTGGGCCCTAACCACGCTAGCTACTCAAATCGTAATAGAAAAGCAAACGCTCGCGATTACGTTCCAAACGCTCCGCTTTTGACGTTTTGCTGACACGAGCTTCACGATTTCTACTGACATTGATATGGTATGGTGTCAGCAAAACGTCAAAAGCGGAGCGTTTGAAACGTAATCGCGAGCGTTTGCTTTTTTATTACGATTTGAATAGCTAGCGTGGTTAGGGCCCTGCTTGAATGCAGTCCGTCTGGTCGTAAGTCATCTCTGATGTTGGCGCTATTTCTGTTTGTAATACGTAAACTTAATGAATTGCTGTATTTGTCATGGTCGTAATTTATGAGAGGGACTTATACTTTATGGGAGAGAATTATATTTTGTTGTGTCGATTTAAGTTCAGTCGTTGTCATAGCAACGTTTGTTGGTAGCGAAAGCTATGCAGCTAGAAAGTGAGTTATTCATTTAAATTGGCTTTTATTATTTATGTAACTTGATAGGCATGGACTGTGTCACTGGTAGCAAAGCTCGTTGGATAAATTAAATTCCAGATAAACTGTTATGTGGGATTATAAAATAGTCTACACCAGGGATTCCCAAACTATTTTGGACAAGAGCCCCTTTCCCAAAATGAACCTCAGACACCCATAGCCCAATTACTTTAAAGATCCTGTCTATTTTTTCCTATTGATACAAAATACTTACCAATTTCAAACTTTCTACCAGTCTGGCTAAATCCGGTTCAATATTGGTGAGTTGCAGCCTTAAATATCCGCATACGTTGATTTTCAAACGGTTTGGGAATACCTGGTCTACATGATCAGATCGACCTTTCAACAGAAGAGATATAAACTATTATGAAAGTCTTAAAAATAATGTTCGACGAACGATGTTTTATTTTGCCTGCCAACTCTGAAAAAATCTGAATATGGGAATGTCAACAATTTTATTGTGGTAAAAGTATAAATAAATAATATAGAAAATAAGACCATTAAAAGTGGCGCAAGAGAAGGTATGCTTGCATTGCTACTTATTTGTAACAATTTATAAAGTTTATAAAAAAAATTGTGCAGAGTTGCATCCTTCCTTCAAAAGGTTTTGCCTATAAAACGATTTTCGAGACTTTCGAGACTTTCTTGATAGACTGTGGCTATTAAAAATAAGATAATTGTCTCCTGCCTCTTTCTGGCTTCTAACTCCAGCTCTCTCTGTTGGGTGGTTGGTCGGACGTGTAGAACAAATTCATGTCCATAAAATGTACCACTTACCTTTTACCACTTGTGGTAATCGCACCACGCATGAAAAGTCAAATCTTAGCTGATAAGTGTTGAACAATTTCATTTTACATAATTTAAGTTGTAATTATTATTTTTCACAAAATATAATTTATCAATAGTAATAATATTATGAAGATTTTTGGAATATAATTTATTATTACTAATACATTTTGACGGCGACCTAAATATTATTAAAATAATAAAAATAAAATTATTGTTTATTTTTTATTAAAATTATTATTGCTGAATTATTTTCTCTGGTGGAGTTTCGGGTATTGTTTCCTTGGGGTCGCTTTCGTCAGATCAGCCTTTTTAGTGTGCCACTCTTGGGCGCGTGCCTCCCCTCATTGCGGGAGGGATTCAGGCCATAATCCGCCACGCTGGCCCAATAGGAAAAAATAATGAAGAATTTCATCCGATTGTAATTTCTCACGAGTTATTTTTCTAGTTCATAATATTTAGCTCGGTTGTCATAATTATGTATTAAGGCAAAGACATAAAAAAATGTGAGTAGTTATAACAGCAAAAGCAATATTTCCAATATAGATATTTAAATTAAGAACTAAAGAAAAAATAATGTGAATTATTGTTTAATTTATTCGTCAACGCGTGTTTGATCGCAGAACTATAGTTACTACAAAGTTATCTTTTCCGGTGGTCAAAATCAGAATTGCTGGTTTCATTCCAAAAAATACACTTGACGAAGAATGCAGCGACACTGTCATCGGCACAGCTAAGTTTGTAGTCATCTCTTCAAAATTGGTCTCTATGTCTCGTATTTAAGTATTATTCAACATAATGCTTTGAAGGAATGTTTAAATAAAAAAAGGCCGAAAAATACATGTTCTTTTTTCCATTATTATGGTTTTATCAATAAGATCGGTGCAATTAACACACGGTAAGCACCAGGAGTGATTTCCCATTGGATAAAAATTTAGCGATCTGATTGGTCGAATGTTTTGCTTGTCAGCTTTTTTAATGATATACAGTCAAAAGCTGTTTATGCAAAAAAATGTGCTGGTTTCATTCTTGTTATCAATAGTTATTTTGTTGGCTGTCCTTAAACTTCGGAAGTTCCTCAATAGTAATGAATTTATAAATATGTTACATTATTATAATGCTGATGTACATTTTTAATTGGTATTTGTATGAAGCTTGGTGTCTACATTGTATACACGGTTATTAATAAAACACTAACCATCTTTACGAACAAAATAAACAACAACTTCAGTTCTATGATCATTATCAAAAATATTAATTCAAGATTTCGGTGTTCTTTCTTAAACATTTTCATTATTTACGTCCGCACTACCGAATATCGCATAAGCTCGTAATATTTTGAGCGCGTGGAATTTAAATATATTTATTTTTAAATAAATTCTGATTGATTTTTTATAAATCCTAAAAAAAAGTTGTTGTTTATGATGTTAGTAAAATAGTCCAGAGAGGTTGTTAATGTCTCATGCTAGGGGGCGATCCCACTGTCTTAAATGTGTGTACAAAGTCTAGTAAGACACTTATGTACTCGGCACATGGTGGTTGCGGGTTCGATGCCCGCCGTAGAAAATTTCGGAAATGGCCTTTTCGTAATTGGCCCAGGTCTGGGTGTCAATAGGATCGCCCCCAGTCCATTGTACGGTACCCATAGTACAAGCGTTGCGTAGTTTGGGATCATAGATTTGGTGTGTCAGTCTGGCTATACCTATTTATTTATATAGACATCATGCAAGTAAAACCGAATATGTGATAAAAAATGTTTTATTTTTATGTACCATGCTTGTTGTGTTTTCATTTTCCTTTCCATTTAGTTTAAACAATCTGAAAATGTAAATAGGATAGGGATTATTTTTTTGCGGTTTCGGGCGCTTCGGGAATTGAGTGAGGGAAGTATGGAAACGCAGTGCAGGGCAAACTCGACTTTACTCAATAGTACATTGGTACAATTTTGGTTGAACCTAGTATTACATTATTTTGTTGAAGTCTTTTTTCACATCGCAAAGGCTTAATCAATATTTTTTTAGTGATGTCGGTTGTAACACGGCCAAAGATAAGCGATACGTGAACGACTAGATTATTTTATTGAGTAAGTTGTTTTTAACGTTTCGCCTTCATTAATTTTTACTTAAAATAATCACGTGAGCTTTCCCGGCTGTGGCGAGCCCGGCGAAGCCCCACTTCAAGTCGAACATTAATACCATTTCGTATCGCCTCTCGTTGGCCGTGGAAAATTGTATCCGTTATTCAAGATGCATTCAAATAACATACGAAATTGGTTTTGTCTGTTACTGTGTTGCAAAACTACCGAACAAAGTGTCAAACTGTTTAGAGTTTGTGTGTAAGCGAAAATGGTGGATGTTGCATGGAATTGATAAATAAAACAATCCTTTGTTTTAATTATTGTTTTTATATTACTATCAGTAGATACATCGTATCGTGCATAAAATGTCGTGCATTATTAAAATAAGACCTCTTTATAATATAAAATTCCGTATGTGTTCGTAATACTTCAAACGCCTGAACCCATTTAGTTGTTTTTTCGTACTTGTTAGGTCGTTTAGATGGCTCTTAGCTATTGTTTAACTCGATAGGTGGCGCGGTTGTCGACATCTAGATAATAAAATCTACGCAAGCAAATCTGGGAGCAAAAGTAAGTATCTTATATACTTAAATTAAATAAACTTCATTTATAATAGAATACAAAATTATTACGAAATTACTTAAAAATAATAAACAATGTTGTGGATACATTTTCGTTGTAAAACTAGCTGACCCGAAAGACGTTGTCCTGTCTTAACTTTGAATATTGAATTCGAATTTTTCCGCTCAACTATCTTAATTTTTTATTTCATAAGAACCTTCTCCTGACAGTAATAAATACAACAAAAAAAGAATTAGCGAAATCGTTTCACCCGTTCACGCGTGATGCGTTATGACCAAGGAAATAGAGATTCTTTTCATTTTTTTATAATATATATAGATAGTTACAATAAATCTTAAAAAAATAAAGCTATGACTAAATGCTATGGCACCTCCGAAATTGTTTATGATTAAATATTCTATTTAATTTTGACATGGCTCTTAACATAACTAATGGCTGCCTACGTTTGCTTATTTTAATTGCTTGAATAATAAAACACTAGTTATAATAATTACTGGTTCAGGAGATACGTCACGTTTTACAAACGCAATTGTAAGACTTATTCTTGACGTGAATATGTAAACAGGACTTAGACTTTAAGTCCAACAAAATAAGGTAGACTATCCCTCCAAAACCTCAGCGGTAGCGGCTCCATTGATGTCCTTCAGTTCAGCTGACTTGAAAGTCGCGATAATACTGATCTTTCCTAGTTTCTGTAACAAAAAGGAAAAAATATTAGTAACATTTTAAAACGAAGTAGCGTAAATCTAAATATATATAACTCAAAGGTGACTGACTGACTGACATAGTGATCAATCAACGCACAGCCCAAACTACTGGACGGATCGGGCTGAAATTTGGCATGCAGGTAGATGTTATGACGTAGGCATCCTCTAAGAAAGGATTTTGATTAAGTCTACCCCCAAGGGGATAAAATAGGGGATGAAAGTTTGTATGAAACTTTGTCAATTAAATTCCACGCGGACGAAGTCGCGGGTACAGCTAGTAACTGAATAAAAGTTGTATACAATAAAGTACTTCTTCAGTACTTCTGGTGTACAATAAAGAGATTTCTATTCCATTGGCTTATCAAATTGTTGAGGTAAGCCCACTCCTAGTCCAAATAGCTTAGTTGGAGACTGCTAGCAATGTGAAATTATAACTCACTATACTTTTTTTTAAGAGAAAAAATAAACATTAATTTTCAAACAACATAAAAAAAAGGTTTTGAAATTTATTAAATTATTTAATTTTTTTAAATTGTTTTTTTTTGGACCCAGCAACGTTTGGCTGAATAGGTAGCTTAGTGGCTGAAAAAAAATAAACACTGATTTTTAAACAACATTCAAAAGGTTCTTCTAAATTCGAAATTTGTTTTTTTTTAATAAAATTTGGCTGAATAGGTATTTCTGCTGTGAAAAAAAAATAAACACCGATATTCAAACAACTTTAAGGTGAAGGCGCCTGTCTAGCCCGCGAAGTTCAAATTTTTTGAGTTCTTTTAGAAATTTTTCAAAATCTGACAATAATAAAAGACAAATTTTGTAATTCGCGAAAAAGACCGTGTGCAGTGCATTTATTAATACATTTATTTTACTCTAAATATTATCACGGTGGATATGATACTAGTAAATCACTAAATATACAAAAATTGCCAGATTATCTGGATAGCTGTCGTTCTTGAAATGTTTTAGAGTAAGTTGGATATATTAATAAACGCACTGCACACGGTCTTTTTCGCGAATTACAAAATTTGTCTTTTATTATTGTCAGATTTTGAAAAATTTCTAAAAGAACTCAAAAAATTTGAACTTCGCGGGCTAGATGGGCGCTTCAGCCTTAAAAAGGTTCTAAGTTCGAAGTTTGTTTTTTTTGTACTAACGTTTGGCTGAATAGGTAGCTCAGCGGTGATTGGCTGCAGTGGCGCGGCGTCCGCGGCGGGCATGCGTAGCGTGCGGCCCTCTATGCCGGATGACGTCACACGGAACTCGCAGCCCGTCAGCTTGTTCTCCAGCGGGTTCACGAACGACAGCACAGCGGTGCTCGGCTGCCCGAGGATCAGGTCATCGTTGAACTAAAAGGGAACAATTTACCAGGTAAGCTCATTGAATCATGCATATTGATAGTTCGTTCCTAAAGGGCCACTACGGTGCGAACCGTCGCTACGATTCGTCGTTTCAAATTGGTCGGTTAGAGGAATCGATAGTGTTTCAATAAATAAAAAATAATTTTGAACTTCGTTACGATAAATCTATAGTGTATGCTTTTTGCGATCGACTATTAGATTTTTGACTCAGTCTATGTACATAATATGACGTACAAAATTGTACCCCCCCCCCCCCCCCCCCCTAACGGCTCTTAGTGTGTGTGTGTACCTTGATGGTGATGTTTGGCTTCAACACTTGGAAGTCGTCGTCATCAGCCCAGGACTGCTTGGTCTCCTCCACGATCGCCATCGCTGATATCTTCATGTTGCAGTACTCCACCAGCTTGGGTAGGTAGTCTTCCGACTTCACTTGGATGCTTATCTGTTCCTCTGCAAAGATGAAAAATGTATACAGGGTGAAATTGAATTCAATGGTCATAGGTCATTAATAAATCGATCTCAAGTCTCAGAGCGAACTTGGAAATGACAGTCTTATGGCATACCAGTGCAAAATGACGTGTCACAAGATACGCAAGATATTTGTCAGACTTAAGATCGATGTATTGATATGGGCCATAGTGATATGAGAGGCTCAGTAACTGCAGCAACTATTCAATTTAAAAAATAATGAGTGAGAGATTACACTGATTTTATAACTTGACACCATGACGCTTAATCTAATGGTAATCAATAAAATGTAATGTATGAATGGTCCAGGCCTTATTAATATACTCTAATTAATTTGAAAAACGAAGGATTGAATTTAATTTAACCCTGTATAGTGGATAAAAGCTTGTTTAGAGAATTTCAAACTTATATTAAAGTGGTTTCAACTTACTTTTCTGTGCACCCACGAATAATTTCCCCTCGACTTTCTTGACAATGTCGGCTCTGACACCGTTGTAGAAGACGCTTGTGGCTGACAGTGACGCCTTGATGTTACGTGGCTGTCAATTATATTACAAAAATGGCTTTAGGTAACATACAATAAGGTTCTATTTTCAATAAATATCAATTCCCAAAAAATATAAAAATATTGAAAGAAATAGGTGGAATTAGAACTAGACTGATGAACCACTCGTAATAAACGTTTAATATGCGTTTTATTTAAGACTAGCTGTGCCCGCGACTTCGTCCGCGTGTAATTTAACTTAACAAAAATTACGGGATTATTCATCCCCTATTTTGTCCCCTTGGGGTTAGAATTAATCAAAATCCTTTCTTAGCGGATGCCTACGTCATAACATCTACCTGCATGCCAAATTTCAGCCCGATCCGTCCAGTGGTTTGGGCTGTGCGTTGATTGATCACTATGTCAGTCAGTCACCTTTGAGTTATATATATTTAGATTACTAGTAATGTGAGAATGTCCCCTCCGGCTAAGCTAATGCTTATGTTAGGAGTGGGCTCACGGCAATAGGTTAATGACCAGGGTGGGAACCCGGAACCTCTCAGCTACGAGGGCGGCTCCTCCAACGACTAGTTCATTGTCGCCTCAAAGAAAGTGACCAATAGAAAGTCTGGGAAATGGAGTGATTCGATTGGTAGATTAGGTAGGCAATAATCTAAATATCTGATTACCTCGTTAGAAGTGTTCTCAATATCCACAGTGATCCTGAAGTCGCGGCCGATGGGTACCGTATCCACGTCGCGCAGTTTGAATGTTATGTCGTTCTGTTTTGTGCTAGCTACGGCGTAGTACCTGGAAACAATCAAATTTATTTTGCAAATTGACCCATATAACAGTGTCATAAGTCTCACAGTCACAGCACTAGGCTTCATGAAATGAACTAAGTATCTATTGGGCGAAGGCTTTGTACACAACTCTGGCGACCGGGCAGTCGTTTGAACGTTGCCCGCTCGGCTCGCTGCACCGGGTGGTTGCGGGTTCGATTACCGCCGGGGCAAATTTCGGAAATGGCTTTTTCGTAATTTTCCCAAGTCGGGGTGTCACTGGGATCGGCCCCAGTCCATGGTACGGTACCCATAGTCAAAGCGTTGCTTAGTTTGGAACCATACAGTTGGTGTGTCAGTCTAGTGATAATAAAACCTAGTAGACCGATTATTGTTAGATAATAGTCCACGGCTCTATGACAGGCTGGGTTCGCTTGGTCAAAACATCTATAGCCCCCGGCCACTCGAGAGCATTCGAATCAGTCGAGTTTGCACCTTATTACCGCATAGCGAGAGTATATGTTTTTGTCCTTGTAGAGTAATTGTTCTGTTCGTAGTATTATACTAATATTTAGTCTGTGTCTATAAGTTCTCTGTCAGCTTACAAATTCCCATTCTAAGTTCTACACCATCTATTGCTCTTAGATATAGTATTATAGATTTATGCTGCATTGCTATGGCATTCCATAGACGACCGTTCAAATTTAGAATTTATTTGGATCAAATGTGCAGATCAAATTACCTCTTCGCTCTCTCAGAGAAGCGCACTCCGTTCATGAGAGCGAGCCTCTCGGAGGCCGTGCCTTCGTTGTACTTGTACTGGCTGGTGATGTCCTCCCTGTCCTCGTCGCCGTTGGGGTCGAACACGTATGGCTTCTTAGTGAGGACTTTGCGACCGATACTGTGGAAAACAATCTTGTTAGACTTTTGCACTTTAAGCACGCTCCTTATGTGCTTAAGGTCCACGGTTCAAAACCCGGCTCGCACTGCTGGATTTTAGAAATCTATGTATCTAATTTCATCCATTGATCCGGAGTCTGGACCCGTGAAGCAATTTTGTCGCACTTATATTTTACTATAAAGAGAGCCAGCTTGAAACCATTTACAGTGACTTTGCAAAACAAATTTTAGAATAATAGTGCTTTGTATTGCCATTGTAAGTCGATTATAACTATACATTTGGGGGTAAGCTTACAAAAACCGAGGTATAGATGTACTTACTGGTAAGTATTACTATCCACCATGGAGTATCCGGTCTCATTCTCCGGATCCCGCCTCCATCTCATCAGGTCAGCGTTGACTGACGCAAGCATGAACTCCACGTCAAACCCTACTCCAATGACCCCTTGCTTGATAGCTTCCAGCGGAGCTGGCCCGCACTGGTACATCCCTGATGATGTCTCTTGAGGAGTCGCGTCTATGGCTTGCCAGCCGCCATAACCTAGGATGGAAAAAGGCTTAAGGTATTTGGTTTAAAGCGCCGGGAATATTTCAGGAGTGGCCTTTTCATAATTTGCCCTGAGGACAAGTGTTATCCGTTCCAATAACTCTCGACTTGCACTCGGCTCGCAATACGTCGGTTTTGACAAAAAATCGAAGTCTGCCAACAATTGCTTCTCGAGACGAGCCCTCTAGCCCCCTGGACTGGGTGTCATTGTGATGCTAGGCTATTGTATGGTACCTACAGTACAAGCTTTGCTTAGTTAGAGGTCATACAGTCGGTGTGAGTCTGGCGATATTTATTATTTTTATACTGGCTTACCTGAAGGCAGATCAGGCCTGGCCATCCAAACATCGTTCCACACGTGGTAGTTCCAGATCGAGTCTGTGATCTCCGGAGTTGTGTTGTTCGGGTCGTAGCCAAGCTCCTCCATGGTCTCTGAGTAGTACTTGTCCACGGTGAGGGTACTGTTCGCGTCATGGGCTGACACCAGGTTGGAAACCACTCGCGAGGGAATGCCAAGGGCACGGCACACTGGAAAAATATTGCTTATTTTAGGTGTGCTTGCCTTCGGTAATCTTCTCTCTCTATCCCCCCTTCTCCTCTCGCAATCCCACTCCCCTGCAGGTGGGCAGTGAGTAATGTCATTGGTATTGCAAGCATCTATAGGTTTCGGTAACTGCCTAATATCATGCGGATCGTACGTTTGTTTGCTGACTTTGTTATATAAAAAAAAACTGGTGGTAAAGCTCAGCTGTAGTCAATTTACAGCTCATATACGAATTGGGTCTACTAATGACAAGTGAGCCTTCTTCTAGAAGACTACTAAGACTACTAGAATACAATTCTAGGAAGGTAAATAACGTTTTTTAAAAGATACTTACCAGTAGTAACGACCCCTGCGAACACCCAGCACTGTCCATACGGCACGCTCTCCTGCGTCTCCAGGAACTGGGCCAGGATGTCCACGGAGCCGGTCCACTCGGAGGGGGCAGTTCCGTCCTCGTACTGCCCGTCCCAACGGCCGACCAGCACTCCGTCGTCATCATTAGAGTTCACTATGCGGGAGATGATGCGCGCCACTTTGACCGGGTCGCCGCGACTGGGGAATGGTAAAATCCCTTATGATAACTGTGCTAGAGTCAAGCTGTCACCAATTGACTACAGCCCATATAAGGGCTGACTTGCCAGGGATAGTACTTAGTTCTCACTCAGCTATTATAGCTGAGTGAGAAAGCCGGAAGAACAATTCCCATGTCCCAATTCCCTTCAGGTTGGTTTGAACGTGCGAGCAATGCCTTTGGTATTGCAAGTATAGGCTACGGTAACTGCTTAATATCAGGTGAGCCGTGCGCTTGGATGCCTACTTCATTATAATAAAGTGAAAGTCTTAGGGGGTAAGAGTTGTGGGAGTGTGTGGCGGGACTATTCTTATTTGAAAGTCTAGAGTATCTAGATTGGGCAGTTTAACTAAAGGTTTATGGTCTTGCATGTCGGTAATACCGAACATTCCAAGCAGTTAACGCAAGCACCTTGTAATGTCAAGGAAAAATCATTTTCCCCACACAATGCATAAACATGTCGAAAGCCTGGTAAGCCGACGGATGTGTGAAGATGAGATCGTGTTTGAGCATACGTCATCCGACGTGACTTGCTAAGCTGATAGCATTCGACGCCAGATGAATACAAACAAGATAGAAATAAAAGGATTCACGCGATTCGATAAAAAATTATAGACGAATTTGTCGGGCGATTTATCTTGAGACTAATCAGCATTTCAAATTAGGACTTAAAAAGACTTTATGCAATATGTCCTCGGTTTTTGAAATGACAAAGTTGCTGATTCTCTTGGAACACAAAGAAACTTGCCGTCCTTGTCATGATCAGAAAATATGAGTGAAACAGCATACGTTTAATTGTTGCAAATTTATCTCAGTCGTGATTTGACGACTACAGGAACGGCATTACTGCCCATCACATTCCGACCCTGGATGGCTGACAATTAGTCATCATTAGTTTTACTTTGATCAGTTTTTAAGGCATCTGTACCAAGTAACACCTGTTGCCAGTACTCTGGTGGTGGGGTGATACTTTTGTTGCTTTATCTTTGCAATCGCAGACGCACTTTCTATCCCTAACTTCCTCTGCTGTCTCCTGGTTCCTCAAATACCAAAGCAACTAATATTCTCAGTATCACTTGTTATAATACTTACTGGTGGAAGGGAATATCAGCTCGGTCTAGCATGAACATGCAAGCTGGGAGCACGGCTGCGTCGAACTGCCCATAGGCCCAGGGCTTCCCGCGCGTCGTTTTGATGGGCCCAACCCACACCTTGCCCACGTCGTTTAAAATGTACTCCTGCAGCAGCGCTGTGTCCTCCATGAAGGTCTGGTCGTCTTTAAATAAAACGCATGCGTTTATTACATGAAGCGGTAGTGATATAGAGCTTTTCCACATTTTATCGATAGAGGTCTCGCACTTCAATAATCAAAGGCACTGTGCGTCTGGAGGTCAACTAAAAGCTGGTAGAGTATTCCATTTTGAGATGATATTGATGATAGTTAAGAGCGTCTTTCGAGCTATTGCGTGACTGCTTTTGGGCTCTACCAACATTTGGATAGCGAGGATAGTTCACTCTATGATGCAGGTACCTACTCTGTAGTGGCTCATGGGAATGAGCTGGCGATGATATAACTTCTTAGATTAATTGGCATTATCTGAATAACGGTATTGGGCATAAGGGCGGGCCTTTGAAGAAGATTAAAAGTTGAGTCAGAAATGTAGGGTTGGCCTTCATCGTCCAAGCGAGAACAGCACAAAACAAAGAAGCAGTCTGTTATCGATATTTACGTCCTTATTCTGAAGGCACAAAGCCGTTTCGAATCAGCACAAGGTGTCTCCGCATTGGTACTCTTTAGGAATTATTCATTGATTTTGGTTAAAAATGTTTCCTTAGACAACTTACCAGGGTTCCATGGGTTGAAGAGGATGTACAGGTCCTGATCGAAGTCATATATTTGTCTGAGGGGAGAGTTCTTGATCCTGGTCACCACGCGGACAGCCCAGCAGCCCACGGGCACTGACACTGGCGTCGACACCTGTTAGATATTTCCATTTAAAGATTTCCGCGGACCATTGGATAGACGTATACTGGTTCGTTAATCAATGACTGAATTCGAACGACGTGACAAATTGGAATTAAATAGTGAAACTGACAACCAACAAATATAGCAACAGGATAGGTAGCCTTACCAATCTACCATAGACAAGCTAACTTAAATTCGAGTACCTACCTACCTACTCCTGAATTTAAACACCTACTTAATATGAAATATTTTTGATTACAATACTAACTACGATGTCGTCTGAAATATCTTAGCAAAAAGGACTCAAATATTTGAGCAGTATTTGAGCAGTGTTATCAGTCTGCACACTAGGTATGTGGCGTTAATTCGAAAAGATCGAAGACAAAAATAATATGTAAATAGCTACAGCATCCTGGTAAATATTTATTAAATCGAATCTTTATAGCTATTCATAAATAAGATAAATTGTTAGAATTAACATAATACACGTTAAATTCCTATTGGAAACGTGTATAATGTGACTTTATGGTGTTTATTTACGAACTGGTCTTGACCCCATGTGTGAAGCTTGATTCAACTTTAATGTTAGTACATAAGTGACCACTTAACTACCATATAAGTGCATATCTGCGTTATAGGTACCTATTTGTAAATACCTATCAAATACACATTACTGCAACGCTTCTTAACAAAATGGCCGAGTTCACCAACATACTAACGGACCGTTAGAGCAGCAAACGCTGGAAAAGAAACTGGTAGCCGGTAATTGCGGTGTTGAGACTAGGGCAACCCACTCTTATTACTGGAACTGCAATGGTCTCAAACTATGACGCCGAGGTTTGACCCTCGACGAGTCCCAGGGAACAGCTAAATTATTTTAAAACCTGCACGAAATTAATCAAAAGAAGGAATAGGGGGACTTGGAAGATTATCCACTGACCTCCGTTGCAAAGTGGGAGACAAACAAATATTTTAATATACAAGGTGACACATAATGGGTATACTTTTTTTTTCAAAACTTAACTTTGTAATTCTGAAACCATCAGCTTTGGAGGGAACTTGAAAAACAAAAGGTGTTATAGGAATACAGCTGTTGACCGATTTCACAAGTCTACAAAACCTTTAGTACTTCAACTGTCCCACAAAGCCGATAGTTTGAGATTTACAAAGTTAAGTTGCAGAAGAAATAGTATACCCATTTTGTATCACCTAGTATAACCATCAGATTATTTTCTTGTGGTAGGTAAGTAAGTAGGTACATCTATAGCATTTACCAAGGCGACTTACTAAATATCATGCATTATTAAAGTACGACCTTATATATTTTATATTGTTACGAGTACTATAGAAAACAGTCTGTCGCTCTAACGATCCGTTAATGTGTTGGTGAAGGCTTAAGGTCTGAGACGTTGACTACCATTTGGCTGTGACGCGTCAAAATTAATTAAACAGCCCTCAAATTGGAGTTGCATTAGTTTTCGGCGATCAGTAAGTTACCATAATCACTACATAGTATAAAACAAAGTCGCTTCCCGCTGTCTGTATGTCCCTATGTATGCTTAGATCTTTAAAACTACGCAACGGATTTGGATGCAGTTTTTTTTAATAGATAGAGTGATTCAAGAGGAAGGTTTATGTGTATAATACATGCATAATATAGTAGAGAAACACTGAAAATACCCGTGCGAAGCCGGGGCGGGTCGCTAGTGATATTATAAATCACGAATACTGATCACGATTATTAGGTACATATCAACAGACGAGCCGACATACCTCAATATATTTATATAAGTACCTACAGATTATAATATTATAATAATGATTAATTCATGCAATGGATTATTTTACGCTATTGTTTTGTTTGTTATTAGCAGTTGAGACATGAATATCAAACACATTTTAATCTAAATAGGAATATATTTCGGACGTAATTCGATATACATTTAAATATATTATTATATGTAAGATTCAAGGCTGTGTTTAATAGACTTGTTAGAATTTAGAATCAATTATTTGCGCTGTGCACGTCCTAATCTAGAATCTATATTCTATATCACTAGTCTAGATTTATTTCGGGGTTCTTCTCTCGTCCTAATATGAATGCATAATACGTGTGTGTACTAGTTTGTTTATTTTAGACACTTCCGTGATGGTTTTGAGATTAAATACCTAAATTGAGTTCATTTCGAAGTTGCTGCAAAATATAATGTTGTCTAATTATATTTTTTCAATGACATTAAGGACATATAAATGATTTATTTAATATACTTAAGTAGGTATGTTTATATTTTTCAGCAATAATTGTGTGTAGGTTCATTTTAATCAATAGTATTTAAAGCCTAATCTATCAACAGAGATTATGAGTGCTAGTTAACGAAATCAAAAGAGGTTTCTTTAGTAAATGATTCATACAAGTAGTAAAATCTAAGTACGATATCCAAATAACTAAGTAGGTACCTACATGCTTATTTAGTGGTTATATACAGTATCGTGAAATACGTTAAATATCTATCTGTACCTACCGATGGTTAAATTAACATACAAATTATTTGGACCGGTTCTAAAATAGCCACAGCCGTCAGCCTTGCAAAAAGCTCAAATTGCTGTTTAGATTGACTGGTTGAACCGAGAATCAACCTATGTGCTATGAAGGTTATTTGAGTAATATGTTTTCTTATTCTGAAATAGGTAGGAAGTCTGAAATAGATATTTTATCTATTGATCGAATGACATCCTACTAAATAACTTCTTAGTAAATAAATATATATCGCCAAACTGACACACCAACTGTATGGTCCCAAACTAAGCACTACTTTCGCTGGTACTATGGGTACCGTACAATAGACTGGGGGCGATCCCAGTGACACCCAGACCAGCGCAAATTACGAAAAGGCCATTTCCGAAATTTACCCCAGCGGGAATCGAACTCGGAACCACCATGTGCAGTGAGCCGAGCCCGAGCGGCCTAAGTTCGAACCACTGCGCCAAGCGGTCGTCAAAAGTAGTAATTAGAATTTAGAAGTCAAATCCTGTAGGTACCCCTATGGGATTTGACTTCCCAAGTCGTATTTTTGTAACTAGTCCTGGGTACTGTGTAGGCATGGAAATGATTGCTACTTTCAATTCATTTTCATTTCATTAAATGATATATTTTTTTGTTTCACTGTTATTTCACATGTGATTTTTCACAGTCAATTATTTTATTCAGTGTGAATTTTGACTATGAGACGTAATCCTATGAAGACACTGGTCAATGATTTATCATAAAAACCATAACAATACCGAATGCTTTGCGATTTCATTGCAATGATTGCAATGATTTTTAACAGTTTCTATCTAGGTCAGTAGCAGGCGCTACTTGTGAAGACCTATATAAAATGATTTTTCACATGCTACCTGTGAAATGTTACATCTCTAGTACTGTGACTGTAAAAGAAATGCCTAGCGCATATTAGATTGTACAGTGTTGGTAGTCTACTAAATGCAAAGCCGATGACCAAGTGTCTTTACGCTGCGAAGCTGCGTTTCGTACGGTGAATGAGAGCACCGAAATACCAAACTCCCCCTCCCTTATCCACCGTCTGTCCCACTCCCCTCAAGGTCGGCAACGTGCGAGAAATGCCTTAATATTGCAAGCATCTATGCTACGGTACCTGCTTAACGTCAGGCTGGTAGACCGCTAAGGATTTACGGGCAACCGAATTTTGGGACAAAGATAATATTAATGACTAAGGCCCATACAAGCGTCGCTTATTTCTAGACAAGTCCAATAGTGGACGTCTACTGGCTGATGCAAGCAAGATTGATTCAGAGTCGTAAATATCCGATATAGGACCTTGTGAACGAATAGTTATGATTGATAATAGTTCTGCCGATATCTCACCTCAAACGTGACCGTGTCTCCTTGCACATCCACCAGCTTGGCGGTCCAGGTGTGCTTGTCAGTGATGACGTCACGGCGGACGAACATCGAACCCTGGGTGTCCATGCTCGGTTTGTCACCTAAGAACGTAGACATCATTTGGATATAGAAATGCAGAAAGGATCCAACCACCAATACTTCTGCAAACTGCAACCAACCTACAATCACTTCAACTGGGGTTGATTTTAGTCTGCAAGCGTAAGTGTGGGTAGGTTTCTTTTTGAAAAACTATGTCGCATTTATCATACAGACCCAGAAAATCCGAGTATTCGGTGTACAAACATCAATTGGATATAGTTTTGCAGAATGGAATCACATCCACATGCTCTGCTGTAGACCAAAACCAACCTTGTGTTAGTGGTTCTAGGTTGGGTTTAGTTTGCACACTTCCGCTTCTTCTGCACTTCTGTGTGTTCTTGCGGGAGCTGCTCTTAGGTATAGGCGCTGGCTCCACCAGGGTAATACCAGCTTCTCACGTAAGTTCGCTGTAAAGTAGTTGTTATAGCCGCGTGTTGAACGATGAGTGAGAAAGCCGGATGCCATCCGTCACTTTTCCTCGCGCTGTGTCACTCTCGTATGGCCACGTTTTATTCATAATACAGTTAACTAAATGAGTAGCTAGGAAGGTATACTAGTAAAAAAATATAATAAACTCACCAAGTGTGAAGACCAGCTGCACCATATCGGTGACCTCATCGAAGGGCCTGGTGAAGCGCACCACGCCGCTGAACGGCTGCCCTCGCCGGACTACAGTGACGGTCGGGTTCTCCTCGTTCACCACTTCGTACCTATGGAGAAAATAAAATTAGGTACCATTATGTTTATAGGTATTTCTCGAAAAGGGTGAATTTCGCCAACTGTTTGGCCATTGACTGTGGCCTTTTTCGACCACAGTCAATGGACACACTTTTGTGTGTCCGCAGATTCTCAGATTCAATATCAGAGTCAAAGTCAACCAGTTTAATTTTTAAGTCCTTCGGGGGCACTTACAAGTTGACACTTACATCTGTCCACCTGGGGCCCAACTCTGTTAACCACTGGCATCTCGATCGACTCGCAAAATGTCAAAACTGACGAATTGCGTAAGTGACTACGTCACTTTTGACAGATTTTCGATATAAAAGCTGTCATGATTGACGTTTCCAGATTAATAAATGGCCCCAGATCGGAACGCAACCACGCCTGTGAAGATACGGCAAGAAACTCAGCGGTCTTGTCTTGTTACAATTATTATTTACTCACTTCACAGTGTTGTGCGGCTGCGCATTCTCACGAGGATAGAAATGGAGGACGTCGACACTCAGTGGCTCCATTGTTCAATGATCTGTAACAAAAATATATTTCCTTAAGTAAATAGGTACCTACCTAAATTACCTTGCCTACCTTGCCTACCCTTTATGTACCTAGCTTAGGGTGAAGGAACAGTCCAAACAATATACGAAAGACATGTGCAATCTAACAACCTGCATTCTCTATAGTTATTTTTAAATACCTAAATTCAATTATAATGCGACTTGTGGGAGATACTAAGAATTACCTCTTTCAAATTCCATGGGAAGCAACGTAAATCTGCATCCTCTATATCTATTTTTAAATACCTTTATTCAACAATATTATGTGACTCATGGGAGGTAGGTACTATGATTTACCTCTTGTATATTCCATGGGAAGTAGCGTAAATTTTCATAATTAATACTCTAGTAAATAGGTCAGTACTTATTTCATATCAAAATTCGCTACAACCGGAACACAAACAACAGTGTTATAGTTTTTAATCATTGAACACAGAGTTGGAAACCCGAAATAGCGAGGGCCAGTCCCTACACTAATTCTCCGATCTCGCGTTCAACGTTTAGAAGTATTTTTAGTTCCTTACAATCTATTTTTTCATGTACATTAATCTAATTCAGACTAATTGACATAAAATACTGTAGTTTTTTTCCATAATTTGTAACGCCATAACAATTATTCTAAAAGGTCATTGGTCATAGACATTGCAAACAGATACACATTTCACCAACCTAATTTACCAAAAATAAATCGGCAAATAATATTTAATAATCCACTCCAGTGGAGTGTAATTAAACTACTGATAAAACAAACGACCAGATAGAAACAGCCGAAAAATTCAATTTAAGAAATCTGCAAAGGTCGCATTACCAACATAATCCAATTTTCGTACATCAAATCGCATACAATTTCAGAAGCAAAGAACGATAGTAGCTCCCAAGTGTTCCGGCGACTACGAAAATAGCGAAAACAGCTTTGCACATTGAAGTGCACATTGCGTCATGCCACGGCACTAAAATGCATACATTGTATCAGAATGTCAATAAAAACTGTAAATATATACTTTATCGCCTCTTCTGACTTCCCAGACGTGGGTTTAAACCGATGCGCTTAGTTATTACTAAGTATTTTGTTTTGTTTCCATGTTAGTGTCCGAAATTAGTTTAAACTTTTAAACTAATTTCGCACATAGTAACATGGGAACAAAGCAATGACTAAGGGGACTGATTAGATGCTCGCATGAATAAGAAATTGTAGAGACAATAGGTTAACGGTGATTAATTCCTGTAGGACCTTTTCTAATTAATATTCAAGCCACGACCGAATCCTTGCATTTATTCACGTTATTAAGACCTAGAATGCAAAAGAACGGGACATATCATTAGCTCCGATCCGGTGGTAGATTTACCCTCGCCGCCTCTCCTGGCAGCGGCCCAAGCCGAGTTCGTGTCCCTTGTGGCGCCCTTGAGCTAGCTGCGCCCCTGCCCCTCTGGCTGGAGCGCACTTGCGCTCGCCCTCTGTCCGGGTGAAGTTGTTATGGCCACTCTGGCCAAAAACATTTAGTCAATTCAAAAAAAAAACATATCATTAGTATCCAGGGTTAACTGCGGGTTGTTATGTAACATAGCCACGTCATGTAAGAAGTCACGGTGCTAGAGCCAAGCTGTAGCCGATTGACTACAGCTCATACGGGCTAACTCGATCGGGGTAGTACCATCCTCACACAGAAGATCGGCGTAAAGTAGCTATTATACCTGCGCTTTGTGCGATGAATTATTACTGTTTTAGATTACTATCAATATTTGAAATTATCGCATTAAATTGCCGTCCCTAGAAATAAATTGATGTCCCTAGATATTGTGAAGACATATTATAATTTAAAATAATAATTATAAAAATTATATTATCCCTTTTGACGTTTCACACTTGGGCAGGCGCCTCCCCTCACTACGAGTGGGATTCAGGCCGTAAACCACCACGCAGGCCCCGTGCGGGTTGGCGGATTTTTTTTTCTCGCATGTCTTTTATTATTGGTTAGATTTTCTAGGACATACAGCTTTCCTCACGATGTTTTCCTTCATCGTAAGCAAGTGGTAATCATATAGTCATTATGATTCGAACATAGTTTTTTTTGCTGGACCAAGAAGTAATTATACATGATAGGAAAATATTATGACCAAGGCCTGATAAGAAAAATTTGCGCTTTCACAAATTTAGCAATTTTAGAAACCGCACGGCAGACCTTACTACTGTTAACAACACAGGAAATGTCATTCTTAAGTCATCCGAGTACTAAATGACATGTCAAATGCGTACTCAAGATCGCTCTCAGACTTGAGGTAGATTTATTAATACGGGTTTTGAAAAACCCCCGCTGGAGTTACAGGATGTATCGTGCAACTCACGTAAAAGGCCACAATGAGCTAAATGCATGTGTTTGATGTGAGATCATTTTGCTTTATTTGGTAGCCTCTATCATCTATATCATTTTCTAAGACATTTGGAAAACATTGAACAATATTTATTTATTTATTTATGATCAGGCATCTCAGGCCCATAGATACATACCTTATAAACTAACATACATATTATTAAAAACTAAACTAAACTGTAGGTGGTGACGGCGGCAATCTCCCCCGAAAGCGTCTGTACACCACACCATTCGGCCAGTAGTCTTCCTGCATGAAAGTTGACAGCCTGTCTGAGGGGACTCTAACCACAAACGCCTTGAAACTGGTCTTATTAAAATAAGACCTCGAATGCAGCTTGAAAGGGTGTAAATTATGTAATTATAATGCGCCTATGAACTTACCTACATACAGTACGATACAAAGACCACCCAACAACATAAGGACATAAACATAATTATCTATATCCTTATCAATCATTTTCAAACGCCCGGTCAGTCAGGTTCACCTTAATATATATTATTATCAATGCATAGTTTAATGCACTCGTAATGTTATACCCACATAAACAGAAACAATAAACCACGACTTTGATTGCAACCACAATAAAAAATTAAAATTTAGAAACCCCCGATGCAACGACATTTTAAACTACAAAAGAGCTGATAATTTTCAAACGGCTGAACCGATTTTCATGAAACATAGCTAATAACACTCTCGATCATAATACAGGCTATCTTACAAAAAAAACAAAATTGAAATCGGTTCATTCGCTTGGGCGCTACGATGCCACAGACAGACACACAGATACACATGTTAAACTTGTAACACCCTTCTTTTTTTGTCGGGGGTTAAACATTATTTTACCTAAGTATTAATAAGGCCATATTCATTAGAGAATGTTTGTTAACCTTGTTTTGTTGATAGGTCTTAGTCAATACAACTCTTATTAATAAACGAGAATTAGCGGTTGTGTAGTTACACCGTACTTTGTCTTCTTCCTTCGAATGTCAAATTATTGATCACAGAAAGAGATAGCTCGGTATGTTACTATTCGCCCGCTAATCCACGTCTATCAATAAGGTGTACATGTTTAGTGTATATTCCAGAAAACGCTGAGAAAGTCAATTTTTGCAGGTACCTATTTTGGTTGTCCAAAGTGGACGGTCACATTTTTGTATTGTATTGTTATTAAATGTGTTTGTGTTGCTATTTGTTACTTGACACTGGCGAAATACCCATTGACTTGGGTGGACCATTGAAATAAAACTATTGTACGGATTCTATCGCGTTTATTTACTTGTTTATGGTCCCGCCGTTTCGGCTGACAACTAAATATGAGGGTACCCAGTTACTAACTATGACATCAGGATGTCTAACACCTCAGTCTCCCCGTGACCATGGTTGCTGTAATGCAGCCAAATCGTCGGGAACATAAAAAAGTAAATAAACGCGATAGAATCCGTAAAATAGTATTATTTCAACTAGCTGTGCCCCGCGACTTCATCCGCGTAGTATTGGATTATTGGGTTAAAAAGTATCCTATATGTTAATCCCGGTTATAATATATCTGTGTTCCAAATTTAATTCAAATCCGTTCAGTAGCTTTTGCGTGAAGGAGTAACAAACATACATACATACATACATACATACATACATACATACATACATCCACACTCACAAACTTTCGCATTTATAATATTAGTAGGATGTGTAGTATTTGCGTAAATATAAGAAAACAAATTGGGTGGGCCATATTTTTAAAGAAAGAAGAAAGAATTAGGAAATGGTGATACATCACAAATCACCTTATAGTAGTTATCGTAACCTTTAACGGATTTGTTGATAAACTTCATATCGAGTTTGGCTGTAATCGGTAAGTACTTTAAGCAAAACAGTGATAATAGGGAGTTAATTGACACAAAAAGTGTAATTGACGACATTGTCCATCTATGGCACTGTTGGTATGTTCACCTGTCGATATTTAATCTCCTATTGAAAGTTATATCATGCGTTTTATTTACATCGATAACACCTGTGTTAATCAAATCGATGCCGGCGTCGACGTGGTAGGTATCGCGACCCACGCAGCTGCGATCATCTCTATTATTACAACCCACTGATGTAACCTACAGATTTCAGCGTGAATGAAATAGAAGGCACTGGCATACTAATCAATGAATGTGTAAGTACATATCTATAACAATTATATGTCAATTCTCTTATTAGTTGAAAGATATTACTGTAGATAGTTTGGTAAAGATGGGTATATTAGGGAAGTATATTAATATACACTAGTTTTTTTGCTAGCAGCTTGGCTTGTGTATTTTCCGAATGTCAACAACAGCACCACCTATCGGTTCTAACTATAATTAAGAGTCATTCAGGTAAAAAAATCATCAATATCGGTGTAGCCGTTTAGTCAACCGTTTATATAACTTTACCCATTAAGGAAAGTTGCCGCCATCGAAACTAATTTCAAATTAGTTTAAAAAATACCTACAGTTTTCTTCAATTAAAAATAATTAATAAAAAATATTCCCTGGCGCACAATTTGCACCGATGTACAAATTACAAAACGTAACTTCTCTCTGAATATAATTTTAATCAAATTGAAAGTTTAATACTTAAATCCAAAAAAAATATCAATCATAAACCCTTACCTTTAAAATATATTAAAATAAAATATTTAATTTGTCACAACACTCAAAGCACACACTACAGCTTTCCACAAACGCGAATTGTAACTAAAAAATAGATTCGTAATTCAAGCGATGAGCGCCCGGTGCGCGCGCGCAGATCAACTGATGCCGAATCGCCGGCGCACAGCGTATATGAACGCACCTTGTGGCGCCAACGTCATTAATGTGACCACACTTTATGGAATTTTTATATTCGATGCCAAAACCGGAATAGATCAATGACTGTGGAAAAACCTAGGTAGGTATATGATTACGGATTAAATCTAAGTAAGTAGTTTTACTTAAAAATAATTCGAGTTATCTAGCCGCCTCCGGTAGGCTTACCAAATCCCTCAATTTGACACAACTACCTACCTTAGGAGGCGAGGCATAAAAGCGACCCGCGTAGCGTCTGCGCAAACATTTTCTTTACAATTACAAGACCGCAGGTGTTGTATAGTTTTTGGTATGGCTTCTAATAAAATTTGGGTACCTTTATATATTTAGGTCGGTGACAGACAGGAGCCGAACCACGATCAGAACAATGTGACTCGTATTCACATAATTATATAATTCCTGATTTTCGAGTTGCTTAGCTCGTGATTGGGCACAAGTCTGTCACCGCCGTTTGTTTTACCGGCGACCGTTTTGGTAGCAAAATGAGAAGAATTCGAAAAATCACCGTAATAGGTATCCGGTAAGTGAATGTATGGAATGTCTCAACAAGTCCCGCACCATGGTCTCTCTACACTGACGTTGTATATACCACCCAATTCGCTGTATCTAGTTATAATTAACCACAACAAGTCTGGTTGCGAGTGTTTCCCAAAGGCCGACCGTTTGACCGTGGTTTTATCACCGCCAATGACCACGTCATGTTTATGACGAATAATTGTTTTATGACCAATAATCAATCATTTCGTCGCTTGCAATTCTCAATGTTGTATCTTAAAAATGAATATTTTTTTATATCATAAATCTACAATTTTAAAATAAAAAAATATTGAAGGTTTGGTAATGCTCCTGCAAAACTAACCTTTTTTACGAGATTGGGAAAGTAAGGAGGGGATTTATAACGAATGCCGTTCTCCTAATTTTAGTGAAAAGTCGTAGTTCAAAATCTGAAATTTTAAAATAAACCTCTCAATAGCTTTTAGAAGGTTTTTAGAAGGATTACTTTAAAATTACGAAGATAGGAAGAGCAGAGATTCATGGTTTGACATAGGCGTACCTAATAGCTATACAGTTTTTACTCAGACTTATTTAAGTGTATCAGGCATTTTTTTCCATTAGGTAGTAGGCATCCGTTTGAACATACAATATCATGGGATTTCGTTAGTAACTTACTGCATTTAGTCAGTTTTTTTTTTTGTATCTATACATCTATACAAATAAATAAAATTGGAGTGTCTGTTTGTTATATCAAAATAACACCTTTTCACTAAATGCATGTGAAAGTACGTACGACACCTATAGCAAAAACGCGATTTAAAAAATTGTTGTCTGTCTTTCTGTCTGTGTGTTTGTTCCGGGTAATCTCCGAAACGGCTGGACCGATTTTGACGGGACTTCCACTGGCAGATAGCTAATGTTATAAGGAGTAACTTAGGCTACTTTAATTTTAGAAAAACAATTAGGGTTCCGCGTAAAAAAAATAAAAACACATGAAATCAGAGTATCTCCGAAACGGCTGGACCGATTTTGACGGGACTTCCACTGGTAGATAGCTGTTGTTATAATCAGTAACTTAGGCTACTTTTATTTTAGAAAACAAAATTTAAAAAAATGGGTTCTGTAGCGCGGGCTCAGAACACGGGAGCGGGCTTTTTTGTTAAGTTAAATTCCACACGGACGAAGTCGCGGGCTCAGCTAGTTCAGAATATAAATTTTAGTCACTATACTTACCCGAAATCTTTTTGTTACTTTACCCCGGGTATTGTACTACGGAACTTCACTGTCACGTGAAGTCACCACAATCATCAATAAACACCTAAATACGTCATAGTTAATTAGGTATTATTTTACGAATTTGAATTTACACATACATTTGTTGATGTCAATACTTATCGCATCATAAGAGTGACGTATAAACATGTTCACGTACAAACAACTGTTGGTACGTGACTGTTTAGTGGTTCTGTAAAGTACCTACTACGTCTTCAAGTCCTTCATAGAAACCTTTATGTCAACCTGACAGGAAAGCCCCGCGGCTCTAGTTGTCGTAAAATAACTGTATACAGTGCTGTTGTTAGTTTGTTAGCTATCAATTAAAATCGCCAGACAAACACACCGTCTGTATGGTCCAAAACTAAGTAACACTTGTATTAGAGTTACACACAGACCCTAGTGAATACGTAAAGGCCATTTCCGAATTTATCCTGACGGGAATTACAGCGACAAACACCCTCTGCATAGAGTCTAGACCTGCGCTGCCCCTCAACACGCTAGCTACTCAAATCGTAATAGAAAAGCAAACGCTCGCAATTACGTTTCAAACGCTCCGCTTTTGACGTTTTGCTGACACCATACCACATCAATGTCAGTAGAAATCGTGAAGCTCGTGTCAGCAAAACGTCAAAAGCGGAGCGTTTGAAACGTATTCGCGAGCGTTTGCTTTTCTATTACGATTTGAGTAGCTAGCGTGGTTAGGGCCCAGGGATCAAATAGAGACAAATATTTTCATAAAGGCTTCTGCACCCTAATTAATGAACATGGATTAACGGTTGTGTAGTTACACCATACTTTGTCTTCTTCCTTCGAATGTCAACCTACTGATGACAGAAAGAGATAGTTCGGTGTGTAACTATTCACCCGCTAATCCACATTTATTAATAAGGAGGCTAGAGATTAAAGACTGATGAAGTCTCTTTTTTATATAACAAATAGCGAAACGCCCCGGCTTCGCACGGATGCAATGCTGCTACTAAAGTGTTTTTCTACTAATATATTATGCATGTATCTACTATATAAAAATAAGTCGGGTTTTCCTTCCTGACGCTATAACTCCAGAACGCACGAACCGATTTCCACGGTTTTGCATTCGTTGGAAAGGTCTCGGGCTCCGTGAGGTTTATAGCAAAGAAAATTCAGGAAAAATTTCAACAGAACGCGGACGGAGTCGCGGGGCACAGCTAGTTATACATATAAACCTTCCTCTTGAATCACTCTATCTATTAAAAAAACCGCATCAAAATCCGTTGCGTAGTTTTAAAGATCTAAGCATACATAGACAGACAGCGGGAAGCGACTTTGTTTTATACTATGTAGTGAAGTCGTCAAACAAGCGTTACCGTTGTCTATAGATGCTTGCAATACCAAAGGTGTTGCTGACATGTTGCCGGCCTTAAGGGGAGTGGGACTGAATGAGGTTTTGAGCTTTCGGCTATCTCGCTCATGCTACGAATGTAGCAATCTATGTGCGCATACCTAGTTCCTATGACGACCGCTTGGCGCAGTGGTTCGAGCGCAGGCCGCTCGGCTCACTGCACATGGTGGTTGCGGGTTCGATTCCCGCCGGGATAATGGCTTTCGGATTGGCAAATTGTCTTTTCGGAAATGGCCTTTTCGTAATTTTCCCTGGTCTGGGTGTCACTGGGATCGCCCGGTCCATTGTACGGTACCCATAGTACAAGCGTTGCTTAGTTTGGGAGCATACAGTTGGTGTGTCAGTCTGGCGATATTTATTTATTATTATTGATTTACATATAAGTACTACAGAAGCGGTCGAGACGTAAACCTGGATAGGTGATCACTGATAGCAGTTACATTACAACCGAGCGCTTCCGTTAGTGCACGTTCAGCTGTCAGCCCCGGCTATCACCGTCGTTAAGCCATGTCGAAGGCTTTAGGGTAGCCTGAGAACTTCGACACTAGAGTTGGCCACTAGCCCATGCGGTAAAAGAGAAAGATTTATCTCTCTTTCACTTTTCTGCGCCTTCGTACCGAATTGACTTGAAATTGTACATATTATTATGTGGCAGGTGCATTGAACTTAATAGCACCTTTCTTATCGCTATTTTGCTTTATTTCCGTACAAACGAGGAAAACTTTTGTCCATATTTCAGTACCATATTACCTACTGCCGTATTATTTAAGTAGGTCTGTGGCCTTATTGGACGAAATATCAAAACAAGTTTGTATTTAATTGACCCAGATGTTTGCAGCCAATGAATATTTAGTTAATGGGTATGTCTATGAGTGTTTCTACAAAATCGTAGCTAGTGCCCGCAGTTTCACTGTTTTCTGGATGCCAACAACAGCGATACCTACCTTAGAATCATCAAAATAAGTCAAGCAGTTTAGTAGGAGAAGAATTATAAACATACGCACACTAAAATTTGATATGTATAGGTACTAACTATAATAAGAAAATGTCATAGTTATTTATATTTTGTTCCACAGCTCGCGGCTCAATGGTACTAGCGTGGTAAACGCGTTCAAGTGTTACTTAGTTTCGGACCATACAGATGGTGTGATGTTCTAGCGTGATATTTACCCTTTGTTTAAGGTATTACCATAATCCGGCAGCGATAATCATTTACTGCATCCAGATGCCATATACGGTCATTATAAATAAATAAATAATTTAGCCCTTTTAACGTCGCTCTCCTGGGCACGGGCCTCCCCTCAATACGAGGGGGATTCAGGCCATAATCCACCACGCTGGCCCAGTGCGGGTTGGCGGATTTCACATGTCTTTCGAAAATTGGCTAGATTTTCTAAGACAAGCTGATTTCCTCACAATGTTTTCCTTCACCGTAAGCAAGTTATAATCATAATAATATATAAATTATGATTCGCACATAGATTTCGAAAAACCCAGAGGTGCAAGCCAGGGTTTGAACCCAGGACCTTGTGCACGCAAGACGCGTGCTTAACCAATCGGCTATCACTGCTTATACGATAATTATCTTTCAAATATGTAGAGACACAACAGTGTCGGCGTCGTGTGAATGACCACTAAAGGTACCTATTTATGTAATTTAATCAACAATTTCGAGGTCATTAGCCTTCCTTATACTTACACTAATATAATAATTATTAAAATATATTCCTAGTTAATTTTTTAAACATCAAAGTAAAGAGCGGGTGTTTGACCTATTATAGATTTCTAATGAGGGACGTTTTATAATAAATCTAGACTGGTTTTGGACCAGTACCAAGTTCTTTGGTTACAATGACCGTCCCACATCTAAATAAATCCAATATACGTGATGTTTATTGTAAATTATTTTCCGTATGGTCCATTGGATTATACTCTAAAGGTACTCCAACTTTATCCCAAACACATAAAAGAAGACAACAACAAATGATTTTCGTAGCTCCTAGTGAAATTTTGTAATTATTATTATTTATTATTATTATTATTAAAGCCATTTATTCCTTGAAATTTTACATTTACAAATTACAATTACAAAATTTAAGATTGCATTTACAAAAAAAATATTATAAATTATTTCATCAGTTTTCATTTTCATTCAAGTATTCATTTGAGTCAGTATTGTTAGTATCAAAAATCATATATTGTTAGTATATTAATTATAATTAGTTTTGTAATACCAGCATATAATTTATTATAACAAAACTTTTAGTAAAAAACACCAAATAGGAATACGAAAATCCTTTTGCTATCGTTATTTTGTGAATTTTCCTTTAAAAGAACAGTTTTAAGAACAATTAATTTTCCAGCATATAGCTATAAACTGTGGCAATTTAGAGTAATATTGCAGATCTTGTTGCCTATATTAATTTCCAGGCCATTGCTCCAGTTATTGCTGTCTGTTGGCAATTGTGGCCGGTCAGTTGCTCTATTGCCTATGGTAGACAACCTTAGAAATAGAATATATTAATAATATAGGAAGATGGAATAACGCCAAATGGATTCGCGGAATCAATTCTGTATGTAGTTAAGTTTAATGGTTACCGGCACACCAGAATAACAGATTAAAAAGTAATCTACGGATAATAGATATTGTGCTCAAAGTAATACCGGATCTCATCTCTTGACGTAGGTACGTTAGACGACTATGTGGCGTAGTGGTTCGTAGTGCTCCGAGTGGTAGCGGGTTCGATTCCTGCCGGAACAAATTTCACTGACGGCTTTTTCGTAATTTCTCCAGGGTATAGATGTCGCTGGGATTGCTCCCAGTCCTTTATACGGTACCCATGTTGCTTTCTTACAAGCGTTGCTTAATTTGGGACCATACATTTATAGTCTGATGATATTTATTTAAGTACCTACCACAGTATGATGGAGATACTGTATTAATAGCTAATAAAGTTAACTTAATTGTTATTATTGCTTAGCGTAGTGATTATAGCGTAGGCCGCCTGGCTCACTGCATATGATGCTTTGGGTTCGATTCCCGCCAGTTAAAATTTCGGATATGGCCTTTCCGTAATTTGCCCAGGTCTGGGTGTCACTGAGATCTCCCTAGTCCATTGTACGGTACTGGTACCCATGTCAGTCTGGCGATATTTATTATTATTATGGCGTAGTAAGTAAATTGGCAGGCGGTCAGCTCTACGTCCCTGCTTGGGAGGAGCCGCTCACGCAGACAGCCGCTGATGAAGGGTTGTGAAAGTATGCGTAAGCGCTCCCGTGCCTTGACGTTTAGCGGGACAAGGTACCTCGCGGTAATAAAAAAGCGGTTATCTCTTAGGAAGCATTTGATGGTCTCAAATGCATTTATTGTTTTAAAAGTAGAGTCAACAAATGCAATTCTAAATGGTGCTAATAATTAATTATTCAAGGTAATAATGTAATCTTTAGCTATTTATAAGTACCTCTATATTAATATGAGCAGTTACTCACGGTCGTGTCCCGATTACATAGCCATCCAATCAACTTATTATTACTTACGTAAGTACCTACTTATATACTGAAAACGGGTTTTATAAACATTAATTTCGTTGGGAGGAAATATTTCGCCTCTTAAGGATGGAGAGATGGCCACCAGCTGCAACGTTATTACTAATTTTTAGGATTCCGTATAGTCAAACTAGGAACCCTTATAGTTTCGCCAAGTCCGTCTACCCGTCCTTCTGACGTCACAGTAATTTTATTCAGATACTATATTCAGGAGATAGGTAATAAGTAGACAGAAAATTGGCACAAAAATAGATTTTGCGCCATGGAACAGCTACAACACTGTGTATTTGAATATCGAAATCAAAATTATTCTAGGTTAGCTCCCTCAATTGGGAAGGAGAGAGAAAAAAAATGTTTACTTAACCCCTTAAGTGAGGTATCGTTGAATAAGTATTTCAAAATCATTTCTTGCTTTTTGAGAGTCTTTCAAAACTAATTCCCGTTCACGAAATATTGAGCTCCAAAGTGTAATTTTACGTGAGTTGCACAATTCATCCTCTAGTTAAAACCTGAACCATATTTAAAATAAATAATTTAAATAAACCATCACGTTTATTATTATTGAAGGCGGCGGGATATCTACGGAACCGTATAGTATGTGAGATCCGACACGCACTTGGCCGGCTCGCATTCGCTTCTCGTTGGCCGTATATATAGCATACACCCGGATTCGAATACGTAACAGGCGCCCTGGGTCACCAAAGTCATCGTCAATGATGCAATTTCAGGTATTTACTGACACTTTTGCTGGTCATCATCAATGACGACTTGGCGAGTGATGAGTGATCGCAGGCGGATCTCACGATGCGCGTACGCACCGCGGCATGCATGCACCGTGACTAATTGATCTGTGAATTAATTATTAGCAATATAACAAAGAAATTGTGACCGAAGATGGTAATGTAATAATGATTCATTATGGCTTAATAATAGGTTACTACTAATAATTATAGACTTTAAAGAATAAATAGTTAAGTATAATAATCTAGCCCTTTTAACGTCCGACTCATGGGCACGGGCCTCCCCTCAATACGATGGGATTCAGGCCACAATCCACCACGCTGGCCCAGCGCGGGTTGGCGGATTTCACATGTCATTTGTAAATTTTATAGTTTTTCTAAGACATGCAGGTTTCCTCACGATGTTTTCCTTCACCGTAAGCAAGTGATCATCATATTGAAATTATGATACGCACATGAGAATATTTAGGAAAACCCGGAGGTGCGAGCCGGGGCTTAAACAATCAGCTATCATTACCATAATTAATCATGATTAATTAATAGGTTACTTTTAATAATTATATATAGACTGTAACGTACCGATTAAAATTAAAACCACAACGCCTGTTTTACCCGAAGTAGTAGGCAGAATTACTGTTACAAGTATTCCTGTTATAATGGTAGAAATTAGAGTCATTAAGGTTTGATTGTCAAAGACTATTTGATACTGGCACGCAGAATGCACTATGGAAGTCCCGCCCTCCAAAAACTGTCACCGTTTGTCAGTCAGTCGGTGTGGAGGTTATAAATGTGTGTATGTCAATTCATGGTAGTCTGTGTAATGTTTAATTTATTGATTTTAATGTATTTCTAAGTATTATAATATACAAATATTAGCATTCTGCACGTCTTCTCTATATAAACTATAATTGTGCCAAATTTAATACTCCTCCGTCCGCGCAATTTTCGTATTAAGCGGTTGAAAGTTTTTCCTTCACGTATTAATATTATTGTTATAAATTATAAATCTGTAGTTCCACTAGTTGAGTCTCTCTCGGCTAGTAGAAAGCAATAGTTTTATACCAAGTTAGCTGGTATTAACACGAGAAGCTGTCAATGTTCTGTCTATACAATTTTTACAGATAACGGTTGCATTTAAAGTTTGGATACAGAAAAATGTATAGGTATATACGTTATGGGTGTCTGGTTAACCGTTTGAAAGAATGTTGTCGGCACAGTGCTAATAGGACTTAGCTACGGCCAAGGAAACACTACTCAAATGTTGAAGTCATCTGTTTTGAGCACAGAGGTTTTGAGACATCGATGTTTATCATTCTACATGATATATGACGTCATGAATATGGCTTCTTAACCTACAAAAGAGCTGATAATCTTAAAATGGCTGAATCGATTTTCATGAAACATAGCTAAGAACACTCTCGATCAGAATACCTATCTGACAAAAGAAACAAAATTTAAATCGGTTCATCCGCTTAGGTGCTACGTTGCCACAGACAGACACACAGATACACAGGTACACAGATACACACAATGACATGTTAAACTTATAACACCCCTCTTTTTTCGTCGAGGGTTAAAAATAAAGTAGCTGACGTCAAATTTGAGTTTTGTTTAATCAAACAAATGAGTATGTCGCTAATAAGAACTTTATGACCTTTTGGCGCAATGGTTCGAGCGTAGGGCGCTCGGCTCACTGCATGGTGGTGGCGGATTCATTTCCCGCCGGGGTAAAATCGGAAATGGCCTCGTCGTTATTTGCCTAAGTCTGTGTGTCACTGGGATCGCCCCCAATCCATTGTGCGGTGTCAGTCTGGAGATATTTATTTAGCGGAATATCTGAGTAACGCTACAATATTACACTATTTCTATATTGTAGTATTGTTATAGAAAAATATGAGCACGCAGCGGCAACTATAGTTAATAAACATTCCAAGAAGACCCTCCCACTAGTCATTGAAGAGAAGTATGAGTTATGGACACGTACACGGTCAGGACGCGCGTGCTTGACACAGTTCCATGCACCAGCCAAGGAGTGAACCCGGTTTTTACGGACACCATGCTTTCGAAACAATATAGGATATTTTCTTTCTGAAACTGAATATTTTACAGTTTTGCTGAGCATATTATTTCTTATCTCGTCTCCTCTCTTCGCGTGGTATTTTAAATTGTTGTATATTTTATTGTTTGTTACATTTATTTTTTACATTTTTAACCCCCGACGAAAAAAGAGGGGTGTTATTATTATACTTTGTTAAATGTTTGTGAGCAGGACGTGATCATTTATATGGGTAGTGAGTATATTTAACTGAATATTTTACACTCATTGACTTAATGCATTATTTATACTACGAAACGAAATACATAAAGCAGAAAATCCAGATGGACTGACTCATCAACCACTGAAGAAAGAAACACAAAGTAGACAGTAGGTACTATTGATAATGCATACAGCAAGGAAAAGGAATGATTTCTAAAAAATAAAACCCCATGTGTATAAAATAGTTATTACTTATTAAAAAGTAACGATGTCAGCAAGGATACAAGTGCATTTTCAGTACACATTATCCGTGTAATTTTAAATGTATAGATACCCTACATATTCCGAACATAACACTTATTTGCAGCTCTACATTTACACTTCACAACATATTCGACCTTATCTGTCTCACAATAATGAACGTAATTAATTTATGAATCAGCATTTCATACAACGAAGTCATCATACAAGTCTACTATGGAGTAAATTCGTAGAACTAAGGAACTCTGAATCATTTTTAGCGCGGCCAGTTTTCGATACTTTATCCTTAATCGAATTTGGGTCATGGTTACACTGTGCGTAAATAAAGTATCTTCGATTCATGGAATTTCGAAAGTAAAGACACAAGCTCTCTGTTTCAAAATAATGACTCTATAAGGAAATATATGTATGGTATTATGGAATCGGAATTTCATGGTGAACTGAGTTTAAGTTTCAGACAGAAGGTCGACGTAAAGTATCTATTATAGCTACGATTTGTACGCTGAGTGGGAGATCCAGAAGCCCAAACCCCTTCCCTCTCTCGCATTCTCCTTCACGTCGGCTACGGTAACTGCTTAACATCAGGTGGGTCGTATACACGCCTGTTTGCTGACTTTGTTAATATAATACAAGGTCGAATGTATATCCCTCCTCTGTAGAGTTATGTTACATAATGTCAAATTCGAACTCAGGTGTAGGTACAATAAAGAGATTTTCTATTCTATTATATTCATGCAAATAGTTATCTTTAGTTTACGCAAATATTATTATAATATATTACACTATGTACAGTATAACAACTACTTATAAACTAACTTACAGTAAATTAATATTCTATTCCAGAGAGGTTTTGTTTCAAATAGAGTTTACTAAAGATTTTTGGGAGAGAATTCCTAATTCATTGTCCAAGGGATTTTTCCCAAAACCGTCTGTAGAGACCTGGAGGTAGATAAACTATGCTCCTTCAAACAGTGGAATTTTAAACGGATCCCTATTCGTATACAATCAATGGCTGTCGAGAATTGTCAGTATTTCGTAATAAATACTTGAATTATTACACCATAATGGAAAATAATGTTGTGTGTAGGAATTTACAAATGGCTTAATATGACTTGTGGTATGTTAAACTACCTATCTATAAATCCTGTGTCGGGCGTATTGCGAATAGTATTGAGAAGTTATACCAACCTATGCACTATGTGTTATCCAGATATATAGCTTAGGTAAGTGTCAATATAATTGAACATGCTACTTTGCACGTAGGTACTCAAGTAACTCGGTACTCGAGGAGAATCAAGAACGGTTTGCTGTCTTCAAAAAATGGGCTATTATATTAATACTAGCCGTGCCCGCGACTTCGTCCGCGTAGTATTTAACTTAACAAAAATTTCGAGATTATCAGGATAAAAAGTATCCTATGTGTTAATCCCGGTTATAAACTATCTGTGTTCCGCATTTCATCCAAGTCCGTTCAGTCGTTTTTGCCTGAAAGAGTAACAAACATCCACACTCACAAACTTTCGCATTTATAATATGTAGGATGAATACTTGCTCACGATTTCTACAAGGATTTTAAGCAAATGTCCTTATAAGGGGACGGTGGTTGAGTCACGCTGTAACCAATTTACTACAGGTCATATACAGGGAGGCTCTAACGAGGTAGGTACCACCCTCACACAACAGATCGGTGTTAAGTAGCTATTACAGTTCAGTTTTATAAGATGAGGGACTGAATCGGAGGACCAACCCCCCTCACTACCCCTCCCTCTGTCCCACTCCCTTTCAGGTTGGCATCGTGCGAGCAATGCCTTTGGTATTGCAAGCATAGCCTAGGCTACAGTGACTGCTTAATATTAGGCGGACCGTAAACATAATAGCCACCATTGTAAAAAAAATAATTTGTTTTTGCATTAGTATCAAGGTCTTAAATATATTCTGGTAATCTATTTTGCATATGAAATATTTTCATTTTTAAGTAATTTCCCGTCCCATCCAAAGGCTTCACTAGCGAAAATACCATAGAGTTCTAAGAAAATACTAACTTGTTTCACGTATATCAAAGATAAACAAAGTAATAAAGAACCAGTTATCAATTTGGCTTGTTATTTAAGCTTCGTTTTATGAATGTATTAACAGCTAATGTATTAATAGTCGTTTTTCTATAAATACCAAAGATAAACTACGCCACCTCCTGTGTTAATAAGAAAAAGGAAAAAACAATAATTATTGTAGCTATGCTATTTATAATATTGTTAACCAAAAATATTTATGGATAACCAGTTGAACTACACATTAGATAAAGAATATTTATGAGAATGTACGCACGATAAAACTTCCAATTCGTTATTCTGAGTTATCAAATTGATGGGTAACGACAAAATACAATATTATTGGAGAAGGTATCATTAGTTTGGATAATTCAACGACGACGTACGCTTGACTGCAAAAGTGAAAGGGGTATCTTGTAAACCACACTGAGAAAATTAATTACGACAACGAATGATGTTTGTGGTTACCAGTATTATTTTCGGTATTTCTTACTAATCGTTGTGTAATGACAGCAAAGATTTATAAAATGCTTGATGTCCCAGGAGTGGGACATCAAAAGGGCTAAATTATTATTATTATTATGTTTATAAATTACTTGCTGTCATTGCAAAACGTTTTGGAGGGAGGGATAGGTAATAAAAAATTATTAATCTTATTTTTATTCTCAGTATATTATACATTCAAATTCAATTAATACCTTGCTCTTGCACGTCTAAACGGGTTTGCCGTTTTTTCTTAACGAATAATGTTAGTAAATTTGTTATTAAAATATTTGCCTGCATGATTATTAAATACTTACATAGTTAGATTTATCAAAATAAAAGTTACTAATAGAACGTTCGTCTGTCGGCACCTTTGTATCCACACTTTAAACGGCTACCGTGTCGATAAGACTTTCTCGCTTGACAGTACACTGATGATAGCGGGTTCTTTATTGTCATATGGAATGATAATGTTCTGTGAACCAAATATAAAGATTTAACATTTTTATAAGAAAACGTGTGCTACTTACTTTCATTTTACCTTCAAACCTTTTTGTGTACCTACCCAACACAAAGTGTATTATGACAAATTTTAAAGTATGGTTCTCCGTCCTAAATGTCTATGTAATTATAATAACAAGTGTTAATAGTAATAGTATTAAGATGATAGTGACTTTCCTTTTGCACGACGAGAGACCGGCGACTTTGTTAATACCATATTTATGTTGGAGTCACCGTGAGTTAATTTTGGAATGTTGAAATGCTATGCTGTATTTTTTATTCTATATTCTGACAACAGTACGTAATAATTTTAATTAACATGAGTGGGTATCTACTTACTGTAAGAGAACAAAAGAGGCTAAGTCTATGGTTTCAATTCAAGACTTAACATTTTTTTAACTCTACTCTTTGAACTAGGAGCGAGACCCGAGACTTCCCGCTTATAAAACACAGATTAACACCTAACATTTATTTACACCTGAGAATAATTATTCATTTACTACACTTGTTTGTAATGTTGTCAAAAAGAGACAGCTATCGGTGATATTGCGCTAACACTCCCTGCTAGACACTTTTTTTCTTGACACTCCGGCCCGTATTAATAAATCTATCACAAGTCTGAGACCGATCTTAAGTAGGATTGTGACAAGTCATTATGTACTGGTATGACATTTCCAAGATCGGTCTCAGACTTGAGATCGATTTATGAATACGAACCATAGTGTTGTTCTGTAAACAAAATTTCTTATTTTGCCAGTTCCTATTGTACTATACTGCGGACCACTCGCATATAAAACTCCGTACAATTGCAGACAAATTAGTCATACTAGCCAAGATCCTGTCGGACGCTGGAGTTGGTGTAGCGTCTTCTCTCCAGGGCAGCAGGAGCGAACACCATCTTCAGTACAATGTTATACTTGCCGACCTTGAGTGCAATGGAACTAACCGGTTTTTGATGAAGGTACTTTTCTGAATACTACTACCGTTCAAAGTAATTAAGTGGGTAAACTCAATTTTGAGCTAAAACCAAAAACACGCAAATAAATATACTCTGACTGTTTTTTTTTAGACCAAAATTTGGTAAGATTTTTTAGGACATGTAGGTTTCCTCACGATGTTTTCAACGTAAGCAAGTAATAATCATAATTGTCTACGAGTAAATTATGATTCGGACATAGAATTCCAATACCCATAGGCATGAGCTGGGGCTTGTACCCAAGACCGTGTGCACGCAAGACGCGTTCTTAACCAATCCGCTATCACTAATTAGTACCTATTAGTGCAAAAATCTGCGTATAATAGATCTAGATGCCTCTGTTCACAGGCCAGCGATGCGGGTTTCTTCAAAGCGCCGTTCCGCTGGTTGCTGCTGGGTGGTGAAGAAAATGCAGTTCTAGAGGGATTGGATGTACTGGTTGACAGCGAAGTCGTTATAGCGCGAGATATTGGCCAGGAATATGAGTTAATGGAAGGTAATAGCATGTCATAAGAAATATAACTGATATAATACGACGACCGCTTGACGCAGAGGTTCGAGCGTAGGCCGCTCGGCTCACTGCACATGGTAGTTGCGGGTTCGATTCCCGCTGGGGTTATTTCGGAAATGGCCTTTTCGTAATTTTCCCTGGTCTGGGTGTTACTGGGATCGCTCCCAGTCCATTGTACGGTACCCATAGTACAAGCGTTGCTTAGTTTGCGACCATACAGTTGGTGTGTCAGTCTGGCGATATTTATTTATTTACTAGCTGAGCCCGCGACTTCGTCCGCGTGGAATTTAACTTAACAAAAAAGCCCGCTCCCTCGTTCTGAGCCCGCGCGAAAGGACCCTTGTTTTTAATATTTTTTTCTAAAATAAAAGTAGCCTAAGTTACTGCTTATAACATCAGCTATCTACCAGTGAAAGTCCCGTCAAAATCGGTCCAGCCGTTTCGGAGATACTCTTTGATTTCATGTGATTTTATTTTTTTACGCGGAACCCTAATTATTTTTCTAAAATTAAAGTAGTCTAAGTTACTCCTTATAACATCGGCTATCTGTCAGTGAAAGTCCCGTCAAAATCGGACCAGCCGTTTCGGAGATTACCCGGAACATACACACAGACAGACAGACAGACAAAAAATTTTTAAATCGCTTTTTTGGTATAGGTGTCGTATGTACTTTCATATGCATTTAGTGAAAAGGTGTTATTTTGATATTACAAACAGACACTCCAATTTTATTTATTTGTATAGATAATGAGCCAAGCTGTAGTCGTTAAGTACATCTGAAAGAGGCTAGCTCGATCGGGGTAGTACCACCCACTCACGGAAGATCGGCGTAAAGTAGCTATTATAGCCCGGAAGTGGAGGTGGAAGCCCAACACCCCCTCCCATTCCCTCACTCCGATTCTGGTTGGCAACTTGAAAATAATTCCCTTGGTATTGCATCTATTTGGTATAGACAATTAAATCACACAATATGTCTATTTCACATGGGATGTCCTGCGGAAGAATACGGAACCAAATTGTACACAGTGTAAATTATACTTATTGCTGGCATGTGACTAAAGCCTGTGCCTGCGAGACTTCGTATATGAAGTAGACTTTAGTGAATCCATTTCTACTTTTTTGACTGTTACCCATCAAATGGAATTTAAACCGCAATCAAGGATGTCTGTGTTATATGACCACGTCGGTCACTTACCTAAAGATCTACCTATGTTGAGTCAGATTTTAATTGGTCTCCATTGACCTAGATCTAGTCAGTGACCTAGTCGATTTCAATATTCTTATTTTAAACCAATGAAATTACGCCTAACGCCTTTCCCTAAACTTACAATAATGATTCATTGCAATAGCAGTCATGTTTTGATGATGAAATGTACCAATTCATTGTAATTAAATATTTTGTAAGGAAAATATCGCTTCAAAATAGTCCGAGAGCAATTCGCTCATTGCATTGCAAGGTTGAAGTAACTATGAGCAAATAATAAGTTACCTACTTATAATATTTTTTGTATTGGAGAATAAGTTTTTTTTTTTCATAACTAGGTAGGTTCACCTAAAAAACTAATTTCCAATCACCTTCACGAAACATTGGAGATAAGTACCTATATGCCTTTTGTATTTTAAGGACAAAAGGACGCAGGTGTATAAGGATGGTAGGTACCTACTCGTGTTACCTTCTAAACATAGCTAGTAGTTAGTAACCTACTTACTTACTTAATAATAATAATAATTTAGCCCTTTTGACGTCCCACTCCTGGGCACGGGCCTCCCCTCAACATGAGGTGGATTCAGGCCATAATCCACCACGCTGGCCCAGTGCGGGTTGGCGGATTTCACATGTCTTTCGAAAATTGGTTAGATCTTCTAAGACATGCAGGTTTCCTCACGATGTTTTCCTTCACCGTAAGCAAGTGATAATCATATAGAAATTATGATTCGCACATAGATTTCGAAAAATCCAGAGGTGCGAGCCGGGATTTGAACCCAAGACCTGGTGGCCGCAAGACGCGTGCTTTAACCAATCGGCTATCACTGCTATTTTACTTACTTGCCACTTACTTACTTAGTACGAGGCATGCCTTTTAAGTTCTGTCGTTTCCATAATTCCCGGCAATTTTGAATTTGGAACTGTTCTATATTCGAATGTGTTTAAATTTCGAATCTCAAAACAGTTGAATGTATTAAGATTAATGTTATTGTTTAGTCACAGCGTCGATTAGAATCTGTCAGGTTACGTACGAAAATGAATCTTTCTAAGGAAAATGTTCGTGCAATAATTTTCTACAACTTTAGAAGAGGCCTGACACGGCTTCAGTGTTTTGAAGAGCTAATATCTGTGTTCAGGGATGAAGCCCCATGTCTGCGGACTGTCGAACGCTGGTATTTAGAATTCCAGCGTGGACATACTAGTGTTAGTGACAAATCTCGCGAAGGTCGCCCAAAATCTGCATTCACTGAAGATAACATCATTGGAGTGAGACAACTAATTCTCGAAGATCGTCATGTGACGTATCGAGAGATAGAGGCTCTATTAGGCATCTCAGGGACAACCATTCAGAAGATCTTGCATGAAGCGCTTGGTGTAAGAAAGCTAGTTTGCCGTTGGATACCGCATCTGCTTTCCGACGATCACAAGGCGGCCCGCGTCAGATGGTGTAAGAAAACTCTGCAAAGGTTCAACCGAGGAGAGTCAAATCACGTCTACGACATCATCAGTGGTGACGAATCTTGGATCTATGCCCACGATCCTGATTCCAAACAACAATCTACAATCTGGGTCTTTCAAGACGAGCCAAAGCCGACTAAAGTTGTTCGTTCTCGAAGCACTTCAAAGAAGATGGTGGCCACGTTCGTTAGAAAAACCGGCCATGTTGCGACTATTGCACTTGATGATCGTAGAACGGTTAACGCAGAGTGGTATACCACAGTTTGTTTACCGCAAGTCATCGCCGAACTTCGAAAATCTAACTCAAAGCGACGCATCATCCTGCACCACGACAATGCAAGTTCACACAGCGCTCGTCAAACGATTGAGTATTTGAAGCAGGAAAAAGTAGAAATTCTTGACCATCCTCCATACAGTCCTGACCTAAGCCCTAACGATTTTTTTACATTTCCTAAAATTGAGAAAAGTCTTCGTGGTCAAAGGTTCCAGTCCAGTGAAGAAGCAGTCGACGCTTTCAAGTCAGCCATTTTGAACACCCCCACTTTAGAGTGGAATAAATGTTATAATAACTGGTTTGAGCGAATGGAAAAGTGTATTAAGCTACGTGGTGAATACTTTGAAAAACAATAAAAAGTACTATAAGGTTCTAGTTGTGTTTTTTTCTTCAAACGACAAAACTTAAAAGGCATCCCTCGTAGGTATAATTATTACCCAGATAAAAACCAAGCATTTTATTTAAACAAAGGAAAGTTAGTACCCGCTTATTTAAATACAGTATTTCAGGGTTTACAGGATAATATGTTTAGAACGTAGGTACCTACCATAAAATACGTCAATGAATATTTTATTAAAAATAATTTGTCGCCTACCACGAGTTCTGTAGTCCGCTCGACATTACCTACATACCTACTAGACCGGTTAGGTTACAAAAACCGAAATAACACGTCAATTACCACCGACATGTCTGTACCGATAAATAACTGTGGTGTGATTAGTCGCCAATTGATCCAAATACCGTTCTTATTTAATAACTACTGAGATAAGGTAGCTACTTTGAAAAATTCGACCAGAAAAATACTGCTCTATTCGACCAAACGCCATCCCAGTAGATGAGTCCACTACAGTCTGACGCCCTTAGGTCTGAAACAAAAATGCGGGGTCACTACATCGGGGGATTGTGGGTTCGATTCCGGTAGGAGCAAATTTTAACCATTTAAACCGCCCCCAGTCGATATTACAAAAAGGATGGCCTTTTTTAATATCTACTGGGGGCGTTACTGGGATCGCCCCCGGTCCATCGTACGGTACCTACCCACAGTATAAGCATTGCTTAGTTTGGGACCACACAGTTGGTGAGTTAGTCAGACTACATGTATGTATTAAGATTTAACTTTCCCGAATAATTGTTATGAATTACGAATAATAATTTCGAAATTACAATTGCCGCCATAGGGAAGCTCTACGTTTTACCCATAAACATAAAGGCATTATCTACCGATACATTAACGTAATAATACTTAGAATAATAACCACCAGCGCATAGCAGTCCACTTGACTGTGCTATGAAGCGGGCTCGCCCGCTTCGACCAATAGGATTGCTTCATTTCCTGTCAACTTGAGTTATCCGGGTCAAGTTGAGGAGAGGTCACCCTAACGTTCTGACAGCTGTGCCACACGTTGGTAAAAATTAAAAATGGTCTATTCTTAGCTAAACATCAGCCCCTCTAGCCAAGCGGCTTCGTCTGCATTCGTTTCTACAAATCGCTACGCTTCATGTATGGAAATGACATAAGTCACGTGATCTACTTATCGACTTGTAATGTTATTTCCATACATTTAAGCGTAGCGTTTTGTAGAAACGCTTGTAGACGAAGCCACCCCAGCCCCCCTAGCCAGGCTAGGGGGGCTGGGGTGCTACTCTTAGCAACGATATTCGATATAACGTGACATTCGTATTGTCGAATCCTACTCTAAATTCCATCTCTTTTGCCGTGGTATATCGTCGGAGCGAATAATAATTTTGTATTGTTCGTTCAGTAATCGATGTCGGAAGAAAATATGGAATTTAGCGTAGGATGATCGTTGCTAAGAGTAGCACAACAGGTACGCGCAGTAATAAACGTAGTTACCTACTTATGTAAAATAATTGCCATGTTTAGATACGATAGCGTCGACCCCTCGCGCGCGGACTGTAATATAATGTCAGCCAGGTAATCATACAATCACAATCACGTACAACTTGTTAAGTCTAACGTCCTAAGGACATTACAATTGCTACATCATTCATAATAAGTCATTTGGAGGTGACATAGCGATCGATCAATCCACGCGATAATGTTTTAAACTTGTAGATTGTACTTAATAACTCCTTGGTTTTGAATTATTCATTGTGTTAAAAATAGAATTCAGATTAGTCATTAATAGTACATTGTTACACGAGTGGTGAAAGTAACTTATTTAGTCAAAGTCTTAAGTAGGCAAAATAAGTCTTTCACCCGAGTTAAACACTGTGCTTTTCATTACGAATACAAGGAAAGAAAAAATAAAAACAGGAATTGGCTAAAGAAATAATACAAGGAAGTATGAACAATACTCTACAACTCAAAGAAAAATCGGATTGCCGCCTATTTTTTTTTTCGTTGGACGGCCAACTTCATTATTTAGCCATTATTTTTCATTTTCATCTTTAAATATTTTGCACAAATGTATGTTATTTTAAAGAAATTGTTGAAACTAAATTATAATTAAGTTATTTAAAATATATATTATTTAATTAATACTTAACTTTATGTTATTTCAATTTTACATCGTGCTGTAATTGAGTGACTGTAGAAAAAGTTTGAACATGGTTCCATAGAAATGTGAAAATGGAACTAGTTTTTTTTTATAATTTGACAGCTGTCAGTTGAAAGCGATTCTCCCGGGCCGGAAAAGTATTACTTTCAACCCGCTCCTCAAGCAACTTCAGACCTACTTTCAGAGTATGAGTAATGAAAAAAATGTTTTAAACGTTAAATAAGGAGGTAGGCCCCTAATTACTGTGATGGTATACGTACACTAACAGGCAAAGATATAGATAAAACTATAAAACCTTTTGCCATTCTGGTATTTCAATTGATATCATGATTGATACTGGCACAAAAGTCTATATTTTTGCGATAGAACTTTAAAAATCGGCCTGACTCAGCAATCTTTTTGTTCCATATTAAAAATAAAAAACTCAACTTAAAAGTACCTAAGACCTATAAAAATTTTAATAAAAAAATAAAACCGACTTCAAAAAACCTGGGTGCACTAAAAAGCTAGAAATAACTAGGGACCTTATAATTTCTTTCATATGGAGTCGGTGCCAATTCAAGCAAGTAGGGGTAGGTGCCTAAGAAGTTGTCCTATATCGTTGTGTAAAGATAGTGGCACCGACTCCAAATGAAATAAATTATAAGGTCCCTAGTTATTTCTAGCTTTTTAGTGCACCCAGGTTTTTTGAAGTCGGTTTTATTTTATTATAAAAAAAATTTTTTTCACGATTTTTAGTGGTATTCTACCTATCGAAACGCTGGCAACCGTAAACAGTCCATATCTCTCAAACTACTGAACCTATTTTTATGAAATTTCCATGGTATCACCAAGGGATCCTGACAATAAAGGCCACACATAGTATATCACTTATACCAATATATGGCACTTATAGCCAGAATGCATCTCATGACAATTCCACTAAGCCCAAACACGACTAGGTTATATTGTGGTATTACGGAGTTCCGGCCCCTACCTTCCAGTTTCTTCATCATCTGATGATGAAACCGGAAGGTAGGCAGTTTACTGAGACTATTTTAGTGACGGCAACTCCCACTGAAAAGTCACAGGAAAGCAAATCACGTAATTTCGTTTACTTGGATGATGATGTATTTTTTCAGTTATTTTGATTTTAATGCCAAACTACTGAACCGATTTTGATAAAAATTTTATAGGACCAATCTGCACGGACATCCTTTGAAATGCAAAAATAATTTTTCGAATCGGTTTATAAATGACGGAGTTATGAGGTAACAAACATTAAAAAAAAAAGAAAAAAAAAAACAACATACACACGAATTGATAACCTCCTCCTTTTTGAAGTCGGTTGAAAATGTACCTACCAGTATTAGGAATGAATACTTACTTAGGTACAAGATTTTATTATTTCTTTATACTTATTTCGTTATTTGATATTTTGCAGAATTTTGTAGACAAAATGCTCAATAATTGAATTGAGATCACATAGATGAGAGATGATAAAGTCTGTGCTTGAGATCAATAACTATTTTTAATCAATAAAATGTTGAACATTATTTCCCTTACGGCGACAGCTTGGCGTGGTGGTTCTAGCAAAGACTTCACAGGTTCACTGACCTGGGTGGTTGCGGGTTCGATTCCCGTCAGGGTGTCATTGGGAACACAGTTCATTGTAGGGTGCCCTTAGTTTAGTCTGGAGAAATTTATAGTTATCTATCTATAGGTACTTAATATATAAAAATCTATTGCTGTGAGTTAGTCTCGCAAAAATGCGAAAATGGCTTAACCGATTGGAATAAAAAAGGTTGTGTGTTTGATTTGTCCTTTGAGTAGATTCACAATTTGGACTCACTTGGTAGCACTAAAATCAGGTTCTAGGTAGGGCAGGAAAACTTCTGCCGGACACTCTAGTTTATAATAAATTGAAAATGACATGAATAAAAGGTTTACTATTTATTGCAGTATACAAAATATCAGAAAAATCCGAGTTAATTTACACAAAACGAGCCGTATGGCGGTCGCATAACAGCAAATATGGAATGATTGAAGACTTGCGAGAGTCCAGGGTGGTGTCATCGAGAAGACATGACCTGAGGAGACACACCCTCACTATGGCGAATGTCATAACTGACAGCAACGAGACCAGGAAGCATATGGACGATAGATTGTAAGTGTTTATGAATGTTTATGTTTCCTGTCGCGCGGGCTCAGAACGCGGGAGCGGGCCTTTGCGATAGGTATATAAAGAAAAAATAAATTAATCTTGGCATAGGTATTTTTTTGTTAACTTCTTTATTTATTAACAGAATTATTAACTTTTCGTATACTCTGCGAACTGAACGATTTTTTTTGTTAATTAAATTCCACGCGGATGAAGTCGCGGGCACAGCTAGTCATTAATACTTCGTTCCTATGGAACAGTTAGACTAGAATTCGTCACGCTTGAAAAGCGTTGTGTTCAGCAACCTACCTAGCGTGTGTAAAAGTTAACTCCAAAATTAAAAGTAGATGGTGTAAGTGACTGAGGGATAACTTAACATTTTGTGCATGCAAATCACTTGACAGAGAACTACGTTCCTGACGGGGACGTGTCCCGGGCCGCGCAATTTATTTTATTTTATTAAACAGAGTCGGCGAACAAGCGTAAGACCCGGGGGGGAGGAAGGGGAAGGGAGGGGGTAGGAAGGAGGTTATAGGCTTTCGGCTCTCTCACTCATCGTCGTAGGAAACGCAGGTATAATAGCTACTTAACGCTAAAGCGCCCATCTAGCCCGCGAAGTTCAAATTTTTTGAGTTCTTTTAGAAATTTTTCAAAATCTGACAATAATAAAAGACAAATTTTGTAATTCGCGAAAAAGACCGTGTGCAGTGCATTTATTAATACATTTATTTTATATTGTTTTCTTATATTTACGCGAATACTACACATTGAAAAAATTTCTAAAAGAACTCAAAAAATTTGAACTTCGCGGGCTAGACAGGCGCCCCATCTGCGAGAGGTGTGTGGTAATTTTTTTTTATAAACGAACACCAACTGTTTGGTCCCAAACTAAGCAGCGCCGTAGCGTACCCAGCGACACCCAGTCCAGGGCAAAATAAGAAAAGCCCATTTCCGAAATTCACCCCGACGGGAATCGCACCCGCAACCACTCGGTGTAGTGAGCCGAGCGGCCTACGCTCGAACCAATGCGCCAAACGGTCGTCGCAATGGTGATCATGAGGGGTTAAATATTACTAATAATCAGTTCAGTTAAGTAGTACTAGTCAGTTCGTCAGGATAATTTAGGTACTATCAGAGTATCTTCTTCTAACCAGGAATCTCCACCAAGACTCAATTACGAAGATGTCGTACGCCGTGGTGAAGATTTGCTTCCAAATGATGAACGCGACGGAACGACTCATGTTCACAAACACATGGGGCTACAAGGACAAGTATGGCAACTGGCAGGGGATTGTGGACCATCTCATTAAGAAGGAAGCTGACCTTGGTAAAGATGGACGCCTGTCTCTTAAACTTTACCGAATTGGAACTACCACTCTTACTGAGGCAAAAAATAATCCAAGATCCAGGTAGCTTTTTTTGGTAGAATGATATCGGTATACAAACGAACGAGTACAACCCGCCCGATGTTAAGCAGTTACCTACCATAACCTATAGAGGCTTGCAATACCCAAGGCTTTTCACGTTGCCGTCCTGAAGGAAAGGTTGGGCTTCCTGCTCTTACACTCCTCGTATGAAACGTAGCTATAATAAGTACTTTAGTCGATTTCCTGTGACAGAGTGGTACTACCCCAGTAAAACCTATCCGGATATCAAGTTGTAGTCACTAGTGCTACACCACCGTTTGACTGATCTCAATTTTTGTGAAAATGATGACAAAACTTCGATCCTTGATTCTATCCCAAAGGCGGGTTAAGATCGTTGGAACGCTATACTGACTCATCTCCCAGGAACCCTCACTATCTTCACGCAAGAGCGCATGCAAGCGGTGGACTACATCGCCATGGTGGGCTCCACGGCCGTCAGGTTCGTGTTCCGGGAGCCTCCCCTCTCCTACATATCCAACATCTTCGCGCTGCCGTTCTCCGGGACAGTCTGGTTGGCCATCTTCATCTGCGTGCTGGGGTGCTCCCTGTTCCTGTACATCGCCTCCAAATGGGAGGCTAGTATGAGTATGGTGAGTTTCGAGATCATGTTTCATCCATTTTCCTTATTTTATTATTTTCATCATAAAGTCTTTCAGACTGATGTACCCAGTGACCTACTAATGCAGGAATTTCTTGTCTGTAAAGCACAAGATAGGTATTAGACTCAAAAAAAAGTAAGGAGGGGGGCAACTGACTCCCATGTCTCACCCTTTGGTATGTAGGTACATGAGACCTCATTAATAAAATTGTGAAAAATTAATTAAAATTGCCAGACTAATACACTCAATGTATGGCCTCAAACCAAGCAATGCTCGTCCTAAGGTGACATCACAATGGACTGAGGCATGGACTAGATAATCCGTAGCTAGGGGCTAATGGGGACCATGACCATTCAGACCAGGGCAAATTGACCATTGGAATTTACGTGGATGGTTATCACCGGTGTCGCCGCAACCATCGATTGCAGTGGGACGAACGGTCTACGCTCTAATCACAACAGCAAATAGTCATGAATTCGTCAAATTGAATTCCACAGCATCCCCTGCAGTTAGACGGCTCATGGGCAGACGTGCTTATCTTAATCATTGGCGCAGTGCTGCAGCAGGGCTGCACCCTGGAGCCGAGATATGCGGCAGGTCAGTGGTGGCCTCTCAAAAATATATCCGATAATAGTGAGGACAAAATACAAGACTCTTTTGAATTAGATAAACATAGTCTAGGGGAAGTTGAAGCTAAACTATACGCTGATGATCCAGTGTAATAATATATTACATATGCGAACAACTGTGCTATGCTACTTAGCTTTTTTTAGCAGTGCCATGCTAGCGAACAGATTACGGTCTGACAGATGATGAATGCACATTGAGAAGTCAGGATTTGAAGGGGAAGTGTGGGGGGCTTAAGGTTCCGGCTCTCACACTTGTACGAAACGCCACTATAATAGTTACTTTACACCGATCTTCTGTGAGTGGGTGGTACTACCCTGGTCCAGCCAGACCGTATATGTAGTCTAGCACGTTTTCCTACTCAATTGGCTACAGCTTAGGGCTACCACCATTAAAGTGCAATACGACTGCGTCAGAACATTGTGATGGAACTTCGAAGGGGGATTAAAAGGATTTTTATGGACCATCTTCCAGGTCGCTGCGTTACCCTGATCCTTTTCGTAGCGCTAACAATACTGTACGCTGCGTACTCCGCCAACATCGTAGTCTTGCTGAGAGCGCCCAGCTCCTCAGTACGCAGTCTGCCCGACTTGCTCAACTCTCCCCTCAAGCTGGGTGCCAGCGACTTTGAATACAACAGGTATTTCTTCAAGGTGAGGAGATCGTAAGGATCTCTTGGTTTTGTAGACCCTAGAGAACATAACCTGACAGTGATAGAGACCAAAGAATTTGTAATGATAAGACATTATTACAAATTCTTTGGATAGCGACAAATCGATACAAAGAACGAAGACAGACTGCCACCCATCAGGGACCCAAGTCTCCTAATTGAAAATCAATTGAAAATTATTGGTGAATCGTAGTTTCTTGACGGACGACATGTTGTACTGACAACATGTCGTGACTGCAGAAGACTGCTAACAGATGGTCGGGAACATGTCAACCGCCAAGAATTTACGACTTACGATAAATAATTCACGGTGATAATTGAATGACATAAAATAACAAAGATCAAATAAATTACATGATAAACTATCCTACTAATATTATAAATGCGAAAGTTTGTGAGTGTGGATGTATGTTTGTTACTCTTTCACGCAAATACTACTGAACGGATTCGAATGATATTTGGAACACAAATAGTTTATAACCTGGATATAGACTGGACGTAGACTTAAGTAAAGTATTCTATGTGTTAACATATAATACTTTACTTAAGTCTACGCGGACGAAGTCGTGGGCAGAAACTAGTTACAAATAAAAACATACTAATACATCAATTCAATTCAATTAAACCAATTTGAATTGGAAGACTTGGGGCTCTGTTTGATTAGTGAAACTACATATAACTCTTCTGATTGCAGATCAGATGTTAATAAATTGACCTCCAAACTGAATGCTAGCTATACTTTGCGTTGCAGAAGCTGAATGATCCCATAAGAAAAGCTATTTACGAGAAGAAAATAGCTCCCAAAGGAAAGAAACCTAATTTCTATACTATGAAAGATGGCGTCGAGCGAATAAGAAATGTGAGTAGAAAAACACCGCCGAAACCAGTACAATTTACTAACTAAATAATATTTAAATTAGTACCATACGTGAATTTAAAAGCCATTTTATACGACTCATTTGCATACACACAGAATAATAACGAAACCGTGATTATAATATTATACAAAAAAGTTGGTTCCAGTTTTGTTTTACTGAACATAAAAGTAACATACTATCAACATGCAAACTAATTCCATGTTATAAAAAGTTTAAAAAAATCGCATGTAATTTGGAAGATTTTTAAATTTTACTTTTTTATTTAAGTGTTTACATGTGTTTGTAATTGGTTCCTTTGTTATTCTGTGTGTATGCAAATGAGTAGTATACTAAAATGGCTTTTAAATGAACGTATGACGTCACCCCGCTGATAACGGGTGATAATAAATCAAACGGCGCACATGCTCAAATAATGGAGCGGCAAGATCGTTTACCACAAATATTATCATATGTATCAATTCAAAACTAAGTATTTCGACTAGATATATTCAGAAACATTACTATGAGGTCTCACAATGCGCGCGAACGCACAGCCCACTGTATCGTGGCAAACTTTCGATAGAATAGATAATGTTTTGAGTGGCCTTTATACCACCCCGTTAACACTATCACGACTGTGTTACAAAAATGGGGTAGTCAGAGTAGTAACGTAGGCGGTCGAAGCGGTTTTCATTTCACCGATGCATGGGTATAAAGGGGCGAGCGAATGCAAACCACTGGGTATGGATGCCTCTTGATAGATTTATATATCAATAATAGTTTGCACAAACCCGGCATCGAACCCGGAATCTCATTAAGGTCATCATAATTAGTTCGGATATTTACAAAATGCACATGCAGTGTTTATATTTTGACTTCAGGCAAATAATATTTAATTGTTTTTTTTTCATGGTTTTCTATCCACCCCTTAGAACCTTGATACATAATAATCCTATAAAACATAGTAGACATGTAATTTGAGCTGGCCGCCATGAGACGAGGTGGCCGAGAGGTTAAGGCGTTGGACTGCTAATCCAATGTGCTCTGCACGCGTGGGTTCGAATCCCATCCTCGTCGACACTTTTTTTTAACATTGTTTATTTGGTATTTATTTAAGTTTTTGAACGTAAAAACGTAAGTTTAGACACTTTTAAGAATGTGTAAAATATGACATTTTCTAAAATCTTGATCTTGATCTTGAGTACACTTTTGACGCGTAATTTTGTACTAGTATGTCATAAGAATGACATTTCCAAGATCGCTCTCAGGCTTGAGATCGATTTATTAATACGGGGCTAAAGATTGACATAAAATGTGAACATTAAAAGCGTCGTCCTGCAGGGTCTGTTCGCGTTCCACATGGAGCTGAACCCAGGGTACCGGCTGATCCAGGAAACATACCAGGAGGATGAAAAGTGCGACCTCGTGGAGATCGACTACATTAACGAAATAGACCCCTGGGTGCCCGGACAGAAGCGGTCTCCTTTCAAAGACTTGTTTAAGATAAAGTTAGTATCCCACTATCTGTCAGAAAACATCTTGCAGCCACCATTCTAGAGTTTTCTAGAGTCTTGTAAGTAGATGCTATCTAGACTTTAGAAAACTCTAGGTATATACTAACTGCTATTCTAATGCCGTGCCGTAAGTTACTTTTGCTCACCGTTTTGCACTAATTTGGGTAAGCAACGATCTGTCATGACACGTAACGCATTGTGATTACTTTGCTATTAATTGTCAAATATACCTACTATTCACTACCAACAGTTTACATACCAGAAAGTCGATTAAGAATAAATCTACAATCAGTAGATTCTAGTCTTATTTCACTGACTAGCTGAGCCCGCGACTTCGTCCGCGTGGAATTTAACTTAACAAAAAAGCCCGCTCCCGCGTTTTGAGCCCGCGCGACAGGACTCTTTTTTTTGTTTTTCTAAAATAAAAGTAACCTAAGTTACTGCGTATAACATCAGCTATCTACCAGTGAAAGTCCCGTCAAAATCGGTCCAGCCGTTTTGGATATACTCTTTGATTTCATGTGTTTATATTTTTTTACGCGAAACCCTAATTGTTTTTCTAAAATTAAAGTAGCCTAAGTTACTCCTTATAACATCAGCTATCTGCCAGTGAAAGTCCGGTCAAAATCGGTCCAGCCGTTTCGGAGATTACCCGGAACAAACACACAGGCAGACAAACATACAAAAAAAAATTAAATCGCGTTTTGGCTATAGGTGTCGTATTTACTTTCATATGCATTTAGTGAAAAGGTGTTATTTTGGTATTACAAACAGACACTCCAATTTTATTTATTTGCATAGATGTATAGATTTTAGCAAAGTACAGGTCGACGCGTTTTTCCTCTTTTATTATTCCCGTTGAGACCCCATATAATATAGGTAGGTACTTGTAATCACCTCTTAACATAATAATATGTTTTACTCACTTACTCACTTTTCAGCAGTTGTACACACATACCATCACACCAGACACTCCCAAGGGGTCAGCAGAGGTCATGGTAGTGTGCCCACATTTCTCCACCTCAGACGACAGTCACCATTTGTTATTCCTCCCCAGTTTCCTAAAGATCCGTGAGTCAGGAATTCAAGAGAATATTCACCGGCGGCTCACCGTCGCCCGCCCGCGCTGTTCCGGCGCAGTGAACACGTTCAGCAGCGTCGGCATCACCGACATGTACCCCGCCATGCTGGTCACGCTCTACGGCACCCTACTGGCGCCGGCGGTACTTCTGCTGGAGATCATGTACAGGCGACTGTGAGTCTCAAACATGGAGCTTTGTAGCCTAAAGTTCCGTAACGTTGTTGCATGCAGTTTCTACCCAAACCTCGTTCAAAGTATTAACCAGTTCGACCTCTTTAAGTTTCTGTTTTTAAAGGTCTCAATCATACTTTTAATCAAAAGACTAAGATTTATTTCCACTATTTATTTATAAAATTCTTGATTGTTACAGTATGATGTTTCTTTTACAGAACCATAGTTAGGCAACAGAAGATAGATATGATGCAAGAAAATATTCCATTTCGACATTGAGGTTTGTCTTTGGAATCCAAGTCGAATATGAGCTACTATGACCAGAGATGACACGGTGTCTTCATGTAAAAGGTCGAAAGGTCGAGAAAGAGCTTTAGTTCCTTGGGACTCGTAATTATTATTAATTCAGCACCCCCATATTTTCAAAGGGGAACTTTAGCATTTATTAATTGCAAGGTCTGTCTTGATATTACAATTGCACATAGATAAATGTATGTTAACACAATCATAACATTCAATAAAAATGTCACCAGAGACCTTGTTTTATTCATGTTGTAATCATATTCTTTTTACACTTTGACGGATATTAATGAGACGTTTCGTTTGAAGCTCTCGAAGACAGCGCTACAAAGTTTGTTCATTTATTTACACAGACCAGACCCAGTCGAAACTTTGTAAAATCAGCTTTATTTTGTGTGCATTAGGGTTTAAATGCCGTTTCCAACATGCAAGGATAAGTGAAAAAACTCCCTTATACGAAACGCTTGTCAGTCGTTAAATATTCAGTAACAGTAATAAGTAAAATAGGTCCAACTGTCTTAGTAAAAGACTCAATAGTACTTTCGTTCAATTAGAAAGGCAGAACCTAGAGAATTGTTCTAGACTGACTTGTTCAGTTAGCTAACAGTTACTGTTATTAATCTGTTTTTTCTTTGCTGTTTGTTGCTTTTTATCGCTAAATATGAAGGTAATAACATTATTGTCATTATGGTCATTAACTCAAAATGTAGCCAGAGCTAAAGATGCTGTTGCAATTGACTTCATTAGGAAATTCATTGAAAATGAACAGAAACCAACTCATCTGATTTGCTGCGGTTTATGTTGGAAGAAGAGTAAGTAAATAAAAGCATGAGTGAAAACTGCATTATTAACTTGCCTGTAAAAAAAAATGGCCGCCATACGCAGGCTAGGCCATAGGCAGGCCCTGGCAAAAGGCCAGCTTGACCAGCGCTGGACCGCGCGGTATTGACCGGCGCGGCGCGGCGGCGCTGAATATCGCTTGCACATAAAAAACCCAAACACCGCACTATTATTTGATGTATTTCCTAATGTTTAAGATTTAAGTAATAATCAGTTTTCGGCAAACTACTCCTGTCCTCAGCTCATTTACTTCAATAGATAGAAGTAACATAGCCTAAGGCCTCATTTGCACGGGAACTTTTTTAACGTCCGTTAAAAAGCGTTCAAATAGAACAAATGCATTTTTAAAGCCTTAACGCCCAACGTCTAGCGCTGAAAATGCAACACTGCTCGATAAAACAGCGGCGCGTTTTAAAAGTGCTGACGTATGAACATATACTTAAAAATGCGTTTGTTCTATTTTAACGCTTTCTTAACGGACGTTAAAAAAGCTCCCGTGCGAATGAGGCCTTAGGCAACTGGTATTATTTTTCTATAGTCGCTGCACTAATCAGTTCCAAACTCTAGACCGTATTCTAGTGTATGGAACAAAATGTAGTTAGTTTTAACTTTTAGATTTGATAATAAACTTGGTCAATAAAATTTCAAACATTGGTATTCGTACGTCGGTGTCTTTGGAGCCGAGACCAAAGTATCAAGACCATGCCATACTGTACCTGGCCGATTTAGACTGTGAGGAATCAGAAGATGTTATTGAAGAGGTAGGTACTTACTTATGTCATAAAATTACAATTAATTATAACAAATTGACACATATAAACATTTCAAAACTGTTACAGGCATCTTCCAAAAATCAGTTCCAATTCACATACCGTTGGCTTGTCTTGATGAATTCAGCAAATAACTCAAGATTGCCTCTGATATGGACCAGCCCAGTTTTACCTGATAGCGACTTGGTGCTTGCTGAGAGAACCGGAGATCAATTCCAAATGACTGAACGTAAGTTAAAACACCCATTATAGATCAGACACCAAAAAAGTGTCAATATGCGGATGATAAACTTTTGTCACAAACATCAATTTATAAAATAAACTGCTTTCCCTGTCATTCCCAAGTGTACAAGCCATCGCTCAACGCGTCCATGCAGTCCTCGGTGCGAGGGTATTACAACGACGGCGCGATGCAGGCGCACGCGCAGCTGCCGCTGTTCCGGCGTCGCCGCGACCTGGCGCGGCACACGCTCACCATGTCCAACGTCATCCAGGACAGCAACACCACCAGATACCATCTGCCGAGAGAGGATCGATTGTACGACTTATCAGATTATACTTGTATATTGATAGATTCATGACATCTATCACCATCATACCAGCATAGGTAGACTATCGCCAGAGATTGTTATGACAAAGTTGTGGATCTTCCTAGTTTTAGAAACGCCATATATTATGAGAACTTTAAAAGTCTAGGATAGACACTGTGTTGCAAGATATTTTACAGGCAGAAATCAGGCCAGTTCAACTCAACATTTCGCTAACGAAGCTAGGCACTAGCGTTAACTTAGAGCACAACATACACCTACGTAATAAAAAAAACAACGTTTAAAAAGACATATTTCTTCTTTCCTACCGAAATGTTTAACAGGGAACTCCAGTACGACTCAGTAACGAAAGCCTGCTGGATGGCAGCGATACACGCTTTCGAAATGCTGAACGCAACCCCTCGGTACATCTTCAGCTATCGGTACGGGTACAAAGTGAACGGCAAGTGGTCCGGCATGATTGATGACTTGTTCGCCAATAGGGCTGATTTCGGTAAGATTAGTACAAACTTTTCTGTTGATTCTTTTCTGTTGTTTTCTTGTTGATTCTGTGATCACTAGATCACAGAATCACTATAATATAAAGGTTGAAACAGAAAGGGCAATATGTACTTTTTTTTCAAAACTTAACTCTGTAATTCTAAAATTATCAGCTTTGGAGGAAACTTGAAAAACAAAAGGTGTTATAAAGATACAATTGTTGACATATTTCATTGGACTACAAAACCTTTAGTACTTCAACTGTCCCACAAAGCCGATCATTTTAGATATACAAAGATAAGTTGCAAAAAAAAATATACCCTTTCTGTTTCACCTAGTATAAAATCACCGCTTGAATGGTGTTTACTTGCATTTGGTATAAATTCTCGTTTACCGTGGTGGTATATTTCTCCATCCAGGTACAAACTGCTTAATATTCAAAGACCGTTTCGACGTTGTCACATACACGGACTACGTGGCCTCCATGAGGATGTATTTCGTGTTCCGCCAGCCGCCCCTGGCTTACGTCTCCAACGTGTTCTACCTGCCGTTCTCCACGACCGTATGGAATACTATCCTGGTGTGCACTGCGATTGCTACCATCACACTTTACCTGGCTAGCAAGTGGGAGGTAAATTATTACAAAAAGGTAAGTATTTGTTAATAATTCTCATAACTTCGTATTTTGTCAATTATACCAGTATAAAGAAAATGGCGTGATAGTTTCAATGGCTGGACTCAGCACACTACAAGTAACCCTTAATTGTTCAGCCGAAATATTAAGATGAGAGAATCCAAGAGTGATTCTTGATTCTTATCACTATTTAAGTACCTATTATACCTACAATATTTTGAAGCGGGACTTAAAAATGTCTGAAATCTATTCGCAAATCCTGTAATAGATCATCGTAAATCTATCACTTTTCTAGTTCCGAAGAATAAGAGGAAGAAGGAATGACACGATTACCTACCTACTGTTTCAGACACCAACTCAACTAGACGGTGGGATTTGTGATGCTGTTCTGGTGGCATTCAGTGCAGTCACACAACAAGGATGTTACTTAGAGCCCCGAAGAGCTCCAGGTAAGATCTAAATCTGGTAGGTGGCATGGAAGTCAAAAATATATTACGACGCTAGCCCTTGTAGCCACACGATACCCACTACAGTCTACTTTCCACTTCCGCACCCAAGTGTGTTGTTGACGTATTGTCTAGGTCGCATGATGGTGTGGGTGCTGTTCAGCGCGCTGATGGCGCTGTACGCGGCGTACTCCGCCAACGTGGTGGTGCTGCTGCAGGCGCCCTCGCGCTCCATCCGCAGCCTCGCGCACCTCGCGCACGCCAAGATCACGCTCGCAGCATTGGACAGCGATTACAATCATTTTGTACTAGTAGGTTACCCCCAACTGTATTGTGGAAGACTCAGAATGCAACAATGATAGAAGCTAAATGTTTGCCCTCAACTCTCAGCACTGTCATCATAACTTAATGGGACTTTAACAGAAGATGAATTTATAAAAAACTATGCAACTTTGGTATATTTTCCAGAATCAAACAAAGGATCCTTTACACGTAGCGATTCGCGATAGAGTTTTTCCGGAAGGCGAGAAACCACAACTGTACAGTCTTGCTGAAGGGGTTGAACGAATAAGAAAGGTGATCAATCTAGTAGCGCTTTTAAAACAATTCAGGTAGGTTTGTTGCAGTATAAGAGTTCCACTGTGTTATTGGACCTTTTCTTGCCATAATTTGTGGGGATGACTGAATCCTGAAGAATGTGAAAGAAAGAGGCAAGTAAAAGGCAAAATTAATGAAGATGATGTATTTTCTTTCAGGGTCTTTTTGCAATGCACGCGGTGGTAGAGCCGGTGTACCGGCAGATCGCGGCAACATTCTTGGAGTCTGAGAAGTGTGATGTGACTCAAATAGACTACATCAACAGCTTCGATTCATTCATGCCCGTGAAGAAGGGCTCGTCGTACCTGGAGTTGTTAAGGGTTGTGTTAGTTTCCCATGCCTCAACTTGCATAACGAATACTTAAGTAATTAGGTAAACATAGTACGCGAGTTGTTTGCAGTCGGGGCCTGAGGTGAAGTGTGGGAGCATCTCCTCCCTTCCCACCATCCACTTCCATACATTTCTATTCTATAGGAAAATCATTAGTGACCAATATTGTCTACTTGCCACAAATTGGTACTTAGTGCGTTAAATCCGCCATCAACCAACCAGTGGAATATAACAGATATTGGATTTGGGTATTTTCTAGGTTCGAGACTTTTCATGAGAACAAATCAAATACAAGAATCTCTTGTGTGACGCAAGTTTTCGCTTTAACTAAACGAGACGTCATTACAAGTATTTTTCTTTCACACCAGCTTCAAACAGATCCGCGAGTCAGGGCTCCAGTCCGCCATCCTCAAGCGCTACTTAGTACCGAAGCCGCACTGCACCACCACCATGTCGGCGTTCAGCAGCGTTGGCATCATGGACCTGAAGCCGGTGCTTGTCATCATGCTGTACGGACTGTCTTTGTCAGTGGTCATAGCCGCTGGGGAGAATTTAGTGTTTAAATTGTGAGAACATACTTACTTGTACTTTTGCTGCGCTACGCGGAATTTGTTTACTTCTTGTGTGTGTGTTGTTCTCCAATAATACCTACATAATTTTCTTCCTTTTCTCTCCTTGGTCAACTTTTGAGTTTGTTAGCAAAGAAATGAGATAGACATCGAGAACCAACATGATCCAGGGTGGGCCAAGAAAATATGACCATTACGAGGGTTAGGTAGGCCAGGTAAAACCATTGACCTTAGCCCCATTTTAAATCGACGTGACAGCCTTTTTGTTCGGCGGGAGTCAGTATGCCTGGTAAGAATTCCTAAAGAGTTAAGGAAATAAGTAGATAAGTAGGTACATATGCTTAAAATACTCAAGAAGTTGTCTTTTTACAGAGATAAAAGACGAAAGGAAGGTGCAACAAAAGGGTGGGTAGAGAAAAAACAAGTAAAGAAGGCAAATTATGAGAAAGGAATAATGTAAAGAGCTCAGAGAAGGAAAACTACAGATTTTGCATAGGTACCTGGTACTATTGCTGTAAAAGTAGATGCGGGATATTAGCATAAGGCCAAAGCGCCCATCTAGCCCGCGAAGTTCAAATTTTTTGAGGTTTTTTAGAAATTTATCAAAATCTGACAATAATAAAAGGCACATTATGTAATTCGCGAAAAAGAACGTGTGCAGTGCATTTATTAATATATCCAAATTACTCTAAAACATTTCAAGAACGACAGCTATCCAGATAATCTGGTAATTTTTGTATATTTAGTGATTTACTAGTATCATATCCACCGTGATAATAATTAGAGTAAAATAAATGTATTAATAAACGCACTGCATACTGTGTTTTTCGCAAATCACAAAATGTTGTCTGAAATGTTTTCAGATTTTGGATAAACTATAAAAATACTCGAAAATTTTGAATTTCGCGGTCTAGACAGGCGCCTTCACCATAAGGTAGTACTTTAGTAGAGTACCTACATTCTCGTAAAACATTGTGAATAGTTAGCTATCTTAATAATAATAAACGTTATTATTTTAAAAGATACGTTATATTTATTCCTACACTTTTACGTTTTTTTTTTGACAAAAATTTAGATAGCATTATTCGATTTTTGTTTCATAACTACGTAGGCACATAACACGTTTCATTTTCTAGTGTAATCCTTTATATTGATGTCCTACTTCGCTGTTTTGATTTTCTTCTTAGCCTGGGGTTTTTGCGTCCGTAAAGTAACAGCTTTCCGTGGAGCCTCAGTTTTTCTAAATCTTAGTGAATGCGTTCCAACCATTCCAATAGGATTCAAAGGATACTTGCTTATTTTGTTATTAAAGTGTGGTGAATTAGTTTCAGACAACCTCGGGCTCCTCTGACATTGAAAACTCTTGGTTTTTAACTTAGAGGGCATAGAGTATACCATTGATTTCCTCCTTGTCTTCCGGGGTTCCTCAAAAAGTATCCTATCATCATATTGAATAGCCGCTGACCGTTTTTGAGAGCGCCTGAAATTTCCATCAGGACTGAGTATCGAGCCTCCAGCCAGGTTGGTCACCATTGTACGCAGCTCGTGTAGAGTCTGCCCGTGGAAGTTCACATCATCCTGCAATTTGTCCAACTTCTTTTCGAAATGCTTGAACGAAGTCATAACACGCTGTAGTGCGTCCATCGGGCGCGCTCTTTGAATCTGCAGTGACATAATGAATTACACTAGAAATTGTTTGTTATAGAATTTAAAATATTTTACAATTTTGTTTTTTGATGTCAATTTTTGACATTGGCAATAATTGCAATGTTTTTTTCCTTCGATGTTTGTTTACGTTATGACTGCTTACGACCTCTAGCGTAAATCAATGAACATACCCATGTATAGCAAACAAAATAACATTCTTCTTCTATCTGTAAAAAAGGGTCCACCCAGTTTATTAGGTATTTCGCCAGTGACAAGTAAGAAATAGCAATACAGACACATTAATAACAATACAATACCTGTATGACCTAATATTATATTATAATACCTAAGTATATAATATGACCGGAAAACCACATTCGTAAATTACGTGAGACGAAACGTAATATAATTCCTACTGGTAACATAATCATTTGGCTGTCAAACTCAAGTTAGGGGTGTCCACTTCGAAAAAACATCGATTTTAATTCGATGTGATATACCGGAGGTATACATCGATGTCTTCCGATGTATCGGTTACAAATATCGATGTTTACTGAAAATCGAGTACTATTTGTAACATTACATCACAACACAAAGTCCTCACCTAGTCAGCCCTCTGACACTCCATGCAAACGTCAGTTTACAATTATATACTACTCCTCCAGTTTACAATTATTTATCACATTTATCGCGTTCAGAAAATACTTTTCATGGTGCAAGAGCATGCACGTACATTTGCCAAAGCTTGCAATTACACTTTGACCGAAATGTTTATTTACGCAATTTGTATTGCAACCAAAATCAGTTCGTCATCGGTCTTCACGCAAACCCCACGTTTTCACCCCTCATTAAATTCACTCCCATTACTTACATTTAATGTCAGTTATCATTGATTCTATGTTTTATGAAAAAACATCGAGTAAATCAACAGTTTGTCAAAACATCGGATCGATTCGATGCATCGTATTATAATCATCGAGTGAATTCGATGCATCGATGTTTATTGAATCCCTAACTCGAATTATGTCTCATTTAGTTGTCAAGTGTCAAACGTGGTGCGATCGAAATGGGTGATTCCGCCGCTGAAGCTGTGCAAAACTTAAATATAAATGAAAAGGCAGGGTTCTAACCAATATATTTAATTCGAGAGTGTAGATGTGTACGTTATTTAAGTGATGCTGAAGCTGATTAGCTTTCGCGGGCGCTGTGTGGTCCGCTGCAAGGACTACGCGTACGCCACATGGGTCCGTAGACTTCGTCAGCACTGCTGGAATGATATCATTGCGTATTCCCTAGGATAATTTATTACTTCCCTATGCTTATAATGCAGTATGTTTCGATATGAATAACGTTTAGGACAAAATAAGTCTTAATTCTGGATATAACCAACTCTCTCTTCAATATAAATCGACATTATTTTGAATAATATTCGTACCCAGAAACAAAAACTATTGACATTTGAATTTTCTCTTACATTATGAAACTCGTAGGGTTTAATAATAATTGTCTCAAATAACAATATTATAAAGCAATTTGGTAACATTATAACTTTTTCACAAGACATTGTTTGTGTGAATCAAACTAATATAAATATTTTACGTAATTCGGCTTGGTAATATTTATTCATATGTGCTCTAATTACTTAATTTTACTAGAAAATAACTATAGGTAGGTTGATATTTAATAAAATGACAATCACAGATAGAAGGAAGACCAAAAAATATTCTAATAGTTATATTTTCTATTGTTCTGGAGTTATAAATTACTATTCTATATGAAATTAAGTAGAGTTATAAATACAACAATAAATACTACAGTGGATAAATAAAACAAAATAAATTAAGATATTTTTTAAAATTCTGATGCAAGAGAAAACCATATTACATGAGATTATTATATAGCTACTGTTAAACCTTATTCAAAAAGTACAATTTCCTTTGTAGTCAAAAACAAAAGCCATGAAGGAGAAAAAGAAAAAAACTGAAGAGTCCGGAGGGGTCGCTGAACTGAACCCATGGCCTGAGTTCATCCAGAAACGGATCACTCTCTGGGACCAGCTCAAAGCCAAATACGTTGAAGACTTAGCCAAGAAGCCGGAGGTGAACATTGTGGTTACCCTGCCTGACGGGAAAACAGTGGAAGTCCAAGCTTGGAAGACCACTCCATATGACGTGGCTAAAGGGATCAGGTATTTAGATTTTTTGTTTGAACAAATGAAGTTTCTAACTTGTCTGCTAACTGGAGGAACAAACTTCCACCAAGAAATCCTATAGGTTAAGCTAGTTTTTTCTATGATCACCCTTTGGTGCATTTTGTGGAAAAATCCAACCATCATGTAGTTGAACTAATCATAAACCAATTAGTGGACAAATAATTACTTATTAATAGTCCGTTAAGTATTTGTTCACTTTGATAATAATACCACCTGCAGACATGATTGGGTGCCTGAGAGAAAAAGAGACAGCTGTACTAAGTCCATTCCACTTTTTATTAATTGGAATTTATAGCCTGCCATATTTAAAATTAGATTATTACAGCCAGTTGCTAATAAAGAACACTGTATTTAAAAAATAACTTTAATATTGTTAACATAAGAGCTATATGGAATCATGATAAATTAGCTCTGTACATACAGGTTGAAACAGAAAGGGTATACTTTTTTTTTAAAAACTTAACCTTGTATTTCTAAAACTATCACCTTTGGAGGCAATTTGAAAAACGAAAAGTGTAACAGGAATACAGCTGTTGACAGATTTCATAAGTTTATAAAACCTTTAGTACTTCAACTGTCCCACAAAGGCGATGGTTTTAGATTTACAAAGTTAAGTTGCAAAAAAAATAGTATACCGTTTCTGTTTCACCTAGTATATAGTAACATATCCCCTTTTTACCTGCACCCAAGCGAGTTCTGGAGCGAATTGTAAGTATCCGATTTTGGGTGGACTGTTTGAAACGGTGTTGTCACTGGTTGCTTTTACTGTTATTTTTATATACCTTTAACCTTTATATGTAACAAAATTAAATAATATATAAAAAAACCTTTATGTAATTGATTCATGCATAATGTAAAGTAAATGATGCTGAAACAATTGACTATAGATCATATACAGGCTGGCTATGGGCTGTCTCGACGTGTTGTAGTGTGGTGTGGCGACCTCACATTCACGTCGCCGACAGAAACGGACAGATGGCGCTAAATGCAGCGCCTCAATACAATGTACGGATTCTTCATAGAAAAACTGAATCACGATATTAAGTCTCGCAAGCATCGTGACTATATATACAAGACCCCGAGAATAACTAGCGGGGCGATCTTCTCAGTCGAGGTCGCGTTCCGATCCGGTGGTAGATTTACTCTCGCCACCTCTTCTGGCAGCGGCCCAAGCCGAGGTCGTGTCCCTTGCGGCGCCCTTGAGCTAGCTGCCCCCCTGCGCCTCTGGCTGGAGCGCACTCGCGCTCGCCCTCTGTCCGGGTGAAGTTGTTATGGCCACTCTGGCCAACAACATATAGTCAATAAAAAAAAAAAAAAATTGCAAGCGGGGCATAGCGGCCGCCCCGCCAGGTATTAACACCCGCCTGGCTGGAAGATCTTCCCTTTTCCGCTAAACTCCACAAGTCGCCAGAGTGGTAGTACCAGCCTCTCACCCGTGATTGGCGTAAAGTAGCTATTATAGCTGCGTTTCGTACGATTTGTGAGAGAGAGAAGCCCGACCCCTCATTCTGTCACACTTCCCTTCAGGTCGGAAAAGTGCGAGCAATGCCTTTGCTATTGCAAGCATGTATAAGCTATGTTAACTGCTTAACATAAGGCAGATCGTACACTTGATTGCCGACTTTTTCCAATGAAAAAAAATTATAGTTAAGTATGTGTGTAATGCATTGCTTGGCTGGCATTTATGTATTTGAATGTTGGTTATGATAATGTTAGAGGCACAGAGATGGTGTTACTGACTACAAGACTCTTCAGAAATTATATCAGCCCCTTAACAACTGAGCTTCAACAGTGTCCCCCCCATGAGTGTCCGTCCATCATTATGAGATCAAAATGATTGTGCTTAATCTTATAATGCACCAGATGAACCCGCGACTTCGTCCGCGTGGAATTTTGATCCTTTCTGAGGGGATATCTACGTCATAGTAGCTTTATGCATGCAAAGTCTCAGCCCGATCGGTTTAAAATTGACAAAGTTTCATACAAACTTTCGATAGAAAAAAAAACAACTTCAAGCCTCAATATCACCAACTCCTCCCCTTGCAGCCAGGGCCTGGCCGACTCCACCATCGTGGCGCGTGTCAACAACGAGCTCTGGGACCTGGACAGGCCTCTGGAGGGAGACTGCAAGCTGGAGCTGCTGAGATGGGACAACACTGATGCCCAAGCGGTATTCTGGCATTCCTCAGCTCATATGCTGGGTGAAGCTATGGAGAGGGTAGGTGCCACTTGGTTACCGTTACACAAATCATTATATTTTATACTTATACATATAAAATTCAGAAGTGCGTGCGTTCGTCCTTCTCCTCCTAAACAGCTTCACCGATTTTGATGTTTTGTGTCTACTTATGCGGTCACCTGGATGATTCTAAGATATAGTTGGCCCTGGTAGGTTGCGCTGTTGTCGACAGGGCTATTTTTATCCTTAATTATATAAATGATGAAAGAAATTGACAGAATAAATCAATATCGTCAGACTGACACACCAACTGTATGGTCTCAAACTAAGCAACGCTTGGGTACCGTACAATGGACCGGGGGCGATCCCAGTAACAACCAGACCAGGGCATATTACGAAAAGGCCATTTCGAATCTTCGAAATGACTAATATGGCATTAATAGTTTTCGTTGAAAAATATAAGGAAACAGTACAGATGATAATGAAATATGACGTCACCCTCATTAGGGCTCATTAGTCAGCCCGTTAGCTACAGATAAAGAGCACGATAACAGGCTGACCCGACAGACGTCCTGTCTTAACTTTGAATATTGAATTCGAATTGTTCCGCTCACAAATTTCTGAACGCACTAGCTGACCCGGCAAGCGTTGTTCTGTGATATAAATATTCTCATATGATATATTCACATGTTTGAAAATGAAACGCATTTTTGGGAATTCCCACAAATAATGTATACGTTTAAGTTCTCGCTTAGAACCGAGTAGGGGAATTACCGCTCGTTATTCACTCGTTATTTCTTCCGTCAATGTATTGTTTCGTTTCGGTACGATTGACGATTTGACGTATTGTAAGCAAAGCAAAGCAAGTTAATGTTTGTGTTACCGTTGATTCACTTTCGGCAAAGTTGCATTGTTTGATTAAGATGTCGTCTCAAATAGACAAATCCAAGTTATACCGAAAATTGTTTGAAATTATTGAAAGAAATGCATATAACAATGTTTACGTAAACATTGGGGTAAGGGCTTTGCTTACTTTTGCTGACAAGGGGGATGGGGGGTAAATAATTGTAATAAATCTGCTTACGTAATACTTGAACGGCCCCTTAACGAAGAATAATTGCAAATTGAACCCCTATTACTAGTGTCATACCATAGCACGCATCTTCGTAAAATGAACGGCATATTGTTAAAGTAAAGTTAAACATTCTAATGAAGTTGAATTGAAAATATTATAAGTATATACTAGCGACCCGCCCCGGCTTCGCACGGGTACAATAAATTATCAGTGTTTCCCTACTATATTATGCATGTATTATACATATAAACCTTCCTCTTGAATCACTCTATCTATTAAAAACCGCATCAAAAACCGTTGCGTAGTTTTAAAGATCTAAGCATATATAGGGACAGACAGACAGCAGCGGGAAGCGACTTTGTTTTATTTTATATAGTTGCTGCCCGCGACTTCATCCGCGAAGACTTAAGTAAAGTATTCTATATGTTAATCCGGGTTATAAACTATCTGTGTTCCAAATTTCATCCAAATCCGTTCAGTAGTTTTTGCGTGAAGGAGTAACTAGGACTATGTAGTGATATTATTATGTACATTTAGTATGTCTATCAATGAAATATATTTGTTTTAGGTGTACGGTGGTTGTCTATGCTACGGGCCGCCCATCGAGGAAGGCTTCTATTACGACATGTATTATCCTGAGAAGGGAGTGAGTATATTGCGATGGAGAGTTGTTGTGAGAACATATCTTATAGAGTCAGGTGACTCATCAATTTCAATCGTATCCATTTATTATTTAGGTCCACTGGTTTTCCTATAATAATTAAGATAATAATAATCGCTATGACTAATGACACATTGTTTGTACAATGGTCAACGAAAAGCGACATGACAATTAGTAGGTTAATTGATTAAACGATTTGCTTTGAAAGTTTCGCCTTTCATTGCACAAATTAATAAAATGGCCGCTGGAATATAGGCTAGCCCGCACGGTGACTCGAACACGAAAATTGAGTCAATTTCGTATCGCTTCTCTTTGCCCGTCGTTAACATTACAATGCCTTTTCAGATATCCTCCACAGATTTCCACGTGCTAGAAGGTCTAGTGAAAAAAATTGCAAAGGAAAAGCAGCCTTTTGAGCGACTAGAGATGACCAAAGAGCAATTGCTGGAGATGTTCGAATACAACCCGTTCAAAGTCCGTATACTCAAGGAGAAGGTGACCACGCCCACTACCACCGTGTACCGATGCGGTCCGCTCATAGACCTGTGCCGAGGGCCTCATGTCAGGCACACGGGGAAGGTCAAAGCCATAAAAGTCACTAAGGTAAGTTTGGGCTGATTGATTTGACTATCATTGTTGTGAAAAAGAATTCAGATTGATTAGGATTGTATTCCAATTCGTACCTGTTAATTCCATAAGAGGGGGGGGGGGGATTGGAGCTTTTGGCTGAAGGGGGATGCAATCCGGTGTTTCCTGTAGGTAGGGCAATGTAAAGCACTCAAATGTGAGTTCTGAATGAATATTGTGAAATACTGATTTAAGGACGGAAGGGCCGCTGCCAATCCTATCTCCCCCTTGGTAGGCTCTCAAATTAAAAACTATCAACAGTTCTGATAAATGATGTGCAATTTGACCTCGCAAAATGCGGGTTACGTCTGCCGGTGTGCCTACCTAGGCAATGAATTGCCCGTAACGGGACGCCCGACAGATGTGAAATATGTGTAGTTTACAGTATCCGCGCGCACACACACAAGGGTGTCGAAGGGTGCGTAGAGGGGTCGTGACGGCATGAGATAGCGTCATGCCATTTGCCGTGACAGCAAGCTGGTTGATATTACTGCGAAAGTGCGCTAATAGATGTTTCACATCAAAACAAGAGTGTCAATGTGTAGAACGTGACATAATGGGTGACTATTATGAATTGTCCAGAACTCCTCCACTTACTGGGAGGGTAAAGCGGAGGCGGAGAGTCTGCAGCGTGTGTACGGTGTCTCGTTCCCGGAGCCCAAGCAGCTCAAGGAGTGGGAGATCATCCAGGAGGAGGCCGCCAAGAGGGACCACAGGAAGATCGGCAGGGTGCGCATGTGACGATACTTACATTAATTGTGTACTGATTTTTAGGGTTCCGTACCTCAAAAGGATATCATGAAACCCTTATAAGATCACTTTAAATAAATAAATATCGCCAGACTGGGATACCAACTGTATAGTTCCAAACTAAGCAACGCTTGTACTATGGGTACCGTACAATGGATTGGGGGCGATCCCAGTGACACTCAAACCTGGGTAATTTACGAAAAGGTCTTAATTTGTGGTCTGTCGGTCTGTCAAGATCCTTTTTCTCAAGAAGAGCTAATAGAGTTATCTAACTAAAATTAATGTCAAATATCAAATACTAAGGTCCCTTAGATGCGTATAAAAGCGCCTTTAGACCATAGAGTATAATATGGACCTTTCGTGTCTCGAAAAATAAATACTTAGATCTAGATAAACTTAGTCTTAATTTTTGGGTAATTCCATTTCCATACTCAAACCACTAAATGAAATTAGCGTTGGTGTTTAATAATAATCCGTATTGTCGTAGGAGCAAGAGCTATATTTCTTCCACGAGCTGTCGCCGGGCTCGTGTTTCTTCCAGCCCCGCGGTGCGCACATATACAACACCCTCGTCAACTTTATCAGAGAACAATACAGGTAAAAAAACGTTTAAACTTTAACTTCATAATTATTGATGAAACACAACACATGTTCAAGACTTTTTAATTATTATTTTTTTCGCACAAATCGATTCACACTTCTCGGCATTTGCGAATAATTATCTCATGCTAAATTTAAACATCATTACGTGTGCACACGCTTTCTAAAACATCATCATCACCTTGCCCTTATCCCACACTAGGTGGGGTCGGCGCAGCACGTTCTATTATTCCATTGAAGCCTATCATCCGTCATATCTACACTCACTCCCTTTTCGGTCATACCCTCTTCCACACGCTTTCTAAAACATAGACAATAAAATAAAATTACATCAATTTTTTATTATTATCTATTTTGCTATTCAGTTATTTGTGATCATGCAAAAGTATTGTTTTGCACTTCGGATTCATCTCTTCTCTAAACAATGTAGACGAAAATCAGAAATACAGAGTACAAAAAAAGATTACTAGCATTGTTAGTTCATCACATTACTAGTATTCCCGTTAGCCCCTCCAGCTATTGCTTGTGTTAGGAGTGGGCTCACGTCAATAGTTTAATGGCCAGGATGGGGATCGAACCCCGAACCTCTCAGCTCCGTGGACGGCCCCTCTAACCACTAGGCTATTGACGCCTTAAACATTAATATTGTTTAATATTGTTAAATTGTTTAAGGGTACGTCACTAGATGGCGCTTTCACAATGAACAAGTAGTCAAACTTATTCAAATTCAAATATTTTTATTTTAAAAAGGCCAGATTAAATGGCACTTTTAAAAAGTCAAGAGCTAGGTGCATGTTCCAAAACTGAATCCTATGGAGAAGAACATGCAAGAACCTCCATGGATACAATTATTGCCTCGTCCCCAGGTTACGTGGGTTCCAAGAGGTGGTGACCCCGAACATGTACAACTCCAAGTTGTGGCAGACTTCGGGTCACTGGGCGCACTACGCCGAGAACATGTTCACGTTCGATGTCGAGAAGGAGACGTTTGCACTGAAGCCCATGAACTGCCCGGGACACTGGTGAGTACTAGACAAACTCAAACTCAAATTAGTTTTTATTCATGTAAGCCAACAAAGCATTTATGAATAGTCAGAATCTACCACTGGTTCGGAATGCCGCTTCCACTGAGAGGATCCGGCAAGAAACTCAATGGTTACTCTTTACAATTAATAAAAGATGATGGTGTATATTCTCAGGAACAGCAACAGAATATGAGCAGGCAACACCATTGTCACTAAATAAGTAAATAATATGAGAAAGCCAGTTTAGTGGGGTGTGCATGGCCTACTCACACTTTGCATCAATTTAAACGTTTACAAACCAAAATAATAATTATAATTAAATAATAATATAGCAAAGAAAATTCAGGAAAAATGTTAAGGGTGGTCCACATTCCACGCGGACGGAGTCGCGGGGCACAGCTAGTGCTTAATAAATGTATAAAGTTTAACAACAATTTTGTTAAGAGGAAACTGAGTGTAGCAATCCCCGCGCACGGGCATGACTTGAAAAGAGGCATCACTCCTCAACCATAATAGAGGGAAGAGGGCGAATCGCTCCATAAACGCATAAATAAATTAGTCATCCATTCTCACAACAACAATACTCACTAATAATTAAGTATTTGTGGGGCAACTAAAAAAGGAAATAAAATTGAAAATGCATAAAACAAATACTTATCGTATGTGATTGCAGATATAGGTAACATTATTAAGGACTCTTGTAGCCAACGTCCATACCACGTTGAATACACCGGTTCTCGTCCGATCATCGAAGTTAAACAACTTCGGCGCGGTCAGTATTTAGATGGCTGACCGCTTGATGACACGCAAAATTGTGAAGCGTTCTACATTTTTAGAAAAAAATACTGACCTACGTTCTAACCTTCAGACCAAAACAATAGTATAAAGCGTAGGGCGCCGCAGCTCTGACGTCATCGTGTAACGCTACGTCAGTGCTGACGATTTGCACGGATTTGGTGCCAGCGCGGCGAGTGAATCGAGCGCCCCGAACGTCCGTATAGAAGCTTTGCGTCAAAAAGTAGAGACGGTATCCCCCTTGCCAGCTTGCTGTTCGACAACCGCACGCGGTCGTGGCGCGAGCTGCCGCTGCGGCTGGCGGACTTCGGCGTGCTGCACCGCAACGAGCTGAGCGGCGCGCTCACCGGACTCACGCGCGTGCGCCGCTTCCAGCAGGACGACGCGCACATCTTCTGCGCGCCGCAACACATCGAGCAGGAGATGGTAAGTACTCAGCTGATATCGCGCAACACTAATCATTGATTTTTTATAGAACGAATTATCCTTACTTGAACTGCGGTCTGTACGAGTTAAATGGTCGAAATCGTCACGCTTTGAAAGTGTTATAAGTAAATTTGTAACGTCCACTGTGAAAAAGTTCTCTAAAAGTCAACTAGATGGCGTAAGTGAGTTATTCAGGTGACAGGATAGTGCGAGTTTGGACTACTAAAAATTTTAGTGAATAATGCCCTTGCTGCTCTTTGGCCGCCCCCCCAGTATAGTTGTTCATTATTTGTTGTGTGTCCAGGTGGGGTGCCTGCAGTTCCTGGAGCACGTGTACTCCACGTTCGGGTTCACATTCCAACTGAAGCTGTCCACGAGACCCGAGAAGTACCTCGGCGAGCTCGCCACGTGGGAGCAAGCTGAGAAGGTACCCACTCATTGCCTTATCTCCCTGCATTTCATATTTACTTATAAACAGCCAGAGTAACACAACAAACGTATGGGTGGTATTTAAACGACTGATATAGGACGACAGTGCTATCTTTAGGCGTTGGACAGAGTCTACCTGCATTGGCCGGCATCGGCGGTAAAACTAATCTAAGACATGAGATCGATTTATTAATACCGATCTCACACCCGTATTAATAGATCGGATATCAGCTATAATCTCAAGTCTGAGAACGATCTTAGGTACGCTTTTGACATAAAAATGGCATTTCCACGATCGCTCTTAGACTTGAGATCAATTAATAAATACGGGCCTTAGCCTGGGGGTATTTTTTAATTAATTTTATCGACATCGGAAACGACTTGAATAAGGACGTTTAAAATTTAGATATCGATTCGAATGATTTGAAATATCCCTGCGTGAGTTAGGGGGCGTCCATTAATCTCGTAAGGTATTCTATGGGGGGAGAGGATCGCGCTAAATCTTTGCAAATCTCACTTAGGAGGGAGGGGGTTCTTAGCAAATATCACGTAATTATTTTTCTAGCAGGAAACGGTGTAAAATTGCGTGAAAAATTATTTCTAGCATAAAATAAGGCCAAATCTTTTGACTTTTGAGCTCGAAGAGCTCAAAAACATAATAAGTGCAATTTTGAGCGCTTAAGTATGGAATTAGCGGGAAGTCGAAAGGATGGCCTTTAGGGTCAACGGTTTTCCTAATATTTTTTAACAATAATCCAACTCGTTTACAGCCAAAACATTAATTTTGAAGAATCTCGCGTGAGATTAGATTACATTATCTCGTCAACGTAGTATTCAATGCGAGTGAAAACAATGATTTCGCGTGTGCAGGCGTTAGAGGACTCGTTGAACAAGTTCGGTCGGCCGTGGCAGCTGAACCCCGGCGACGGCGCGTTCTACGGGCCCAAGATCGACATTGCCATACAGGACGCGCTGCGCCGCTCGCACCAGTGCGCCACCATACAGCTCGACTTCCAGCTGCCGGAGCGGTTCAACTTGACATATGTCAGGTACGAACACACTAGACATTACGTCAACCCGAAATATATAATACCGAAACATGTAGCTGTCGACGTAGTAGAGGGTTACATGTTTTGTGTATTTGGGCCTGACACAATGGAAAAGGCCATTAACAAAAAAAATGTGCTGAATCCTACTAAGATTATAAATGCGAAAGTTTGTGAGTGTGGATGTATGTATGTATGTATGTTTGTTACTCCTTCACGCAAAAACTACTGAACGGATTTGGATGAAATTTGGAACACAGATAGATTATAACCGGGATTAACATATAGGATACTTTTTAACCCAATAATCCAATACTACGCGGATGAAGTCGCGGGGCCCAGCTAGTGTAACATAAATGGCAGTATCTTTTGATTGCGTTGACGTTAGAAGCTTGAATTTATACACCTCCGAGGAACCGTTTGTATTTTCTATTTGATATTGATTTCAGCTTCCTAATTTTTTTTTTAAGTAACAAAGTCGGTAAGCGTACGCCTCATGTTAAGCAGTTAGCCTTAGCCTATAGCTAGCAATACAGTGAAGGAGGATATCCAATGAATGAGGGCGGGAGGGGGCGGGTTGGGCTTCCAGCTCTCACACTCATCTATAATAGTTAAGTACTTTACGTCGATCTTCTGTGAGAGACTGGTACTGCCCGAGCGGAACCAGCCCGTATACTATGGGCAGTGTCGATTGGCCACAGCTTGGCTCTATCACCGTGGAGGTATAGTTACTTTACGCCGATCTTCTGTGAGAGGCTCGTACTGCCCGAGCGGAACCAGCCCGTATACTATGGGCAGTGTCAATTGGCCACAGCTTGGCTCTATCACCGTGGAGGTATAGTTACTTTACGCCGATCTTCTGTGAGAGGCTCGTACTGCCCGAGCGGAACCAGCCCGTATACTATGGGCAGTGTCAATTGGCCACAGCTTGGCTCTATCACCGTGGAGGTATAGTTACTTTACGCCGATCTTCTGTGAGAGGCTCGTACTGCCCGAGCGGAACCAGCCCGTATACTATGGGCAGTGTCAATTGGCCACAGCTTGGCTCTATCACCGTGGAGGTATAGTTACTTTACGCCGATCTTCTGTGAGAGGCTCGTACTGCCCGAGCGGAACCAGCCCGTATACTATGGGCAGTGTCAATTGGCCACAGCTTGGCTCTATCACCGTGGAGGTATAGTTACTTTACGCCGATCTTCTGTGAGAGGCTCGTACTGCCCGAGCGGAACCAGCCCGTATACTATGGGCAGTGTCAATTGGCCACAGCTTGGCTCTATCACCTGTAATATTGGTAAATCGACAAGTGCCAATTGCAATATTTAAAAGAAATTACATAAAGGTTCCCCTATTAATAATAATGTAAGCTGCCAAAAACAAGTAAAATAAAAACCAATATCGGGCGCCAGGCAGGCTTACCAATAACTAGTGTCCGGAATAACCAAATCGGGGCCTTGGAGCTTTTAATCACAAGCCAAGGAGAAGTAAATGAAAAACCTGAGTACAAAGAAAAGTATCAGTCTTTATTTTATCCATAGGGTCATGAAAATGTTACTTAAGTATATAGAAAAATTAATAAATTAATCACATTTGTGTATGTCTATTATTGCCACCTTTTTCTAAGAAATTATTATTATATATTAAATGTAAAACATTAGGGGAAAATGAGTAGAACAACCAGAAAAATTATATTTTAAGTTAAACTATAAAACCAAACCTCGGTCCTGGTACACGTCCGTGGAAAAAATAACGAGGGGCTTGCAAACTAAATCACATCCAACCCGGAGCCAGGAGCATCACGGCGGAATTTAAAGGTGTCCAGCTTGGTGATCCACGATGGGTTTCCACCTTACCGGCACGCCGCAAACAAAATCTTCACCACACCATCCAGGGTGGGGAAAAACATCATGAAGTATCCATGTGTTGAATTTTAAATGAAGAAAAGTAAATAACAAAGAAGTAAAGTAAAAAAAAAACCCTGAAACAATATAAAATTGCATCAGTATAATGTTGAAATACACTCATGCGCAATTGACATGTTGTAAAGAAAAATCAAAGTACTTACCACAAATGTGGGTTTTTCTGCTAAATATTATGCGCAGGCATAGCGCCGGGCTTATTAGTAATTAACTAAAGCCATTAAACGACATCTCCGCACGCCTAAGCGTGGATTCAAAAAGATTTTTATCGGTTCAAACCGTAGCCATCTTCACGGCCTGTCCTTCGGGAGAAAAGTGAAAAGGGTCCCAACTGACAGTTCAAATGGAAAAAATAACGAATGACAGATGACATGTCAATGTCAAACTGACATAACCAAAACGTCGAAGGACAAGATCCAAACTGAGTATCAGTCCTTTGAGAAATTACAAATTTTGAAAAATAAAACTAGTATGTAACGAGGAAAAAGCGAATGTTACAATACATCCCTCCCAAAAAAAAAATAAAAGAAAGATACTTTCTTTTATGCCACAGTTAAAACCGCGCAAAAAGCAAAAGAGAAAAAAAACCCAACACCGAATACTAAAACATCAAATAAAAAAATCCAAAGTAGGAAAAAAGTAACGGGAATAGATCCACGAAAAGAGAAATACAAAAAAAACAACTCCATCACCAATTAATACCAATTCAAAAAAGTTAAGGTGGTCGTAAACAACCAATAAATAAAGAAATCCTAAATAGGAGAAAAAATTAAAGAAAAGAAAACCATCCTGAGAAGATATTATCTATGGTGAGATAGACAACACTCTAGGGAACTTTTCAAAAATAATGAAGCAACTGATAAAATCAAATTACTATCTCAAACAATAAACTGCAAATGCAAATGAAAACAAATGAACAAAAAAATATCCAAAATGGAAAACAAAATTTAAAAGAAAAGAAGCCAACCTGACAAGTTATTATTTATGGTGACATAGAAAATACTACCGGAGGACTCTATCAAAACAAACAAAAAGTTCAGTGAAGCAAAATGCTACTGACTATGTCTAACAAACTTTCCAAATCGAAGTACAGTTAAGCCCTATCGCCACTGACTACATCAACAAATGAAAACCCAATAAAAACCCCATTGAGCTCAGTCAAGCACAAACGCCACTGGCTACTATAACAATTTAGAACACCAATAACTTCATTTAAGCTCTGTAAAGCCTCTAAGATCGGTTAGGCAAAATCGTCACCGACTCAGCATCTGAAATTGTACAACCAATCTACCAAAACTCCTACCCCTTCGGTTAGGCTCGCGCCGCCGATTACAAAAATCAAACTCCGACTAACGTCCGAAACGTACTGCTTCCCTACGCCCAAGGCGTGAAAAGACTCCCTTGCACCTGGAAAAAAAATGCAAAAGAAAAAAATGTCATCACACAACAAGACGGTGTGAGAACAATATGTCTTGTGACCGGCACAACACCACCGAACTTCCGAGCACAAGAACATAAAAAAAGAAAAGCTTATGTCTACACAACAAAACGGTGTAAACATAAGATACGTTCACACACTCCAAAGCGGTGTGCAAACGCAAAAAAAAACCTGCAACATTGTGATCGGCACAACACCACCGAACTCCCGGGCACAATGGCAAACAAAGATCCGGATGGAAAGCCCAGGATCTGTCAAATCCAAAAGAGTCAAACTATACCCCCAAAGTGTGGTAAGTTTACTCAAAACTAAATTGTCATATCCGAGGCCTTAAAATTACTCGAACACCACAACTAAATATAAAATGTACAAATGACACAAAGCCAAAAACTTAAGGAAAACAAAACATGGTGGATAAAGATAATGTCTTATCATCAAGAACAAAATAGAATATAAAATATCCTAACAAAAATATAAGGAAAGAATAAAGTGGACATTCCACTACAAACAAATTGTTTAGTAGGGAATACCTAACTATAAACAAATGTACATAAGATCTTTCGACATTGGAAATGTTTTAGTGAAATTAAGTTAAATTTAACAAAACTGCAATATACCAAAATACCTAAGTTCTTATTTAGAATATTTAAATTAATATTATTATTCGAAGTTAATCTTATTATCTGAAGTTTCCTAACATACATCACTTTCGCAGGGACACTTTAGAATCATACATCAAATCACATTCATCAAACCTTCTAAGTCCCTCTTCAAACAATAGTTCAAAACTCAACATTTAAAGTTATAAGTTTATAATTTTGAAAAAGAAAATTAATATTTAATAATGTCTTTAACATGATAACGTCCTGTTGAACCTTTATTTAGATCTTTTAAAACATAAACGTTTTGTGAAACTTTATCAACAATTTTGCATTTAATAAACTTAGGTGCAAACTTTGCCGAAAAATATGCAAGTGCATTGGATTGGACAAAACTCCTTCTCCAAACAATATCACCAACATCGAAAGAAATGACTTTTCTCCCTACGTTATAATAACGAACATTTCGTTTATAAGCTTTCAAAATAGAAGTTTGAACTTTTTCAAAAACTTCACTAAGTAAGTTAAGAGAAATAGCAAAAGAATTTCTAGAACCAATTTCAAGGTTATCTAGATTAACTAAAGAATCACTAAAGCGATGTAAAGAAGCATCAACAATGACTTCCCTACCAAACATAAGGTAATTAGGAGTGAAATCTGTAGCAAGATTAACACTACTATTCAAAGCTAATTGAATATGAGGCAAAAATTTTGACCAAGTTCTATGATCATCTTTCACAAAGCAAGAAATACAAGTTTCTACGGTTTTATTATACCTTTCAACTGGATTATTCTGAGGGGTATATAAAGTGTTATAAAAAATTTTAGTTATATTAAATCCTTTCAAGAAATTAACAAAATAACTTGTAGTGAACTGTGAACCGTTGTCGCAGATAAATATTTTTGGAGAACCAAATTTTAGAAATATTTCTTTTTCAAGAAGTTTACAAATAACTTTAGAAGTAGCATTTATCATGGGAAACAACCAACAATATTTAGTAAAAATATCTACTACTGATAAGATGTATTTATGACCAGAATGTGCTTTAGGCAGAATTCCAATAATGTCAATAGAAAGTGTTAACATGGGACGATCAACCTTTTTAGGATTAATCATAATTCCATGTGGAAGTGAAGTTGAACATTTATAAGCTTTACAAATTTCACAAGAATTTATATATTTCTGAACATCAGAGAACATACCTTTCCAAAAGTAATGTTGTTTTAATTTTCTTAAAGTTTTATGAATACCCAGATGACCAGAATTAAGATCATCATGGTTAGATCTAATTGTATCTAAAATATGTTCTTTTGGAATAACTATTTTCCAATCTAAAATACTATTAGGATTATACCTATTTTTACAATATCTATATAAAGTGTTATTTTCAACTCTGAAATTTTTGAATCTACAAGGAAATTTTTGACAACTAACAAATATCTTACGATACCAAGGATCATAAATATCATCATCAGGAGATGTTATACTATCCGGAACGACATCAATAGCCGAAATTTCAATACGTGACAGAAAGTCAGGAACTAAATGTAAAGAACCTTTTTTATGAATAATATCAAAAGTAAATTGAGAAATTCTAGCGGCCCAACGTGCAAGACGTCCACTAGGATTACTAAGTTTTAAAAGCCATTTCAAACAAGCGTGGTCTGTAACCACAGTAAATTTCATACCTTCAACATAAGGTCTGAAGTGTTCAATTGAATCTAAAATTGACAATAGCTCACGCTCTGTTGTACTATAATTTCGTTCACATTTGTTAAGTGATCTAGAATAATAAGCGATAGGATGTTGTTCACCACTATCATCTTCTTGGGTAAGAACGCTACCAATTCCAACAGAACTAGCATCGCAATGTAAAAAATAAGGTTTTTCAAAATTAGGACAATGCAAAACAGGTGCAGAAACTAAAGCTTGTTTTAAATTATGAAAAGCATTTATAGCATCATCATCCCAACTAACAGGTTTTTTAGAATTCTTACTGCCTGCAGTCAGTCTAGTTAAAGGAGACGCTATATCAGCAAAATTACTAATAAATCTACGATAATAAGAACACAAACCAAGAAAACTTCTCAGTTGCTTTACCGTTCCTGGAAGAGGAAAATTTTCAATGGATTCCAATTTGACAGGATCAGTGTGTAAGCCATCACTGTCAACAATATAACCTAAATAACGAAGTCTGTCTTTACAGAATTCACACTTCTTTAAATTGACTGTTAAACCAGCATCTTTAATTATATGATAAATTTTATTTAAATAGTCTAAATGAGTCTCAAAATCAGGAGTAACTAAAATAAGATCGTCTAAGTAACAGAAGGCTACGTTATCAAATTCAGGACCAAGAAGTCTGTCAACAAGTCGTTGCAGCTCAGCTGGTGCGTTAGTTAAACCAAAAGGCATACGAATAAATTCGAACAGTCCTTTCCCCGGAACAACAAATGCTGTCTTCTCACGAGAAGATTTTTCAAGAGGAATTTGAAGAAAGGCTTTGGAAAGATCAATAGTTGAAATAAATTTAGCTCCCCGCAGGTTATCTAATATCCTAGAAGGATATGGTAAAGGATAAGAATCTTTAATAGTAACAAGGTTTAAACGTCTGGAATCCAAACATAATCTAGTTCCACCATCTCTTTTTTCTACAGCTAATACTGGAGAACACCAAGGAGATTTTGAAGGTTGTATAATATTTTCTTTTAATAAAACTTCCACTTCGTCAAAAAGTTCCTTTTGTTTAGCTGGACTTAAAGGCCAGTAACGTTGTTTAAAAGGTTCACCAACAACATTAATTTTATGTTCAACAAGATGAGTGAGACCTAAACCTCTCTTCTCATATGAAATATCTTCAAAAAGTTTAATAGTTTTATCTAATTTAAGTTTCTCAGAAGGAGAAAGTTCTACAACAGAAGTAATAGCATTAACATGAAGTTTATTTTCGCTAACAAGAGAAATATCTTTCCAAAGTTCTTTAGCAAGATCAAATTTTAACCAAAAGTCAAAGCCTAAAATAATAGAAGGTTTAAATGAAGGTATTATCAAAAATTTTGTTAATTTAGTAACATTATCACAAGTGACAGGTAATTCAATATCACCAATGATTCTATGAGAAGAACCATCCGCGGTATAAGCAGAACTAGCAATGGGTTTAAGTTTAAAGCCCATGTCCAAAAACTTTAGGTGACTATCTGAACCTAAAACACAACAAGTAGAACCACTGTCCAACAATCCTGACAAAGTAAGGTTATTAACTTTAAATTCCAAATAAGGTCTTGAATCTTTATGTTTAACAAACAAAATAGGCGCAGCCCTATAATTAGTGAAAAATACTTTTAAATAATTTAACCAATCTGAAAACTCTTTTTTAATAGTAAGGTCATCAGGTGCGAACTTACTTTTCTCTAACATCGAGACACTTGAAGTTTTCTCAGAAACTAGTGCTCGATGCGGCCTAATCAGTTTTTTGACTCGGTCGAAACTTTCTTACCCGAGTTACAATCTTCGCAACTCTTCGATGTGACACCTACCTTGTGGCATCTAAAACAAACAACACCAGGAATGGCGGTACAATTCTTATAAGTGTGTCCAGAAGACTTACACTTCAAACAAACAAGACTGTTAGACTCAACAGCACTAACTTGCGGTTTTTCTAATTTAACTATTTTACTAGGTTTTCTAGAAACAAAAACTTCAAGTTCTTTTCCAAGGTTAATGAATTGATCCAAAGAAGTAATAGTTTTACCCAACACATAAGGTGTATAAATGGGTAACATGTTATGTTTAATAATGTTAATAATAGTAGCATCAAAAATAGGTATGGAAAGACGTGAAGCCATATCCATAATCTCCGTGATGAAATCCGGTAAAGATTCGGTAAATTTTTGTTTACGAGTACGAAGTTCATACTCCAGGAAGTAATCATATTCAATAGTATCAAAACGTTTCAATAAAGCAACCTTCAATTCGTACCAAGTTCCAATCTGCAAACGCACACTCCGAAACCATTTGATGGCAGTACCAGACAACAAATCAGTGAAAGAACCGACCAAAACGTTCTCATCAAAATTTTTAAACAAAAAATATTCTTCAACCTGCGTAATAAATTCCCTAACACATGTTTTTCCATCAAAGTTAAGCTTACTACGTTTTAAATCCGGTAATTTAGTAATAGAAGGTAAATTCTTCTTAAGGTGATCATTCAACAAGACATTCATCGTACTAAAAGTTGGTATTACACTAGAACTGTGTGCAATTCTATCATTATTGACCGAAAATGGGTCAGGAACATCTGTCATGTTCACTACGTCGTGAGTCACTTCACGAACATTTGAATGAGTAGGCGTATAAACGTCTTTCTCCTCCTCCAACGTAGGTACTTGAACACTCTTGTCCATGTTGAACAAATAAAGTTATCAATCAACAATCAATCACTATCAATCAATCAAAACCAACGCAATAGAATGCAACCAAATGTAAATGAAAGTTAAATGAAATTAAAATTTAAATGTATTAGTGGAACGGATCCTTAAAAAAAGTTAATTTCCATTGTTTCAGGAAAGAGGTAAAGTTTAATTTATCAAATTATCAAGAATGATAATCCTAAGTATGTAAAGTAAAAGAATAATTCTTTAAAAAGGTGCAATAATGATTTACAAATTTTTTAAAGTTAACGCTTAACTAAATTTATTATTACAATGAAAATGTTAAAGAATGCTAACGCAAATTGACAATATGTTTCCTCGAGAAACGCCTGAGTTTATTTTAAATTACAATAAGACACCAAATATGTTAAACACTGGGTGTCAACAAATACTTACAAACTGCCTCCGTTGAAAGAATATAGGTAACCTAACAGAAAACATGATAATAATAGTTTTGTGAAAGTAAATACAAACACATGTTGTTCAAAATGACAACAGTAACAAACAAACAATAAATTATAGACAACAATTATTGTGCTATAAATAATAGTAATGTTAATGAAAAGGTGCAATAATAACAAAACAGCAAAGATGTGATTAGGAAAACAAAAGAAAACAAAAACCCTATTTCATGTCCCTGTTCGGGCGCCAATTTGTAATATTGGTAAATCGACAAGTGCCAATTGCAATATTTAAAAGAAATTACATAAAGGTTCCCCTATTAATAATAATGTAAGCTGCCAAAAACAAGTAAAATAAAAACCAATATCGGGCGCCAGGCAGGCTTACCAATAACTAGTGTCCGGAATAACCAAATCGGGGCCTTGGAGCTTTTAATCACAAGCCAAGGAGAAGTAAATGAAAAACCTGAGTACAAAGAAAAGTATCAGTCTTTATTTTATCCATAGGGTCATGAAAATGTTACTTAAGTATATAGAAAAATTAATAAATTAATCACATTTGTGTATGTCTATTATTGCCACCTTTTTCTAAGAAATTATTATTATATATTAAATGTAAAACATTAGGGGAAAATGAGTAGCACAACCAGAAAAATTATATTTTAAGTTAAACTATAAAACCAAACCTCGGTCCTGGTACACGTCCGTGGAAAAAATAACGAGGGGCTTGCAAACTAAATCACATCCAACCCGGAGCCAGGAGCATCACGGCGGAATTTAAAGGTGTCCAGCTTGGTGATCCACGATGGGTTTCCACCTTACCGGCACGCCGCAAACAAAATCTTCACCACACCATCCAGGGTGGGGAAAAACATCATGAAGTATCCATGTGTTGAATTTTAAATGAAGAAAAGTAAATAACAAAGAAGTAAAGTAAAAAAAAAACCCTGAAACAATATAAAATTGCATCAGTATAATGTTGAAATACACTCATGCGCAATTGACATGTTGTAAAGAAAAATCAAAGTACTTACCACAAATGTGGGTTTTTCTGCTAAATATTATGCGCAGGCATAGCGCCGGGCTTATTAGTAATTAACTAAAGCCATTAAACGACATCTCCGCACGCCTAAGCGTGGATTCAAAAAGATTTTTATCGGTTCAAACCGTAGCCATCTTCACGGCCTGTCCTTCGGGAGAAAAGTGAAAAGGGTCCCAACTGACAGTTCAAATGGAAAAAATAACGAATGACAGATGACATGTCAATGTCAAACTGACATAACCAAAACGTCGAAGGACAAGATCCAAACTGAGTATCAGTCCTTTGAGAAATTACAAATTTTGAAAAATGAAACTAGTATGTAACGAGGAAAAAGCGAATGTTACAATACATCCCTCCCAAAAAATAAATAAAAGAAAGATACTTTCTTTTATGCCACAGTTAAAACCGCGCAAAAAGCAAAAGAGAAAAAAAACCCAACACCGAATACTAAAACATCAAATAAAAAAATCCAAAGTAGGAAAAAAGTAACGGGAATAGATCCACGAAAAGAGAAATACAAAAAAAACAACTCCATCACCAATTAATACCAATTCAAAAAAGTTAAGGTGGTCGTAAACAACCAATAAATAAAGAAATCCTAAATAGGAGAAAAAATTAAAGAAAAGAAAACCATCCTGAGAAGATATTATCTATGGTGAGATAGACAACACTCTAGGGAACTTTTCAAAAATAATGAAGCAACTGATAAAATCAAATTACTATCTCAAACAATAAACTGCAAATGCAAATGAAAACAAATGAACAAAAAAATATCCAAAATGGAAAACAAAATTTAAAAGAAAAGAAGCCAACCTGACAAGTTATTATTTATGGTGACATAGAAAATACTACCGGAGGACTCTATCAAAACAAACAAAAAGTTCAGTGAAGCAAAATGCTACTGACTATGTCTAACAAACTTTCCAAATCGAAGTACAGTTAAGCCCTATCGCCACTGACTACATCAACAAATGAAAACCCAATAAAAACCCCATTGAGCTCAGTCAAGCACAAACGCCACTGGCTACTATAACAATTTAGAACACCAATAACTTCATTTAAGCTCTGTAAAGCCTCTAAGATCGGTTAGGCAAAATCGTCACCGACTCAGCATCTGAAATTGTACAACCAATCTACCAAAACTCCTACCCCTTCGGTTAGGCTCGCGCCGCCGATTACAAAAATCAAACTCCGACTAACGTCCGAAACGTACTGCTTCCCTACGCCCAAGGCGTGAAAAGACTCCCTTGCACCTGGAAAAAAAATGCAAAAGAAAAAAATGTCATCACACAACAAGACGGTGTGAGAACAATATGTCTTGTGACCGGCACAACACCACCGAACTTCCGAGCACAAGAACATAAAAAAAGAAAAGCTTATGTCTACACAACAAAACGGTGTAAACATAAGATACGTTCACACACTCCAAAGCGGTGTGCAAACGCAAAAAAAAACCTGCAACATTGTGATCGGCACAACACCACCGAACTCCCGGGCACAATGGCAAACAAAGATCCGGATGGAAAGCCCAGGATCTGTCAAATCCAAAAGAGTCAAACTATACCCCCAAAGTGTGGTAAGTTTACTCAAAACTAAATTGTCATATCCGAGGCCTTAAAATTACTCGAACACCACAACTAAATATAAAATGTACAAATGACACAAAGCCAAAAACTTAAGGAAAACAAAACATGGTGGATAAAGATAATGTCTTATCATCAAGAACAAAATAGAATATAAAATATCCTAACAAAAATATAAGGAAAGAATAAAGTGGACATTCCACTACAAACAAATTGTTTAGTAGGGAATACCTAACTATAAACAAATGTACATAAGATCTTTCGACATTGGAAATGTTTTAGTGAAATTAAGTTAAATTTAACAAAACTGCAATATACCAAAATACCTAAGTTCTTATTTAGAATATTTAAATTAATATTATTATTCGAAGTTAATCTTATTATCTGAAGTTTCCTAACATACATCACTTTCGCAGGGACACTTTAGAATCATACATCAAATCACATTCATCAAACCTTCTAAGTCCCTCTTCAAACAATAGTTCAAAACTCAACATTTAAAGTTATAAGTTTATAATTTTGAAAAAGAAAATTAATATTTAATAATGTCTTTAACATGATAACGTCCTGTTGAACCTTTATTTAGATCTTTTAAAACATAAACGTTTTGTGAAACTTTATCAACAATTTTGCATTTAATAAACTTAGGTGCAAACTTTGCCGAAAAATATGCAAGTGCATTGGATTGGACAAAACTCCTTCTCCAAACAATATCACCAACATCGAAAGAAATGACTTTTCTCCCTACGTTATAATAACGAACATTTCGTTTATAAGCTTTCAAAATAGAAGTTTGAACTTTTTCAAAAACTTCACTAAGTAAGTTAAGAGAAATAGCAAAAGAATTTCTAGAACCAATTTCAAGGTTATCTAGATTAACTAAAGAATCACTAAAGCGATGTAAAGAAGCATCAACAATGACTTCCCTACCAAACATAAGGTAATTAGGAGTGAAATCTGTAGCAAGATTAACACTACTATTCAAAGCTAATTGAATATGAGGCAAAAATTTTGACCAAGTTCTATGATCATCTTTCACAAAGCAAGAAATACAAGTTTCTACGGTTTTATTATACCTTTCAACTGGATTATTCTGAGGGGTATATAAAGTGTTATAAAAAATTTTAGTTATATTAAATCCTTTCAAGAAATTAACAAAATAACTTGTAGTGAACTGTGAACCGTTGTCGCAGATAAATATTTTTGGAGAACCAAATTTTAGAAATATTTCTTTTTCAAGAAGTTTACAAATAACTTTAGAAGTAGCATTTATCATGGGAAACAACCAACAATATTTAGTAAAAATATCTACTACTGATAAGATGTATTTATGACCAGAATGTGCTTTAGGCAGAATTCCAATAATGTCAATAGAAAGTGTTAACATGGGACGATCAACCTTTTTAGGATTAATCATAATTCCATGTGGAAGTGAAGTTGAACATTTATAAGCTTTACAAATTTCACAAGAATTTATATATTTCTGAACATCAGAGAACATACCTTTCCAAAAGTAATGTTGTTTTAATTTTCTTAAAGTTTTATGAATACCCAGATGACCAGAATTAAGATCATCATGGTTAGATCTAATTGTATCTAAAATATGTTCTTTTGGAATAACTATTTTCCAATCTAAAATACTATTAGGATTATACCTATTTTTACAATATCTATATAAAGTGTTATTTTCAACTCTGAAATTTTTGAATCTACAAGGAAATTTTTGACAACTAACAAATATCTTACGATACCAAGGATCATAAATATCATCATCAGGAGATGTTATACTATCCGGAACGACATCAATAGCCGAAATTTCAATACGTGACAGAAAGTCAGGAACTAAATGTAAAGAACCTTTTTTATGAATAATATCAAAAGTAAATTGAGAAATTCTAGCGGCCCAACGTGCAAGACGTCCACTAGGATTACTAAGTTTTAAAAGCCATTTCAAACAAGCGTGGTCTGTAACCACAGTAAATTTCATACCTTCAACATAAGGTCTGAAGTGTTCAATTGAATCTAAAATTGACAATAGCTCACGCTCTGTTGTACTATAATTTCGTTCACATTTGTTAAGTGATCTAGAATAATAAGCGATAGGATGTTGTTCACCACTATCATCTTCTTGGGTAAGAACGCTACCAATTCCAACAGAACTAGCATCGCAATGTAAAAAATAAGGTTTTTCAAAATTAGGACAATGCAAAACAGGTGCAGAAACTAAAGCTTGTTTTAAATTATGAAAAGCATTTATAGCATCATCATCCCAACTAACAGGTTTTTTAGAATTCTTACTGCCTGCAGTCAGTCTAGTTAAAGGAGACGCTATATCAGCAAAATTACTAATAAATCTACGATAATAAGAACACAAACCAAGAAAACTTCTCAGTTGCTTTACCGTTCCTGGAAGAGGAAAATTTTCAATGGATTCCAATTTGACAGGATCAGTGTGTAAGCCATCACTGTCAACAATATAACCTAAATAACGAAGTCTGTCTTTACAGAATTCACACTTCTTTAAATTGACTGTTAAACCAGCATCTTTAATTATATGATAAATTTTATTTAAATAGTCTAAATGAGTCTCAAAATCAGGAGTAACTAAAATAAGATCGTCTAAGTAACAGAAGGCTACGTTATCAAATTCAGGACCAAGAAGTCTGTCAACAAGTCGTTGCAGCTCAGCTGGTGCGTTAGTTAAACCAAAAGGCATACGAATAAATTCGAACAGTCCTTTCCCCGGAACAACAAATGCTGTCTTCTCACGAGAAGATTTTTCAAGAGGAATTTGAAGAAAGGCTTTGGAAAGATCAATAGTTGAAATAAATTTAGCTCCCCGCAGGTTATCTAATATCCTAGAAGGATATGGTAAAGGATAAGAATCTTTAATAGTAACAAGGTTTAAACGTCTGGAATCCAAACATAATCTAGTTCCACCATCTCTTTTTTCTACAGCTAATACTGGAGAACACCAAGGAGATTTTGAAGGTTGTATAATATTTTCTTTTAATAAAACTTCCACTTCGTCAAAAAGTTCCTTTTGTTTAGCTGGACTTAAAGGCCAGTAACGTTGTTTAAAAGGTTCACCAACAACATTAATTTTATGTTCAACAAGATGAGTGAGACCTAAACCTCTCTTCTCATATGAAATATCTTCAAAAAGTTTAATAGTTTTATCTAATTTAAGTTTCTCAGAAGGAGAAAGTTCTACAACAGAAGTAATAGCATTAACATGAAGTTTATTTTCGCTAACAAGAGAAATATCTTTCCAAAGTTCTTTAGCAAGATCAAATTTTAACCAAAAGTCAAAGCCTAAAATAATAGAAGGTTTAAATGAAGGTATTATCAAAAATTTTGTTAATTTAGTAACATTATCACAAGTGACAGGTAATTCAATATCACCAATGATTCTATGAGAAGAACCATCCGCGGTATAAGCAGAACTAGCAATGGGTTTAAGTTTAAAGCCCATGTCCAAAAACTTTAGGTGACTATCTGAACCTAAAACACAACAAGTAGAACCACTGTCCAACAATCCTGACAAAGTAAGGTTATTAACTTTAAATTCCAAATAAGGTCTTGAATCTTTATGTTTAACAAACAAAATAGGCGCAGCCCTATAATTAGTGAAAAATACTTTTAAATAATTTAACCAATCTGAAAACTCTTTTTTAATAGTAAGGTCATCAGGTGCGAACTTACTTTTCTCTAACATCGAGACACTTGAAGTTTTCTCAGAAACTAGTGCTCGATGCGGCCTAATCAGTTTTTTGACTCGGTCGAAACTTTCTTACCCGAGTTACAATCTTCGCAACTCTTCGATGTGACACCTACCTTGTGGCATCTAAAACAAACAACACCAGGAATGGCGGTACAATTCTTATAAGTGTGTCCAGAAGACTTACACTTCAAACAAACAAGACTGTTAGACTCAACAGCACTAACTTGCGGTTTTTCTAATTTAACTATTTTACTAGGTTTTCTAGAAACAAAAACTTCAAGTTCTTTTCCAAGGTTAATGAATTGATCCAAAGAAGTAATAGTTTTACCCAACACATAAGGTGTATAAATGGGTAACATGTTATGTTTAATAATGTTAATAATAGTAGCATCAAAAATAGGTATGGAAAGACGTGAAGCCATATCCATAATCTCCGTGATGAAATCCGGTAAAGATTCGGTAAATTTTTGTTTACGAGTACGAAGTTCATACTCCAGGAAGTAATCATATTCAATAGTATCAAAACGTTTCAATAAAGCAACCTTCAATTCGTACCAAGTTCCAATCTGCAAACGCACACTCCGAAACCATTTGATGGCAGTACCAGACAACAAATCAGTGAAAGAACCGACCAAAACGTTCTCATCAAAATTTTTAAACAAAAAATATTCTTCAACCTGCGTAATAAATTCCCTAACACATGTTTTTCCATCAAAGTTAAGCTTACTACGTTTTAAATCCGGTAATTTAGTAATAGAAGGTAAATTCTTCTTAAGGTGATCATTCAACAAGACATTCATCGTACTAAAAGTTGGTATTACACTAGAACTGTGTGCAATTCTATCATTATTGACCGAAAATGGGTCAGGAACATCTGTCATGTTCACTACGTCGTGAGTCACTTCACGAACATTTGAATGAGTAGGCGTATAAACGTCTTTCTCCTCCTCCAACGTAGGTACTTGAACACTCTTGTCCATGTTGAACAAATAAAGTTATCAATCAACAATCAATCACTATCAATCAATCAAAACCAACGCAATAGAATGCAACCAAATGTAAATGAAAGTTAAATGAAATTAAAATTTAAATGTATTAGTGGAACGGATCCTTAAAAAAAGTTAATTTCCATTGTTTCAGGAAAGAGGTAAAGTTTAATTTATCAAATTATCAAGAATGATAATCCTAAGTATGTAAAGTAAAAGAATAATTCTTTAAAAAGGTGCAATAATGATTTACAAATTTTTTAAAGTTAACGCTTAACTAAATTTATTATTACAATGAAAATGTTAAAGAATGCTAACGCAAATTGACAATATGTTTCCTCGAGAAACGCCTGAGTTTATTTTAAATTACAATAAGACACCAAATATGTTAAACACTGGGTGTCAACAAATACTTACAAACTGCCTCCGTTGAAAGAATATAGGTAACCTAACAGAAAACATGATAATAATAGTTTTGTGAAAGTAAATACAAACACATGTTGTTCAAAATGACAACAGTAACAAACAAACAATAAATTATAGACAACAATTATTGTGCTATAAATAATAGTAATGTTAATGAAAAGGTGCAATAATAACAAAACAGCAAAGATGTGATTAGGAAAACAAAAGAAAACAAAAACCCTATTTCATGTCCCTGTTCGGGCGCCAATTTGTAATATTGGTAAATCGACAAGTGCCAATTGCAATATTTAAAAGAAATTACATAAAGGTTCCCCTATTAATAATAATGTAAGCTGCCAAAAACAAGTAAAATAAAAACCAATATCGGGCGCCAGGCAGGCTTACCAATAACTAGTGTCCGGAATAACCAAATCGGGGCCTTGGAGCTTTTAATCACAAGCCAAGGAGAAGTAAATGAAAAACCTGAGTACAAAGAAAAGTATCAGTCTTTATTTTATCCATAGGGTCATGAAAATGTTACTTAAGTATATAGAAAAATTAATAAATTAATCACATTTGTGTATGTCTATTATTGCCACCTTTTTCTAAGAAATTATTATTATATATTAAATGTAAAACATTAGGGGAAAATGAGTAGAACAACCAGAAAAATTATATTTTAAGTTAAACTATAAAACCAAACCTCGGTCCTGGTACACGTCCGTGGAAAAAATAACGAGGGGCTTGCAAACTAAATCACATCCAACCCGGAGCCAGGAGCATCACGGCGGAATTTAAAGGTGTCCAGCTTGGTGATCCACGATGGGTTTCCACCTTACCGGCACGCCGCAAACAAAATCTTCACCACACCATCCAGGGTGGGGAAAAACATCATGAAGTATCCATGTGTTGAATTTTAAATGAAGAAAAGTAAATAACAAAGAAGTAAAGTAAAAAAAAAACCCTGAAACAATATAAAATTGCATCAGTATAATGTTGAAATACACTCATGCGCAATTGACATGTTGTAAAGAAAAATCAAAGTACTTACCACAAATGTGGGTTTTTCTGCTAAATATTATGCGCAGGCATAGCGCCGGGCTTATTAGTAATTAACTAAAGCCATTAAACGACATCTCCGCACGCCTAAGCGTGGATTCAAAAAGATTTTTATCGGTTCAAACCGTAGCCATCTTCACGGCCTGTCCTTCGGGAGAAAAGTGAAAAGGGTCCCAACTGACAGTTCAAATGGAAAAAATAACGAATGACAGATGACATGTCAATGTCAAACTGACATAACCAAAACGTCGAAGGACAAGATCCAAACTGAGTATCAGTCCTTTGAGAAATTACAAATTTTGAAAAATAAAACTAGTATGTAACGAGGAAAAAGCGAATGTTACACACCGTGGAGGTATAGTTACTTTACGCCGATCTTATGTGAGAGGATGGTACTGCCCGAGCGGAACCAGCCCGTATACTATGGGCAGTGTCAATTGGCCAGTAGAAGTTTATTTATTTATTTAACTTATGGAAAACCAACAGCTACATACAAAGTATTAAGCATTAAATCTAGTTACAGAAAGCCAATTAAAGGTTTTCACGTATCGCAGTAGAGAAGTACAATAGAGTCTTATGCAAACACTTAGTAGCCCACATCACCTAAAGATACCAGAACTAATTTTTATTTGTGACTAGCTGAGCACGCGACTTCGTCCGCGTGGAATTTAACTTAACAAAAAAGCCCGCTCCCGCGTTCTGAGCCCGTGCGACAGGACCCATTTTTTTAATTTTGTTTTTCTAACATAAAAGTAGCCTAATTTACTGCTTATAACAACATCTATCTACCAGTGAAAGTCCCGTCAAAATCGGTCCAGCCGTTTCGGAGATACTCTTTGATTTCATGTGCTTTTATTTTTTTACGCGGAACCCTAATTGTTTTTCTAAAATTAAAGTAGCCTAAGTTACTCCTTAAAACATCAGCTATCTGCCAGTGAAAGTCCCGTAAAAATCTGTCCAGTCGTTTCGGGGATTACCCGGAACAAACACACAGATAGACAGACAGACAGACAGACCGACAAACAAAAAAAAATTTTAAATCGCGTTTTTGTTATAGGTATCGTATGTACTTTCATATGCATTTTGTGAAAAGGTGTTATTTTGATATTACAAACAGACACTCCAACTGTTTTTTATTTGTATAGATTTGATAATGTCCGTAATCCCTTAGCGAGAGCGGCGACAAGAAGCGCCCGGTGATCATCCACCGCGCGATCCTGGGGTCGGTGGAGCGCATGATCGCCATCCTAAGCGAGTCGTACGCCGGCAAGTGGCCCTTCTGGCTCAGCCCGCGCCAGCTGTGCGTGGTGCCCGTCGGCCCCGCCTTCGACGACTACGCTACACAGGTGATAATAATACCATACCCAGTTGATTATAGAAGACGCGTAAATGATTGCAAATTGACCCATATGCCGGTGGCATAAGAGTAAATAAACTAACTTTTAAGGCGTCAATAGCCTAGTGGTTAGAGGAGCCGCCATCGTAGCTGAGAGTTTCCTGGTTGGATGCCCGTTCTGGCCATTAAACTATTGACGTGGACCGACGCCTAGCACAAGCAGCTTAGCTGAAGGGGCTAAATTGGTAGTAATCTTTTTTTTTTCAAAAAAGTTACTGATGACCAACCGCCATGTCATTCAACACTTGCACGAAAAAAATGCATCAAAATAATTCCGCAAAAAAGTTGCCGGGCGTGAGCGGAGTCAACGCATTGTGATTGGTATACGGAAAATAATAGTGGCTAGTGATTGATCGATCGTTAATCTTAAACACCTTTCGAACCGTATGTGTTTCGGAAACTTTACGAATACTGTATGAACCATACAGTTTTGTGTCCCAAGTCCATGAAGTTTATTACGAAGGAATCATTTCTAAACAGTATAATAAAACAAGGACGAAATTCTCTAATGTTTAAATAGCATCAGAATCAGTCGCTTGGCTTAGCACCTGTGCACACCACGTTTTTTAAACGCGCCGTCAACGCGCGCTTTAGGAACGTGCGTCGAGGGCGCGCTTTTATCCTACCAAAGTCTACAGTCCGAAGTCGTCAGGCTGCGTCTGACTCGCGTGCGTATCGCGTCTGTACCGCTATAAACGCGCGTCGACGGAGTGTTTAAAAACGTGGTGTACATAGGCCCTTAGAACTAAGTTGACAAACGGACATACAGGTTGAAACAGAAAGGGTATACTTTTTTTTTCTAAACTTAACTTTGTTATTCTAAAACTATCAGCTTAGGAGGAAACTTGAAAAACAAAAGGTGTTATAGGAATACAGCTGGTTCCAGACGTTCACAAGTTCACAAAACCTTTAGTACTTCAACTGTCCTACAAAGCCGATAGTTTTAGATTTGCAAAATAAAGTTGCAAAAAAATAGTATACCCTTTTTGTTTCACCTAGTATAAGGATAGCGGCTTTATCGCATACAATTTAGAGATCAATATTGTACTTCTTGTATGTATCAGGTGAACGAAAAGCTTTTCGCGGCCGGGTTCATGTCCGAGGTGGATACGGACGCGGGCGACACGCTCAACAAGAAAGTCAGGAACGCCCAGCTCGCGCAATTCAACTATATCTTAGGTAAGTCGGTCCTGTTCAACATTATTTTCTATATCCAAATCTCCCCCGCCAATTTTGTTTATAGAATAAAGGCCGCAATCGAGCGATCGAACCGCTGGTTGCTAAGCAGTTACCGTAAACTAAAGATGCTTGAACTGCAAAAGGCATTTATCGCGCGTTGCGGACCAGGGGTGCTACTTTCAGCGACGATAGTCGATATACCGTGATGTTCGTATCGTCGAATCCTACTCTAAATTCTATTTTTTTGACATCGTATCGATTACAGAAAGAAAAATACAAAATTATTGTTCGTTTAGACGATATACGGCGGCAAAAAAGATGGAATTTAGAGCAGGTTTCGACGATACGAATGTCACGATATATCGATTATCGTTGCTAAGAGTAGCACCCCAGAGGGGTATTCACAGTCCGATCCATCGGTTTAGGTAAATAAATAAATAATAAATATCGCCAGATGAACACAACAACTGTATGGTCCCAAACTGAGCAACGCTTGTACTATGGGTACCGTACAATGGACTGGGGACGAACCCAGTGACACCTAGACTAGGGCTAAATACGAAAAGGCCATTTCCGAAATTTGCCCCGACGGGAATCGAACCCGTAACTACCATGTGCAGTGAGCCCAGCGGCCTACGCTCGAATCACTGCGCCAAGCGGTCGTCAAACTTGACAGTTCTAGCTACTTCCTAAATCTATGGTTTAGGCTGTGCGTTGCCTGTCGGTCAATTGGAATGTTCACTCCGCAGTGGTCGGCGACCGCGAGAAGACGTCCGGCACGGTGAACGTGCGCACGCGCGACAACAAGGTGCACGGCGAGATGTCGGTGCCGGGGCTCATCGAACATCTGAACGCGCTCGTCAGAGACAAGACCCTGTCCGAGGACAGCGAGCTCCTCAAGTAGTACTCAAGTACCTTCATACTTGCGCTCCGTATTTTGCCAATAATAATATTAGCAATAGTAATCTATACTCTTTTTATAGCAATAATTCCAAAATATTTAAACAAGCGGCTTGACATTCCATTTGACATTAAAGGGTTCTTCTTCTTCTTTTTTTTAAAATATGGCTTTCATCGTTAGGTAGTCGATGATTTTGCCAACAACAGAGTTTTATGAGCTTGCTACATATCTCTAATCTGTGGTTTTATGTGACTGATGGTCGGTAGGTGAGGCTTTTTTTTTTAATGATAATTTAAAAAATTTGAAGTTGGATTGTACGGTTGAATATTATACATCATTTAGTTTGATAGACAGGAAAAAATATGATACATGATAATAATATGTATACTAAAACAAATAATTATTATATATAGTAGCACAAACGAAAACGGAACGTAAAGCAAGGGTTAATACTTCGCTACATTTGAAAGTGTCTCGACGATCTCTGTTGTTGGCTAAATCAACGAAGAAAAACGATGGTAGCCATGGGTTTTTTTAATTAAAAAGTTGAAGTATAAATCTCCTATTGGTTGAAATGAAATGTCATGCCGTTGCAGGCGCCCGATTTTTGGTCGAATTTAATTTTAATTTGTAGGGCATCGGTGTCACTGTAATTTGCCAGTTATGTCATATAACTGTCTCACTTTGTTAGCGGACTGTGATTGAGATACTTACGCCCGAATTCACATACATCACTATGAGGTCTCGCAGTGCGCGCGAATGCACAGCCCATTGAGAAATGTCAAACTTTCTATATAATAGAGTTGGCCCTTTACTTAGACAAGTATTGTTTGTGAATACAACCGTTATTGAAGAGGAATTTAGCTTGAATGTGTGGCATGAGATGTTTTGCGTGACCCTGGGATAAGGTGTTGGTAGGTTAAATTAAAGATCTTCATTATTTTTCGATGTTTTATTCCACAATTGGATATTATGTTTTTTGACGTGATTGGGAGACTAACATTTTTTTTTTTAATTTTCAAGACTAGTCCAAAATAATAATTTTAAACTAATCCATCATTATTGGGCAAAGAAAAGCATAGGAAATGCATACAAAATTTTTCGGACTAAACACCATCATCGGCAAAAATATTTGGGTGTATCTCTGCCTATCCCTTTGGTGAAGAAGGCGTGATGATGTATATGTCAAAAGCCTTCGTATATTTTTTTGGATGGGGGTTTATGAAAGGGGGGGAAAAATTAGGTTATTTTTGGGCTACGACGCACCGTTTACGAGATAAACGAGGTTTTGTAGTTTTACATTAGCATTTTATACTTTCAACCTATGTCACGGATTTTCAAACATAACCCAACCTATGTCAGAAGGAAATATTTAATAATTCAGTATCTGGCTAAGAGTAAGTTCAGTTCTTATTACATTTCATCATCATCATCAGCTTATATCAGTCCACTGCTGGACATAGGCCTCCCTTTTTAATCCAAATGAATTATGGCGATATGTGGGCGGGCGCAAGCATTGTAGGGCATCTCTGCCTATCCCTTTGGGGAATACGAGCGGTGTATTTATTTTTAATAAATCAACATAATAAAGGTAACTTTGTTTCTAGTATTTCACTTTTATTTAACGTTCAATTATGATTTCCAAACTGTCTTCTTGTAGTAATTTATTTCATGTAGCGACATTTTCCAAGTTAGGGTTTGCACCGGAGAACCAATTATGAATGTACAATGTACAACAATAATAAAGAGAATAACAAATTCATTCTACACTTTAATGTTAACATGCGTACACACTGGTGAATGTAATCGGTCCTAACTTATTTCTTTGGTGCAAACTTGTATTCCGGATGATAGCGACTAGTAACTACAATTTGATGTATAATTCGTATTGCAAAGGTTACTCGTTCTATTTATGATATAGATTTAAGAACTGTGGTCTATGAAATAAATGATTTTTGAAAACATTTTTATTTTATTTGGGCTTAAAATTATGTCTCCCTGTGGTCACCATGTTGCGCCTGCTTCTGCAAACGATAATATATTTACAATTGGTGACGGGACATGACACTTATAAGATAGTTGCGATTGCTTTCCGAAAGCCTTGCTTCTTGACCCCTTTTATAGTGGGTTCTCGACGTTTTTATAGTGGCATAAGGGCGTCGCGACGCTTATAAGGTCCAAGTCATGTATAGTGGCGTGCTACAATTATATAAGGTTTTCGTAATCAGATCTATATAGTGGCGTCACGACGCGTTTACAAGGGTTCGCTGTTTAAACTAACATCTTGTGAGTGATAATCTCGGCAATAAGCACAGCCACCGAGATGGCGGCTCCGTACAGCATCAGCGCAAAGAGCGGCTGCATGGCGGGCGCGCCGACGCTGGTGAAGGCGGCGGCGCGTGCGCAGCGCGGCCGCGGCACCTGCAGCCGCCGCGCCAGCGCCGCCTGCACGCCGGACTCGCGCACCTGCTTGAAACTGCACAACAATAGTACATTGTTACACGAGTGGTGAAAGTGACTTATTTAGTCCCGAGACGGGGTTATAGTTCGAGGGACAAAATAAGTCTCTCACCCGAGGTAAACACTGTGCTTTTCATTACGAATACAAGGAAAGTAAAAATAAAAACAGGAATTCGCTAAAGAAATAATACAAGGAAGTATGAACGATACTCTACAACTCGAAAAAAAAAAGATCGGATTGCCGCCTATTTTGTTTTTTTTTCGTTGGCCGGCCAACTTCATTATTTAGCCATTATTTTTCATTTTCATCTTTAAATATTTTGCCCAAATCTATGTTATTTTAAAGAAATTGCTGAAACTAAATCATAATTAAGTCGTTTAAAAATATATATTCTTTAATTAATACTTAACTTTATGTTATTTCAATTTTACATCGTGCTGTAATTGAGTCACTGTAGAAAAAGTTTGAACATGGTTCCATAGAAATGTGAAAATAGAACTAGTTTTTTTTTTATAATTTGACAGCTGTCAGTTGAAAGCGATTCTCCCGAGCCGGAAAAGTATTACTTTCAACCCGCTCCTCAGGCAACTTCAGACCTACTTTCAGAGTATGAGTAATGAAATAGTACATTGTTACACGAGTGGTGAAAGTGACTTATTTAGTCCCGAGACGGAGAGTGGCGCCCGAGCGTAGCGAGGGCGCTAATAGTTCGAAGGACAAAATAAGTCTTTCACCCGAGGTAAACACTGTGCTTTTCATTACGAATACAAGGAAAGTAAAAATAAAAACAGGAATTGGCTAAAGAAATAATACAAGGAAGTATGAACAATACTCTACAACTCGAAAATAAAAATAGAGATTGGATTGCCGCCTATTTTGTTTTTTTTTTCATTGGCCGGCCAACTTCATTATTTAGCCATTATTTTTCATTTTCATCTTATATATTTTGCCCAAATCTATGTTATTTTAAAAAAATTGTTGAAACTCAATTATAATTAAGTAATTTAAAAATATATATTCGTTAATTAATACTTAACTTTATGTTATTTCAATTTTACATTGTGCTGTAATTGAGTGACTGTAGAAAAAGTTTGAACATGGATCCATAGAAATATGAAAATGGAACTAGTTTTTTTTATAATTTGACAGCTGTCAGTTGAAAGCGATTCTCCCGGGCCGGAAAAGTATTACTTTCAACCCGCTCCTCGGGCATCTTCAGACCTACTTTCAGAGTATGAGTAATGAAAAAGACTTTACTCCCATGCTTGGGAAAATAATCTAAATTTTATAAGTATATCGTCTATACGGGTTGAAACAGAAAGGGTATAAGTACTTTTTTTCAAAACTTAACTTTGTAATTCTAAAACTATCAGCTTTGGAGGAAATTTGAAAAACAAAAGGTGTTACAGGGATACAGCTTTTGACTGATTTCATAAGTCTTCAAAACCTTTAGTACTTCAACTGCCCCGCAAGGCCGATAGTTTTAGATTTACAAAGTAAAGTTGCAAAAAAATAGTATACCCTTTCAGTTTCATCTAGTATATTTTTCGAGAAAATATCAAAGAAGTAGTTTCAATGGAATTTTATATTATAACGCAGTTTGGTATCTGGATTCGTATCCGTCCTATAAATATAAATAAAGTCCAAACTCACACAACCCGCAGCAGCTCTAAGTAAGGGGAGTCCTTCTTCACGGGCACGAACGGGTCAAAGCTGTTGAGGAAGTCCACCTCCATGAGATCACACTTTTCCGTTTCTAAGAAGGTTTCTTCGATGCGTCGGTACACTGGCTCCACTATCGAGTGGAATGCAAATAGACCCTGCAATTATAATCTTTCATGTATAAACAAAAAAGGTTGACACACTGGCAGACCCTTATTACGATAGCTACTTAAAACGCAATAGAAAAGCACTCACTCACGTTCGAGCGTTTGAAAGCTAATTTACTTTCAAACGCGAATTAGCTTTCAAACGCGAATCAGCTTTCAAATGCGAGCGTCCAAACGCGAATTAGCTATCAAACGCGAACGTTCAAAAGCGAGCGTTTGAAAGCTTTTCTATAGCGCTTTAAGTAGCTAACGTAATAAGGGCCCTGGTGATAAGTGTAATTGTCGCTCAGGATATCTGCAACTTAAAGGGAACAGAGTGAATCTGTGCCCGCCTTTTAAGGGACCAGGGGGCCAAATCTGTTAACCGTTCCAATAACGCTCGACTCGCAAAACGTCAGTTTTTACAGTTTCCGTAGTCCATTAACCACTCGCCCTCCCGCGCCGACCGCTTCTCGGCTTGACTGGCGAAGCAGCCGTTTGCGGACTTCGAAATTTTTGGCTCGATCATTTATATCAAAACCGACGCGAGACGAGTGTAAGTCGAGCGTTATTGAAACGGTTAACAGACTTAGCCCCCAGTAAACTTGATTCCTATGGAGTGCAATGGAAAGAAATCAGGACTTTATTTACCTGTCTTATTCTCTCAACTCCTTCGTTGATATTATAAAATTGCTTCTTTCCTTTCTCCGGGTCTACCTGCTTGTATATTGTAACGCGCACGGGGTCTTTATACAACTGCAACAACAACGGTGATACTCGTAATTATAAACTTAACTAAACTAATCCGTGATCGCAAGACGTCAAAAGATGTTCATCTCATCAAAATTCAAAACCTTTTTTTATCTAGGTACTTAGGTAGGTACCATTAAATCACTTATCAATAGTCTAATAACTGGTTCCACTGAGAAGATCCGGCAAGAAACTCAATGCTTGCTCTTTTTGTTCATGTTAATTCTCAGGAACAGCCTAGGCACTTGATGTGATATCAGCTCTACCTATATTGCCTATCTTTAAATTAGTCGTAAACTCCCCGAATAAAAAGAAAGAACAGGGTCCCGTGCCGCACTTTGTTTATATAAAACTACCTTAAATACGTCAGTCACTGATATTCACTGATATCGTATCGGCATCCACCTATGTGAAAACGCCCCATGTCTTTGGCTGTGTCCCAAACTATTCCAAGCTGAGTAAAACTAATGCCGTTAGGAACCCACACTGAACACGAAATGATTGTAGTCCACATCGTTGGCTGCGAGCGTGATCTTGGCGTGCGCGAGGTGCGCGAGGCTGCGGATGGAGCGCGAGGGCGCCTGCAGCAGCACCACCACGTTGGCGGAGTACGCCGCGTACAGCGCCATCAGCGCGCTGAACAGCACCCACACCATCATGCGACCTGGGGCCAGATTCTGTTAACGACTGTCGCCCGACTCGACTCACAAATTAATACGTCAGTTTTGACAGTTTTTCAACTGAAAGAGAAAGGGTAGGCACTTATACTTTTTTTTCATAACTTAACTTTGCAATTCTAAAACTAGGTAGCAGCTTTGGAGGAAACTTGAAAAACAAAAGATGTTATAGGGATACAGCTGTTGACAAATTTCATTAGTCTACAAAACCTTTAGTACTCCAACTGTCCCACAAAGCCGATAGTTTTCGATCTACAAAGTAAAGTTGAAAAAAAAATAGTATGACCTTCCTGTTTCACCTAGTATAGGCAAACTGTCAAAATTGGACATAGTTGTGCAAAAACGAACCAACCCATACATCCGTCTGCAAACCAACACCAACGCCAGTGCAAGTGCAAGTAGGTCGGTTCCACATTGCAAAAGTATATGTGGGCTGGTTCCATTCAGCAAAACTACATCCAATTGACTTATTGCGAGTCGAGTGCAGGCTTCACAAGATTCGAGCGGTTGACTTAGGCCTCTGGGCCACACCCACCCCACATTCAATTGTACCACACTTCTGTTTTGGGAACGTGGTATGCATTCATATTTTTTTCGTAACGAGCCCATTGGTACTCGGGAAGACTCAAGTCCCAATTTTAATAGACTAGTTACAATATTGACTTCTTTTAGCAGCACGAGATGATTGAAACCACTCACATGGTTGCAACCACAGATATAGATTTACATAGATAACGCAAACGAAACCCCGACCAAGCGTCAAGGTTGGTCGCCGCTAACTTACAGTCCGCGCGACTACAGATATCAAAATTATGAGTATGAGAGAGATAATCACTCTAGAGAATCGTAGCGGGCGGAGGGGCATCGGCGGCATCGGTGTCTTTGAGTCGGTTTGGATTTCCCGTCACTAAATTCCGGCCGTGACGTCACAGTAGGTGTTAAAAATTCGGCACGCTTGGTTTCAATACAAATCGTGATACTTGCGTTATCTATGTAAATCTATATCTGTGGTTGCAACCAAAGTAGGTTGCAAAGCTAACTAATACTATTTACCTGGCGCTCGCTTGGGTTCCATCACGCACCCCTGCTGGCTCACAGCGCTCATGGCAAGCAGCATCGCGTCACCAACCCTGCCGTCCAGTTGCGTCGGACCCTATTATGATATATTTGCCTTGAAATTATCCTTGTAACACTCAACACAAATGATTGGTCTTTTAAACTTTGGCCCGGGAATAATCTTCGATCGTCTGTGACCTAACGCTTGTACTATCGCGGCATCCGATCATCTTAATTAAGACACGATCCTAGCAAGAGATATTTCCTATTCAACATAAATATTCGATAAGAGAATCTTCTTTTCTTTTTATTCATGTAGGCCAACAAAGCACTTATGACTAGTTCGGAATGCTGATTCCACTGAGATCAGGCGAGAATCTCAATGGTTACTCTATCCAATTTATCTACCTAATAAACATTTGATGTAGGTACATTCTCAGAAACAACAACGCAATACGAGCAGGCAATACCATTGTCACTAGACAGTATCTACTAGAAAATAATACACTAGTAGGTAGGTAATTCAATAATACTAAGCTAGTTAAGTTTCACTCAGATTTAGGTATTAGGTGTGTCTACCTACTAATCCTACAAATTAACACTACTAAATAACATCAATGTAGAAAAATAACCAAAGGTTAAATATCCTACTAATATTATAAATGCGAAAGTTTGTGAGTGTGGATGTATGTATGTATGTATGTATGTATGTATGTTTGTTACTCCTTCACGCAAAAACTACTGAACGGATTTGGATGAAATTTGGAACACAGATAGATTATAACCGGGATTAACATATAGGATACTTTTTAACCCGATAATCCCGATTTTTTTGCTAAGTTAAAATACTACGCGGATGAAGTCGCGGGGCACAGCTAGTACAAAATAATTGCTTTAGTGTGACGCCTTCTCTGTGCTAAATGAATGAATAAAAAGTTGAAGAACAATGCTGTCGAGAGGAAAGGGAAGAGACTATTTCCCACAAGCAGAACCCCTACACGAGCATGACTTGAGCGGCATCATTCTTCACAACCATATTAGAGAGAACAGGGTGACCCCGCCCTGCAAATTGTTTCTTACTTACCCTATCTTCATATTTCAATTCCCAAACACTTTCCAAAAACAGTGTAGCAGTTGAAAGGACCGCGCACACGAAGATGGCGACCCAGACGTTGCTGGAGAAGGGCATGGAGAATATATTGGCCACGTAAGGGAGCGGCGGCTGGCGGAATATGAACCGGACGCGGAACGGAGCCAGCATGTCCGTGTACGCGACCACGTCGAGCCGCCCCGAGTCCACTACGCAGTTTGTACCTGTGAGAAAAATGGTCTACAAACAAACATAATAATGCATTGGTAGCAAAGTCAAACCCTCGCTTGGGAACGAGAAAACAATTAGATCTACGGGCTTGTATGAATCAGGGCAGGATTAGTAAAAAACAAAGATTTTGGACTGGATTTGGAGTTAGAATGGCCTTACAATTTATATTTTGATGACTAAGAATAAAAACATTTACGACCCTCTAAACTAACTCCATTTTTGTACAAATCAATGTTTTGGTGTCACCATGATTCGTTGTTTTGCTCGACCAATAGTAGCTCAGTAAGAAATATTGCAGGGCACAACTAGTATTTCATAGATAAAACAGTTTAAGAATTTATACATGGAATATCAGGCTAATTAGTCTGGCATTAGTCTCATTTTGGCAAACTAATGAGTCTGTTCCTTTACCCAAGTCAGCTCGCCCAGTATGCAGGTCGTCGATCATCCCGGACCATTTCCCGTCCACCTTATACCCCCATCGGTTGCTGAAGATGTAACGCGGGGTGGCGTTGAGCATCTCGAACGCTAAGCGGACGTTCATCCAACAAAGCTTTGATATTGAGTCGTACTGCGGCTCCCTTGAAATAAGATTTAGGCTCTAGTAGGTAATGATCATTTGTAAGTGATTTGATTCGTCAAACATTCTGCTTTGAGACCTCATTCGTTTAAAGTATTTTGCAAGTTAACGCTACTTTTCATGGGTCAGACCGCATTGCTGCCACGGAAATAAATAAAATATGACTGGTAAACTTAACAATTTCGTAGAACTGTTCAGAACACATTAACGATGAATAAGAAGCGTAAAAGCAAAGCTGGTCACAATTTTCTTTTCATACTACGCTCTTCACGAGAAAGGTGGATAGATTTCCCTGACGGCTACCAACAAATATGATAAACAGTTGATATGGAGCTAAAAATAAGTGGGCATTAAAAGTACATCTCACATGCCCTCCTCTCTCGGCAGATGGTATCTGGTGGTGTTGCTGTCCTGGATGACATTGGACATGGTGAGCGTGTGCCGCGCCAGGTCGCGGCGCCGCCGGAACAGAGGCAGCTGCGCGTACGCCTGCACCGCGCCGCCGTTGTAATACCCTCGCACCGAGGACTGCATGGACGCGTTGAGCGATGGCTTGTGCACTTGGGAATGAAGGTGTCATTGATTGGTGTGGATTCTTCCCCTTTTCGACACTATAGGAATGCTAATTTGTTTCAACTTATCGACACTTGTGAAGTTGCCAAATCGGGATACAAATTTCGATAGATACTTTTAGAGATTTTCTTTAAATGAAAATTGTATAACCTAAAGGTAAAAGAGTCAAAATTATCGTTATAAAACTAGTAATATTTAAAGACGAAATGCAATTCCAACTTCTTTATCTGATGATACACTGAAATGAAAGCTTGACACGGTACCTAACTCTCAAGAGTTTCGGACACTATGTATTTATATTACCAGAACTTATAATCTCTCTTTGTTGGGAAACACCAAAGAATTTGTAATAATAAGACATTTATTACAAATTCTTTGGGAAACACCAAAATATATTTCAGAAGCTATAAGTTACTTACACTCAACCATTTTAAATTCGTTGCCCGTTCTCTCCGCGAGCACTAAGTCGCTATCAGCTAATATTGGACTGTTCTGCAACGCTGATACTTTAGATTTTTCAGTGGAATTTGTAGTCAGGATAAGCCAACGGTACGGAGACCGGAATAAATTTCTCGACGACGCCTTCAAAGAAAAAAATAAAGGAAATTAAAGGAATAAATAACACGGAACAGTATTAATAAACAAACCCATTTACCACAGCGATAAATTCTTCAGAATATAAACATTCAAGATCAACAAGAAACAATAAGAAGTGGAGATGATGGGTGTTATACTGCAGTTGTGGCGATATAGATGATCTTACTCCAATATATGATACTTCTTTTACTATATTTGTTTCAACATCTGGAATAAATACATCACTCTTAAAAACCTTGCCTTCAATACACAGAAAATAGAGTGTCTAAAGCGTACGTATTATCGACGTATTTTGAATAAAGATACGTATTTACATTAAGGAATACTTACTTTTACCCCAACACACACCATACAACACCAAATACGTCGGTTTACCTTCATTCTCAATATAACTTTTAATAAAGTGGACCAAAGTCGTGTCCCTTGCGGCAACCCCTATCACGAACCATATAAAACCGAATATTATTTGTTGAAACTTCATTCTTACGTACAACCCCCTTCATTTACAACAACAAAATTATATTAAATCCGTATTATCTGATGGTAAGCATTCTAAACGGTAGCATTAATTATGTCAACATTATCAAACGCTTTGTAAATGTCCAGTGAAATTTACTCGTAAAATTTTAATGAGAGGCAAGCTTTGGTCGAAATGGATCGTAATTAACATAATTGGCCGCTGCAGGGTGAAATTATTGTTTGTCAGCGAATATGGGGTTTCGTGGTATTTAATTTGAATGACTTTTCCCTAAAGGACAATGAATAAGATCGGACACACATTAAAATCTTCTAATATCATACAAAAAAGTAAAACTTATTGTAAATGAGGATATGGATAGTATTGTATTGTAATAAAACACATTTAATAAACATTCAAAAAAGGTTATTATTTACGTATATTACATAAAAAAATATTAAAAAATTGCACTAATGATATCTGTTTTAACAAAGTTTTTTAGTGTTTGTTTGTAAAAATATAATATTTGGTGGTAGGTATTCACAGTTATATTCTTACATTAGCTTTAAATCATTATGAGGCATAATACTTAATAGTATACAAAAATACATTTAATACAGGTACGTCATACTAGTTACTCTAAGTGCGTATCAATATGGAATGATTTCGGTCATCGGGATGACTAGTTTTAATACAGGTTATATCATCGTCTGAATACATAAAATTATAAATAAATTGCACTAAATAATACCTATACAATGTCCAGCATTGAAGATAGCCCCAATAGCAATAGCAATAGCAATAGCAACATACGAGTCTATAGGCTCCAGAAACCACTTAACATCGGGCGGGCCGTACTTCATTTGTTCACCACTAGAGCAGTAATCGATGGTTTTGTGATAACAATCGTTTAGTCCTCTAACGGTCTGTTAATGTGTTGCTGAACTCGACTCGTAGTGATGCAAAAAAAATCCTAAAGACCAAGCTGATAAAATTAAAGTACTTTATAAAAGTGGTAAATAGGACAGGCTTCACTGCTTCACTGACTTGGATTTAGACGAGGAATCAGCCCACACATATTCGTCCAAACCGAAACCAACCTTTAATCACTCGGCTAGGGATGGTTTTGGTTTGCAAAACTGGCTACTAACCTATTTTCAATAGCTCCATAGAACTGCACTAGGCTGAGCACTGATGAATATCTGTTTCCTTTAACACATGATAAAAAGGCACAAGGCTGCCTTGGCCAAGTTCGAGAAATCAATAAATCATTTCAATTTATATAACAAATTATCAAGGCGCATCATATAAACTATATTTCTTACCCCTCAAGAAATAAGGTACTATATTGCTGATTTTTTTATTTCCCACTTCCCTTAAATACTATAATATAATGTAACTTTAGCTTTAAGGCTAAGTGTTGAAGATTATTATATAATTATAACTATGTTCAGACTCTCTTACCACGGGTAAATAGCAAGTTACTTGCGCACAAGAAGTTGGCTCTTGGCTATACGACAATAGCCCTAATTGCGCCGAGCCACATGAAGAAACAGATTGAAAATTACCGGTATTAACTTTAGAAATGTGGTCATTCGACCTTTAACTGCTGTTAGCTGTTAACTGTTAAGACATTATAAATAGCTTTAAAAGTTTGGATGTAAAAAAAACGGCAGACCTATGGGGGCTTTCAGTTAAAACCGTTTCTTCTATTATAGACATCATTGCACCCAATCTAGTTGCTGTGTTTAATAGCTGTGTAGCATGCGGTGTATTTCCTGAGTTAATGAAGCATAGTAAAGTAATTCCAATATTCAAATCAGGTAGTACCACTGATCCGACAAATTTTCGGCCTATATCGATACTACCAACTTTAAGCAAAATCTTTGAAAAAATTGTTTTGAACCAGTTATTATGTCATTTTAATAACAATAAGATTTTTCATAAAAATCAGTTTGGGTTCACAAGGAATCGCTCTACTATAGACGCAGGTGTTGAACTAATAAAAAATGTATTCAGTGCCTGGGAGAACTCGCAGGATGCCCTCGGTGTATTCTGTGATTTGTCCAAGGCATTCGACTGCGTCCATCATGAAATACTTGCCAGGAAATTGCACCACTACACTATCAGGAACAAGGCTCTTGACCTCTTGACTTCATATTTGAGCAATAGAATTCAAAAGGTCAATATTAATGACAAGACATCGCCCGGTTCTGTAGTCTCAATGGGCGTACCGCAGGGTTCGATACTGGGTCCTTTCTTGTTTCTAATATATATCAATGATCTGCCCTACTATGTAGAAAATAGTCACGAAGTTGTGTTGTTTGCTGATGATACTTCTTTATTATTTAAAATTAAAAGACAGCTTTTAAATTATGACGATGTGAACAACGCACTCGCTAAAGTTGTAGATTGGTTCAATGTAAATTATCTTCTACTTAATGAGAATAAAACGAAATGTATAAAGTTCTCAACGCCAAATGTGAGACAAGTAGGAACCAATATAAGACTAAATGGAGCAGAATTGGACCTTGTGGAGGAAACTGTCTTTCTAGGGATCTCTATAGATGCTAAATTGCAATGGCGTCCTCATATCAAAAAAATGTCGGGTAAACTCAGCTCTGCGGCATATGCTGTTAAAAAATCAGGCATTTAACCGACGTTGAAACAGCTAGAATTGTTTATTTTAGTTATTTCCATAGCGTTATGTCATATGGCATACTGCTCTGGGGATGCTCTGCTGACTTAAACTCCATTTTTGTTCTGCAGAAAAGAGCCATACGAGCTATTTACAATCTAGCTCCAAGAATCTCCCTCAGAGAAAAATTTAAAGAAATAAATATTCTAACTGTTGTGTCACAATTTATCTATGAAAATCTCATGTACGTTAAAAAAATGTTAATAATTTTGAGAAAAGGAGCGACGCTCATTCTATAAATACACGGAATAAGCACAAGCTATCCGTACATGTAACTCGTCTCCACAGAATAAGTCATTCTTTTATGGGGCAATGTATACGTTTTTACAATAAGCTTCCCAATGAAATCCGAGATTTACCTATCAATAAGTTTAAAACCCTAATTAAAACTAAACTCAGTGCAAAGGGTTATTACAAAATCTCGGATTATTTGGATGATAAATCAGCTTGGGACTGAGCAGCTCAAATCTCGACAGTCAATAATAATGTCAAAGCGTAGCGTGTCTTGCCCTACTTGTCCGAATTATTTGTGTAATTCTTAGTAATATCAGAAGGCAACACACTGGAGCTATTATAATATTTATATTAATATCTACCAACCTTTGTAATTATTGAATATAAGCAACTGGCGATAAAAAAAAATATAAAAAAATGACGTAAAAAGACAAGCCCGCTGAGTTTCTTGCCGGATCTTCTCAGTCGAGGTCGCGTTCCGATCCGGTTGTAGATATAAGAAAAAAAAAATGTAAAATTGACAATTTGTAAGTGCCCCCGTAGGCCTAAACAAAATAAACGCTTTGAATTGAATTGAATTGAATTAATCGAAAAAATAAGTCTTATAAAGACAACATAAAGTAGATTAATGTAGAAGGTAAGATTTATGGAGATTTACACTGGTTACAAGGAGTCGTAACCCGAATTCCCAATTATTTATTCAAATCCCTCTTGGGTACTATTTTCTTAGACTTGGGTCGCCCCACCACCCACCATTGCTCCTGTAATCCAGACTCTACAGTGGTAAAGAGGACACCAAGATTTGGTCTTTGGCGAGTTCCAAATTGCTTAAACCGATATACCACGTGTGGTAACCCAACGACGGGAGTGATTTCCACGTGAGTCTGAACAAGTCTTCATAGGATTATTTAATACTGTTGGTTACGTCTCGCTGGTCTCTATAAGCGGAGCGTCATTGGTGGAATTACTAGTCTGTTTTAAATCACTTTCTGTGTCGACATCTCTCGAGATGTTTTTGCATTCGAAGTTACCACAGAGTGTGCAAATCTGAAAAAGAAATAAATCCAATATAAAATTATCTTGAATTCCTTATTTTTGGATACCCTAATTTCGTTTTTTTTTGGTTTATTACAAATAAATAAATTTGAAGTGTCTTCTTGTAATGTCAAGATGTAAGTATATTCAGTACATACAATAAAAACAATATTTAAATTTGTAGTCTGTCTGTTTGTTTATGCTGGCTAATCTTTGAAACGGCTGGACTGATTTTGACGGAACTTGTACTGGCAGATAGCTGCTGTTATAAGGAGTAACTTGGCTACTTTTATTTAATCGAACGGAGCCGCGGGCAACATCTAGTTAAACATAAAATATCGCATTAAAATTTGCGCACGGGTGAATGAAATCCTCAGCCCCAACTCTGGTAACCGCTGGCATCTTTATCGTACTTGTTGGGGAAAACGCCTGCTGAAGAAATTTTAGCAACAACCCACACAATTTCACTTTGCGCATTGCTTCACGTGCTTTCACGAATGGAAAACTGATATATTCCGATACGTCAGTCATTTTTGACGTATTGCGAGTCATGTGCGAGCCGATCGAGATGGCAGCGGTTGATAAACTTCGGCCCCTGGGCTTTTGTACTCACAGTGTAGGCCAGCACGGGCGCGGCTATCACGGCGCCGGCCAACACGTCCCACCAGTGGTGCCTGCGGTCCGTCACGCGCGACACGCTGCAGTACGCCGCCGTCGCCGCGAATAAAACCTGCACGCCGCGGATCTTGGGCGACGAACACACGCGCCGGTGGAGGTAGTACTGGCAGATGAGAACAAACAAACGTTATGGTTTGGAAAGACATGAAATCCACCAACCCCCGCACTGGGCCAGTATGGCAGATTATAGATGGAATCTCCCCCGAATTGCGGGGAGGCCCGCGCCCAGGAGTAGGACGTTAAGAGGTTAAACTATAATAATAATATGTACTTGGCTTGACACGCTACCGCGTGTTTAGATTATTGGTCACAAAAAAAGAGAGAATTAAGACAAAAACAAACAAGTTGAGTAGATACAGTCTGACGGAAGGATGCGGTCTAATAATTCTGACCAATGAAACGAACGCAGCAAGGTTCAAATTTGAATACAATCGTAATTTGCTCTTCTAGACCGTTTCCCGATTTATTTATGGCTAGAAAAAGTTTAGTAATCCTAACATATTGTTATTATGCAATAGAAAACCAATTAGTCCCATGTACTTTATTAGTACCCTGGTATTGTTGTTTTCGTCTGACGGTAAGTACTTACAACTAAAAACAAGCCTGTATGCACAGCGAGCGACGTGTGTCCCGAGGGAAAGCTCCTGTCCGACTGACTCAGCCAGTGAGCCTTTGTGCACGTGTAAGTTGGGACGTACTCCGACCTAAAAACATAATGTAGAATAAGTATTTTTATTATAGGATTCACGCCTAGTGCCTAGTAGTTAGAAGGGCCGCCTTGTAGCTTCCAGGTTCGATTCCCATCCTGGCCATTAACCTATTGACGTGAGCCCACTCCTACAAGCCTTAGCTTAGCTGGAGGGGCTAACGGGAATACTAGTAATGTGATAACATCGCTAGCAATGTCTTTTCTTAATTATAACATTTCTAGCGAAAAAAATGTCACTAGTTGCCTCGGGCAGAACCGGCGATACGCTCACGCCCGTCGTGCAATGTTTATATTCGATGGCTCGACTCCCAATTAACATTATGTCGACACCTTGCGAGTCAGACATTATGTCACGCATTATGACACACCAATTCACTCACTCTTTATCTCTAATTCATAGGAGAGAATAAGACAAAACATTTCTTGGGCTTTCTGGACCTACCAGGCCTACAGTAGGTACCCCTCCTTGTAATGTATCCTTTAGGAGGTAGGACGGGAAGCTTGAAAAAAAAGTAGTAAACACTTGTGCAACGCACCCTTGGCAAGTGAGAGCCTCTTTAGGGCTGCAAGTATCAAAAAAGTGAGGTCTCGGCGAGCCGACCAGTAGCTTCAGCGTCTGTATGATGACCAGGTTGAGTAGTACTCCAAATAGGTACTCCTTGTACCAACGCAGAGCCTGCTGTTTAGGCTTTATGGTCTTATCCTGATGGTATTTCCTTTCTACTATTAACATCTGGAATAAAGTATATTTTTATTAGTAACACTAGCTGTGCCCCGCGACTCCGTCCGCGTTCTGTTGAAATTTTTCCTGAATTTTCTTTGCTATAAACCTCACGGAGCCCGAGACCTTTCCAACGAATGCAAAACCGTGGCAATCGGTTCGTGCGTTCTGGAGTTATAGCGTCAGGAAGGAAAACCCGACTTATTTTTATATAGTAGATAAACAAGCAAAATATAGTAATATTTTACACACTCTGCTATTTAGGCCATAATCCGTCACGCTGGCCCAGTGTGCGCGACCTTTTTACTTTTCCTAGTGGTGTCGCCACTATAAAAATATAGAAACGTCGTGACGACACTATAAAATTATATTCGCGACGCCACTGAAAATGAGAAAATGAGTAGAGCGTCGCTACTCGACTTTAAAAATGAGATGTACTTCGCGACACCTCTATAAAAATGTGAAGAGCATTCCGACGCCTTTATAAAAATTAGAAGAGTGTTGCGACGCCTCTATAAAAATGAGAAGAGCGTCAAGACTTTACCCGAAAAAATAGTATTATTACTATATCATTCCAAACAACCTTTTCAGCAATAGGTCCTCCACATGACTGGGACAGAAAAATATCAAATATCCCCACTATCCATACCCAAAAAAAGAAATTTAGTGCCATTGTTTTTTTGTTTTTTGAGGTCTACTTTTAATGTATGTCTGTACCAAATTTTATCAACTTCAGTCATAAGCTGTAGAAGTTACAGCACTGTGTCAGACTGGAACTAAATTACAAAATATCCACTGAGTGAATTAAACTAAATCAAAATCCTAACCAAATAAACCCAATTTACATAGAATGGTGGTAAGCATGCTGCCTGAATGTATGTGCTGAATCATCACGCAGATTATTTGAGCATGGAAAGAGCCAGCCCTTTTGTTACCTGCTGAGGCAATCACCATGATACTTGTAGTTACTTTATAATAAGCGAATATGCAGCAGCCTATCCAACTTTTTTATATCGCCAGACAGACACACCAACTGTACGGTCCCAAACTAAGCAAAGCTTGTACTATGGGTACCGTACAATGGACTGGGGGCGATCCCAGTGACACCCAGACCTGGGCAAATTACGAAAAGGCCATTTCCAAAATTTGCCCTAGCGGGAATCGAACCCGCAACCACCATGTGCAGTGAGCCAAGCGGCCTACGCTCGAACCACTGCGCCAAGCGGTCGTCAACTTAGTAGCATAATCAGGTATGTTTACACATATTTTAGATGGTTCAAGTGTAATTTATTTTTAAACTTATTTAACACTTTGAGGATCGCCTCGTCCTAGAGGACGCGCACAGCCACTGTTAATTACGTTAATTACCGTTACCCGATCCCCGAGCAGTTAAATAACACTGAAATACTTTTGCAACTCCAATAAAAAATGTACTCAGTACAATACATATTAATAAAGATTTTTTTTAAGTTTTCTTTCAACTCACAATAGCGAGTGGCAATAGTACAGTGGTGACCAGCAGAAGTTTCCAGCTGATGGTGTCCCCAGTGAAGGGGTGGGACAGTGCGGGGTCATTGCACCTGAAGCCGAGCTGCCCTCCCGGCACCACTTTCAGTTCTATTACCAGGAATATTAGGAGACCTAGAAAAAAACAAAACCTAGATAAAAGGTAGATAATGATAAGGTACATAATGTGCTATGCTATGAAACATAGTTACTCCTTGCCACACTTCAATATTATTTTGTCTCTTGTTGTAATTCTGATAGGTAGTTTTTTGTGATTGATTGTATTATTTATTATCTTATTCCTTTGTAAGATACCTGAGTAGGTGAGGCAAATTATCAGCACTTCAGCCATCACTTAAGATAAAGGTGAACTCAGATTCTGGGGTATCTACAGCAGCTAAATATTCAGCCAAATTCCAATAAAAAGGTGGTAAGCCTATCACCAAACCCCTTCTCTTTGGTATACACAGGACACTTCAATTGAAAACCACTGGATAGATTTTAATGAAACTTAATTCAGTTTCTCAAACATTTGTAGGCTATATTTAAACGATTGTATAAATAGTTTTGAAGCGCAAAAAGCGTACAAATAAACAGTATAAAAACTAGCAACCAACCTCTGTGCCACCGGTTCGTCTTGGACCAGGCAAACTTTATTTTATCCAACATTTTCACTGCGCTCGTGTCCTATCGGCACAAAATGAACAAACTAAAACGAACAATCACACATTAACACATTTAGTACCTAGTTCTAAAACACTCAAACGAGATTATTATTTTTTTTTTTATTAATAATAAAGTGAATGTTTTTAACGCGCAGCCGACCGCGGAGTGGGTTCGGCTATTTAATGCCGATTATGAGTTGAGTAGGAAGCACTAACATTAAGTAGGTAGGTACCTATTGTAAGTATGACGTAAGTCGTGTATGTGATTGATTACATAAATTATTTTTATAGCGCTAATTAAATTAAAACAAAATGTTTGAGATCGCGAACTGTAGGTATTTTTAGGTAATCTGTTAGGCAGTCAGTCAATTTCAATAGGCAATTGGATTTTGAATGATGGAGAGACGTCTGTCAGTTGACAAGTTGATCTGTCCAACAAAATGTCAAATACAGCAAAATAAGATCATTTTTTTTACTTCAGGGGGATTCACAACCGTCTAAAAGCCCCCGTGTGGGAAGCGACGGCTTGTGTCCTTCTTTAAATAATAGTACATTGTTACACGAGTGGTGAAAGTGACTTATTTTGCCCCAAGACGGGGTTTGGCGCCCGAGCGTAGCGAGGGCGCTAATAGTTCGAGGGACAAAATAAGTCTTTCACCCGAGGTAAACACTGTGCTTTTCATTACGAATACAAGGAAAATAAAAATAAAATCAGGAATTGGCTAAAGAAATAATACAAGGAAGTATAAACAATACTCTACAACTCGAAAAAAAAAAATATCGGATTGCCGCCTATTTTGTTTTTATTTCGTTGGCCGGCCAACTTCATTATTTAGCCATTATTTTTAATTTTCATCTTAAAATATTTTGCCCAAATCTATGTTATTTTAAAGAAATTGTTGAAACTAAATTAAAATTAAGTCATTTAAAAATATATATTCTTGAATTAATACTTAACTTTATGTTATTTAAATTTTACATCGTGCTGTAATTGAGTGACTGTAGAAAAAGTTTGAACATGGTTCCATAGAAATGTGAAAATGGAACTAGTTTTTTTTTTTATAATTTGACAGCTGTCAGTTGAAAGCGATTCTCCCGGGCCGGAAAAGTATTACTTTCAACCCGCTTCTTAAGCAACTTCAGACCTACTTTCAGAGTATGAGTAATGAAAAATTAATTTGTACTAGAAGGATGGAAGCTCTCGTTTTTGAAATCCGAAACTTTCCTTCAACTGTGAATACCCTAGAGGGGTATTTGGTATTTTAGACCATTCGAATCAAGATAGGAAACGGATTCGGAAACGTCTATATATTAGCCAATTTAAAATTTATCTGAAAAAATATAGGTAGGTACTTACTTACTTATAAATGTTTATAATAGAATATGTCTTACGATTACTAACAGTTAAATAATTTTCATAATAACTTTAATTAAAGTTGGCAAATACAAACGTTTTAGATTTCTGAATCCGTTTCTAATATCGATTCGAATGATTTAAAATTCCCCCGCTGGTCGGGAACGGGCGGGCGATACCTTCGATATGCGAGCATGTACCTATTAAGTCGGTATGCTACGGTCACAGAGTTAGGTAGAACTTAATTTGAGGCTACGGTAGGCTGCTTAACATCAGGTAGGTCGTACGCTTGTTTGCCGAAATAGGATCTTACCTAGTTCTATTTTTAAAAAAGATTGTCATGATTAGTTACAATTATAATAAGACTCTTTTCCTTCTACCTACCTACCTGAGGTCTGTGCTTCATACTATTTTTTGAAGTCTAGGTCTACGTGCGTTCTAAACTTCTTGTGGACGATTCTAGGTTTCGGCATAGTGGTTAATTATTTTTGGGTATCGACATCGACGGTATTGTGTCTTCTTTTTTTACTCAATGTACCTACCTACCCACACGCTATGTTGAGCACAGACTTTAAAATTACAACTCTGTGATGTTTGAGAGTCTGACTTGGTGCTACCCAAGAAGCTGATATAAAATTCTTGGTGCTACCTACTGCGTACTACGTGCGCACTCCTTAATAACAAAGTATACCCTTTCTACATAAACCTTCTAAAATTTTATGGTAGGTAGGCCCCTAATCTAATTGATGTGCTAAACTAGTCTAACTGCCTTTACACTATGATTATATTCAGAGTCTAATCATAGGTAACCTAAAGGCACCTTGAGTAGGTACCTTCCTACCTCAGAGTAGGCACCTAAAACTTGGAACAATGGAGTATTGTTTAGACTCGCCACCAGTGGCCACGCTGAAGCTATAAAGAGTAATAAAATTGAATTTAACTCGTTACAACTAGGTAGGTACCTACCTAGGTAAGTTAGTAATTACCTAGGTACCTACTCCATTGTGGTTGGATTTTAATTAAAAAGCAAAAGTATTTGAGTTATGAGGATGTTAATTAAACAGTACTTAAGTAGTTTTAAAAATCTCAGGGTTTGAAAAATAATTCTCCTTGTAGGTATTGTAGGGCGAACCCACTAAATGATTACAAAAAACGGTCGTGTACCTGGTTTCTGAAAAAATCGTACATAGGTTAGGTATACAAACATACAAACTTGCGGGAGAAAAACAAACCTCCTTTTTTGAAGTCGGTTATAAAAAACTTTAACTGCTAATTCGATATGACCGGAAATACGATGAATATGCTCCGAGAGATTATGTTCGAATTTGTCCATGTCTCCATAATAAATATATGTGTTTATCTTAATGTAACAGCCTCTTAAAATTTCAAAGACTTTATCTTAAATAAAATCCTTTCCGTATGATTGAAATGAATATATTAGAATTTTTAATGTATATCTCTCGCAGGACAACAAGGAGAACGACTCACGGATCATAGACAACACACGATGCGTTCATAAAACATCATTTTCTCCGTGTGTGGCCACGGCGAAGTTTTAAAGAGTCCGAGCCAGGATGTTGGCTTGGCTAACCACACCGGCTTAATTTATTACCAGCGTTGATAATATGGCATACTTTTGGATTAGTAATGAAGACTAGTTTACTGAACAACGTTATAACGATAAGGTCCATTTTGATGGCGGGTTTCGCAATGACTTAATTATCAGGGCTCAAGTGTATTGTAATTAAAACTGTCACGAAGCTGTATCAGATACTAGAGCTATATAGCCGCATTTTTAATGTAAAAAGTCCAGAATTAAGTGGTCCAACGGCATATTAACGTCTTGTATGACAGTAAATTGTTTAATTTATTTTGAAGGGAGTGGGCGGACTAGCTGTCGTTTCGTAAACGATCATCGCATAAGTGGCACCTGATGTGGCAGCTATGCGTTTAATTTTTCATGCCCTTTTGAATTTGGACCCGTTCTGTGGCTACCAGTTCTGATATACACCTCTTCAGGTCTTCATAATCGATACTTAGCATAATCCCGAATATACATCTGTAGATTATCATAATTTCTATATGATTATCACTTGCTTACGATGAAGGAAATCATCGTGAGGAAACCTGCATGTCTTAGAAGATGTAACCAATTTTGGAAAGACATGTGAAATCCGCCAACCCGCACTGGGTCAGCGTGGTGGATTATGGCCTGAATCCCCCTCATGTTGAGGGGAGGCCCGTGCCCAGCAGTGGGACGTCAAAAGGGCTAAATTATTATTATTATTATTAGATTATCATTAATCTCGTATAGAAACACGAGGCGCTTAACTAATTTTCAAAATTTAAGATAAACTAATAGGTATCTATTAAAATCTCCATATCTCTAATAGAATGCTTCAACTGGGATGGTAGGTACGCATTCCATGCATCGCAGGTTACCATTCCCATCTAAATGCAATTCCACCAATTCGGAGTAAGGATTTTACATCATCTTTTATAATGTGTAGCTAAAGAGTGGAACTCACAGAAGATCAGCGACTATAGTTAGTATAGATACGTTTCGTACTATGAGTGACAGAACCGGAAGCCCACTCTCCTCCGAGTTCCTCTCCCTCCGTCCGACTCCCCTTGGTCGGCAACTGTGCGAGAAATATTTTGCAAGCATCTACAGGCTACAGTTTAAACAATATTACTTACTGAACATTATCGATCGACAAAGAATCGTCGAGATTTATTGATAGAATAGTACTTATCATTTTTAACCGACTTCCAAAAAGGAGGATGTGTATACGAGGCATGCCTTTTAAGTTCTGTCGTTTCCATAATTCCCGGCAATTTTGAATTTGGAACTGTTCTATATTCGAATGTGTTTAAATTTAGAATCTCAAAACAGTTGAATGTATTAGGATTAATGTTATTGTTTAGTCACAGCGTCGATTAGAATCGGTCAGGTTACGTACGAAAATGAATCTTTCTAAGGAAAATGTTCGTGCAATAATTTTCTACAACTTTAGAAGAGGCCTGACACGGCTTCAGTGTTTTGAAGAGCTAATATCTGTGTTCAGGGATGAAGCCCCATGTCTGCGGACTGTCGAACGCTGGTATTTAGAATTCCAGCGTGGACATACTAGTGTTAGTGACAAATCTCGCGAAGGTCGCCCAAAATCTGCATTCACTGAAGATAACATCATTGGAGTGAGACAACTAATTCTCGAAGATCGTCATGTGACGTATCGAGAGATAGAGGCTCTATTAGGCATCTCAGGGACAACCATTCAGAAGATCTTGCATGAAGCGCTTGGTGTAAGAAAGCTAGTTTGCCGTTGGATACCGCATCTGCTTTCCGACGATCACAAGGCGGCCCGCGTCAGATGGTGTAAGAAAACTCTGCAAAGGTTCAACCGAGGAGAGTCAAATCACGTCTACGACATCATCAGTGGTGACGAATCTTGGATCTATGCCTACGATCCTGATTCCAAACAACAATCTACAATCTGGGTCTTTCAAGACGAGCCAAAGCCGACTAAAGTTGTTCGTTCTCGAAGCACTTCAAAGAAGATGGTGGCCACGTTCGTTAGAAAAACCGGCCATGTTGCGACTATTGCACTTGATGATCGTAGAACGGTTAACGCAGAGTGGTATACCACAGTTTGTTTACCACAAGTCATCGCCGAACTTCGAAAATCTAACTCAAAGCGACGCATCATCCTGCACCACGACAATGCAAGTTCACACAGCGCTCGTCAAACGATTGAGTATTTGAAGCAGGAAAAAGTAGAAATTCTTGACCATCCTCCATACAGTCCTGACCTAAGCCCTAACGATTTTTTTACATTTCCTAAAATTAAGAAAAGTCTTCGTGGTCAAAGGTTCCAGTCCAGTGAAGAAGCAGTCGACGCTTTCAAGTCAGCCATTTTGAACACCCCCACTTTAGAGTGGAATAAATGTTATAATAACTGGTTTGAGCTAATGGAAAAGTGTATTAAGCTACGTGGTGAATACTTTGAAAAACAATAAAAAGTACTATAAGGTTCTAGTTGTGTTTTTTTCTTCAAACGACAAAACTTAAAAGGCATCCCTCGTACCTACCTACGTTTGTCGATGTCGCTAATGTATCTTTATATCGTCATTTTATTTTATTAATGATTACCGAATACTCCGACAATCGTGCACCGATTTTGAAAATTCCAATGAAATGCCACTATCTTTACACTAAGTTAAGACTAAGTACTTCTTAGGTTACTTCCTACCCCTACTTGAATGGGCACCGTCTCCAAATGAAAGAAATTACAAGGTTCCTAGTTATTGCTAGCCATATAGTGCGTCCAGGTTACTTAATTTTTTTACAACTTTTTTTTTATATTAATTCAATACAACTTAGTTAGTACTCCTTATTATCTATACTCTATACAAATAAATAAAATTGGAGTGTCTGTTTGTAATATCAAAAAAACAACTTTTCACTAAATGCATATGAAAGTACATACGACACCTATAACAAAAACGCGATTTAAATTTTTTTTGTCTGTCTGTCTATCTGGCTGTCTGTCTGTCTGTCTGTCTGTCTGTCTGTCTGTCTGTGTGTTTGTTCCGGGTAATCTCCGAAACGGCTGGACCGATTTTGACGGGACTTTCACTGGTGCGCGCGCTCCTAAAAAACATCCTAATTTCAATAGGGAAGATGGCTGGGTGCTACCACCAACTTGGGATCCAGTAATTAATATAATTAAATCCAAAACCAAGTGTACCATTGCAAGACCTCGAGACACTGTGAGCACTTTCTGCGTGGATCGGACCGCAAACAACAACTAAATATGAGGGTACCCAGTTACTAACTACAACATCAGGACGTCTAACACCTCAGTCCCCCCGTGACCATGGCTGCTGTAAAGCAACCGAAACGTCGGGAACATAAAGTTAATAAACGCGATAAAATCCGAAAAATAGTTTTATTTCAATGTGTAGTATTCGCGTAAATATAAGAAAACAATATGGTAGATAGCTGTTGTTATAAGCAGTAACTTAGGCTACTTTTATTTAAGAAAAACAAAATGAAAAAAAATGGGTCCTGTCGCGCGGGCTCAGAACGCGGGAGCGGGCTTTTTTGTTAAGTTAAATTCCACGCGGACGAAGTCGCGGGCTCAGCTAGTACTTAGTATAACTGCAAGGTTCGGAAGACATAACATTATTACTACTTAGCACAAACAACCGCCTACGCCTGACGTCATAATAACAAAACATTGATTTAGAAGTGAAATTACTTGCTTATCGTTCCGCCAGCGTTATTGTTTAAATATCAACCAGTTTTGTAGTTAAAACAACGAATAAAAGTCAACAGTACTTCCGCGCGTTCTGTTTATAATAAACGACCAATGTTACCGTTAGCGGGATCAATCGAGTTATTTTTAAATGTCTAAAAATAAATGGAAATGTTGTGGGTTACTGTGCGACCTGGCTTCATCTAAGTTCAGTACCTACCTAACATTTATCAATGAACATCGATAGATGGATGGCTCAATTCCCATTAATATAAACGATTGGATGTCGAAAGCACACACGTAGTTGCTTAAGGTGAAGGCGCCTGTCTAGCCCGCGAAATTCAAAATTTTCGAGTATTTTTATAGTTTATCCAAAATCTGAAAACATTTAAGACAACATTTTGTGGTTTGCGAAAAACACAGTATGCAGTGCGTTTATTAATACATTTATTTTACTCTAAATATTATCACGGTGGATATGATACTAGTAAATCACTAAATATACAAAAATTGCCAGATTATCTGGATAGCTTCTTGAAATGTTTTAGAGTAAGTTGGATATATTAATAAATGCACTGCACACGGTCTTTTTCGCGAATTACAAAATGTGCCTTTTATTATTGTCAGATTTTGAAAAAAATCTAAAAAAGTCAAAAAATTTGAACTTCGCGGGCTAGATGGGCGCTTTAGCCTTAAGACATTAGTTGGATGTTCTCTTGTTTTTTTTTGTCTCCTTCAACATAGTCTTCATCAGAGATTCGGCTATGTAGATGTAGTGTAACATTATAAAGACTTATTAAAGGGAGTAGGTAATTCTAGTTTTGTCCGATAACACACTTGCACTGAAACGTCAAGTGTATGAGCCAAGCGAAAAAAAACAATACAAATCAAACAAAGGCCCCTAAGATTACTGGTGAAACCGAGGTTCTGTTTATCGGACTGTTTACAATTAGGTATAGGTACATAGCGTGAGATTTTGTATGACAATTAGTAGTAGGTACCCATATTTTGTAAACACTAATAGATCGACTGTTGGTCGACCGTCGTTCGATCGTCGATCCATGATCGATTGATCATAGCTCTAAGTAGAGACTTGATTGATGTTACTTTCGATCAATTTATTCATCGACCTTCGACCGATCAGTGCGGTATCCCTTAAGCTCCTCATTTCAGAGGAGCCTCCCTCATAACAAAAGGTTCTGAGTTCTATCTACAGGCTGTAGGAAGTTGCTGAACTTTTCCAGTTTTCCAATCGGATACAAACTTTCATTTTGCATCAAATCCATTATCCTACTAATATTATAAATGCGAAAGTTTGTGAGTGTGGATGTATCTATGTATGTATGTATATATGTATGTTTGTTACTCCTTCACGCCTAAACTACTGAACGGATTTGGATGAAATTTGGAACACAGATAGATTATAACCGGGATTAACATATAGGATACTTTTTAACCCAATAATCCAATACTACGCGGATGAAGTCGCGGGGCACAGCTAGTAATAAATAAATAAATAAATATCGCCAGACGAACACACCAACTGTATGGTCCCAAACTAAGCAACGCTTGTACTATGGGTACAGTACAATGGACTGGGGCGATCCCAGTGACGCCCAGACCAGGGAAAATGAGGAAAAGGCCATTACCGAAATTTACCCCAGCGGGAATCGAATCCGCAACCACCATGTGCAGTGAGCTGAGCGACCTACGCTCAAACCACTGGGCCAAGTGATCGTCATTAGTTATTTTTCTCGATCTAAACAATATTTAAATGCGTCGCTAATATGGTTTTGACAGTGTTCATCGACGTTTGGAAAACAAAGATTTGAAAAATTGAGATTATTCAGCGACTGTCGCTGACTGTACCTACGTGGTTTTCGCGAAGCAAAGTTCTCGCGACGCAGGCTCAATCCACATAAATCAATCTTAGCAAATATATTTCCCATAAATTTATTCATAACACAAATGCATACTTACCGCACATGGCGCCTACTTATTCATGTTGGTAAGTACGAGATACATCTGTCAGTGGTCGGCGCATGCGCAGCGAACGAGCTGTGTCCGTAGGCCGAGTGTAAACAAACCAACGCATACCAGTTTTTGGCTGTGAGGGACGTGGGATGTCAATGACTTTATCGCTTTTTCACTACCGCACTTGCAGGGATTAATTATTACGAGGATCATGATGAGGAGGCAAACATACATCTCTTAAGTGGGTGGGTAAATAGTGCACAGTAGTAATTTAGTTTTCTTTGCTTTTAGCGATAAACAAGGTAGTGACATTTAAGAAGAGAAGAGAGCATTAGTATAGGAAGTACTTACACACTTAGTCAGAAAAAAAATACACATTTAGTTAAGTTAAAAAAAAAACAAGTATCTTCAAGGGGTTGTAGTGTTGCTTTGTCGCTCAAAAACCTCAAATTGCTAGTTTTGGAAACTTATTTTTTAACTCTCTTAAGTTTATTTTCCTAATTTAAGTTTATTTTTCATTTTTGGGTAAAGGTAATTCCAATTTGGTTCTATTAGGATTCAATTATTTACTACCCCATTAAATTACGGATTATTACAACACTGAATAACAATTTTCGTCAAAATAATAATAAATAAAATAATAAATCTATTCAAATTCTATTGATGCCCACGTAACAAGACAAATCACCCCTTTGAAATTTGACAGAAGTCTATAAAAATTCCGAACATCTATCGTGTGTCGTTACAAGCAAAGTGCGGCTTGTAATCTGTGAAAGTGCTGTATCAATAGTCGTGAATCAGTATTCTATTACTTACTACACAATATTGTATCTCTTCCGTCCATTTGCGCGAGAGAGATTGAGATGTACGGACACTCGGTGAAAGAAGTGGGTGTGATTTTTAAAAAAACACGTGTATTTATTATTTGACGACCGCTTGGCGCAGTGGTTCGAGCGTAGGCCGCTCGGCTCACTGCACATGGTGGTTGCGGTTCGATTCCCGCTGGGGCAAATTTCGGAAATGGCCTTTTCGTAATTTGCCCGGGTCTGGGCGTCACTGGGATCGCCCCCATCGTACGGTGCCCATAGTACAAGCATTGCTTAGTTTGGGACCATACCGTTGGTGTGCCAGTCTGGCGATATTTTTATTTACTTATTACTTACTGTGTACTTATTAGTGGCAATACTGTTCCTTGCCTACATTCTGTTGCTGTTCCTGAGACTGTACATCATCCTTTATTCATTGAAAAGAGTAACTATTGAGTTTCTTGCCGGATCTTCTCAGTGGAAGCAGCATTCCGAACCGGTGGTAGATTCTGAATATTCATAAATGCTTTTTTGGTTTCCATTAACAAATAAAAAAAATTTAGTTTGAGTTGAGTTGAGTTTATATACATTATTTTGGACACAGGTACTGAGGGGTTATTTACACTAAGATGGCGCCTTTTTTGATACGTTTTTGAAGGATAATGACTAACTATTAATTTTTTTACATGTCAAAATAATGATCCACATGAAAATGTTCCCCGAGAGGCGCAGGCGCCCGTACCTACGCTATACGCGTAGGTTTTTTTAAAGCCTATTTTATGTCCCACTGCTGGGCAAATGCCTCCCCTTTTTGTCGCTACAGGTCCCTATCTTGCTGTGGCCACGATTTATCGCACCATCATCGCGTGGGTATAGCATTTCCAAAAACTAAGATAACACTTTTCCTCACACGTGTACACGTATCCAACTGTTTCCCAACTCAATGCGCCATAACTTATTATCATTTATTATTTCATGTTGCAACAGATAATAATATATTACGCGTATTACCTAACACGTCGTCTGTTTGTTCAGCTGGACCCGTGACGTTTATGGACGTCTCCAGATATGCATAGCTAATTTAATGTTTGAACATTCTTTGTTTTACCTTTTTCCTACATTTTTTTCTTTTAAAATAAGTAACTATCTACCTTTTTATTTATGAGCAAGAAAAAAATACTAAGTTGGATCGTTGAAAATGGAGGATACTGAACGCTTCCTTCGTGTCTTACTATCTACGTAAGTATCTATACTTAAATCTGAGCTCGTTTGTTAGTTTGACTGAAGATCACACAAAACGATAGGTAAGTACCTACCAATAAATTTCTATAAAAGTTGGTTCAAAGGTAAGTCTCAGGGTAGGCACTGAGGTGCGTACCTACCATTATCGATATTTGACAGAAATAAATGAATCGCGGGATTCCAAACTCATATTGGTTCAAGGTGGAAAGAGTTAAGGTGAAGGCGCCTGTCTAGCCCGCGAAATTCAAAATTTTCGAGTATTTTTATAGTTTATCCAAAATCTGAAAACATTGAAGACAACATTTTGTGATTTGCGACAAACACAGTATGCAGTGCGTTTATTAATACATTTATTTTACTCTAAATATTATCACGGTGGATATGATACTAGTAAATCACTAAATATACAAAAATTGCCAGATTATCTGGATAGGTGTCATTCTTGAAATGTTTTAGATTAAGTTGGATATATTAATAAATGCACTGCACACGGTCTTTTTCACGAATTACAAAATGTGCCTTTTATTATTGTCAGATTTTGAAAAATTTCTAAAAAACCTCAAAAAATTTGAACTTCGCGTGCTAGATGGGCGCTTTAGCCTTAAATTGTACTCGTAGCCTTTGACAGCTCATTTACAGGTGGAGGGTTTCGTACGGTGAGTGAGAGAGTCGTACGCCCAAACTCCCCCCCTTTATCCCACTCCCCTCGTGTGAGTAATGCCTTTGGTATTGCAAGCATCTATAGATCACAATAATTGCTTAACACCTGGCGGGCCGAACGCTTGTTTGTTGACTTTGTTACAAAAAATAATAATTTAAATAATATTTACTCAATTAATTTCACATAATGTAGGTCTACATTATGTGAAATTAACGAATTGCCTAATAAACGTCTACGTTTATTAGGCAATTCGTTTAATTAACAGCTGGTAGAGTTCTATGAATTATTGCGTCTGTGTGAAGCCTAGAGTCGTGCTGTGATGATAATAAGCCTCGGAAAATGGTTTATGCACCTAATTTAAGGTTTTATTATGTAAATTATAAGTTGTTAATGTGTTTGTGTAGGAACAACTAATATAAGAAATGGCTTAGCATTTTGGTATTACGATAGTTTTATATACATAGTTACAAGATGGGCCACCGCTGGGCGCTACGTCATAATAATAAAATTAGGTACTTTCTTATGTGCCTAGCTACTTAGAAAAGTCTGCCTATGGATCTAAATGTAGGTAGGTAGGTAGATACATACATGATACAAGGACACAAGTAGTTTACAGGAAAAAAGCTCAGGTATGTAAGTAGTTATGTATTTTTCTAATTCTACCTAGCTTATGGTCGGCCTATTTAAATTAAGAACTATATTATCCTTGGAAAATAATTTTCTCGGAGGTAGCACCGAATAATGCCATAGAAATTCAGTTTATGCGAACACCTGTGAGGGACAGCAACAGTACCTACCCACACGTCAGAAATACCAATTAAAGCAAACCCATCTCTGACTGAATTGTACAGCAGAAAATCTAAAATCGACTTTGGATAAACCTCACTTTTCTGATTATTATGAAAATAATTTACTATAACCACTGAAACTAATTTTGATTGACACCAAAAAATTGGTGCCGGTTGAATTAAAAACCGATACTTACGCTCAGCAAGAGAAAAAATGCTCTATGCATCCCATTCACTCTAATAAAAAATGGTATGTATGCCTATCTCGTTTCCGCAGCCTTGAAATTGTTAACAGCGACTTTATCTTGACCAAAAAATAAAGTTTTCTTCGTCTATGCACCCAATAGGAGTGGTGTTTATTCTTTGTGCAGTTCGCACATTCATCTTCACACGATCGTTACAAGTACATTACCCTTCTCTTTCTCGGAGGTATACATATGAGCAATACTGCAATTTTCATACCTGCATAATGATCTCGACGTACCTAATGATGGCAGCCTCATTCTATTCTGACATCTATACAAATAAATAAAAGTGGAGTGTCTGTTTGTCATATCAAAATAACACCTTTTCACTAAATGCATATGAAAGTACATACGACACCTATAGCAAAAACGCGATTTAAAACATTTTTGTCTGTCTGTCTGTCTGTCTGTATGTTTGTTCCGGGTAATCTCCGAAACGGCTGGACCGATTTTGACGGGACTTTCACTGGCAGATAGCTAATATTATAAGGAGTAACTTATGCTACTTTAATTTTAGAAAAACAATAAAAAATGGGTCCTTTCACGCGGGCTCTGTACGCGGGAGCGGGCTTTTTTGTTAAATTAAGCTAAGAAAGGATGTTGATTAATTCCACCCCCGAGGGGATAAAATAGGGGATGAAAGTTTGTATGCAACTTTGTCAATTTTAAACCGAGCGGGCTGAGACTTTGCATGCATAAAGCTACTATGACGTAGACATCCCCTAAGAAAGGATCAAAATTCCACGCGGACGAAGTCGCGGGCTCAGCTAGTCTACATAATAAAGTGTTGAAACAATCCAACATATAGCGTGATGTGACCATTAAAACAATTTGAATAGAGTTCAGAACGCCATATCGAATGCTACCACAGTGAAGAATGTACTTGCTGCTAGCTTATAAATCGATTGTTTACCGCATCGATGGTTCATCACATCGAAAGCACACATTATCGATTATTCATCACACGGATAGCAAGTGATAGGGACGGGTTTACACATGATAAGTACATGATATAGATAGTTCATCACGTTGAAAGCACAAAGTTGGTTCATCACATCGAAAGCACATTATAGCGATGTTTCCTCACGTCAAAGTACGTGATATCGATAGGTTAAGCATAAAACATTGATGGTTTATTACATCGAAAGCTCTATACTTATAATAATAACTAGCTGTGCCCGCGACTTCGTCCACGTGGAATTTAAATGACAAAGTTTCATACAAAATTTCATCCCCTATTTTATCCCCTTGGGGGTAGAATTAATCAAAATCCTTTCTTAGCGGATGCCTACGTCATAACATCTACCTGCATGCCAAATTTCAGCCCGATCCGTCCAGTGGTTTGGGCTGTGCGTTGATAGATCACTATGTCAGTCAGTCACCTTTGAGTTATATATATATAGATAATCTATACAAATTAATAAAATTGGAGTGTCTGTTTGTAATATCAAAATAACACCTATTCACTAAATGCATATGAAAGTACATACGACACCAATAGCAAAAACGAGATTTAAAAAAAAAATTGTCTGTCTGTCTGTGTGTTTGTTCCGGGTAATCTCCGATATGGCTAGACCGATTTTGACGGGACTTTTACTGGCAGATAGCTGATGTTTAAGGAGTAACTTAGGCTAATTTAATTTTAGAAAAACAAAAAAAACAAATGGGTCCTGTCGCGCGGGCTCAGAACGCGGGAGCGATTAAGTTAAATTCCACGCGGACGAAGTCGCGGGCACAACTAGCTGTAAAATATATGTAAAATGGTGCATACAATTCCTCATTATTACAATTTTGGAGCAGTCCTGAGATGCGTCACAGTACAGCTTTAGTGTCGCCTCGAGTCTAGACAAAGCCAACAGATTTACGACATCCATGTTCTGATGACTTCATTTGTGTCATGTTTTTATTCTTCACGGGAAGTGTGAATAACCAATTAAACTCCAGTTGACATATTGAATTTCAGTTTCTTTATTTGATGACAAATTTTTGGCTGGAACTTCCGTACGGAAAGGAGCTTCTGTAGCCAAAATTTAAAGCTCTACATTAGGAATAATGTAGAGCTAAGGAACTTTATGCATTGAATGTTACAGGTATCTGTGTGGAAAGCAAGTGCCAGAACTGGCAGTGCTATGCGAAACTGATCTTAATGGTGTCCGTGCGACAATTAAATACCTAAGTTATAGCTGTAACTACCCGTAAGCTGACAAATCGCTTCCTTATGCATACAACCTAAGCGCCCTAAAACTTAGATAATCGCTACATAGAGTTATATACAGAATGGATTGGCAACGTTTCCGTAATATTATGAACAGCACTAGCTAATAGTCGTAATATTTTAGTAGAGATCATAACATAAACAACAGCGTATAATTTGGTAATGCAGGGATTTTCAACCTAGGGTTAAATCACAGAAACTATCACCGTATCTACTATTGAAATGTATAGTTTACTATCTGATCCGACAAACTTTGTTCTGCCATAAAAAAATATTTGTAGGTATGAAATATACTATATGACCTATTATTCTCATGCCTATCAAATATACATAAAACATGTCAAAATAATCGGTCGAGCCGTTTCGGAGTATTGCGATCACAAACAGCGTGACATGAGATTTTTATATAATAAATAGATTATTCGCGTACAGTCTTCGGTATTGTAATATGCGTACCAAGAAGATTTAATTATAGAGTGTGTCAAAAAGATATATACCTATCTGGAAATATATTGTAACCCTCTTTTACACTGAAGCAATACTTGGATTGATGTAAGTAGGTAGGTAAGCTGTTGTCTGTTATTTTGAACCGTGAAAAAACAGATACCTACAGCTACATAAATGAATGCGTCTGTGTAAACGAACGGTAATAAATCAATGATGTCAATTCTGTTGCCGTCAAATCACGACTTGTGTCGATTTCACATAAATAAGAGTTACCTATATAATGTATCCCGAAAAAAATGACCTACACGAAAATAACTATTTCATTACTCATACTCTGAAAGTAGGTCTGAAGTTGCCTGAGGAGCGGGTTGAAAGTAATACTTTTCCGGCCTGGGAGATCGCTTTCAACTGACAGCTGTCAAATTATAAAAAAAACTAGTTCCATTTTCACATTTCTATGGAACCATGTTCAAACTTTTTCTACAGTCACTCAATTACAGCACGATGTAAAATTTAAATAACATAAAGTTATGTATTCATTAAAGAATATATATTTTTAAATGTATTAATCATAATTTAGTTTCAAAAATTTCTTTAAAATAACATAGATTTGGGCAAAATATTTAAAGATGAAAATGAAAAATAATGGCTAAATAATGAAGTTGGCCGGCCAATGAAAAAAAAAACAAAATAGGCGGCAATCCGATCTTAATTTTTTTTCGAGTTGTAGAGTATTGTTCATACTTCCTTGTATTATTTCTTTAGCCAATTCCTGTTTTTATTTTTACTTTCCTTGTATTCGTAATGAAAAGCACAGTGTTTACCTCGGGTGAAAGTGTTTTCCACATGAGCACATGGAGTACGAACCCAGGGCTTGATCGACGCCTCAAAATGCCGTCGACATCATCTGTTACAAGAGTAACTAAAAGTTTTTGTGAATTTAATTTTTAAAGGGCCAAAATCGACGTTCCCAAGTGTCCCTGCATGGCCTAAGACAGCCCTTCTACCTACATTAGCAATTTATCAACTATGTTTTACGGCACAAGTAGACAGTTAATTATGTCCAGACAAATGCGTAGAAATAGCCCTCTCTCGACCCATATTGGATAGGTTTTAGGAGATGAGTCACTGATTCACAACCGCGGCTGCAACGCTCTCAGTGGAGTGTAGAGTAACCACGCGAAATTGCAACATGCAGCATTAAAATAATAATAACATTTTATTGTTATTGATGTCTGGGTCGGTCGGTTTAACTCTGTGGCAGCAAATGTAAATTCAATGGTAAGACTTTTTACATCACGTTTATAGTACATTATTATAATATTTAAACCGATCCCTTTGTAGGGCAGACATATTTGTAAAGTAGGTACCAGTAACTTGAAGCATTTTATAGGGTTGTCACGACCCCTTAGACACGACCCATCTACATCTGATATCGTTGAATAATTGTTATAGTTACGACACACGCACAAGATAGCAGATAGTTCCTTACCAGAAATAAAATAACTTTCAACTATATGTCTTTTATGTAGAGTTAAAAATTGAACGAAATTAATTTAAAAAAATAGTCCACCAAATTGAATACTACCTGCTACGAAATAAAGTGCATATTGGAAAGTTTGTTTGTACGCTAGCAACGTTACCACGGTAACGATTAGGTAATTGATTCAATCTACAATCGACTCGAGGTATCAAATCGATTTGGAAGATTACGACTCGACTAGTTATTTTATAGGGGTAATTTATTGAATCAATTTTTTATGTTTAAAAATGGTGGCACTATAAAATTGATTTCATATTACAACAATCACATTTACGAAGCATTATGATCCAAGTTGAAAACAATAAATACTACTTACAATTATTTTTGATCAATTTAGATTTTTATTATTTTGTTCAATTTAGTATTTTGTCAATCATTACATCTGCCTTACCTATCTAATATTTACTTTCGAAGGCTTTTCTTAAAGATTTATTACTTAGGTAGGTACTAGCTTTTGTCTGCGACTTCATCCGCGTGGATCTCGCAAGATCCTTTTCCAAGGTCCAATCTGTCTCTGTACCAAAATTCATCGAAACTGGCTCAGCAGTTTAGGCCTTCAAACATAAAAAACAGATAGACAGACCCTTTCGCATTTATAGTAATATAAGTTTTTATATTCACCTATTCCGTTCTATACGCACATTTGGTTTGTCTGTTTGGTCTTTTACTTGAATCGAAGGTAGACCGGAAATGACCCACCTACATTGAGCATACTAATTGCCACCGTATCGCTAATTTCATCAAACGTCAAAATTACGAAACACGCGATAAACAAACATATTAACACGGGAAAGGCAATTAATATCACTTATTAACTTTTATGATTTAATGGTGAACATGGATGGGTCGAAAAATCCGCCTCCTGGGGGCCAAGTCGGCTAACAATCTAATTGATAATTGAGTTTAACAGTTTCAAAAATGGCCTTTTCGTAATTTGCCCAGGTCTGGGTGTCATTGGGATCGCCTCCAGTCCATTGAACGATACCCATAGTACAAGCGTTGCATAGTTAGGGACTATACAGTCGGTGTGTCAGTCTGGCGATTTTTATTTATTTATAACTAGTTTTCAACGCGGAATGATCTAGGGGTTATCTCTTTCTTTCCTACTTATAGTATGAGCTCCAGCCTCCTCTGAGTTTTCAGGCCGTCCGAAGGTTTAACATGGCTTAACGACTGTGACAGCCGGGAGCTTAACGTGCCTTTCGAAGCATGAACGGACTAACTTAGTTGTAAATATCACTAGCTCAATATCTCTTTATACTAGGGGAAACAGAAAGGGTATACTATTTTTTTGCAACTTTACTTTGTAAATCTAAAACTATCGGCTTTGTGGGACAGTTGAGGTACTAAAGGTCTTATAGACTTTTGAAATCTGTCAACAGCTGTCTCCCTGTAACACCTTTTGTTTTTCAAGTTCGCTCCAAAGCTGACAGTTTTAGAAGTACAAAGTTAAGTGTTGAAAAAAAAAGTATACCCTTTCTGTTTCAACCTGTATATAGCATATCTCAATTAAAATGTCACGCCAATCAAGACCGGTGCATACCCAAACTACAGAGGCGGTTGAAATAAACTAAGTACTTTAGCTAAACGAAGCAATGAAAACCCACGTCCCCCACAATGCAATAACGACATGCTGCAGAAGGCTTATTTCGATTTTTATCTGCAAATCTATCGGGCACATGCATCTCTCCGTTGTCCTATAGGGAGGAGTCGCTGCGGTTCTCAACAATAATTTATTCGATTTTTAATTTAATTAAGTACCGATTCATTTAATTAAATGCTTACGGGTGATTATGTAACTTACAACAGAGAGTAAATAGTTATATTTTATGTTTATGCAGTGTTGGAAGTGGCCATAACTTGTCAGAAACTCTACAGGGTGTTGAATAATAGTTACCTACGCATATACATGTGTATCACGCAACTAACTTAATTAGCAATAAAATGTGCTTTCAATTTCATTCACTTATGTCGAGTTCTATCTGAAAGGTATTTGATAAATATTAGTGGCCACTAAACCAGTTCATGTTTCATAAACTCTGCAGTGTCATTACTTTACAAATACCACCTGCAGTTTTACACGAGTTACAATCTATACACAAGTATTTAATTACAAACAGTAAATAAGTACTAATATGTAAACGATCTGTCGTAAAACACACATTAACCAGGGGTGCTACTCTTAACAACCATAATCGATATATCGTGACATTCGTATTGTCGAATCCTACTCTAAATTCCATCTTTTTTGCCGTTGTATATCGTTTGACCGAACGATAATTTTATATTCATCGTTCAGTAATCGATACGATGCCAAAAAATATGGAAATTAGAGTAGGAATCAACAATACAAATGTCACGATAAATTAATTATAATTGCTAAGAGTAGCACCCCTGTTCTGACGCGACATTTACCAACACGTGTAACATACTCAGTAAAAACACAAGGTATTTTTTATTCAACAAAATCGGCAAACAAGCGTACTTACCACCCGTCTGATTTTATGTATTACGGTGATTGCACATTTGGCTAACATGTCCCGATCACACAAAATGTACCCCTCTTCCCCTCCTTCCCAATATCAAGTAGGTTCATGAAGTGAATTTTTGCATAAACGACGTCCAAAAACAATAATACAAAATATTTGAAGAGGTCCATCGATAAGTCTATTAAAGTAGGTTTCTTTACAAAATCATTCAAATGGTTTACACCAAAACCTTTTAATATTACTAAATAAATAGTCGTGAATTTTAAAATCAGGTCGTTACCGGTAGATATAAATGGTGGGCGTTCAGAATGTTTGACATCCGCTGTCCATCACTATGTGGCCGGCGTGTCTGTAGGCGTCTTTAGTCACGATTGGATTTATGCGCCTGCGCCACTCGTGACTTTTTAGTTGACTTTTATCTTGTGCTATTTTACTTGCCTTGCTAGAAAATTGGAAGAGACTATTTAAGGTATTTCAAAAGTCCGAAATAATATTTCAAGTGTAAATACGGCACCTGATACCTATGTTGATGCCTATTGACGGCAGGCTTTATACGGCTGAAGTCTTTTTGACACAACATTCGTGTTTCGGGCTTAAACACATCCAACGGCCTAGAAAACTTTTAACTCTACATTTACGAATATATCACCAATATTCAACAAAAAAGTCTGTAGAAAATGTGCAGATATCGAATAGAATGTCTCCTCATTACTACTCCATAAATAGGTATACCTAAGAATAAATGTAGCGATAATATCTATTATTTCTTTAGAATTAACACTAACTTGCTTATCAATAAACTTGAACGACGGTGACAATTAATGTCCCATCATTATTTTATTAGAAAGTGTTTGTGGACCCCTCGTGGCTATTTAATTAAGCAAGTCCACTTAGAACAAGTGTTGTGCTCACGATGCGGGCGTACATAAATTGTCCTTCAAAATGTGCGCCGGGGTTTATGAAGACATCTTGTTGCGGTGAAAACGCATCTTGAGCGGAGACACATAAACTTTCATAAAACAAAATAAAATAAAAATACAAAAGAATTCAAGCCTATAAGAGGTAGGCACTCTCGCCATGCTATCGGCTGATAGCTTTAAATCTAAATGAGTTTCATAAACACACAGAGCTTCAATATAATAAAAAAATGACGTCTTTTAAATTACATTAATGTGTGAAAAAGTAAAGTCTATGTACGAACGAACTCCACTCGGCGAACTTTATGTCTTAAGTAAATACGAAGCCCGGACTCGTTGAGGGCAAAATCCCGGCGTCATCATTGGTTATCGTCGCCTTAACCCTTAAGCCCATGAAAAATAATTTAAATTAGGTTTAGTCACGTACCTATTATGGACTAAATTAATTCAGACTTAAAAAAACAGTACCGTTTAGGAACGCCCGAAAGAAGCGAAGCTTTATATTATAAAACGTAGGGCGCCGCGGCTGTCACTCGGTATACCTATATATATCGTGTAACGCTACTAACGTCATCGTGTAACGCTACTGACGCTTAGCACGGATAGAGTGGCCGCGCGGCGAGCGCCGCAAACGCCCGGTCCCTATAGAAGCTTCGCTTCAAAAAGGGGGTGGAAAATTTTATAGGAGTCAAGTCAAGTCGTGTACTTACGTTACGGCACGACGACGTAGGCGCATTCCTCTCGTAGTAGGTTAAATCTTCAGGTTTACTGGCACAAACACATCGCAGTGGTTTATAAACACACACAATGGTTCATAAAGTACTCACAACACATATACACGGTTCAGTAATGTGATTTCTACATAGAATAGGAATTCTCGGCATAGTGCACCCGCAAGGACATCTACGCCACACGACGGTCTATCAGTCAAGCGTAAGGTGAAAGCGACAACACTACTTAATGTCAGGATAATCGAGGGTAGGCAGATATTAGTCGACAGGACAGATTTTACCTTATTACCTACATAAAAAAATAAATATCTGTAGCCTCACCTACCGATCAGGTGGCCCGTCAAACTCCGTTGTTGGCAAAATCATCGACTACTTACTATGATGGAAGCCATTTTTTTTAAGTTATTTGAATTATAAATAAGTTAAATATCGAAGCTAATAGCGAGTCCTAGCGATCGTTTAAAACTTGAGGTATTCCCCTTTTCCACCGCTAAGCACACATGATAAAACTTAAGTCTTCAATATCTATTGTAGAGCTATTATTGCATTTTCCAAATTATTACGTGACTAAATGTATATGGCAGAGATACAGTTATTGTATAATTAAAACGTTTCTAAAAACATAAAGATGTCTTTGAATGGGATAGGGAAGCTCGCGAATGATATCTCCTGGCAATCAAATCTTCAGAGATGCTGCTCAACAAATATTCCCGAAGACATTCAATAATCCCCCAGATTTATTCTCCTTCCGTGCTAACAATGCAATCGCTAGACTTTAGCGGTTAAACTCAAATTCACAGCTTATCGCTGAGTAAAATCAAAATTAATATATAAATAGCCCTAACCGCAGTATTTTAGAGTTCATTTAAACTACTGCAAATGGTAGGGTTGCTAGAAATGTATACTTATTGTTTTTTTTTTACCTTTGGTTTAGTTTAGCTGTAGCTAATTGAAGACAGCTCATATACGGGCTGGATCGAGCGGGGTAGTACCTCCCTCTCACAGAAGATCGGTGTAAAGGAGCCATTATAGCTGCATTTCGTTTGTTGAGCGGGACTGCCGGAATTGCAATCCCCCTCCCTTCCCCTGTCCCACTCCCCCGCAGGCGGGTCCCTTCACATGCGAAGCAATTAAGCAAACATTTATCTATAGGCTACCTACAGAAATTGCTTAACATCAGTCGGGTTGCAAGCTTATTTGACAAGTTTTGTTGTATAATTTATAAATTACTAGCTGTTGCTCGCGACTTCGTCCGCGTAGTATTTAAGTTAGCATTAATTCGGGATTGACGGGATTAAAAGTACTCCATGTGTTAATCCCCGTTATAAACTATCTATGTTCCAAATTTCATCCGAATCCGTTCAGTAGTTTTTGCGTGAAAGAGTAACAAACATACATCCACACTCACAAACTTTCGCATTTATAATATTAGTAGGATTATAAAAGTAATTTATTGTTTAAGAGGTCGTTGTGTTTACTAGATCATTCTCTTAAATACGGAAAATACAATGTAACGTTAGTTATGATAAAATATATGAGTAGATACTTAAGTAAAAAAAACCATGACCACATTAAAAATTTGTTTATTTTATTTATAATACAATGTTTTACATACAGACACCACAATCAGTCACGCACATCTAAATTCTTAAATGGTGAAAATATTTACAAAATCCAATTATTTAAAACATCTACATCTAGTGGTATACTAAATGCATAGGAATGTCAAAGTTAATAAGTAATTTAAAAGATAAAATATTATACAGAAAGAACATAATATCGATATGTGGAATTCTTCTGTTATTTATATACTTAAATAAAAGGTGGGGTTGGAAACTCGTCGGAAATTAAAATAAATATTATTTTATATTTTAGTAAGACTTAACGACTAGACAGGTACAATACAGTGAATACTGTCATTACTTAGTGTTATTTATTTAAAAAAAACAATGTTATTTTATTACATTTGGACTACAATAAATAATTAGTAAGTAGAGCTTTGCCTTGGAAGAATTAACACTGCATTGTAATTTGTAATTAAGGCTAAAGCGCCCACCTAGCCCGCGAAGTTCAAATTTTTCGAGTTCTTTTAGAAATTTTTCAAAATCTGACAATAATAAAAGACAAATTTTGTAATTCGCGAAAAAGACCGTGTGCAGTGCATTTATTAATATATCCAACTTACTCTAAAACATTTCAAGAACGACAGCTATCCAGATAATCTGGCAATTTTTGTATATTTAGTGATTTACTAGTATCATATCCACCGTGATAATATTTAGAGTAAAATAAATGTATTAATAAATGCACTGCACACGGTCTTTTTCGCGAATTACAAAATTTGTCTTTTATTATTGTCAGATTTAGAAAAAATTCTAAAAGAACTCAAAAAATTTGAACTTCGCGGGCTAGACAGGCGCCTTCACCTTAATAAGTAATGAAAATTGTTTTTTGTATCGTCACACATCGTCTATGGTAAACAAATAAAATTGACACATAAAAAAATGTGAAAAGTATAAAAAAGAAAGTCATAATTTTATTCTTCTAAGTCCGGCTGTGTATCACTGGTTTCATTTATAATTAACTTACATTCAACTATAATGAAAGCAACTATTCGTGCATCGAACAATGGAACATGTCTGTATAATACACCATATCAATATTTTTCTTAATTTTAAGAAAAATATTGTTATGGATTTAACGCTTATCGCCTTAAGTGTGAATATTTGACATAAAAGTGAAGACATTTTGAGCAACCCGCAAACGATCATTTTTCAGGGATTTTTTTTAATGAAAATTAATGCTTTATTTTGTTGTCCGGCTCATCTGTCACCGCTAAAAGATTCTCAAAGTTTATCCTTAGTATAATTATAAATCAAAATCTGTCAACGAACCTTATACATTTGTCTTTGTTAAAACGGGAGTGATGCACGATAGATCTAAGCTATTTGTCACTACAAACAAAATTACATAGCTTCCCCTCCCCTTTTAAAAGGTGAGTAATGTGTTTTACAATAAGTGATCGCGTTTCAAAATTCCTTAACTTTTTTGATAATGTCTCTTTAAAATTTCCAGGCTTAATGAATTGTATATAACTTTTATGGACACAGACATTGTGCTAAGGAATGTACTTAATATTAGTGTGAAAACTTAATTAATAGCTGCATTTTTCTGTATAATTAAATCTACAATTCCACTTCATTTTACACTGAGGTCTTGTAACATGGCTTATGGTATTAGACATAATGAAGGTAATCTTATTAACCTACTAATGTCAAATGATAAACGCTAATCTTATATGCACATCAACATCTAAAACGGTAATTAATTTAAAATCAGTATTTATATTTACAGCAGAAAGGTAATTGATTAGGAAGGTAATTTCTAAATCAACTTAACAATAGTTCCAAATACAATCAGGAATAATCACATCTAATTTTAAAATTAATTTTAAATGCAAATTCCTTTATCTTTTACCGCACTACACCGAATAAATGTCGTTGCCCCAAAAAAATGGAGCTGTCAAACGTTCAACATTCACTTCCCTTTTATCTATGGCCACTTCTATAAGCCAAATGGATTATATCTCTACACCGCACAAAGAGATTTAAAAACCCAAGTTCTTTTACCAGGTAAGCTCGTAGCTTACACAGCCTGTGGCTAGGGAACCACCACGTGGGGCTCACTGGAGAGCAGCCGTCGGACCGACTGGTGGTTGTTCCCATCGCTGCTGGAGATGTCACTGGTGCTGACGACGGCCGGCTGCGAGAAGTTCTTGCAAAGGACCAGAACCTGCGGGGTGGAGATGACTTTCTTAGATTTCTGAAGAGGAAATTTTCTAATGCGAGCATTCGGGGAATAGATAATGACCGAATGGATGCACTCTATCCCAGATAAGAGGCATTGGAACCTTTATAGGTACCTTCAAGATATTTTGGTAAGAAAAAGAAAATGACAAGAAATTAAACAAAATCGGAAATCAGGACTTTCTTGTCCATAAAGCGAGAAAGACTCACGTATTCAGAAACAATACTCGTACAATACAATAAGTAACCAACTGTACAGACACTTTGACATTTCTCAATGTTAAAGAATACTGACAATACAGTCATTTCATCTGAAGAAAGCAGAAACTGAGATTCTGTCAGTCTTTCTTCTCATCTTCAATGACTTACCGTGTATAAAACACTGAGCACTCCCATGATCCCGCCAACGAGTACATCCCACCAGTGGTGGCGGTGGTCTGTGAGCCTGGTGAGCGAGCAGACCGCGGCATAGATGATGCACAGGATCTGGACCAGGGGCACCATGAGCACGGACCTGTTGTGCCAGCTGAAGGCTCGCCTTTGAAGGTACCACTGGAAGAGACAGCTGGTTTAATATTTAGGATTCGATACTCCTATGTTATGACTACTTGTGCAAGGAATCGGGCTGACTATAACTCAGTGGCGACTTGATGGGCGCTGTGAAGAACGGAGACTGGTTGAGTCTGACTAATTTGATGGGTCAGACGTAGATTAAACTATGGATGAATTTTCTGATGAACTGTTTAGTTTGGTGCCACCGTTAATTTTCCGCCATCGACACCCTTCGACGCTGGGATAGATTTTATACATTTTGTTTCAGATGCCTGATATTAACCCACTCATGTACGCGCATGGCGCCTTCCTTCCGCGCACGTGAATATTGTGGAATGAAGTAGATAATTCCATTCAAAGCATAAGATAATTCCACAATATTCAAGTGCGTGAAAGGACAATACTTCGGAAAATACTTCAGAAAGGAGATCCTTTCTGAAGTATTTTCATTTCACAACAACATAGGGTTCTTTTAAACACAAGTCTACAGTTCCCTAAAAGGCCGGCACCGCGTCTTCTCCCCTTAAGTTGAAGATGCCCCGGACAACGGTTTCCTCATACTATCAGGTAGACTGTTTGCCAGTGTGCTCCTTCAGTTGCTTCTTCTTCTTCAGGTTAAATTCGGTTTCTGACATATATCTTTAGGAAGGCTCACCACAAAACCTGATCTAACCTACTTTAAACTTAATTTCCAAATGGTTGAGGTTCAATAATAGTCTAATGTTTGTACTCACGGCTAAGAAAAGTCCGCAGTACACGGAGAGTGAGGCGTGTGCTGAAGGGAAGCTCCGACTGGAGTCGATCTTCAGATATCTGTTGTATTTTGTGGACGTGCACCGGTAATCGCTCACGAACTCTGAGCTGTGAAAATAATAAATAAATGAATATCGCCGGACTAGCACACCCACTGTATGGTCTCAAACTAAGCAAAGCATAAGCATTCTATAGGTACCGTCTGGGGGCGTCTTGGTGACACCCAGATTAGGAAAATTAAGATGAGGCAATTTTCGACACTGACTCTGAGGGGAATCAAACTTGAAGGTACAAGGTGCATTGAAATAAGCGGTCTTCGCTCGAGCTCTACGCCAAGCTGTCGTCGCAATAGGTATCGTTGTAGACTTAACAGGTCTTCGTCTTTTTAGGGACTTTTGCTCCTAAGTCTATAGTTAACTATTATCAAGGCAAGTTTTTAGAAAATGAAGTATTGTGGAGTGATATAAGAGCCCTGGTATTGCTGTTCGTAGTGCGTTTACCCACAAGGTAAATTGATGACGTCACACTCGATAGAGAAACCCGAGATGAAATTGTTAAAGAAACGGGACAAATGAAGACAGATGCCCCCCAGCTAATTAATAAAAAGGTAGAGCATAAAATACAAAATCTACTCACTCATTACAAGTGCTAGCCTTGTCCGGCTGGCAAAGGTCAAAGAAGGTGGGTCTCGGCGACCCCACCACGCACTTCACCACCTCCAGGATGGTGAGGTTCACCACCGCGCCGTAGATATAGTCGCGGTAGATGAACGCTGCCGTCTTAGCGCTGGTGAGGTACTTGCTATTCTTGAGGTTGTACTCGTCTTCCTGTTGCAACGTTATTTCTACTGCCCATATCTGGAAGACGACGATTTTTAGAATAACCTGTTAACCTGTTGAAATGAAGCGACCCTATTGGCCGATGCGGGTCCGCCCGCTTCATAGCATAGCGAAGTTGACGGTCACTCTTATGCGTAACATATCACATAAATATGAACTCGCAAGTTCCTCGGTAATCGATTGTCATGGTATTGCGGAATAACCGTGCTCTAAGAGGTGTCGAATGTAATGTCAGCGGCCACTGTCTAACAAGCGTAACTGGAAGGAATTTGTGTGAAATACATTCTTGGCATTCCGTTCTCTTATGCGAGTCCTTAAATAAAATCTTTAGAATATATAAAATTCCGGTGTGCGTGTTTTCGTAATTCTTCTCCTCCCAAACAGGCTTGACCGACTTTGATGGTATATATTTTTGGCTAATGGGATCACCTGGATGGATCTTGGCTATAGATTGATGAACCCGACAGGTAGGGCTGCTGTACAACAGCTTGTTTTGAATGAAATTCAAAATCATTAATAGTTTACCAATTTGTTGGTTTGCCTTACTTGGACTCATGCTCCCAGCGACTTTAGAAGGAACACTTATTCAGTTATTAATTTAGTTCATCCCCCATTGTACCGTTCGGATGCATGCAACTTTATGAAGTGTAAAGTTATTTCATAATTAATTTTTATTTTAAAAATTCTTGTAATTACCGAGATTAACCTGCAGCTATTACTTACGGTTATTTATGAAAGTCATTTTCATGTATTAGATATATCAATATTCATGTATTAGAAAAGGCACAATACAAAATATGTTGCCATACAAATCACTTGGAACAAATAACACTATGCACATTTAAAATGTAAATTATTACTTATTTGCTCAGACACAATGTTTAAATTTTAGCGCGAAATTTATTATCAGCCACAGAAGAATTAAAAATGTTTTTGCTTGCGTAAAATGTATTGTTTAATATTATGCAAAAGGTATTTTATCGAATCACGCAATTGGTTGGGATTTTTTTCGGTGTATCCGGCATCCTTTTTGATTCACCGGACGAAGGATTTTCGCGACGTAAAAGTGTTACTCAATTTCTCGATGATACATAATATTATTCATTCGAAGTTATTAAACAGATCGAAATTGAAACTCGAATTTAAAAAAATGAGGCAATGTTAACTACTGCTCACCAATAACTTAGAGACAAAGTAGACGATCTTTCAGGATCCCTGAGTATTGATAGATTTTGTGCGTTTTTTATGATATTATTTGCGTTGAGATCATCAATTTAGACTGCGAGAGGCATATATAGCCCGTATCAATAAATTGATCTCGAGTCTGATTGCGGTCTTCAGTATGCTTTTGACATGTCGTTTTGTAGTGGAATGACATAAGATGATATTTCCAAGATCGCTCTCAGACTTGAGATCGATCTATTAATACGTGCTAATAAACCAGAAGATTTACTATGAGTTTCAGAAGTTTACAGCAATTGCCCGCTCAGCGGAGACAATTCGTACCTATCTACTAGGTGAAACAAAAAGGGTATACTATATTTTTTGCAACTTAACTTTGTAAATCTAAAACTATCGGCTTTGTGGGACAGTTGAAGTACTAAAGGTTTTGTAGACTTGTTAAATCTGTCAACAGCTGTAGTCCTATAACACCTTTTGTTTTTCAAGTTTCCTCCAAAGCTGATAGTTTTAGAAATATAAACTTAAGTTTTGAAAAAAAAGGTATACCCTTTATGTTTCAACCGGTATATTGATGGTGGTCTTCTAGAGATCACCGCGCCCATTGATCCCAGGGAACGTTATTAATTTTGCAACTTATACTTACAATTAAATAAGGCACGATGACAGTGATGGCCGCCACCAGGGATATGGAGAAGGTGTCTCCGGTGTGAGGGTAAGACAGCGCGGGGTCGTTACAGGTGAAGCCGGCGCGCCGGCTCGGCAGCGCCCCCACCTCGAGCAGTATGCATACTGCTGCCACTGTGGACAAAAGATGCGGGTATTAAGTATAAACAGACAAGTAGTGGTGAGCTTATAATAAGACTATACCTAATGCATACAAAACACTGCAGTTATTTGGGTTTGCATTTCGACCTAACCTAAATCTGAGTGAGATTTGATTACTATTTACTTATTTAGTGACAATGGTGTTTCCTGCTCACATTCTGTTTCTGTTCCTGAGAATGTACACCACCTTTTATTCATTAAAAAGGGTAACCATTGAGTTTCTTGCTGGATCTTCTCAGTGGAAGCAGCATTCCGAACCGGTGGTAGATTTTAATTATTCATAAATGCTTTTTTGGCTTAGGTACATGAATAACAAAAATTTTGAGTTTTTGCGTTTGAGTTTGAGACTGACGCGGCACTGCTTGTCCGGTTTATAAATATTATGTGACATAGACGCATCTCGTCCAGATTTATTTTGATGAACTTTGTAGTAGGTATTTGTGTAGTATCCATTACACTTCACATTTGAAACTAACATAACTTTTTAAGTGGGAAAGGTATCCAAACATCACTAGTCACTACTTAATTGATAAATCCTGTGTAATTTTATATAATAGTAGTAAATTACATATTTATTAGATACGTATCTACCTACTCGAAGCAAAGCGTAGTTCGAATTAGGTAACATAGTTTTTAATGGCTATAGATCAAACAACGATGATTATTTAAACAATTTTCTAATCTATTAAACATGCCATTTACTCTCAAACCAGATACCAACATTGTGATTAACTAATATTTTGTTGTTCTATTTTAAACGGGACCATAACCCGTTCAGTAAATCATTTAACGGAGTACTTAACTGGAATGTTTAACTGTCACAACAAACGTTCCGAAACGCAATTGGAATGTTTTCAATACCTACTAATAGAATTTTAATGAGAGTTTAAAAGAGAACATGGTTATTAAATGAACAGATATAATGCAGATAGAAGAGCCAACGCTAATACCTACATACGTGAAAGAAAAACACGATATGTAGCCTAGTTGTTTTACGGCCTTGTCATTTTGCAACCTAACCTTATTGGCAAACTAGGCATTTTGCAACCTAGTCTTCCTGCGAACTAGGCATTTTAGAACCTAGTCTTCCTGCAAATCAGGCATTTTGCAACCTAGTCTTTCTGCAACCTAGTCACATTCGAACAAGCCTTTTTGGAATCTAGTATAATTTTACTACCAAGTCCTTTTGGCCCCAAGTCATTTTATTTAGTTCCAGTACAGTGCACTTTATTCATTACTAGCGGCCCGCCCCGGCTTCGCACGGGTACATTGCGGTTACATTATTCGAGTTTTAGTAAGGATCCCTAATTTTTTGAAAATATATTATAGCCTATGTCACCCGGGGATAGTGTAGCTTCCCAACAGTGAAAGAATATTTCAAATCGGTTCAGTAGTTTCGGAGCCTATTCATTACAATCAAACAAACAAAGTTTTCATCTTTATAATATGAGTATGATGTGACCAAAGCAAAATATCTAAATAATATATTCTGCCTAACTACAATAATTCTAGACAAATTTTATAAACTTCTATAATTTTTTCTTGCAACTCCTCCTATTATTTCTTTCGATTAAATTCGCGCGGGTGCCAAGACAATTTAACTTTTCCCGGGACTCGTCGAGGGTCAAACCTCTACGAAGTCCCATAAAAAAAACTTCTATAATATTAGCGTGTTAGCAGTATAACTATACCTAATATATTTATGAAATCTTTTAATTAATATTAATTGCATAAAGCGTTACATAACGATAATTAATCGATTGGGCATTATAAAGATTTATTGACGTTTCACGTAACTTAATTTGAAATACATCGAATTCTAATGTATATGTTTTTTATTTAATTCCGCCATAAAACATTTACCGTGTTATCACAAAAATATAAACACGTTATAAATATAACTTTTATGTTTGCTTAATTTTGTTGTAATAAACACTATTTTATTTCATTACACACGCATGGCGTCTGATTTTAGTAGTCACAAAAACCTTTTATACTTACAGTTAAGTTTTACCTTACATGGAACTAATAAACTAACAGACAAAAGCTTTCGACTCAGGAAATCAGAATTCTCAAAACTCATAAATTTAAAATTTATGTGTGTCATTAAATGAAACCCTATTATAATGATTTTAATACTCATTGTCAGTTAGGCAGATATCGCAGAACCAATGATCTGTTGTTCATGAATCAGTGTGATCAACTTTATGATCAATAAACTGGACAAGGGTTTGCGATGAAGATGTCTCGGATAACGATACTGCTTAATGAAAGATGGAAGATATATTTTACAGTTCTTTATGGCGAAATTTGAAATTGTTTATAGGAATTGTGATCCTGTAGTTGACATTTGTCATGCAGGGTAAACAAATTCCATGTTTTACGACCGTTTGGCCCAGTGGTTCGAGCGTAGACCGCTCGGCTCACTGCACATGGTGGTTGCGGGTTCGATTCCCGCCGGGGCAAATTTCGGAAATTAACTTTTCATAATTTGCCCGGGTTTGGGTGTTACTGGGATCGCCCCCAGTCCATTGTACGGTACCCATAGTGCAAGCTTTGCTTAGTTTTGGACCATGCAGTTGGTGTGTCAGTCTGGCGATTTTTATTTATTATCATTATTTTATATTAATTCGTCATTTAAATATTTAGTCTATACTTCGTGCTATTTAGAACTAAGCTGAGTGAAGCTGCGGAAATGAAGCGATCCCATTGGTCGATGAAGGTGGGCCCGCTCTATGGCACGGCCACGTGAATGGTCACCGTAAGGCCGGGGCCACACCGGTAATAAGGCGATAGCGATGCGACAGTGCGTTAGTGAACCAACCCCTGTAACATAGCAGTAGCCACATCACATAAGTAAAAACTTGTATAGTACTCGCTATCGTACCTAAATCGCCTTACCGCTGCGGTTCCGGCCTAAGTTCTTTTGTAACATGTATTTATTTAACAATTCCAGGAAATGCCAGAGATACTTTCAAGACGTTTGTAACTTATCTGATATCCTTTGACAACTTCCCGACTCCTTTTGTGTGTTTTCTTAGCGTGTCTCATTTTTCATTTCTTATCAATGAGTAGTTCCTGCCTTCCTATTTGTTTCATACTTATGTTATCAGTTACCACGTCTCATTAAGGTGTAACGTAGACACGCAGTCGCGGTTAGTTGGACGTTAACTGAGAACCACCGAAATCATGTTTATAAGAGACTTAACAAAAATAAAATAGGAACAGATTTTCGGATGGTGGGTAGTCTTGTCATAACATCATTTTGTTTCATTTTTTACGATTTATGTCAAAGAATGGACAATCTTCTTTAAACTCCTCCTTTTTCTTATTTTGATGAAATTAGCTTAGTCCCGAGACTCGTTGAGGATCAGGGGGCCAACCACCAGCTTTTACAAAGTAATCTTATTTCAAGGAAGTTTTGTTTCAAGCTTATAATAACATTACTCATATTCGTACCATGACCTTCATCGATCCGTTTTGTTGTATTCCTGCTTAGTGCTGCAAAGAACGAATGATATTGTCAAGATTGTCTCTTCCCTGCTATCATAGAAAAGAAATAACGCTATATGAAATGTATATGGCTATCTCTTTCATACAACGATGTTCCGAATCGGGCCTTGGTAGTGGTACCGAAAATATTGAAACAACTTTTTGTTATAATAATCTTAAAAAGCTCATTTTGTTAAATAATATACTTGATTTGAGTAATTTCTTATTAGAATATACAAATAATTGAACATTTATTGTCCTTTAGAAAGTAACGAAAAAATCAAATAAGCTGAAGTTTACTTATCAAGTGTGACGACATGACGACGTGCTAAGTACTTTGCTTATCGCGAGGAATTTCTTAGTATTTTTGTTTATTAATTTTAAAATGTGAAGCGTGCAATGTTTACTCGTCAAGTGGGTGTGCTTTGGTTACCGTCAAGTACTTTGGTTACGGGCGAGCGACACAATTGGGGTAAGTTTGTAAAAAGGAACACATTTTATTTATACATTTGGGAAGTGTGCGACGTCCTATTTTCTAGATTTATTAATATGGAAACAAGATAAAGTGAAATAATAAATTGGTAACAAAATTATTAGGTGAATGAAGATTAAAAACCAATAGTGTAGCTGTTAAATGTTTTGTAGTTAAAGTTTTGTGTTAATTCATCTTGCAGCCGAAGAGTTCACCGAGTGTCCGGGAGGCAGGTAGAGATCTGCAGGAGGCTGCTAGACGCGCCCTCGTCCGGTCCTCACAAATGCCCGCGGAGGCTGCTGTGAGGACGAGCGAGGCAATGGAGCAAATGGTGCGACATATTGATGACCTACAAACTACTGCCATGAGAATAGAAAGGTAAATAATTTAAAATATTAATGTTATTCAAATCTCCAGTGGTGTGAGCAGGGATATTGATCCTAAATGTATAGTTCTTGCTTGTTAGATCTAAGTCAGGTTCAAAGAAGTAACAGCAATTTATACTTTAACAAATCTATACAAATAAATATAATTTAAGTGTCTCAAAAATAACTATATTTTTATGAAATGAACTTTTTTCTTTTCAGGGTTCTGCATACCGCCTTTCCCAGAGCCGCTGAACCAGAAAACTGTGTAGCAGCTGCCGCATCCAGTATTGGTATCATCTTGCTCTTTCTCAGAGGATACCCAGAATCACCTAAGGGCAAAAAAATATTATAATTATAAAATTACAAGTACTTAAGTATTTTTATATAAAAAATACCCAAATGATGTAATACATACCAAGAAACCAAGTACTCTCTGAGTTGCTGAGAGCTTCTGTAAGCTCTCAATGGATGGCTAGCCCATATGAAAGAGTCATGACTTGCATCTACACTCATAATTTGCATGTTACATATCTGAAAACATATTGAAGACTGCATTAGGTAAATAATAAATAAATATCGACAGACTAACTATGTATGTATAATTTTATTATGTTATACAATTTATGAGAGAATAAATATTTTATTAGTAGTTTTTTACTTATTTTGTAACATGTAATAATATTAATTTATTTCTACGGAGCCACTATCACATTGGGACTAAAAGTCTGTCTATCCATCAGGGAATGCAGGTGTGATGGTGTGAATATACACTTACCAATTGAACATTCAAGGAGTGGTAATGCTTGCGGCAATAGTAGCGTTCCTCATGTAATGTCGCTAATGAGGTAGGAAGACGCTGGAAGGCACCTCTTGCATAAAATGGTATGCAACCAATACCTGTAAAACATAATCAAACTGGTTGGTTGGTTATCAAGATTAGCCTATTAATTCATACTTAAGTACCTAATAGTGGTTGACTGGTTCATTTATATTATATAAAAATGAATGTTTGTCTGTATGTCCTTTATAGTATACTATGCATAGTAAACTATGCATTTGATCATATCATGATCTTCAGCAAAGTGTTGTGCATGAGCCCACAAAGGTTTCTGAGTTGGTACGGCCAATATTTGACAGCATAGCAATGCACGCAGGGTACAGCTAGTACATAATAATTATTAAGTATACACTGCAGAATAGATAACAGTAATTACCTTCGTCTCTACAGTCAAGTCTGTAGATCTTATGGGCTTCTTCATCAGAGGCCTCAACTCATCGCACAAAGGTTATGTTTGAACTGCTTCATGATTCTATATCTTTTTATAAACTTCGGTTCTTCTAAACCGAAGGGGTTACAACATGCCTCACTACGATGACGCATATGTGTTATATTTCCTTCTGCGGTATCCGACTTCAAGAACTCAACAATTTCGTATTCATTTGCCATCTAGAATCAAATAAGAATTTATATGCCTTGATTCATACAAAAGTCCATAAAACTGAACAAATTCAATACTATTACGTTTATTAAATAACTTTTACTCACTTTATATATTAATGAATAATTAATACACTTGAAAACAAAAGAAATTCTCAAAGTAATGTTATTTACGTCGCGGCCGAGCAACTTTTATAAGATTGCAAGATTTGACATATAAGCATTAATGCTAGTCGTTAAAAATCACGTCGTGGTACGAATAGAATGAACGAATAGACGTGACGTCATCAAAACTGCTAAGCAAACAATGTTATTATAAGCTTACAATTAAGGACGTCATGGTACGAAAAGTCGATGTAAGGTTGAAATAATACTGCTATAAGAGATGGTGGTTGGCCCCCTGGGGTGCTACTCTTAGCAACGATAATCGATATATCGTTACATTCGTATTGTCGAATCCTACTCTAAATTTCATCTTTTTTGCCGTCGTATATCGTCGTGATTGTCGTATATCGTCTAATAGATACAACGGCAAAAAAGATGGAATTTAGAGTAGAATGCATTTGTTGGTCGGTTTCAGTTTGGAGAAGTATGTGCGGTTAGATTCATTCTTCAAAACTACATCCAATTGTGAAGAGAAGAAGCCAATTTAACCTCTACTTTTACTGTAATACATTGCCTCTGCAATGTCATGCCATAAAGAAACTGGCCGTTAGAGACATATACAAATAGATAAGTCTATTGATTGTCAGCCCGTTAGAGCCACATCTCACGACTAAATCCCGCTACTGATAGAGATCCATTTGCATAGCCCTATAAGGCGGTGACAGCTCCTATGAGTCACCAGATGGCGGCCATCATCCATAAGCCATAATAAACGATACAAATCTCATTATTTGACAGCTACTTCAGTTACGCAAGTATGGTAGATAATGTGTGCTACGAAATAATACGGATATATGATGCGATAAGGCGATTGACTGCTTTCGCTCTACACGTATCGCGCGGTATTTATGATGGTAGAGCTGAGCTATAGCCAATTTTGACGACTGCTTGGCGCAGGGGTTCGAGCGTAGCCCGCTCGGCTCACTGCACATGGTGGTTGCGGGTTGGATTAGGTACCGCTGGGGCAAATTTCGGAAATGGCCTTTTCGGGGATTGCCCCCAGTCCATTGTAGGGTACCCATAGTACAAGCGTGCTTAGTTTGGGACCATACAGTTGGTGTTTCAGTCTAGCGATATATATTTTTTATTACTTGACTACCTAAAATACAGACAGGTTCCACCAGGGTAGCAGCTCATGTGCCACTTCAACCGGGGTATTACCATAGAAAGTCGGCGTAAAGAAGCTGTTATAGCTGCATTTCGTACGAGGAGTTGGAGGGCTTGAAGCCACTCTCCCTATGTCCCACTCGCCTTCAGGTCAGCAACGTGCGAGCATTACCTTTGGTATTGCAAATATCTATAGGCTACGATTACTCTTGTTTGTCGCCTATCTATACAAATAAATAAAATTGGAGTGTCTGTTTGTAATATCAAAATAACACCTTTTCACTAAATGCATATGAAAGTACATACGATACCTATAGCAATAACGCGATTTTAATTTTTTTTTTCTGTCTGTCTGTCTGTCTGTCTGTCTGTGTGTTTGTTCCGGGTAATCTCCGAAACGGGTGGACCGTGACGGGACTTTCACTGGCAGATAGCTGATGTTATAGGGAGTAATTTAGGATACTTTTATTTTAGAAAAACAAAATTAAAAAAAATGAAGAAATGGATCCTGTCGTGCGGGCTCAGAACGTGGGAGCGGGCTTTTTTGTTAAGTTAAATTCCACGCGGACGAAGTCGCGGGCTCAGCTAGTGTTATATAAAAAAAACCATTATTGACATAATAAAGTGCATCTGTCCGGGAGTGGTGCTTTTATTTGAAAACCTCAAGGCTATCTTCCAATATCCTGTAATTCGTTACATAGCAACCACCCAAACGCCTTCCTACAGTAGGTACCATAATCCGTTGTCAACAAACCACTTTACGGTGAAAGTCAGTGTCTGAATGGTTATCAAGTAACCAGCTAATGTTCTGTCGTGGCCGTGTGAATTGTATACCGGTCTCGTGATGGAGGCGCTTACCGCAAGTGAGTCTAGTGTGGACAAATGTCAACTAACAATGACTGTGTGGGTATCTAAGTGGATAGCGACGGAACATCATTTTCTTTTGAGTAGGAGTTTGAATCGCAATTGATGGATTAGTCTAAGTACCTACTTTTAAATTCATCTTTATCGGCTTATAATGTCGCGAATACGTTGTACAAATATAATTAGGTACCCTATTTACGTTAATAAAATAAAAATAAATAAATTGTAGTCATTCATAGTCGAGAAACAAACTATATCTCTTATATACCTATCTATTTTTATTAAAGTTAGTAATTAAAAAAAAGTGTATCAACCAATGTCATTACCTTTTAATTTAATATTCACTTTAACTTACCTGTAGTACTTATCTTCAATAGCAACGCAACTTAAATACTTAAGTAAACGCAATGCTGAAGAGTATCAAAATAAGTAAACAAAACAACTTTTCAGAATACTGGAAAGAGAACATTTGTATAATACTCTAACTAACAATACCGGTATGTCAAAAAAAGTAACGCTAAGTACCTACCTAATTATGATCTTACATCCAGTCATTCTCATTCTACTGTCAATCATTGATGGGATGTCCGCAACTAATTTGCTACCATAGAAATATTGCGGCGTGCAATACTGGCTATTTGTTTTCGGTACATACTTAACTATGGTGTCGCACGCAAATCACATAATTTACAACCCAATACCCATAATCATTAAAGTGTCTTTCAGATGAGATGCATTTTTCAGAACATATTATTTGCTGACAGCATATTATCATTTGTTTATGTCATTGTTGATTTGGTCGGACATGACTTCACACTTAACTCGCCTGTACCAATAAATAGATATAAATAGATTTATATTTATATCTTCACGGCTTGGTCTCTCAAGGGTCCCATATCTTTCAATCCTCCTACATTGTCTGAGTGAGCGACTTGAGTGTTGGTATATCAGAAAAACATACCACTAACTAATGACTATTGATTGACACCTCATAACATCTTATAGATAGGGGTAACTAATAATATCGCCAGACTAACCTAGCTGCATGCTTCTAAACTAAGAACGTTTGTTTTATATAATAATAACTAGCTGTGCCCCGCGATTTCATCCGCGTAGTATTGGATTATTGGGTTAAAAAGTATCCTATATGTTAATCCCGGTTATAATCTATCTGTGTTCCAAATTTCATCCAAATCCGTTCAGTAGTTTTTGCGTGAAGGAGTAACAAACATACATACATTCATACATTCATACATACATACATACATACATACATACATACATTCATACATACATACATACATCCACACTCACAAACATTCGCATTTATAATATTAGTAGGATTTAAGCAATACTTATAAGTCATTAGGTACAAATGTTTAGCAAAAACTCCCAAAAAGAAAACTGGGAACTAAAAAAAATTGACGATGTATTTTTTTTTGCTGTGTAGGTTTGTGCCTTATCTTGGACTAGTAGCAATCCCAGTGACACGCAGAATATAATTTACCTAGGTAATATCCAAACAAGATAGTTTGTATTACTTTGTAAAGCGACCTAATTACAATTGTAATCAAATACAATAATTGTAAAATAATATTCTACGTGGTTTCGCACCTGTGCTGTCCTGGCAGGAAAACCGCAAATAGATCAATCATATTACATCCAATAAAATATAATTCTCTTAGTACACATAACCAATCAAAATATACGAGTATCTCAATTACATAAATAGATTTCTATTTTCCAATAGGCATGTCCCGAGCCCTTATCACATCACTGGCCACGCCAATCTCTCATATTAGACGGGTTTCGAACTTGGCCAGCTAGTGATGCGTAAAATCAATTAATAATCGAGTTACAAAATCGATAATCAATTGATTAGTGGAATTGGTATAGACGAATTGACTACAGAGAAGAGATTCTTCTTTCCTGTGTCTGAAACGTTGATATTGTTGAGAACTTTATTAGCTGCACATAAACTGATTCTAATGCGTTTGGTAAAAGAGTCTACATGAAACTCTACAGTGTAAAGGATCTAACTTATTGCTGGCATTTCTTCTAAGTCATCGTTACGCTCTTGACAGAGCGGTCGTGGTCGTCATGTATTGTTTTCCGGGGAAGATGTTGTTCGCCTCACGATGTCTCGCCATCTCTCCCTATTGGACATCATCCTGGTGCACTCGTGTAAGGGATCGCCAATGGCAGATTTAATCTGATCGGTCCATCGCATGGGTGCCCTTCCACGTGGTCTGGTACCCTGCACTCGGCCCTGTACAACTAACCGTTCTATGGAGTCGTTTTCTTGCCGTGAGACGTGTCCAAAGAACTTTAGAATGCGAGCCTGTACTAACGTGGATTAACGCTGCATTTCTTGTCTAATCTTATTACTAGACGAGTATTAAGCCAGTAGGTTGTAGAAATATCATATCGACTAGGCAGATAAACATAATGCTCAACGCAAGTAAATTGAATTTGATTAACTAAGGTATAATCAATTTGCACTCAAAGCCTGTTTATGCGGCCCAATCCTAGACACTGTAATATTACTTAAACAATTTATGGGCTCAATCTACTGCTTGGTAAGAGATTAATAATTTAGCCCTTTTGAAGCTCCTATCCTGGGAACAGGCCTCCCCGTAATGCGAGGGGGATTATCCACAACGCTGGTCCAGTGCGGGTTGGAGGATTTCGCATGCATGCTTTTCGAAAATCGGTTACATTTTCTAAGACATGCAGGTTTCTCTACGGTGTATTTCTTTCACCATAAGCAGTGATAATCATATTGAAAATATTATTCGCACGTAGATTTCAAAAACCCAGAGTAGGAGCCGGGGTTCAAACCCAGGACTGTGTCTATCACTACTTGGTAAGAGATTAAGTACTATTATTCAAGATATGTCTGCTTACTGACTTATTAATAAACACATTCAAATTAAACTGATGGTTTGTTGACCATAGTAATAAAACAACTTTTTCTAATAGTTATTCTAACAGTTAAAACAAATCATGGTTATTTCAACGGAGATAATAACTAATTTCTAAAACAATCACTCTCGAAAGTATTATCTTTGGTTCCGACAATCGATTCATTGCTCAACATCGATTTCGGAGCAATGCAATATCGATAATCGAATTAGCGAAGGGAATACCGAAAATATAATTTAATTGCTTCACTATTTGTAATCTTTAGATTTTCATATATAATTGACACACGGAAATTGTTTATCGATAACGAAAGTGTGATGGCGCCTCAAAATTAATTAACTGACGGACACACGACAGTAGCTGCGTAATTATACGATCGAAAGTTCGATTAGGCAATCGTTTCTTAATTTATTACATCGCTCGGGCATACGAAGTGTTGAAATAAACCAAATGTATCTGTGTGTTATTTTATGATTCATAAGCTGTTGATAAGAAAACATAGAAACGCACTCATATTTATTTTACATTATTATTATTATGTAGTCCAATCTTTTATTTATAATTATGTTAAATTTTTATGATGTACGAGTACTTACTGAATTAATACGAATAAGTATTTGATTTTAAAATAGATTAAGTATTATTAATTGAAAAAAATATCTCATATTTAAGTCCCTAATTTATAGTTAAATATTATTGTGTCATACTCTAACATAAGTCAGTCCTGCAAGGAGAACAATTTTTCATCATCTCTACCATAAGTCCTACTAATATTATAAATGCGAAAGTTTGTGAGTGTGGATGTATGTATGTATGTATGTTTGTTACTCCTTCACGCAAAAACTACTGAACGGATTTGGATGAAATTTGGAACACAGATGGATTATAACCGGGATTAACATATAGGCTACTTTTTAACCCAATAAACCAATACTACGCGGATGAAGTCGCGGGGCACAGCTAGTATATTATATTTGAGTAGAGTCGCAGTTTATTATGTGACAAATAAAAGAGTTTATCAATGTGCAAAAAATCTAGACGATAGCGACAAGTGAGAATAGAGCCCATGATAGAGCTACAACAGTGTAGATATTAGGTAAGTAAGTTCGGACTTGAACCACAGTTACTCGTAGCCAGTGCCTGAGTGTTGATAACTAACTAAGGATTACGGGTTTCGGGGTTAACTGGGACTATCTGAGGCCCATCTAATTTGCAGTTAGGCACTATCTTATACAGAAAACACGTCCCTTATCACACTAACAGTAAGAGGGACTCTACAGTCATCGACGGAAACTTGAGCCGGATAAAAACAGCTCTATGACTATGTTATAAGGAGTATAAGTAATAACTGGGACTTATAGTGACCTGTGGAGATGGTCAGGGCTTACCTTTGCCCAGCAGTGCGACATTCAATCGACTATAAAAAAGGTAATAAATGCATCGGATTGGACAAAATTGACATACTCTGCTCCTGACTGACATGACAAGATGACGAGACGAGTATCTATCTGCGCCAACGAGAAGCGATACGAGAATCATGTTCGAGTTCCAATCGGTAACCAACATTCGGGAGAAATTTGTATAAATTCGTGGTTCATTCTGTGACGGAAATCGTACGTAACACGTTAACGTACGCTTACGTTTTGCTGTCCCTCTCATACCACAGTTTTCACAAATATGATTGACTGCGACAGCATGCTTTCTCGATGACGATGCGAATAAAGCCACCAATTCGGTTACATTCCCTATTATTATATTATAGCGCAAATCATTAAGATTGTGTACCACCTACAGCGATAAACTAGCATACATTAGTTAATTTGCCAATAAACTTTATCGCTTCAACCTTCGCATTACATTAGCCCTGAAACTTAAAGGTCCTTCACACGGTCGCGTGCGAGGCTAGATTAACCCCTAGTCCATAGAAAAATAAATAACTTCTAGAAACGACACTCTTGCTTCAAGTACCAACACTACCTACACTAATCTACTGTGACCAGATTAACTGGCAAAACATTTCAGAAGGGGTGTATGTAGCGCACTACCCCTCTACAATGAAAGCGCGGGCAGCGCTGAGTAGTATCCAGGGAAGCTCACAAACGACATAAACGACATCTTAGCCAGCATAGAGGCGTAGCTGGCCCTTTATTTGGATGAGAAAGCAAACTTTGCGGTTGTACCTGTGAGTAATAATTGTATAGAAGATTTTTTTTTGTTTTTTATTTAAGGTTTACTAGTTTACTAGCACTGTGAATTTATCACATTACGAGTATTCCCGTTAGCCCCTCCAGCTAAGCTATTGCTTGTGTTATGAGTGGGCCCACGTCAATAGTTTAATGGCCAGTATGGGTATCGAACCCTGAACCTCTCGGCTATGAGGGCGGCACTTCTAACCACTAGGCTATTGACGCCTTAACAACCCAATCCGCTGCTGTAAGCGATAGCGGGATGTAGAAGCGAGTAGTTTTTTTACTGTCGGCAGCAAACACAAAAAAGTATATGAGAGTCACATCTATGAGGTCTCTATTATTCGTATGCCTAGGCCTTGGATTAGCCTTTCAACTTCCGAAACAAACGCGAAACGACCTTCAAGGGTTGAAGGTTAGCTTCGTACAGTTTTCCAATTACCTTGATTAGTTTAGTAGAAATTGTTGTTGTTAAATAGGTAGGCAGTTAGTTCAGAAGTTGGTGAAACCCATTATATGCCTCGTAAAAGGGAGGTTATATTTCCGTTTCGCGTTTTTTTTTGTGTACCTAACAAAGTCTGCCAACAATCGTACGACCCACCTGATGTTAAGCAATTACCGTAGTGTAGATTCACGTTGCCGACTTAAAGAGGAGTGGGGCAGAGGGAGGGGAAGGCAGGGGGTGGTATGTTCTGTCTCTCTCAATCATCGTGCGAAACGCAGCTATAATTACTACCTACTTTACGCTGATCTTCAGTGTGAGTGTGCGTAAATACACATAGTGTTCAAAGTTCAGATGCAACGCTCAGAATATTGTCTCCACAAGATAGTATAACACATATACACATTTATATAAAATAAATATCGCCAGACTGACACACCAACTGTATGGTCCCAAACTAAGCAACGCTTGTACTATGGGTACCGTACAATGGACTGGGAGCGATCCCAGACCTGGGAAAATTACGAAAAGGCCATCTCCGAAATTTGCCCCGGCGGGAATCGAACCCGCAACCACCATGCGCAGTGAGCCGAGTGGCTTACGCTCGAACCTCTGCGCCAAGCGGTCGTCACATGATAAGTAATTAAATTAATTGACGTAGGTGGTCTTAATACATTCACAGGACGGCCTTATCTTGTAAACACGTGTTTACACACAAACAAATCATAAATCTGTCCTGAGTTATGACGAACAGCTGTCCATCGCCAACAAAGGCTTGTAATTAACAGACCGACAAAACAACGGTGAATTGATATCACACATTGGCCAGCTACGGTTTCGGAAAGAGAAAGCATGGACGGAATCCGTGGGCGACGCGTGGATCAGGACAGGTAAAGAGACCAGTGCACGCGATATTTTATAGTATAACATAGCTTTGGATGACAGTATTATTATAATATATTAACCGACTTCAAAAAGCAGGAGGTTATCAATTCGGCTGTATTTTTTTTAATGTTTGTACTATAAATAAAATGTTTTATTTAAAAGGATGTAGTACTTCCAGATTGTCCCGTGGAAATTTCATCAAAATCGGTACAGTAGTTTAAGAGATACAGACTATTTACGGTTACCAGCATTTCAATACATAGGTTACCGCTGAAACTCATGAAAAAATATTTTAACAACAACATTGAACCGATTAAAAAAACCTGGGGGCACTTAATTTTTTTATTAAAATATTTTCTCCACTCAAAAATCACTCCTATAATCTCATTCAAACATTGTTCGTTTCAGTAAATTTGTTTCAACTACGCAAACTATTTTAGTACGCTTGTTTTTAGAGTTTTCACTATGTTTAGAGAATTTCAACGGAGTGGACTACCTATTTATGAATAAGAAGAACATCCTACTTATATTATTATATATAATATAATATAATCCTACTAATATTATAAATGCGAAAGTTTGTGAGTGTGGATGTATGTATGTTTGTTACTACTTCACGCAAAAACTACTGAACGGATTTAGATGAAATTTGGAACACAGGTAGTTTATAACCTTGATTAACACATAGAATACTTGACTTAAGTCAAACTAGTTGTAAATAAATTCAAGAATTATAGTAGATAAAAGGTAAGCGAAGCCGGGGCGGGTCGCTAGTTATCAATGTTTACCAGCTTTATGGTGCCGAACAAAGCTTCATTTGTAGCACATGGTGCTACTCAAATTCACGCGCCGCTGGTAATGCGGGGCCGGTGGATTAAGTGCATGTGTTAGCGCGGTATTAACCCATTTTCAACGTTAACTTGTACCGCCCAAGCTGTTGAGCTACTTGGGTGGCTCTACTTGTAGGTACTTTTGAGATTCATAATATTAAAGAATCAGAATCAACACTTATATTGGTCTTAATAAACCATTACAGATCTTTTGAATTGACTGAAATGTTGCTAAATGATTTCATAATAAGGCTAGTTTTGCCTGTAGCTTCGCTCCGGTGAATTTCTTTTCTGGAAGTCTTCAAAAGCATAAAACCAAGGTGTGCAATTACAGCTAAGAACTATCCAGGTAACTCCATGAGTACAAAAAAATATCATTATCAGTCAAGCCGTTTAGGAGGGGAAGAATTACGAACTGACGCTCACCAAAATCTATACAAATAAATAAAATTGGAGTGTCTGTTTGTAATATCAAAATAACACCTTTTCACTAAATGCATATGAAAGTACATACGGCACCTATAGCAAAAACGCGATTTTTTTTTTCTCTGTCTGTCTGTCTGTCTGTGTGTTTGTTCCGGGTAATCTCCGAAACGGCTGGACCGATTTTGACGGGACTTTCACTGGCAGATAGCTGCTGTTATAGGGAGTAACTTAGGTTACTTATTTTTCAGAAATACAATTAGGGTTCCGCGTAAAAAAATAAAAACACATGAAATCAAAGAGTATCTTGAAACCACTGGACCGATTTTGACGGGACTTTCACTGGTAGATAGCTGTTGTTATGAGCAGTAACTTAGGCTACTTTTTACTTTAGAAAAACAAAATATAAAAAATGGGTCCTGTTGCGCGGGCTCAGAACGCGGGAGCGGGCTTTTTTGTTAAGTTAAATTCCACGCAGACGAAGTCGCGGGCTCAGCTAGTTTTATATAAAATTAAACCATTTGGAGTACCATTGGTGTCGGGAATGATCAAGAAAATAATAATAATATCATGGTAACCTTTTAAAAAGGAGATAGGTGGGAGGTTCTTCAATCAGAATCGTGACTACACGTTGAATGATGACTACAGTAGACACCCTGCGGTTTTCAACTGACCTGCGGCGGGTGCGGTCTCAAGTCACGTATGAAAATTGCTAACTGGTAATCGAAACGCGTAAATAAGTCAATAATGAGCCTAGCCTAGCTAAAATGACTAACGGTCTTACAGCGCTTGAACCCATATTTTTATATTATAGTAACAAATAGACAGTTTTTGGTTTCCATGTCACTGATTAACAGAAATCTCGTTTGAGCTATCATTTCCACACATGGTTGCGACAAAGCAAAACGTGAGATAAATCGATTTTGACAAATTTTCTCTATTATTAGGGTAAGTGACTCGATGCGACATAATTCGTGACAAGTCTTATCTTATCACATCTAAATATATATACTCAAAGGTGACTGACTGACTGACTGACTGACATAGTGATCTATCAACGCACAGCCCAAACCACTGGACGGATGTTATGACGTTATGACGTAGGCATCCGCTAAGAAATGATTTTGATGAATTCTACCCCCAAGGGGATAAAATAGGGGATGAAAGTTTGTATGAAACTTTGTCAATTAAATTCCACGCGGACGAAGTCGCGGGCACAGCTAGTTATGTATAAAATATCAATATACAAAGTATCATCTAGCTCACTCCAGCTATTAAAATTTCTAAAATCTATTTTAATTAGTTATCGCTTCAGTGTCGCTTTCAGTGTGAGACGAGCTCACTGTAACCATTGTAGACAATACATTTGTAAATAACATACTTATTATTACTCAATTTTTTTGTTCAATTGATTGTTATAATATCTATTGATTGGTCTTTAGTTTCTTGATCAAGTTGTCGTTATTTTTAACTACCTACCCAAACATTCTACTCTCTATTTTATTACCAAATCACATTAGTAAAGCGATAATATTTTGATGGCGGTGTAAAATAAGTTAATTCTATAATCCATGGGTTTTATGGTGCATAAACGATGCAACTGGATATGGCCTATCGCCACACAAGGCCAGCGACCGTGTTTATCAGCTGCACAAGTAGTGGGTGGCTTTTATAGGTTTTTGGTACCGTTCTTGCAAATGTTGTGGGCAAAGTAAAATAAGTGGCTAAATTCGTACCGGTCAACTCAAATTGTAAAGTTCCGCCTTTTTAATAATAAAAACTTATACATATTTGGTTAGTCTCTGGATGGTCCCCAAAAATCCAAAACCTGAACGACTGCCAAAGTGTGTAGATAGTAGGTATGTACAAGTGTAGACTTTGTTTAAACGTTTTGAGGTATAAATCTCGCAAGATAATCCGGCTGATGATAAAATGTTGTATTATGGAAATTCACTTTGACTGGAAAGCTCCGGTCTTTTCCTTAAGGCGAAGGCGCCTGTCTAGCCCGCGAAATTCAAAATTTTCGAGTATTTTTATAGTTTATCCAAAATCTGAAAACATTTAAGACAACATTTTGTGATTTGCGAAAAACACAGTATGCAGTGCGTTTATTAATACATTTATTTTACTCTAAATATTATCACGGTGGATATGATACTAGTAAATCACTAAATATACAAAAATTGCCAGATTATCTGGATAGCTGTCGTTCTTGAAATGTTTTAGAGTAAGTTGGATATATTAATAAATGCACTGCACACGGTCTTTTTCGCGAATTACAAAATTTGTATTTTATTATTGTCAGATTTTGAAAAATTTCTAAAAGAACTCAAAAAATTTGAACTTTGCGGGCTAGACGGGCGCTTTAGCCTTAACATGTATGTTTATACTTTATCGTGTGAATAAGGTCTCAGTTGATCTGAGAGTATGCCTAGTTTTGAGAAGCTTTACCGTAGAGCAAGGAAATTATATGTATAGATAAAAGGTTTATGATGTAGAGACCTAGGTCTCTTAAATATAGACTCTCGAAGAAGTCGTGGCTACCAAGAAACTATCATAGACAATGTTAATCTCAAATTAGTTTTTATTAACATTAATAACAAGCAATCCAATTTTATAGCACAGTTTCACTGCATATTAACATAAGCTGCGACTTGGATTATCACAAGATAAGTTAATAACTTAAGGTCAAGTTCTGTCCCATGGGATTTGAGAAAATAGATATTTTAATGAAAGTAATGGTCGTCATAACGCAGTAAAGATAAAATAAGTCTAAGGCCTTGATCGAATCCCGCTCCATAAAAGTAAATATATCAAAAATAATATAATATAATAGCACTGTCCATAATCCTATAGCTAATTTAAAAAGTCTCCTGATTTGTTATAGACATGGTAATGATCGCTACTTTCAATTCATTTTCATTACGTGAAATTATATTTTTTTTTCACTGTTAATTCATCTGTGATTTTTCGCAGTCATTGTTTTTTTTTTTCATAGTGTATTTTCACCATGACACATAATCGATGATTTATCTTAAAAACCGTGACAGTGCCGAACGCATTGCTATTTGATTTTTTAACAGTATCTGCCTACGTCGGTAGCAGGTGCTACTTATGTAAACCTTTATAATATGATTTCTCACATGCTACCTGTGAAATGTTCCATCACTACATGTTTGGTAGGTGCTTACTTACCTAAAATAAACAATAGGCATGCTTACATAACATTTTTAAACGATGCAAAATCGGCACATCTAGGTCAGTGCAATTGTGAATGCAATTGCAGTTGCTGCACGATTGACGGCGGAATTGGAAACATAGAGCCGCAAATTAGCAGCAAATTTCGCGCGATTAACTCCAGGAACTATTTTTACAAAATGTTCACGAGATCTATCGTCGCTAAAAGTTAAAATAGTAATGTAGGAAATAACATGATTTTTCGTTAAGGTTTTAACTAAAACCAAAGATAATAATTGGCCTGAACAACCTAACTAAATTTAGTGTAAATATCTATAGGTTCTCCTAAAAACAATTGTAAAGAATTCGACCATTTTGTGTAAAATTAAAATTGATAACTAGGCAGGGGGAAAGTGCTCGGTATAATGGCAACATGCTCGCCCTCAACAACGGACATATATTAATATAGAATAATAAAGACTTACTTGCGTATGTCCTACGTCATCACATTACATTACATTACAACAATGTATTGACATTGAACCTGTTATTAAACGAGTCGGTTAACAATTGAATAATACACAGTAACATGAGTGCATCGCGTATTTGTGTTAATAGAATCAAAATGTAGATCGTCTATGATAAATGGATAATTCATTTCAAATGCTAATTTTATTCACATTAGTAGGAAGTGGACAAGACCGGGTGAAAGTAGGTATGTCTGAATAAGACAAATATTGCTTTATTTAATGTTATAAATTACTTGAAATCTGTCCCAAGTCCATGTATACTTTGACCTGATACATTTGAATTGGTGTGTTTTAAATGTAAATCGATTCTGTTACCATAAAAGCTTGTTCATACCACAGCTGTATCAGTTCCTATGCTCAGTTTAGTGTTCGTTTACTCGATAAAGGCTGCGGATAACCCCTTTGTTTGAACAAGGCTACGATAGGCATGCCATTATGCCTATATTTATGTGATCATGTAAATTTATGCGAAAATGACTTGTAATTTTAAAAATGACATGCGAGATTGGTCGTAGAAATGATAACAAAAGCAATGAATTGGAATGAGATAAGTAGGTATTCAAAACAATACAGTCCGCTGATCAATATAATCGTTAAAGTTATTGTAAAATATTTACATTTAGAACGGATAAATATCCATGATTATTTCGTACCTACGCATTTTATCTTCGCTTTACCACCTCCCTTAATATTTTTATTAAAAATTTTGAATTTTTATACCATACAAATAACAATAAATATTATTTGTTCCTTTGCGGTCCCGGTCGCAACACGTTCCCGTATGTGCTCCACATAGGAAACGGACAGTTATCAGCAATAGGTAACCACGACCTCTACGGCCACCGCACTCGCAGTCCTGCTGATTGCCTATAAATGATAATAGGATACAGGTTCACTGGTAACTAAGGGAATGTCCTAGACTAGTATAGTAAGGTTCTCCCAAAGAGTTACCTAGAAGATTTTTTAAGAACTCTACTATCACGATGATTCAAATAGATAACTTATTTTATTTATATTCCTTGGACCGCATCACAGAGTTATAAGTAGAAGTATGTGGACCTCATGCAAGAATGATGTAGGTAAAGATTTTCAAGCAAAGTTTTTCGTAACAACACATCCTACTATAACCCAATCGTACGAATGTGTCGGCAATACAATATTCTCAATAACGTCAATCCTTCCGTTGATTTATTTAGGAGTAACTTTTATGTATATATGAGTAAAATCCGAGATATCAGCAAGGACTCATAATTGCATTACATTTAGATTAGTTCCTAAACATACATTTAAGTTCCTACCTACTTACATCAAATTTTTGTCACCAAAATAGTTTTAAAATAATTTTAAGAAAATTTTAGTTGATGTATTTTTGTTAAGTATAGTATTAGGTTATTATTACATTTACATACACTTTACTTACCTATATTGTCTAACTCGTACCGTCGAAATTGTTAACTTTACGTAACACAAGCTTTTGGGTTATAATTATATATAAGCTCTAGAATTGTAAACATTTACTTCATGCTAACACGATTGTAACCTGTTTTGTGTTCAATAAATAAATAAATAAGTACCATAGACAAGTTTGGTATGCCATTGGCACACATACTAAAGAGGAGAAAGAAACCCCTATGCCCAGCTGTTAGAGAGCGATAGAGGCAAAAAAATTAGTACTTAGGTAGACCGGTGTAATTATTTTTTATTTAATGTATACTTAGTACTGCCTGCCTACTGTTATTTCAAATAATGTTTTTTTTAATGGCGACATCGCGTGGCGCGCAGTGGTGCATGCTTGCAAAATAATTACGTACACGTAATGTTTCCGTAGCTTTTAAAAATATGCAAGGGGTTGCGGACGGTTGGAACCGTTGGCCATATCTCCGCTATTAACTTCCGCTGGACAAAATGTTGAGGTATATTTAACAGACTAATTTGGAATATCATTTGGACCTACTTATGCAAAATAGAACCAACCCACTGCTGTAGACCAAAACCAACCTTGTGGTAGTGGTTCTAGGTTGGTATCAGTTTGCAGAAGTGTGTGTGGGTTGGTTCCATTTTGTATAAGTAGGTCCATTTTATGGGGTGAATCAGCTTGTGGTAAATTCCAGGATGACTCATATTAAATTTCGTATAATTATTTTTGTAATAACTCATAGTTAAACAGGTAAATCTTGTTCCAATTAAAATTATTTTTTATTACTGTTGTGAAATATATTTTCGGAAATATTAAATAATGTGTTTACGACAATTAACCCGTACTGCGCCAGGGTGGTGAATTATGGCCTGAATCCCCCTTGAGTTGAGGGGAGGCCAGAGCCCAGGAGTAAGACCTTAAATTACTATTTACTAAATATTTACATAGATATTAGCTATTTATAAAGTTTGCTAAAACTACTTAGTTATGGCGTCATAATTTACTAGTGTGAAGCTTAAAATGTGTGTATTTTTTGAAATTCTATTGATATTTAGAATATTATTTCACTGGGAGTAATCGTAAGACATACTTCTAATAAATATTATATAAGGTGAAGGCGCCTGTCGAGCCCGCGAAATTCAAAATTTTCGAGTATTTTTATAGTTTATCCAAAATCTGAAAACATTTAAGACAACATTACATCTATATCAACACAAAGACTCGCTTTACTAACTAAAGCCATCAAGGTACGGTTTTATTAAATTACCGCACTGCATCCACTGACCCTATTCTGCATAACGAAAATGAACTTTGCGTGTACATAAAACAGTTTTGCACCCTATAACAACGGTGTAAAGATGTTAATGCATTCTAAGAAGTGTTCTATGGATGTTTGTTATGCATGCCGAATAATTAGCGTGGTATGGGGTCATTGCACATGGACAGTACGATTTTGGAGCGCTCGGAATTAGATATGGAATCTTCTGGAGATCGGCTTTGATAATCTGTTTTGGATAACAGTACTATTAAATTTGCTCGCAATTTCAAACAGCGTCATAGCCTAGTGGTTCGGTAGGCCTCCTTACTATCGTTGAGGTTCCAGGTTCGATCCCCGTCCTTGACCAATAAAGCTATTGACGTGAGCTCTCATATTGTACAAAGCTTATTTAGCTTAGTTGGAAAAGCTAACGATACTATTGAGATAAACTTATCATAACTTCATATTGTAGACGACCGCTTGGCGCAGTGGTCTGAGCGCAGGCCGCTCGGCTCACTGCACCGAGTGGTTGCGAGTTCGTTTCTCGTCGGGGCAAATTTCGGAAATAGCCTTTTCGTAATGTGCCCTGGTCTGGGTGCCACTGGGATCGCCCCCAGTCCATTGTACGGGGGTACCCATAGTACGGACCATGAAATTGGTGTGTCAGTCTCGCGATATTTATTTTATTGTTACAAACTCCAAGTAAGTATTAATCCGGGCTTTTTAATAACCCTGTATACTAGGTGATACAAAATGCGTATACTATTTTTTTTGCAACTTAACTTTGTAAATCTCAAACTATCGGCTTTGTGGGACAGTTGAAGTACTAAAGGTTTTGTAGACTCACGGTCAACAGCTGTATTCCTATAACACCTTTTGTTTTTCAAATTCCCTCCAAAGCTGATGGTTTTAGAATTACAAAGTTAAGTTTTGAAAAAAAAAGTATACCCATTATGTGTCACCTTGTATGTGTGGTTCGTGCCATTGGATCATTGGATCACACTTCCTTCTTCACCAATTCCATTATAATTTTGTCGTCGACATGCCGTCACTTCCCGTGGATAGAGGATGTCGCTGCGATCGGATTTAAAAGATTACGTCACTATGTTAATCGATATTTATGGCTTTACAACACTTTCTAATAATATAATCATAGTCTAAAGTTTTAGCTACGTTTTTTTTCATAACACCAGAGTACTAATACACTATGGATGTCAAACTCAAACTCAAAATTGTTTTTCTTCATGTAAGCCAACAAAGTATTTATGAATAGTCAGAATCTACCACCGGTTCGGAATGCTGCTTTCACTGAGAAGATCCGGCGAGAAATTCCATGGTTACTCTTTTCAATGAATAAAAGATGGTGTACTTGATGATGAGCAGGCAACACCATTGCCACTAAAAAAGTAAATAGTAATGAAATCTCACTCAGATTTATCGTACAATTAATCCCAATGTCACCCAGACCAGGGTAAATTACGAAAAAGCGGGAAGAAGGGAATCGAACCCGAAACCACCCGGTGCAGTGAGCTAAGTAAATAAGCTAAGTGAGCTAACTGTTTAGGTACTTAACCTGTGCCGCTTTAGGCCAAGTCGTCAAAATTTGCTATTAAACGTTTCGACTCCAATTATAGTTTTGTGGTTTTGCGGTAATAAACTTAATAAGTAATTAAGATAACTAGCGTGTAGAATATATTGCTTATTTAATGTGCGACTGTCCATTTCTCAGTCTACTTTAATTGAGGCTTAAAATGTGAAGACAATACTCAATAATGCAGAGCTGGTTTTGCTTCTCCCAATGAGCTATCAAAATATATATTTGAATTTAACAAGTGAGTTATGTACACATTATTATTTGAATTGTGTAGACATTACACTCGTGTCTATATACTTGAGAACAATATTAATAGCTTGTAGCGATCTATGACTTATCCGTTTAGCAATATCCTATAATAAACAAGCGTGTCGCTCCAGGCTTAGGTTTCAAGTTTCAACATCGTATCTTGGCTAGCATCTATCTGATTTGCGTTTCGCAAATAGTAACAAGTACCTACTTACTTAGTACTTCACTCACGTAATCATACGAATATTTAATCCGCCAATCCCAGCTCTAAGTCTCCTTTGCAAATTGTAATCGACAAATATAATCTGTAGGTACCCTGAGTGTATTTTTAATCGTAAGCAATAGCCAGGTACACATGAGCGAGCTGTATTCGTTAGCGGCCATTCACACAGAAAACAACTTTTTTATAAAAAATATATATAATAAAATGTATGGAAATTATCGCGAGTCGGGTTAGCCGTGTGAATGGCCGTTAACGGTTACATGTAACGTTCGCGGAGCCATTACAGCAAGGAGTCAAAGTTAATCGGCTTCTGCCGCGATCCAAAAAAGGCGCCTCCAGTGATCTCGTAGACCCCGAGAACGAACACACCAATAAGTTAAAAATGATATACTTACTTGTTAAATTATTAAAAATATCGAAGTTATTTAATCACAGTCTTTTTATGTTCAAAGCTCAAAGTAGCATACGATGAGGTCATTAAAAATAAAAATAATAAATATCGCCAGACGAACACACCAACTGCATGGTCCCAAGCTAAGCAACACTTGTACTATGGGTACCGTACAATGGACTGGGAGCGATCCCAGTGACACCCAGACCAGGGTAAATTAAGAAAAGGCCATTTCCGAAATTAACCCTGACGGGAAACGCACTCGCAGCCACCCGGTGCAGTGAGCCGAGCGGCCTACGCTCGAACCACTGCGCCAAGCGGTCGTCAAAACATCATAATCCCTATTCCTTGTACCTAGTTTACAGGTGATAAAACCTGTACCTGTCTATTATGCTAATTAGCCTAGGAACAAGTTAACGAGATGGTAATTCTAGTTAATCAGTTTGCTCATTAGTATATTTGCTTTGCGGATGGAGTCATCAAGATAGTCGATAATATGCTTGTTCGATTGTTTATCATAAGCTCTGGCTACAGTTTATTAGGTATTTTGAACGTACTCAATTTTTTATAATATGGATTTTTCTTAATTATATTTTATAAGGTAGTTTTAATTCCACAAAACGAAAGTTACGGGTAAACGTATAAAAACCTATTCCCTATAAAGCTATCAAAAGTGTAACGCAACACAATACAATGGTGTAACAGCGTCATAAAACCCGACACCTCTGTTCAGCGAGCCCATAAAACCATGCACCTCGCCTCGCTCTCATAAGAACCCTTTAAATCTCTTTTAAATCGTAACCAATCCTACTAATATTATAAATGTTTGTGAGTGTGGATGTATGTTTGTTACTCTTTCACGCAAAAACTACTGAACGGATTTGGATGAAATTTGGAATACAGATTGCTTATAACCTGGATTAACACATATAATACTTTACTTAAGTCTACGTGGACGAAGTCGCGGGCAGCAACTAGTGTATTATAAATTAAACCTTACTATTTGACGACAATATTATTAGATGCAAAATGAACACCAACACCTGCAGATCAAAACCAACCCTAGGTAAAGTTACTGTAAGTTTGTTTCTGTTCAACTTTTTTGTGATTTCAACAACCCTAAAGTCGTCGGTACTGGTTAAAATATTGACTTTGTTAAGTTCAAGAATAATAAAACTCGACATTGTGGCTTCAAAGATCAGCTATCGGCAGGTTACAGGCAGATAAGCGATCCAGATAGCATTGTGTGCATGCCTGTACGCATGAGCAGAGGGTGATATGTACCACCGATAACAAAAGTGCTTTACCAGAATGTAATCATAAAGTGCCTACCACGTTAGTATACGTAGGTCTAATAAGGTTTTTTTTATACTACCATCGGCAATCTTTCTACCCTCGTGTTTAGGTACTTTCGTCTACACAATAATAACAAACAAATTATCATGGGGTTTTCCTACATGTATGAGACATAATTTTATCCTTCCCTCATAAAATGGGTATGTGGTTTGGGAAAATTCGCTGTTGCTACACGTAACGTGCATGTCGCCAGTTACACGTTTTCTAATAGTTCTGAATGTCCCCTTTATGTAAGATGATTCAGAACAGAAAGGCACTTAAAAACTTATGAAGATATCTTTTAACTCAAATTGTTTATATTTTATGTTACGAATAGAGTCCACAAACGACATTATTACTTAAAAAAATCAGAAGGTATAATTTCTACAAAAATAATAGGTATCTATATATACGCAGAAACAAGAACCTTTGTTTTTTTTTAACGCGCGGGAAGTTATTATCATAAAAAAAATAATTGAGAGAGCGTTATGTGTGTGACAGTGTTACGTTACTAATCACTTATTACGTACAAGGAAAACAGTAGGAGTACTATCGAAAAGGGCACAGTTCGATGACAATCCTTGAAACCGTCCATCTGGAGCTAGTGTTACCTTTTATGGTGGTTTTACAGTTTCAAAGTTATCTTGTTTACGATTCGTTGCCTAGTTTTAGGACGAGGTCATTTTATTTAAACGCCCAGGGGATAAAAATAAATAAAATTTATCGAACATCCAATGGCTTTAACTAGTGTAAGTACCTACAGATAAACCCAAACGCACTAAGGTGATAACAAAGTGTGATATTTAATTAAATATATTACAGTAAGTACCTACGTAGTCTGCGTAATAATCTTATATACACACTGGACTTTACCAAGATAATTTAATTTTAAATCGTAAACAATTATCATTCTGTTTACCTGACCGAGACTGAACTGCACTCAAAACAATGGAATATAACGCTTTTATAACAATAAATACATAACAACAAGTCTATGTTAGATTGCTTTAAATAAATTAATCATAATTCTAGTTACGTAAATATAATTATGTACTTAAAAAATACCTACATTCATATATATTTGTTATGAAAGTAAGTAGGGTTTTCCGATATTTATTTTTATGCTATAATAAATTTTGTCCAACACTTGTGTGCACCCCTGTACGTTGTACCGAGGTGGTGTCAAGCCGATGTCAGTTGTGTGTCAACAATGTCAGGTATCGTGTGACACTGACCACCCAGATCGCAGGTACCGACACCAGGGTGACCAAAAAATTTCAATATTTAAGCAGAAATCAAGAAAAATAATAATTGTGCTAGGACGAAGATGGAAATGTTTTATCACTTACTAGCGACCCGCCCAGCTTCGCACGGCTTTAAAATTATCTGTGTGTCCCTACTATATTATACATGTATTATTCATATAAACCTTCCTCTTGAATCACTCTATCTATTAAAAATACCGCATCAAAATCAGTTGCGTAGTTTTAAAGATCTAAGCATACATAGGGACAGACAGCGGAAAGCGACTTTGTTTTACACTATGTAGTGATGCCCTGTTCAGAGGTTTACTCCAATTTCTCCTGAATGGGAAATGGCGATTAGGCCGGAGATGTGGTTCACTGACTGAGTAATAGCCTGTTTATTCGAAATCTGATGAGACCGATGTTATACTTCTTTTTATTTTAGGAGAAACTTACTGAGTGAAAACATATATAAGCAGACACAATAGATAACCTATTGTTCGGTACACACCTGGGTGACTATACGACTCATGGGTTAAGTAGGTACGTACTAAACTATTCACTTTTCAATCTGTCCTGGATTCTATTAAATGTACTGGAACAGATACTCGATAATACGACTAGAGTAAGCTAAAACCCGTATCAATAAATCGATCTCAAGTCTGAGAGCGATCTTGGAAATGTCATTCCAGTACAAACATGTCAAAAGCGCACTTAAGATCGCTCTCAGACTTGATATCAATTTATTAATACGGACCTAAGAGGGATTTGTTTCCAAAAGCCGTAGCCTTCGGCGTCAAAAGTAACGTATCGCGTATCTAAATACGCCAGCACTTGCCTCGCAATACGTCACAAGTGCGGGTCGATCAAGATACCAGTGGTTTACAGAGTTGGGCCCCAGGTTTATACAATGTAGTCTACATTTATGTCACCGTGCCAAGAGCCATGGGGGTTAGCTGTTTGAACAACGTGTTAGCACCAAACAAGTATTACAAGCACGGAACCCACTTGTGTACTCCCTATTCCAAATATGAAGTCCCAAATGACATATGACAGTTGTAAAGCACTAGTGAAGGGAGCATTTCAATTGACACGCTACGATATCGATTTTCGATTACCAATACGAACAAGTCGTAATCGAGTAGATTTGAAAGTATTTAATTAGAAAGCGTTAGACATTACATTGACCTGCTTAATAGGGAAGTAGTTACATGAAATTGGTTGAAAAAAAAATCCGATCCCTAGCTAGTATCGCGTCACTATGAATGAAATTAAAAAATAGAACATAATACATAACGCATGGCATATTGCGATATATATATATTTCTTTAAGCTGAAAAACTTCAAATAACAAGGATAGATTATAACTTGAAAAATAAAGTATGTCGGTATACTTTTCTTTCGACCAATCACAAGTTGCAATGGCCTTTAGAAACACCTCTCGACTTGTTTCTTACTTTCAAAGTATTTGTTGGCAACACACTCTGTCATTTCAATCGAGATTCAAATATCGATAGTCTAGAAATTGCTATCAAATCATGTGTTGCTAACACGAAGTTACATGATCGCATTACTGTCATTTTTGACACTTCATTGCAATTTTATGTTAGCAACCGACTTATAAAATAGCCCCACTGATATCAGTACATTTGCACTATCGGATACGAAGTCCATGTCCATGTGAAGATCAAGTGTCTATACACTTGATCAGCAACTGGTCACCATAGTAGTAAAACCCGGCTTCACAGCGTTCAAGATGGTCGTTGCGTTGTATTCTATAACAATTTCTTTCTTATTAAGATATTGTCTATCGAGATTGAGTAGAAAAGAATACGGTTTTCTGAACTTTAGATTTTTTTAAAAAAACGTCTCCTCCTTGCTTGTCATGCCTCTTTGGTTTACTCACTATTTTTTTTTTATTTACGTCACAATTTACTTTCATTTCACATGTCAGTAAACCACAATATTCGTGTTTACATGATAAGCGGTAGCACGGTAGCCAGAACTTGTGGTTACCAGTAGCTCCGCCACGAATTTTATCAAGTTCTCGCTACTGCCTACTAGGCACGGAAATGATTGCTACTTCCAATTCGTTTTCATTACGTGAAATCATTTTTTCTTTCACTGTTATTTCACCTGCGATTTTTCACAATCAATGATTTTATTCATAGTGAATTTTAACTATGACACGTAATCCTATGAAGTCACTGGACGATTATCTATACGTCTATACAAATAAATAAAATTGGAGTGTCTGTTTGTAATATCAAAATAACACCTTTTCACTAAATGCACATGAAAGTACATACGACACCTATAGCAAAAACGCCATTTAAAAATCTTTCGTCTGTCTGTCTGTCTGTCTGTGTGTTTGTTCCGGGTAATCTCCGAAACGGTTGCACCGATTTCGACGGGACTTTCACTGACAGATAGCTGATATTATAAGGAGTAACTTAGGCTACTTTAAATTTAGAAAAACAATTAGGGTTCCGCGTAAAAAAATAAAAACACATGAGCTCAAAGAGTATCTCCGAAACGGCTGGACCGATTTTGACGGGACTTTCACTGGTAGATAGCTGATGTTATAAGCAGTAACTTAGGCTACTTTTATTTTAGAAACAAAAAAAATGGGTCCTGTCGCGCGGGCTCAGAACGCGGGAGCGGGCTTTTTTGTTAAATTAAATTCCACGCGGACGAAGTCGCGGGCTCAGCTAGTTTATCATATAAACCGTGACAGTACCTAACGCTTTGCGATTATTTAGCAATGATTTTTAACAGTTTCAGCTAAGTCGGTAGCAAGCTGAAGTGCTACTTATGAATACTTATGTGAATGTGATTTTTCATACTGTGTTCCATTACTACTGTCTACGCGATATTTGTATGGCAAAATGTACAGCTCACATAAAGACCGTCCGAGGAACTAACAATTTGCCAGAACAATGTTTAACGTAATCGCTAGCTGCTAGCGATTCCTTGTAAACGTAGATATAAGGTAATGGTAGAGATAATAAAAAAGGGCTCTGATTATATCAGAGGAGAAGCGGCAGATTGTGTACCATCTGTGCACAATCATAAAAAAAAAATAAAAAAAAAATGGTAGAGATGAAGTAGCTTTGTTGACATCACCTATCGCGGCACCAACATAATATATGTTGGTACATGTACATTATATTATTATCGGGTCATGATGACGTGTGCATTATTGCAAACTGACCAGTATGCCAGTGTCATAAGAGTCCATAGCATGCGTCATCGTGGAATGGACTGACAAATGTACGACGCTACAGAGCTCATGTGGTAATAGAAATCGAAGTGGCTTTACTTGTAAGTAATTTAAGGTTCATATTTCCGATGACGGCTGATTCCAGCAAAGACGCGCGTATCTTCATAGAAATATGAACTCTAAATAACTGTAAAGACATTTCAATGTCCTTTACCGCATTGTAAATGCGCCCTGCTGGGATCCGTTCGATGTGAATCGTACACAAATCCGACCCCGATAGGAGATCCTACTGCAGTCTGAATAGGCCTCGTGTATTCTTCCGGTGTCAAATAGCTAGTAAAAGTCGATTTCAGCATTTCCTTGTTTATCTTTAAGATCTACAGAGCTATAACGCCACACCTACACGAACAATAAGGAATGCGCGAGCGCACAGTCACGAGAAACTGTAACGACATTTGAGTAGGAGCGTCGGGTTTCCATAACTGACTGCATATTTACAAAACATGCGACGTTGAAGTTCCGTTGGTAAGAACCAAGTTCTTAATTAATGTGGAAAAATAGAAAAACTGTAGTCTGTTCACTTAGCATTCATAACTATTTGGATATCAACTTATTAAATGTCAAAAATGCGGGAACAGACCTCAAATATAAATACCTATCCAATTAGGAATTTTTACTCTATATACTTATAATTAAAAAAATTGGGCAGATTAAAAAAATGGAATGTAATATCGCCAGACTTAAGGCCCGTACAAATAAATTGAACTCAAATACGAGATCAGTTTTGAGTACGCTTTTGACATTTCATTTTGTACTGGTATGACATAAGAATGACGTTTCCAAGATCGCTCTCGGACTTGAGATCGATTTATTTATATGAACCTTACATACCAACTGTAGTGTTCTAAACTAAGCAAACTTTGTACTATCCGTACAATGGAGTGGGGACCAGTTCCCAGTTCTTCGCACTCAGAGTTAACTATGTATGTGACATAATTGACCTTTTTTTTGTAGGAACACGGCATGCGGCAGTGCTCCCGCCAAGTCTTCCACACCAATCTTTTATCTTCTTCAAATCTATATATATATGAAAATTAATGTTTGTCTGTATGTCCCTTATAGAATCGTAAACTATGCATTTGATCATGTCATGATCTTCAGCAAAGTGTTGTGCATGAGCCCACAAAGGTTTCTGAGTGATGGGTACGGCCAATTTTTGACAGCGTAGCAACGCGCGCAGGGTACGGCTAGTTCTTAATAAATTATCAGAAGTAATTCTGTTCTAATAAATCCAGCCCATAATACTAAGCAAAGCACAAATATGGACTTACTAATGCGATATGCATACAGGAATATGTAACACTATACGAGGTGCAGGTTCGGTTCCCACACCGCAATGTTTACCAAAACATTTCGATGAATGCATGTAATTCGATGCGTTTGAAGCAACGGTGGTGACGCAACGACGATTGTATGAAATGCGCAGTTTATTAAAAAAAGTATTTAAAAAGAATTGTACTGTCAAACAGTGCGGTTTAATTCAGGTTCATTATCCTACTAATATTATAAATGCGAAAGTTTGTGAGTGTGGATATATGTTTGTTACTCTTTCACGCATAAACTACTGAACGGATTTGGATGAAATTTGGAACACAGATAGTTTATAACCGGGATTAACACATAGGATACTATTTATCCCGATATTCCCGAAATTTTTGTTTAGTTAAATACTACGCGGACGACGTCGCGGGCATAAACTAGTATTAATTAAATTGGATGCTTTAGCGATCATTCACATGAAGAGGTCGACACCGTGCTGTCTATTTTTGACAGATAATGGCTATATTTGACATATGGATGGATCAATGGCGGGAACTTTTGTCACCTTATTGAAAGATATTTATTTTATCAAGTTTGTGTAACCCCTGATTAGCGATGATAAATTTAAACTATATATTTTGATTTTTCTAAATACATAATCTACTATATAAAAATAAGTCGGGTTTTCCTTCCTGACGCTATAACTCCAGAACCCACGAACCGATTTCCACGGTTTTGCATTCGTTGGAAAGGTCTCGGGCTCGGTGAGGTTTATAGCAAAGAAAATTCAGGAAAATTTTCAACAAAACGCGGACGGAGTCGCGGGGCACAGTAGTATTATATAGGTATCATAAATCGGTAGTTACGAGTATAAATGTTTTGTCAGCGCAAGCCCTTTCAACAGTAAGGTACAAAAGAAATGAAAATCATCCTTTACAAAGTAAAATTATATCTATGAGAATTTCTTCTCCATAAAAATGGTTGAAGAGTCAGTAAGTAATTAATCTTTTACATTTTGATATTAATAAAACATACCTATTCTCTTTATTCCTACATACTTAATTTTTAAAATTGGATCAGTTATTTCAAATGAAGGCTACCTACTCACAAAGTTCTAATTAAGATTTTTTGCTAAAAACTGTAAGACCATTTTAGTAACGAGACACATTTATACCAGATGGTGGTGCATATAAGGCCTAGTTCCCACGTTCGATTCACTCGTACCTCGGATTAACGGACACGTTGTGAGAATCTCAGCTCATTTTTTGTTTGTGAACTGACCATAACAGGTGGCATCAGTAATGGGATTAAGTATTGGTAATAGTACTTTTACTCGTCGCAAGCGTAGCTGAAGTATTCTATATTGGAGTATCAGCTTTGATAGGCCGCAAAATAGTCAAGCCCCGCCCAGGACAATATAAAAATGTCAAATTGAAGTATTTTTGAAACAAAGTGGGCAAACAAGCGGATAAGCCGTACCGTAGCCTATAGTTGCTGGAATACCAAATACATTGCTCGGACGTTACCGACTTGAGGGGAGTGGGACAGAGGGCTGGGAATGGAGGACGAGTTGGGCTACTAGCTTTCTCACTCATTGAACGAAACGCAGCAATAATAGAGTCCATACTTCGCGAATTCGTGGTGAGCCCGCGCTAAGCTCGTTTATTAACCCCCGACAAAAAAGAGGGGTCTTATAAGTTTAACATGTCGTGTATCTGTGTGTCTGTCTGTGGCATCGTAGCGCCCAAGCGGATGAACTGATTTCAATTTAGTTTTTTTTTGTTAGATAGGTATTCTGATCGAGAGTGTTCTTAGCTATGTTTCATGAAAATCGGATCAGCCGTTTGAAAATTATCAGCTCTTTTGTAGTTTAAAAAGTCGTCGCATCGGGGGTTTTCTAAATTTTCAAGTTTAGTTATCGTTGACGCACCTTTAGACTAGTAAAGTGTAACTGCCACTAATTAGTAACGCTTTGCGTCCTCAAAAGCCTTGTGTTTTTACCGCTATCCTTTAAGCAGTGTGATGTCATTGGGCATGGGTTAATGTGAGGCCCCGTTAGCAGATAACATTATCAAAAATAATCTACCTACTCAGTTGATAGCTTAAGTATTCTAAAACTACTTGCAAAGTGATCAATTAGAGTAGGTGAAGTGTGGAAAAGCTTTGTTAGATGTGTTTAACTGTTTGGAGTTAGATTGACAATGTTTTTAACCTATAGGTCAAATGGTATGTAGTTGTTTCAAATTTGTAATACGCAATAAGGAAACGTACGTTCGATAAGACGCATTTATCCTGATTGTTTAATGGGGCTTGTTGCGTACGAGTAAATAAATACTTTTAGTCTTTAATTTTAGTAGAAGCCCATTGGAGATTATCAGTCACTTTAAAAATATTAAATTAAGATTATAGCAATGTGATTTTATCACATTACTAGTATTCCCGTTAGCCTCTCTAGCTAAGCCTATGATGGGGATCAAATTCGGAACCTCTCGGTTACGAGGGCGGCCGGGGCCCCTCTAACTATACCTTGTAAAAGTTAGCTTGATCGTTTTGACAGACGGAAAACTGACATTTATAGGGTCAGGATATAAAAAAATGTCGATAGAAATTATCGAGGTTTCATGCTATCATCGATGCTAAAAACGAATATTTTAATATAAAATGACATTTATTATCTTAAAGGAATACACCCCAAATCCATATCTGGATCAGTTTCTGAATCGCTAGAATAATCTTATAAATTTATTATAATGTCTTGTTCGCAAATATCATCAAAACTGACATCCTGCTCCCGAAATTGGATTTTATTTACTCACTATTATTTTCGATCAAGTATGTACAAATGTAAATAATGTTATGATATTAAAATAAACAATACAATTAAAATATAAATTAAGCTTTCTTTAAAATATCGTCTGTGGTCACGATGATTCATCGCCCATCACTAATTAGGTCGGCATGCCCATAAAGTGTGACATTGACAGGTACTGTCTGTTCTATTATGAAATTCAGGACTTCATAGGCGTGATTTTACTGACAGCTGTCGCAGAGATCAAGCTATCTTGTACTGATAATAATAGGCTATTCACGACTTTAATTCATTGATGAGTCATGCTTTTAAAAATATTCAAACCTAATTAACGAAGGACTATACATTGATAGATATTAATTTTAAAAATTATCAATATCGCATTAAGTTACTGTAATGTTAGGTACTAGAAATACAACGCAGTAACTATTTATTTCATATAGCATTGCATTAAAACTCACAGTAGGTAATTAACACCACAACGAACCACGAATGCAAAGCGAGTAATTAATTGTGATCAATGGGCCATGTGTGTGTAATTATATTTTTTTTTATTAATCCTAATGAATTGTTAGTCTAGTGTTAAGCGTAAAATGTGGCACTAACTTCATACGCTCGAGAATAATTACTAACCTACCTACTAGTGAGGGAACATTTCACAGGTAGCGTGTGAAAAATCATATTATATAGGGTTTTCATAAGTAGCGCCTGCTACCGACATAGGTAGAAACTGTTAAAAATCATTGCAATTAAATCTTACGTGTCCTAGTCAAAATTCACTGTGAATAAAAACATTCACTATGAAAAATCACGGGTAAAATCACAGTGAATGAAAATTATAATTTCACGCAATGAAAATTAATTCTGTAGAATGTAATAATTAATATTAAAACCACTAACACATATAATAGTCGATTGGACGGTTGGTATAAAAATAGCTGGATCCGTTTAGACCTTAACCCTTACTAATAACCGCGGTATAGCAGGCAAATAGTTATACACCGAATTATCCATTTCAGTCATCAGTAATTTGAAATTCGAAAGAAGAAGAAAAATCGTGGTGTAACCATTCCGCTAAACCATGTTTATTATTAAGGGGGTAAGAATACTCTTACCCAATACTCTTGTTGGTATAATACCAATGACGGTTGGTTCGATGTGTTTACCCATCAATGTATATTGCACATTTTGAACTATATGTAGGTACATACCTAATAGCAGTATGGGTAAATCGATGAGCAGGTGCCACAGGAGGCCGTGCCGCGCCTGCATCGCCTCGGGGACGGGGGGAGCGGGCTCCGACACTCGCTGTAACAAACAAACCGGAACTTAAGTTAGGTATCTTGGAAGTGGGACACAAAGCTTTGAGTCGCAACAGACGTGGAGGGTAGATCTGACCCAATTTCTGGAGTCTGCAAAATTTAAACAAGTCCGCTAAATGTTTTCATATTGGCTAAATTTCCTCAAGTCCTGCGTAATCTACACGAGTCTGCTAAAAATAATCAAGTTCGCTAAATTTCCTCAATTCCGCTTCAATTTTCCAAATCCTCCGATTTCCAAATTTAGATACCAAATCAAACTAAAACATTAAATTACTCGTTAATCTATAGTATAAAAATTTCCTTTCAACTCCTCCTATTATTTCTTTTGATTAAATTCGTGCGGGTTCCAAGACAATTTAACTTTTCCCCGGGACTCGTCAAGGGTCAAACCTCGACGTCATTATTGGTCACCATTGTCGATCCTGGCTTACAGGAGTTACAGTGGTGGGCGTGTGTGGCGGGACTAGTCCCAATAAAAAATCGTTAATCTATTTTAAAGCCTCGCGTTATCGTAATATTGAGATCCTAGCAACATATTTTTCTTAGACTAGAATTTCGATAGAATTTCAATTAGTTCTAATCTTTAATAGCAAACTTGTCCTACAGTTGTCGTGACAAACGGAAGCTATGTCCAGTGGTGGGCAGGAATTAGCTGATTAGGAATATATATATATATCTACAATTTGAAACATTGGATTATGCAAACCGCCCACTCTGGAAAATATTTAAATTTAACTGGTATTCGATCTGCGTAATATTTTAGTTTTGTTTCGCGTATCACCAGTCACCACAGAAGTTATAATAATAATATCGCCAGATAATAAATAATAAATAATATCGCCAGACGAACACACCAAATGTATGGTCCCAAACTAAGCAACGCTTGTACTATGGGAACCGTACAATTGACTGGGGGCGATCCCAGTGACACCCAGACCAGGGAAAATTACGAAAAGGCCATTTCCGAAATTTGCCCTGACGGGAATCGAACCCGCAACCACCCGATGCAGTAAGCCGAGCGGCCTACGCTGGAACCACTGCGCCAAGCGGTTGTCAATAATATGTAAAATAATAGCACTACACAGTACAACTCAAACGCGACATTTTAGTCACCAGTGTCCATTCATGGTCTTTTCATTCTACTACTCAATTTGCAGCATTTATGTCGCAACAGAAGAACCTGGGTATGCGTCATTTGAACCAAGCCGCATCGGGCGGGTTGACTATAACAAACTATAATTTGTCGCGGGCCATCGTAAACCCAGTTTTACGGTTCAATCGTTAACTTGGGAGTTAACACGAATAGCTGGGCGCGTGGACGCTTGTGACAGAGGTGTCTTAATCTATCTTGTTTTTTAAGGTAGATATAATTATTTTTATTTGCACATTAAATGTTGAACACCAAATGCAATAATTCTTAGAGACAAATTGGACCTACTTTTGCAAACTGGAACCAACCCACATGCACTACTGTAGACCAAAACCAACCTTGTGTTGGTGGTTCTAGGTTGGTTTCAGTTTGCAGAAGTGTTTGTGGGTTGGTTCGATTTTGCAAAAGTAGGTTCAATTATACCAGGCATCGAAAGACACCTAGGATTCTATTTTTTGTATTTTTTTTTAACAATGCCCAAAAGTATTTCATACCATTTAATAAGTCGTCATGACAAATATTGTGCATTATTAATAAGACCTATGAGTAAATTCTATACCTAGTACATTAATAGGCTTTTGCACAATTGACTCAGTAACTTAAGTTGGACAAGTGCCACCCAGAAAAAGGAAATAGTAAATACCAATGCGGAAATCGGATCAACATTGGCTAATTGCCACTAGGCTTGATTGAAACTCATTTCCGATCCCTTGAGGACTGTCATTTGTTTTTAGCAGTACATCTACATAGGTACCATCTGTTTACTGCCCTTGATATGTAGAGGGTTATAATGGCGGGTTCCTAGACCAGAGGTAGGTAACCTTTCTATGCGTCTATCTCTAAGTATACTCATTACGTCGTCTAACTGCCGTCCGTTATCGGTAGCGCACGCGCCGAGCTACCGTCTCTTGTTTTAAGTAGGTAAAACTATTAGTGATCCCGCTTAGAAACCGCTAGTATGACCCACAGGCAACACAAAAAACATTAATTAAATCTGATTTTCTTATTAAAAGAAAAAAAAACAAGTCTGGCACGGTCATAAGAAATTGCTCAAGTGTCGTTTGGCTGCATGATCAAAGCCCATTTTGTTCTTGGTTTGCTTTGTAAATAGGTCAATTGGCATTTAGGACCTTACTTATGATACGGAAGGAAATATCATAGGAAGGGCTTGTCGGTGAAAATAACCTTTTAATATTCTGCCGTGCGTGCCGATAGGTGACGCGTCTGACACCACATTCTCTGACTGCCTACGGCATGAGTTCCATCTATTTTTAGACCCTCTAAACTATAAATGGTCCTGATAAACTATTTATGAATAAGTTACTCATGACTCACTGTTACTATAACGACATTTTAACGGTCATTTGGCGTTCGTGTCTAGAATTAACGGGACAAGTAATAGGAAACTAATTATAACGGGTGCAAGAGCATTGGTGCAAGGATTAGAGAATTTATAGCCAGGTAAGAGCATATTCTCAGATGAGGGTTCCGTATCTTAAGGAGGAGGCATGATAGTCACTGTCAAGATGAAATTAAAGGTACTGCTACCCTTTTCTTAAATCAATTCCGCGCTTTATTCTTGTATTTAATTCCAAAATCCTTCTTGAATACGTTATCTGAGAAAGTAAGATGCAAAAAAAAATTCGACTGCTTTACTATTGAAGGTGGCATTTTGGGGAATTGGGATTTAACAAATTAGGTGTAGGGGTTTCAAGTCTACGGAATCCTAGACATAAGCACATGCCTGATTTATTATTTATAATGGTTGTTATAATATCCATTAAAATATTTTATTCCGTAGTCATCGCCATGATGCCACGTGGAATAACAATTGGCCAGGTGTACCAACAATTTGCGATTCGCGTACAGATACGGTGTTAGAGGATAGGGTTGGCATTTAGTAGTAAATTTTGAAGCATTGAAAATACTTAAACCTAAGTTAAATTCAAGTCATAGGTAGGTATTTCTGTTGTAAAAAATACCTTTAATTTCACGATTTTAATAATACGCAGATGTTAATGAACTCTTGTGGTAGTTTATTGTTAATTATAAAAACATTTTAAAATAATAATTAGGTTTAGATAACATTTTAATTACTTAGTTTTATTTATAAGCGGCAAGGAAAACCATATCATGTATCGATAGAGTAGGTATGTGAGCAATTTTGTTACAATAAATAAATCGACATGATCCTACTAATATTATAAATGCGAAAGTTTGTGAGTGTGGATGTATGTATGTATGTTTGTTACTCCTTCACGCAAAACCTACTGAACGGATTTGGATGAAATTTGGAACACAGATAGATTATAACCGGGATTAACATATAGGATACTTTTTAACCCAATAATCCAATACTACGCGGATGAAGTCGCGGGGCACAGCTAGTTTAATATAATTGACACCCACTAATAGAGTAATTTATAAATAGAAGAGTTGTAGGTGCTCTATTTATGGGTACAATTAACTATAAAATGTCTATTTATTTTACTTATGAAGGAACGAGGCACACTAATTCTAAAATTATGCTGGTCAAAATAACAAAGCTAAAAATAATGTTTAATAAGATCACCTGATAGACAGCCCTACAGCCGGTGATGGATTGACAGCCGCTGTCACACCATATTCGGCGCGCTGTCACACTGTCATTGACTCTGAGCTGCGCAAGCGCCGTCCGCGATGGTCAATATACGATGATAGATGAATAATAAAAACTAACATAACGGATTTCGCAGTTACAAATTATTATATTGCAATTTTTTCAGTTTTCTATTCAGGTAATTAAAATTATTATTGTCAAAGGCACAATATTCAAGTTGTTTATTCGTTCGTGCTTTGGTAGAGCAGGAAAATATTTGTTGCCACAGGAATGTAGCGATCCCAACATGTGCCCCGACTATCAATAATAATGACATCAAAATTACTGTCATTCCTTTTTCCAACCACTGCTCTGTCAATAGAAATGTCAACAAACACGCACTGGCAAATAAAAAAAAATGTGACAAAATGTAAAAAGACAAGCCCACTGAGTTTCTTGCCGGATCTTCTCAGTCGAGGTCGCGTTCCGGTCCGGTTGTAGATATAAAATGTAAAATTGTAAATTTGTAAGTGACCCGTAGGCTTAAACAAAATGAACGCTTTGACTTTGACTTTGTGAGATGGTAGGTACCTACTACCCTGGATGAGCCAGTGCGTCTATGAGCAATACTCAATTGGCTACAGCTGGGCTCTACCGCCGTAAGCCATGCCTACCTAAGGGCCTATGCACACTACGTTTTTTAAACGCGACGTCGTCGACGCGCGTTTGTGGCGATACAGACGCGATGCTAGCGCGCGTGTGTATCGATACAAACGACAACAAACTGCTCTGTAGGATAAAAGCGCGCCGTTTTACAAACGCGCGTCGACGGCGCGTTTAAAAACGTGGTGTGCATAGGCCCTAAGTTTTTAAATAATTTCAGGACATGTACAGGTAGGTACAGGTTTTATCGTTCTTGATGTCGAGCCAACGCGGCCCGGCTGATAAATTGTTATACGAGCCGGTACATTATCAAATCATTTGTTTGATCACAAATACCTATCTGCTATTAAAATTCAGTAGCATTACCATGATATCATCTGTTTGCGGCCGCTATAAATTCTTCTGTGTGTTTACGCTGTAGGTTGTTAAACCAGACATATTAATAGACTAGCTGTTGCCCGTGACTCTACCCGTGTGGTACTACAATAAAATAAAAGCCCAGTAGCTATCTGCCAGTGAAAGTCCTGTCAAAATCAGTCCAGCCGTTTCGGAGCTTAACCTGAACAAAGAGACAGACAGAAAACATTTTTTTCTGTTAAAAGTACCGTATGGTATTATGTATTTACTAAATAGTAATGATTTTAAATGCGTAAACCAACCTTAGTTATCTGAAATATACGGTTATACCATAGAAATTGTAATAATAAACAATTTCTTTAGGTTTTACCGTTCCAAAGACCATTTAATATTCACACCAAACACATGTAACACATAGTTTAGCAACCACGAGAGCATCATTAATCTATAGTAAACACGCCGCTAGTTGAAATACAATAGACAATGAATTTGAATACTTTCCAATTCAAATTAAATTCGCGAATTACCTAGAATGCCTCCCTGGCTCACTTTCAAATGGACCGATGTTGGTGCCAGTGCGTGGGCCATCACATTCCAATGAAGATAGTAAGTCTACAACAGGCTTCATTATGTAGGCACTTATGGTACCTATGACCTACATATTCAACATTCATGCCTTCAAGGATTACTTGTTTACGTAAATTGAGCTTTGAATTATGCTAAGATCCGAATTGTTGGTATATTCCGCTGTACCTACGAAAATATGCGTAGGATTAGGTAAGGTAATAAGTAAGTTCATAAATAGTACCTATACAATAATAAACGTAATAGTAAACCATGTAGTTATATAGGTACCTACAAACTTCTCTTGAAAATAAAAACATTTTTAAAAACAAGTATATGTTTTTTTTTGTTTATGGCACCGTTTTTTATTTTAAAATCTTTATAAGCTAGACCATGCTTAGACCTCTTTAATTTAAGTGTTTCAAAAACCTGGCTGAAATGTCCCAAAAATGACAGCTAGCCATTAAACATTTTTTAGAGTAAAAAATGTTTTTTGCTTTTTCTTTAAATGGCATCTTCATTTCTAATTGATTACGACCAGATGCAATCGTTAAAACATTATAATTTAATGAGGTAAATAGGTATATTAGTATACTTTCGAAAATAAAAGTTATAAATTATTATTATTCTATAGCTTATGCTAAACGATTATTTTGCGTCAACGTGTTCAAAGGCTCTTACTCCTTCAAAGTACCATTTTGTTTAAGTTATTTTATTTGCCATAAACTGCTGCCAGCTATCTGGTTCTACAATCAGCACAGGTTACATTACATACCTACTATTTGAGTGCCGTGCAAAAATGTAAAGAGGTCCTTCACTAGACTAACTTCTTACTTAGACTATCAAGTGTAGAAAGAACTTAACTCGTTGCAAAACCGTTATTAAACATAAGTATTTGTCCACTATTGAATGTTAATGCGATCCTTCGCACGGTTTTCGCTTGTCATTTTGTATAACTGTGCGTGGTTACAAGTTCGCCTGTACCGTTGGATGTTACACGAATAATTGCGTTATGTTCCAATCACCGCACATCGAGCACATTTTTTGAAATGTGTGAAATAATAGGTCAGTACCTAGTTCATAGCACACATACGACAGATTGGGTTCTAGATAGGGATGATGACAATTTTAATAAATTCCATAATTTAATTAATTGTATAAGTACCTAACTAGGCCCGTATTAATAAATTGAAGGCGCCTGTCTAGCCCGCGAAATTCAAAATTTTCGAGTATTTTTATAGTTTATCCAAAATCTGAAAACATTAAAGACAACATTTTGTGATTTGCGACAAACACTGTATGCGGTGCGTTTATTAATACATTTCTTTTACTCTAAATATTATCACGGTGGTTATGATACTAGTAAATCACTAAATATACAAAAACTGCCAGTTTTTCTGGTTATCTGTCGTTCTTGAAATGTTTTAGAGTAAGTCTGATATATTAATAAATGCATTGCATACGGTCTTTGACGCCAATTACAAAATGTTCTCTTAAATTCAGATTCTGGATAAACTATAAAAATACTCGAAAATTTTGAATTTCGCGGGCTAGGTGGGCGCTTTAGCCTTACGTCTGCGAGCGATCTTGGAAATGTCACCCTTATGTCATACCGGTACAAAATGACATGACAAAAGCATACTCAAGACCTCTCTCAGACTTGAGATCGATGTATGTATTAATACGGCCCTGGGTATGTCTTACGATTACCACGAGTTAATCTGTAAAGGTTTAGGTTTGATACTGGGGATAGAATCCGGAAAACCTGCGTGTTAAAGGTATTCATAACAAAGTAGACAAACATGCGTACGACCGGCTATGCTAAGCAGATACCGTAGCCTATGGACGCTTGCAATACCAACGGCATTGCTCGTACGTTACCTAACATCAGGCAGGACAGAGGATCTACGCTTGTTAGCTGACTTAATTATAAATAGAAAGAATAAATTTCATTGTATTATCAGCGCAAATTCGGAGCGACTCGCGAGCCAGGGTTTGAACCCAGGACCTGTTGCCCGCAAGACGCGTGCTTAACCAATCGGCTACCACGGCTTTGAATATAGTCATAGCCTATCATAGGTATATTCATTGTTCATAAGCGCTACGCAATGATTGGAAAAGGCAGGTCACGTGCCAAAGCCCTGTCGTCGTATAAAAACGGTTGAAAGCAATTTCCGCGGTCGTTACATTTATTGCCATTTCTCACTAACAATACCTGGTGGAGAGAAAGCTGATACTTTAACAATACACAGAGCAGATAAAATATAGAATAGCCAATATACGCCTTGCAATAAACAAAAACAGATTTCCAATCTAAGATTATGAAAATGCTACACGGTGAACGGAAAACCTCTCGTAAGGAAACCTGAAAGTCTTTTGAAAACCATGTTATGTTCACACCAGGGCCAGTGTGTTGGGCTATGAGCCGAAACCCCTCGCACCGAGAGGGGGATGGACCTGGCATGATAGCAATTGGCCGCCCCCTATTGGGATAAAGTACCATCGACTATGCGGGTACAGTGCAATTATACAAACTACATATTACAGTGATAGAGCCAACCACCTCATATACAGGCCGGCTTGGCAGCAGTACCACTCTAACACAGGAGATCGGCGTTAAGTAGCTATTAAAGCTGCTTTTCGTACGATCTCATACTTCCCCTCTCCTCTATATTCCCCTCCCTCAGTCCCATTTCGCATCATGTCGGCAACTTGCGAGTATACATCAAATTTACAAACGAAATACCATTGGTATTGCAAGCATCTATAGGCTACACTACAATATTTTCTGATATTGCTATATACTAGGTGAAACAGAAAGGGTATACTATTTTTTTTGCAATTTTACTTTGTAAATCTAAAACTATCGGCTTTGAGGGACAGTTGAAGTACTAAAGGTTTTGTAGACTTATGAAATCTGTCAACAGCTGTAACACCTTCCCTGTAACACCTTTTGTTTTTCAAGTTTCCTCCAAAGCTGATAGTTTGAGAGTTACAAAGCTAAGTTTTGAAAAAAAATAGTATACTCTATCTGTTACAACCTGTATGAAAAAATAGGTACTTAATAATATTCTTGCAATGGCAACTCTGTGATCAAACTCGAAAACGGTCATTAAAAGACTGTCGCTCGTATACCGTTTGGCGCCACCTCTTGGCGCCCGCTGTTGCCACATTCTAGGTTGGCAATGGCGGAGGAATACTGAGCGACATGCATTGGCACGCCTCAATTGGCATTTGAATATAAAATCATCTATTGTAGTTTGCGACACGATTGGCATTTGTTTTGATGGTATTTGATTTGCCAAACTAGTAGGTATCTTAGAGACTAGTAGAGCAACTAGTAGAGACCTTAACATAAAGTCCTAAAAATACATTATACAATGTACTTAGGACGTTACAAAACTATTGTCCTTGGTGTAGTGGTGTGGAAAATGGTGAAAGAACTGTGTCATGGATTGTGAAGACTTCAAACTCTAACTCAAAATTGTTTTATTCATGTATGACAACAAACCATTTATCTACCACCGGTTCGGAATGCTGTTGCCACTGAGAAGATCTTCTACCGTTGTAGAGCCAAGCTGTAGCCAATTGGCTACAGCTCATATATGGAAGCTCTACCAGTACTACCCTGGTAGAGCTGCCTTATATGAGCTGTACCACCCTCTCATAGAAGATCAGCGTAAAGTAGCTATTATAGCAATACGATGGGTGATAGAGCCGGAAGCCTAACACTCCTTTCCCTTCCCTCTGTTGTACTCCCCTTCAAGGCGGCAACGTAGCATTGCAAACATCTAAAGGCCACGGTATCTGCTTAACATCAGGGCCCTAACCACGCTAGCTACTCAAATCGTAATGGAAAAGCAAACGCTCGCGATTACGTTTCAAACGCTCCGCTTTTGAAGTTTTGCTGACTGTAGAAAAACGTCAAAAGCGGAGCGTTTGAAACGTAATCGCGAGCGTTTGCTTTTCTATTACGATTTGAGTAGCTAGCGTGGTGAGGGCCCATGCCGTACGATAGTTTTCCGATTTAAAAAATAGTAATAGCTAACCCATTGTATTTTTCACCGCATTTGAACGCCTCTTCTTAAAACATAATTGGCTCGTTTGGTTATAGTGCCTCGACGTCTATATTTTAAATGTTCGAAACAAATTGTTTGTTGTTACGCAACAAGAGATCGGAATCGGTCGCTGCTGCGAGCCACCTCTGCCCCTAGTTATTTATGTGCGCCGTGAAGATACGCGATAAGGAACGCTTTGATGTACGCCATTTGTTCGTAATGACTGTTATTATAATACTGGCTATTGGTATATTTCGTTTGTGACGACGCTTGTTACCTGACATAGATAAATAAATAAAATAAATATCGCCAGACAGGCACACCAACTGTATGGTTACAAACTAAGCAATGCTTGTACTATAGGTTAGGTACCGTACAATGGACTGCGGGCGATCCCAGTGCCACCCAGACCGGGGCAAATTACGAAAAGGCCATTTCCGAAATTTTCTCCGGCGGGAACCGAAGCAACAACCACCATGTGCAGTGAGCCGAGCGGCCTACGCTCGAACCACTGCGCCAAGCGGTCATAGACATAGGATATTAACTGACGATAGAAAGCACATACCCACCGCATTCTTAGTATCCTTAAATAGCTCCACACTCCCTTTACGGGATCAGGAAATAGCTAATTACTGGTAATCATCACGTCTTAATATAGCCAGGCGCCGGCAGACGACTACTCAGCAATGGCCAGACATCTGCCGGTTCAAGGTCGGAGCAATTAGCACGAGTTACTTTGAATACTGAACTAGTTAATAAATAGGTCCTAATGAAAAGTCAGGTAATGAGATGAGAGCAAAGACAGAAAAGTCCCAGGAAATAAATGTCATGAAATAAGATTTTTTTATAATGGGGGAATCTGCACTGCCATTATTAATCATAAATATTGTAAACAAACCGTCTTAGAATACTGACGATCTTTTGATAACAGTGTTGTGATAAGGATTGATAATGTTAAACCTCCCAAATGTGGTAGTACACTGAGAGTTTATCTTTTACTAAACCACCTAATTATATCCAATATTTTATGTAGCTAATCTTTTAATTATTTTTAACGAATGTGATGTTAATCCTCCTAAAAATGTAGTAACAAACATTACAAGGAATTACAAAACTATTATGTTGTAATTATTTTTAATGAAATTGTCTCTCGGTGTAGTTCCGTTAACTATAAATAGGCAAACTTCAATAGTTTAATTGCACGGATGGTGAGCGAACCCGGAACCTCTTAGTCACGAGGGCGTCCAATGTAGCTACTGATATATTGCACAGAGATACAGATTAATCATATAGTATCTATGACAGTAGCAAATAGTTGGCAATAATGGTAATGATCCGCCATCTTCAAAATCCGTGCAAAATTGCCACGAAATTTTCAGCAAATGCTTCGTCTGCTTATACGTAGTATTTATAAGTCTGTGGTCTATTGTCACCTAAGTACAGGCTGTTATTTTTAAGTAACCGTCAATTTGCTAACATCAAACGCTACCGGCATGTTGAATGAGTTACCCCATGGCTTTTGAATATAAAACAACATTTGGGACACATTCAAAATTCCGAGCAGACTCGTTGTAGGCGCCTTTTTAATTGACCCTACGTGACTAGGCCCTTGAGGGACATGGAAAAGGAAAAGGGATTGGTTAATAAGGAATGGGAAGGGCGCGAAATAAAGGTGAAGAAATATGACGTAATCTAAATATATAATATAACTCAAAGGTGTCTGACTGACTGACATAGTGATCTATCAACGCACAGCCCAAACCACTGGACGGATCGGGCTGAAATTTGGCATGCAGGTAGATGTTATGACGTAGGCATCCGGTAAGAAAGGATTTTGATTAATTCTACCCCCAAGGGGATAAAATAGGGGATGAAAGTTTGTATGAAACTTTGTCAATTAAATTCCACGCGAACGAAGTTACAGCTAGTTTTAAATAAATCATTTTAAACTTTTAATATATATTTTTAGAATACTTGGAATGTGTTTTTATCACATTACTAATATTCTCTTTAGCCCCTCCAACTAAGCTAATGTTTGTGCTAGGAGTGGGCTCAAGTGAATAGTTTAATGGCCAAGATAGGGATCGAACCCGGAACCTCTCAGCTACCAGGACAGCCCCTCTAACCACTACGCTATTGACGCTTCGAAATAATAAAAATGTATATTCCACCACTGAACTTAAATATAACTTACAAACAGTAAGTAAGTATAGTTTTTTTGTTAAGTTTCCGGTGGACTGGAGCCTAAACTAGGGAAGCACTCGGCACTGTATTCAAGTACTCCTGGATTCGCAATCTTGGATAAGTTTTTTTTTATACAGGTTGAAACAGAAAGGGTATACTATTTTTTGCAAAACCTAACTTTGTAATTCTAAAACTATCAGCTTTGGAGGAAACTTGAAAAACAAAAGGTGTTATAGGAATACAGCTGTTGACATATTTCACAAGTCTACAAAACATTTAGTACTTCAACTGTCCCACAAAGCCGATAGTTTGAGATTTACAAAGTTAAGTTGCAAAAAAAATAGTATACCCTTTTTGTTTCACCTAGTATAAAACAAAGTCTGCACACAAGCGTACGTACGACCCGTATGATGTTAAGCAGTTATGTAGCCTATGCATACAATACCATAGGAGCATAGGGAGGTGAAAGTAGGGGGTTGTGCTTCCGGCGACCCTTATCGTATGAAACGTAGCTAAAATAGTTACTTTACGCTCCGATGTTCTGTCAGTGGGTGGTACTACCCCGGCCGGCCCGAACATGAGTTGCAGACAATAGGCTCCTCTGTCACACATCCAAAGAAGTATGTTGAGTTATCAATTAGCCTGTCTATTAGTCCTGCTCCGGCGCCAGATGTATTTCAACAATTCCTAAGTAATGATTTGTTTTCAAGTTGCTAAGTAAATAATCATGTGTTCAATGGAAATTTGCGAGAATTAGCGTCAGGTTAAGTACGTTTTGAGTGCCATTAGTGACGTCAGTGAGATATGCAATTGTTGTAATTTATTTTAGCAGTAAAACTGTTTTTAGAATACTTAGGGAAAACAATGAATAAGTGCGTTAAAATTAGCATATAACTATATTTTGTATCTAGTATAAATGTAAGGAAGATTATTCTGTCACTGCGAAGAGTTGCAGACTCTAGATTAACAAAACCATTCAAATTTCCACTAAATGGTCACCCATCTCTGACCGACATTGTTAACCTCCGATAGACAACCGATCAGTCATTACAACTGGTTACGAGCGTCTCACCAGTTTCTACATAATCAACGGGCGAGTCTAGTCCACATCCAATAATCCTATAAGTACCTACTCTATACAATTCAAAAAATGCTTTGAAATAATATTGATGTAACACGCGGAGCTAAGTTGACATAGGGTCTAACACAGTATTCATAGATGTCAGAAGCGTGGTCTAACGAGACCGATAGACTGCCGCCGAATACCACTTGGAGATGTTCAAACATGTTTGTTTATTCCCAGCTCAGGAATTGGGTAAGAGCGAGTCGGATCCGGGAATGGTGTTCTGTAGGAAATATAATGTGAAACGGATCCAATTTTTTCTACATTTTCTTTTAAAGATCTCATAAATCCCGTTTTAGTGTGGTAATATTGGTTATAGACATCATCAATTGGTAAGTATTCAAATAAATATCCTAATCAATGAGCTGGTATAAAAGTATACCTAGCAATTAAAATAACACTGAAAGCTAAACTTTCAAGAGACTTTCAAAATAAATAATATGCCAGTGTACATTTTTTCACGCAAATTATATGGCAACGTAAAAATTTGCAATGCCCAAAATCTGATATTTACATAAAACTAACGGCACCTAAACCCACGCCGTTTCAAAGTCGAAGAAACTATTGTTTCTTTTCGGCGTTTTACATTGCTATAACGGAACCCTAAATATAAGTCATGGTCATCAAATCAATCCGGTCGTACATGCATGTTTATATTCGAAAACGCGTATTTACACAACAAAGCTAACTATTATTGTACTCGGCCATATAAAAGATAAATAACAGTATTTCAATTTGGAACGATTTTTTTTTCGTAAAAGGTTAATAAACATGCTATTAAGTGTTCAACTACATTGAAACGGTACTTTTATTATACATTTATATGTATATTATACACTGGATATACGAAGTAACATTAGAGAATCCAATCTTTATAGTAAGCGTTCCATTATGTAATCCACAGTTAAGTGAAAATAATATAAATTTGATATTCAATTTTTATCATGCATAAAATATACGTACATACATCTATAATACATTATAAAGGCCTTCCAATTCAATAAAGTTAACAATGAAACAAATATCGCTCCATATTCAGTAGGCTAATGATACTGCAACTAATGGTCATATATTTATACTGTGTCCTGCCTTCCTCCTCTAATCGGATTTCTTAAACTATAACTCTAAATTGAAAATTGAAAAAATCCCGATGCGACGACTTTTTAAACCACAAAAGAGCTGATCATTTTCAAAAGACTGAACCGATTTTCATAGAACATAGCTAAGAACACTCTCGATTAGAATGCCTTTCTAACAAAAAAGAAACAAAGTTAAAATCGGTTCATCCGTTTGGGCGCTATGATGCCACAGACAGACACACAGATACACAATAACAATCCTCTTTTTTCGTCAGGGGTTAAAAATAATGTACAAAATACTACTCGTGTGGTTGTGTGGAAGCCACAGCCACAACGTCAGCTGTCATCTAGTTTATCCCCACACGTTACGCATTATTAATCATACTATGAACTTTCTAATCTGCAACATCCTAGCTATTGAGCCGTCCTACACTTCTGTCAATTGCCTGTATATCAACTGAATGAATAAACCATGAATAACTGTGCCCGTCTCATTGTCACCGACACGATGGCGTAGCGATAGCAAAAAAAAGTTGATTGATAAAAAATGACACGAACGTGTTGGTGAAAACGTTTTTATGCTGTCCGTCGAAAGAATTTAAAAATGTTTTTTGTGGCAATGTTATTTTGTTATTTTGAGGTATTACAAAGTAGGTTTTTTTCCGTGGTGACAGCATATAGCTGCTGCGTTGCGTATTGAGTTGAGAATTTTAAAATAAATGTCGCTTAAGTGCCAATCTTTTGAATACTTGTGACAGTTTGATGTGTAAGCGACACTCGTGAAATTATTATCAATTAGTCTGTCCGTTGATTGTTCCGTCCTCACGAAGTTTCATACTAAGTTTTGTATTACCTTAAACAATATTTTTTTTTATAAGCAGTAGACAATCGCAGCAAGAGGTCTTAGTGGTTATTCGCCAATGTCTATAACCTCTATAATAGAGGTTGGATAGTATTTCGTATTTATTTTAATTAAGGCTAAAGCACCTATCTAGCCCGCGAAGTTCAAATTTATTGAGTTCTTTTAGAAATTTTTCAAAATCTGACAATAATAAAAGACAAATTTTGTAATTCGCGAAAAAGACCGTGTGCAGTGCATTTATTAATATATCCAACTCTAAAACATTTCAAGAACGACAGCTATCCAGATAATCTGGCAATTTTTGTATATTTAGTGATTTACTAGTATCATATCCACCGTGATAATATTTAGAGTAAAATAAATGTTTTAATAAATGCACTGCACACGGTCTTTTTCGCGAATTACAAAATTTGTCTTGTATTATTGTCAGATTTTGAAAAATTTCTAAAAGAACTCAAAAAATTTGAACTTCGCGGGCTCGACAGGCGCCTTCACCTTAAACGATTTACTTGGGTGTTATAAGGTTAAAATATTTTCAGAATTAATTATTTAGTCGGCAAAAATAATAGGTTGAAAGCAACTAAAACGAGTTTTGCGTAAAATATTGCCTATATTTTACAAAAATAAAATTAAAAAATATAATAATCATAATTCCGACTTAAAAATAATTGCATGCTATTCATCAATTTATCTTACAACTTATCTACAAAATGAAAGCATCTCTTATCATTCGCAATCTTGGCAGTGATTACTTGACACCTATGCCTGGTCTGCCAAAGGGCCAGCTTTCGAGACCCCTAGCTTTCACTTATGACAAGTCGATGATCTGAGAAAATGTTTAGGTAAACCTGTCCTAGAATCTAATGAGGGAAGTCACACGCCGCACGAGCGCTAGGTTCAAAGTTGTTAGAAATACATGGAGTAGAACTCCAGTGCTTATTGATAGTTGCCGCATGTGAACTCGCTTCCGGCGGATTTAACACATCTGCTGAGTGGTTTCAGGAATGGAACGGAAAACCCCCTGATAGCATGGGAGTTACCATCAACTCTACACTTAAACCTGCTGGTTTTGCGCTCCCAAGAAGGGAATGGTGCCAACTGAATAGGGTACGAACTGGATGCGGGCGAAGCAATGCCTTTATGTCCATGTGCGGGTGGAGGGAATCACCGGAGTGTGAGTGTGGAGCTGCTGTCCAGGATGTTGAGCATATAGCGAGAGACTGCCCACTCACAAGGTACCACGGCTGCCCAACAGACCTGTTCTCTCTAGAAAACGACGCTATCCCATGGATTCAGCAATTAAAAGATAGAATAACTTTATAATTTTGTTTTTAATTTTAATTTATTGTGAACAATTGTAAGAATGCCATACGAATAAATAAATAAATTGATAGTTGCCATGCACTTAACTGGCCCGTCATTCGGCCAATTAGGTGTTAAAATAGTCTAATTGTTTCCATATACTTCGTTAGAAAATCTTATGGTAGTAGAACATTTTATGTCATTGACAAAATTAACGATTTACCTATTAATAATTATATTTTCATTTTAAATTCAATTCTCTTTATTTTTAACGTAGTAGCTAATTATTGTAAATCATTTGACTCAACAGTTATAAGTATAACATTACCAACTATGTTTTAATAATTATTCAAATTCAAATTCAAATCGTTTATTTTGTGTAGGCCTACGGGGGCACTTATAAATTGTAAATTTTACATATTTTTTTTCTTATATCTACAACCGGATCGGAACGCGACCTCGACTGAGAAGATCCGGCAAGAAACTCAGCGGGCTTGTCTTTTTACATGTCATATTTTTTTTTTATCGCCAGTTGCTTATATTCAATAATTACAAAGGGTAGTAGATATTAACATAAATATTATAATAGCTCCAGTGTGTTGCCTTTTGATGTTACCAAGAATTACACAAATAATTCGGACTAGTAGGGCAATACACGCTACGCTTTGACATTATTATTAACTGTCGAGATTTGAGCTGCTTAGTCCCAAGCTGATTTATCATCCAAATAATCCGAGATTTTGTAATAACCCTTTGCACTGAGTTTAAATTAAACTACCCGAAATTTAATTTCAAACTGTATGATAAGCTTATTTTCATCTCAATATCCACTCTAAGATAACCTCTGTCCCACAGGAGTTCCAGTGTCATGATACACACCTCATTCGATGTCGCAAATGAACAAAAGCTATAGAGGAAAGAGATACCTCCAAGCATGTGGGCGGGTGACAATAATTAAGATACTTAGTAAGTTGCAACATCCATGGGCCGGCGCAGTGATAGATGTATGCGGTGCATTGAAAAATAAGCGTAATTATATTTAGTATCTAGTAGGTACCTAAATTGTCGTTTATCCGGGTAAAAATTGTGTTTTAAAGAATCTAAAAACTAAAACACCAATAGAGAAAAGTTTTAAAATTTTCAAAATTCACCAGCGGGAATCTAATCCAACCATTAAAGTACATATTCGTGGCGTTTGAACTAAAGACCGATACGCTGAGGACGACATAAGTAGGTACGTTAGGTATCTCGGACATACTAACGCAAAGTAGCGCTATGTATCTCGGTAGCTGTTATAACTATCACTTCTACATGTCTTAACTAACCCAGCGCTCCAACCACTGTACCCCACATTAATCTAAATATATATAACTCAAAGGTGACTGACTGACTGACTGACATAGTGATCTATCAACGCACAGCCCAAACCACTGGACGGATCGGGCTGAATTTTGGCATGCAGATAGATGTTATGACGTAGGCATCCGCTAAGAAAGGATTTTGATTAATTCTACCCCCTAGGGGATAAAATAGGGATGAAAGTTTGTATGAAACTTTGTCAATTAAATTCCACGCGGACGAAGTCGCGGGCACAGCTAGTATTTCTATAAAAGAGTTTACAACTTTCATCGTAACATATCTAAGACTATTTTAATGCTCAAATGAAAATGTACGACATTAAATGAAGCTATAACTGCGAAGCCGATGCGCTCGCGCACGACTAATATACGAGCAGCGTAGGCAGTGAAATATAGGTGATGTACTCGTACCAACTGATTTATACCGCCTAATAAAACCTATGACTGTGTGTACCACTGGGCAGTAGGCGGTTATATTTTTAACCGTTTATTTATAGTAAGATCGATCTTCCTCCTAGGCTGTTCCAGTTCAACCTTATGCCAGTATAAGTGGAAATAAATATATTCTTAGTCCACGTGCAAATAAGGGACCACTAGTCTTCAGGCCATGCTGTAGCCAATTACCAACAGCTCACATACGGGCTCTACGGAGATAGTAGGTACAACCCTCCCACATAAGATGACCGTAAAGTAGTTAGAATTGATGCGTGTCGTACTAGGAGTGAGACAGCCGAAAGCCCAAACCTCCCCTCCATTCTCCTTACTGAATCCCAATCCCCTTCGAGACGGCATCGTGCCAGCAATGCCTTTATTATTGCAAACGTCTATAGGCTTATAACTGCTTAACATCAGACAGGTCGTACGCTTGTTTGCCGACTTTTTATGTACAAAAATGCTTAATAACAACCTTGCTTGAATGTGTACTCTAAAGCAAGAGAGGTAATTTATTACAAAAGTCACTACTAGGTGAAACAGAAAGGGTAAACAATTTTTTTGCAACTTTACTTTGTAAATCTAAAACTATCTGCTTTGTGGGACATTTGAAGTACTGAAGGTTTTGTAGACTTATGAAATCTGTCAACAGCTGTATCCCTGTAACACCTTTTTTGACAGAATGAGCAATGTTCATTACTCAGTCGGCAATTAACAAAGATACTGTATAATAGTAAAACGTGTTCAAATATAAGCAGCAACTATCAACTCTCGAGATGAAAATACGGAAATTGGAAAGAGAAATGTAACTAATAATAATAAACCAAGCCTGCTCAATTTTTTATTTCAAAATTCCAGAGGCTTTTGATATTGAATTTGCAGCTTTTTGGGGATCAACCCTAGAAGAAACTGCAATATAATAGGAAAGAGAGGATGAAGAGTCTATTGTTGCTCACAGAAGGGGACAAAGGTGACAAAGGTGACACAACATAATTGCTATAAAGTTCAAATTTAACTTTTTAAAAATTCCAATCGCAATAGCAGCGTATACAATGCTTTGCCTTTAATACGGAGCCATTACTATGACTGCAATTAGCCCCGGACACAACTATATTTACCACGCAAACGAGTCAAAACAACCTTCCATAAAGTAGCATAAAGTTGATATTGACCGCAAATCTATGTTTGGAGTAACAGTTATATCGGCAACATTTCTGATACCACCCATGCAAGGTATGTAGAACTTTATGGGTTTGAGTTACGGGTTGTTTGGATGGTATTTGTAAAATTGCCAAGGTCTCTCGGCGCCAAGTTTGTTGCTCTTCAGTGTGAAGACCTATTCATAGCCCGTAAGTTCATTACTTTGATTTATAGGCTGAGATTTGAAAGCACTATTAGGATAATTATCGGTTTCAGCATCGGCCCGGTCGTATTATACTCTTGCTATCGTAATTTATTGGAGCAAAAGCTTCTCTAGCGTGGAAATATGGTACAAAGTGGCAGAAACCAATCTTCGGGACGGTTTAAAAATTACAAATAAATTAATTTTGAAAAAAATATTGCTCTCTTGCTTAGTTTTTGAATCAACTGCATAAGGATGAATTAGGTGTCTTCCAGAGTATTGTAACTGAACCTGTTCTTGCAAGGAAAGTACTATTAGATAATCAGATTAGATTAGGTCACTGACGTCGACGAATTAGGTAAGTAGGTACATTTGTTTACTACTCACATATAACAGTTAGCTAACGATGGAATTGAGTCGAAACAAAATGCTCTAAAAGTCCTTAAGTCTAATGGTACATAAGTACACTAACCAAACTCGTCGAAACTAAAACTATTGCAATCTCCCTCATATGGTCTCAATTTATGAGCATGACGAGAATATTTTTCGTCGTGTCAAATTTATTTTCGTCGTAGCATAGAGACAGTTGCATTGTTAAATAAATAAATATCGCTAGACAAACACATCAACTGTATGGTCCCAAACTAACCAACGCTTGTACTATGGGTACCGCACAATGCGCTGGGGGCGATCCCAATGGCACCCAGACCTGTGCAAAGTACGAGAAGGCCATTTTCGAAATTTGCCCCGGCGGGAATCGAACCCGCAACCGCCATGTGCAGTAAGCTGAGCGGCATACGCTCGAACCACTGCGCCAAGCGGTCGTTTATATAGGCATCATTATATACTAATATTATAAATGCGAAAGTTTGTGAGTGTGGATGTATGTTTGTTACTCTTTCACGAAAAAACTACTAAACGGATTTGGATGACATTTGGAACACAGATAGTTTATAACCTGGATTAACACATATTATACTTTATTTAAGTCTACGCGGACGAAGTCGCGGGCAGAAACTAGTCAGTAAATAAAGCAACCGCAGCTCTGATTATCTATGGATAATCTCTAATAAAGTTCCACTCGCCTCACATTCTAAGTGTAATAAATAACAAGTGCACTGATTGAACATAAATCATACCGCCCGTCGACGCCAATGACGTTTTAATAATATGATTGTATTGAAGAATTCCATTACGTGAGGATGAGACGCTACATCTTATTATATTTTGTACGATTTAATTATTATTTTTATTTAATAAGGTATTTGTTATTAAATTAATTATTTAAGTTTTTTATTGATTTATACCAGGTGAAACAAAAAGGGTATACAATTTTTTTTGCAACTTAACTTTGTAAATCTCAAACTATCGGCTTTGTGGGACAGTTGAAGTACTAAAGGTTTTGTAGACTTGTGAAATCGGTCAACAGCTGTATTCCTATAACACCTTTTGTTTTTCAAGTTCCCTCCAAAGCTGATGGTTTAAGAATTACAAAGTTAAGTTTTGAAAAAAAAAGTATACCCATTATGTTTCACCTTGTATAAGCTACCAGTGCTACTTTGTCAAGTAGATGTCTCGTGTAAAGACATACCAGCGGTTATAGTTTCATATTATAAGTGTAATTGGACCTACTTATGCAAAATGGAACCAACCCACACACACTTCTGCAAACTGATACCAACCTAGAACCACTAACACAACGTTGGTTTTGGTCTACAGTAGTGCATATGGGTTGGTTCCATTTTGCATAAGTAGGTCCAATTAAGAAGAATATCCGTTCTATCTTTTCCTACACTCAAATTAACACCTTATTTTATGCTACCTAAAATACGGAAAAAATCTTTTAGAGGTACGAGTTTGAAAAAGTAAAGCGACGACTTGGTTTATTCACACATGTTAGGTGCCTACACAAAACATAGATAAAACACCTGCTTGCCAACTATCGCTAACAGACGCCACCACTCAATCATAACGAAACAGTTAAAAGGGCTGGCCCCTCACTGCAAGTTTGAAGGCCATAGCTGACATTAACAAATTGTCCACAGAGTGGTTGGTCGTAGATCAATAATCAAAACCCCATTAGTTAATGGCGTGATGCACCGTGCCTCGCGGGGAGTGACAGGGCAGCTGAACAAACCTTTGTTGTATGTGTCTTATGAAGATGTAAGGCGGTTCAGACAGGGACGGACTGTGGCGATATTGGAGGATTTTTCGTTTATTTTTTAATCATACTTGAATTTTATTAATATAATATTTATTGATAAAGTATAAACTCGCAATGTGTACAACTAATTGGGATACAATTATAAATGTGTAAGTAGATGTTTATTTCTTAGATAGATTTTATGCAACATTTCAGAGTTTAAAAAACTTGAATACACACGATTGTAAAGATAATATGTTTCATTATTATGAAATAGTGTGGAGAAAATAATTATAAAATAAATTAAGTTTTTCAAGAAACACATGCTTCATAGATATTTTCACCAAAAATGTGCATCAACAAGTAACCGGAAATCTTTTATTAACATTATAAATGTAAACTACAGTTAAAAATCTATATTTTCAAGATAATTTAATTTTACAAGAACCGAAGATGTGTCCAAGGTCAGTTATCCTACGAGAGAGCGAAAAACCACTAATATTTACCCAGAATAGTATACATATTTAGGTTATCTGTAAGTCAATATTGATTAAAATAAACGTCTGTTTGAAGATCCTTGTCGCGTATTTGTCCTATTTATAATCACTTAAATAGTATTTTTGTACGCCGGTCACGGGTTTCGACTAGGAAGCTATTTATGATAATTGGATTATTATTACGTTTATATTATACTATTACGATTAAGTAGTTAAACAATAAATAAGCCTGGTGGTGCTAGGTGGCAAGTAACTTGCATGTAAAATGCAAGTACATACTTCGAGCACGCAAGTACAAGTGTCGCAATATGATTACCCACCGAAATTTTCTTCATATTCCAATACTAATATCAATATAATAAACGCAGTAGTTACACCATGGATTTGTCTCGCTAGTCGTACCTTTAGCAATGTGAATTTACCACATTACTAGTATTCCCGTTAGCCCCTCCAGCTAAGCTAATGCTTGTGTAAGCAGTGGGCTCACGTCAATGTTTTAGTGGTCAGAACGGAGATCGGACCCGGGACCTCTCAGCTACGAGGCGACCCCTCTAACAACTAGGCTATTTACGTCTTTATCTATTTGACCATATATAAATATAGCATGTACTTAATTCTAAAAGCAAGCAGTAGAATAATAATTTTATCGCAATAACAAATATTTGGATCGCGGTATCTGATACTGTTATCTTGTCCAGTATAATTAGTGTTTAGTAATTATAGGTTAGTGGGTTTAAGACTCAATAATTAGCAACAGTTACTGTCAGATAGCTATTCGCAAGATTTATTTAACCTACCTGTCCGATAATGAATAATATTTGCAGGCGTATTATTATGAATTATAATGTTACTAAGACCCGTATTAACGAATTGAATTCAAGTCTGAGAGCGATCATGGAAATGCTATTCTTATATCATACCAGTACAAAATTACATATTAATAGCAAACTTGAGACTGCTCTCAGACTTGAGATAGTTTCATTAATACAGTTCTAGGAACCTTAACAACAAGGAACAAACAACAACGTCTAGGAACAAATTTTCACAATGACTTATATAGGTATATTAATTGTTTTTTTTTTTATATCTAAAAATAAATTATTAAGCCGTCTCTTGACACCTTTACCGCTGTTAGTAAACTGCACCCCAATATTTAAACACCCAAGACTACTTTGCACCCACCTTTGCACCTGTTTTATAATATTCCGTGCGTTAATCAAGTCCCTCTCTGTGATAAAGTGCACTTGCCGTACAAGGGAGAGGAATAGGGTTGCCAGTTGCATCAGTATGATCAATAATAATAATAATAATATTTATTATAATATCCACATAGTTATTGAAATAATACAATTAAATCCTTTTATAGGTTGACAGACATTTCTAGACGAAATTACAGTGTCTTCAAAGACAATTATATACAAACTGTAACTAATAAAAGGCGAGTCTAAGCATCAACAGCACGATTAAGAGAAAAAAAAACAAAAATATTGTAACACTATTCAACTATTATGAAACCTGTAGACTCTGTAGCATAATCACTAAGTTTGAGGCCAAGTTTGTACTCAAGTGACAGCCCTACCGGGAACCCCGCGAAGCTCGCGCGCATTGATAGACGTTAAACAGCGTGATTATTTATTACACTCGGCCTATTGGTGCCGCCATCTCTCGTGAAGGGGACCCGAGTGCAGTACAAATGTACCTACTTTGAACAGTCAGTGAAATACTCCATGAACTACGTATGACATGCATAGGTTCCTTTGTTGGAAACTCCATGGCCACTATGAGCCGTAAGATGATATTGAAAATATTAATAAATATCGCCAGACTGACACACTAACTGTATAGTCCCAAACTAAGCAAGGTTTGTATTATTAGTACCGTAAAATGGACTGGGGGCGATCCCAGTAACACCCAGACCAGGGCAAGTTACGAAAAGGCCATTTCCGAAATTTGCCCCGGCGGGAATCGAACCTGCAACCACCATGTGCAGTGAGCCGAGCGGCCTTCGCTCGAACCACTGCGCAAACGGCCGTCGAACCTATGAAGTTTCTTGTCCATTTTTCTTTAGATTTTTCTCCATTGATAAGTATACATAGATAGTATCATTTAATTTGTGATATTTTTGAAGATTCATACCAAGTAGAAATTATAGGTATCTATGCAAATATTCTGGTTCCTTCAGTGGACCGATGTCATCACACACGTCACAGGAAGCTGGTGGATTCGAGGACCGTGACGCGGTGGATATGACGTCATTGGGGGAGAACTAATTGACGTATTCCAACTGACGGCTATACACTGACCCCTCCCTCCGTTCCACTCACCTTCACATCGGCAACGTGAGGGCAATGCTTTTGGTATCGTAAGCATCTATAGGCTACGGTAACAGCTTAACATCAAGCAGGGCGTATGTATGCGTTTGCAGACTTTGTTATATAAAAATGATAACTTTTTAATGGTTCCAATTGCGTTCCGATCCGGTGGTAGATTTACCCTCGCCACCTCTTCTGGCAGCGGCCCAAGCCGAGGTCGTGTCCCTTGTGGCGCCCTTGAGCTAGCTGCCCCCCTGCCCCTCTGGCTTGAGCGCACTCGCGCTCGCCCTCTGTCCGGGTGAAGTTGTTATGGCCACTCTGGCCAACAACGTATAGTCATATAAAAAAATAAAATAAAAATAAATAAATAATGGTTCCAATAAATTTTCAAGCTTCCAATTATCCTTTACAAACTCTTTTCAATTGAAGCCATAGTAATAAACTGTGACGGAAAAGGATCCGTTCGGGTTTTTCCTTTTGCAATCCGCAGAACTTAACGACATGGTTTTTTTCTCCTGTTACGCTATAACTGTCATAAAAGTCGTTGTTCTACTGCACTTGCGTTTTGCATGCGAAGAGTTCAACTATCACAGATTTTTTTTTCTATATCTACCGCCCAAACCAAAAATATTAAAATAATGCTACATTAATAACGTGAACGGAAACAACTGAACTAATTAAGCAGAAAGTTTTGAGATAAAAAAAATAAACATAATTAAATACATGTTACCAAGAAAACGTGAAACTTTTCTTCTTTTATGGGTCACGTTACAGTGACCCATAAAAGAAGAAAAGTTTCACGCGATAAAACGCAGCTTCCGTGAATGCAGCGTTTACGAGATTAGACTGTGAAGACAAACAGACAATGATCTTACGTAATCACCGCAGAAGTTCGGTGAGAAGGGTTATTTTCAAATTTAGTTTTGTTGTGTTGCAAAGCCGTGAGTTTCGTAACGCATGCAAAACAAAACCAGGGAACCACAGAAGAGGACGGTAACTACTTAGTAATTAGTCATAAAGCTCGCACAGTGGTCCAAAGTTATTGGTTCTGGTGGACAGAATTAGAATTCACGTTGTCGGAAGAAAATGTAGGTAACACGCAACTAATTTTCTGTGACGTACCTATGACGCGACATATTATAGCAAACCAACCTTTTCTAGATCAGAGAGTCCTTCACCTATCTACTATATAAAAAAAAGTCGGGTTTTCCTTCCTGACGCTATAACTCCAGAACGCACGAACCGATTTCCACGGTTTTGCATTCGTTGGAAAGGTCTCGGGCTCCGTGAGGTTTATGGCAAAGAAAATTCAGGAAAAAATTCAACAGAACGCGGACGGAGTCGCGGGGCACAGCTAGTCAATAATATAAAGGTACCTAATAATATAGTCAAACTAGCTGTGCCCCGCCACTCCGTCCGCGTGGAATGTGGACCGACCGGGTATGAAAAATAGATAGCAGCCGATTCTCAGACCTACCCGAATGCACACAAGATTTCATGAAAATCGGTCGAGCCGTTTCGGAGGAGTATGGTAACTAACATTGTGACACGAGAATTTGATATATAAGATTTAGCTATCCTGCGATCAAACAAATTAACATAACTAAAAATAGTTTTCGAATCACAGACATAAAAAGTCGCCAACAAACAACTCTAATCAGATTCATAGACAAGAGTCGATAAAAAAATAATTAATGATCGCCTAAAACATCGTTCGTCTATCTACCATCGACTAAATTAATATGCAAGCGAAGACTGCATTACTTTTTAGGTCGACATACGTACAGACAGTAGTTACGTATTTTGGGTCAACGGACGGTTAAATTGAATCGCGTTGATCCAAAATGAACCAAACTATCAAATTGTACCTTTTCAATTCATTTTATTCATTTAAGTTGAGAGTTATTTGAGGCATTCAACGATTTTTTTGAGGTTTGCACATTTTAGCACAATGCCGACCAAACTGTTAGTAATAAGAACGCAGTTATTCGTCTATATGGGTAATTCGTTTTTAGTCGATTGTGATTTATCATTGATTGATCTATCTTGTTTTGGCCGACGTGCAATTATTTGACGATGCTTGTTTTAAGATTTGATTTGGAGATAGAACGTTTTTATCTGGCGCTGATTTCTGTTGGACGTTATTTAAAAACGGCTGCTAAGTGGCTGGCTTTCAAAAGCCAATTGTTAAGTGCTACCAATAGGTAGATTAAAACACGAGATTCAGGAAGATCGGAGAAAGATGAAAGATATCGTCACACCTGATCTCATAGACAGAGATGAAACAAGACTACCTACCAGCTAACCGAATATAAATAATAAATAAAGTAAAGATCGCCAGACAGACACACCAATTGCATGATCCCAAACTAAGCAAAGCTTGTACTATGGAAACCGTACAAGGACAGGGGGCGATCCCAGTGACATCCAGACCTGTGAAAATTACGAAAAGGCCATTTCCGAAATTTGCCCGGGCGGGAATCGACACCGAAACCACCATGTGCAGTGAGCCGAGCGGCCTACGCTCGAACCACTGCGGTAAGCGGTCGTCAAATATGCTAAAACTAATGACCAACTTAAAGTGAACCTAAGTTTTTGTTTTTTAAATACCTACCTTTGTAGGTTGTAATAAATAACATAATTGTTATTCAACATTATGATCAATGAGAAACCTACAATATTTTCAAGTGAAAGTAAACTAATCCAGAAATAGAATAATCTAATATCATATAAATCTTCATAACTTTCACATACCTCGGAACCTAATTTCAAAAGTAAAAGTCCAGAGCCCGTGACGAATCAATTGGTCGCACATTCGCGGTCATAAACCGTAATCCCTTGCGACCAAACCGACTTGACTTGCACTAAGCTAAGGGCGCCACTATTCTTGTACAGACAAAGCTACTGAAGTCTAATATAATATATATCGCCAGACGAACACACCAACTGTATGGTCCCAAACTAAGCAACGCTTGTACTATGGGTACCGTACAATGGACTGGGGGCGATCCCAGTGACACCCAAACCAGGGCAAATTACGAAAAGGCCATTTCCGAAATTTACCCCAGCGGGAATCGAACCCGCAACCATCATGTGCAGTGAGCCGAGCGGCCTACGCTCGAACCACTGCGCCAAGCGGTCGTCTAACTAATGACACACGAGTTTCACAAAAATTTACACTAGATAAACATAAGGTTATTTTCTTCCTTCATGAAGTACACAATAATGTATCGTTGCGGAACAGTTTATACAAACACCGATTGTATGGGGTAATGAGCTAAGAGGTTTTCAGGATCCACCTTAGGTAGATTTTTTGGGATGGGTAAACGGAATGACTGGCGAAATGAGTGTTAGAAGAGGGCATCGGAGTAATCCTCTTGGATCCCTACATGATGTATGCACTCACTAGTTTTTAATATCCTCATTAAGTTCTCATGGTCTGTACATCCATTAATCGAAGTGCTTGACACGTTATCGAGACGATGGGAATTATAACAAAATGGGTCACGCATGTTTATGCGTTGCATCTTAAATTACATAATGGTACTAACAACTACTTGGTTTATGCAGATCTATAACGCAAAGTTAACCCTTTACCTAGGTATTATGCGATGTTGAAGAGGGTTGTTATTTTAACAACTGTATTTTACTGTCTGTGGCATAGAACATTACAAGTGTATCAATTTGATTGTGTTTCTGGCTACAACCGGTATACCTAATACTTCTTCTTCTTTCTTTAAAAATATGGCCCACCCAAGTTAATAGGTATTTCGCCAGTGTCAAGTAACAAATAGCAATACAAACACATTTAATAACAATACAACAAGTGGACGGTTCCACTTTGGAAAACCAAAATGGAGGCCGAAATAATACTTAGTAGTCCTACTAATATTATAAATGCGAAAGTTTGTGAGTGTGGATGTATGTATGTATGTATGTATGTATGTATGTTTGTTACTCCTTCACGCAAAAACTACTGAACGGATTTGGATGAAATTTGGAACACAGATAGTTTATAACCGGGATTAACATATAGGATACTTTTTATCCCGATAATCCCGAAATTTTTGTTACGTTAAATACTACACGGACGAAGTCGGGGGGCACAGCTAGTGTTTAATAAAAATATGCTCTGACGCCTTCAAGATGAAGTACTTATGTTTCAAGTTTAAAATGCTTAATCTTCTTGTAATTAGAGCCGAAAATAAATCCTCATTATGATCATTTGATCAACCAACTACAGTTTGGAGCCGAAAATAACGATCTTTTACATACACACCCGTGAAAACTGAATGAAGTCACACGCTGCGAGTCAGCAATAGTAAAAATCACGTGTTTGGATTTACAGCTATGTAATCGCAACAATTTCCTGGGTTGAAATAAAATGTAGATATATGGCACACACAAACGCCTATTGTTAGTTTTATTTCATAATAAAACTGCTCTACTTCCGTTGTAGAATTTATCTGAAATATGATTAAAGTCTATAGTATTTATAAACTAGCTATATTTTGTTTGAAATATATAACAATGCCTGTATTCTAGCAACGATGCAATTGACTATAGGTACTTCAAAAATCATATAGATTTTTTTTGTCCTATGGGTTCCGTAATAGCCGATTGGTTAAAGCACGCGTCTTGCGGGCACCAGGTCTTGGGTTCAAATCCCGGCTCGCACCTCTGGATTTTTCGAAATCTATGTGCGAATCATAATTTCTATATGATTATCACTTGCTTTACGGTGAAGGAAAACATCGTGAGGAAACCTGCATGTCTTAGAAGATCTAACCAATTTTCGAAAGACATGTGAAATCCGCCAACCCGCACTGGGCCAGCGTGGTGGATTATGGCCTGAATCCCCCTCATTTTGAGGGGAGGCCCGTGCCCAGCAGTGGGACGTCTAAAGGGCTAAATTATTTATTTTATGGGTTCTTATCATGCAAAGAAAAATTGTAACAATTATTATTAGAACTTTGGTTCTTACTTAGGTATTATTCATTCGTACACGCAGTCTATGGTCCGGTTTATTCATAATGACACGTACAGGAAGCCGGAACCATAGACACATCTAACAATCACATTGCTTCATAAATGAAGACCTAAAGGATACCTCTTCGAGGTATGAATGTCATGACGCAGGCAGAACGGATGTAGTTTCATAACAATATATAATTTGCGATTATAATATTAAAATACAATATTTATTATTTTCTTCGAAGACGGAATGATTCACCTACAAATTTGGTTGTGAATTACAATTGCGAGTCTTTAATAATGACTTGTAATTAGCATAGATAGGTACCTGTTATAAAAAGTAAGCGCTGAAATACGTTCATAAATACTTTCATATCATTTCAGACGACCTCTTGGTGCAGTGGTTCGAGCGTATGCCGCTCGGGTCACAAGCACATGGTGGTGGCGGGTGCAATTCCCGCCGTGGTCAATATCAGAAATGGCTTTTTCGTTATTTGCCTTAGTCTGGGTGTCACTAGGATCGCCCTCAGTCCATTGTACGGTACCCATAGTACAAGCGTCGCTAAGTTCGGGTTGGGACCATACGGTTGGTGTGTCAGTCTCGCGATATTTATATTTATATTTTTGGCCCATTCACGGCAAAGATAATTAATTATACCTTTTTTAAACACTTGACTCCCGGATTATAAATCATAGGAGTCATAGATAACGTTTTATTTTTAACACGTATTGCAGTTAATTTTTACGCTATACATAAGAGCTACATCGCCTGGGGTCCAACTGCCGGAAATAAAGCACGAAAACGATGGTGTCCCATAGATAATATAGAGTGGATGCGCTGCCTCGGAGTGACGCAACGGACTTTACGCGCCGGAGTGCAGAGGTTAGCGTTATAATGTCGTATGTTGTAATTGTGTTTTCATAGAAAATTTATGTTTATTCAAGTTACAACCGGCTATTTTTCTTTTAATTAAATTAATTAATCGCCAATCTAACACACCAACAATAGTATGGTCCCAAACCAAGCGACGCTTGTACTATGGGTACCATGACAAAGAGAGATCCCAGCAACATTCAGATGAGGGTAAAGTACGAAAAGGCCATTTCCAAAATTTGCCCCGATGGGAGTCAAACCCGCGACCGACCTTACTTATTGATATGTGATTATCTTGGCCCTTTCCCAATTCGTAGTAGGGTCCTGATACCTATTGAGAAGGTTTATCTTGCACGCATGCATACGAGTATTCTATCTGTGACAAGCAAGACTACCTACATTTTAATATTTTTTTGAATTATTATAGACGACCTCTTGTCGCAGTGGTTTGAGCGTAGACCGCTTGGCTGACTGCACATGGTGGTTGCTGGTTCAATTCCCGACGGAGCAAATTCGGAAATGGACTTTTCGTAATTTGCCCAGGTCTGGGTGTCACTGGGATCGCCCCCAGTCCATTGTACGGTACCCATAGTGCAAGGGTTGCTTAGTTTGGGACCATACAGTTGGTGTGTCAGTTTGGCGATACTTATTTATTTATTTTATTTGTTATAACCACTATAACTTATTTATGTATAGGTATTACTTATATTGACTCTGTTTCAATCAATATAATTAATTAGGAAAGACATAGAGCCCATGTTGTGATTAATTCTATGAGATAAAGGCAAGGAAGGATACTACTTATTGAAATATTCACTTCGGCGAAGGTGACTAACCGCACCTCCTAAAATCTAATTTATCAGCAATGTTTTCACGAGATAGGTAGGGGAAACTATTTAAATAGTTTTTCCTAGTATTTAGTCAGAGATCAGGAATGAGCGTAGATTTTCCTAGTTTTTGAGCAAGATATAGGCGGTAATGAGCGCAAGTTTTCCCAGTTTCGAGCTAGCGATAGGAGGAAATTTGTATAGATTTTACTAGTTTTTGAGATATGATGAAATCACTGTAGATTAAGTAAAGCCCATATAGGTATCTAAGCTATGTAATATATAATACCTATAGGTAGTTATACGGTAAATCACGTTTGTTTTTAAAACACAAACTATAATATAATAATGATACGCGTTTTATTGTTAATTTTATACCTACTTTTTATCATTGTCATCGTTAACCAAAAAAAAACTAGTTCATAAAAAAATTAAGAGTGATATCAAAAATGTATTACGACATAGGTGATTTTTTGACATAATTTTTGGATCGTAAACACGAAAAGTCACGGAACCGTCTGTCCGTTATCGTGTACGAACAGTTAGCGTGTTAACAGGGGTCAAGGCGCGAGATAACTTGTGCTTGTAGTGCGCCGCTTAGCGAGGAGAAATTGTGCGGTCACTGATAGGAGACAGTTTTTATTATAACTTATTGTATAAGTACAATTAAAATATTCTATCTTCTTAATTTAGTGAGCAATCAGAAGCCTAGAATACCTGGTTTTTTTAGCTTTAGTTTTTTTTTATAGAACTAGCTAACTATCTTATGCTGTGGCCGATTTTTTTAATAACAACATTGGCCTTTGCGTCCCCACATGTCCGTTGAAATACTTGTTTATTAAGTATTCGAATTATTATATTAATTGGGAATATACCTAATTAATATATAATAAATATATAATAAATATTACTTATCACATTTACTTTTAATGAAAATTATTTCTTTTTAAATTAAATATTAGGTTAATTATGTCAGTCACCGGGTAATCAATTATAAAATTCCTAGTAAGTTAAATTACATGCATAAAATTAAGCTTGAATAATCTAAGTGTAAAATAATAAAATACGCAGAACCTTTTTAGAATAACCCAAATGACTAAGTTATGTTATAATTAGAATAATCTGCTTATTAATTAAATATTTTGAAAATGTAGGTAGGTGAATTCTGTGTTCAGACTCTTACCAAAACTGAGGTGTTGGCTTCGGCTTCAGCCGAATATACAGCAAACGGTAACAGCAATCATTTTCCAAAAAAATAATAATAAATTCTTCCAAAAACAAAACTAAAACACCACACAAAACACCCTCACAGTTTAAAAATAAATCGATTGAAACGGATTAGTCGATTAAAAAATAAACACAAAATAAGGAAATTATCGTGTCTATGTTCGATCGCGTTCGAAGTTTGAAAAGCGCGGGATCCAACTCGCGTTCGTTGAGCGCGCCTTGCATTCGCCGACTGAAATTGTCCGCGCGGCCGATGAGCTGCTGGTTAGCCGGCTATACGCAACGACTTGATGTAGGTAGAATTTAAAAAATTGGAGGGACTGAGTACACCCACACACTGGTCCCGGCGGATGTATATTGTTTATAATCTTTATTATTTCAATAAACAATATTAGGTACTTAGGCCTATGTTGACAGAACTTTACTGTTGCATCAAAACTCTGCAAATAAATTAAAAAAAAAACGGATAAGTTTTCTGTTGGGTTAGACCATGGTTCGTATTGGAGAGAAGAATTGAAAATAGGCATTAAAAATTTGTTCATAAAAATATTTACGCGCCTAGATTTGTGCGGGTAAATTTAGCTTCGCTAGTCCTCAATAGATGGCGATAGCAATGACGACGCTCCAAATTGTTTGTTCTACTCGACAATAGATGGCAGGACTACATGTAATAAATAAAATGTTGTACGAGGTATTATGCGTACACTTAAAAACAAACACCATCACGCCTGTAGTCTTAGAAGGGGTAGGCAGAGGTACAATGTAGTGCAACTATATTCCGCTGATGGTATTTTGGTTCAAATGTAATAAGGGGCGGTCCTATGGCACTTTATTGCCATTATAGGTGTCTATACCTACCTACCATTTGGCTACAAGTTGATTTACGATTTACACCCATTAGGTAATTTATCACTTGTTATATAACATTCAGACAAGATTACCTAACGCCAAAGTGTCTAGGACCGTGGGACAACAGGCAGTGTAACATCATATCAGTTAATTGGATAGTTTTTTCTTTCTAGATTAGTCCGGCCTTGGGCCCGAGTCGAGGCACGAATATCTGGATAAACTTGGATTACTAAACGCAATCTCCTAGTATTGTGTAATATGAGGAACAAAAACAAGATAGTTATCTTTGGTCCAATAAATTCTAACAGTGGACTAAATAAATATCGCCAGACTCACACACAAACTGTATGGTCCCAAACTAAGCAACGCTTGTACTATGGGTACCGTACAATGGACTGGGGGCGATCCCAGTGACACCCTGACCTGGCCTAATTACGAAAGGCCATTTCCGAATTTTTCACCGGCGGGAATCGAACCCGCAACCACCATGTGCAGTAAGCCGAGCGGCCTACGCTCAAACCACTGCGCCAAACGGTCGTCAAAGATCTTTTGATTTTGTTGTCTAAAGGTGTGACTGTACTGCGCGGCGCGGCACTAGGATTTCTTACAATCGCATGGCGCTGTGCCACGAGCCTTAAAAAATTGGCACAATGAGAGCTTAAAAATTACGTCACACGGAATTTAAGTTATAGGATAAAAGCTACTTACTTATCTATTACGTCACGATTTACCATAATCATGACGCATTGTATGACGAGAACGAGATCTCCGTGCCGATGGTAGCTTTCTTGGAAGTGAAACTGGGGTAGGTATTTAAGTATCCCAACAGCCTGAGTCTGCGTAACCGGCGCCATATGAAATACTTACTGGCTTGACGCATCTTTTATACCTACCTAGGTACGTCATAATAATAAAAATTTAAGCCCTTTTGACGTCCCACTCCTGGGCACGGGCCTCCCCTCAACACAATGGGAATTCAGGCCATAATCTACCACGCTCGCCCAGTAAGGGTTGGCGGATTTCACATGTCTTTGTGATCTTATAAGATCTTCTAAGACATGTAGGTTTCCTCGCGATGTCTTCCTTCATCGTAAGCAAGTGATAAATATAAATTATGATGCTCACATAGATTTCGAAAAATCCAGTGGTGCGAGCCGGGGTTTGAACCCAGGACCTGGTGCCGGCAAGACGCGTGCTTAACCAATCGGCTATCACTGCTTCCCAGGTAATAAAATTCCGGTGTGCGGATGTTCGTTATTCTCAAACGTCACCTGGATAGTCATTAGGTATAGTTAGAACCGGTAGGTGGCGCTTTAGTAGACATCTGGAAAATATAATAAAGATACCAACTACGGATTAGTAGGTACCTACCTACCTCAATCCTGAGAGTTAAAGAATTGGAATTTCTGAAGTCTAGGTACTAAACATAAGGATATTCGATCGTGAAATCGATTACAGAGATAATAAACATTTTATTTCACTGAAGTTTGAAATTCCGCAACGGTTTTGTACGTTTCATCTTAACTGCGAATTTCGCGGAGTTCTGTGATCATAGTTTTTACCTCCTTAAAAATTATCCATTTGTGTGGTTCGATGCACATATTACCTACCTATTTCGTTTATTTACATTCGACTTTCTAGGCGTATTTTACATTCTGCGACGTTTATTAACCGCCAAATGTGTTGGTAGATATTTCTGAGAAACACCTACCTACCTACCTATCTAAAACTAAACACAGCTAGTTGACAAACATTGTAGGTACTTATTTATAGGTACCTATTATCTGGTAAAACTTTAGACAGGTAAGTAATTATAGTTTGGTAACTTTGTAACCTGTTACTAATATTTTAATATAGAAAATAATATAGTCATTAATAAAAGTAAACAAAATGCTAATATAATAACTAAGCGTGCTTTTCCCAAGGTACTTTAACTACCTATTGCGACCTTGTCGTCTTATGAATTTGCATGAAGATTAAACTGGAACATTGCGGACATTGCTTTTGCGTCACACAAACTGGTATCAGAACCTCGCGATTGGGTGTTATTTTTTTTAATACATAGATAATGACTACCTACCTTGAATCAAGATTTGATTAAGGTTTAGATAATATACGGCCTGGGCCCGTTTCACACTCCCACCAATGTTGCTTCTGTTAGCCAGCATCGACAGTACTTAATGTCCAACTAGACGCCAAAGTTTGATCCTCGACGTATTCCAAGATAAAGTTAAATGCTAAATTATTTTAATTCATATAAGATTTGGGAACGCCTTGCAGGCGAAACTTTAAGAACAAGTAAGACCTATGAGTGCCTTCGCTCGACTTCAAACATTTCATCTATCCAAGGCATTTATGCACGTACAAAAGCAGAAGCCTTCAGAACATTATTACATATTATATAAGTACTTAGGTATCCACCAAACCGCAATACAATACGACCTCATACGAATATAATAACTTAAGACGTTGGTCGTAGAAGTAGATATTGAGTGAAGGCAGCGAAAGTTATACCAAATAGGTAGGTAGCATAAGTAGAGATTTTTTTAGATAACGAACAAAGGTACTTATTGTATTTTAACTTACTGATACTCGACACTTTAATTTAAATCAGTATCCAAGAACTTATCGATACAGATTTAAATTAAAACTACTTTGGTACATAAAAAGAGCTCGTTGTGAATAAGCGGAATCCGGTTAATTTGATTCCGAGTAGGATATGAATAATCATGAGCTCTGAGATGTTTCTGCACAAGAAGGTCGCAGACACGATCTTGTAAAAAACTAATTTACTAGTGCCAATAACCGCCTACCTGCTTGCCGACTAGCGATGTAGAATACAAAAAAAAACTAGACACTGATTGGGAGTTTGAAATAAGAAATAATATTTTGCAATTAATTTCTTCTTCTTCTTCTTTCTTTAAAAATATGGCCCACCCAAGTTAATAGGTATTTCGCCAGTGTCAAGTAACCAATAGCGATAACAAACAAAAGTAATAACAATACATACAATACTAAAATGTGACCATCCACCTTGGAAAACCAAAATGGAGGCCTGCAATTAATTTAGCAGACTCTGTAAAAGTTAAAAGATAAGTTCGGTGTCAAGTAGGGGAAAGATCGAGCCAGAAAGTAAATTATCGGTCACCAACCCAGCACCGGACGAGCCGAAGGCAGTTTAATTAATAACTCATTATTAATTAACCATTTATAAATATCAAGTTGGAAAACGCTATTGTTTTGCCTCGAGTCAAGCATGTTTATCGCAATTTGAGGTTGTTTCAACACCGATACGTGACACGCTTCTTTGTTATTAAAAGCAGTTAATTGTATACGTCGCAGGTTTCATGAATGGGCATGTGCCCCCACCATAGAGAAATATATTTTTAGTTGACAACAAGAAGCTTAGAAGTTATGTATAAAGTTCTTGGTTGACAATTTATAGTCTCTATCACGTCTCTATTAACATTTTGACAGCTACGAAAAGAGATACACGCGTATACGATTTTATTAGAGTGATTGAAATGCATAGAGTCGGTTCACGTAGATCGGATTGCCCCCACCATAGAGAAATATGTTTTTAGTGGACAATTTATAGTCTCTATCTATCACGTCACTTTGACAGCTACGGCAAGAGATATACGCATATACGTTTTCATTAGAGTGATTGAGATGCATAGAGTCGGTTCACGTAGATTGGTTTTTAGTTCAACAGGCACCAATTTTTGGTGCCAATCAACATAAGTTTATCTAGTTGTGGCAGATTATTTACATACTTATAACCAGAGTGAAGCGTGTCTTACGTCGACATTTGATAATGTGCTGTAAAATTACTATAAAATTGTTGTCTTTGCTTTAACTCGTATTTTTATGTACTGTTGCTGCCCCCTACAGGTGTAGGCAAAACTGCACTATTATTGGCATAATTTTTCTAAGCTTGAAATTAATAAAATTCATTGACTGTTGTCCATCGAAATAATAAGTATACTACATCTGTTGTCACCTTAGACCAAGCTATAGGCTTAGAATGGCCTAAAGATTGCCATAGACTATTTAATTCTGACACGCGTTTCCCGCCATTCACGTGACTACTGAACTATTTGTCAACCATGTCGTATTGTTACCTACTTACTGTTAGTTGCTCATGAACACACGTTTGAAAGCTTAGGTATCACGCAATCAGCATTTTCCTACATATAAATAGTCACATTTCTGTGAATCATTTACAACTTATCCAACTATTTCTCAACGGCCGTGTACGTGACCCATCTATTAACTACCTATATAGGTACCATAAAGGCTCACATATTTTCTCAAAGAGTGAGCCATCCACAAAGGAATTCCCAATACCAGTCATTCAACGATTTCCTACAAAGCCTTTTCATAAATACAGAGCGAATTGAAACGTATAATCACGAGCTTAAGATTTGAAATCGCAATACTGTAACCTTTTAAAACTCAGGTAGGGTTATTTATAAACCGAAGTATTGCAAAAGTCGTGGGAAGATTGTATTATAATTGGCTGTGTGGTATTTTAAAAATGGAAGTGTATTTTTAGCGCACGCAGCCTTAAGCCGGGTACATACCTGCTTACTAACAACTTTTAATACATTGATACTAACGAAGGTTAACGAGTGGGATCGCTAGGCGCTGTAGGCACGGCATGCTCGCTTACCTTCGCCGTTGTGTAAACCCGACAACAAGTCCATCTACCTACTATACCTAGATGATCAAGAGTCAAAGCTTTTTGGGTGGAAAGGTAAGATCTTCCAACCGGGATATGCCTGGCGGGGCGGCTGCTATGCCCCAATGGTTGATGTCAGGGTCTTGTAAGGGGCCATCCATAAATTACGTCACACGTTAAGGGGAGGGCGGGGGTCGACGAAGTGTGACATTGTATGACAAGGGGTGGGGAGGGGACCCACATTTTGTGACGTCACATTTATTCAAAACATAATATTTTATATCTAAGTATGACACAAAATTTAAACTACATACATACCTAATAAAGAATAACATAATAAAAATAGATGCAACTCTGTCTGCATGCCTATATTTTTTTTTTTATTTGCATGCCTATATGTATGATTTTATGTTGATTTTATTGAAAAATTATTTAAATGAACATTTAAATAATTTTGGATCACTGTTTTAATTTCATAGATTGCTAAATGTAAAATTGCTAAATATGCTAGGTAGGGGGGGTCTCACAAATGTGACCAGCTGTGACAACGACAGGGGAGGGGTCAAAAAATCATGAAATTAGTGTGACGTAATTTATGGATGGTCCCTAAGACTCTTGCTTCGTAAACTTTAATATCGCGATTCAGGCTTCTATAATGTTTTCGCATATTGGATTAAGTGTTGCATTCAGCGACATCTGTCGTTAGCCTGTTAAATATTTTTATTTTACATGTAGCGTGATATGAGGCTGCCCTTTTTGGATATCCAAAGTATCGCAAGCGAGCGAGCTTCCCGCTCGCCCTACTTGCACCTGACTGCAAAATGCACTAGTACTAGTTTTCTTTCAGTCCATGCAAGTGTTTGTCCACTCGCGTCAGTTGAATAATTCTGAGCGATATCTGTTTGCTTGTTTTCGCTTGTCTAGCCTATGCCCTACATTGTGCCGCTTTATTTTTCAATTATTTTTACATATGTCATGTTATACATCATTATTATATATCTACTTCCCTACCTAGTTACATGTTTATCCTACTAATATTATAAATGCGAAAGTTTGTGAGTGTGGATGTATGTATGTATGTATGTTTGTTACTCCTTCACGCAAAAACTACTGAACGGATTTGGATGAAATTTGGAACACAGATAGATTATAACCGGGATTAACATATAGGATACTTTTTAACCCAATAATCCAATACAACGCGGATGAAGTCGCTGGGCACAGCTAGTAATAATATGTTTGTTTAGCATGTCCATAAGCTATTCGAAAACTGCTTGGCGTAGTGGTTTGAGCGTGGACAGCTCGGCTCACTGTACCGGGTAGCAGCGGGTTCGATTCCCGCCAGGGCAAATTTCGGAAATGGCCTTTGCGTAATTTGCCCAGGTCTGGGTGTCATTGAGATCGCCCCCAGTCCATTGTACGATACTCATAGTACAAGCGTTGCTTAGTTTGGGCCCATACTGTTGGTGTGTCAATCTGGCAATATTTATTTATTATTTATTATCAAACAGTACAATAATACTGTCAGAGCATGTAACAAATGGGATTCGTATTGCAGTAAATTGCCTACAGAAGCCAAGAGTTGGTCAAGTGATGATAACACGTGCTATATTTAGCATTTATAGTAAACAATTATTATACAGCTGTGAATGAGAGGACATGCGGGTAAGTACATACATAATGAACATAATATAAATAAATATTATAAAGAAAATTAATAAATTGTCAACCAAGAAACAATGATAACCTCGTGGTTAGAGGGACGGTTCTCATTATCCAGAGGTTCCGGCTTCGATCTCTATTCTGTCTATAAAACGATTTATGATAACCTCACTTCTAGGGCAAGAATTTTGCTTAGACAAGATACTACTAGAGCCTAAGTAATGTGAAAATCTTACAAAAAACTTTGTGATGATATATTTATAGACATCGATAGCGGTAATTAGGACTAACGTGATCATTGTAATATTAACTGCTAAATACTTTAATTAAAGGACCTCAAATTTGAGTGCTACCTAATATTGACGGCCTTTATTTGTCGATCACTTGACGCAGTGGTTCGGGTGTAGGCCGCTCGGCTCACTGCACATGGTGGTGGCGGGTTCGATTCCCGTTCGGGGTAAATTTATGAAATGGCCTTTTCGTAATTTGCCCAGGTCTGGCTCGTCCATTGTACGGTACCCATAGTACAAGCGTTGCTTAGTTTGGGACCATAGTTGGTGTGTCAGTCTTGCGATATTGATTTATTATTATTATTACTCTCAGACTTGAGCTTGATTTATTAATACAGGCTTAAATGAAGTACCTAACAAATAACGCTGATACAGGTAAACTACAAATCACAAAACGTTAATTGCATAATTGGCTCACGTAGTATTCAACGTCAAACTATAACGATACACTAATGATTTCCACCATTACTTTATAAATCACCTAACATAATATTAGTAGTAATGACGTCGTTATAACAGCTGTTCTATATATTAGACATACAGACAGACAACATACTAATTTTATCTTTACTCATGTTAGTTTTTGGGTCCAATTTTGGTAAACCATTCGAATTGTTCAGGTTACATAAGGACCAAACACTTTGCTATATAATTACAGTGAAAACCATTCGAAAGTTGTGGTCGGATTTGTTGGGTGCTACTCTTAGCAACGATAATCGATATAAGTATATATCGTGACATTTGTCGTGTCAAATCTTACACTAAATGCCATCGATTACTGAACGAACTATTCAAATTATCGTTCGTTCAGACGATATACGACGGCAAAAAAGACGGAATTTAGAGTAGTTTAGTATTTAACAATACAAATGTAACGATATATCGATTATCGTTGCTAAGAGTAGCACCCCTAGCTCGTCTACATCCTCGTAGGAAAATCATTGTTATTCTTGGGCTAAGAAAAGTTGTAATGAAAAGGAAATAGCAAGTAACCTATTTAGTTTCTTGTATGACAAGATGATCCTACAGCAACAATCCCTCTCGTCATATGTAGGTAGCTAATTATATTTTAAAGCAGCAAAATACTCTTTAAGAGCCGTTATATTAAATGATTCGTATCTCCATCGAAATTTATGACATAACTAGCTGTTGCCCTTGGCACTTTGAACAAATTAGCCTAAGTTGCTCCTTATAACATTAGCTATCTGCCACTGTAAGTTCCGTCTAAATCGGTCCAGCTGTTTCGGAGATAAGCCGGTACAAACAGACAGATCAATATACAAAAAATTATAATATTGTTTTCATGTACTGTATAAGTACCTAATTTATACAATAAATATATGTTATTTTAACATTACAAACAGACACTTGAATGTTATTTGTATATAGATAATGTGTTCGATAACTTACAGCGATGTCCAACGTGGAGGTAGACGACATGTTACTCTCTATAGTGAAAACTCCATCCCCAGTGGGTGCCGGTACCACTTTGGAGCCACGTTTGGGCACCCTGAAGCACCCTATCACTTTAAATGTACGCACCATGCTTACACGTGTCACTGACCACACTTCCTAATTCAAAATACGATCGAATTCCGAATGTTTACGTTAGAAATGTAAGATGGCGGAACTCGCGCGGTTCGGTCGTGCGCCGGCGCTGGGTATACGCGATCGAATGACAGGTTTGGGTCATTATGGCGCGAAACGCTGCCCAGTGAGTCACTCCAGGTAGATCCCACTATTGTTATCATCCCATGGCTTCGGAGATGAATAGATTTAATGGTATCAGCATTGTTGAGCATGGTGGACCTTGGAAAGCGTTATGGATCCGATTTTTTAAACGGTTTTACGGTTCACGCGATGTTGTGGTCTTTTTCGGTGTTGAAATTTAATGTGTGGTATTTCTGAGAATAATTTCTGATCTTGTTTTATTTGATGCGAAAACTATACCTATTACCTATTGGACTGCATATTTGTTGGGTAAAGGTTACTGTTAAATCCCTGTCTGGCATCTTTGGGAAATTATTACTACAATAATAGCTCAATGTTTGGCATACTGTTTGTTGCAATAATTTAATTAAACTTAACCTCGCTAAATGTATTGACGTAAAATGTAATTAATGTAATCTATACAAATAAATAAAATTAGAGTGTCTGTTTGTAATATCAAAATAACACCTTTTCACTAAATGCATATGAAAGTACATACGACACCTATAACAAAAACGCGATAAAAAAAATTTTGTCTGTCTGTGTGTTTGTTCCGGGTAATCTCCGAAACGGCTGGACCGATTTCGACGGGACTTTCACTGGCAGATACCTGATGTTTTAAGGAGTAACTTAGGCCACTTTAATTTTAGAAAAACAATTAGGGATCCGCGTAAAAAAATAAAAACACATGAAATCAAAGAGTATCTCCGAAACGGCTGGACCGATTTTGACGGGAGTTTCACTGGTAGATAGCTGTTGTTATAAGCAGTAACTTAGGCTACTTTTATTCTAGAACATCAATTTTTTTTTTAAATGGGTCCTGTCGCGCGGGCTCAGAACGCGGGAGCGGGCTTTTTTGTTGAGTTAAATTCCACGCGGACGAAGTCGCCGGCTCAGCTAGTACTATTTAAATGCCATCTAATTACTTCAAAGTAGGTATACTTATTAAGCATGTTATACGCTTATTTGCATACATAGAGTAGCACAACCTGCGGGCTTACATACATAAGGAACATTTTCGCTAAGCAGCTATTCGTGATGTAGTAAAAAAACTTAGGTAAACCTATATATCCATACTGAGCAGCGATGTGTCTCGAATAGGCAAATATTTCGCGTGCAAACCTGATTATTGGCATTTCGAATACAACGGAGTGAAAGTATCCGCCGATGGTTACGCAAGGACATTGCCACCGAGCAATACCGTTCAGCTGATTCATTGGTTACATTGAACCGAGGCTTCTATGAACTAGACTGGCCTGAAATGGTTCCTATTCCCTAACAAAATTATATATCTACTAGTTTATGCCCGCGACTTCGTCCGCGTAGTATTTAACTTAACAAAAAATTCGGGATTATCGGGATAAAAAGTATCCTATGTGTTAATCCCGGTTATAAACTATCTGTGTTCCAAATTTCATCCAAATCCGTTCAGTAGTTTTTGTGTGAAGGAGGAACAAACATACATCCACACTCACAAACTTTGGCATTTATCTATACAAATAAATAAAATTGGAGTATCTGTTTGTAATATCAAAATAACACCTTTTCACTAAATGCATATGAAAGTACATAGGACACCTATAACAAAAACGCGATTAAAAAAATTTTTGTCTGTCTGTCTATCTGTCTGTATGTCTGCCTGTCTGTCTGTCTGTCTGTGTGTGTGTTCCGGGTAATCTCCAAAACGGCTGGACCGATTTTGACGGGACTTTCACTGGCAGATAGCTGATGTTATAAGCAGTAACTTATGCTACTTTTATTTTAGAAAAACAATTTTTTTTAAATTGATCCTGTCGCGCGGTCTCAGAACACGGGAGCGGGCTTTTTTGTTAAGTTAAATTTCACGCGGACGAAGTCGCGGGCTCAGCTAGTAATACCTATATATATAGAAGGATATTTTCTGGAGAAACATCTGTAGGTATTTATTTTCCATCGTTTTTTTTTACTTCCGCCTGTCTCACTCATCTTACGAACCGCAGCTATATTATTCACTTAACCCTGAACTTCTGTGTGAGGGTGGTACTACCGAGGTCAAGCCAGCCCGTATATGAGCTGTAGTCACTTGGCTACAGCTTGGCTCTACCACTCAGAGCCAAAACAAGTGGAATTTATGTTAATTTATCGGTTTTTCTTTGAATTTGTTTAATGGAGGATAACGTGGGGTTGTTACTATTGAATAACCTGTAGTTACGCGGAAAGCTTCAGCCGAGAGCTTGTATAGGTATTTATTTTCATAGCAGGAGTAGGCTAGACTAATAATCGCTTGCAGTAGCATCGAGACAGAGGCTGTCTGACGCTTCTAATTCAAACCTGGGGCTCAACTATGTGTTTTCTTAATCTATTTTTATTAATGGCCTCTTTCCATTGGGTCAGGCTCTGGGGTCAGGCCCAATGTGATTTTGCCAATGACAAGTAACAAATAGCAATAACAAAGACAATCAACAACAATATAATACAAAAATGTGACCGTCCATTTTGGTAAACCAAAATGTCGCCCCCTCAACTATGTTCTTCTTCTTCTTCTTCCTTTAAAAATATGGCCCAATCGCTGGCATCTCGATTGACCCGCAATACGTCAAAACCGACGTATCGCGTGTACTGAATACGTCAGTTTTCCTATAGAAAATCTGTCAAAACTGGCGGGTTCACATACGCGATACGTCCGTTTTGACGTATTGCGAGTCAATCGACATGCCAGCGCTTGTAATTGCTATTTATGTGCTTGTAACTGTTTGTAATTGCCTTCCCACACCAGTTCCTTCTATGATAATTCCTTCACTGTCGAAGCTGTCCGCCTCTGGAATTCTTTACCGGTCTCCATCAGAAACGCTCCCTCCTTACACATTTTCAAAGACCAGGTAAAGATATTCTTTCTTTCTCCATAATTACTGCTTCTTACTTATTTTGTTTATGTCTAAACTGTTGCGTGCTATAGTCTTCATTTAGCCATTATGTAGTAGGTATAAGTATACTAGGTGATACAAAATGGGTATACTATTTTTTTTGCAACTTAACTTTGTAAATCTCAAACTATCGGCTTTGTGGGACAGTTGAAGTACTAAAGGTTTTGTAGACTTGTGAAATCGGTCAACAGCTGTATTCCTATAACACCTTTTGTGTTTCAAGTTCCCTCCAAAGCTGATGGTTTTAGAATTACAAAGTTAAGTTTTGAAAAAAAAAGTATACCCATTATGTGTCACCTTGTATGTCATATTATTTTCTTGTTTATTTAATGTAATGTATATGTTTAAGTTAATTTATGTAAGTACACCCCCATATTATTTTTCTTTAGATCCTCTCCATCCTTAGGTTACCTGGTAGAGATCACTTTTAGTGATAAGGCCGCCCATTTTCCACTTTCTGTGTAAATTATGTAATAATTTGTAATGTTTTGTTTTTTAGTGGTGGATTAATAAAGAGTTATCTATTTATCTATCTATTTATTACTTGACACTGGCGAAATCATCGATAAACGATAAGCCATAAACTAAAAAAAATAATAATAACAGAGTTGAGTCCCTGATATCCGCGCAGCAACTGACATTATGTACCTTCCGTATCTTGTACAAGTGATGATCAAACACGACAAGATCCACTTACAAAGCGTGTTTTTTTGCAGCGCAATACTTATACAAACAGTTTTTAATCTTTATTTAAACTGCAGTCGCTGTTATCTCGCTTTATGATTGTTTATAATCCAGCGAACTACCGTAGTGAAATTTGTTTCTAGAGATAATTGGACGTAGTTTTGCAAAATGGTACCGACCCAAAGATACTTCTGTAATTTAAAACCAACCTAGAACCACCAACACAAGGTTTGTTTTGGTCTACAGCAGTGCATGTGGGTTAATTCTGTTTTGCATAACGATATCCAATTCATTACTCGGATCGTGGTTGACTCAAATTGTTAATTGGTGAGACTGCTTCAAAGAATTATACTTCAGAACAATTTACCAAATTAATAATAAGTAAAATATATAAATATCGCCAGAGGAACACACCAACTGTATGGTCCCAACTCCCAAACTAAGCAACGCTTGTACTATGGGTAACGTACAATGGACTAGGGGCGATCCCAGTGACACCTAGACTACGGCACATTACGAAAAGGCCATTTCCGAAATTTACCCTGACGGTAATCGAACCCGCAACCACCCGGTGTAGTAAGCGGAGCTGTCTACGCTCGAACCACTGCGCCAAGCGGTCGTCAAATTATATTAAACTAGTTTCTGCCCGCGACTTCGTCCGCGTAGACTTAAGTAAAGTATTCTATGTGTTAATCCAGGTTATAAACTACCTGTGTTCCAAATTTCATCCAAATCTATTCAGTAGATTTGCGTGAAAGAGAAACAAACATACATCCACACTCACAAACTTTCGCATTTATAATATTAGTAGGATTACTACCATTTTAAAACATCCGTAAAATACGATATGATTTAAAATGTACTAAAACTGATGGAGCAGTTTTGGTAGTAATTCGGACAAATTATTAATGGGAGTAAATTACAAGTAGTTTATTTTTAAATAAAACAACTTAGGCAGACCTATGTAAGGTACAAATCGACCTCAAAGCTCAGCCGTTAAAACGCAAACGCAATTATAATCAACCTCCGCCGCAGGAAACTCGTCTACACGAGAACCAGATCCATGCGGGTGTTATGAATTGCAAAATGATTGAGACCCCAGACTTATTTGCATAAATGTTTCTCTGAACGTGTATTATCGTGACTCATTCAACGATTATTCCTACAATTGAATCACAAATTGTTTATTCTGATAGCAGTGACTACATTACAATCATTATTTAACCGACTTCCAAATAAGGAGGAGGGTCCATGTTAGTCTGTATGCATTTTTTTATGTATTTTCACCGATTTCTCTGTCAATAGTGGACCGATTTTGAAAATTATTTCATTTGGAGTCAGGAGTCGGCACCACTATCAACTTCTACTACTTCTTAGAGCGTTTTCACATTATCCGATCCGATATCGGTGTCGAACGCCGATCCGATATCGGGGTAAGTAAAATGTATGAAATATGTACCTGTCTTTCATATTGTCCGGCCCGATATCGGATATAGACAGGTACATATTTCATACATTTTACTTACCCCGATGTCGGATCGGCGTCCGACACCGATATCGGATCGGATAATGTGAAAACGCTCTTAGGTAGGTAAAGTACCTACACCTACTTGAATTGGCACCGATTACAAGTTAAAAAAGGTTCCAAGCTCCCTATTTCTTTCTAGCTTTTTAGTGCACCCAGGTTCTTTTGAAGTCGGTTTATTTATTTTTATAAATATTCTATTCACAACTGTGTGGTTACTGGTTTCATTAAAATATTGATACAGTTTGGTGCTCGATAACCACTGAAAAAAAAAGAAATAAATAAAGAACTTTATAGGACGAATGAATATGGTGCCAAAAGCACCTCAAATAATCTGAGTAACCGTGAAATGCAAAATTTTGAGCAAAATGAACATGAAAAGTTTGGGTTTTCAAACTCGCTAACACGAGATGCAAAAACATGCAGGTCGAAATGATAATCTACTACATATTTGAACTCAGTTAAAATAGTAGAAAAGGCTTAGAATTCAATTACAAAATTAAAGGTGCATGAAGTTTTCCAGAACTATGCGCTACGCCACAACGCTTAGGCCGGGTTCGCACCTAAAAGGCGACGGCAATTTATAAACAAACTAGCTGTGCCCCGCGACTCCGTCCACGTTCTGTTGAAATTTTTCCAGAATTTTCTTTGCTATAAACCTCACGGAGCTCGAGACCTTTCCAACGAATGCAAAACCGTGGAAATCTGTTCGTGTGTTCTGGAGTTATAGCGTCAGGAAGGAAAACCCGACTTATTTTTATATATTAGACTAGCTGTGCCCCGCGACTCCGCCCGCGTTCTGTTGAAATTTTTCCTGAATTTTCTTTGCTATAAACCTCACGGAGCCCGAGACCTTTCCAACGAATGCAAAACCATAGAAATCGGTTCGTGCGTTCTGGAGTTATAGCGTCAGGAAGGAAAATCCGACTTATTTTTATATAGTAGATTTTTATCTTATGTAATGCGGCCACCGCATTTGTTTTAACAAAATCGCTGTCGCATCGGAATCGCATTATCGGTGCGGCTCCAGTCTTAGTTTAGTTAAGTCTTTGTTACCTGTATGTGTAGGTACCTATAAGTAGCACTAAACAATCTTATTCAATATAATACTATGTATAATATGGATACTTGTGAGATACATTGTGTTTTCATGCGATGGCCAAGTCATTCTATTTTATTTAAAACATAAAAGATTTTTAATATTGACACGGTCACTATAAGATATTGTTAGGTTAGCTAATTACGTAATAACTTAAGAAAGAATGTCCCTTAAGGTGAAGGCGCCTGTCTAGCCCGCGAAGTTCAAATTTTTTGAGTTCTTTTAGAAATTTTTCAAAATCTGACCATAATAAAAGACAAATTTTGTAATTCGCGAAAAAGACCGTGTGCAGTGCATTTATTAATACATTTATTTTACTCCAAATTTTATCACGATACTAGTAAATCACTAAATATACAAAAATTGCCAGATTATCTGGATAGCTGTCGTTCTTGAAATGTTTTAGAGTAAGTTGGATATATTAATAAATGCACTGCACACGGTCTTCTTCGCGAATTACAAAATTTGTCTTTTATTATTGTCAGATTTTGAAATAATTCTAAAAGAACTCAAAAAATTTGAAGATGGGCGCTTTAGCCTTAAGTACGGACTAATAAAGTAACCGACTTCGTATTACGTGGATCTCATAACTTATTACTATAGAAGAACTGAGTTGCGAGACTTGGGTTTTTGACAAGTTTTGTTTTTGATGGCTACCTGTTTTACTTGCATCACAAGTCCTCTAAGCTCTATCTATATTTGTATGTTTAATCCAAGTTTAAAATTTCCATAGGCATCGTTTCCCAAATATAAAACCAGAGGCATTAAAATGAATTATGTATAATTTAGACATCATTGGGCATCTAAAACAGCCTGAGTTCTTCGATTCTCTTGAACAAATTAATCTTCATCTGGATGATGGCGAGGATCCAGTCGATGGTGAGGGCTACGTAGCGCACATCGTGGTCCGAGTGCTGACCCTCGATCCTGAACGACAGCTACAGAACACAACAAATCAAATCAACATGACAAATCGTAACTAATCGTAGTTTTTATTATTATTTTTTCCTTTTTTATATTACGAGTATTTTATTCTATCTGCTAGTCACAATAAAGTTTTTCTTTCTTTCTTTCTTTCTAACATAAATTGGATTTCTTAGTGGCCCAAACAAATCATAGATTATTTTGTCATTCAGTCACTCTTCTATCCACCCACCACGGTCCACACGTATTTTACTTGTGTTAAATTTATTATTTACAATACAGTCCACTTACAAACTATTTGTGTGTGTTTCATTTATAATTATATATATCAGCGCGCAAATAAATTGGACCTTCAAGCCGGATATGAACCAGCGACCTATGGATAGAAGAGTGACTGAATGACAAATTAATCTATGGTTTGTTTGGGAACAAACAGCCCCATCAATAGACCTCTTAGAATTGTATTACCTATCGCGTAATCCCACTGATATATTTATTTATTTTCCCACTGTATGTACGTATAGCATCAACGGACTATTAAGAATTTCATTACCTCGTGGTCCATCAATGGGACCGCTAATAATTGTAGTTCCTTGTGGTTCCATAGATCAGTCCATTAAATGGAACCTCGAGGAACACAGCAACTCAACTAGAGAACACAACTTAAGTTACCTAGGTAAGTGTTGAACTTAATTTATGTAACGAATTAATTAACTTTGTCCCTCCCCGCAGATAGCGTTTACAATCGTCACCGGATGTGATATTAAACCTATCTATAAGTATAAGTTATTTAAAATTCTAACTGCTGGCAATGGGTCTCCCCTTAATGCAAGGGGGGTTCGAGCCCTAGTTCACCGCGACACTGGCTCATTAAATTCCTAACTACTATCTACAACTACTTCTACTATAATTTAACAGCTGATAAAAATTAAAAAGTCTTATTTTACATTGATCCATAGTGACGTCCAAAGAAATCAGTGCGCAGAAATTGTAAACGCGTGGTGAAAAACACGTAACCAGTAACCACGCATCATTATATAGGTATATAGTTATGATTACCCATTGTAAAAACCAATTGTAGACAATACCGCTCTCTAGAGCGGTTACTATTGTATGCCTATGGGTGATTAATCCAACCGCAAGAGACGCGATAAAATTGGGTACCTACCTAATTATAGGTGTAAAAAATAATTATACCACTATCATTCAAGTAAACTTGAGTCTAAAGACTTTATTGACATAGTTCAGCACCAACTACAGAAAATACCAATTATCCCAGCTCTTTAAGTTGGAATTCCAAGGAATTTAATACTGCTTGTGCATCTCTGTTTATCTATACAAATAAATAAAATTGGGGTGTCTGTTTGTAATATCAAAATAACACCTTTTCACTAAATGCATATGAAAGTACATACGACACCTATAACAAAAACGCGATTTAATTTTTTTTTGTCTGTCTGTCTGTCTGTGTGCTTGTTCCGGGTAATCTCCGAAACGGCTGGACCGATTTTGACGGGACTTTCACTGGCAGATAGCTGATGTTTTAAGGAGTAACTTAGGCTACTTTTATTTTAGAAAAACAACATTAAAAAAATGGGTCCTGTCGCGTGGGCTCAGAACGCGGGAGCGGGCTTTTTTGTTAAAGTAAATTCCACGCGGACGAAGTCGCGGGCTCAGCTAGTCGTTCATAAATAATGAGAGTGAGCTATGCGAAGAAACGAGATGCACCTACAGTGCTGCCACTGGTTGTGTTGGTTGGTTGTTATTAAGTTAATTGTACCAGGCTCCTATAAGTAGAAAGAGCATGTCTTACCATAGGAACTCCGAGAGTTTCTGGTGGTTCAATATGCTTGTCCTGAAGTCTGAAAAATACCGAAACAGTAGCTTGAGGAATCGGGTACGCTACGGTCGGCTGGCTGAAGATTGCCTGTCAAGTGAAGTTAATTAAAACACAGTATTTTGAGGAATTGGGTGAACCTAGGTAAAGGACATAGGATTAGGGGCAGTCTCAGATTAGAGATTTTTTACGCGCATATGAAGCGTGTGTAGTCCCGCCTTTTCCACACACTCTTACGAGCGTAGACGTGGATATAAGCTCGTTTAAACGCGAACCGCGAGAGGCACCTCCCAGTGATTCCAGCGAATACACCTTTTCATTTTATAAGCGCCAAATGTCGCGCGCGTGTAAGCGTGCTAGCCGATAAGCGCTTATACGCGCAAAAAATACTAGTCTGTAAGCGCCCTAATGCGAACAATATCATTTTTTTACGTCTCGACATACTACTTATCACGTTAGTGAGATTTAGCTGATCACCTATTGTTAAGACATCTACGAGTATCAAAAGATTCTACATTTATTGTACCTACTAGCTGTGCCCCGCGACTTCATCCGCTTAGTATTGGATTATTGGGTTAAAAAGTATCCTATATGTTAATCCCGGTTATAATCTATCTGTGTTCCAAACTTCATCCAAATCCGTTCAGTAGTTTTTGCGTGAAGTAGTCAAAAACATACATACATACATACATACATCCACACTCACAAACTTTCGCATTTGTAATATTAGTAGGACTAATACACATTATGTCAGTGGTGCTATTTCCCACGTACTGCGGAAACATTACTTGCAACCAGAATACCTGGAGCCCAACAGTGTTAAGCGATGGCATGTCGATCGACTCGCAATACGTCAAAACTGACGTATCGCGTATCTGAATACGTCAGTTTTGACAGTTTTTCTGTAAAAACACTAACAATACTGACGTATTCAGTTTTGTGCGCGTGTTACGCTGTCGGACCCGGCTATTACAGTCGGTAAGCCGTGTCGGAGGTTTTTGGGTGGCCTGAAATCTCCAACAACAGAGTTGGCCTCTAGCTCATACGATGAAAAGAAGAGTATATTAGACCAGTTTCTGCTTCCATAACTAAAATGTATGGCAAAAAGTAGTAAAGTGGCACCAAACCTCATAATAATAAAACTGCGAGGTCTCATCCTTGGACCCGCCCATGTACTTGAGTATGTACATGAGTGCTGTAGTCAGCCTCCACTTCCTCTCGATGGTCTCGGCTATGAACTTCTCACAGGTTATAGCCAGCGGCGCGACTATGGGAGTCAGGGATATCTTGGCCTGGTGTGCGAAGTCGCGGCTTACTGCGAAAGACATACAACTGAATGGCATTTCCAAGATCGTTGTTAAACTTGAGATATATTTATTGACTAGCGACCCGCCCCGGCTTCGCACGGGTAATTTTTAACAGTGTTTCTCTACTATATTATGCATGTATTATACATATAAACCTTCATCTTGAATCACTCTATTAAAAAAAACCACATCATAATCCGTTGCGTAGTTTTAGAGATCTAAGGATACATAGGGACATACAGACAGCGGAAAGCGACTTTGTTTTATACTATGTAGTGATAATAATATAAATAAATATCGACAGACGAATACACCAACTGTACGGTCCCAAACTAAGCAACGCTTGTACTATGGGTACCGCACAATGAACTGGGGGCGATCCCAGTGACACCCAGACCAGGGCAAATTACGAAAAGGCCATTTCCGAAATTTAGCCTGACGGGAATCGAACCCGCAACCACCCGGTGTAGTGAGCCGAGCGGCCTTCGCTCGAACCACTGCGCCAGGCGGTCGTCGTGATATGGGCTTAAGAGCTTATTCAGAATTCCTTACTCGTTCAAGGGCTACTTGTTTGGGCATTATTTATTTGGGCACTTTAAAGGTTGTAGAGCCACGCTGTGGCCAATCGACTAAACCTCATACAGCCTGGCACGACCGGAGTAGTATCATAGGGATATTCCATAAACATCGATGTATCGAATTCACTCGATGTTTTTAGTACGATGCATCGAATCGATCCGATGCTTTGAAAAACTGTTGCTTTACTCGATGTATGGATGTAGTTTCATAAAACATCGAATCAATGGAGACGAGCTAATGTTTATACCTATTTAATTCAATGATTTTTTTTTTGTTGGTGACGCTAGTTTTTTTATTTCAATGAAAATCTAATATCGTCACATTACTTAACAACTGAATCAGTGAAGGTTTCCTTGAACATAATGTGTTTTTTTTTGTAGGGAGTGTCAGGGGCTGACTATAGCTTTGTGATTCAATGGTAGAAAAAGTACTCGATTTTGAGAAAACATCGATTTTTCTAACCGATGGTTAATTTAATTTAATTTAACAAAAAATGTTCATTTTTGCGAGTTGATGTTTCGTGTTTTATATACATACTAGCTGTGCCCCGCGACTTCATCCGCGTAGTATTGGATTATTGGGTTAAAAAGTATCCTATATGTTAATCCCGGTTATAATCTATCTGTGTTCCAAATTTCATCCAAATCCGTTCAGTAGTTTTTGCGTGAAGGAGTAACAAACATACATACATACCTACATACATCCACACTCACAAACTTTCGCATTTATAATATTAGTAGGATCGCAAACGCCGGGTCGCGCGTTCTGAGCTCGCGCGACATGCAGCATTTATGATACTTTTTTTGTTTTTCTAAAATAAAAGTAGCGTAAGTTACTGCTTATAACATTAAATATTTGCCAGTGAAATCCCGGCAAAATCGGTTCAGCCGTTTCGGAGATACTCTTGGATTTCATCTGTTTTTATTTTTTTAAGCGGACTTCTAATTGTTTTCCTAAAATGAAAGTCGCCTAAGTTACTCCTTATAAAATCAGCTATCTGCCAGTGAAAGTCCCGTTGAAATCGGTCTAGCCGTTTTGGAGATTACCCGGAACAAACACACAGACAGACAGACAGACAGACAAAAAGGCAGACAAAAAAAAAATTAATCGCGGTTTTGTTATAAGTACCGTATGTACTTTCATATGCATTTAGTGAATAGTTGTCATTTTGATATTACGAACAGACACTCCAATTTTATTTATTTGTATAGATATGTATAGATTAAATATATTTCATTAATGGTCATCTAGATCGCAGAGGTGGTAAGATGAAAGATTTTACTCACTAGCTAGCTGCTTCAAAGTCTGCCGCACCCCTAACTTCTCCTTGGCCCTGTTGATGACAGAAACAACAATATCCACCGCTTGTTCCTCGTACGACTTGATCTCTGGGATGTTCATTTTGGAAATATCTATTCAAATCACAGATCTAACGATTTTTTGCTGCGCTGCACTGGAAATTTGCGGTTTTTTTTTAATTTCAGGGTAACACTTATAATAAATCTATGATTCAAATATTTTTAGACCCTGAGTAGCAGGTATTAGCACTGATTGTCAAATTTGGCATTTTAGTGACCTCATTACGTCATGAGTGTCATGATGACATTTATAATTTTTTCTTTTATTCTCCATTTTGGTTTTCCAAAGTGGACGGTCACATCTTTGTATTGTATTGTTATTAATTGTGTTTGTTATTGCTATTTGTTACTTGACACTGGCGAAATACCTAGTATCTTGGGTGGGCCATATTTTTAAAGAATGAAGAAGAAGAAGGATAATTACCTATGAAAAATTAAATTATTTGTCTTTGGTTTTGAGCATAGATTTAAAAACTATTTACTTACTATGGTTGATTGTAAAATTGTTTGAATCTCTCATATGCCGGAACTAAACTCTACATATCTCTAATCTGTGAACTAAACTGTAGGTAGCCGCCACAAACTTCGATATGTAACCGCAAACATGCGGTAGGTACATACCCAGCCGAGGCACCATAAATGGGAAATGTCGTACAAACCAAAACGCCCGCGGTAAAAGAAAATGTATGACTGTGTTGTTACCGAGTGACGCACGGACTAAAAATGGTTTTTACCCACAAATTGGTAACATGGATTCACAACGGGAAATTCTATGTTTGAAATATTGTGGTTTGACGACCGCTTGGCGCAGTGGTTCGTGCGTAGGCTGCTCGTCTCACTGCAGATGGTGGTTGCGGGTTCGATTCCCGCCAGGGAAAATTTCGGAAATGGCCTTTTCGTAATTAACCCAGGTCTGGGTGTCACTGGGATCGCCCCCAGCCCATTGTACGGTACCCATAGTACAAGCGTTGCTTAGTTTGGAACCATATAAGTGGTGTGTCAGTCTGGCGATATAAAAAAATAAGTGTGTGCGCGGTTTGCCTGCTTGGCTTTGATAAATATCAAATCAGCTTGATGATGCAAAATGTATTCTATGGTAAGTAGTAGAGGCAAGCTGTGGCTAACTGACTAATACACTACAGCATGAGCTGTACCAGCGCGTAGGTATCCTACTTATATAATATAATAATAATATAATATCTACTATATAAAAATAAGTCGGGTTTTTCTTCCTGACGCTATAACTCCAGAACGCACGAACCGATTTCCACGGTTTTGCATTCGTTGGAAAGGTCTCGGGCTCCGTGAGGTTTATAGCAAAGAAAATTCAGGAAAAATTTCAACAGAACGCGGACGGAGTCGCGGGGCACAGCTAGTTAATATTATAAATGCGAAAGTTTGTGAGTGTGGATGTGTGTTTGTTACTCTTTCACGCAAAAACTACTGAACGGATTTGGATGAAATTTGGAACACAAATAGTTTATAACCCGGATTAACACATAGGATAAGTACTTTTCATCCCGATAATCCCGAAATTGTTGTTAAGTTAAATACTACGCGGACGAAGTCCGTGGGCACAGCTAGTATAAAGTGAATACACGCTAGTTCGCCGGGGGACCACCACGCTCTTTAAAGGAATATTGGCGTTAAGTAGCTATTAGAACTGCGTTCACGATGGTGAGTGAGAGAGTCGGAAGCCCAACCCCCCTTACCTGCCCCTCCCTTTGTCGCATTCCCCTTCAGGTCCTCAACGTGCGAGCAATGCCTTTGGTATTTCAAGCATCTATAGGTTGCGGTAAGTGCTTAACATCAGGTGAGTCCTTCGCTTGGTGGCTGACTTTATAATACACTAGCTGTGCCCCGCGACTCCGTCCGCGTTCTGTTGAAATTTTTCCTGAATTTTCTTTGCTATAAACCTCACGGAGCCCGAGACCTTTCCAACGAATGCAAAACCGTGGAAATCGGTTCGTGCGTTCTGGAGTTATAGCGTCAGGAAGGAAAACCCGACTTATTTTTATATAGTAGATATAAATAAACAAAAAAAGTCGCCAACTCATAGTACTGTGGTGGTCCGTAGTTAAATTACAATCGAATCTCATCAGGCGCGTCCACATGTCCCACCGATCAGCTGCGCCCGAGCAACCAGATTTATGTCTGCGTAGTCAAATGTCAATCTGATTACTCAGGCGTGGCTGCTCGCCAAAAACCAGAGTAGACACCCTGAGCTTGAAAGGCAATAGATTGTACCGATTCTGGGGTGCTACTCTTAGCAACGATAATCGATATATCGTTACATTCGTATTGTGTAATCCTACTCTAAATTCGATTTTCTTTGCTATCGTATCGATTATTGAATGAACAATACGAAATTATCGTTCGCTCAGACGATATACGGCGGCAAAAAAGATGGAATTTAGAGCAGGATTCGACGATACGAATGTAATGATATATCGATTAATTGCTAAGAGTAGCACCCCTGTTTCTACTAAGTACAAATAAAATAATTTTTTCTCAACTTACAACTTTGCGACCTCGCTTATACTATATTATTGAGTATCTACTACCTAATCTAAGGTTGAAACGTATCTAAAGTTCTAACGTAAATTAAAGTTATACTTATCTATAATATACTAGCTGTGCCCCGCGACTCCGTCCGCGTTCTGTTGAAATTTTTCCTGAATTTTCTTTGCTATAAACCTCACGGAGCCCGAGACCTTTCCAACGAATGCAAAACCGTGGAAATCGGTTCGTGCGTTCTGGAGTTATAGCGTCAGGAAGGAAAACCCGACTTATTTTTATATAGTAGATTATTAAGGTATGCGGCCAGATATTCCTTCAACGGATCCTGACCCAACATGGTCCATAAAGCTCTCATCGACGATGATAAGCATACTATATATTTAAACACAAACTCAAATCATTTTGTTTACACCTACGGTCGGAACGCGACCTATGCCCGATCAACCTCTAAGAATTACTTTTGACTTGAAACCTTCATGTTATTAATATATGATGACTCAACCCTAGCGTCCCTATACGTGAGCTAAATGGCATTATCAGTATAGTGAAGAAACTACCGGCACTACTGGTGTTAACTGTGACGCATTAGTCGCCATGCGCTTCAAACAATGTCGTGTGAATCAGGGATGGCGCCAGCGCGCACGCAGCGCTGTGATTGATATTCTGCACGAGAGTACTATAAAATTCACTCTACCGGCGGCAATTCCGAATGCCATCCCTATTTTATTAAAGTCTATGAAATGTCCCACTGCTGGGCAAAGGCCTCCCCTTTCCGCCTCCACAGATCCCTGTCTTGGGCTTGTTATTGCCACGTTTTACCCGTAAAGGTGTTCAAATCGTCACCATCTTCGCCTCCTCCACAGACCACTGTAACGACGTCGGTGACCATCTTTGATCATCCCTATAAAGAACTTAAGATCTAAATAAGCAACTGCGTGGTTATCTTTTAAAAAGGTATGCCTAGGTACACATAATATATAACATTGTATTACAATTTCTTAATTGTCAAACATCACCTTTCTTGTTCGAATAGTAATCACACTTTGCTTGCCTTTTTGAGTATTTTCTTCACGGGGACAACGTTCTGACTCTCTCCTTTTTCACACATACAAAACCTGTCTGGACTAAGGGTCTATTCAGACTAGCTGCATTCTAACTGCAATCAGGCCGCTAAACTGCAGTTTTCTTGCGGTTTTAGTGGGGATGATATAACTTTTATTTATATATTCATAGCCAAAAGATACACATAAAGAATCGGCGATGGAAGTAATGGTTAATTTTAATGACTATGTCAGACTGACACACCAACTGTATGGTCCCAAACTAAGCAACGCTTGTACTATGGGTACTGTACAATGGACTGGGGGCGATCCCAGTGACACACAGACCAGGGTAAATTACGAAAAGATCATTTCAGAAATTTGCCCCGGCGGGAATCGAACCCGCAACCACCATGTGCAGTGAGCCGAGCGGCTTACGCTCGAACCACTGCACCAAGCGGTCGTCAATGTGGGCCGTATATTTTACAGGCGAAACAGAGTAGCGAGCGAGTGTTGGTTTCGTCTGCACGAGGTATGCGTCACCACGAAAGTAAATACTAGGTATACTACTGTACGGTATTATAGTATGAGTCATGGCACTCATGGCGACGGCGGTATGTGAGTAATTCGCGAAGGCTTTGGCGCTGTTTGTTACAGGAAATTGTTCTGGGTAGGTATACTCAAGCAATTTTGTTACTTATTTAACGAAGCAGATGTTTTATCTGCGAATTACCATTGGATATGTAAGATAATATATTATTCGATATTCATCCGGGTGTATAAACGACACCCATTTCAAGGTCAATAGAGGTCAAGAAGATTGCTGACCTTCCATAGAGGTCATAGGTTATCGGATAAGCAAAACACGATACAAGAGATTGCTCCAAATTATTATGTTCGATTTAGCTATTAATTAGTTTATTTAGGTGATATTATTCATTAAACAATAATAGCTAATGTAATTAATAACGGACGATAAAGAAGGAAAAATAGGCAAGTACCTAAGCCATTGTTATATTAATAAAGTAAATTAATGTGTGTGACTACAGTTATTGGGTTGACTAATAGATATAGGTACCTACATATTGTCGCACATAGCATAATACAAAAAAATATAGATAGAGTGCGGCGATGTCTCAAATAGAGTTTATCATTTGAATATTCAGCCACTAATCGTTCATTTCAGTAAGATGCGTGAATTGTTGTAAAGTGACCCATAAGCCAGTGACATAAGGGACACAGCACGCGTCTTGGTAAAATTTATATTACACATACAATTCCGGTGTGCGTGTGTGTTCGTAAGTAAGTTGGTATACTACATTCATTAGACAATGGCTACGTTCCACTTGGCGATCACAACGCTCAAAATGCTCCTTTAGGCGTTCCACATAACGACCGCGGTCGTTGTGGTCGCGGCGAAAACGTCACTCATGTCGTCATGACTAACGCTCACGCGAAGCTCACGACGACCCGTCTAAAAAGGTGGGTCGTAGTGATCGTTGAGAAAATTAGCGAGATTTTCAAAACTCAGAACATCAAAGATGGCGACCGTGGAACGTACGTTATTTCATGCGGAAAGAGATATTTTAGTAGAAGTGAATGTTAAAGAAATTTTGAATTACATTTGAACGTAAATTAATTAAATACACCACTAATATTAAATATAAAAAATAAATTATATGTTTTTTTAATATTAATCGATTTAAACAATAATTATTTATGTTTGTTTTCAAGGCTTATAGATTATAGCCTAACCTCTTAAATCTTTTGCTTTCTTTTTACTAACTCGCTGTTTGTATTATTTACCTCCACGCTCAAAACGCTCTATAATCCATTCCACTTGAGTATACGACAGTAACGCCCACAAGCAAGTGGAACAGGAAAAACTGCGGTCGTGAGCGTGATCGTTGTGAACGCTATCTGGAACGCACCCAATGGATGCTCTCGATGTTCCTATTATAATTTCCGGATTTTTTAGGGTTCCGTACTTCAAAGACAAACTGTAACTCTCATGTTTTATAATAAACACACAGATCTCCTATACCTGCGTATACCTTAAAGTTATCATTATTTATACATTAGTAGGTAATTATGTAATGTAAGGCAGCCGGAACCACAGTTGTGTGGAGCCACTGTATATGACCTACAGAATGACAGCTATCATTATGTCATTAGTATTCTGCTTGAGGTGCGTGATTCACTGTGTATGTGGTCACGTTAACATTGATGTATTTACTACAAGATAACGTAATAAGAAGTCTGTCTACCTGTACAAAGGATGGGCCCAACTCCCTGGCATCTCTATCGACTCGCACTCGACTTGAAATACGTCAAAACTGACGTATCGCATATGTGTATACGTCACTTTTGACGATTTTTCTATAGGAGAACTGTCAAAAGTGACGTATTCAGAAACGTCAGTTTTGACGTATTGCGAGTCGAATATGAGTCGAATCGAGCGACAGTTAGCAGAGTTGAGCCCCTGGGCGTGTGACGGGGGAAATAGCGATACATTTTGTATACTTTTACTAGCTATTAACAGCAGCGTCGTTAGCGTATCTTCTGAAAGTCGACTACAGCGCCATCTACCGGGTCCAACTGTAGCTAAGAATCATCCATCAGTATAAAAAAAAACATCAAGATCGGTCAAGCCGTTTAGGAGGAGAAATATTAAACACACGTAAATCGTTTTTTTAACAAGTTATTGTATCTACCGAATATCCAAATGCAAGTGAACAAATCAGTTGCAAATTAGGGCAATACCTTAATAAAAATAAGCATGACATTTATGTATTAACTTAAATCAAAATATCTTCGATCACGACGAGGGATATGCTGCAGGTAGGTTCAAACTAGTTTTTTTTGTAAATTTTCAGACCAAAATATTTCGCTCCATACCTTTACAAACCAGTTTCGGATCCACAGAATTATAATTATTGGAACGATACCATTAAAAAAAAATGCAGAATTATTTTGATGCAAGTTATTCCTGATGCTAAGTCCAAAGGGTCGTTGATCCGTAGTTTCAGTATTTGTACGTTAAACCTTCAGAAAGATAAACAACATTTTCGGCAAACGATTCAGTGATAAATAGAAGCTTGATAAAACGACTGAATGATATTTGTCGTGCTATAAACATAACATATTATAAACATTTTATACTTACAGAGTGGATACTCAATCTCAATAATATTCACAATAGTCTTGTTGTATAGTCGTTACCACTACGTCCTTTATGTAATAAAGTGCCACCTACGCTCGCATTGTAGCTTCTAGTCATTACAGATCAGTGTGACACGGACTCAGCTGTGCACACGCAGCCGACTGCCAGTCGGTACACTATCATAACTTGAAGCACTGCGCTTAAACCGCGCTTAATTGTAATTTATATTTTTATTTAAAAAAATAAGTGAAGAAATGTGTCTACTATTATTTTATAATAATAAAAAAAATATTTGTTAAGTGTTGCCAATTTTTAATCGATTAAGTGTTGCCACAAATCTAAGTGTTTTTAAAAATAAATATAAGTTAAAAATCATTCGAATTTAAACCTTCAAGACGTAAAATATTACTTACATCGAAACGAAACCGAGGAGATTTAACTCAATAGTGGTGTTATCTTATCATTATAATGGGTGCGTTCGAGTGTATCAGTACTAGCACTATAGTAGTTCCAGCTGAAAGTACTGAAGTCTTCACAATTAGCACGTGTTCAAGCGGTACATTGAACGACAAGGTGAGTCCATATCAGCAAATTACATACTTATAGATAACCCGTCATAGAGAAAGTGAATAAATTAAAAAGAATGTAAATTATTATGCTTTTATTTTTATTATTTTAAGCGATCATTTCGAAAAGTTTTTCGTTTTCGAGAGGCTTTTTACTTTATTTATAAGTACTGAAACCATTGGTCATCAAGATCATCTTCGCGAATTCCTCATCGTAAATCGTAATTTCTGGGCGGTAGACATGTTGTCGTTCGCAGATCCCTCTCCGACAACATGTCGACCGCCAAGATATTACAAGGATGACCAACTGGTCTCTACTTGGTTCTCGGTAAGTGTAGGTATTCATATTGTTATCGATCACAGTTCATATTATAGAACCTTTTCGGAATGCTGTACACATATACCAAATACATTACCTACACGAATTAGTCGGACAGAAGCAAAGCTATGCAATCAATGGGAACCAAATGGGAACGCAAAATGATTGACGCACGAATTAAACTGTTACCTAATTAGCGAGGTCGTTCATTCACCCTAACTGTTCAAAATTATCGCTTAAGACGCTTGGCGCAGTGGTTCGAGTGTAGGCCGCTCGGCTCATTGCACATGGTGGTTGCGGGTTCGATTCCTGCTGGGGTAAATTACGGAAATGACGTTTTCGTAATTTGCCCAGGTGTGGGTGTCACTGGGATCGCCCCCAGTCCATTGTACGGTATCCATAGTACAAGCGTTGCTTAGTTTGGGACCAAACAGTTGGTGTGTCAGTGTGGCGATATTTATTTATTAATAAAGTTATTAGTAAGTAACGGCATAATTGTAACAGACTTGCCGAATTTCATAAGTAGCGTAGTAGGCGGCTCGGCTCACTGCACCGAGCGGTTGCGGGTTCGATACCCGTCAGGGTGAATTTCGGAAATGGTCTCTTCGTAATTAGCCCTGAGTGGCAACTCTGTTAGCTAGGTACTTAAAACGCAAATGCGGGTTGGGGCTTGTTGAGTAGCCAAAATATGACGTTAAAATTAAAATTTTCGGATCTGGCAAAACTGGTTTAAAAATGGGCTCAATAGCATGACCCCAAACGCAAATCAGACGCTTGCAGAGTACGAAATTTTTGGCTCAAGCGATCGACAAGAAACGCTCACGTTTGCGTTTCTATTGCGTTTACAGTAGCTAACGAAGTTGGGGCCGTGGTCTAGATGTCACTAGGATCACTCCCATAGTACAAGTGTTGCTTAGTATGTAATATTAAAATCTGTAGACATAGCGGTGTATCAAAAATCGTAGTAACACTAGCAGCCACCCATCCAGTTTCAAACCTCCCTCGGCGTTGCTTAACATCTTCGATAGTTTATAGATCACTGACTGCATGACGTCATAGTTCATGAGTTCTTGACGTCATCACCCCCGTGCACCTCGCTACTCACATTATCGGGATTTTCAGACGTCGAACCTGTAATACTCGTAACATGGTATCATGAATTTCAGACCTAATGTTTAGATTACGGGTAAACTATTAGAACAATCTATTAGTCACTGAACAGAAACGGATTTGGTACCTTTCAATTTATTTAGGGAAAAACCTAGTAACGGAGTTGATTTCCAAGAACGGTTTACGGAAAATAAAATGTTCTCGAATACCGGAAACATTAGGCTTGTTTACAGGGGACCCACGAATATAGGCTTACTAGTTGCTGCCCGTGACTTCGTCTGCGTAGACTTAAGGAAAGTATTCTATGTGTTAATCCACGTTAAAAACTATCTGTGTTCCAAATTTCATCCAAATACGTTATGTAGTTCTTGCGTGAAAGAGTAACAAACATACATCCACACTCACAAACTTTCGCATTTATAATATTATATATAATATATATAGTAGGATTTCCAGCTTAAGGGCGTTCGCCTATCGATCGACCGTCGATCGATCTATCGATCGAGTTCGGTTAACAATAAGACAAACCCTTTGTGTATCTTTCCGTATCCGTTGGGTAATATGTATTTTGTTAACTTCCACGTCAAAGGGTTATTGAAAAATAAATGATCGTATTATGATTTTTTTTCCGCAAATCGGCCATCGACCGTCCGAGTCTCGTATTGCAAGGCGCTGCCTAAACCTACCTTTTCGCTATCGCGTTTTTGGTAGACTATGTAGGTACCTATATCTTGTGACACTTGTGTAATTAAAACACGCGCTTACGCACGACACAAACTTTAATTTTCATCCAACTTTTGCACAAATAATCAATACTTATACGCAATATAGGTCGCTGCTTACTACAGACAAATTGCTATATTGCTAACGCAATCTTTAGGTACTTACCTCTAGGTATATATAACATTCCGATGTGCGTGTGTTAATAATTCTTCTCCCCCTAAATGGCTTGACCGTTTTTGATGTTTTATGTACTTATGAGATCGCCTGGTTCTTAGTTGGCCCGCTAGGTGGCGCTGTTGCACAATAATAATATTATTGCTATTTATTTTGAAAACATTTTTTTTTTTTGCTATCACGTATGTAATGAGATTTCGTATGATTCGTTCCAATAAACTGTACAACGTAAGTAGTAATTATGTTTGTAAAAGTATACTTTAACGAAGAAACTAAGCACGGTGTCGGGTGCTGAGAGATATTAACATAACAATATGTGATACGATCGTCTGTCCGTCTGTCGTTAGTTTTCTTTTTAAAATACGGTACCTACATATTTGACTGATTTTTTGCCCAATTCAGCCATTCACACGAAGAAGCCGACATCGGAACGGTGTAAATAAAATTTGGTATGTTAATAAGTTACCTATAGCCCAAAGAAAAGCACCAAAAGATTTTCGCTATTTGTTCTCGTTCAAGTGAACTAAACATTTTAAGCTGCCATGCAAAATATCGCGTACTTATCTATCATTAAAGTAAAACCCTTGTGTGGTAAGTAAGTAAGTAGTAGGTACCTAAAAAAATACATAATTAAGCCCCTTTGATGTCCCACTCCTGGGCACGGGCCGCCCCTCAGTACGAGGGGATTCCGGCCGTAATCCACCACGCTGGCCCAGTGCGGGTTGGAGGATTTTGCATGTCTTTGGAAAACTGGTTTGATGGATTGGTAGTAGTGGTGTACGTAAGAAATAAAAAATGGACAATTGTATTTTGCGTGCGCTTAGTCCGAATTGCTGATTGGCACAAAATTAGTGACCGTAATGAGCGAGCTCGCTTGAATTGGACCTAATTTTATGTAATTGACATGTAAAATATTACTACCTACAGCTGTAATATGAGATGACACATGCGTCAGTCAAATATAGGTAGGTAGGTAAGTAAAATTAATTTATGTACTTAGTAATAGTACATTGTTACACGAGTGGTGAAAGTGACTTATTGTTCCCGAGACGGGGTTTGGCGCCCGAGCGTAGCGAGGGCGCTAATAGTTCGAGGGACAAAATAAGTCTTTCACCCGAGGTAAACACTGTGCTTTTCATTACGAATACAAGGAAAATAAAAATAAAAACAGGAATTGGCTAAAGAAATAATACAAGGAAGCATGAACAATACTCTACAACTCGAAAAAAAAAAAGATCGGATTGCCGCCTATTTTGTTTTTTTTCGTTGGCCGGCCAACTTCATTATTTAGCCAGTATTTTTAATTTTCATTTTTAAATATTTTGACCAAATCTATGTTATTTTAAAGAAATTGTTGAAACTAAATTATAATTAAGTCATTTAAAAGTATATATTCTTTATTTAATACTCAACTTTATGTTATTTCAATTTTACATCGTGCTGTAATTGAGTGACTGTAGAAAAAGTTTGAACATGGTTCCATAGAAATGGAACTAGTTTTTTTTTTATAATTTGACAGCTGTCAGTTGAAAGTGATTCTCCCGGGCCAGAAAAGTATTACTTTCAACCCGCTCCTCAGGCAACTTCAGACCTACTTTCAGTGTATGAGTAATGAAAAATTAATTTATGCCTCCAGAACTACCACGAGTTTTACGTTCGCTAAGAGTCGGTCATGCTAGCGCATCTAGGTACGTAAAATATCTACTTCGTCGGGTGTACTACGATGATGTGTCTACACATTGTTGACAGATAATGGTCGCATTTCACCCCTGGATACAGTATAATGTATAGAAATAGGAGCCGGAATTACTATGTGAAAGACCGCTAACGATAACAAAAACGAAGTTTACAATAATAACTGTACTTAGTCGCTGCTACTCGACAACAGATGGCGCTGATACAAGATTTATAACAAAGTATTTTGAATAATAAAATTATACAGTAAATCCATTTCTAAATACATTAAACATCATAAAACAATATTTAATTAATTTGTGTAGTGGTACATAAATTATTTTATTTGACGTGACGATTTACTACTGCAGTAGCTCTACCACGAGTTTCACGATCACTATTCGCTAAAATCCACGTAAAATAGTATGTATAAAATAGTATATTTTGAAGTGTAAATAGCCTAAGCACAAAGTATGGTGCTTTTTACAGCACCCGTATCGATCACTCGAGGAAGAAACAATTTGCCAAAATGTTTTACATAGCATCTCTAGCGAACATATAGGTATAGCCAGTAGGTATAGCTGCCCCCATGGCTACCCCTCTACCATTAGACTCTAACGATTAGAGCGTCGCAGGGTATCGGTTACAGAAGCCGTTCTATACGTGTCAGGTTACAAATTGGATTAAGGCCCGTATTAATAAATCGATCTCAAGTCTGAGAGCGATCTTGGAAATGTCATTCTAATATCATACCAGTACAAAATGGCATGTCAAAAGCGTACTCAACATCGCTCTCGATTTATTAAACGCTTGTATTATGGGTACTGTACAATGGACTGGGGGCGATCCCAGTGACACCCAGACCTGGGTAAATTACGAAAAGGCCATTTCCGAAATTTGCCCCGGCGGGAGTCGAACCACCACGTGCAGTGAGCCGAGCGGCCTACGCTCGAACCACTGCGCCAAGCGGTCGTCATAGGTCGTATTAGCTAATTTACGCCGATCTTCTGTAAGAGGGTTGTACTACCCCGGAGAAGCCAGCCCTTATATGTATACTAGCGACCCGCCCCGGCTTCGCACGGGTGCAACAAATTATCAGTGTTTCTCTACTATATTATGCATGTATTATACATATATTATAAACCTTCTTGAATCACTCTATCTATTAAAACCGCATCAAAATCCGTTGCGTAGTTTTAAAGATAGAAGCATACATCGGACAGACAGACAGCGGGAAGCAACTTTGTTTTATGCTATGTAGTGAAGCTGTTGTCAATTCGCGACAGCGTAGCTCTACCACCGTAAACCGTACCGTAACCGTCTTACATACTTTTTTAGAGACAGACAGGATATTAATTTGATCTAATTAACCTAACCCAAACACACAAGAGCAGTGCTTTTAAAAGCATGTTTAATTAATAATTTACAATCTATTTTTACCACAAAGAAATAGTAGAGCACTTAAAACATTGTAAACGTTTCCTAGATGTGATAAGAGTATACAAACTGCACTGTTTATTTGACGATAAATAGTGTTTCTTTGAACTTCATTATGCATATTACTTAGTGTTAAATAGGTATTAAAATAGCACCCACCTTTAAAAGTAATACATTGTAATTGTTATCATACTATAATCATACTAATATTATAAAGAGGAAAACTTTGTTTGTTTGATTGTAATGAATAGGCTCCGAAACTACAGAACCGATTTTAAAAATTCTTTCACTGTTGGGAAGCTACACTATCCTCGGGTGACATAGGCTATATTATATTTTTTTTAAAATTAGGGATCCTTACTAAAACTCCAATAATGTAACCGTAATGTACCCGTGCGAAGCCGGGGCGGGCCGTTAGTATTAAATAAATATTAAACATAAAATGCTGAGGTTTATAAAATAATGTAATCCAAACAAATACATAAAATTGAAGTGTATGTTTGTAATGTCAAAATAACAGTTTTCTTTTTGTTAGTCTGTCGGTTTGTTCCGGCCAACCTCCGAAACGGCTAGGCCGATTTTGACGGGACTTTCACTGGCCGATAGCTGATGTTATGAGGAGTAATTTAGGCTACTATTATACTATCGAAGTACCACGCGGGCGGAACCGCGGGCAACTGCTAGTAACTATTATAATTATATCTTAATAATGTACATAGAAGGAATGGAAAAAGAAAGAAAGGGAGGCCACATAAACGCGGGGATGACGTATTCACTCAGAGATGCGGACGGGATTGGACGAGACAAGTTAGAGACAGAGGTAAATGGAAAGACATGGGGGAGGCCTACGCCGAAGAGGCGACTTCTACAAAACCCTAACAACTATGTAGTATGTAAGTTTACGTTACCTAAGACTTGTAGTAGAGGAAATAAAGGCTATTTTATAATGTACATAGGTATGCCTGATGATGAGCAATTGCCATAGCCTGTAGAGTACCAAAGGTTTTGATCTGAAGGGGAGTGGTTCAATACAAAGGGAAAAGAGAGCGGTTTCGATCACCGGCCTCGCACATATCGTACGAAACGCAGCTATAATAGCTGCTTTACGCGGATCTTCTATTAGAAGATGCTGTTGTTTGAATCTTCGTTATCCGTTTTTTTTTAATAGAGCGTTTAAATTTAACAGATATTGCAGGCAATGTAGGAGATAATAATATATCATATTAAAGTTTTTTTACATAATATTGTTTCATGAAAAAGCTCACGTTTAAAAAATATAACATATGCATTTTTTACTTTAATTTTTACTTTAGTAATTTTTGAAAGACTTTCGTAATCTGCTCTCCCGCGCTGGGCCAGCGTGGTGGACTATAGCTCAGTGCCCATTATATTGAGGGGACACCCCTAAAGATTTATTATAGTTATTATACCTACCTACTCACTCAATTGAATCATCAATAATAGCAGTTACCATACATTTTCAACTTTATTAATAACAAGTTATTTATATAGCGTCTAGTAAATTAGGTATTTATTTATAACCGTGAAGTTAATAATATAGTTATTTATTGTTATTGAAGTGTGAGCGGGGTAAAGGCGCTTCGATTATCCAATGCCCATCTTGAGTTATGCTCCGGCGCAGCGGACGGTTTGTATGAAGATGAAGCAGACATAAATTGGACCTACTTATGCAAAATGGAACCAACCCACACACACTTCTGCAAACAGAAACCAACCTAGAACCACTAACACAAGGTTGGTTTTGGTCTACATTAGTGCATGTGGGTATGTTCCATTTTGCATAAGTAAGTCCAATTATAAAAAAGTTTATTTTATTTCATGAACACAAGATTCTTATTTAACATAATTAATATTCGTGTAATAACTATACCACGGTCAATGAGAAGCGATACGATAAATAATAATTATTTGTGCTTTCATTAATTTTTAATTAACGTTACGGTTTCCGACACAGAACTACGAATTTATAAAATGGCCGCCCGTACTTTGGCGAGCCATCGGTAAGCATTTCGTATCGTTTGTCATTGGCCGTGGTATTAATGTTATCATAAAAAACCCTAAGTTTAAGTTTTTTTCTCACTATTGCGACTTCATATTGCAGATTTTTTTTAAGAATTCTATTCCTGTCGGGCCTAATTAATTTTGGGAGTTTATTTGGGGCTTTATTTATTTGCCCCAATCTGGGCGAAACTCGGATCGCCCCCATTCCTTTGCTCGGTACTTAACCATAGTACAAACGTTGCTTGGATTGACACGATACACTTGGTGTGTTAGTCTGGCGATATTAAGGAATTTATTTAATTTACTCGCTGTTTGGTTCCGTTCAGCATGACTCCGTCCGGTCCAAGATATAATTGATAACCTGTGCCCCGTGACCGGCAGTGCCTGGCGATGCAAGCCTTAATTTATTGCCTCCAGCTTTATTTATCGCACCTCATTGTACTAAACAGACCAGACACAAATCACATGTGATAAACTCAAACTCAATTTTATTTTTTTCGTGAAAGCCAACAAAGCATCTATGAATAGTCAGAATCTACCACCGGTTCGGAATGCTGCTTCCACTGAGAAGATCCGGCAAGAAACTCAATGGTTATTCTTTTTAATGAATAAAAGATGGTGTTCATTCTCAGTGTGAGTGTCCGACAGAAGAACAGCAACAGAATGGGATCAGGCCACACAATTGTCACTAAATGAGTAAATAGTAATCAAATCTCACTTAGATTGAGATATTTAAATTAAGAGTTTAAGAACAAAAGATATTCAAATTGAATTGGTGTACATAATGAACTTTTAAGATTCCAAAAAACTTTGCATTCAGAATCGTATATCTTTGCCTATTTATCTCGTAACTAGTATGAAAATATTTTTTTAATCACAGCTATAATTAAAAAAAACAGTGCTGTCTAGGCACGCCCAAAAGAAGCGAAGCTTTATAGTATAAAGCGTAGGGCGCCGCAGCTGCCACTATGTATACCTATATATACCGTGTAACGCTACTGACGCCTGACGCTTAGCACTGATAGAGTGGCGGCGCGGCGAGCGCCCCGAACGTCCGTATGGTAGCTTCGCTTCAATATGTATTTTTGTGAAAAGTAGCAATAATTTATTGGCCGAAGTATTACTTAGTTAGTTGATTAGGTCAATTGCAGGCCACTATATGATGTTAAGCTTATAAATGTATAATATACTTAATAATATAGAGAATCTATTTATAGTTAGGAAAAGAGTTGCGAGCAACTTTCTTGTCGCTCCAATGTTGCCGGTCTGCACCAAACCCCACTAGGGGTGAAATATAATAGCCATTTGTCGGAGGCTAGGTGTGTCCGGTAAGGACCCCAGATAGATGGGCGTGATTTATTCAATATTGATTTGTTGCTATTGTCTCTACATCAAATGATTTGTAAAACTTGTAAGGTGAGGTAACTCCTTAGCGGTAGAGTATTCCCATTTCTTTTTTTTTATGTCAAGTAAGACTGTTTTTATTTATTTATTTTTCCACTATTTTTCTATCGTTCAAAAATACAGCCGCACGTGGTTACTCAACAGATTTTAGAATTTAAAACCGATGACACCCAAAAAAATTTCAACTGTGGTCGGTGACGCTATTTGAATAAAAATAAATATATATAACATTCTAACATTTGGCTACCTACTCAATACACTTTTCTCACTATATAATATCTGCCTAATAAGCATTAAATTTATAATTATACATTTAGTAAAGTACTTAGTTTATGCAAAAATTAAAAAAAAACCTAAATTTCTTCTAAGTTCTCATGAACCCGGTATTCTATGAAGACAATCATTACCTAGTCTTTGGCTGAAAATCAGCGCTGGAGGAGATCTCGTTCCCCTCCAGCACATGCTGAGCCAAATGCCTTTCGGTACAGCTCACACTGTAGGTAATGCAGCTTTCTTACCTTATGTCTATATATTTTACTTCTTTTATAATTATATGCTGTTCTTTTCTTATGTGTGTACTGCTGTGCTGAATAAAAAAAAACATTTCATTTCATTCCATTTACCTGTCCGGAAATGTGAGGTCACTATGTAGAGTATCAAGGACACACGCACTTAATATAGGTCAAAGTATACCGTAGAGTCAGCAGGTTTTATGAGTAGACGTAAATTTCTAATAAAACCTCTAGTTTTAACAGTAAAACAAAGTAAGTACAATCGGTTGTGGCACTGCTGACGTCGGAGATGTTAACGTATTTTCCTTAAAACTTACTCATCATTATTATAACCTATAAAAGTAACCGCACGGGGAACAAATAGTTCAATATTCGTGCTCATTTGTGTTCGGTCGTTCATAATTTATTAATTGAATAATAACTTAAAATTGTTTCAAATACTGTTTCTTCTTTTTTGAATAACGTCAAGTTCAAAAGTGTTGCCGCAGCATGAAAAAATGCTGATAATTTTTTTATTGAATAAAAATAATTTCGTATTTTATCTGGTTTTGAAATGAGGAGCTGAAAGTTCAGGTTAACGGACGTTTTGTGAAAAGTAAAAAGTAAAATTTTAAAAATGGTGCGACGTAATTCCCTGTCAACAGTGCGCACGAGTCTCGCTGGACTGAAAAGAATTGCGTCTTTGACCAGAAACGGAAATGAGGTTCGTATTGCTCGGTAAATGGGAATAAATTTTTCCGTCTTTGTGATTACCTACTTGAGGTCGGACTAAGTAAATTGCCTGCCTGTGTTTATCCGTGCTTTATTGTTTAGTTTTAGTTATTGAAGTATGTTCATCAAAGTTTTACTGCATTAACAGGATGTCTTAAATGACAATTGAGATATATATACGGTAGTATAGGTCTACCAGAATCTCATGGCATTAAAAAAATATAAAAAAATATGATTTTCATATGGCAATGTCAATTGTCACCTGCCAAATCAAAGTACAAGGTTTGTCAACCGCTGTTGAGATTTTGTGATATCTTCTTGGCAATTCATTGTTTTTGTGAAAATGTCGAAAAAGCCACTTCGATCTCAAGCGAGAAATATTGT